>BSYR01000002.1:7260000-8621250 GCA_030270665.1 Hibiscus trionum
CATGCTTCCTTCCGTTTCGGCGTCATCCGATCTTGTTTAGCAATTTGAAAAACTGAAGGAATTGATCGGGGTTCCATCGTTCCCATCGCTTCCCGATTAATGCTTAGGTCTGAATTCTCCAATGGAGCCTTAATAAAATATTTAATAAAATATTTAAATTTAATAAAAATGAAATAAAATTTGGTCTTGAGTCAACCTTCTCAGTCTTTATTGACTTAAGTTAAGGCTCTTGATTTTTTCTTCAATGAACGGATATTCATCTAATTATTGATGAATCTCTGTATTGGTTTGGTGGTTGGGACAGGACACAAGAGACAAACACGTATAATCTTTTGGGTTTGTTGAGACATGAATTCATTGGGTTGTTTGAAATGGAAGATGTAATAGCCATCTGCTTCATGTCTGATCCACCCACTTCTTTTACCAAATACACCGCTCCATTAATGCCATCTTATATATCACTCTATCCAATTATTTCTAATTCAAGTCGTTTTGTTTTTTTTATTTGGGTAAGTTATTCAAATCCCGATCATTCGGGGTTTAATTTGTTCTCAGGTCAGGTAATTTTGAATTCGGTTCAACTCAAGTTTGAATCATTTAAATTTATTGGTCAAAATTTTCGGGTTGAATTATTTTAGTTTTTCATTCAAATTTGACTCTAAAATTTTTATTATTCCAAGTTCATTTTATTTTGAGTTTATTAGATTGTCTCAATTTCGTATCATTTTGAGCTTAACTCATTTAAAGCAAGTACATTTGATCGGTTGGTCAAGTTATTAATTTTTGTCCTCTCATATTCTCTTTGGTCATAAGTTCTAGATTTACTAAGTGATGACAACTTCATTTCTCTAAAGCGTCTCTTCCTCTTTCCTCTAGTTAGGATTTGATTAGAATTAAAATTTGTCAAAAAAATTCAACTCATTTACGGTTTCAATCATTTTCAAATACGAAATATTAGGGTGTATTTGGTTATAGAGAATACAATGCAATTTTCATTTTCATTTCTTGGAAAATAGAAAATGTTGAAGAAAATATGTTTGGTTGCAAAATTTGAAAATAATTTTTAGAAAATAAAAACAAAATTAAGTGAAATTTTGAAAACATAAAAAAATGTTATTACCATTTTCATTGAAAATGTTTTGAAAATGTTTTAGAAAAGTGAAAAATATAGAAATAAGGGTTTTTAAATTTTAACTCTATCTAACCCGAGTTCGAATCTTTTTAATGCCAATTTTAAAATTTTGGTTTATTTAACCATATTTTATTTTTATTATAATAATATTTTTAATAATTATACTTTAATTTAATTACTTAACGAGTAATTATTTTTTTGTTTGGCTTAAAGATCAAATTAGACCTCAACAAAAAAAATCAATTAATTTATTATTGATTTTTTCACTCAATTTAGCTCTTATTGGTCGAAATACACTCAATTTAGTCATTCTGTAATGGTTGACCAATTTTGACCACTAACTCATTAAAAACTAATAAAATGATCACGCATGGCACACTCTGAAAGTGTTACGTCATGTAAAAAATATAAAAAAGTATTTAAAAATTCTAAAAAATTATAATTTTAAAATTATTTTCTAATTTGGCCATTTACTATTTTTTATTTAAAAACAATCATAGTATTGATTTTTTTACAATTTGGTCTTTATTGATTTTTTTAATTCAAATTTCAAACCTCATTTGTTATCGTTATTGTGAGAACTACTATAATTGTTGCATATCATCTATCTAGTCTTCCTCCAATCTATGTGAATTAAGTTTTTTACTGGGATTATACTATTTTCCTAAGAAACAAATTTTTTTTAACAAACAAACCACGTGTTTTAAGAAGAAAATGGATGTTGAAATTTGAAGATGTCATATTTAACTCCAACCCATGCAAACTCAACAACATTTCAATGGATCTAAGTGAAGACGATAGTTGTGGAGGGGAACTAATTAGAAAATTATTTTAAGGTGGGTAGTTGTAGAAGGGTTAATTTTAAATATGCTCTTTTAGTTTTTTTTAATGTTTTCAAGTGTACCACATGTCACTATCTTAATGATTGTTTGTGAGTTAAGAGTCAAGTATAACGGTCAACGTCATGGGAGGGCTAAATAGATCGCAATTTGAATTATGAAAGCCTGATTGATCGTAATTTAAATTATGAGTGCTAAATTGAGTGTAAAAAAATTATAAGGGCTTAATTGATTTTTTTTAATTTTTCGTTGAGAGCAAATTTGACTTTAAGCATTTTTATTTTGAAAAACTACATACCAAATACATTTTCACTATTTTATTTTTGAAAATAAGTTTTTATTTTTATTAACCAAACACATTTTTTACTTTAAAAAATAGAAAATAAAAATCAAAAATCGGAAATAAAAATAAAAAATATTTTTTAAATAAAATGGACTTTACACAATTAAAACAGATTTATATTTGAATTAACCGTGTTAAATTTTCATATTGTGTCAAAATTTACACGTAAAACATGCACATATTAATTATGAAATCCAGAAATTAGCAATAGAGTTGACTCCTTATCATGGACTTCCGTCGTTAATTGCTCATTCCCCCAAAATAATTAATGACCATAGAGATTTCACTATTTGTTACATTATTATATAAATTAATATAATGATGTTTCCTTAACATTTTCTTCTTCTTTTTAATATGTTATTGTAATACAAAGATAATATATGTTTAATTTTTTTAATTTTTTTTAATAAGGCGCACAAACTATGTAGAATTGGTGCTTAAACCCAAGTCACATTGATGAATTACATCATCCATACCACTAAAACAACTAGAGGTGAGCTCCTTAATATTTTCTTAACTTCTTCAAAAACTCGAATTTAAAATATTTATAAACAAATATTTCTTTATAATCAATCATTTTTATATTTTTTCTTCAGAAACCCATACTTGATTAGAATTATAAAGAATATCTACCTCATTATTTTAAATTCCAATAATCAGAAAACCAACTTTAGTAGGACACTTGTCGATGCCAATCTTAAACTTTGTAAATTCTCAAATTTTCATTTATTGAAAAATTTTCATTTATCTTTTCCTTCTCATTTAATGCAAGACCCCATTTTTTGAAAAAAAAGAAGAAGAAAAAAACTTGTAACTTTATCTGAAGGGTTTTTTTCTCTAATTTTTAAAGTTGGGGTTTTTTATAAATTCCTCCCATTGTTATTAGTTGGTTTTCTATAATATGTAGCAGAGATCCAAACAGATGCAGTTTTCAAGTGCTGGGATGGGGTTGCTGGATTGTCTGTTGGGTGCAGAAGCCAGAAAATCCATCAAAAGGAAACACAGTGATGCAGGTGAAGCAGGTTCGTTTGAAAAAAAAAACTACATTGTCAGTTGTCAGATTCATGTTTTGTCTGATTTTGTTGTTTCTCTAACATTATGATTGTGTTTTTTTTTCTTGTCCACTGGTTTTCTGAATGTTGTTTAATGTTTAACATTCATAGTCTCTTTTGTTTTATTCAATCTGATTTGATATTCTGCCATTGAAATGGGTTTTCAGAATGTCCATTGCTATGTTCTTTATGTTAACTCAATCTGGGTTTTTTTTTTGCCATTGATGAGTTTATTAATTGTTAAATAAATCTATCGGAATTGATTGATAATGGCGATAAACACGACACGAATGAAATAAATCTAATTCTGAATTGTTAAAAGCCTTAAATCTCTGTTTCTTTTCTAACAATATTATCATTTATCTTGGAGAAGTGTAGGGTCTAACAATTGGTTTTCTTCTTTGCCAGGTAAAGCATTGGAAGTGATCAGAGGTTCCCTCTACATTGAACTTAGAACCTCGGAAGGAGCCAGGCGCCAACAGCAACGATTTTGCGGACCGGTGGTCGCCATGTCCTTCAATTTCTTTGTTTCTGTTGGGATTATTCTGACAAACAAACTTGTTAGTTTCTTCGAGCTCCTTTTTTCTTAAAATTACTTGTTTTTCTCTTGCAAAGATGTTAAGGAAACATCGATAAAAGGGTTGCAATCCGATACAGAATCCAGACTCGTCGTCGGATGCCGTCTTTGCTTCTTAGTCAATGGTTTACAATATGTTCATTGAGGATCTTATATGAATCATACTTGATTTTGCAGGTGATGGGGAAAGTTGGATTCAATTTCCCAATCTTTCTAACACTAATACATTACACCGTAGCATGGCTATTACTAGCATTTTTCAAGGTATTATCATGGCTTCCGGTTTCCCCTCCATCAAAAACGTCTCCTTCCTCAGCCCTCTTTTCGTTGGGAGCGATAATGGCTTTCGCATCCGGCCTTGCCAATACCAGCCTAAAGTATAACAGGTCTGCAAATCCGGGTTCAGATCAGCAATTTCGAAAGAACTGATTCAGTTATTAAACCAGTTTTCCTCACCATTTATGCTCACTTTTGCAGTGTTGGATTCTACCAAATGGCTAAAATTTCGGTCACCCCTACGATCGTTCTCGCAGAGTTCATTCTGTTTAGGAAAACCGTATCTGTCAAAAAGGTGACTGAAAGTTGTTCGATGAACACCCTTCTGTTCGTTCCAATTTTTAGTTCTTATGGAATCCATCATTCTGCAGGTATTGGCTCTAGCGGTTGTTTCAGCAGGCATTGCAGTGGCCACCGTGACGGACTTAGAGTTCAATGCTTTCGGTGCGTGTATCGCCATCGCATGGATAATCCCGAGTGGAGTAAACAAAATTCTGTGGTCTAATTTACAACAACAAGCTAACTGGACTGCACTTGCGTAAGTCACAAGTAACCCAGCATGTTGTGTTGTTCTTTACTTGTGTCGGTCATGTGAAGTGTTTGAGACAGGAATTGTGTTGGAATGTAGGCTGATGTGGAAGACAACACCAATCACAATCTTCTTCTTGGTAGCATTGATGCCATGGTTGGATCCGCCTGGAGTTTTGTTGTTCAAATGGGACATAAACAATGTTTCAGCAATTCTCGTATCGGCATTGCTCGGTTTTCTCTTACAATGGTCTGGTGCACTGGCATTAGGGTAAGTTTCTGGTATACCTTTTCAGTTTTGACTCGAGCTTATATCCGACTCGATTAACCTGAATTTAAATCTAACCCAACCTAATTTGATAATAAAATGTCAATAATCTAAACTCATCCGACCCGAACTCGGAGCTAAAACTGACATCGAAACTAACTTGAACCCTTAAAGACAAATTTAAAATGATTCATACCCGTAAAACCTAAAACTGACCTAAATTTGGAATGACCCAAACCCGAATAATCCAAAAGCAATCTAAAAATGATCTTAACTCGAAGTGAACATTACTCGAAATGATCTGAAATCAAAGTAAACATTACTTGAAATGATCCGAAATCAAAGTAAACATTACTCGAAATGATCTGAACCTAAAACTAATGGAAGGCTAATGGTTTGTTGTTTTTTGGTATTTTGTTGTAGAGCAACTTCTGCAACATCTCATGTTGTTTTAGGACAATTCAAGACTTGCGTGATACTTCTTGGAGGATACCTTCTTTTGGATTCTGATCCGGGGCTTGTGAGCCTTTCCGGCACCATTGTTGCGCTCGTCGGGATGTCGGTTTACACGTCACTTAACTTGAAAGAATCAAAGGAGGGTTCAACTAAGCAGATTCCAATGCAAAATCATGTATCAAAAGCGAAAGGCAGTGAAAATGGCAGTGAAGGATCAACTGTAATAAATACTACAAATGAAGTGTAAAAATATACAAAGAGAAGAGATTGTATAGACAATGAAACAAAGACTCAAACAAGCTCTAAAATTCTTTTTTTTCTTTATTATATATTTATAAACTAAATGTTGAATTTGTTTTTCTCAGTGCTTTGAAATTGAATTTCACATGAAATTATTGAGATGCTTCATGTAGGGATTACATGAATTTATAATTAGTCATGTTTAAAACCAATTACACCTTTGGTCTACGGTCAGACCAGCTCATTCAAATAAAAGAAAATGGTTGGGGGGTAGTCGTACCACTCGATGAAATCAAACTTAACTCGACCGGATTCGACTATAAAAATCAACTTAGACTCGAACCAAAATGACTCAACTCGAATTGACTAGGCAGAGATATGAGCATGAGTCGAATAAAAGAAACCATGAACTTGTCAAATACCAATTACAGCTTGTATCAACTTTCCTCCCTAATCAAAATTTAATATACAGGTGAGATAATTGAAATGAAAAATTGGCGAAATCCCACCTAATCTATCAATCCCATCTCTTCAAATCCCCTCCTAATCAGTCAGCATCTCATGAGAATATTAAGTTCCAAAAGGAACATATTTCCCCACCAGACATATCTGAGATGGCTTTAATATTTACACCCCAATAAAGCAGTTCAAGTTTCACCCGTTCCTGAGTCCCTCCATGCATTTCTATGTCGGGTCGTCGCAAGATTTTAAGGGTTCAGTAATTAGTGTCCCAATTGATTTGTGCGAGTTAAGGCTGCTGATAAGCACCGGATGCAGGGACCGTGGCTTCTGCACCTGCAACAGCCATGGGTTGAGACTGTTGAATCAGGGTCTGAACATTGGAAGGAGGACCCATTGTTTGTGATGACTGATAAAGTCCGGCACTGGCACCGTGCCCGGCCTGTGCAGGGGAGAAAGGAAGATGTTGGCCATGAAGGGAGATGTTGTACAACGGATTAACTGGTAAGTTGGATAAATCCTGCCCCGGTGCAGCCATCCAGATAGCCAAACCTTCATTCTGCAAAAATATACATCCAAAGCACTGTGTTAAAAAACCTTAATTGCTAACAAAAACACTATGAAAGTAGAATATCACACTGTATGCATATAAGCTAAAAGAAAAGCCCCATAACTACAATCACCATAAAATGTCTACAACCCAAACCCGGCCAACTCAAACCCAAAATGACGTAGACAATTAAACCGAATGACCTTAACTCAAGACGACTCAGAAAACCTGAATGACCTTAATGCAAAATAATCTTAGACCGAATTGAACTAAAATTTTATAACCCAAAATTGAACTAATCCAAAACCAACCCGACCCACCCAACTGACAGGTTTATATAGAAGGAAATTGAAAAGCAAAACCAACCAATGGTCCAGTTGTATATATATGTTTTTCTTTCAATTGCGATGCCGTAAGATCCTCCTTGCCACTAGAGCTTCCAGAGGTCACTGATGGGACAGATAAATTGAAACCAACAGGTGGAGTCAATGGACCATAGCCAGATGGAATTGTGAAGTGAGCAGGGTTTCCAGCATTAGTTCCAGGCTTGAACTGTGGAAGAGGGAACTTGACCCCAGGTGCAGCTGCTCCAGGCGGCATGTATAGATTACCAGCCGGCGGTTGCTGAGGGAACCCGGTCAGGTTCAAATATTGATGCATTGCATGCATATAAAAAGGTGGAAGATAGTGGGGATAAGGGAAGTAATTAGGCGGAAACGGTTGACGAAAAAGATGAACTGCGTGTGGGGATGCAGCAACAGAGCTCTGAAGAGGTGGTGTCGAAGTACCAGCTGGAACAGGAGAATTCGCAGCCTACAAATTTGACAAATAAAGTGTAAGAAGCATGTATAGCAGCGTAAAGCCTAAGCTAAAATTTACCGCACTATTGTAAAGGAAAAACAGTACAAGTTAGTTTTATGAAATTCATGTGAGTGTTTGATAACTTTTCTTGCCATATCCACGCCACTTAAGCCTCAACAGTAAACTGAAGAAAACAAACACTATAAGCCACCTAAGGAGATGCTAAGAATCAAAATTTAGTTATGTAATCAATTAAATCAGAAATTTTGATGGTTAATAGGAAGATGCAAGTGCTTACAGAAAAGTTTGCAAGGCGAGAAGCATCATGCGCCCAAGCCTCGGGTCCATCAAACTGTGCTAGTTGGCTTGTGGATGCAGGCATTAAACCAAACCCATAGCTAGGGGCATTTGGAATGGCACACTGATTACCTTCAGGGTGCAAATGCACTTCTGGATTTGACTGATCAACTTTCAACTCTGCACCAGAAGAACTATTGCCTTCTGGTTCTGGCACTTTCTCCAAGTTGGAAGGAGATTGCAGTTGATCAGCATTGTCCCCTTCCAGAGTTGATAACATACCTTGGCATCTGCAGAAATCATAAAAAGCTCGATAAGATATAAAATATTAAGAAACAAAATAGATAACTAGGAATACTACTTAGAGGTCCCCAACCTTTAGATTTATATAAGGATGGCGAATTAGGCGCATTTATAAACTATAGTATTTATCCAACATGTTTAATCCACCAAAAGATACAAGCAAAAACTATTCTTTTGACTCTTCTAAACAGATGAATGGCAAAACATCAGGCCTTGATCAACTAAAGATGAAATTAGAACTAACATACCACCAACACATCAAAACTAATTATTGAGATAAATGAAATGATTTTGAACCATTAGATACATTTCTAGCAGAAAGAAAACATTAAATCAAACAAAACATGAAGTTCAGAAACTAATGTTTACCAACCTAGAAGATGGCTCTCCAGCAGGCTCATCACTACCTAGAGCAGTTTCAACATGGCATCCAGAGGTAACTCTGCACTAGTGACATTATTGTGTTTTGTTCCCAGACCAAAACTAGCATCAAAGCTTCCAAAAGTTAAACCATTTTCAGAGACTTGGAAGTGGGTGGGAAAAGTAACATGTTGACCGTTGGAAGCATTTGAATCAGCAAGCAATTGAGAATTGGCTTTAACAGTGAGGGTTGCAACCTCAGATGTGACAACTGTTTTACAAACAAGAGCAAAGTGAAAATCTCCAATTTAAATTAAAAAAAGACCAAACAAAGGAGGTAATACCTTCTAGCAAGGTGGACTCTATAGGTTTGGACTGCTTAACTTGCTCAGCAGCCTCTGATTTGCTGGGTGCCTTATTTCCATGCATCGAAATAGGAACCTCGGAGGTTGTTTCCTCAGTTCTATACACATCAATATCATCAGGAACATGTTTGTTTCCTTGAATATTGTTTATTTCATCAGCTTCCCTCTGGTGTCCAATTTCACTTTCTATTTTATCCACCATACCAGCATGGTGTGACACGGTTGGCACTACCACAGGATCTGAAGCAGATGAATAGACACCGGGCACAGTTGTGGAAGTGGAAGAAGACGATGAGCCATTAGAATTTGATGCAGACTTCTCTTGACCTCTGATCACAGAGACAAAGGATGGAGCAGGAAGGGTAGCAGAAGGTTCAACAACATCTGGTTGCACTGAAATAGCTGTTGGCTTGTTTGCAGGTAAGCCATCTTTAGTTTCACCATTAACATCAGACAATTGCGATCCATAACTGGAGCTCCCATTTGGTAAAGTTGTATAGTCATTCAGTATAGCAGTTGTTCTGCAAAAGAACAGAACAAAATATTTAGGTAAGGTATAACACTAAACTAACCAATTGGCTAGCACATGAAAGTCATTTAAATACGCATGTTTACTTTTTCAAGTGAGAAGCTCCATTATTTTCCACTTTCCGATTCTCCCTTCGAGCAGATGCATTCCTTGTACCTCCAGCATCTTAAAAGAACAAAGCTTGTTATATTTGCGACTTACAAATTAGCAATTAAGTAATATTCGTTTATTGATGCATAAAGGAGAAGAAAAAATAATACCTTTACTAACTGATTTGTAATAGTTCCCTCGACTGCCCCGCCCCCCTCGTCCTTGTACCCCATCCGTCTGCATATAAGAAGAATTGAGTTGTAATTAACATTTAACTAAGCTAACGAAAGCAAAATCCCAACTAAAAAATTTAAGTAATACAATCACATTACAGCAGTTAAGCATCTTTTATGCCATAATTGTTACCAAGCAAACATCCAATAAACCACAGTTCTATATAACCAACAGATTCAATAATGATCAAAATTCAAACAGCAGGTAGAAAGAAATGAGGATAAAATGAAGAGAAGTTCTATTTTCACCCATTAAAAAGGAAAAGACCACTTGCCTCCTTTTTCTTATCACGTTTTCTTTTCACCTCATGAAATGTATCTGCCAACCAAGCAATGTAATGGTCATACATTATACATACTTTCATAAACAAAGTAAACCATAAGACACATTAAGCAAAGACAAAGTAAGAACGTGATGGGACTCGAAAATTCCTAACAAAAAGCTACTCACAATATGCCAATCCAGAAAGCCATTCTTCAAGGAACCAAAAAGAAAAGCTATTTACCAGCTATGGCCTTTTTACACATTTGCATACAAATCATCAACAGTTAAAGAAATGCCAGTGTTTTTTCTTTACAAAAATAAAACTTGTATCTTATCACAAATAAGCAAAGCAAGGATGAAAAATTAGAACTTCAGCTTTTAGAATATTGATATCAAATTATGATGCTACAAGCTAGTTATTAAAAGTTCAAACCTCCAATCACTCAGATAAATACTGAAAATGAGAACAAAATAATTGGCAGACTATTATAGCTGATAAATCAAAACAAAGCATACATATTATTAAATTTATTAAATCTACTACCATTTCCAAGTAACCAAACATCAATTTTCCATAAGCAAAAGGCACAAAGACAAGCCAAGCTTTCCATAAAAATCCCATGAAAAATAAGAAGCAAAAATCCACTTTTCATTAGCATAAACATAAGAAAACACGAAAATCCCCCAGCTTTCTTCACGTTCTCAATAGAAAACAAAAAAAAACAACCCACAGAGAGAAAACAGATCATAAAGCCATCAGACCCCAGAAACCATAAAACCAGCAACAAAAAACATCCCAATGAGAAATATGTAAATCTCCATCCTTACCCAGATAAAGAAGCTTTTGGGCAGTTTCATTAGGATCCATAAAGCACTCCTTGAGGACTGCATAGATTTCTTCATCGCTGTGTTGCTTCCCTGTGATCTCCCTTATGCTTTGGATCGTTCTCTTTGCATTTTCCGGGATCGAAACTCTGGACCCGCCGCCGCCGCCGCCGCCACCTAGGCTGCTCATGGTAGCAAGGAAAGAACAACAGAAGAGAAGAAGAGGAAATGGAAGAAGTAAGAATTGAACGTGTTGTATATTTATATTTAGAACAACAATATCTAGGGCATAAATCAGAACAATAAGAGTGAGAAAAATACTATTTTATTTGGATGTCGAAATCGAGAGCATGGGTCTAAAGTAAACTGTGCAATAAATTAACACCATTTGCGAGTGGAGTGACCAATGTTTGATAAGATTCAGTTCCTGTACGTTACTTTGATGCAATGTTGTCTTATTTTTACAATATCATTAACTAATCCAAACCATTAAAATTTGTTAAAATAGTATTATATGTTTCGGATAAAAAAATATTATATGTTTTTAATAAGTCTAAAGCTTTTATATTTTTAAGATAAATATCAAGATTCGAATTCATACAATAAGACAATATAAAAATCTTTGACCATTCGATTAATGGATCTCATTTCATAAAAATTTTATGTGTAATGTCAAAAAATATCCGCTAATGTTTAACTGAATAGTTAATCTGATCCCTATTCCTTTTTTGGAGAATTTTAACGATCAATATTTTATTTTGGGTCAAAATGACCCCTTTACAATTGAAGATCGTTAGTCAACTAATGATAAATAATTTGAAATAGCTTGACAGAATGATACGTCAGTAAAAAAAATAATTTTATAGAATTATTTTTTGATTGATGTGTCATTGTGTCAAGTCTACATCTTTATCTATATAATGTTGTTATGTTAGTTGCACTCAGAGGTGGTTCTGGGCATGTGCGAGATGTGCGACCGCACATGGCCCCCGAAAAAAGGCCTCGAAATAATTATTATACATATAATCAATTTCTAAAAAAAATACCAGCAAATCTTGATTTAAAAAATAGGTATTTTGAGAAATTAATAAGATGGGTAAGACGTGTGTCAGTATATATGGTGGTAATTGGAAAATTAATAAGATGACTACTTTAATTTCTCATTTTCTAAAAGATTGTGTGTGCGCGTGCAATTTTACTTTAAAATACACTTTCAAATTTCGGTTTGTAATTTCATATTTTTCTATTTGTAGTGAAAATTTTTCAAATAACATCACATTATTTGATGGTTTCTTGTTTCATTATGATAAATTACATTTATTGGATGACTTTAATCTCAAGTATTATTACAATAATTTTGAAAATGCTCTTAGAAAATATGTGTTATCTGATGTAGATGTAAATGAGTTATTTGTTGAGCTGAAATACTTAAAGAGTTTTATTGACTAATCATATTATTATTGCTTCTGCAGAATGAAGCTTTTCAAAATTGAAGTTTGTGAGCTCATACTTATAATATGTCACAAGAAAGACTAAATAGACTTGTTTTGATGGCAATTGAGACTGATATTTTGGAAGAAGTTGATATCGAAAGCACTGTAGATGATTTGCTTCAAAATATGCAAGAATAACATCACTTTTTAAGTGAAAATGTTTAGACTTTTAGATGTTTGTAAGTCATTTTTTTGTTGCATAAGAGTGTAATCCAACATTTTTTTATTAATGAACTTTTATTTGATAAAACAATTTATTATAAATTAAGAGCCACATTTTATTAAATTGCACATGAGCCCTTAAATCTTTAAACCGCCCATGTGTGCACTACCATATAGGTTTGTTACGTCATTTCAAGTCTTTTACCGTTAATTTACTAACAATTTTTAACCACGGAAGAGTCATTTTGGCCTAAAGTGCTTCAAAAAAAGACTAAAATGACTATTCAGTTAAACGTTAGAGGCATTTTTTTAATTAAACATCCTTTATTAACTTGCCATAATGAAATTGAATTTTTGAAAAGATAAACCATATTGTATACATGAAGAACTAATGTTTTTATATAATAATTGAAAATTATTTTGGACTAAATTGAAAAGATTTCAAAAGTGCCTTTAAGTCTAAACAACTTAAAAATATGTTTGAGGATTTTTAAAGAGGTTTTGAAGTGTTTTCTAAAGCCAAACTTTACAAAACCACCAGGTATTTCGAAACACCCTTAGGCGTTTCGAAACAACCATTCACAGTTTCAAAACGTTTCGATACAGCTTTGTCTGTTTCAAAACATGCTTTAATCTGGGTGAGGATTTTTACACAGCGTTTTGATACAAGCTTCACCGTTTCGATACGCCTATGTGGCAAAGACCTCAACGGTCAAAATCCCTACCGACAATTTAAATTGCAGCTTAACTGTTAATCGTACCGAAACGGGTTGTAACCATTTCGATACGGCTTGAAAGGTTTTGAAACGGCCATAGGCGTTTCGATACGGCCTATTGCATGAGACTTCAACGGCTAGTTCTGAAGAAGGGTGTTCTGAAACGTGGTCGAGTGTTTCGAAATAGACATTTGCAGAACATCATTTGTGGTGGGAAATAAAGTCTACAAGGGCTCCAAAACAACCCCAACGGTCCTCAACGACTACAACCTCATTTGGGAGTATAAAAGGGACCTCCAAGCATCAAGAGAAGACTAATGTTTCAATTGTCAACAACATAATGATCAAGAATTTGTCTTAGAGCTTAATTGTTCATTTTCTTGTATAGACAACACTAGTGAGCTAAATATTGTCAAATTTGCTCAAGTGTTTAGGTTTTGGGTGAGAGATTTATAGTGCAAATGAATACCTTTTAGATGGATTTCAAGTTTGCTTAAGAATTTCTCTTTTAGGAGAGCGTTTGATTAAGCTAAGGGTAGTTAGCTTAATCGTTGTAACAGTTTCCTCCTAAGCCGAGAAAAGGGGACGAAATTCAATAGTGAATTTGTTGAAATCCTTAGTGAGGAGCTAAGGTAGTGGATGTAGACCTTGGTTAGAAGGTTGAACCACTATAATTCCTTGTGTCATTTGCCTATCCTTCACCTCCCACTAAAACACCCAAAAATCCAACTTCTCCACACTTGGTGAGCTAGAACGGTTGAAGGAAATCAAGCACCGAAAAAACTCAACAATTGGTATCAGAGCTTGGCTCAATTGAAGATGATTAACATCCTATTGAGGCGACCCGACAAGCTCGATCAACATTTCAAACAACCAGCTCAATGGTGCAATCCATCGACAAGCCACCTTTCTTCGACGGGACAAATTATGCTTATTGGAAGACGTGGATGATGTTCTTTGTCAAATTCAAAGACTACAAGCTTTGAGATATCATTGAAGATGGTCCATTCTTACCAAAAGGAAGCAAGGCGGAATGGAGTGCTGACGATCGTAAAAAGATGGAGCTAAATTGCAAGGGTTTGCACTTCATTTTTTGTGCACTTAGCCTCAACATATATGAGAAGATGTCTTCTTGCGAGAGTGCCAAGGAAGTTTGGGATAAGCTCGAAGTTACATACGATGGGACAAACGAAGTAAAGGAGACCAAGATCGTCCTTCTCAACCTAGAGTATGAAAACTTCAAAATGGATCCGGAAGAGGACATTGAGAAGATGTTCCATCGATTCTCCACCACCACCAATGGACTCAAGGGTTATGGAGAAGCCATTCCGAAAGAAAAGCTTTCCCGAAAGCTTATCTATTCTCTTCCCAAGTCATGGGACTAAAAAAGGACCGCCATCATCGAAGCTAAGAATCTCAAGACCTTGAAGTTTGATGAACTCATGGGGTCACTTCTCACTCACCAAATCATGAAGAAGGATAAAGAAGAGGAGAAGAAGAAGGAAGAGATAAGAAGGATGGGGAAGAAGAAAATCATGGAGCTAGGCATCCACGCGAATGTCATTTGTAACACCCCCTACCCGGCCTGGTAGAGAACCGGGTCGGAGAGCGCTACCGGAAAACGATGCGGAGATCGGAGATATAAATCCAAAGTTTAAAAATCATTTAAGCGTATTTTTATTAATCTCTTTTAAGACTTAACACTTAACTTATTAACCACTTATTCAAATTGGGGTCAATTTTAAACTTTTTCAAACTTAGGGAACTAAATTGTAATTTTCACAAATTAAAGGTCTTTATCTAAAATTCGTGAAAATATACTGAAATTAAACTAACTAGTTATTAGCCTGTAAAACCTCATTACTATCGGAGGTTATTTATCTACCTGATTAGACGATGCAATATTTAGTGACTATTTTGTAAAATATTCAAATCTATTTCTTTTTATTATCTTACTAAAATTCTTTACATATTTAAATGAGCCTAACAACTTACAAAAATCTTAGAGTCCTTTCTAATCATTTTTATTAGAAAATTATTCGTATCTATCATTATTATTGTTCTAACATTTATATAATAGGACTTTTCTAGATTACTAAAATAAAACCACATTATTAAATTACAAAACACAATTTATACAAAAGTTGGATCATATGCCACTTTACTAGGAGTTCATGAAAGATATCATACATATAAGGTAGAGATGTGACTTGCAACTGCACCACACGATCAAAGGTTGGAAATCTATCAGGGTCCTGAAAATGCATGAGACACGTATGTTAGGCTTACATAGCCTAGTGAGGTAGTCATGATAGTGAATTAACAATAATATGAGTGTCATGATTGAATATAAATTTAATCTAACTTACTTGCATGCTTCTATAACAGTATAAGCATAACATGATCAGATATCCATATCACTGACATAATATAATATAATCATATATCTTATCATAACATGTCATAGTATAACATATCGAACACATATTATATTGGTACCATTAGATACGCGGATTCCCTGTACACCATATCATAAATCATAAATGAGCCGTAGCCCTGAGCCGTAGCTCCATGTATCCCTTACACTTCCATCCTTTTATCTCCCACATATAGGCCGTAGCCCTGGACCGTAGTCCTCCCTTACATGATGAGCTCGAATATTCCTATGGCATGCCAATTGTATCCAACGTCCATAAATACACACAATTTCACATAGTCCATAATTTTCAGATCATATTATATCAAATAGCAAGATGAGCCATAGCTCCATATCAGATAGCATTTCATATTATTTTCATGTACATATAGCATATCATAATCATTTTTGAGCATATCCAAATAATGCAGGGTACTTACCAGATGCAGATAAATTCATAATTAATGCAACGGGGCAGCACCGAGCCTACCCCTGACACGACTATAATCACATATCAAGACATAAAAATATCGGAATGACACCGTGTCACCCGAGACAAATGCATCTACACTCACCTTGACAGACCGGTGCTTTATTTTTATTTATTGGGCTTGAAAGTTGATCTGAATCGACCTCGTGTACTACGATAAAAATTAATTAAAATAATAAGACAATATCGAATATATATAAAAATATTAATCAAACTCGATACCGAAACTTAAACTAACTAGAGATTTGAGCTTACCCCGTCGTCAGCAAAAATTCGATATTCCTATATCGAAAATATCGGACTACCAATCAAAGATTGAATCGTATCCTACTAATAATTATATTTTTTTTTCTTCCTCAATTGCCGTGGGATTTCATCAATCTCCCCCCCCTTTTATACTAATTTGGCGTCAACTACTCCTAATTTTTTTTTCTTTTTTTTTCTTTTTTTTTATAATAAAATAATAATAATTTTAACTACTCCATACCTACTCCTTAAAATAATAATAATTTTAACTACTACATAAAATAATAATAATTTTAACTACTACATAAAATAATACTAAATTTTTACTTACTCCATAAAATAATAATAAACCGAATAAAAATTTCGAACCTAATTTCTACTAGACCGGTTTTTGGGATGTGACATCATTGCTCTCAAGTCCTCCAAATACAACCATGTTGATACAAGTGAGGAGGATGATGAAGAAGAAGAGATAGTTCATCTCTTCAAGAAGTGTGCCCCTTTCATGAAGAAAGCAATGAAAGAATTAGACCGAGATTCTATGAAAAAGAAGAGGGCAAGCACTTCAAGCCATAAGAAGAAGGCATATGTGGCTACTTGGAGTGATGAAGACTCCACCAACGATGAACAAGCCAACCTTTGCCTTATGGACATCGAAGAAGATTCAAGGGTAACTTCTAATTCATCTACTTCATGTTCATATTCTTTTGATGAATTACAAGATGCCTATGATGATTTGGTTTTAGAGTTTAAAAATCACATTTTGAAAAACAAGAAAGTGATTTCAAATTTAAAAAAATCAAAATGATTTGATTTCTAAACTAAAATTGAACTTGTAGCAAAACTCAATGAGTTTGAACAAAAATGTTTTGATTTACAAAATTTGCTTCATAAAGTTCAAAAAGAAAAAGATTTGATTTCCAAAGAGATTGAAAAGAAAAATAATCTTGGAAAATCAATTTTTTATGTAGAACAATCTAGTGCCCCTAGATTTATAAATGGAAAATGTTTTAGAAGTGTTTGGGTCCCAAAAGAACTAACCACTTAAACTAAAAATGATGAAATTGAAAAATGAATTCCTAAAGGGACTAAATTTTGTGCTACTAACGTCTATGGATCCAAAGCAATTTGGATACAAAAAATTATTTGATTGTCTTATGATAGGTGTGATGGAGATTGATTAACAAGTCAAATATTGAGGGGGAGCTCCATGCACACAAGGAAGAACACTTGAAGAAGGAAGGCTTCACATCCTCCATTGAGTTCAAGTGTGGTAAAATCTAGTTGTTTTTACTTATTTTTAACTTGATTTATTTTCTTTTAATTCAACTATATTATCATGTGTTGGACTAACATTCCTTAATGATGCTTTGAGTAAGGGAGAGCCAATTTTAAATTCAAAATCTTATTTGTGTCATTTTTTTAAACCTCCTAAGTTATTTTGAACTTAAAGTTATTTAAAGTCTTTTTTGATATAACAAAAAGGGGGGGAATGGTTTGAAAAATTGATTTTTCAAATGAGTAAGGGGGAGCTTTAATTGATTTTGAACTTCAATTCTCTTATTCGAAATTTATTTTACTAAGGGGGAGAATCTCAAACAATTTTTCAAGATTGGTTTTTATTATATCAAAAAGGGGGAGATTGAAGAACTAATGTTTTGATATAATAATTGAAAAATTGTTTTGGACTAGATTGAAAAGATTTCAAAAGTACCTTTAAGTCCAAACAACTTAAAAATATGTTTGAGGATTTTTTAAAGAGGTTTTGAAGTGTTTTCTAAAGCCAAATTTTACAAAACCACCCAGGTGTTTCGAAATACCCTTAGGCGTTTCGAAACAACCATTCACAGTTTCAAAACGTTTCGATACAACTCTGTTTGTTTCAAAACGAGCTTTAATCTGGGTGAGGATTTTTACATGGCGCTTTGATACGAGCTTCACCGTTTCGATACGCCTATGTGGCAAAGACCTCAACGGTCAAAATCCCCAACGGCTATTTTTCCAATGGTAATTTAAATTGCAGCTTAAATGTCAATCGTACCAAAATGGGTTGTAACCTTTTCGATACGACTCGAAGGGTTTCGAAACGGCCATAGGCATTTTGATACGACCTGCTGCATGAGACTCCAACGGCTAGTTCTGAAGAAGGGTGTTCCGAAACGTGGTCGAGTGTTTCGAAACGGACGTCTGCAGAACAACATTTATGATGGGAAATAAAGTCTACAACGACTCCAAAACAACCCCAATGATCCTCAACGACTACAACCTCATTTGGGAGTATAAAAGGGACCTCCAAGCATCAAGAGAAGACTAATGCTTCAATTGTCAACAACATAATGATCAAGAATTTGTCTTAGAGCTTAATTGTTCATTTTCTTGTATAGACAACACTAATGAGCTAAATATTGTCAAATTTGCTCAAGTGTTTCGGTTTTGGGTGAGAGATTTATAGTGCAAACGAATACCTTTTAGAGGGATTTCAAGTTTGCTTAAGAATTTCTCTTTTAGGAGAGCGTTTGATTAAGCTAAGGGTAGGTAGTTTAATCATTGTAACGGTTTCCTCCTAAGTCGAGAAAAGGAGACGAAATTCAAGAGTGAATTTGTTGAAATCCTTAGTGGGGAGCTAAGGTAGTGGATGTAGACCTTGGTTAGAAGATCGAACCACTATAATTCCTTGTGTCATTTGCCTATCATTCACCTCCCACTAAAGCACCAAAAAATCCAACTTCTCCACACTTGGCGAGCTAGAACGATTGAAGGAAATTTAGCACCGAAAAACCTAACAATACCACTGAATTTTCAATTGCTAACAATTATGACACTAAACTTTAGTTTTTGCTTCAATTATATTATTTCAATTATATCTTTAAACTTTATTTTTTGCTTCAGTTATATCACTGGGTCGTTAACTCACTAACAACGCGATAAAATAAATAATGATTGTTGATGTTAATGTTGAAACAAAACAATGTCGTTTCGATGCCCAAAATAACCTAAACCGAAGCTATTTTGTTAGATAAAAAAACAATGAAAACATATATACTTGTTGGTTTTGAACGGTAGTTTCAACACAATAGTTGAGATTATTTTTATTTATTTTATGATATAATTTTATAACTATTTATAGTTTATGTTACAAATGTAAAATATTATCCACTAAATATTATAAAATAATATGTATTTATGTAATAATATATACTTAAAAAAGAATATATTTATAATATATTATAATACATTTACATAAATATAAAATATATAATAAATATATTATTTTATAATATGTTGTTGTTATAATATGTCGTAAATATATTAGTATAAATTATTTTATAAATATATTATATTTTTTATAAATATAATATTTATAGACTTAATATATTTATAAAATTTTATCATAAAAGAATAAAAATAATTTTAACTGTAGTTTAATATATATTATTTGTAGTCATAAAAACAATTATTGGTCAAGCGGTTTAACATAAGTTTTTGTTTTCGAAAGTCTAATGTTGAAATCCCCGTTGTTACATAAATTTTATGGACATGTTTGATAAATAGCGGTTTGGGCAAAAATTAGAGGTTTGAGGTATAATTAGAGGTTTGACTAGTCAAATCCGCTAATATTGATGTTTGGTAAATAGCGGATTGAAAGAGCGGATTGGGGTGAAAAGGCTAATTTTGAAAAAACTCATAATATGAGCTTTTTGAGATTAGAGGTTTGATATTAGAGTTGTAATGACTCTTTTATCCTTAACAATTACCAAAAATCTCCAAATAACCTAAATTAAATAATAATATTTTTAATATAAATAATAACATATTAAATATTAGACTTATTTGTTGTTACTACTAATTTATACGGTGACATTCGTAAGTTAATTCTATTTTTTTATTATCACATATTTATATGTGCATATAAAAAATTTAACAATTATATAAATAATAGATTAATATATAAATCTTTCAAATATGTTTAGGAAATTTATATTAAAAAATAATTTTTACAAATCTAATTAATATTTATTAGATACAAAATATTAATAACTGATAAATTATTCAAACAAGTATTAAATATAATCATGTCCTTATATGTCATTTTGCTTGTTTAAATAATCAAACAGCTATAAGCTATTAGTTAATTTTACCAAACACTTTTATACAATCAGCTAATACAATCCGCTAGTCAAATCAGCTAATGCAATCAGCTATCCGCTATCAACTAATGTAATCCGCTATCAGCTATCCGCTAATTGCCAAACATGGCCTATATAAATCTTACCCCTTGTTCTCTCAATGGTAAATGATGACGTAATTTATATAGATGACTCGGGTTCAAGCACCAATTTTACACGGTATATGCATTATTAAAAAAGACTAAAGAAGTTAAACATATATTACCATTGTATCACACTAATATATTCAAAAAAAAAATCTCAACCGAATAGTTTTCATTGGTCATGAGCATAAATTAGGGATGTTAATTGGATGAGGCCGGTGTGAAGGTGTTATTCTTGTACTTATTCTCGTTAAGGGTTTTTATTTCTATTCTCACCACACGACCCACAACGAATACAAAATCTAAAATTATCCCTGTTACGCAACCCATAAGATTAAATTATCTCCGTCTCATTACCAATGTGGGTCCTGAGACCCACCCAATATCCTCTTTACTCATCTCATCATTTATTCATATAATATATTTATAAATATTAGTCAAATAAATATAAATCAAATTTATTATGAAAAATATAAAATACTCGTCGTTCGAACTCGCACCACATATGAGACATTATTCTAATTGTTATCATTTTTAAAATAATATACAAAATTAAATTTTGTACGACACAAAAAGTTTGGACTAAAAAATACTAAAGTCTATTGTAAAGGACCGAAAAAATACACAAATAACATGTAAAATAATATTTCAATTGTCGTAACAAATAAACAATATAGAAAAAACTAAAAAAATAACAATGAAAAAAAAAACAAGCTTTAAAAAGATAAAGAACAAATACCAATAGAATATAAATAACATACAATATTAGAAAGAAATATTTATATATTTGATTTGATCAATCTCGAACTCAATTATATATATATTGAACTTTTCATTAATATTCTAAGACAATTCAATATAATTACCTTAAATTTGACTATGAAACTAATATTATACTTTTAATAATATTTATAATAATATATTATAAGATCTGTTGAGACGAGTGGAGATAATGTGGGGCGGGTGGGGATGGGATGAGTACAAAGTCATATTCACGTTTCTCCCACCATCGACGAAAATCTAAATTTTATCTTTATCCTCGCCCCACGACCTACAAAAATTATAACTATCTCTACCCAATTGAATGTGAAGCAAGACAAATTCCCACAAAATTCGCTCCACCGACGTCCTTACCATAAATGATGTGATAGAATAAATTCATATAATATTTTTTTTGCCTGAGAGGTTTAAGCCCATGAATTTTTTAACAAAATTAAATAAAAAAAATTAGTTAAATCTTTTGACCAATTTTATCCGTTAAGTCCTAACGATCTCATTTCATCCGTCATTTGGCAACACCAAATTATGTCAAATGGCACACTCAAATCATAAAACATGTGTTTTTTAAAAAAGTTAATTTTTTTAGTTTTAAAATATTTTAAAAATATTAAAAATATTTTAAAATTTAAAAAGTATTATTTTTTGAAAATTTTGAATTTATTTAAAGCTTATAAAAACATTATATTAAAATTTTAAAAACATTTAAAAATCTTTAAATTTTGTAAATAAATTCTAAAAATGTTATAATATATTTTAATATTATAAAAATATTAAATGATTTTTTTGAAAATTATTTTAAAATAATAAAACTATTTTAAAGAATATTTTAATGATTTAAAGGTTTTTTTAACGATTTAAAAGTATTTTTTATTGTTTTAGATTTTTTATAATAATTTTTTAAATATTTTATGATTTTCAAAATATTTTAAAGTATTTTATAATTTTTAAATTATTTTAATATTTTGAACAATTATTATTTATTATTTTTAAAATAAATGTAAAATTTTAAAAACTAATTTAATGTTTTTAAAATAAATTTAGACTTTTTTTTGGAATTTTTATGATTTTTTAAATATTTAAATTAAAAAACTCATAGAAATGCCAAGTCACATTGCTGTGTTGTTGTGACATATGACAATTAAAAAAACTGTTAAAGTTAACGAGTTAAAGTTAATCAAAGTGTTAAATTGATTTTTTTTTGCTTAAGAGGGTAAAACGTTCTTAAATTTTTGGAAAAAATCAATTAAGCTTCTGAAAAATTTTGCACCCAATTAAGCCCTTAAACTAAGAAATTTAATCACATAAGCTTTTTGACCATTAAATCTTGGCATTTTTTGAATCTATTGATGTTGTGCGTCGTGTCACAGTATTTCCACTTCACATTTTCAGATTTTTTATTTTATTTAAAAAATTCTTTAAAAGTTTTAAAAATTTTAAAAGACTTGTAAAATTTATATATTTTTTTAAAAAAATATGTAAATGCAATATGATAGAATTGTAGTGTATCATGTGCCAGTAATATCTAAAAAAAACTGTCAAGATTTAATGTCAAAATCGGTCAAAAAGTTTAATTGATTAATTTTTTGTTTGTTTAAAGACTTAATTAAATACAAAAAAAATCAGAAGATACATTATTATTTTTTTAAATTTGAAGACATAATTGAGTGAAAAAAATTAAAAATTAAAATAATTTTATTTTCAAAAGTTTATTAAACCTTGAGCCTATTTTTTTTTCTTGTCATAGGCATACAACTTATTCTTCTTACTATTAAATAGATTAAGCTAATTTTATTGGACGAAAAGTAAATCAAGTTAATCATTATATTATAGGACAAGTTCAAAGTAATTTCTCTACTATTATCGTATCTATTTGGTCATTGTATTGATAAAAGGAATTTAATATGAGTAAAAACCCTAAGTTTATCGCTCTCTTTTTTCTTCATTTTCTTGTTGGTCAAAAGTGACGTTAATTTTAATGTTGGTTGCTGCTAATCATTGATATTTAGTTATTTTTTTATATTTAAATTTTGTCTTTTTTATATTTGTCTTTTTATAATTTTTATTTGTTTTTGTGTACACTTATTCTTTGTTTTATAACACTTTTTTGTTGCTCTATTGCACGTTTTCGCCTACTTTTATGGTATATTTGTATTTGTAGATAGTTTTCTCACGCTGTCCAATTTTGATTGGTAATTGTCGGTAGTCTTTCAGTCGTTTTGATCCCCTTTTGTAGTTCATTTGTCGATATATTCAGATTTGTTTTGCGAAACTGCTAGCAAGATTGTTGGTTTCGCTCACCACTCCTACCTCAATCCTTAAGCATGTAGGTGGATAAAAACAATGAATTTTATTTCATATTTTTTTTAGTGTTTTATCTCATCTTTATCGTTCAGCTGATTAAATTTGAACGTATATTTTATTTTTTATTTTCATTAATTTATTTAATTATTTCTACTACTTTTCTATTTTATTTAGAATGTTTTTCTATTTTATTTTTTAATAAATTCGGTCGGCATTTTCTTAAAAAAATTTGAATGCGACATATTATTTTATAGACTATTGAATAGAAGTAGTGTTATTATTTGTGAAATATAAACAATTTTGGCGTGGAAATACTTTTTTTGTTTGTCAGCCTTAAAAACATCGAGCTCAATAGTTTACGAAATTGAACCGCCGAGTTAAGTTGTTGAATTAAGCTCCTCCATCACACTCGTTACTGTCTCATCTTCTTATTTAACCACCGGCCGTCGAATAAACTCGGGGACTCAGTGAGTTTAATCAATCGCACAAAATGGTGGCCGAGTTGAAGTACGAGATCTCACAGAACGCTTACATAAAGCTAGTTCTACATGCTCTGAAGCACAAAACCACGGCGGTCAACGGCGTCTTACTCGGTCGAGTCAACCCGCAAAATGAAAGCGTCGTTGAGATCATCGACTCAGTCCCTCTATTTCACTCAAATCTTGCCTTGTTGCCTCCTCTCGAGATCTCCCTCATCATGGTATCAATATTCCCTTTTTTAGGGTTAAATAATATTTATATATTTCTCTTGTTCTTTTAATAAATTCTCCCTTGGAACGCTTCGTTTGAAAAATCAGAGGTTTATGCTGGTTTAATTATTGGGTTTTGATCAAAGATTCAATTGTGTTGTGATAAAGATAAACTTTTGTTGTTTTGGTAAAGTATTTTTCCCTTAAAAAAGGAAGAAAAAACCTTTTTGGGCTATTCTCTTTGCAATTTTGAACTGAAATATTCTGATGGGTTGGTTTTGATCAGATAGAGGAACATTATGGATCCAAGGGCTTGGGAATTGTGGGCTATTTTCATGCAAATGAGAGGTTTGATGATGCAGAGCTAGGCATTGTGGCAAAGAATATTGGTGATCATTTTTGCCGGTACTTTCCCCAAGCTGCTGTCTTCTTGGTATGTATTTTGACTGTTCTGCTAATAGCTAATCGAATATGTGTGTGTGTTATTATATGCTGCTTTGGTGGTCTTATGGCTATTGGCTATATCTCAAGTTTGTATTTTGTTTGTGATTTTGTCTTTTGTAGTTGGATAACAAAAAGCTTGAAGCTTTGCCCAAGGGGAAAGACCAGAGTCCTGTAATGCAGGTGTGTGTTGTGATGTTTTAAGTTTTAACTAAATATCGCTTTCTTGCTTTTGATTGATTTGGGGGAAGTGATGGGGTAAGATTTCACTTATGTTACTCAGACTCCGGTGTGAGGTGTCGGACATGGGTATATTTCCAACACAACATGGTTAGTCTTGTTTAAGTTTATCCATAAATTTGGAGGGTCCTTGGTGGGTCATATTTTTCACTGCCTGAGAGAAACTATTTATCTGTGGTACTGAGATAGAAAATTAGCACAATTGCAGTAGGAGAAAGATTAAGGCGGAAAAATCAATATATACAGGACAAGAGGATTGCTGGCATTAGTTCTATCTGAGAACTTACTGGTTTTAGTATAGGAGTTAAAACCAGAAGCTTGTAGGCGTGCCTTAAGGTTTTTGTTGCTTTGTATTTGCATGTAAGTTGACTTTCTTCCCATGATTGGAGCTGTCGAAATTATTCTGAATACATGGATGAACTTGGGGTTTTGTATATTTGGTTTATGTATCGGTCTGTCCTAGACATATAGGTGTACCGACAATATAGGCTGAAAATACAATTGCTATTCTTGATTCCAAGGTATAAAAGTTCTACATCTCTCTGAATCAGAAACTGGGTACTTGATAGGAGCAAGGGCCCATTGCTTTTTTCAATATCAGTTTTTGGGATTTTTGAGGTATTGAATAGCAGAGGAATGAATGTGAATGTTGTGATTGTAGTTATGTGATTTATTTATTTCATATGTGAATCATCCAAATGCCCTCCCTCTCCCCATCCCCAGTCTCTTGCTTTTGAGTTTTGATGCTTCAAACTTTATGTAGTCCCTTATGATGCTACATGCCAAGCATAACAAAATCAGTACTATTAGCAAAAAGGTTATCGAGTACTCCTGTTGCCCTTTAATGTGAAACTGTCTTATTTTGCATCGGAATTTGTAGTGACCATCAGACATTGTGCATTAGTTACAGCGAATGGCCTCCAATAGCTATTTTAAGTCCAAATTAGATCTATTGAAATTTACTTTCTGCTCAACTCATATTGTGCATTAGTTACAGCATATGGCCCTCCGCCCTCCGATTGCTACTGTTTTAAGTCCAATTAGAACTTTTGAAATTTACTTCCGATTCAACTCTCTGGTCATTTTGAGGTGTTTTCCTTCAAAAGTTTTGGATCTGTAATGTATTCATGGTCCTATAACCTATACTATGCATTTGGCTGATGGGATATTCTTCCTGTCATGCATAAGCTTTATATAAGGGATGCATCCAAGAACTGGAAACTGGCTGGACCAGATGGAGGCAGCCGTTTGGTAATTAAGGAGCCAGCGGCTAATGTTGTTTTGTCGGATTACATTTCATCTGAAAAATGGCAGGATGTTGTAGATTTCGATGACCACCTCGACGACATTAAGATGTAATTCCTACAGTCTTCTCTTCTCTTATATTCCAATAGAGCACGATTTTACATGTTAATCTTTGTGATTGCAGGGACTGGCTTAATCCGGAACTCTTCAAATAAGATCCTTTGATTGACAACTTGAAGTAGACAATGAATTCTAGTTGGAGATTTTGTTGGGATCAGTTATAAAGTTGGTGAAGATCAGATCGACATTTCTTAAGCAAAACATGAGCGGCTTAAGGTCGTTGGCTAAAAACTTTTTAGTGGAATGCAGAGCCATTCTGTTTTTAGTTTGTTGCAGTCCTTTGTCTTTGTTAAGTTTTTTCAATAATCTAGTGATTGAGTTTTGACATTGAGGTTGTTAATGGATTATGAACTCATTGAACATTTCATTTCAGAAAGGCTTAAAATACCATTTTCCTGCAGTCTTGATGAACCTCTTCAAGGCAATCAAACAAGGGTTCTTCAGATTAAAAAAATATCAATGCTAGAAAAGCAAATCCTTGAAATTATATTTATACCTCTTAGTTTGGGTGGGTCAATTTGGTCTTGGATCAGGTCAATATGGCCTATGGGTTGGGATTATTTCGTTTTTGGATATTTTTGTATTCGTGTTAGTTTCGAGTTTGGGTCATTTCAGGTTTAAGTTGTTTTTGTTTTGATTGTTTTAGGTTCGATTTATTTCGGTTTTGGATCATTTTATATTCGAGTCGAAGTCATATTTTGATGTTTGGATCAAAATTGAGTCTACTACATGAAATCCGCGTTTTGCTAAATTAATACCCATTGTTTTATTGTGGCAAGAATCTCTTTGGATTAAAGGAAGCGAAGATTTTAACCAATCATTCTAAAACAACGAACTTGAGTGGCTAAATCTAAACAATCGTTGTCTCCAAGCCAGTTGAAGTGAAACGAAAGAAATGCAGATTTCCATGTCTTCTTCACTTCACTCTCTTCCTTCACCGGCTCAAACCCTTGTCTCCAACTTCAATTCTTCATTCGAGCTGAAGCAAGCTCATGCCCATCTTATTAAAACCAACACTCCCCTCTCTCTCATCCCTCCCTCTCGAATCGCTTCCGTTTGTGCTTTATCTCCCGCTGATATCTCTTACGCCCATCGACTTCTCACCCATTTCCCACAACCCCAAACCGTCGTTTGGAACTCTTGCTTGAAAACTTTAGCTGAAAGTGAATCTCCCTTTGATGCCATCCTTTTGTTTCGTCGTTTACGTGAACTCGATGTTGTTCCTGATAGTTTCACCTGCGCTTTCGTTCTCAAAGCTTGCACGGCTTTGTTGGATGATAAAACTGGTAAGATCATTCATGGGGTTATCGAGAAACTTGGGTTTCAGTGGAACTTGGTTTTGCAAAATATGATTTTGAATTTCTATGGATTGTGCGGAGAAATCAGTACTGCTCGGTTGATGTTCGATAAAATGCCCCAACGAGATGTTGTCAGTTGGAATGTTATGATAACCTACTTGGTGAAAACCGGAGATTTCGAGGGTGCTTATGGTTTATTTTTGTGTATGCCCGAGAGAAATGTGAGGTCGTGGACAATGATGATTTCTGCGTGTGTTCACAGCGGGAAGCCCAGGGAAGGGGTTGAATTGTTTATGGAGATGGAGAAGATTGGACTGCAGGCTAATGAGGTCACCGTAGTGGCTGTTCTCTCAGCTTGTGCTGATTTGGGTACACTTGAGTTAGGAAAGAGAGTCCATGAATACTCCAAAAGAAGTGGATTTGGAAAGAATGTTAAAGTTTTGAATACTCTGATCGATATGTATGTGAAATGTGGCTGCTTGGAGGAAGCTAGGAGGGTTTTCGAGGAGATGGAGGAACGGACAGTCGTGTCATGGTCAGCTATGATACAAGGGCTTGCAATCCATGGACAAGCTCAGGAAGCTCTAAGGGTTTTCTCAATGATGATTGAGATGGGGATGATGCCTAATGGGGTAACCTTTATTGGACTCTTGCATGCGTGTAGTCACATGGGGTTGGTTGATGAAGGTCGCCGGTTCTTTTCCGGCATGACTAGAGACTATGGCATCATACCTGAGATCGAGCATTATGGTTGCATGGTTGATCTTTATAGCCGAGCAGGGCTTCTTCAAGAAGCCCATGAGTTCATAATGAATATGCCTATAAAACCGAACGGAGTTGTATGGGGAGCTCTCCTTGGTGGATGCAAGGTTCATAAAAACATTGAACTAGCTGAGGAAGCTACTAGACATCTTGCTCGACTTGATCCTCTTAACGATGGATACTACATTGTTTTATCTAATATCTATGCTGAAGCTGAAAGATGGGAAGATGCAGTAAGAGTAAGGAAGCTAATGAAAAACCGAGGTGTGAAGAAGACGCCGGGGTGTAGTTCGATCATGGTTGATGGAGTCATTCATGAATTTGTTGCCGGGGATGATTCGCATTCTCAAGCTACTGAAATATTTGATATGTGGGAGAAGCTTGTGGATTACATGAAGATAAGAGGATATAAACCAGACACATCGGTTGTTCTATTGGACGTAGAAGAGAAAGAGAAGGAGAAGTTTGTATATCGCCATAGCGAGAAATTAGCAGTCTGTTTTGGACTGATAAACACACCTCCCGGATCGGTGATTAGGATAATGAAGAACCTCCGAGTTTGCGAAGACTGCCATGCAGCTTTCAAATTGATATCATCAATTGTGAATAGGGAAATTGTTGTTCGTGACCGGAATCGTTTCCATTGTTTCAAAGACGGTGCTTGCTCTTGCCAGGATTACTGGTAAGCAGTTCATAAACATTGTTATGTACTACTACTATGTAGCCTGCAAATCTAACTTTTTACATAATTGATATATGCATAAAAGAATTTCAGTGGTGTTGGACTGAATGAGATATGAGAAAAAAAGGGAAAAGAAACATATAAAGAATGTAAGAAAACAAGGGCCCAATACAGAAGTATTCCATTGTCATTTCCAGACAATATCGATGAACATTGCCCCACCCTCAGACAAGACCCAGCTTTGATTGTGGACTCAATTCCATTATCTTATGGTCTTCCTTTTTATTTTATCCTTATTAAAAAAGATAATTCTACGATAACATTAAATTAATTAATAAAAATTAAAAATCTCAAGGACTCACCATATAATTAATAATTATTTAAAATAAAATTTTAATTAAATTATTTTCTATATTTTAATTTTTTTCAAATAATTAGATCAAAACACTAACCATAGCCAATCCTTAAATTAAAAAATCATATATATTTTTTTCCTTTGCATGACCGCCATTCGAGCTTGTATGTACCGGGATTAACATTAATGCAATACCAAAAATGGTTTTTGATGGAACTGAGTTTATAACTGATTGATAGTGGAGAAATCTCCACAGCCAAATTGATCAACCGTCACTGTTTTACAGATTGTTGCTGCTGCTCAAATTTGTTCAAAACACAATAAAAAAGCAATGAACAGAGTGCAAAAGCAGTGAATAAGTGACATTTTTTAGGTTTAGTTAATGGTAAAAAGTAATAATAGAAAAAAAGTTGAATATAAAAGAAATACTGGTGGGCAAGAAAAAAAAATAATGTTTTTTAATTTAGGGATTGACTATGCTTGATATTTGATTTAATTATTTGAAAAAATAAAAAATATAATATATATGAAAAATAATTTAATTGAAATTTTATTTTAAATAATAATTATTATTATATGTTGAGTCCTCGAGATTTTTAACGTTTATTAACCAAATTAATAGTGTTCAATGTTAGTGGTGTTCAACGGTGTTCGACGCACGTGGTAGATTCATCCTATTAAAAAATGTTTAGCGGGAATGATTTTAGTGAAAAAAAATATTGTCTAGATTTGAGTTCGAACAACTTTATTTGTATAATATGTATGAGTTTTATTAAGGGTTAAAACTGAACAAATACTATCATAGTACCGAATATTATAAAAATATTTAATTGATAATGTACCCTCTAAATTATATTTTTTTCTCAACTTAATACTTGTTTTTTTGTTTATATCACAAATAAGTACTTAAAGTATACCAATTTTTTCATTTAGGTAACTAAAATATTTATTGGTCAAACTAAGTACCTACAATATACTTTTTGGTCACAATATGTACCTAAAATGTTTTTTTTCGTCAAAGTAGTACCTAAAATATAACTTGTTTTTTTTTGCCAAAATAGGTAATTAATGTATTTTTTAATCAATGATGCATGTCAACTTTTAGGAACCTAAATAAAAAATTATATATACTTTAGATACTTATTTTGACTAAAAAACACTTTAACTACCTAAATGAAAATGTCGATATACTTTATGTACTTATTTGTAATATAAACTTTTTTTAGAAGTATCCTTAAACTATTCTTCCTTCCCAAATTGACGTTAAATCAATTATCCAAGTGACCCTAGAATTAATTTTTTTGAACAAGTAAAAAGGTGATATATGAATTAAAATACAATATAAAAATAATTAAAACACAAAATAACAAGACATCACAGATATATGAATAATTCAAAATTTACATGAAATAAATTATTAATAGGTATATTATGAACATATACTACTTTGTAATTACCTTTAAACTATTTTAAAAAAATTATTAATGTGTATATAGTTATAACTATATATAAATTATAACACTTCGAACACGCATAAATAAATGTACATGAAAACTTTGTGCTACAAATTTTACCAAAAATTAATTATTGTCACAATTTATACAAAATGTTATGAATTGGAACATGCCGAAATCAACGGGAAAGTAATTAAAATATAGAAGAAAAATAATATGAATACGATATAAATATATTAATATATTAAAAAATAATTACTAGCGTGTAATGAACCAAACAAGTGTCCTGGTTGAAAAGCGGATGATGTTTATTCTAGAAGACACGAGTTCAAATCGCTCTGTCTACAAGGTGTATACCCATTGTCAAAGGGTTAATAATATATATGAACAGATAGTACATTGTAATCACCTTTAGACTATTTTAAAAAACTACTAACGTGTAATAAATATACAAATGTATAATATTTTAAATACGCTAATAATGCAAAAATAAAAAGTAACCTTTTTCTTGTATTTTCTATAATATATTTATTTATCATTCTTTTTCCATTGTCGTTCCATGACATTTTTCTTTGGTAAATAAAATTGTTGAATTATACCATAAAATCAAAAGAATTGACATGGTTTAGTTGTCCAATAAACAACCGTTTTGAATCTCAAATTAAGACCCATCATTGTATGAGAATAGATTTTTTTTAATAAATCTTAATCTTACCCAGAGAGAAAATAGGAAATTCTAGGGGAAGGAAGGAGTTGTTCCTAGTGGGTCTAGAACTCATGACTTAAGAGAATACGAGGGAACAAAGATGAGCAACTTAGCCAACCGACCAAATGTGTTTACTCGTATGAGAATAAAATTTGTATTGAGTTATAGATACAAGAAAACACTACAAATGTTTTATATTTATTAAATATTATGTGGGTTTGAACCTATTTAAATGTACTTTAATTTTTTTAGTATAATCACTAATATTTAACTCGTTGAACGATTAATATAGATCAAGTATTGCATACTGTCACGTGGCTATTACACTCTTCCCAAAAGAGATGTCTGATAGGATGTGCAGTGTCATCGTTTATATATCTTAAGACCTCCCATTTTTTCTTTCCGATGTGGGATTAATGACCCAACCTCTTTTCAGGCGTGCCATTCTCCCCTACTCAACCTCGTCTTCGTCACGAGCTTCCGCTCTCGTGATTGGCCAATTGTCACGGTTGTCCACCCTGCCTACCCCGCTCATGGGCGCTCGGTGTGAAATCAGACAGTCAAAGGGTCCTCTGATACCACCTATCACGGGGCCATTACCCTCTTCCCAAAAGATATGTTTGATAGGATGTGCAACGCCACCATTTATATATCCTGAGACCTCCCTTTTTTCTTTACGATGTGGGATTAATGACTTAGTCTATTCTCAGGCGTGACAATATGTTGTAACCCACTAAACCCGACCCAATAAAGAACACCCAATTTAAGAAGCCATATTCGTAACTTTTCCCTCAAGTATCCAAATTAACACAAATAATAAAAGTGTTTAAATAAGGTAACATAAAACAATTTAAACTTCAATAAAAGTTATCTTAAAACATTATTAAAATCCCAACATTAATAATAATATATGGTAGTTTAAATAAAATATCTGAATATAAATTTCTACACATGCATACTGAAAATAACCTTAAATAGTCTTAAGTCAAGTGCATCATAGTCCCAAAACAAAGTAAATAAAATAAACAACGCCTGAAAATGTACTCCATACTGCAATAAATATAAAATTGTATCGCGAGAGGTCCTTTGAGTACCAAGACGCCTAGGGCCAAAGTATCTATAAGAGAAACTATAGAGGAGTGAGCTAATAAGCCTAGAGTGTCTCTAAAGTAAAATCAAACACAATCTTAGTTTCACAATAATTTCTTAAAGTTATAAAACACAGTAAACCACAATAGATGAAATAATGTTATAAACAGAACACATTTCTTAGTTACATACTCCAATCACAATGGTGACAAAGCCAATTGGTCACAGTGGAGGTAGTTCCCCAGAACCCTTCACCTGCTTTTCACCAATCATAGTGTGGTCTTAAATCAACCGTTTGACAGGGTGAAAGTCACTATGTAACCCCCTCGTCCCGGTCTGGGCGACTGACCGGTCCGAGTGGGCTACACAGGGAAAACCGAGGCGAAACCCGTTAAGGCTCTACTTCGGTTAACGGCCCTAGAAAATTTCTTTTATTTATTAACTTGTCTAAAGGCTTTAATATATATATCCCATGTGAATCAACGACAGCGGAAGCAACAAGTGATGCGAAACGGTCAAACAAGCAATTTAAAACAGCCCATTTTAGTTTAAACAACAGGCCATATCGATACACTGAAAGAGGAAATCGATACGCATTGACTAGGTCAACAGCCCAAAGTCAACAAAGGGAGACCGTATCAGTACACTGATTGGCCGTACCGATATACCCTCACTAGTCAACTTCTCACGGTCAACGATAAAAGACCGTACAGATACACCCTAGACCCGTACCGATACGCCAAAACCTCGTCAATATCTCAGATTTCCAGAGAGGTTTTGGCGTATCGATACACCCCGTGTACCGGTACGCTAAGCCAAATCTGAGTCCCAAAGTGTAGGACTATATCGGTACGACCCTTGGGCGTACCGATACGCCCTGCACTGCAACACTCAAATTTGCAGCCAAAGACACTAAGACTCAACTCTATATGCAATTTAAGACTTGCCTAGCCACAAGCAAACATTCATACAACATGTAACAACCAAGAATCAACATACAAGACATTTGAAACAAACAAGGAGCATACGATCAAAGGAATCAAGCATTCACCATGAAGAGACATACATTGCATATCAAGGTTTCATGCCTTAGAACAAAACATGCACATAAGCATAAAATAAGGGCACAAGGCTAACATACATGGCATAAGCAAGCCACAACCAAAACATCAACATGTTAAAGGAATCTTAACAAGCTCCTAAACACAAAGCAACATACACAAATCCCCATTGCTTAGCTATTACATCACTTAACATAAAAATCCATACTTGAAGATAGCAAATAGCACACTTGGAGGCCCTTCTCCTCGCACAAGCAACCCACGAACTAAGGATCTGCATTGTCGAACAAAGAGAGCGTAAGCGTAAAGCTTAGTGAGGGTAAGCTCATAAAACAAACCTCGACAATGCAGGGTCCAAGTACGAGCATCAAACCAAGGATGAATGCATATTTCCTTACCTTCTGAACCACATAAATCAAATGTATAAAATGCATGAACATAACCTCATATAACATGCCGTGCTCACAGTCCATAATACAACCATATGAAACACATTTAACAAATCGTATTGGCACCTAGCTATGACCCGAATACGCGGATAACAACTGTTGGAACTCACATCCAACAACTCAACCATTACATTACCTTACGGTGGGATTACACTCATCACCGTTTCACGCGGAGGGGATTCCACTCATCCTCCCGCCCCGTCGATGGGATTCCACTCATCAACGACTAACATATAAATGAAGATTTTCGGGCGTACCCGTACTCCATCTTGGTGACTACCATCACCAAGACCACGCGCGCATTTCAAAACTCGTGTGCACACTAACATCCTAATGATCGATTATTTGTACCCAAGCATACTAGTGCCAATACTAACTCATCACAAGATCATCACAATACAATATCCTTACCAGTTCCCGTGCCTAGCACGTATCCACCATGATTTACAATCATGCAACCCACATTTCAACAACCACATGCATATCACAATGCATAAAAGAATTATCATGCCTCATCACTACACATATCCACAAAATGCATAGCAACATCAATCACATTTAATACATGAGGTATAACACAACATTTACAAGTTCAACCATAGTCTTCTAAACTAAAGCTTGAGATTAGACTACCAATCTAATCCCAACTCTAGGTGGGTTTACCAAGCCCAACCTAGGTCTATATGCTCGAACCAAAACATTTTGAAAACCAATTTAAAAACCGAAGAACCACTCAGCGACTACTCCAAGCTCAACAAACTCTAACCGATCAAACTTCCAAGCTTCCCAGATTGATTCCCGAAGATTCTCCAACACCAAATCCCGATGCTAGTCAATCAAAGCCAACAAAACAAACACAAATCAGCCCACAAATCACTGTAGCAACCTCGGAGCACAAAACAAGCATTTAGCCAACTAAGAACACCCTTAAACATATATCTTCGAGCAACCCATTTGCACAGCTAAAAACCGTTGATTCCAACCCCTTTTCACTCTCATAAGCTTCCAAAATAGCCCTCAACCAACACTTAAATACCAGCCCTTAAAATCTCATCCGAAACAGCCCCAAAACCAACTCTAAACCCCTATAAAACCCCCAACAAACCCAAATCCAAAAATCAGTTTAAAACCATTTAAAATTTAGATATGTTGGACCATTTGGGTTACTAAACACTTATCTAACTTTAAAGAATCAAAATCTCGATCAAAAGTCAATAAAGTTTGGATTTTTATTCTTTAAACTCAAAACACAAAACAATGAGTTTCATTAAAAACTAAGAACATGGAGAGAAAGAGGAAGTTGAGGACAACATGGGATTAAGTTTCCTTTAAAAAATGCACAAGAATGGTGAGAGGAGGAGATGGAACAATAGAAATGGAGAGGAGAGCTTAAGTCACGTTTGAAAGAATGAACAAAGGAGGAAGATGAGTAAAAAGGGTTTTGAAATATTTGTCTTATTGTTTTATTCCTCCAAAAACCTTATTTACCATTGTGCCATTAATGAAATGGCTTGTTGTCATTTTCTTCTAATCCATGGAATTGGATTGAAGATTTGACCTAACACTTTTGTTTTATTTATTTTTTTGAAAACAAAACTCGGAATTATATTTTAATATTTTTATTTCCACCCGACCCTAAAACCCGGGTGTTACACATTATTCCCTTCGTACAATCCCCTCCCATGCACATAAAATATGATAATATTTTGTAAAATAAAATAAAATCACATCACAATTATTTTGTACTAGATACAAGGATCACAGTTCTAAAAATTCTAATATTTTCATTAAAGCACAATTTGACACAATATGCACGGTATCTCAAATCTCATTATAATCACAACACAGAAAAATAATTATGCAAATTATAAAACTTGTTTTAAAAAATATATAACACAGAAAGAGAACACACCTCTAACAGCCAAAGCTTTAACATCGGTGATGACGCCTCTCACTATCTAAACTAGCTCTAGCTCTAGCTGAGTTGGAACCTATGAGATAAAGTTCTATATTAATTCACCAAACTCAAATTCTAAAAAGAATCCACTACTCACGTGTAGCTCTCGCAGAGAGTGTAGGAGCAGTCTGCAAAGGAGGAGAAGGTATTACGTTGTCTTCGGAATCGATGTCATCTAAACACACAAATAGCTACATTAGATCTCATACTCAAATTTCTTAAAATTTACTAAGTAAAAAATAATTTACAATTAGTAAAACTAGGCTTTCGGGCTCGAATTAGGTGAAACGGGCTGTAAATTCGGACTAGGGATGTTGAAAAACATCAAGTTCAAAGTTAATTGAAAAATCAATGGCCAAGTCAACTCGGGGCGGGTCACATGGGTCAACAGGTCGGGTTCGAATCTAGTCAACTGGTCAAAAGGGGTTCTATAGGTTCGGTTCGACTGTCCGGTTCAGTTATCAGACCGGTTCATAAACTAGTTCGATTCGCAACCCGGTCTGGTTCGATTAGCACACGACTCATGGGTTTGGGCTCTCACACGCAGAATGGGCTTGGCTGCAAGCCCAATTCACTGGCTTGGATCACACACACACACACTCGGGTTTGGCTTAACATACCTAGACTACTCATTTGGCCAATCGAACGACCCACAATTTTGAGCACCCAAAGAATCGGTTCAGGCAGCCCAAGCTCAAGGATTCAATCCTTGGCTACGCAATGAGGCTCAGGTCCATTGGATGGCAGCGACGAAACCGACAAGGGCCGCGACGCAAATCTGACCACAACAAAACGCGAGAAATTTCAAAGATAAGCTCAGCCATAACATGGATTTAACATAAAGAAAAGACGACTCAAGCTTATCCACATTTACCCAAACTCGAACGGTAAAAAGGACGGAGCGCACGATAGAGGAAAAACACGAAGGAAATTAAATGGTTTTCCTTGCGTTCCCGACGAAAAAACAACGATGATGGAAAGGAAATTTGTCGGGATCGATTCTTGAGGTCGTGGGGAACTCAAAACAAAAAGAAACATATAAACAATGTAAGCAAACAAGGGCCCAATACAGAAGTATTCCCATTGTCATTTCCGGACAATATCGATAACATTGCCCCACCCTCAGATAAGACCGAGCTTTGATTGTGGACTCAATTCCATTATCTTATGGTCTTCCTTTTTATTTTATCGTTATTAAAAAAAATATATAACGAGCGTCAAATATCACTGAACACTATAAATTAATTAATAAAGATTAAAAATTTTAATGACTCAACATACAATTAATAATTATTTAAAATAAATTTTTAATTAAATTATTTTTTATATATATTATTTTTTTATTTTTTTAAATAATTAGATCAAATACCAACTATAATAATCCTTAAATTAAAAAACCTTAATTTTTTTCCTTTGCGTGACCGCCATTTGAGCCTGTATGTACCAGGATTAACATTAATGCAATACCAAAATCCATTTTTTGATGGAACCGAGTTTATAGGTGATTGAATAGTGGAGAAATCTCCACTGCCAGATTGATCAACCGTCACTGTTTTGCAGTTTGTTGCTGCTGCTAATATTTTGTTCAAAACACAGTAAAAAAGCAATGAACAGAGTGCAAAAGCAGTGAATAAGTGACATCTTTGAGGTTTAGTTAATGGTAAAAAGTAATAATAGAAAAAAGGTTGAATATAAAAGGAATACGTGTGGGTAAGGAAACAAGATTTAGGTTTTTTTAATTTAGGGATTAACTATGGTTATGGTTGGTATTTGATTTAATTATTTAAAAAATGAAAAATATAATATATATGAAAAATAATTTAATTAAAATTTTATTTTAAATAATTATTAATTGTGTGTTGAGTCCTTGAGATTTTTAACCTTTATTAATCAAATTAATAGTGTGTTAGTGGTGTTCAACGGTGTTCGACGCACGTGGTAGACTCATCCTATTAAAAAATGTTTACCGGGAATGGTTTCAGCGAAAAAAAATTGTCTGGATTTGAGTTCGAACAACTTTATTTATATAATGTGTATGAGTTTTATTGAGAGTTAAAACTGAACAAATACTATCATAGTACCGAATATTATAAAAATGTTTAATTGATAATGTACCCTCTAAATTATATTTTTTTCTTCTCAACTTAATACTTATTTTTTTGTTTATATCACAAACAAGTACTTAAAGTATACCAACTTTTTCATTTAGGCACCTAAAGTATTTTTTGGTCAAACTAAGTATCTACAATATACTTTTTGGTCACAATATGTACTTAAATTTTTTCCCCGTCAAAGTAAGTACCTAAAATATAACTTGTTTTTTTTGCCAAAATAGATAATTAATGTATTTTTTAATCAATGCTGCATGTCAACTTTTAAGAACCTAGATGAAAAATTATATATACTTTAGGTACTTATTTTGACCAAAAAACACTTTAACTATCTAAATGAAAATGTCGATATACTTTAGGTAATATAAACCTTGTTTTTTAGAAGTATCCTTAAACTATTCTTCCTTTCCCAAATTGACGTTAAATCAATTATCCAAATCGCCTTAGAACTTAAAAAAATTGTGAACAAGTAAAAAGGTGATATATGAATTAGAATACAATATAAAAATAATTAAAACACAAAATAACAAGACATCACAGATATATGAATGGTCTAGTCCCTCTGCCTCGCCAATATGAACAATATCAATATACATCCCCCCGCCTCGCCAAATCAATATAGGCCGCAGTCCACCCGTACACTGAGCTCATGAATTCTATGGCATGCCTATTGTATCCAATGTCTATTCAAATCCAAGGTTTCAATGTTCATATCCATGTTCAATATTCAATGAGGATTCCAATAGCCAATGATTTCAATAATATCAATGACAAACATGTCTCATTATCAATGTTTCATGGTTCAATGCCAATATCAATATCCGATGATTTCTTTATAATATTTCAATAACAATGACTATATCAATGACAATGCACAATGATGATACCAATGACTATGTCCAATATTCAATAACAAACTTACCGACACTTACCAAGGTGTCCTTTTAACAATCCGATGTAACTTCCTCAATAGTAATGTTAGCTAAATGATTGAAAACAACAATAAAAGGTTCGGGAAGGCTTTTCGCCTAATCTCGAGACACTGACTACACTCACCTTACTAGTCTGATGCTCCTACGACTCTCGGATGACAACTCCCTTGTTCCTAGCCTTCGGTGAGTTTGATGGATGCTCATTTTTGATGTCTTGAGCTAGAAAATCAATAGGGAGACTATTAGGATCGATAATACGATATCAAAATCAATACAACAATATCAAAATAGATATCTGTTTTCAATATAGACAACAACGATTAAATATCCTTGGAAGATCAAAACCCTAGCTTAAGGTTAAGTTTGATGTATCCATGGAATCCAATAATCGATTAAGGAATATAGCTTACCCGATCGATAGCAACGATTTGATATCAATAAAAAAAGAAAAAGCAAAGCTTAAAACTATCTCCAATGGAGGTGTATGCTTCAAGGAAGAAGATGATGAAGATAGATGTGCTTGCTTCAAGATCTCGGGTAAGCTTTCTATTCCCTTTTCTTATTTTTGTATAAAATATATAATCTCCTAACATTTTAGCTTTCCTTTTGGTGAAGTAAGTTCACCAGATTATCCCACGTTGGGATGCTAAAATTTGAGGAGGGGCTAATGTCAAGGTTAATCCCTCAACTATCTACCTTCTATGGTTTTGACCCCAAAGTTCTCAATTTCCACAATTTAGCCACTATAATATTTTCGATACTATCCAATATGGTCCCATATTAATGATTAACTAGTCAATACTATATTTAGACTTTATCGATGCAAAATTTCTGATCACCGGAACCCAATTCTGACTAGACCAGATTTTGGGGTGTTACAACTCTTCCCTCCTTAAGAAAAATTCATCCTCGAATTTTTACCTGAACCAAAGAGATGTGGATATTGTTGTCTCATGGTCTCTTCAGGTTCCCAAGTGGCTTCCTCAACGGTGTGGCTCCTTTAGAGCACGTTAACTAACGGTACAGTTTTGTTGCGAAGCCTCTTGACTTCTCTTGCTAGAATCTGAACTGGTTCCTCTTCGTAGGATAGATTTGGTCGAATTTCTATAGACTCAGGTTCCACAATTTGCGAAGGATCAGAACGATACTTCTGAAGCATCGATACATGAAAAACATTATGGATTTTACTAAATTTAGAGGGTAACAATAGTCGATATGCCACAGGGTAACTCTTTCAATAACTTCAAAGGGTTCAATGAATCGGGGGCTCAATTTTCCTTTCTTGCCAAATCTTAAAACCTTCTTCCACAGTGATACCTTGAGGAAGGCTTTTTCACCAACTTCGTACTCGATGTCTCTTGTCTTGAGATCAACATAAGCCTTTTGTCGATCAAAAGCAGCCTTTAAACGATCGTGAATAATGGTGACCTGCTCTTCAGTCTCTCGAAGCAAGTCAGGGCCTAACATCTTGCCCTCGCCAAGCTCCGACCAACACAATGGAGTTCTACATCGCCTACCATACAATGCTTCATACGGGGCAATTTAGATTGATGCTTGGTAACTATTATTGTAAGCAAATTCAACAAGGGGTAGAGATTTCTCCCAAGTTCCACCAAAGTTAATAATGCATGCTCGAAGCATGTCTTCCAAGATCTGTATAGGAAGGTTCAATAACAATGCAAATTTCTAAAGTTTCAATGGACAAGTTTTTTGATAATTTACCTGGATTACCCTTTCTGACTGGCCATCAGATTGACGGTGAAAAGATGTGCTAAGATTAACCCTGGTGCCCACAGCTCCTTGTAAGGTTCTCTAAAACCGAGATGCAAATCGGGGGTCTCAATCGGAGATAATAGACTTAGGTACTTCGTGGAGTCGGATTACTTCCTTGATATACAAGTCATCTAATTTAGGGAGACCGTAGTCCATCCTAACCAGTATAAAATGAGCTGATATCGTAAAACGATCTATAATAACCCATATAGCATCATGCTTCGCAGTAGTTAACGTTAGACCACTAACAAAATCCATAATGATCTTTTCCTATTTCCATTTCGGTGGATCGATAGGTTGCAATAATCCGGTAGGAGCGCAATATTCTACCTTAACACGTTGACACATAAGACATTTGGAAATGAAATCAACTATGGCTTGCTTCAAGCCTAGCCACCAATAGAGTTCACGTAGGTCCTTATACATCTTCACAGACCTGGGATGAACAGAAAAAGAACTCGAATGAGCTTCAGAGAAAATATCGGTGCGAAGAGATTCATCATTAGGTATACAGACTCGGTCGTGAAAACACAAGAGTCCTTCAGAATTAATTCTGAAGTCGAGGTTGTCTGATAGCTTAGAGACAATGGATTGAAGCTCAGGATCTTACTATTGCAAACCCTTGATTCGCGAAACGATGGTAGACGAAACTTGAAGTTCAGCTACAAGACAATGATGCTTCCGAAGTCGGAAGTGAGCGTTAATTGCTCGAGGGGCTACAATATAGCAATATTACAATAAGTTAATATACCATACAATACATATAACTCCAAATTTACTGTCAATGCTTACCAGGAAAAGGTTTGCGGCTGAGTGCACCAGTCTCAAAGTTGGCCTTGCCCGGATGGTAATCAATGAAAAAATCGTAATCTTTAAGGAGTTCCATCCATCTCTGTTGCTGAAGGTTCAACTCCTTTTGAGTCAATAGGTACTTAAGGCTTTTATGGTCGGTGATGAGATAACATTTTTCTTCGTAGTGGTAATGTCTCCAGATTTTCAATGCAAAGACAATTGCAGCTAATTCAAGGTCGTGGGTGGGATAATTCATTTCGTATGGCTTTAGTTGTCTCGAAGCATAAGCGATGACTTTGCCTTCTTACATCAATACACATCCTAACCTGAGATGCGATGCATCACTGTAAACTATGTAGTCCTTTCCAGACTCGGGTTGGGTTATGACTGGTCTATGGGTTAATACTTGCTTCAACTGATCGAAACTCCGTTGTTGAACCTTGGTCCAAGAAAAAGGAGCTTCTTTCCTCAATAGCTTGGTTAAAGGAGCGACTATCATAGAAAACCCTTTCACAAATCTACGATAATAGCTAGCAAGCCCAAGGAAGCTTCTGACTTCACCAATGTTCTTTGGTGGGTGCCAATCTACAATAGCTTGAATTTTCTTTGGGTCCACTTGAATACCTGAAGCTGACACAATATGCCCCAAAAAGGAAACTTCGGTGAGCCAAAACTCACACTTGGAGAACTTCGCGTACAACTGCTTCTCTATTAAGGTCTAAAGCACAATACGAAGATGATCTCGGTGTTCCGCTTCATTCTTGGAATAAATTAATATGTCATCTATAAACACCACTATGAATTTATCAAGATATGGTCTAAAACTCGATTCATCAAATCCATAAAGGTTGCCGGTGCATTGGTTAACCCAAAAGGCATCACCAATATTTCGTAGTGTCCATATCTTGTAAGAAAGGCAGTCTTCGGTACATCACACTCCTTAACTCTCATATGATAATAGCCCGACCTTAAATCGATCTTGGAAAATATAGAAGCATCCTTTAATTGATCGAACAGGTCGTCTATTCTAGGCAATGGATACTTGTTCTTGATGGTTATTTTATTCAATTGTCGATAGTCAATACACAATCACATAGAACCATCTTTCTTCTTAACAAAGAGAACCGAAGCTCCCCAGGGAGAAGAGCTCGGTTGAATGAAACCTTTGTTCAATAAGTCTTGAATCTGAGCCTTTAGTTCTTTTAATTCCACAGCTGCCATGCGATATGATGCAATGGAAACTGGAGCAGTCCTAGGTTACACCTCGATGCCAAACTCCACTTCACGTGTTGGGGGCAATCCTAGAAGTTCATCACAGAAGACATCAAGAAGTTCACACATCGATGGATTCTTTGCGTTCATCAGTACAACACTTTCGTTACCCAGACCTCGATGGTACAATTTCCTCTTACAACAATCTACCCAGTCTTGATGCTCACTAAGCCAATCTAAACCTAGGATGACATTGAATTTATGAATCGGTAAAGCCAACAAATTGGCCGGAAAAGGAATCCTTTGGATCATTAAGGGGCAGTTCTTACACACTACCCTTACAGTGACACAATCTCTTAAGGGATTGGTACAGAAATTCTCGATGCTATTGGTTCAGAAGACATATTATACTTCTTAAATACAATGATACTTATAAAAGAGTGAGTAGAACCAGGGTCAATCAATGCATATGAAGAATGTGAAAATAGCTCGATGGTACCTGCAATGACGTCATGTTCATCTTCTTCATCTCTGCTCCTCACATGATACATTTGGGCAGGGGCTTTTGAATCTTTCTTATTAAAGGGTTTCCTTAGACCACTCGATCGTCCATAAGTTCCTGATTATCCTTGCTTTGATCCTTTACCTAGAAAAGATTGAGTAGGAGAAGCAACAATAGTCGATGTAGCGGTAGATTTAGTTGCATTCAAAGGACAGTCACGTATAAAGTGACCATGCTCACCACAATAGTAACAGGCTCCAGTCTGCTTAGGACATTGACCCACTGGATGCTTATTCTGACAATAATTGCAAAGTGGATGCTGGTTGCCTCGATTTGAACCTCCGGTGCTATCAACAGACGCTACTTTAGCAAAAGACTGTGTCACAGATTGAGGCCTCTCAAGGTTCCTAGAACGGGATGGCTGTGGATAAACATTATGTTTGGGGCCTTGATATCTTCCTTTCTTCTTCCATCTCGGAGGTCGAGAATCATCCCCGAACCTCTTCTCAGACTTTCCAGACCCACCAGCTCGTTGAGCTTTTTGTGCAGCTTTAGTGGCCTTAACTTGATTCACAAGATCTTGGAAATCAAAAATGTTAAGTGCAGTAAACATAGGGCGTAATTCATCATTGAGCCTTGCAATGAACATTCGGCATTTTTCTTCCTCCTTCTTAATGTACTCAACACCGTATCTACAGTACTTGCAGAAATCGTGAATGTACTGTTCGATCGATCATCCGCCTTGTTTGAGGTGAAGGAAGATGTTTTGCCTTTCAATAAGGTAAAACTCACTAATATATTTCTTGCGAGATTCTTTAAGGAAGAACTCCCAAGTCACACTGTCTTCAGAGACTGTCAATATGGTAGTTTCCCACCAGTGAAACGCATAATCAGCCAACAACGTGATAGCACACTCGAGCTTGTGCTTGTCCGAGCACTGAAGTTGCTTATCCAAAATCCACAAGGTGTTGTCCAACCAGTATTCGACAACTTCAGGGTTGTCATCATATTGTCTAGTAAAATTATAAGCTCGATACTATGAGAGCTTATCAATAGGTGCTCGAGTGTGTTGAATAACAAGAGCGATAGGTTGCATGACTTGTTCGACCCTCATAGCAGTCATAAACTGCCTGAACATGTCGGACATGTTCTTGTAACACTCAGCCTGAGCGGTAGGTGTTGCAGGCTCGGTACCCCTGAACAGAAGGGTCCTGCAGTTGCAGTGGGTTTTGAGGATTTCCTCCTCTAATCTCCTCGCCATGCATCGAGGAGCCGGTGGCAAGCTCGTCTATGTGAGCTTCATTAGTTTCAGACATATCTATATGAAAGATCGAATTAGTCGATAAGTCACAATATATGCAATATATAATTCATATGTGGCAAAGTAACACAATAACAATGCAACAAGCTTCAGTTTAGTCCTAGAATTGACTAAACTCTAGCTCTGATACCACAAATGTAACACCCCTTCCCGGTCTGGTCAAAAACCGGATCGGAAGGCGATACCGATGATCAATACAATGATTGATGCAACAAAATTTCATTTCTTTATTAATATATACAACAATAACATATAATGACACATTACCACAAAGTATCCTAATCCAATTGATCCGTACGAATCAAAAATTAATCAATTAGAGCTAATACTTAACTAATATAAGTTTTAGAGACCACACTGTAAATTCAACAAATTAGGGGTCCTTCAATGTAATTGATTATACTACATTGAGGTTCACCACAATATTAAAAATCTTGTAAAATTTCATACAATTTGGAGTCCATTAGCTCATCCAATTTAATCTTTCAAAATTCAGTGACTAGTTTGTGAACATTGCAATCTGTTAAATTATACTTTTAACTAATTTAACTAACCCTGTATCGAAACACCTTAGGGCCGTTTCGAAACAGGTGGACGATGGTCAGCCCATGTTGACTTTTCTCTTCAGACCGTTTCGATACGACAACCCCTGTATCGGAACGGGTTGACTTCTTTTGACTTTGACCTGTTTTGATACACTATGAACCCGTATCGAAATGATGGATTCCAGTGGTAAAATGTTTCAAAACGGCTATAGACCGTATCGTTACGCCTCTATTCTTTAGGCTCATTTATGCTTACATGTATCGATACACCATCACCCCTATCGATACGGCCTGACCTGTAATGAAAGATTTTTGCTGATGTTTAGTCGATTTGACCTACTAAACGATGTCCAAATGCAATGAAACGTTACACACAACATTTCAATTGTATGAACTACTAGCATGCCAAATTTCATGACCATACGAATATGTTTACTATGTTTTGACCTTTATGTGCTAAGTATGCAATTTAAACCAGTTTAAACCAAAGAAAAAGGGCCATTTAGGGCCATCAACCACATTATAACGTAGACATTTCACAAACATCTCAAAATAGGTATAAACGACTAGTTCGACTATTTTGCCAGCTTCCTAGGAGTTCATAAGGTTAAAATACATTACTTTAAGGCTTGTAGTGACTTGTCTTGCCTTGACTATCCAATCTTCAAACACACGATCATTCAACCTGAAAAACATGAGATGAGACACGTTAGGCATACATTGCCTAATGAGGTAGTCATAAACAATAGGAACAACAATGTAACAAGTATCTATATACATGCTCTCATGTTCATCAATGTCAATACTATGCATCAATATACAATATTTAACATATTCATTTCATCATTAGTCCTTGGATTGAACCAAGATAGTGGATACGCGAATTCCTCCGCCTCGCCAAATTAATGCATGGTCTAGTCCCTCCGCCTCGCCAATATGAAAAATATCAATACACATCCCTCCGCCTCGCCAAATCAATATAGGCCATAGCCTTAGGACCGTAGTCCACCCGTACACTGAGCTCATGAATTCTATGGCATGCCAATTGTATCCAATGTCTATTCAAATCCAAGGTTTTAATGTTCATATCCATGTTCAATATTCAATGAGGATTCTAATAGCCAATGATTTCAATAATATCAATGACAAACATGTCTCATTATCAATGTTTCATGGTTCGATGCCAATATCAATATCCAATGATTTCTTTACAATATTTCAATAACAATGACTATATCAATGGCAATGCACAATGATGATACCAATGACTATGTCTGATATTCAATAACAAACTTACTGACACTTACCAAGGTGTTCGTTTAACAATCCGATGTAACTTCCTCAATAGTAATGTTAGCTAAATGATCGAAAACAACAATAAAAGGTTCGGGAAGGCTTTTCGCCTAATCCCAAGACTCCGACTACACTCACCTTACTAGTCCGATGCTCCTACGACTCTCGGATGACAACTCTCTTGTTCCTAGCCTTTAGTGAGTTTGATGGATGTTTCTTTTCGATGTTTTGAGCTAGGAAATCAATAGAGAGACTATTAAGATCGATAATATGATATCAAAATCAATACAACGATATCAAAATCGATATCCGTTTTCAATATAGATAATAATGATGAAATATCCTTGGAAGATCAAAACCCTAGCTTAAGGTTAAACTTGATGTATCCATGTAATCCAATAATCGATTAAGGAATATAGCTTACTCGATCGATAGCAACGATTCGATATCAATAAAACAAATAAAAAGCAAAGCTTAAAACTATCTCTAATGGAGGTGTATGCTTCAAGGAAGAAGATGATGAAGTTGAAGGTGCTTGCTTCAATATATCGTGTAAGCTTTCTATTCTGTTTTCTTGTTTTTGTATAAAATATATAATCTCCCAACAATTAAGCTTTCCATTGGTGAAGTAAGTTCACCAGATTATCCCACGTTAGGATATTAAAATTTGAGGAGGGGCTAATCGCAAGGTTAGTCCCTCAACTCTCTACCCTCTATGGTTTTGACCCTGAAGTTCTCAATTTCCACAATTTAACCACTATAATATTCTTGATACTGTCCAATAGGGCCCCATATCAATGATTAACTAGTCAATACTATATTTAGACTTTATTGATGCAAAATTTTCGATCACCGGAACCTAATTTCGACTAGACCGGATTTTGGGGTGTTAAAGTTATTCTTCCTAAAGCTCGATATGATAGGTTGCATTTGAGATTGCAAGATTTTAAATCAGTAAGCGAGTATAGCTCTGCTATGTTTCGAATTACTTCACAATTGAAGTTATGTGGTCAAAATATTACTGATAAGGATATGTTAGAAAAAACATACTTCACTTTTCATGCAAACAATGTTATCCTTCAGACACAATATCGTGAAAAAGGCTTTAAGAAATATTCCGAGTTAATTTCTTGCCTTCTTGTGGCTGAGTAAAACAATGAGCTACTGATGAAAAATTATGAATATCGCCCAACTGGTTCCGCTCCTTTCCATGAAACGAATGTGACATTCTATAGCAGAAGAAATAAAGGCTACACCAACAATTATGGTCATAAACTATGGGCGTGGTCGTGGTCATAGTCACGGTCGAGGACATAGGCGAGGTGGCCGTTTTAAAAATAACTATACCCACCGCAAGTGGAACAATAAGGATAACAATGGTACAAAAGATCAATCTAAGAAAGAGTAATCTATGTGTCATCGACGTGGCAACTTAAATCATTGGGCTCGTGCTTGCCGTGTGCCAAAGCATCTTGTGGACCTTTACCAACAGTCAATCAATGGTAAAGGAAATAAAGCTGAAACAAATTTTGTTTATATCAATGTCAAAGATGATTATGGCTTTGGAAAAATTATTATGACATTACTGGCACTAGCAAAGACAATTATGGCTTTACAGATATAGATGTTAATGATTTCCTCATTTCCCCTGAGAGGAATACTTGATTTTTTCTTCTTCTTCTTGTTTATGTTTATTATTATTATTTTAGGAAAAGCTTGTTAGGAAGATATAATATTTTATTTGGAAATATTTTTTATAAGAATAAAATTCATGGATGTTATTTATTTAATTTATATTTTGAATGTTTTGTAACATTTATTTTATTTTTCTTCTGAAGAATATGATTTCGTTACAAATACAATTTGCCAAAAATGGTGATGACTTATGCTTAGCGGACAGTGCAAGCACTCATACTATACTTAAGCACAAGATTTTTCCCCATTTAACAATGCAAGGGAATAATGTGAGTACTAGATCCGGAAGTGCTAATATCATAGAAGGCACCTAAAGAATGGAATCCTTGTGCATCAATCAACATACATAGAAAAGATGATAAAGAAGTTTTACATGCATAACGAGCATCTGTTGAGCACCCTTTTGGTTGTTAGGTCACTTGATGTTAACAAAGATCCATTTCTCCCTCGAGAAAAGGATGAAGATATTGATTATCCAGAAGTGCCATATTTAAGTGTTATTGGTGCATTGATGTATCTTTCTAGTCACACACGACCTGACATATCATTTGTTGTCAATTTGTTGGCAAGATTTAGCTCATGTCCAACTCAGAGACATTGGAATGAGGTTAAACACATATTTTGTTACCTTCAAGGTACGAAAGACATAGGATTATTTTTCCCTAATCTATCCAAAACAGAACTGGTTGGTTTTGCGGATGCAGGGTACTTATCTGATCCCTATTGTAACACCCGAGTTTGGGGGTCGGGTGAAATTAAAATAATAAAATAATATTTTGGGCCTCGTTGTAACCCCCTCGTCCCGGTCTGGTCGACAGACCGGTCCGAGTAGGCTACACGGGGAAAACCGATGTGAAACCCGTTAAGGTCCCACCTCGGTTAGCAACCCTAGAAAATTTCTTTTAATTAAATCTTGTCTAAAGACACATTTATTCCCTAGGTGATCAAGAGAGCGGAAAACATCATGAGATGGAAGCAACCAAACCAGAACAATACATTTACAAGCCCATCTTAAACTTACAAGGCGGGCCGTATCGATACACCAGTCAAGGGTATCGATACGCCTTGACCAAGTCAACTGCATTCAGTCAACACAGGAAGACCGTATCGATACAGCCCTTGGGCGTATCGATACACCCTTCTCGGTCAACATCTCGCGATCAACGAGACAAAACCGTACCAATACACTTAGAGCTCGTACCGATACGCCAAAGACTCGTGAAAATCTCAGAATTCCAGTAAGTTTTGGGCGTATAGATACACCCCCGATTATCGGTACCCTTATCCAATTCTGTGTCCCAAAGTGTAGGACCGTATCGATACGGCCCTTAGGCGTATCGATACGCCCTGCATTGCAAGACACCAAATTGCAGCAAAACAACACAAGACTCAACTCTAAATGCAGTTTAAGACTTCCCTAGCCACAAACAACACACCATACATCAACTAGCAACCAAGAACTAACATGAAGAACGATTTAGGTGATCAACGAAGAATTTACAACAAGGAATTCATAAAAAGATAGATATAGCATAACAAGGCATACTTAAAAGCTTAAAGAGCCAAAAAGGCACATGTCTTCACACATAAGGTTTACATGCTCATTCAATAATAGCATGAAGCATCCAAAGCATGACCATACATCATAAGCATTTAACCAAGACATAACATGGTTACAAATCCAAGCATAACATAAACAACATTCAACATTTATGAGTCATACAACGCTCATACAAACACATAGCAGCCTCATTGCTAAATTACTACTTTATTTACTAAACCATACTTGAGCAACCACAAAAGCTTGGAATGCCCCTTACGCATTGCTCCTTGCTAACACCACGCTAATGATATGCATTGTCGAAAACGAGAGCGTAAGCTAGAAGCTTAGTGAGGATGCTCTAAAACCAAAAACAACGACAATGCAGAGTTCAAGCATTTAATCCTTAATATCACACACAAACATATATAGCATCAACATAGCAATCTAGCTTGCAACACAAGAGACAATAATATGACATCTTACTTCATATTAAGTTCAACAAGATAAAACACTTATCTCAACAACATAACCACATGAACAAGTATATTGGCCACTATTAGTTTACTCGGATATACGGATTTACTCCCAACAACAACATTACCTCGGTGGGATTACACTCATCATCGGATCTCGCATGGATGGGATTCCACTCATCATCACATGCCCTACGGATGGGATTCCACTCATCATCACGTATAAATATAAACATTTCCGGTGGAATATTACATCACCGTACTCCTCCTTGATGACTTAACGCCACCAAGGCCACACGCGAATTTGACTCAACTATGTGCACACTAATCCTAATGATCGATCATTTATACCCGATAAGTTAACTAGTGCCAATTATACTATTAAAACCACATCATGTCAACCATCAAGCATATCACATAGCCATCATCTCACACAATCAATGTATACTCAATCATATACCATTCATGCTTCACAAATCATAATAGGCATAATCATTTAAAGCTTATAACCACACACGAGAAGTTATGCTACCAACTTAACTTCTACCTTGGAATGGCCTACCAAGAACATCCCAAAACCTCAACTACACACTTGAACCAATTTAAGTAAATTGAAAGTTTCACTCACCACCCTTCCTTAGCAAACCAAGCAAAACTACTCAAGCCTCCGAATTCTTCGGAATCGATCCCGAACCTTCTCCGATGTTTCCTCTTGCTTCTAAACAATCAAAAGACAAGTATTACTCAACCAAATCAATGCTAAACTCAGCCACATTCTCAACCCACAATCACAAGCCAAAACTTCATAGTTTCAAACCCAAACTAACCACAAAACTCACATTTTCGTACTCCCCAAATACCCAGCTGAAATCTATCATTTATAACACCCAAATGACATCTAAAGGCTTCCAAAACACCTTCCTAACAACCCTATATCATCAGCCCTTCAACCTCACACAAAACCGAACCAAAATTTCAAGTTTTGACACTTTCAAAAATGCCCCCAAGACCCATTTCGGATTTTTGTCAAAATCCCTCCATTTTAAGATATTAGGTGTAATAAAGTAAGGTGAACTCAAAAATCAACTAAACAACCCAAAAACATGTCAAAACCCAATAAAGCTTCATACTTTTCTTCAACTTGAAAACTTGAAAAAAATTAAAAAGATGATGGTTTTGAAATCTAAAACCATGGAAATGCTTGGGATGGAAAGGAGAGTTCAAAAACGAAATTACCTTCAAAGGAGCCCTTGAGATGATGGAGAAAAGAGATAGAATAGTAACTTAGGCTTTGGGAGGGTTTTGGGTTTTCTTTTCACGTTAGGTTGTAAAATGGGGAGGAAGATGAGTCTTTTTTTTTCTTTTAGTTTCAAAAAGTTTGTCTTCTTTATTTCAACTTATTTACAAAAATGCATTTGCCTTAATTTTAATCTCATTTAAATTAAAATCAAGGTCTAATTAAATTAAACCGATTTTGACAACTCGAACCCAACACACACCAAACTCCCAACCCCAAAACACGGGTGTTACAACTCTCCCCCACTTAAGGAATTTCGTCTCCGAAATTACCTGACTGAAAGAGATAAGGAAACTGCCTTTCCATATCCTCCTTCCTCTCCCAAGTGGCCTCGCCAACCCCTCGACGTTGTCACCACACTTTTACTAACTCAATCGATCTAGCCCGCAACACCTTGTTGTCTGAAGCTAAGATCTCAACTGGTTATTCGTCATAAGTCAAATCCGGATTCAATTCAATCTCTTCTACAGGCATAACATGTGATGGATCTGACCTATACTTATGGAGCATCGAAACATGAAACACATCGTGTATCTTCTCTAGCTCGGATGGCAAATGCAACTGATAAGCAACTGGGCCAACCCTCTTCACAATCTCATACGGTCCTATGTACCTCGGACTCAACTTCCCATTTCTGCCAAATCTCATCACTTTCTTCCACGGAGATACTTTTAGGAATACCTTCTCACCCACTGAAAACTCAATTTCCTTCCTCTTCAAGTCGGCATAGGATTTCTGTCTATCCGAAGCTGCCTTCAAGCGATCGCAAATCAATTTCACTTTATCGGTTGTCCCCTTAAGAAAATCCGGCATAGGCAATAATTTATGTCCCACTTCAGCCCAACAAACTGGAGTTCTACACTTTCTACCATACAAGGCCTCATACGGAGCCATCTGAATGCTCGACTGAAAACTGTTATTGTAAGCAAACTCAACTAAGGGCAAATGCTTCTCCCATGTACCCTGAAAATCAATGATGCAACAACGCAACATATCCTCTAAAATCTGTATAACCCTCTCTGACTGACCATCTGTCTGAGGATGATATGACGTGCTGAAATTCAAACGGGTACCCAAGGCTGTATGCAGACACTCCAAAAATCGAGCTGTAAACCTCAGATCTTTATCGGACACAATAGATTTCGGCACACAATGTAGTCTAACAATCTCACCAATGTACAGACCGGCCAATCTATCGAAGGTATAAGTCGTATTGACTGCTAAGAAGTGAGCACACTTCGTGAAATGGTCTACTATAACCCAAACTGAGTTCTTCTTCGTAGGAGTCAAAGGCAAGCCCGAAACAAAATCCATGGTAATATTCTCCCATTTCCATTATGGAATTCTACACCGTTGCAACAAACCTGAGGGTACCTGATGTTCCACCTTCACTCTCTGACACACCATACATTTACTCACGAAGTCGGCCACATCTCTCTTCAAACCAACCCAAAGTACTCATTCTTCAAATCTCGGTACATCTTCGTACTTCCAGGATGCATCGCAAACGGACTACTGTGCGCTTCAGTCAAGATCGTATGTCTCAAGTCACTGTCTTCTGGCACAACTATTCTATTTCTGAAACACAAGACCCCATCGGTACTGAAACTATAGTCGGAAGGTCTACCCTCGGCTATGTCTTGCACGTGAGGTGCCAAAGATCTATCTAGGAGCTGTTTCTCCCTAATCAATTGACCTAGAGTAGGTCTAACCTGAAGCTCGGCCACCAAGCCGCCATCCCCGGACAAGCTCAATCTAGCAAACATGGCTCTCAAATCTACAGCTACCTTTCTACTCAAAGCATCAGCCACTACATTGGCCTTACCCGGATGGTACTCAATCGTAAGATCATAGTCTTTTAGCAACTCTAACTACCTACGCTGTCTGAGATTCAAATCTCGCTGTCATGATATACTTCAAACTCTTGTGATCTGTGTACACTGTGCACTTCTCACCGTACAAATAATGCCTCCAAATCTTCAGAGCAAACACAACTACAGCTAACTCTATGTCGTGGGTCAGATAGTTACGCTCGTGAGTCTTCAATTGTCTTGAGGCATAAGCCACCACTCTCTTGTCTTGCATGAGAACACAACCTAGGCCTACATAGGAAGCATCACTGTAAACTACATATTCCTTCCCTGACTCTGGCTGAATCAAGATCGGTGCTTGGGTCAAAGCTTCTTTCAACTTCTCAAAGACTCGCTGTCTTGCATCTAACCACTCAAACTAAACACTCTTCTGAAGTAACTGTGTCAATGGAGCGGCTAACTTCGAGAAACCTTCTACGAACCTTCTATAGTATCAAGCTAAGCCTAGAAAGCTATGAACCTCTATTACTGACTTCGGTTGCTTCCACTCAACAATGGCCTCTATTTTCTTAGGATCAACTCTAATCCCATCGGCTGACACTACGTGCCCTAAGAAGACTACCTCTCGGATCCAGAACTCACACTTACTCAACTTCGCATACAATTGATTTTCTAACAGAGTCTTCATAACTAGCCTCAAGTGTCGGTCGTGGTCTTCCTCGGTACGCGAATACACCAAAATGTCATCGATGAAGACAACTACAAACTGATCTAGATACTGATGGAACATCATATTCATCATATCCATGAAAGCAGCCGTTGCGTTAGTCAACCCAAAAGGCATAACTAAGAACTCATAGTGACCATATCTAGTCCTAAAGGCCGTCTTCGGTACATCAACTTCTCTTACCTTTAGCTGGTAGTAACCGGATCTCAAGTCGATCTTCGAGAAGACTGATGCCCCTCTCAACTGGTCAAACAAATCATCAATTCTCGGCAACGAATACTTGTTCTTCACTGTTAACTAATTCAACTGTCTGTAATCTATACACATTCTCATGCTTCCGTCTTTTTTCTTTACAAACAAAACTGGAGCGCCCCAAGGCGAAGAACTCGGTCGGATAAAGCCTCTATCCGTCAACTCTTGCAACTGAGTCTTCAACTTTTTCAGTTCTTTCGGTGCCATGAGATACGGAGCAATCGAAACAGGAGCTGAATCTGAATAAGTCTCTATAGAAAACTCTACCTCTCTATCAGGTGGTAAACCCGACAATTCTTCCGGAAACACACTTGGAAAGTCACACACTGTCCGGATGTCTTGAGGTCTAACCTCACTCATGTTCGGATTCATCACATAGGCCAAATACGCCTCGCAACCCGTCTCAACTAGCCTCTTAGCCTCTAAAACTGAAACTACATTCGATAAGAACTTCACGTTCTCACCTACCACCACTATCTCATAATTATCCGCGAGTCTCAAGGAAATCCTCTTAGTCTCAAAGTCTATCCTAGCTCTATGCTCAGTGACCCAGTCAATACCCAAAATCACATCAAAGCCATAAAACGGTAGTTCCATCATATCCACTGGAAACACATGCCCCTGAACCATAAGCGGACATCTTCTGTACATCGTCCTAACTATTACCGTATCCCCGAAGGAACTAGTAACACTAACTCATACCTCTAATACCTCACAAGGCAATTTCAACAACTTTGCATGCTCACTCAGTATATAAGAATATGTAGACTCAGAGTCAATCAAAGAAAGCAAACCCAAAGACTATATCGAGAAGTTACCTGCAATCACATCTGTGTCGTGCTGACCCTCACGCTGAGCGTAAACTCTGGCTTGGCCTCCGCCCTCTGGCTGGACAACAACTACATGCGCTATGTTCCTCTGGCCATCATTCCTCGGCTGTAAGTTACCTCTACTGCGCCCGTGGCCTCTCTGAAAGTCATTGGCTCTAGCAGGAGCCTGAGCCTGAACTAGTGCCTGCCCCACCTGATGTGGACAGTCACGCCTAATATGGTCCCTAGCTCCACAACTCCAACATGAGTGGAAATTCCCCCAACACTCACCGGTGTGATTCCTCCCGCAACTAGCACACGTGGGTAACCGCCCACCAGCCCTCTGGCCCTGATGGCCCTTACCGTGGTTACCTCCACCACGTCTATGGTCATAGTGATGCATGTTGTCCCGATGCCTCTTGGCATCACCTCTATCAAAGTCACTAGATCTCTTCCCAGAACTAGAACCACCAGCTCGTTTGGTCAAGCCCAAACTGTGCTCTAAGTCCTTGGCCCTAGCGACCAAGACATCAAAATCTGTGTAGTCCGATGCTAACGTGTACCTCTTGATCTCTTCATTCAACCCATAGCGGAAACGGTTACAACGTTCCACTTCAGTAGGAACAAGCTCAGATGCATACTGACTCAGCCTGACAAATCTGATCTCATAGTCTGTCACAGTCATACTCCCCTGAAGCAAAGCCATAAATTCCCTCTTCTTCTCATTGAGATATCGAGGACCCAGATATTTCTTACGGAAGCTGACTCGAAAAACTCCCAAGTGATCTTGACCTCTTCCATACCCGTAGTGATGGTGACCCACAAAGTGTAGGCATCACCCTGAAGCAGAGATACCACACACCCTAGCTTGCGTTCCCCGGTACATCCCATCTGTGCCAGAATACGAACGGTCTTCTCAAACCAAGTCTCAGACCTCTCGGGTGTCGACCCTCTAAACTCTTCACCTCCCAAACTGCGGAGTCTCTCTAACGGTAAACCAGTACCCTCTCCCTGGGGTTGTGCCACAGCCTGACCCCCAGCCACTGCAGCCTGAAAGCCCCGGCTATCGCCTGAACTAAGGGAGCTAAATCTATTCTGGCCGGTCCTTGGCCAACTTGAGGTTCTACGCCCTCGGCTCCCGCCTCACCTCCCTCTTTGTAAGGAGGAGAAGAAGGAGGTTGAGGAGCCTGCGCCTCACCAATTTGCTCAACTCCCGGAGCTTGTGCCCGTGGTTCCGGTTGAACCATCCTAGGCCTCCCTCTCGGTCTCATTACACAGCTAGCAAGATAATAACTACAACAAACAATCATATAAGGATCAAGTTAGCAAAGGCAAGGGTCCAACCGTGCTCAAGTATCTTTCTTTACAAAACTTTTTAAAATTAAGTAATAGTAGCAATGGGAACTCGACACTACTTCAGACACAACAATCATGCTTCCAAACACCATACGAATGAACAAACAACAAGCATACATGGCAAAGCATTCACCGAAGCAATACAATTACTTAACACTTCAAACTTACCTCACTTACCTGCCCGAGGTCTCGGTAACCTCAGGCTCTAATACCAACAAATGTAACCCCCTCGTCCTGATCTGGTCGACTGACCGGTCCGAGTAGGCTACACGGGGAAAACCGACGTGAAACCTGTTAAGGTCCCACATTGGTTAGCAACCCTAGAAAATTTCTTTTAATTAAATCTTGTCTAAAGGCACATTTATTTCCCTAGGTGATCACGACAGCGAAAAACATCACGAGATGGAAGCAACCAAATCAGAACAATACATTTACAAGCCCATTTTAAACTTACAAGGCGGGCCGTATCGATACACCAGTTAAGGGTATCGATACACCTTGACCAAGTCAACTGCCTTCAGTCAACACATGAAGACCGTATCGATACAGCCCTTGGGCGTATCGATACACCCTTCTTAGTCAACATCTCGCGGTCAACGAGACAAAACCGTACCGATACGCTTAGAGCTCGTACCGATACGCCAAAGACTCGTGAAAATCTCAAAATTCCAGTAAGTTTTGGGCGTACCGATACACCCCCGAGTATCGGTACCCTTAGCCAATTCTGTGTCCCAAAGTGTAGGACCGTATCGATACGGCCCTTAGGCGTATCGATACGCCCTGCATTGCAAGACACCAAATTGCAGCAAAACAACACAAGACTCAACTCTAAATGCAGTTTAAGACTTCCCTAGCCACAAACAACACACCATACATCAACTAGCAACCAAGAACTAACATGAAGAACGATTTAGGTGATCAACGAAGCAATTACAACAAGGCATTCATAAAAAGATAGATATAGCATAACAAGGCATACTTAAAAGCTTAAAGAGCCAAAAAGGCACATGTCTTCACACATAAGGTTTACATGCTCATTCAATAACATCATGAAGCATCCAAAGCATGACCATACATCATAAGCATTTAACCAAGACGTAACATGGTTACAAATCCAAGCATAGCATAAACAACATTCAACATTTATGAGTCATACAACGCTCATACAAACACATAACAACCCCATTGCTAAACTACTACTTTATTTACTAAACCATACTTGAGCAACCACAAAAGCTTGGAATGCCCCTTACGCCTTGCTCCTTGCTAACACCACGCTAATGATCTGCATTGTCGAAAACGAGAGCGTAAGCTAGAAGCTTAGTGAGGATGCTCTAAAACCAAAAACAACGACAATGCAGGGCTCAAGCATTTAATCCTTAATATCACACACAAACATATATAGCATCAACATAACAATCTAGCTTGCAACACAAGAGACAATAATATGGCATCTTAATTCATGTTAAGTTCAACAAGATAAAGCACTTATCTCAACAACATAACCACATGAACAAGTATATTGTCCACTATTAGTTTACTTGGATATGCGGATTTACTCTCAACAACAACATTACATCGGTGGGATTACACTCATCACCGGATCTCGCATGGATGAGATTCCACTCATCATCACATGCCCTACGGATGGGATTCCACTCATCATAACGTATAAATATAAACATTTCCGGTGGAATATTACATCACCGTACTCCTCCTTGATGACTTAACGCCACCAAGGCCACGCGCGAATTTGACTCAACCATTTGCACACTAATCCTAATGATCGATCATTTATACCCGGTAAGTTAACTAATGCAAATTATACTATTAAAACCACATCATGTCAACCATCAAGCATATCACATAGCAATCATCTCACACAATCAATGTATACTCAATCATATACAATTCATGCTTCACAAATCATAATAGGCATAATCATTTAAAGCTTATAACCACACACGAGAAGTTAAGCTACCAACTTAACTTCTACCTTGGAATGGCCTACCAAGCACATCCCAAAACCTCAACTACACACTTGAACCAATTTAAGTAAATTGAAAGTTTCACTCACCACCCTTCCTTAGCAAACCAAGCAAAACTACTCAAGCCTCCGAATTCTCCAGAATCGATCCCGAACCTTCTCCGATGTTTCCTCTTGCTTCTAACCAATCAAAAGACAAGTATTACTCAAACAAATCAATGCTAAAATCAGCCACATTCTCAACCCACAATCACAAGCCAAAACTTCATTTTTTTCAAACCCAAACTAACCACAAAACTCACATTTTCGTACTCCCCAAATACCCAGATGAAATCTATCATTTCTAACACCCAAATGATATCTAAAGGCTTCCAAAACACCTTCCTAACAACCCTATACTATCAGCGCTTCAACCCCACACAAAACCAAACCAAAATTTCAAGTTTTGACACTTTCAAAAATGCCCCAAGACCCATTTCGGGATTTTTGTCAAAATCCCTCCATTTTAAGATATTAGGTGTAATAAAGTAAGGTGAACTCAAAAATCAACTAAACAACCCAAAAACATGTCAAAAACCCAATAAAGCTTCATACTTTTCTTCAACTTGAAAACATGAAAAAAAATAAAAAGATGATGGTTTTGAAATCTAAAACCATGGAAATGCTTAGGATGGAAAGGAGAGTTCAAAAATGAAATTACCTTCAAAGGAGCCCTTGAGATGATGGAGAAAAGAGATGGAATAGTAACTTAGGCTTTTGGAGGGTTTTGGGTTTTCTTTTCACGTTAGGTTGTAAAATGGGGAGGAAGATGAGTCTTTTTTTTCTTTTAGTTTCAAAAAGTTTGTCTTCTTTATTTCAACTTATTTACAAAAATTTCATTGCCTTAATTTTAATCTCAATTAAATTAAAACCAAGGTCTAATTAAATTAAACCGATTTTGATAACTCGAACCCAACACACACCAAACTACCAACCCCAAAACACAGGTGTTACACTCGTGATTTCAAAACAAATAAATTATATTAGACTTATTTCAAACCAAGCCCAAATAGCCATGGTTATCCCTCTTTTGTAAATGCGTTATTTCATTAAGGGTAAAATGGTCTTTGGCCTTTTAAATTTAAAACAAACATTAAAAATAACTTTTTGGCTCATCTTCTTCCCCACCATCTTCCATTTCTACGACAACATCCCCTCCCCTCCTCAAGGTTACTATTCCATCACCATACTCTCTCATCTTTGGTGATTTTTGAAAGGTAAACCCATATTTGACTTGCCCTCTCTTTCCTCTACAAGTTTGTACCTTTATTTTTCATTAAAGCTCATGGTTTTGTAATTTGGAGTTTTGAGGTTTTAGATTAAAAATGTCATCTTTATTAGCCTTAACTCAAGTTTTCGATTTGTTGATGTTATATAAGTTATTTGCTATCTAAAAGGTCCAATATACTTAATTTTTACAAGGTTTTACAATGATTCACGGATTTAGGTTTTATGGAGGTTTTAGAAGGGTTTAAAGTTGGTCTTCGGGGCTGTTTTGGGTGAAATCTTGAGGGCTGATGTTAGTGTGATGGTTGAGGGTTGTTTTGGAAGCTTTTAGGAGTGTTATAAGTGATGGAATCAATAGTTTTAGGCTGTGGTTATGGGTTGCTCGAAAATGGCATTTTGGGGTTGTCTTTAGCTTGAATTCATGTGTTTTGTGCTTGGTTTGTGTTCCGGGTTTGCTACAGTGATTTGTGGACTGAATTGTGGTTATTTTGATTGTGTTGGGATGTTTAGAAGCAAGGATTTGTGTTGGTGAAGCCTCGGGAACGAATCCGGAACCATTGGGAGCTTGATCGGCTAGAGTGGTTGATCTTGGATTAGTCGGTGAGTGGTTAATGATTTCAACTTGGTTTAAATTGGTTTTCAAACGCCGGTTCAAGCATGTGGACTAGGTTGGGCTTGGTAGACCCACCTAGAGTTGGGATTAGATTGGTAGTCTAATCCCAAGATTTAGTTAGAGACTTTGGTTGAAATTTAAATGTTGAGTATGCCTCTTGTTTCATGTTAATTGTGATTAATGTGGTTATGTATATTGTGATATACATGTGTGTTGAGGCATGATATTGATGCATTTTTATATGCATGTGGTTGGGGAAATGTGGTTTGTGCATGATGGTAAATCATGGTGAGTACGTGCTAAGCACGGAAATCGGTAAGAAATAGTATTGTGGAAGATTATGAAATGTGTTAGTATTGGCACTGGTATGCTTGGGTACAATGATCGAACATTAGGATGTTTAGTGTGCACACGAGAGTCGAAATGTGCGCGTGGTCTTGGTGATGGTAGTCATCAAGATAGAGTACGGGTTCGCCCAGAAATCTTCTTATATATGTTAGTCAGTGATGAGTGGAATCCCATCGACGGGGCGTGAGGATGAGTGTAATCCCCTCCGCGTGAAACAGTGATGAGTGTAATCCCACCGTAAGGTAATGGTTGTGTTGTTGGATGTGAGTTCTAACGGTTATCCGCGTATTCGGGTCATAGCTAGGTGCCAATACGGATTGTGGAATGTGTTTGCTAATACATTGATATATGTGTTTCCATATTTGTGTTTATGGACTTGTTGAGCATGGTATGATAAGGATATTGTGTTCATACATCATTCATAATTGACTCATGTGGTTCGAAGGTAAGATCATGCATTCTACCTTAATTGTGTGCTCGTGCTTGGACCCTGCATTGTCGAGGTTTGTTTTATGAGCTTACCCTCACTAAGCTTTATGCTTACGCTCTCTTTTGTTCGACAATGCAGATCCGTAGTTCGTGGGTTGCTTGTGCAAGGAGAGGGCCTCCAAGTGTGCTAGTTGCGCTTTTGATCATCAAGTATGAATTTCTAAGTTATGGATGTAATAGACAAGCAATGAGATTTGAGCTTTTTTTATGTTGTTGTCATGTGTTAGGAGCATGTTTAGACTCCTATGGTTTGTGGATGTTTGCATAAGGCTTGCTCATGCCTAGTATGTTGGCCTTGTGCCCTTTCATGAATGCTCTTATGTATGTTCTTGTCTATGACATGATATCTTGAATGCTATGTATGCATCCAATGTCGAATTGATGATTCCTTTCAATGTATGGCTTTTATAAGTATGTTGTATGTTAAGCATGCTTGTTGTAGGGTGCTTGCATCTAGGGTTAATGCATGTTTGGTTGGGGGTCTTAGTTGGTGTTTTGAGGCAGCCTTGTGCCTTAAACCAGCTAAAACTTGTCTGTTCACAGCAGGCGTATCTAAACGGTTGAGCCCGTTTCGATACGCGAAGAGGCGTTTCGATACCATTTTGCTACTGGAAATCTGAGATTTTGACGAGAAATTGAGGGTATCAAAACGGGCTTAGGCGTTTCGGAACGGTCTTCGTAGCGTTGACCACGAGAAGTTGACCGATGAGGGCGTATCGATACGGTCAACCAGCGTTTCGATACGGTCTCCTCGAGTTGACTTTGGCCAGTTGACCTAGTCAAGGCGTATCGATACACTCTTTGGGCGTATCGATACAACCTGCAGTTTAAGCTAAAATAGGCTGTTTTTGATTGGTTGTTTGTTCGTTCGCCTCGTTTGTTGCTTCCGTTGTTGTTGTTTCACATAGGACATATTAATGCATCTAGACAAGATAATAATAAATGAAAAGTTTTTCCCGGGTTGTTAACCGAAGTGGAGCCTTAACGGGTTTCGCCTTGGTTATCCCCGTGTAGCCCACTCGGATCGGTCAGTCGCCCGGACCGGGACGAGGGGGTTACACCTATAATGCTTGATCACAAACTAATTATGTATTTACATACGGTGGTACCGCAATTTCATGGCGCTCAATGAAACAAACAATTACTGCCACTTCCTCTAATCATGCTGAGATTTTGTCTATCCATGAGGCTAGCCGTGAATGTGTGTGGCTAAGGTCTGTAATCTATCACATTCGAGAGAATTGTGGTTTACACTCTGGAAAAGTATCTCCGACAATCTTATATGAAGATAATACAACATATATTTCTCAACTTAAAGAAGGATACATAAAGGGTGATAGAATAAAACATATCTCCCTAATGCTCCGTTTGGGATAATTTAGCAGATCTATTTACTAAGGCACTGCATAATGCTCCGTTTGGGAAGTTAATTTACAACAACGGATTGCGTCGAGCCATAGATCTTATGTGACGTTTTCATGAGGGTGAGAAAAAACGTGTTGCACTCTTTTTCCCTTAACCAAGGTTTTGTCCCAATGGGTTTTCCTGGTAAGGTTTTTAATGAGGCAACATGTTATGCGTATAAAAGATGTGTGTACTCTTTTTCCTTCACCAAAGATTTTTTCCCACTTGGTTTTATCTTAGTAAGGTTTTAACGAGGCACATTATCTTCATAGACATCTAAGGGGGAGTGTTATGGATATTTATCTATATGGATGTCTATCATGATAAGAACTTTATCAAGAAGATTTGATTTATTTATTATTTTGAATATTATCTCTATTAATTAAAGTTTAATGTATTATGTACTTCTTATGCCTATAAATAGATGAAGACATTGTACACAATTCTAGTTTTGAGAATAATACAGATCTCCTTCTTTCTTTCATCTCTTTATTCTTTATTCTTATTCTTGGTTATTTTATTTATAACAACAAAAGTATAATATTTTAAATACGATAATAATACTAAAATAAAAAACCAACCTTTTTCTTGTATTTTCTATAATATATTTATTTATCGTTTTTTCCATTGTCGTTCCATGATATTTTTCTTTGGTAAATAAAATTGTTGAATTATCCCATAAAATCAAAAGAATTGACATGGTTTAGTTGTCCAATAAACAGCCTTTTTGAATCTCAAATTAAAACCCATCATTGTGGGAGAATATATTTTTTTAACAAATCCTAATCTTACCTAGACGGGAGGGAATGAGGGATTCTATGGGAAGAAGGAATTGTTCATAGTGGCTCTAGAACTCATGACCTAAGAGAATACGAGGGAACAAGATGAGCAACTTAATCAACCGACCAAATGTGCTTGCTCGTATGAGAATAGAATTTGTATTAAGTTATAGATACAAGAAAACGTTACAAATGTTTTATATTTATTAAATATTATGCGAGTTTGTACCTATTTAAATGTGCTTTAATTTTTTTGGTATAATCACTAATATCTAACTCGTTAAACGATTAATCTAGATCAAATATTGCATATTGTCACTAGGCCATTACCCTCTTCCTAAAAGAGATGTCTGATACGATGTGCAGCGCCACCGTTTATATATCCTAAGACCTTCTTTTTATCTTTTCGATGTGAGATTAATGACCCAGCCTCTTCTCAGGCGTGACATTTTCCCCCACACAACCTCGTGACGTCCTCGTCACGAGCTTCTGCTCCCGTGATTGGCCAATTGCCACAGTTGTCCACCCTTCCTACCTCGTTCATGGGTGCTCGACATAAAATCGGGCAGTCAAAGGGTCGCTCTGATATCACCTGTCACGGGGCCATTACCCCATTCCAAAAGACATATCTGATAGGATATGCAGCACCACCGTTTATATATCTTAAGACCTCCCTTTTTCCCTTTCAGATGTGAGATTAATGACTCAACCTCTTCTCAGGCGTGACAATATGTTGTAACCCTCTAAACCCGACCCAATAGAGAACATCCAGTTTAGAAAGCCATATTCGTAACTTTTCTCTCAAGTATCCTAATTAACATCAATAATGAAAATGTTTAAATAAGGTAACGTAAAACAATTTAAACTTCAGAAAAAGATATCTTAAAACATTATTAAAATTTCAACATTAATAATAACATCTGGTAGTTTAAATAAAATATTTGAATATAAAGTTCTATTCATGCATACTGAAAATAACCTTAAACAGTCTCAAGTCAAGTGCATCCAAGTCCCAAAACAAAGTAAATAAAATAAACAACATCTGAAAATGTACTCCATATTGTAATATAAATAAAATTATATCGCAAGAGGTCCTCTGAGTACCAAGACGCCTAGAGCCAAAGTATCTGTAAGAGAAAATTATAGAGGAGTGAGCTAATAAGCCCAAAGTGTCTTTAAAGTGCAATCAAACACAATCTCGGTTTCACAATAATTTCTCAAAATTATAAAACACAGTCCACAATAGATGAAATAATGTTATAAACAAAACACATTTCTTAGCTACATACTCCGATCACAGTGGTGGCAATGCCAACCGGTCACAGTGGAGGTAGTTCCCCAGAACCCTTCACCTACTTTTACCAATCATAGTGTAGTCTTAAATCAGCCGTTTGACGGGGTACAATTCACTACTCCTTTCTTACAATCTACTCCATGCACATAAAATATGGTAATATTTTGTAAAACAAAATCACATCACAATTATTTCGTACTAAATACAAAGATCACAGTTCTGAAAATTATGATAATTTTATTAAACCATAATTTTTCACAATATGTATGGTATCTCAAATCTCATTATAATCACAACAAAGAAAAGTAGTTATGCAAATTATACAACTTATTTTACAAAATATATAGTACAGAAAGAGAACACACCTCTAACGGCCAAAGTTTTAACGTCGGTGATAATGCCTCCCACGATCTAAACTAACTCTAAGTCTAGCTGAGTTAGAACCTACAGGATAAAGTTTTATATTAATTCACCAAACTCAAATTTTAAAAAGAATCCATTACTCACGTGTAGCTCTCACAGAGAGTGTGTCACAACTCTTTTTAGGAGGCTTCAACTTTTTGGAAAACAACTTTTTAAAATCAACGGAGTCGCCACCAAAATTTTTTTTGAAAGAAAAAGTGTGATTGGGTCACTTTTAAAAACATGGTTATTTTAATAAAATGTTTTGTTTTAATAAAACAACGATTTTGGTATGCGAAAAACAGAAAACAGGTTCGGAGATCGGTTACGCGTGGGAAAAGGTTAGCACCCCACGACGCCCAAAATTGGTACTTAATTGGTTTTAAAATCGTTTTCAAAACTGGAATTTACAAGTTCAAAAAGGTTCGACTTTACTTGTCCGTTTATTAAATATTAGTTTATTTTAACGGCCTTATCGCCCGGGAGATGAACTTTAATCACCGCCAACATTTCTGGCGCTAACCCGTCATTCCCGTTTTATAAGACACCGCATTAAAAATAATTTCACTTTTGCAAACAACAAAGAGATTTAGGTGCGTTGAGCGTTTTATTTTTTATTCAAAGTTTGATTATTTAAAAACCCTAAAAATGTCTAAGTCTTTTATTCTTAATTTAAAGTTTAAGTATGCTTAAGTGTATTTTATTTTTTTGTGAAGAACATTTTCAACAAAAACATGTCCCTATCTAAGCTTTAGTCCTTAATCCTAAGTTTTCACTCATTTCTAAAACAAGCAAGCAACTTTTTATTCTTTTGAGTTTTTACCCTTTTATTATTCCTTTAAAAAACATATTTCTTTTTTACTTCTTTTATTTTTTAAGCTAAGACTCTTTTTTCATATTTTTACCTTTTTTCATTTTTATTTTTTTACCATTTTATTTTTTCCTTTTTCAAAACAAAGAATTTTTTCTCTTTTTAAACTCATTTTTATTTTCCCATTTTTTAAGTTTTTTCTTTTAAAACGACCCCTTTTAAAAAAAAATTATTTTTCCCTAAAAAACTTCAAGTTTTTTTTTTCTTTTTCAAAAAAATATTTTTATCCTAGACCCTAAACTTTATTTAAAATCTTTTTATTTTTTCAAAAAAGCTTTATTTCCTATTTATTTCTCTTTTAAAAACATCTTTATTATTCTCCATTTATTTCTCTTTTAAAAAACATCTTTATTATTCTCTATTTATTTCTCTTTTAAAAAACATCTTTATTATTCTCCTTATTTTTTTAAAAAAATCACCTAGCCCCTTTATTATAAAAAAACTAAATTTCATTAAAAAATATTTTTATATATTTTTTTAAAAATCAAGCTCCTTTATTATTTCACAACTCACATTATTATTTTTCCTATTTAAATCCCTAATTTCAAGTTTTTCAATTTAACCACACGTATTCAATTTATTCATGCATTTCAAATCTAAACACCTCTTAACACTTATTTATTCATTCCTAAAGATCAAAATAATTCTAACAACATTTTTTAAGCATGCAAAAGTTTTTAAGATCAGACTAAAATTAAAACGGAATTTTAAAACGAAAATGTTACCGGAATCGTGAACGATTTTCCGACTTCGAGTAAGCAACATAAAAAATTCACAAACAACACAAACACAAACACCAAACATTCATCCAAGAACAAACATAAAAATCATCATAAAAATAAACAAAAAAAGATAGAAATTTTACCGAGAAATCGACGAACGAAGAACTCGAATCCGGGTTTCTCAAAATGCTCCAAACCACCTCCGGAAAAATGCTCCCAAACTCGAACTTTTACTCCAAAAATTTCTAGCAAACTCTTGAAAAATTTAGAGATTTTTTTTCGGATTTTTCCTAAGCTTTTTCTAGTGGTTTTTTCTAGAGGTTTTTGTAGATACCGGCGAGCACAGGCGGCGGCGGCAAGCGGGGTTGGTGGCGGCGAGACGGACTGGCCGGTACCAACGGTGTCGATAGTCGTGGCCTGTAGGCGTCGTCCGACCACCATGAACTCGCGCAACAAAGGTTTGGTTGGGGAACCAACCCGCGCGCATGCAGCCCACGCGCTGGTTCCCCCTTTTATTTTTATTTTTTTCTTTCTGTCTTTCTTTTTTTGCTGATTTTTGCTTCTATTCTTTTGCTATTTTATGTATCACATTTATTTTTCCACCTCACTTTATTTCCTTTTTCTTCATATTTATTATACACCATAATTATATTTTCTCTTTTTTTCTTTTCTTTTTTCCCCTTTTTTCTTTTTTTTTTAAAAATGGGCTTCAACATAAAAAAAAATGGGTTTGTTCTCTTTATTTAAGAGTGGGCTTTTAAAATGTGCTTTTTGAAGATGGTTCTTTATTTATTTAAAAAGTGGACCTTTAAAAGGATTTTTCTTTTTTTATTTTCTCTTTTCTCTTTTATATTTTATATTTTCTTTTTTTTATTTTCTGGTTATTAAAACTAAGGTGAAAATTTAGTGGCAACAGCTGCCCCTCTTTCCTTATCTTTGTGCAACAGAGATAAAGCAAAGATAAGAAGACATTAATTTTCACTGATTTACTGGTTGGCTCCATTCTCCAAATGCCCGAAAGGATAGGCGTGTTCTATTCTCCTAATGCTCGAATAGATGAGCTGGGTTCCATTCTCCAAATGCCCGAACGGGTAGGCGTGCTCTATTCTCCCTATGCTCGAATAGCCAAGTTGGGTTCCATTCTCCAAATGCCCGAACGGATAAGCGTGCTCTATTCTCCTTATGCTCGAATAGCTAAGCTGGGTTCCATTCTCCAAATGCCCGAACGGATAGGCGTGCTTCTATTCTTCTTATGCTTGAATAGTTGAGCTGGGTTCTATTCTCCCAAAATGCCTAAACAGTTGAGCTGGATTTTGTTCTCCCAAATGCTCAATTAGGCCAAGTCTTTTGAAAACTTGCATCCTCCTTATGCTTGGATGAATAAGCAAGTTCCATTCTCCTTTTGCCTGAACGGATATGTGAATCTTCTAAAACACTTCATCCTCCTTATGCTTGGATGAATAAGCAGACTTCATTCTCCTTTTACCTGAACAGATAGGCAAATCTTCTAAAACACTTCATCCTCATTATGCTTGGATGAATAAGCAAACTCTCATTTGAACAAGTCTTCCATGTACCTGAAAAAAACAAAATACATCATGCAATACATTTATGATGTGCATGCCCCTAGGGATGTCTTAAATATGAATGCATGCCAAGTTTTTCCTTTTAGAACTCTTTTTGCTTAGACCATTTTCTTAATTTTAACGATATTTCGGTTATCAAGGCCAACCCGATTAACATGAACTATCTCCTAAACTTGCGTAGGTAAAAAGATTTGCCTCACTCTTCTTTCAACCCTTCTTGGCTTTTTGTCTTCGAATTCACCATTCTCTGAAATAGGGCCATCTCCTTTGCTTTGGAATTCACTCGTGAGTTATGAACAACTCTGGCTTTTTCTTCATTTTCTGATCTTTTGCTGACTGGTTCAATCTTTTCATCCCATTCTCAGTTCATTGAAAACATTTAATCCTTATCTATCTTCTCAGTCAACATTTTCGTATTCAAGGAAGAACTTCCTAAGTTAGGTTTCGAACTTAAAAGGCTGCTCTTATCATCATGTAAGGAAGGCTGATGGCTTTAAGAAATGCTGTTTAAGCGCCTAGACACTCATATGGCTTTTCTTTCTTTCAAAGAATTTTGCAACAAGGCTTTACTTTCTTCATTAAGCATTTTAACACCATATGTCCCAAATAATAATTATGGAACACTTCATAGTCCCTGAACTTTCCAAAACATTCTCAAAGTAATGCTCAAAAATATTTTCAATATATAAATGATTGTCAAATCCATTGATCCTTATTTCAAAGCAAGATGCTAACAAAGATAGGGAATGAACCAAAAAGATAAATTCATGAAACAAATTTATTAACATTGCGACAAACACAAAAAATGTTTATAAAAAAAGGAAGGGAAACGAGTATTCAAATATCAATAGTCCAAACTTCACCTTTCAAACGCCAGAAGTAAACTTGAATGCCACCAGTATCGAGGAAGCCTTGAATGCAGTGCATGATCTGTGGAGCCTCAAAATCTGTCAAATTATCTGAGCCGCCCTTTATAGGTTTTCAACTCAGACCCTCCTTTGGTTTCAAAACGCCCTTTACGGGTTTTCATTTTGAACCCTCCTTTTTCTTTTTTTTCTTTTCTTTTTTTTCTTTTTCTTTTTTTTCCTTTTTCCTTTTTCCTTTTTCCTTTTTCCTTTTTCTTTTCTTTCCTTTTCTTTTTTCTCTTTTTCTTCTTCAAGAATAGTACTTCTTGACAGTATCAGAGTTTACCGGGTTTTGAAACTCGTTTCCATCCATCTCAGCTAAAATTAATGCTCCACCTGAAAGAACCGTTGTCACAATGTACGGTCATACCTTGCATACAACTTTCATTCTCTTTTCCTCAATTCAATTCAACTGGTCATACCTTGCATGTACCCATTCCGCTTCATCTAACTTGGCTTCCATCAAGACTCACAACGATGGTATCTTCACTTCGATTGGTAGCACATCTTCAACTCCATATACTAATGAGAACGGAGTTGCCCCAGTGGATGCTCGTACCGCTATTCGATTTGCATACAGAACAAATGGTAACTTTTCATGCCAATCTTTATACGTATTAGTCATCTTTGCAACTATCTTCTTAATATTCTTATTGGCTGCTTCTACTGCTCCATTCATCTTTGGGCGGTATACTACTGAGTTGCGATGCTTAATGTTGAACTGCTCACAAACCCCAACAATCATTCGGTTGTTCAAATTGGAGGCATTATCAGTAATTATGCTTTCTTGTAGACCATATCGACAAATGATTTCCTTCTTTAGGAAATTGCAAACAATAGACCTAGTTATATTTGCATATGAGGCCGCTTCTACCCACTTTGTGAAGTAATCAATAGCTACCAAGATAAAGCGATGACCATTTGACGCTTTCAGATGAATTTGTCCAATAAAATTTATGCCCCACATAGAGAACGGCCATGGAGACGGCATGACATGAAGAGACTGAGGAGGCGCATGAACCTTATCAGCATAAACCTGGCACTTGTGGCATTTATGGGAATAATTAATGCAATCCCCTTCCATTGTTGACCAGTAATATCCAAAACGCATGATTCTTCTTGCCATAGTGAAACCACTAGGATGGGTTCTACAAATTCCCTCATGGGCTTCTTCCAAAATCAATTGCGCTTCTTTTGCATCCACACATCTTAGTAGTACCTGGTCTCAACTTCGTTTGCAGAGGATCTCCCCATCAAGGATGTATCCTGATGCCATTTTCCTGATCATTTTCTTTTCATTTTCTGAAGCCTGTGCTGGGTATTGTTGCAACTTTAAGTACTGTAAAATGTCATGGAACCACGGTAAACCATCTTCTTCTTTTTCTACATGATGACAATATGCTGGGGACTCCATCATTTGTAACTTAATGGGTATCATCTCTGAACCCTCACTTGCTTTAAACGTGGCAGCCAAAGTAGCCAATACATCAGCCATATGGTTATCTTCTCTCGGGAGATGCTTAAAAGTAAACACCTCGAACTCTTTAGTTAACTCAAGGACCAAATTGTGATATTCTATCAATTTTGCATCTTTTGTTTCCCACTCGCCATGCGTTTAGTAGATGATCAAAGCTGAATCCCCATAGACTCTTAACTTTCGGATTTTTCTGTCAATGGCTTCCCTTAGGCCCAATATGCATGCCTCATATTCTGCCATATTATTGGTGCAAAAGAATTTTAAATGGAAAATAAAAGGATAATGATCTCCTTCTAGCGAAACCAAAACTGCCCCAATACCTCGTCCTAAAGCATTTACAGCACCATCAAAATTCATAACCCAGGATTCTGTTGGTGACTCTTCATCTTCCGTAATACACATCAAGTCTTCATCGGGGAAACTAAAATCTAATGCCTCATAATCGTCTTGTGCGCGACTTGCAAGAAAATCCGCTATGACACTCCCTTTCACTTCTTTTTGGTTCACATACTGGATGTCGTATTTTGAGAGCAACATTTGCCATCACGCTATTCTTCTTGATAAGGCCGGAGCTTCCATCATAAACTTCAAGGGATCTAGCCGTGAGATCAACCATGTGGTATGATACAACAAATATTGCCTAAGCCTTTTAGTGGCCCATACTAAAGCGCAACATACCTTTTCAATTGGAGTATACCTTGTTTCACAGTCAATAAACTTCTTGCTCACATAATATATCACCCTTTCCTTCCTTCCAGTTTCATCATGTTGTCCTAGTACGCAGCCCATTGAAATTTCAAACACCGTCAGATAGAGTATTAACGGTTTCCCTGAAACGAGTGGCATTAACACTAGAGGATTAGTTAGCTGCTCGTTGATATTTTCTAAAGCTGCTTGGCATTCTTCATTCCAAGTCCCTGGGTTGTTCTTTCAAAGCAACTTGAATATTGGATCACACTTATTTGTAAGTTGGGAGATGAAACGAGCTATGTAATTCAACCTTCCCAAGAATCCTCTAACTTGCTTCTGTGTTTGAGGAGGTGGAAGCTCTTGTATGGCCTTTATTTTGTCTGGTTCGATTTCGATTCCTCTTCTACTTACTAAAGAGCCTAACAACTTCCCAGAAGTAACCCCAAATGTGCACTTGGCAGGATTAAGTTTTAATTGAAACTTTCCCAATCTTTGAAGAAGCTTACCCAAGTTTTCTAGATGCTCTTCTTCAGTTCTAGACTTGGCGATCATATCATCCACATAAGCTTCTATTTCCTTATGCATCATGTCATGAAAAAGAGTGACCATAGCTCTCTGATACGTTGCCCCTGTGTTCTTCAATCCAAATGGCATTACCTTATAATAGAAGGCTCCCCAAAGCGTTACAAAAGTAGTCTTTTCCATGTCTTTTAGGCACATCTTTATTTGATTGTAACCGGAAAATCCGTCCATGAACGAGAAAAGGGAATAACCAGCTGTATTGTCGACCAAGGTGTCGATATGTGGAAGCGGATAATTGTCTTTAGGGCTTGCTTTATTAAGATCCATGTAGTCGACGCACATTCTTACTTTTCCATCCTTCTTGGGCATTGGGACAATATTTACCACCCATTCTGGATATTTAGCTACTTCGAGGAATCCGGCATTGTACTGCTTCTTGACCTCATCTCTGATTTTCAAGAGTGTATCAACCTTCATTCTTCTAAGCTTTTGTTTCATTGGCTCCCATCTTTATCTTATAGGAAGCCTATGCATGGCAATATCTGTGTCGAGGCCAGGCATATCCTGAGATGACCAGGCAAAGATGTCCTTGTATTCTTATAGAAGCTCAATCAAATGTTATCGTATCTCAACTGAGATGGTGGTACCAATCATTACTTCTCGCTTCTCTTCTTTAGTTCCAAGATTCAAAACCTCTAATTCTTCTTTGTGGGGTAAAATTTGCTTTTCCTCTCCTGCTACCATTCTAAGCAAATCATCTGACAAGTCATACCCTTCTTCATCACTAATACTCTCAACTTCCTCTAAACATAGTAGTAATTCAAAATTAACCTCAGAATATGATTCGGATTCATTTGGACCATTGATATCTAAAAACCTGCAAATAAAAGGAGACAAAATATATATATATATATATACCAAGAAAGAATGAATAAATGAAATGATATGATTTATTATGTTTTAAGTTTTTTCTTTTGGGGTTTTTATGATCTTTTTGGTTTTGTTGGTTTCGCGTTGCGAAAGAAAGTTTGCCACAAGATGTAATTGGGGAAAATGCATCTTTTATTGAAATCTGAATCATGGTTTTGACATAGACCCTTTTATATAAGATCTCTAATTACCCCAGGGTCTAAGGGTAAAAGAATTGGTTTTGAGAATTACTCTGACGCATTCTTAAAAACTTCAGAGACTATTTCCGCAATCCAGTTCTTCAATTCAGTGCAAAGGCAAATCTTGGACAGATATTTGTTTTCTTCTTCCTCCTCGTCTTTGATGGTGTTAATGCTCAAATTCTCAAAAACTTCGCATAATTCATTTTTCCCTTTCTCCTCCTCGTCAAAGCAGACATTAGGATCTAGAAGCCCTCCAGTCTTGAAGATAACGCTTAGGGGTGGGTACGTCATAGGCTCCCACTCAACTTCTTCACCCTTCTACTTCATTTTCATGCTTTCATGTTGCTTCTCAGCTTCCTTTTGCCATTTATCGGGCCTAAAGCCCAAACCGAATCGATCCCTCTTCACTGGGATCACCACAAGATAAGGCCTTCCTTGTCTTTCTTCTTTAACTTCCTATCATTGCTTCCCAAAGGAAATTTCCTCCTTAGCACATACATTTGATTCGTGCTCAACATCTCCCTTTTCAAAGAACACAAGTTCCTTGCTATTCATCTTGGCTTGAACCATCCGTTTAAACTTTGGGCAACACTGGATCTCATGTCCTTCAGCTCCATGATACTCACAATATGGTTTTTCATCATCCTTCATCTTCGGATTCTCTCCCTTTAATACCTCGACCGCTACTAATTGATCCCATACCCAAATCATGGGCACCTTAATTTCTTCGACATGCCACTTGATCATTCTCTTCTCCTCCTTGAGCACGACATTCACCTCCGTCTTTTGGTGGTTTGGCAATGGGTTTCCTTTTTTCCTTGGAAGTTTCAAATGATAACATGCCCGATTTTCTTAAATCATCTACCACCCTTTTGAATGTGGTGCAGTTTTCGATGGTATGCCCCCTTACTCCTGCATGATATTCACATTGGGCCTCTCATCATACCACGGTGGATAGGGAGGTGAGAACGGAGGAACATGTCTTGGTAACACCATCTGCGACTTGACCAACTCGGTAAACAACTCTGCATAAGTCATTGGGATAGGAGGAAAGTAAGGCCTCGAATTTCCTTGGTACCTTCGCTCTCCTTTTGGGGCATTTTCAACTGTTGGAGCTGAGGTGTTGGGCTTGTTGAACACCACACTTGTTGAGTAATTTGAGTTGTAGACATTCGTTGCATTGACTTCATTGTTGTCCTTCTTCCTATATGTCTTCTCCGTTTCCCCACTGTCTAATCTTCTGCTCTTTACGGCTTCCAAGATGAGTTCGCCATTCATTAACATATCTGCAAAGTTCTTCGTAGCATGGTTAAGCATGCGATCATAAAATGGACCCTTTAGTGTCTCTACAAACATCGGAGCAATCTCGTTTTCTAAAAATGGTGGATGCACTTGTGCCGCTACATCCCTCCAGCTTTGAGCGTATTGGTGGAAGCTCTCGTGGTGCTTTTGCTCCATCCCTTGCAAGACCAAACGGGTTGGAACCATGTAAGAAACATGTTTGTATTGCTCACTGAAGGCTCTGGACATGTCTTTCCATGATTTAATATTCACTCGACTTAACTACGAATACCAATGTGCAGCGAATCCTACTAGGTTGTCTTGAAAGCAGTGAATGAGCAGCTTCTTATTGTCGAGGTATTAACATCTTTCTGCAGTACATACTTAGATGTGCTGATGGGCATGTGATCCCATTGTATTTTTCAAAGTCTGGGATCTTGAATTTTGGTGGCGCAACTAAATCAGTTACCAAGCTTATATCCTTGGCATCCATTCCGCCATAGGCAGCTCCATCTTGGAAGGACTTGATCATCCCCTCTAACTTTTCGTATTTTTTCTCCAACTTCTTCTCAGTTCGAGCCTTACCGGCGACTTCATCGAGGTCAGGCACCTCGTAATTATTGGCCTCCACATTTGGAACATGAGTGGAAGACTCGGCTACATGAATGGGTGTTTTGGCTTTAGCAGCAGCCTCCCTCCTAAAGGTCATTCCGGGGAATCGTGGAATGGAAGTGGTATTCCCTCCTTCTTCAACCACATCTGGGTCCTTGAATCCAAGCATTGCAGGTATCGAACTGACCGTCTTTTGGTGAATAGCCTCAACTTGATATTTCATGTCAACCTCTATTTTCTCTAACTTATCCTGAATATTCTTTTGGTTGGCCTCCAAAGTTGCCAATCTTTCCTCAGAGTTCATGGCTCGGGTTTGTGCTCGTGTACCGTGTTTATAAGTTGTCTTAGCAATTTTGGATATTCTGTTGTTTTAATTATTAAGTTAGTTTGTGACATGAATGAATGTATGCACAAATGAATTCACAAAAAGCAAACAACAAAGCAAACAAGATAATGCAAATGCATGAATGCAGTCGAAGGGTCATCAATTCCATTGAAAATCTTCTCATGAAAGGAAACTCTTTACGAAAGTTTTATTACATCTTTTTGAATTACATATATTTTTCTGCTTGAACGCCCAACTCCTTAATTTCTTCAACTAGCCACATGAGTCTTGGTCCAACTTCTCCAACGAGCTTGATGTACCGACAAAGGGTTACAGCTTCGGTCGCCAATATTTTCATGTACTTGGTTCTCCTCCTTTTTAAGAGTTTTCCATTCATAATTGAACAACTTTCCAGAATAAACCCCTTCTAATACGAAATGATGCACATGCAAAATAAACAAGATAATAAACAGAGATTAATAAAGCAAGGAAAAACAAATGAAACAATCAAAACAATTTAAATGCACGATAATTCTGGGTCGGCATTCTAACATTTCAGGATATGTCTCCATGGATTATTCCTGCAACTCAACAACCTAGGCTTTCCGCATGGCTCTATTAGCGGTAGGCTCTATATTCTCAAACTTGGTTTGGTTCTAAAAAGGTACCTGAGCTGTCCTTGATGTCCTCTACTAAGAGTAGCAAGGCCCTCAATTCTCACCCATTATAGGCTACAAACGAATCGAGTTCAACTTAGGAGGACTCACCATCGAAGCCTTCTCGAAGAATCAATATTCTTACGAAGGCAAAGGGAATGAGTCCCGAAGGCACTTGCTATGGTCATACGAAGAATCAATATTCTTACATGAGCAAAGCGTGTTCCCCCCACTTAAACGAATATGACAAATCTCGGGAATAGAGCTTGGAATTAAGTCTTAAATGCGTAAAATAGAGTTATATTCATTTAAACGGACAAATAAATAGAAACCTATTGTGAACTTGCAAATTCCATATTTTAAAAAAAAACATTTTTTTGAAAACCATTTAAAATCAATTTGTGGCATGACCCTCTTTTGTTTTTATTTTAAAAAACAAAAACAAGTCCTCAGCGGAATCGCCAAGCTGTCGCAACTCTTTTTAGGAGGCTTCGATTTTTTGGAAAACAAATTTTAAAATCAACGGAGTCACCACCAATCTTTTTTTGAAAGAAAAAGTGTGATTGGGTCACTTTTAAAAACATGGTTATTTTAATAAAACGTTTTGTTTTAATAAAACAATGGTTTTGGTCTACGAAAATCAGAAAACAGGTTCGGAAATCGGTTACGCGTGGGGAAAGGTTAGCACCCCCACGACGCCCAAAATTGGTACCTAATTGGTTTTAAAATCGTTTTCAAAACTGGAATTTGCAAGTTCAAAAAGGTTCGACTTTACTTGTCCGTTTATTGAATATTAGTCTATTTTAACGGCCTTATCGCCCGGGAGATGAACTTTAATCACCGCCAACATTTCTGGCGCTAACCCGTCATTCTCGTTTGATAAGACACTGCATTAAAAATAATTTCACTTTTGCAAACAACAAAGAGATTTAGGTGCGTTGAGCATTTTTTTTATTCTAAGTTTGATTATTTAAAAACTCTAAAAACGTCAAAATCTTTTATTCCTAATTTAAAGTTTAAGTATGCTTAAGTGTATTTAATTTTTTTGTAAAGAACATTTTCAACAAAACATGTCCATATCTAAACTTTAGTCCCTAATCCTAAGTTTTCACTCATTTCTAAAACAAGCAAGCAACTTTTTATTCTTTTGGGTTTTTACCCTTTTATTATTATTCCTTTAAAAAAATCTATTTCTTTTTTTACTTCTTTTATTTTTTAAGCTATGACTCTTTTTTCATATTTTTATCTTTTTTATTTTTATTTTTTTACCATTTTATTTTTTCCTTTTTCAAAACAAAGAATTTTCTCCCTTTTTAAACTCATTTTTTTTTAAGTTTTTCTTTTAAAACGACCCCTTTTAAAAAACTTTATTTTTTCTTAAAGAACTTTTTAAGTTTTTTTCCTTTTCAAAAAAATACTTTTATCCTAGACCCTAAACTTTATTTAAAACCTTTTTATTTTTTTTCCAAAAAAAAAATTTATTACCTATTTATTTCTCTTTTAAAAAACATCTTTATTATTCTCCATTTATTTCTCTTTTAAAAAACATCTTTATTATTCTCCTTATTTTTTTTAAAAAAATTACCTAGCCCATTTATTATAAAAAACTAAATTTCATTAAAAAATATTTTGGGTAATCTTCACTGATGGTCACTTTTGTTTTGGGTTTGTTTTATTATGGTCACCCGAATTCAAAAAAGATTATTCTGGCCACTTACGTTCGAAACCGTTTCTGTTTTAGTCACTGGACCGTTAACCTCCGTTAGTTAAAAATAATAATTTCTAATTTGACCCCCAAACTTTCAAAACTTCATTTTTCACCATCTTCCCCAAAACTCAATGAATTTCCCACTGTAGGGGAGAACTGCAAAAATCATTGATTGATTTCTTGATCTATTGAACTGCAAAAAATGAAATGTCTACATGTTAGACCCCCTGCTGATGAGGTATGCTGATGTCTTTTTTTTTAATTTAACTGATTTAATTAAGAACTTTTTATATTAACGAGGAACATTGGATTACCCATTTAGACATTTCATTTTTGCTCTGAAAAACTTTGTTTGTCATTATGTCTTTGATAGTGTGTGTAGTGAACGATAGTTTTTCCATAAAATGGTTAGTTCATAAGTAGATTGCCTAAGCTTACACAATTATAGTTGATGACAAGGGAGCGGTATGGAAGATTGAAACTCCAATGGAAAAAAAATGGCATTCTAGTACATAAAGTACAAATTTTGAAGGACCTTCTTCTAACAGCATCTAAAAGAGCTAAAGGCGAGTATAGAAAGTAGGTTCAATATATCCTTATAGTTGCTTTCTTTTTCCCCCTAAAACAGTGGCTGCCCTAAAAGTTGCAAGCATAGGGACTCTTCCGGGAGAATCTCATTCTCATAGACGAGGTGGAGGTGCCCTTGGTACGCGTATGAACCTTTTCGATCGCTTTGCCAGAGTTGTTAAGGTCAGAGTTTAGGAATTATTTGTATACATTCATGTAATCACATTAGGACTTCTGATCCCAAATTTTGATGTGTTATATTCCCTAGAATTTGACTCAATTCACTGATAATGGCAGTCGTATGCAAATGCACTCCTAAGTTCCGTTGAAGACCCGGAGAAGATCTTAGATCAAGCTGTGATTGAAATGAATGATGACTTGGTGAAGATGAGACAGGCCACAGCACAAGTAAGCCTCATAATCTTTTTTTATTGTTGGAAACCTGACGGACCCAACACACCCACTATGGAGGACTTAAGACTGACCACTAACACTACACCAACTCCCTGAGTCGGTTAGCCTTTTTATCTTCTTATTTCTTAGTGCACAACTTAGGCGGCAGTGCCGACCATATACCAATTAGGCGGTAGAACCGACCATATACTATTCAGGCGGCAGAGCCGACCATATAACTTAGGCGGCATAGCCGACCATTAGTAACCAATTCAAGTGCACTAAAGAAATACATAAATTAAGGCTTAACCGGGAAATTTCTAATTACATAAAAAATAACACTTTAATTAATATACAAATATTACAACATTCACCTCACTACAATGTTTCTCAAAATACTAAATTATTTTCACTCCACACACACAACATCTCACGTCACTCACTCAATTTTGCACACACTCTCCACCTCACCAGCACACGTGCACTCACTCTCATTTTCACAATCTTCACGCCACTCACTCTTCACACTTGCACTCACTCACATTTCACACACTCCACTCACGCCACACACAACTCACATTTTTCCATCTTACAACTCCATTCACTTTGCAAATTACATAGCCTATTTATAGGCATAATGAGGCGGTGGCCAATTGGATATTTTGCATTATTTTATTATTATAATATTGTATAATGGAGCTCTCTAGAGCATTGAAGAAAAGTAGAGAAATGGAGAGAGAGAGAAGTTGGTGGGCTCCAACACTCCCCCTCAACAACTTCTCTCTATAGATGATTTGCAGACCATATCAAGTGCTTCTCTTAATTCTCAAACTTCGGTCTACTCATACTTTGTGAATATGTCTGCAACTTCTTCATCTATCTTTGATAACCTCGTCTTGATCTCTCTTTCAAAGATCTCCTTGATAAACTTGTTTGTTGCTCCATTGTCGACTAAGACACGTACCGGTTGTCCTCCAATCTTCACTTGCTCCAACAACAATCCTTTCTTTTCAAACGTAGGCACTTCGTCATTGGCTTTGATAGAATTCAGGATATGGAGAGATTGCATACTCATATCTCCTTGTTGTTGAGTAACTTGCTCTCTTTCTCCTTTGTCATATCTCTTTCCCTTGAAGGCTTCTTCCTTGTATGCTAGATTTAATCTTCGCCTTTTGTGTGATTTATTTCTTCCCGCATTATGGCTTTTGTTCTCCTTTTGCTTGGAGTTCTCGCGTTTCTTAAATTTGGCGAGGGATTCAGAAATAGCAACAAAGCAAACTTCTTTCTTCATTTTGCCATGCTTACGCCACAACCATAGCAACGCTGAATCTTCTAAATAATGTAATGCATGATCGATCTTCCTGGCATGGTTGATCTTCTTAGCACCATCTACGACGTTTGTAGCTTGGATGTATTGTTCCAAGCTCCATGGAAAGTCATCTACATCCTTCGCGTTCTCATCCCCTTTATAAGACTTGGCGTTAGAAACTTCTATTCTCGAATAAGTTGGAATTGGGATGGATGATACTGCTCCCCCGTCATGAGCTAATACCTTCTTAAGAAACACCATCTTTTCCTTCATATCTTCCAATTCCCCACGTACCATCTTAATTTCTTCCCTTAGGACTTTGTTCTCTTCTTTGATAATAAGAATTTCACTAGAAAAGGTCTCACATCGTTGCGAACACTTACCAATAGTCTCGCTTAAGGCTCTCGACATTTCTTCGCGAAGCTCATCGACTTCCATTTGGCTTGGACGAAGCTCCTCAGATGCAGGTTGATGTACAACCGTCTTCCATAAACATTTATCTTTTGAGGGTGAGCTTTCTCTTTCTTCACTTGGATCCGATGCTTGCTCTTTACCTTCTTTATTATCTTCTGAAAGTTCTTCTAGGTCATGAGATTCTGAAAGCTCGATCTTCTGGGGCGACCTCCAAGGAGAAGCTTCATCAAACATCACATTCCTTGAAGTGTAGCACTTGCAATTGACTGGATCACAACATCTCCAACATCTCTCATCATTGGAGCACCCATAGTCGACGATCCAATCCTTCTCGTAATCAATTTTTGACTCCATGATTGTTGCAAGAGCTGGTTTCTCCATGTCTTCTTCCAACTCTTCATCCTTGTATTTTGTATTTGTATTTGCAACGAGAGTTGGTGCTTCCATGTCTTCTTCGAACTCTTCTTCATTCTCGTAGTTCATCTTTGAGACTGTGGTTGCTACAAGAGATGATTCACCTATGTCTTCTATCAAATCTTCTTCAACAAAAAGTCCATCGTCTACTTCCCATTCTTCCTCACTGATGGAAGCTTCCAACATGACCTCATTCTCTTCCTCTGTTGTGGTGGTCATGTTTCCTTGGAAAGTCTGTCTCTTGGGGAATCTGCAATCTTGGGCAAAGTGGCCATTCTTGCTACAATTGAAGCATTCACGATTCTCCCTCATGGGTAGTCTACAATCTCGAGCAAAGTGACCTTTTCTTCCACAGTTGAAGCATTCACCACTTTGTCTTCTATCGTTCTCCTCGTATTGTTGGTGATAGTCTTCGTTTCTACGTCGAGCTCCCCCTGAAGTGTTACTTCTATCTCTTGGATAGAGCTTGCCTCCTTTCGCCACTCCCTGTCTTCGTGACGTACCTTTCTTCTTGTTGGTGAAGAGCGCCTTCTCTTCGTCTTTTATGGTTACGCCACTCATCTGTTTGGCTAATTCCTCCTGGTTAGCCAACAGGTTCTCCAACTCCACTAGAGATGGTTGAGTAGGCCATCCCCTCACAGCGGCGATAAACCCATTGTACTCGGGTTTTAGGCCATGGATGATAATTCTTTTCATCCTTGCCTCGCTAACCTTCTCCTCTGGTGCAAGTTGAGATATCTCACGACAGATAGATTTCACCTTGGTGAAATACTGAGCAATAGATAAGCTTCCTTGTGAGATGCTCGCGAGCTCATTTTCCAAGAGTTGGAGGTGTGCTTCATTCTTCTTTGAAAATAATTTCGCCAAAGTTTCCCAGGCTGCCTTTGGTGTCTTTTCATCACGAATATGCTCCAATAGGTCCTCCTCGATTGTGGTCTTCAATATATATAAAGCTCTCCCAGCCTTGATCTTCCATTTTCTCAAGGCTTCGGCATTCTCCTTCGGTGGAGGAGTTGTGTCGGTGCCTGCGACTATTTCCCACAAGTCCTGACCTTGTAGGTAGGATTCTATGCATGTCTCCCAATAACCGTAGTTGTGGTTATTGAGCTTTCTAATCCCGTTGCTTGTGCTTCCAAAGTCTGCCATGCTGACTGACGCCCGGCGTCCACTAAGCTTGGTTCCAAACCAATAGCTTTACAGTCCCCGACTGTATTCTGGCAGAGTCTCCCCTTAGCACCTTGATGCAACGTTGACTAATGTAAGCGTCCAACGCTTAAAGAAACTTTACAGTCCCTGACTGTATTTCGACAGAATCTTCCCTCAACGAACTGATGCACCGACCAATGTAAGCGTCCAACGCTTACCGAAGATTTCTCCACTGGTAACGGTCCCGGACCGCCTGCTCTGATACCAATTGTTGGAAACCTGACGGACCCAACACACCCACTATGGAGGACTTAAGACTGACCACTAACACTACACCAACTCCCTGAGTCGGTTAGCCTTTTTATCTTCTTATTTCTTAGTGCACAACTTAGGCGGCAGTGCCGACCATATACCAATTAGGCGGTAGAACCGACCATATACTATTCAGGCGGCAGAGCCGACCATATAACTTAGGCGGCATAGCCGACCATTAGTAACCAATTCAAGTGCACTAAAGAAATACATAAATTAAGGCTTAACCGGGAAATTTCTAATTACATAAAAAATAACACTTTAATTAATATACAAATATTACAACATTCACCTCACTACAATGTTTCTCAAAATACTAAATTATTTTCACTCCACACACACAACATCTCACGTCACTCACTCAATTTTGCACACACTCTCCACCTCACCAGCACACGTGCACTCACTCTCATTTTCACAATCTTCACGCCACTCACTCTTCACACTTGCACTCACTCACATTTCACACACTCCACTCACGCCACACACAACTCACATTTTTCCATCTTACAACTCCATTCACTTTGCAAATTACATAGCCTATTTATAGGCATAATGAGGCGGTGGCCAATTGGATATTTTGCATTATTTTATTATTATAATATTGTATAATGGAGCTCTCTAGAGCATTGAAGAAAAGTAGAGAAATGGAGAGAGAGAGAAGTTGGTGGGCTCCAACATTTATTTTTATTTCTTTAGTTTCTTTCTTTTGGCTCCTTTCTTTATGTTCACAGTTCACTTAATTTCTGTTTTCTTACCTTTACATTTTTTTTTATATTTAAGTTTAGATGCCTAATTGGTCTTAGAAGTTTATATTCTTATGTAAATTTTTATTCTGCCTTTACCATGTTATTTTCTTCCAATTTTACATATTCACATCTGACCCTCTTTCATTTTTGAAGGTATTAGCATCTCAAAAGCGGTTAGAAAATAAGTACAAATCTGCCGAGCAGGCTTCTGAAGATTGGTAATTGATTGAGGATATTTTTTCTTTAATTTTCAGAGTATGAGGATGTTTAAATATCACCATTAAGTTTTTTGATTTCGTATAGGTACTGTAAAGCACAGTTGGCTCTTCAGAAAGGAGAAGAGGATCTTGCACGTGAAGCCCTCAACTAACATGTAGACATTTTATTTTTGCAGTTCAATAGATCAAGAAATTAATCAATGATTTTTGCAATTCTCCCCTGCAGTGGGAAGTTCATTGAGTTTTGAGGAAGATGGTGAAAAATGAAGTTTTGAAAGTTTTGGGGTCAAATTAGAAATTATTATTTTTAACTAACGGAGGTTAACGGTCCGGTGACTAAAACAGAAACGGTTTCAAACGTAAGTGGCCAGAATAATCTTTTTTGAATTCGGGTGACCATAATAAAACAAACTCAAAACAAAAGTGACCATCAGTGAAGATTACCCAAATATTTTTATATATTTTTTAAAAATCAAGCCCATTTATTATTTCACAACTCACATTATTATTTTTCCTAATTAAATCCCTAATTTCAAGTTTTTCAATTTAACCACACTTATTCAATTTATTCATGCATTTTAAATCTAAACACCTTTTAAAACTTATTTATTCATTCCTAAAGATCAAAATAATCATAACAACATTTTTTAAGCATGCAATTTTTTTTAAGATCAAACTAAAATTAAACTGGAATTTTAAAAAGAAAATGTTACCGGAATCGTGAACGATTTTCCGACTTCGAGAAAGCAACCTAAAAAATTCACAAACAACACAAACACAAACACCAAAAATTCATCCAAGAACAAACATAAAAATCATCATAAAAATAAACAAAAAAGATAGAAATTTTACCGAGAAATCGACGAACAAAGAACTCAAATCTGGGCTTCTCGAAATGCTTCAAACCGCCTCCGGAAAATTGCTCCCAAACTTGAACTCTTACTCCAAAAATTTCCAGCAAACTCTTGAAAAAATCAGAGATTTTTTTCGGATTTTTCCTAAGCTTTTTCTAGTGGTTTTTTCTTCAATTTGTGTGTGTCATGAACAAGTGAAAAAGAGGTATTTATACTTGAATTTTTAACTTCAAATTCAAGCCAAATCGGGATTTAATCCCCAAATTTGAGCCTAAATCTGACCAAAGGCTTGATTCTCAGTAAAACCCCTCAATACTCATCCGATTTGATCCAATATTCAAGCTAAAATTTTCCTTAATTCGAGCCTAGAGTTTGACCACTTGTCTCAGTTTTTTGCAGATTCCGACGAGCACAGGCGGCAGCAGCGAGCGGGGTTGATGGCATTGGGTCTACGGTGGCGAAGCGGACCGGCCGGTACCAACAGCGTCGGCGGCTGTGGCCTGTAGGCGTCGGCCGGCCACCATGTACTCGCGCGACAGGGGTTTGGTTGGGGAACCAGCCTGCGCGCGTGCAGCCCACGCGCTGGCGCGCGTTGGTTCCCCCTTTTATTTTATTTTTTATTTTTTTCTTTTTTACTGTTTTTTTATCACATTTATTTTCCACCTCACTTTATTTCCTTTTTTTCATAATTATTATACACTATAATTATATTTTTCTCTTTTTTTTCTTTTTTAGAAAAATGAGCTTCAACATAAAAAAATAGGCTTTGTTCTCTTTATTTACGAGTGGACTTTTAAAACGGGCTTTTTGAAGATGGGTATTTATTTATTTAAAAAGTGGGCCTTTAAAAGGAATTTTCTTTTTATTTTCTCTTTTATATTTTATATTTTCTTTTTATTTCTTTTTTTTATTTTTTGGTTATTAAAACTAAGGTGAAAATTTAGTGACAACAGAGTGTAGGAGTAGTCTGCAAAGGAGGCGAAGGTAATACGTCGTCCTTGGAATCGATGTCGTCTGAAACACACAAATAGCTACATTAGATCTCATACTCAAATTTCTAAAAATTTACTAAGTAAAAAATAGCTTACAATTAGTAAAACAAGGATTTCGGGCACGAATTAGGTGAAACGAGATGCAAATTCGGACTAGGGATGTTGAAAATGTCAAGGAAAAAGTTGACTGAAAAATCAACAGCCAAGTCAACTCGGGTTGGGTCACATGGGTCAACGGGTCGTGTTCGGATCTAGGTCTGGTCAACTGTTCAAAAGGGGTTCTATCAGGTCGGTTCGATTACCGGACCGGTTCATACACTAGTTCGATTCGCAACTCGGTCATGTTCGATTAGCACACAACTCATGGGTTTGGGCTCTCACACGCAGAATGGGCTTGGCTGCAAGCCCGATTCACTGGCTTGGATCACACACACACGGGTTTGGCTTAGCAGACCTAGGCTACTCATTTGGCCATTCGAACGGCCCACAATTTTGGGCACCCAAAGAATCGGTTCAGGCAGCCCAAGCTCAAGGATTCACTCCTTGGCTGCGCAATGAGACTTAGGTTCGTTGGATGGCGGCGACAAAACCGACAAGGGCTGCGACGCAAATCTGACCACAACAAAATACGAGGAATTTCAAAGACAAGTTCAGCCATAACAAGGATTTAACACAAGGAAAAGACGACTCAAGGCTTACCTACTCTTACCCAAACTCGAACGGTAAAAGGGGCAGAGCGTACGACAGAGGAAAAGCATGAAGGAAATCGAAAGATTTTCCTTGCATTCCCGACGAAAAACAACGATGATACAAAGGAGGTTTGTAGGGATCGATTCATGAGGTTGTGGGGAACTTAGAACGAACGGCGGTGCAACACACAAACCAAGTTTGAGCGATGGTCGGAGCTTGATCGGAAAAATAGAATAGGGTGTGGGGGTTAGTTATTTCGACGAAGAGAAAGAGTGGGAGATGGGTGAATGAAAATATGGGTGTTGAGGGTGTCTAAGGGGAGATTAAATACCCACAAAAACGGGTAAACCAGAAGAGAATGACCTTAAGAATTACCCGCCTTTCAGAAAAGCTCTAAAGCTTTAATTCCTTTACACATAGGTCATTAATTTCGAAAAATCAATTGAATTCTTAAATTGAAAAAATTAGGGTTTTCAATTGATTAATTCTCAAATTCTAGGGTTTTGAATTAGGAATTCTCAATTTAATTAGAGTTTAAAATTAGGGTTTTTTAGGGTGTTACATATGTACATTATGAGGATTCTCCTAACCTAGTTTTCTCCTTTAGCCTCATAAATACTTTGATATAGTCACTAATATCTGACTCGTTAATCGATTAATGTATTCTGAATCGAGTATTACATATATGTTTATTATGAGAACGATTTTCCTAACCTAATTTTCGCTTATTAAGACTACATAAGGGGCCTATAGTCTTATATCTGACCCACTAGTTAGGCATAGTCAAAATGGATTGGTTCTTGACTTGTTAACTTCTTTTCCCTAATATTTTGTTCATACCAAATTCTTGAATGGATTATCAAACCAAAAGGATCTATTTCATTTTTCTCCGATAAGAAACTGAAAATTAATTGTTTAAGATCAAAATTCGAAACATATTATTAGTCAAAACTTCATTTAAATGGAAATATATATCATTAGATTATGCGTTTAATTGACGATTAATCTTAAATATTACTAATTCTCTTTAAAATTGCTGTATGCAATTGCTTCTTTTTTATATATATTATAGTGAAGTTTATGATTTGATCCTTTCCTTTTAATTCATATAAGTTGGTCTGTTTGCTATAATATTATTATTATATCCAAATTGATAATATTATTAGTTGTTGTTAAAGTAATGATAAGAAAAAACAATTATTATGACTCAATCTCACAAACAGGATTAAGGACTACATAAACATGTAATTAACCACGTTCAACCAATAATAAATTTATATGTCGGTTGAATACTTAAAAGCTTTTTTAAATGCCATCCTTTTTAATGACATCAACTGACAATGTTTCACTCATAGGGAAAGGCGCATGTAATGGAAACAATATTGTTGAGAGGGTTAGCCACGAACTCTTAACATGTACAATAAAATAGACATAAAAAATAAAAAAATTAACAATATTATTAATTAGACATATGAATAATATAAGAAAAGCAAAAATATCAAATCAAAGTGAAAAAAAAAACTCAAAATTTCTTTATTTTTTATAATTAAATTTGATGCTTGAAGATCATCCTATGATACTCGGGTTTAATCGTTCTACCTATAAGGTGTATGCATTGTCAAAGAATAAAAATATATACGAACAAATATTACTTTAATATATATAAACAAATATTATCTTGTAATCGCATTTAGACTATTCAAGAAAGTTTGATGCTCGAAGTTAATTTATGTAAAAAAAAAATCTTGTATAGACTGAAACTACAAATCACTCCAAACTTCTAAAAATATAAATAATAAAACAAGCAAATAGATGCATAAATTTCAATCACATGCTAACATGAAATGACAAATTTGACTTTTGTGTTGTGAGGATGAGATAATTAGGTATTTGGCAAATCAATTTTGAATTAGGCCTTTGATTTTACGACATTCAAATTAAATTATGACAAGAAAGTGTTTAGGTTCTATCATGTTAAAGTTTTATGTTCTAGATATTGGAAATCAGCTCACCACTTCACTAACATCCCATGCACATATTCCCTTGGTATCAATTAAGATTCTTTTATTATTATTATTATTATTATTATTATTATTGTTGTTGTTGTTGTTGTTGTTGTTGTTGTTGTTGTGGTGGTGGTAAACTACATCAAATATCACTGAACTTTAGGCAACATATTATTTATACCTATAAACTTTCAATTACTTCAATTATGACATTAAGCTTTAACTTTCTCTTCAATTATACTCTTGAACCAATAAAACTAGATATAAATAATCCACATCATTTCATTGATTGATTTTTGTTGGCTTAACCATAGATTTGGTACATGAACTAGGCTTCTTCTCCCAATTTGGCATCTAAAGAATTATTGCTCAGACGTTGGTACCTGAACTAGGCACCATATCCCAAGTTGGTACCTGAAGAATTTTTGCTCCCAAATTTGTACTTAAACTTTTAACTTCATCCATTGTTTTAGTACTTCTATTAACAGTTTTTGCCCTTAAAACTTATACACTCTATCAGTTTGATTCTAATTTGATACAATTCAATAAATTTAACTTTTCATATCTAAATATTTCATCAATTTAATCATTTTTACGATATTGTCAAACCAAGCGAGTATCAAATCAAAGTAACAATTCTGCATTCTACAATAAAACAAAAAATTATTGTTATCTTATTATACCGAGAAAGTAATATAACACTCCTGGGAGAAGAACAAACAATTTTGGAGAATAACAAATAATAACAATACAACGCCCAAAAGATTTTTTTTTTGAATAATCTAAAGGTGATTACAAGGTAGTATATGTTCATACATATTCTTTAACCTTTTGACAATGCACATATACCTTGTAGACAAAACGAATTGAACTCGTATTTTCAAGGATAAATATTATCTGCTTTTCTACTGAAATTGTTGAGTTCATTATTATATATATACAAAAGATAAATATTAAATAATTTAAAAAAAAAACTAAAAGTTTCTAAAAACCAAACTATTGTAAAGATTAAAGAGGGCCAACTCAGCGCAATTCCTTAGGGTCTGATCTTATTCATCACGAGTTTAACAAACTTAATATTTTAGGGAAAACTACACCAGTAGTCCCTAAACTATTATCATTTTCCTATTTTGATCTCAAAACTATTTTTTTGGCAAAATCGTCCCTTCTGTTACATAGTTCTCCTGTTTTGGTCCCCCGACGTTAAATAGCTAACGGTTTTGTTGACGTGGCATTTTAAAAAAATATATTTTTTAATCATTTCTCTCTCCTCCTATATTATTTTTATTTAACGTTATTCACCCAATCATGTGGTGTCACATGGCATTACCATATTGGTTAAACCCCCCAAATCCTTAAAGCCACATTTGGTGCTACTAGGATTCAAACCCAAGACCTCCAGCACACAAGTCATGCACGTGAACCACTTGTGCTAGGCTGATTACTTAATTTAAATCTACTAACAATTATATATAAGCTATACATATTAACCCAAAAAAACCTTAAAATCACAAATTGGGGGCACCAGGATTCGAACACAGGCAACCAACATGCAAAGCCAACGTGCAAACTAGCTGTTTTAAGCTAATTATTTTATTTAAATCTTCTAACATTTATATTTAACATATACAAATTAGAAACAACAAATGGTTAATGAATATAAAAGGTGGAGAATAATTCGAACACAATACCTTATTGATAAAAAATTTAAATATTTAACCACCAAGTTAAACTAATAAATTATGCTATTTTTAACTTAAATATTTTTAGGAATTTTTTATTTTTATAAAATAAATAAATATTTAATTAGTTTTTTTATTATCGAACAAAGTAAAAAAATCTAGTTTGATTTTTTAAAATTATAAACATAATTTAGTTAAATATATTAAGTTCAAAATAACACAATTTATTAGTTAACTTGGTGGTTAAATATTTAAAATTTTATTAATAAGGTATTATGTTCGAATTACTCCTTACCTTTTATATTCATTAACCATGTGTTGTTTGGATTATTTATAGGTTAAATATAAATGTTAGAAAATTTAATTCAAATAATTAGCCTAGCACAGTTGGTTTGCACGTTGGCCTTGCGTGTTGGTTACCTGGGCTTGAATCTTGGCAGCCCCGATTTGTTTTTTTAAGGTTTTTTGGGTTAATATGTATAGCTTATATATAATTATTAGTAGATTTAAATCAAGTAATCAGCTTAGCACAAGTGGTTCACGCGCATGGCTTGTGTGCTGGAAGTCTTAGGTTTGAATCCTAGTAGCACCAAATGTGACTTTTGAAGGTTTTTTTTTTGGGGGGGAGGGGTTAACCAATAGGGTAATGCCACGTGGCACCACATGATTTGGTGGATAAAATTAAATAAAAATAATATAGGAGGAAAGAGAAATGATTAAAAAATATTTAAAAAATGTCACGTCAGCAAAACCGTTAGTTATTTAACGTCGGAGACCAAAACAGGAGAATTATGTAACAAAAGTGACGATTTTGTCGAAAAAATAGTTTTGGGACCAAAATAAAAAACGGTGATAGTTTAGGGACCACCGGTGTAGTTTTCCCTATATTTTATATGAACCCAACAAGAGATATGAGTTCAATTCGCTTTGTCTACAAGGTGTATGTATATTATCAAATGGTTAAAAAATATGCATAAGCAGATACTATCTTGTAGTCACCTTTAGACCATTTAAATTTTTTTATATTTTATATATCATTTTAAGAAAAATCGTAGACACTTTTTTTTTATATATATTTTTTTAATTTTTTTGTTGACGGTAACCACGTCAACCTTTTGTTGATTGTCAATTGCTTGTAATTTTTTTAATTATTTTTATTTTTAGTTCTCAATTAATCTTTTGTTATCTTATATTTATTTATTTATTTTGCACATTTTGATGTGTTTATTTTATTTGCCTTTATGCTACAATTTTCTATATTTTGTGGCATGATCTTCTGTGCTTTTATCATGGTTCTCATCTACTTCTTTTTTGGTAGTTTTACGTTTGTGTAGTTATCATCATAGTACATGTCACTGATCAAAAAAAAGATAACGGTTTTATATAGTTAGATCTCTTTTTGTGACAGTTTACCGTTGTAATCGAAACTATTAACGGAATATATATGCAAGATTGATTGTCCATCATCTCTCATACATCATTATATAAGCGTCTAGTTGGATAGAGATAAGAATAATTTGATGATAGTTCGTGAGTTTCTAGGAAATATAAGATCAAATTCAAAGGAAGGTTTTATTTTTCTCCTCGCCCTTTAAGTTTTCATATTTTATTATTCTTTATGCTTAGGGCGTGTTTTGTTATTTCTTCTCATATTTTTAATTACTGAAATCCGATTTTTGTTAATAGATTTTAAATTTTATTATATTTGAAATAAATTTTGATATATTAATTAATTATATTATATAAAAAATAAAATCTGTACATCATGTCTACATATATTATATTGTATTTAACATGAGTGAAGTCTGTGTTTTTTAGTCGAGGCAGAGTTAAATTACAAATTTATGATAGATTTTAATAAAAACTAAATTAAAATATAATTTATGATAGACTAAAATATAATTTCAATGTTTTAGTTTAAAATTATATAGATTTTAATAAAAATTAAATTAAAATCTATTATTTTTTAGGGTTGAAAGATAATTTTATCCACCCTAAACCGTAATGCATAAAGAACTAAAGATGTAATTTACCATTTAGGAAGATCAAGGTTGATCCCTTATCTCTGTCCGATATTTAATATTATTACATTTACTTATAATCAGAGTTGGACCGAAGAGGATTGCAAATAGCGGTTGTCTTCTCTATAAAAATGAAATTCGTATATGATTTGAAAATATTTTTATTAAAAATTTATTTTCGCGCCCCTAAAATCTCATAAATTTGCTCCTTAAATTTTATAAATTCACTCTATAACATAAATTTATGAGTACGTCCCTACTTATAATCTAATTAAGATAAAATCATCGAGATCATGTGGAATGTCCAAAGCTTTACTTATTAATAATAGGTAAAAATTTTATGCCCCTTCTATACCCCACACTAAAAATTAAATTATAAATCCTAACCATAATTTTCACATCCTAAACCCTAAATCATACCCCTTAAAAATTACATCATAACTTTAATTCCCTAAACCCTAATTACAACACATAACCTTAAACCCTAAATTCTAAACTCCAAACACACTATTTTAAAGTGGAGGCATAAAAAACATGATAAAAATGCAGACAATTTCTATCCATAATAGTAACCAAAACTTGCTTAAAAAATAACCGCAACTCATTTGTTACAACAACAATAATAATAACTCATTAAAATAAAAAGCAAAATTAAAGCTGTTTGATTATGAAGCACCTAATTTTAAAAAGAATATATAATTTTTTTACGCATATTATATATCAAAATATGATTGTAAGATTATAATTATTAAAAAATTAATTATCTTTCCGCTTTACTAATTCGAATCGACCCGTCAGTATATTAAAAAGGAATTTTAAGCCTTAAATAGAAAAGAAAATCTTTCCTTTCATATATATATATATATAATAATAATAATAATTTTTAGATTAAGAGCATTGCATGCATTGAAATAATTGAACCATACCCTCCCAGAACCAAAAAGCTACTTTAGCTTTGACCCTTCTTCTTATCTTCCTTTTTTTCATGGTAGACCCAACCCAACCCAACCCTGCTCTACTCTCTCTTTCCACCTATTTTCATGGAAGGGGAAGCCATTAACTCTTTACAGTAGCCAGTAGGCAGTAAGTGAAGGTGAGAGAAATCTGGCTTATTTTTGCTCCACTGCTAAAGCAAAGGCCTTTCAATTCCAAAGTTCTGATCTTTGAAAATATACCATATCAGGTGCTTCTTTTTTCTTTTCATTGTTTAACATATGGGATCCAAAGGTGGGTTTTTTTCCTTCCGGAGAGATCTTTATGAATCTTCCTTTTTAGCTGTTGTTCTTCTATTGCTGTGATTTGATTTATTTCTCAAACTTTTTCAATCTTAGTTACTAAAAAGGATTGCATTTCTAGGTAGTTAGCTGTTCTCCTTTTTCTACCACTATGAAATTATCAACACTGCTTCCTTGTTGGGTTTTTTTATTGCCTTTTGGAGATAAATTGATCTGGTATCGCATGCAAATCTGCCTCTACCATGTTTTTAGCCTCTTTTCATTGCCTTATGGCTGCCCTATTTATGGATTTCACTTAATCTTGAAAAGGGTATTGTAAAGATCTTATTTGATGTTTGATTCCAAGTTCCCCTAATGTTTTTTGATGTAATAAATCAAGCATCTAGTTATGGTTTGTAGATTTTCATTTAGTTTTTGTTGCTTTTAGCTCTGTGAGTATCACATAGTTGTTAAATATTTTTTGCAGGTTTTCTTTCATTTGTGGAAATCTGTTTGTTGTTTGATGTAGTTGAAGATGAAGACAACTCGGGTTGCCGGTAGATCGAACCGTGATGGTTGGGAGTAAGTAATGGTTTGTATAGTCCAACTAGTGTAACAAATTTGCCTTCTTTCGATGGCCTCGAAATCCGGCACCATACCTTCCCCCGAAAAGCAAAGTAAATCATCGGGTAGTCAAACAACATTAGGTAATTCTCGCCGGCCTTCTCCTATTCAAATCACAAAGATGAGCAAATCGGAGCTTGTTACACCAGGAACAGTACCCAAGAGTGTGCAGCAAGTTGCATCGAAACAAGATTCTGTTGCAATCACAGAGGATATGTCCGTTGATTCCTTGGTGAAAAAAGTAGATTCGGGTCTATCTTTTTGTAATTCAAAAGAATTTCAGAATCATGTTGGTTCTGAAGTGAGTCAGATCAGTGAACAAGAAAAGAAAGCATCGGAACATGGAACTAATTCAACTTTGGCTAAATCCTGTGATGGGGCCACCAGCTGCGTCAAGACTAGTGGAGGTGCCAAAGTTGGTGATCGTCCCGATTATATTGAGAGTGGAAAGAGCAGTATGTGTAGAGGTAGCACGAGCAGTGATCTGAGCGATGAAAGTACGTGCAGCAGCTTAAGTATCAGTATCAACAAACCTCATAAGGCAAATGATATAATGTGGGAAGCCATACAGGCTGTCCGAGCAAAAAACGGTGCATTGGGTTTGAACTATTTTAGATTATTGAAGAGATTAGGCAGTGGAGATATCGGAAGCGTCTATCTTTCGGAATTAAGTGGAACAAGGTGTTATTTCGCAATGAAGGTGATGGACAAAGCATCCCTAGCAAGTCGTAAGAAACTTCTTCGAGCTCAAACTGAAAGAGAAATACTGCAATGCCTGGACCATCCCTTCCTGCCAACATTGTATACGCATTTTGAGACGGATAAATTTTCGTGTTTAGTGATGGAGTTCTGCCCTGGTGGTGATTTGCATACACTACGACAGAGACAACCAGGAAAGCATTTCACCGAGCAAGCAGTAAAGTACGATTCCTCCTACTTATAACATTATTGGGTTCAATGTGGATCAATGTTCTACGACATCTAACTATTATTGTCGGCTTCTTTTGGTATTGATATTATTATTATTTCTGGTATCGATGTGTTTCCATGCTGCTTTAGATATTTATATGTTATATTGTTTCCAAGGTTGAGTCAGAATACAATAAAATAGCTTTGCAGTTCTTTATACTGTGCTTTAATGGTTGATATTTTGTCAGTTAGTTACCTAATAATTGTGACACGAACACCGTTTGTTTCTTTATAGCTTGACGACATTAGGTTGAAACCATGAATCTGAATTATGATAATCATTGCTGAGTTTGCCGTCAATATGCAGGTTTTATGTTGCTGAAGTTCTACTTGCTTTGGAATATCTTCACATGCTTGGTATTGTTTATCGTGATCTCAAGCCAGAAAATGTTCTTGTTCGAGAAGATGGACACATAATGCTTTCAGACTTTGATCTTTCCCTTCGGTGTACTGTCAGTCCAACACTAATCAGGTCATCCACGCTCGAGTCTGAACCCTTGCGAAAGAATCCAGTTTATTGTGCACAACCAGCTTGCATCGAGCCCTCCTGCATCCAGCCATCATGTGTGGCCCCTACGACATGTTTTTCACCTCGTTTCTTTTCATCAAAATCCAAAAAAGACCGCAAACCAAAGAACGATATGGGGAACCAAGTCAGCCCGTTGCCCGAGCTTATTGCCGAGCCAACAAATGCTCGATCCATGTCGTTTGTGGGAACCCATGAGTACTTGGCACCTGAAATTATCAAAGGTGAGGGACATGGCAGTGCTGTTGATTGGTGGACGTTCGGGATCTTCTTGTATGAGCTATTGTTCGGTAGAACTCCTTTCAAAGGGTCCGGGAACCGAGCAACACTCTTCAATGTTGTAGGGCAGCCCTTGAGATTCCCGGAATCACCGGTAGTAAGTTTTGCAGCAAGAGATTTGATAAGGGGCTTGCTGGTGAAAGAGCCACAGCATAGGTTAGCGTACAAGCGAGGAGCAACGGAGATTAAGCAACATCCCTTCTTCGAAGGTGTAAACTGGGCACTAATACGCTGTGCAAGTCCTCCGGAAATTCCAAAACCGGTTGAGATAGATCGGATTCGAACCCCTACACCATCAGCTGGTGATAAACCTTCTGTTCCGGCTGCCAAGGATCGTAGTAACTACCTGGAATTCGATTTCTTTTAATTACTTTCAGAACCATTTCCCTCGTTGTTTCCCGTTTGTTTTCGTGGGAAATGTAAGAGTCGATGATCTGCAAATTAAGGTTTCTCGAAATGATAATGATGTCTTAATTTATCAAATTTCCATTTGCACAAGTGAAAGTATCATGTTGATTTGAATTGTAGCATACTAAAAGGCGTCTTGATTTTCACCAGGATGTCACTTTAAAAGGTTCAAACGTTAAAGTGATTGAATTCTCTTGTTATCCCTTCAATGTTATGATATCTAGATCGGGACGAGTGTTAGATATGATTATGTGTTTGATGTAAATCTAAAACGATTTAAACTTAAAATTATTCACAATTCGAAATGGTTTAAACTTAAAATTATTAACAATTTGAAATGATTTAAACTCGAAATAATCCTATAGTGGGGGTATAAAATAAGGCAACCATTTGGAATAGAGAATTTGAATGGGTTAAACATCTGTCTGGGAAACATGTGAATATGGAAGGTGGAGAACATACAACCCTAAATTCAAGACACGTGAAACCATCACATGAAGGCTGAGGAATTAGGTAAATAATGACGATCATACCTTATTACTTTATAATTCACATGTCAAAATCTGATTTATTTATTTTTTTAAAAAATCATTTGTTTTTTTATGATTGGACCAACCATTCTTGTTGGTTTCATCCTAAAACTTTAAACAACAAAAGATTGGCATCTATTCATCGTGCCCATGTTATTTGGAGTCGAGATTGAATATTGGGAAAGACTGAAATATTATATTTTAAATATAATAGATTTAATAAGTACTTAGACTAAAAATTCAGGGGACAAACTTTAATTTATCTTCTTTTAACCAAATATGAAAAATCTTCATTTATAGAGAAGGTTCATACAAGCATGGCTTTGAAAGCCAAGAACAAGCAAGAAAAGAACAATAAAGGTCCTAAACAACACAAGCCAGGGCACCAAACAAACCCGAAACATAGAGTTCAATTTATTTAATATTTAAATTTATAAAAATTCAAATTATTATTAGATCAATAAATTTGAGAGCACATGCTCATTCCTCTTCTTCTTTTTATAATATGCATGTCCGTCTTACGGTCCATATTTAAGGTGTGAGGTTGTCCCTCCCAACAATATCGTCTTCAAAGCTCGAACTCGGGTCCTCTCCTTAGGAGTGCAATGTGCCCTACCAATACACACAACACTTGTTGGTACATGCTCATTTTTCTTTAGTTCAGTCCTTACTTGATTAAATATTTAATAAAAATTTATATTTTTATTTAAACAATTATTTTTATAAAGATTAAAATACTATTAAACTAAAATTTACTCGTATATAAAATTTTCAATAGGAATTGAGAAGCTGATTCGCAAGTTTATTTAGGAAAATGTTGGTGATAGTCGGCATGTTCATCTAGTTAATTAAGATGAGTTGTGTAAACCAATAACTTTTGGTGGGCTTGGGTTCAAACATTTAGAGGAGCAAAATGCGGCGTTTTTAATGAAATTGGCTTTTGAAATGGTGGCGCAACCGGATCGCTTATGGGTGCGGGTGTTACGGTCAAAGTATAGGTGCTCCAATTTGATTCCGAACGTTGAGGCGAAATGTAGTGGTTCTCAACTTTGGAGGGGTATTTGTTTAGTTTGGCATGATGTTAAGCATAATTTGACGTGGAATGTGAGGAACGGGGGAGCTATTGATTTTTGGAATGATCGTTGGGTCGAGGACGTTGGTTGTCTCAAGGATTGGGTGTTGTCGAGTGCTTTATTGGGGCCATTGTTCCGTTTGTTAGTACAACTTCGACAAATAATTTGAGGTGGAGAGGCTCTGCGGATCGACGTTTCTCGGTCAGGTCGGCGTATCAGGTCCGTGTTCAACATACTGAGTTGTTGGTTGCGCCTATTTGGAAGGTGATCTCCAGGTTTCCAGGCTTGCAAAGAGTCAAGGTGTTTTTGTGGTTGTTAGCCTATGGTCGACTTCTCACTAATGTCGAACGGGAGCGACGACGTCTTACACGTGATATGAGCTGTGAGTTGTGTGGTGCATATGCGAAAACTTTAGATCATTTGTTTCGCGAGTGTCCGATTGTGTATGTGGCTTAGCAGAGTGTGGTACGGTCGGATAGATGGGCTAAGTTTGTTACAATGGAATTTTTTGTTTGGCTGCTTGTTAATTTACGACAATCGAACTTTGCGGCGAATGCACCGACGGATTGGTCAATACTTTTTGGCTCTATGTTGTGGCTGATTTGGAAGCAAAGGAACCGAGTTGTTTTTGATCACTTGAATGTTGGGCATGCGTCTCTTGTCGAGGCCAACAGAAGGTTGGTGCAGGAATGTTCGATGACAAGGAGCTATCATGCTCGGTTGTCTCGTGTGCCTAGGTCAATGAATTTGGGTAGGGTGACTTGGCAACTGCCGACAGCTGGGTGGTGTAAACTTAATTCGGATGGGGCTCGTTGTCAATTGGATGGTCGGGTTGCATGTGGGGGAGTGATCAGGGACGGACCCAGGACTTTAGGTTAGGGGGGCGAACCTATAAATTTCTAGGGGGGGCGAACTTATAAAAGTTTAGGGGGGGCGAAAATAGATTTTTAATAGAAAATACATAGAAAAATTCTAAAATTTTTCTAAATCATATATGATTTTCAAAATTTTAGGGGGGGCGGTTGCCCCCCCCCAGCACCCCCCTCGGTCCATCCCTGGGAGTGATCCGTGGTGACAAGGGTGAGTGGATGTTTGGATTCTCCAAGTTGATTGGTATTTGCTCGGTCGTGGAGGCGGAATTATGGGGAGTGTTGGAGGGTCTCAAACATGCATGGGATATGGGGTTATGTCGTGTTTATGTGGAAATTGACAATAGTGATGCCGTTCGGCTTTTGCAATCCCAATCGTAGAGTAGTAGGCAATGTTCGCTGGTTCATTGTGTTCGTTCCCTGATTATGAGGGACTGGGAGGTCCGTGTGGGGCTGATTCATCCTGATGTAAACGTTGTAGCTGATAGTTTGGCGAAACTTGGTCCGAGTATAGTGCAAGAAAGCCATTTGTTTGGGCAACCTCTGCATATCGCTTTAGCCGTGGTTCATGCGGATCTCAGTGTTGGGATGATTTGATATTTTTTATTTTTTTGGTTTAATTTTTGTAGGTTATTAAGTACATTTTTTTATATTAGGTTAGGGAAATTTTTTAACGAAGAGTATAGATAACTCGTCTTCTCTCATAAAAAAATTCAACAGGAATTGGCAACCCTTTGAAATTGAACCCCAATAACTCTGCCCCCGCCTGCATTCTCCAAACATGGGTTGATACAGGAGGCGAAATAAATAATAATTTTTTTATTTTTATTTAAAAAAGGTTAAATTAATAAATTTTAATTGAGACATTAAAATATTAATTATTTTATTTAATCAAGGGAGAGACAAAATATATTTTAAAAGTTTTAATTTTTATCTATTAATTTTAAGATATGTTTTTTATATATATTATCTTCAAAGCTATGCTTAGTTCATGTGGACTCACTAGACTTGATTTTACTGAAGTTGGTTAATATTTCAAGGCATTGAAAACTTCAAATCTATGAGCTTAATTCATGTGGGTAGATTTGATTTTACAATAGTTTTTTTAATAGTCTTGAGGTGATTATAATGTAATGTTTACTTATATATTTTTTTAAAACTTTTAATTATATATACACATGATAAACAAAGCTGCTCAAACTCGAGTCTAATAAGATAAACATCACCATTTTTCGCTAAGACTATTAGTTGAATTCTTGATTTCATGAAATTTGGTCAATATTTTTCAGCACTTTATGAATGGGAAAAGTTATTTTAAAGTTGGGGTTGGTCTTGATATTAGACCAAATTAGGGGTGATAACAAAGCGAGCCGAGCTCGAGCCTACGTGGGCTGGGATCGGGCTTGAAGTTCGTCGAACTTAAAATTTAAGGCTCAAGCTTAAGGTGGACAGTTTAAGCTCATTTTAGCTCGTGACTCGGCTCGGCTAGAAGCGAACAATTTTGCTATAATTTTTTTTAATAAAAGACGAGACCTCGTTAAAAACTCTTTTCATAATCAACATTGAAACGAAATTCAATGTCGGAAAGTAGAAAGGGAAAATAGTGTCCAATAATTAGATTAATCCAAATAACCAAAAAATATTCTTACAATACAAACACATAATCAAAGAAAATACAAAACCAAGAAATTAGATTAATCCCAATTTACTTTAGTTAATTTGTTTTAATGCATATGTAGTTGTTTACTAGCTTTTCGAGCCGAGCTTAAGTCTGTTCGGTTCGGCTTATTAAAGTCTCGAGCCGAGCACGAACTCGAATTAAATTTATTTGAGTCGAACTTTGACCAAACCAAACTCGAGTAACTTGCTAACCATCATACTCATTATCACCCGTAGACCAAACCTCCTATGTTTGGGTTTATTAAAGGAAAGGGGAGGTGGGAGTTGTCTTTCATCAACAACCATTCGATCGACGTCCCTTCTCAAACAAACTCTCAAACCTTACATAATTATTAAGTATTTTGAACTTATATATAATTTTTTTTTTGCTACCCTTTCTATTGTTCAGGGTTTCGCCCTAGCTAATTCGGATCAACCCGCGTCGCCATACTTAATTTTGATAGGTGAATCTCCCACTAGAGATTTTCTGTATCCATAAGACCTCGAACTCAATACCTATTTAAACAATATCAAGCTGTTTACCACTTAAATCAACTCGTTAGTAAACTTACATATAATCTAATTATACATTAACTTTTAGAAGATTTATAATTATCATAGAATAATCAAAATGATTTTACAATAGTTTAAAAGTCTATACGTTGTGTTTTCTTCGGCAAATAATTAAAAAATTTAGTAAGAAAATATAATATAATATAATACATGAATTTTGGTTTTGTACAATTATATAAGACGAATACATGACCTCCCCTAAAAGGTAAAACTTTAACTTCAATCCCTTAAAAATTTTAAGTTTAAAAATCAAGGCAATGGTAAAGTTATTGACCAAAACGATTATATTTTCATAATTTAGTGACTATTTGTTTACTTTACCCTTATTTATTTTCTCTATGCAGAAAAGTATTATTGTTTTATAATGGGTAAATTACAATTTTACTCACTAAACTTTACTCTCACATTAAGCAGGTGCCTATAGAGCAGAGAACAAAGAGCCCAACCTCGCCACCATTATTTCACTGTCGCCATGGCTGTGTCTTGCGTGGCCTTGTCTTCATATGATGTTTCATTGCCTTTTCCTACAGCCTGAAATTCAATGAATTTTTCTATTTATTTATCTATGCAACAAGCAATTGAATTGAATTACATAAGTGAAGCAAGCGAAAATTATGTTTTTCAAAGCAATGTAATTTTAGTGCCGTGTGTCATGTCATAACATTGTTATGATCAATTTAAATGTTTAGTGATTAAATTTAAAATTTTTAAATTCAGTGACTAATATAGGAGTGAGAATAAAGTTAAACGAAGATATTTGTATTATTTTTTTTAATTCTTACTAGTATTTTTTTAAGATTCCTAAACTTAAATTTTCAAACTTTAAGATACAAAGAGAGCACGAGGGAGAAAGTAAGTAGAACCAGACCTTCGAAATTTAGTTAAATTTTCAATCAGTTTTAGGCATCTGTCTTGTGTGAAGTTGTAGTTGATTCAATTTGTAACTTGGCAAAGAGGTGCATAAAAGCTTAGTTGATACTTACTACTATTATCCTTAACTTACTTGGACTCGAAGGTTTGTCCGATTCGAGTGCATTCCATATACTTAGAGGACTATACTCGCATACCATGTGCCAGACATAGATGCTTGAAGAAAAATGAAGAGTCGAAATAACATAGGATTGAACTTTTGTGATTGTTTCTGAAATGGAATGTTAGCTTGTTAGTGAGCATTCAACAGTTAGATGTGCAATGGAATTGTAAGGAGTAGAGATGGTACTTTGATATTTCCCCCTTATGTTGACAGCAGTCAAAAATAAAAGAGAGATAAAAGATAATTAAAATTTAGTTTAATGAAGAGTTTGAAATGAAAGGTTTAAAATTAGCAAAGAAAATTCTCTGAATGAAAATTCAGAGAATCACCTTAACTTAAAAGAAGAAGAAAAAAACATGCTGCATGTTGTTGTGGCACTTTGGAATTTCCAAATGTATATAAAATTTGTTCACCATGCTATAGTCAAACATTTATATTTTATTCTCCTAACCTCCGTCCCTAACATAGATGATGGTAAATGAGATCGATGCCCAATAACATTTAATATACGTAAATACTTATGGGAATGGGACACTACTCTCATGTGGCACGTGGTATGTTAAATGATGATTGTCAATACAAAGGGAAACAAATAATTAATGTCATGTCATGTGATGTGATGATTGTTTAAAACAGTAATTTGTTGTTTATTATGATTTCGTCAACATCAGGTGCTTTTTCTTAAAATATTTATTGACGAATCTATTAATTAATCTTTTGAATTATGTTAATTTAGATTGAGATAATTGTTGATTTTGTTAATTTAGATTGAGATAATTGTTGGTGTCACAGGAGAGATAAAATATATTAATTTCACGTTAAAAAAATAAAAATAATATCGCTACCCATCTTATCAAATATAATTGACCGATTTCAAGTTAAGTGTCACATATGAGAAGAGAACATTAACAAATAATGTGATAAATGACATGCATGCATAAGTTTGTGCACAAATAATCCAAACGAAGCAGTGTCATTTCCCATCCAATCTAATCTAATCCAAGTGAAAAATGCAAAATCAAAAACCATTGACCGTATTTTACAATGTGAACAAAACTGAACTTGTATTCATTTGAGAATGCCCTGTCTATATTTCATATCTTGCTCCTCATTCTCACCAAGTTTGCTAGTGTTTCTTGAGCAGCCAAGGTCTGGGCATGATTGTGCCCCAGCATGACTGTCCGAATACTGATACAAGTTCTGCACAGCTCTTCACCGCTGTCGAAATGGCCGCCTCTTAGCAGCAGCTTCGCTCTGGTTTCCAACAGCGTAGCCTTCAACAATGTCACGTCTTGCCACACGTACTCGTCCACCCTTTGCTTCCCTTGCAACTTGTTCCTCCAACACAGCGGCCCTTGACACCAGTCTTGTATTTGAGATACGAATGACTTCTCTACTTCCTCCAACACGTTCGTGCACACCTTCAATAACTCCAATGCCGAATTGCATCTCGAGAATGTCGTGAAGGCTCTGATCGCCAATGGTAGTGCCGTCTTCTTGATGTACATCACCATATCTATTGCTTTTAGCTGCACGATCGGGGGCTCCGACTTGAACCCGAATACAAGAAATGCAGTAGCCCATAGATGATCAGAATTCATCAATGGATTCCCGATCTTTCTTATGCCGAGGACTGTGGCTTTAGCAGCCGGTAAGCACTCTTTTCTCTTTGCAAACGCTTGAGTTATAGGATGGAACTGAATCCAACATCCATTCTGTCCATTAGCTCTTCTTGCCAATCCTAGCTTTACTAGGAGATTGGCACAATCTTCCTCACTTTGAGTAGCTAAACCGCATCCGCCGCAACAACTGAAAGTGAGACTTAGACACTTGGTCCACCTTTTGAATCTGTTCCCACCAACAGGCATGTACTTAGCCGCAGTAGCTAGCAGATTTGCTGATATGGGTGATGGGGCAAACCAAGCACCAACAAGAAGCATTCGCGAGGCTAGAACACCGTTCCTACTACCGTTGACTTGGTGCAAGATGGCGAAGCAGAAACATAGAATTTTCATCAGGAAAGGGTTGCGTTTGAAGAACTGCTCACCAGCAGGTGAAGTAGAGTCATCTTCAAGTGAAGTAGAGACCTGGTTCACAGCTTCAAAGAGTGCAGATGGAGAAATGGGCAGTTCGGAAAGTAGTGAACCGATAATCCACAACCCGAAGCTCAATCTTCCCAATTTCTCATCAAATTTTCTCAAGGACTCCAACTCGTCAGCCGGGTAATCCTTTTTCCTTCTTCCTCGTACTAATATCATTGCATCAGATAAAGGCAATGGAGGAAGCTGCATAATGTCGAAATTCATCACCTTTGGTAGCCTAGTTGTGATGATCACATGAGTCCCTCCGGTGTTCCTAGGAATCAAGTCATGCAGGTCTTTTCCTTCCCACCACTCTCGTTCTGTCTCAAGATTGTCGATGATCAACAGGTAAGGCATGTCCCGAAAAACCTCCCTCTTCACCCGCTTGAATGCTTCGAATTCCTGCTCTTCGAAGCTTCGGATTCGGCCCCTTTCCTTCTCGTCTTCGGCGCTCACATCCAATCCCAAATTGAGTGATAAATTCAGTATATTCTGCCGGAAATATCTGGCTTCTCCGCCGACCCAAAGAACCATCTTATATCTCTGGGCATACCTGTAGGCAAACTCAAGAGCAAGCTGTGTCTTCCCAATGCCAGGGACACCGTTTATGCAAATCACACTGCTGCCTAAACTCTTGTAGTTCCCACTTTTCGACTTCTTGAATTTCGATCTTTTCATCGAATTTCTTCCCAAAACTGGTTCAATCCATGCCTCAGGCGTAGGCTCTTTGCTCTTACCAAATTCCAAATTAATGTACCTCCCCCTAGTGGAAACATTATCACTTTCTTCATCCGCAAGCCCTTCGGATTGTCCGCTGGCTTCGCCTTTGATAATGGGCATGGAGCAACAATGATCTTGCTCAGCAACTCCAAATAAGGCGGATTCGATCTCCACAATCTCCTTCTCTCTTCCCACAAAGAACCTGTTTCTGGGAAAGGGCAGCTCCTCAAATCCTTCACCAACAAAGTCTTTCTCTGCCACACTCTTCCTCCCAAGCTTTGCTCGTAGTATTGCTGCAGTTTTAGCTACACAGCTTCTCCAATTACCCTGATTGGCTTCGAGTTTGAACTCGTTACACTTGACTACTCCTTCAATCGCTTCTTTGCATTCTTTATCAAGTGAATTGCAGTTGAGAAGCCCCGTGATCTCGGCCGCTCCGGTGTCGAACAAGAGTGGGATCAGGTTCTTCTTTTGAGTAAAGAATCTAATCTCCTCCAAGCTGTGATGGTTGAGAAAGCTACAACTAGTGACCACCACAACTCCATATGTGACCGAGCAGATGATTCGGTCCGCAATCTCATGGCTCTGCGTATCCGAATACTTGGCTCTATCCGCAACAAAGCAAGCAATCCCCTGAAGCTCCAGCTCCGACTTAAACCACTTACAGAACCGACCCAAGTTAGGATTCTGACCATGGAAGCCAATGAAAACATCACAACTCCGGAGTTTGGCATTAGATGCCGGAGAAACGGGAGCTTTCGCAAAGGAAATCCGAGGCACCGGAAACGAGAATGAGATGCGTGGACCGGGATCTGGGACTGGGACACAAGTTACAAACTTGAGCTTAGAATCCGCAGGGTCATCGGAGTATTCATACTGGTCCGATGGGGGAGTGTAGGAGCTACTAGGTATGTCATCAGACTGTGAACCCCCGATGTGCGACGACGAGACTAGCGGCGACGACGAATGCGAGACAAGAGGAGGGTTAGGGAGTGTGGCTCTTGGTGATATATACGGCGACTGCAAAGCAGAAACAAATGCAGACGACGGCGGCGACACCAAAGAGGGAGAGTTGTAAGGAGATGACTCCATTGATGATTTTAAGCTCGGAGAATGCAGATCCTTATCTTTACCAGTTGTCTTAATGGTGAGCCCTGATACTGATGCTTCTTCCTCTTCAGCCTTTTCCATTACAGCAGATCTCAGTTGTTTCAAGTTGTAAGAAAAAGATAATGAAGCTCTAGTGCTGCTTGTACAATGTTTCTTCTCTAAAGCCTACACCATTAGAGCTTGTACTTCCAAAAATCTGAGACCCTTTCCTGGATTCTCCTGCATCAATTATCTCCCTGACAGATAACAATAGAATTGAGTGGATGGGCACAGCCTCTGACTCTGACCAAAGGCTACAGTACAATTTGAATGCAACAGTGATGTCAAATGGAGAAATCTGCATGTGATTCTGAGACTATTATCTCACTTCAATATCAGTGGGGCCTTGCTTCCATTACAGTTGCTCATATGGACATGGTGGAGTAGATTTAGCACAACAAAAATGAGAATAATAGTCCATTAAAAACCTTGATCATTCAGTTTTGTTCTGTAAGAATGAAAACAACAATAAATGGGACGATGATGATTCAATTAAAAACCAAACCAGTGCTTAGTTTCCTTTCATGTAGGATGCAATAAATAGTTAAATACATACAACATACCTCAGCTTTGAAAAATAAGAGAAACCCTCTTCTGCAAACCCTGAAAGGCCATCATTTCTTTAAATCTTCTCTCACACAACCAAGCTGTAGATAGAGAGGGGGAGGGAATCTAATGTTGTGCTGGATTTGTGGGGTTTTGAACATAAAATATTAAGATAAATGTTTAAAAAGAAGTTGCAGAGGGAGGTGGTGTAGTTTCAAGTTTGTTTATATGATTAAATTAAACGATTGTATTGGGTTTAGGCCATTGCTTTTTGTTTTATGTAACATGGTGGATTCTTACATCTCACCTCACCCACCTTTGTCACGGAGGCCAAGGATTGGTCAGAGGAAAACTGAGGGAAAAGAGCATTGGAAGGGGGAGCCATTACTGGTTTTATTAATATTAAGGTGGGTTTGATTTTAGTATTAGTATTGTGTTGATGATGCAGATGCAGATGCAGTCCAGGTCTTCATATTTGGTATGGAAATGTACACATCACATCTGACACCATTTGAATCCTCTTTGCACCGGAAATTGGACCCAAGACCGGTCCAACTGAGAACTGAACAACTACTCCTGCCTACAGTATTATTCATCTCCTCCCTAAATAAAACATGTATGTATATAACTGGTGGTATCTGGTATGGGATTCTAGGCTCTACCACCCATTTCCTCCATTTGATTTATAATTATATATAGCAATAGCACTGTTATACATGGAAATGGAAGGCTGTTGTTGTCAATGCATTTAAGCTCATGGGTATAGGTCCCTAAAGCTTTATCCCTTTTATACTTAAAAAAACCTTTTCTTACACTTTAATTGGCAAATATTAAAGTTACTCTCTATCTGTAATCATAGACTAATATAGCCGACTAAATCAAAAACCCTTTTCCCTTAACGCGCCTCCCACGCGCCCCTAAAACTCTCTCGAACGAAATTCCTAGATCGAAAGTCCTCGGAGTCTCAGGCGTAGCTGTGATCCCCTGTCCCGTAATGTTGATCGGCTCACGTATGTGAGGCCTTCGTCCCCGTCAGCTGTCTGACAGATTGCCAGTGTTTGCAGCGGACGACTACACTTGGTGGTTCACTCTAGGCGATCGCCGGTCGGTTTTCTCTCCTGAGATTTTGGGACGGCACAGGCAGGTTCGCATGGCGTTTTCGATATTCAGAAAGGTAACTTTTCCGACGCAATCTCCCGGCCCATAACAAGGCTCGGTTTTCATCTGGATGTGACCTGTATATGCTTCCTCATCGGAAGTCTTTGTGCCCGGTGACTTGGATTTTGCTTTCTGCTTTCGCCGAAAATCAAGGCTCCAGCAGGTTTTCTCCCCCTTCACGTTATATGATCCCGACCCTGGTTGCTCTTCCCTATTCTCCCCCGTATCTGTTTTTCTTTGCCCCACTTTTGGTTTCTCTGTCCCCGTTCTGTGGTTTATGCTTGATGGTTATACTTGCTATATGCACTGGTGGATGAATCTTGGTTGCCTTAGTTTGGAAGTGGATGTATTATCCTCCCTTTCTTGCTTTTATTTGTCGTGGTCAGTAGGTTTTTGTTGGAATTTTGATGGTTCGTTTGCATCCTTGGAACGTTGCTTCCTTGCTGGATTAATGTTCCTTTAATTTGAGGGTGAATGCTCTATGGTTAAGTGTTGTTGCTGTTGAACCGGGCTTGCTCTCAATTGTCTTTTTCCTTGATCGCGTCTGACCTGGCCTTATGCGCCTGTTGAGCTGTTGGTCTTTGTTGACGTTTCTCTTTATCAAGTTCTCCGATCTCCGATTTGTTTATCTGGCCGGCTCAAGTGTGTTCCCCGCTGAAGGTCGTCACATGTGAGCTCTTGGAGTAGCCATGTATCCTAAATTAGTGTTATGGTGATTCTCTCATGGAATGTGGGGGCCTTGGAAATAAAGGAACCGTCAGAGCTATTCAAAACTCCATAAACAAATTTAAGTCATCACTTGTCTTCTTAAGCGAAACGAAAAAGAAGAAGGGCTACCTCGAGAAAATTCGGGTGAGAATGAAGATGGATGAAGCATTTTATTTGGACCCGGATGGAACTGCAGGCGGTCTTACCCTCTGGTGGAATTCAAACACTCTTGTAACCATTTTGAAAGCTGAGAAATACCTTATTGACACAAGAATCTCTCTTAATGGAGGAACGGAGTGGTTCACCACCTTTATCTATGGCCCTCCTTATCGGGATGAGAAATATACTTTCTGGAAGAATCTATCTCTTCTAGGGACACCCACTAGGGAGAAATGGATGATTATAGGAGATTCTAACATTGTAACAAGCCAGCAGGAAAAACTCGGAGGCCTGCCTTTCAACCCTTCAGATGCCAGCTGTTTTTGGGAGTTTGTCAATTCCAACGAATTAATGGAAATTCCAATAAAAGGGGATCCTTTACTTGGAATAATCAACGGAGCGGAGAGAATTCCATTCTTTTGAAACTTGACCGTATTTTGTGCTCAACCGATTGGAGTTATGCTTTCCCAAAAGCTTTAGGGATAATGGATTTGGTTGTGGCCTCAGATCATTCTCCTCCCTATGAGTCAAATGAGGAAGTACAAGAAAGAGTTCAAATTTGAATCCAAATGGCTTCTTGAGGGGGACTGCTCTGAAACAGTCAGGAGGGGATGGATGGCGAATCCAAATTAGGGCGGGTCTCTTCGCTTTGGCCGAAAAATTAAAAGAACAAGGTTGTCACTTATCAAGTGGAGTAAGGCCAAGTCCTGCGCAAAAGCTCAGAAAAAGGAAACGCTGATGGCTCAACTGAAATCTCTTCAGGATAAAAGATTAAGTGACGAAGAGCTACTAGAGGCGGAATCCATTAAAAAGGAGCTAGACAAGGAATGGGAAAGCGAGGAGAGGTATTGGCACCAACGCTCGAGGGTCAACTGGCTCACCTTGGGAGATAAAAACATAAAAAAAAATTTCATGCTTCGACCCTTCAACACCGAAGAATGAATTCGATTTGCAGACTCAATAATGGTACAGGGGAATGGCTGGAGGAACCTCACGAAATTGAAAAGTTTCTAACTTCCCATTTTAAGAGGTCCTTTTTGAAGGATGACTCCGTTGACTTGAGAGCCCTTGACGGAATCATCTCGACCCTTGTCAATAAGAAGATGAATGACTGGCTCTGTATGGAAGTCACTGAGGAAATCAAGAAAGCAGTGTTCAGTATGGGTGCCTCAAAAGCTCCAGGCCCGGATGGCTTCCCGGGCTGTTTCTACCACAATTTTTGGGACACTATTAAAATTGACCTAGTTGCCATGATCTCCTCATTCTTCCAAACCGGTTACCTGGATTACGGGCTGAATGAGACGAACATAGCGTTGATACCAAAGAGGGCAAATCCTAGTGAAGCGTCTCATTTCAGACCTATAAATCTTTGCAATTTCTCCCTTAAGGTTATCACAAGAATTCTTGCCTCCAGGCTTAAACCGTTTCTGCCGGACCTCATCTCCACCACCCAATCGGCCTTTGTGCAAGGTCGGACTATCCAAGACAACATTATTCTCGCCACCGAAGCATTCCGCTTCATTAAGAGAGCAAAAAAGGGAGGAAGGGCATCATGACACTTAAGATTGATCTCGAAAAAGCCTATGACAAGGTTGATTGTGATCTCTTGAAATTTGTTATGCTTCGTATGGGTTTCTCAGAGTGATAGATAAAGCGAGTTATGAATTGCGTCTCTTCTCCAGTCTTTTCCCTGGTGGTAAATGGTGAGAAGTTGGAGGGTTTCAAGCCATAGCGAGGTCTAAGACAAGGGGACCCCTTGTCACCCTATCTTTTTACCTTCATTTCCAACGTGCTCTCCTGGACTATCCAGAAAGAACTAGATGCCTCCCATGTGGATGGCATCAAGATAAATAGGCGATGTCCGACCCTGATTCACCTAATGTTTGCAGATGACTGCCTTGTCTTATCCATTGCCAACCAACAGAACTGCGAAGCGATACTTAACTTGTTAAACTTCTTCCAGGTTTCAACGGGACAAAAGGTGAGTTTAAGCAAGTCATCAGTCTTCTTCTCACCCAACATTAGCCCTACCTTGAAAGTACACCTCTCCAACATACTTGGTTTTCAAGAAATGAAAAAGGGACAATTTTTATCTGGGGTTACCATCAATATGGGGCAGAAGCAAGAAACAGGCTCTCAACTTCATCAAGGAAAGAGTTCAAACCAAACTCAAGTGTTGGAAAGCAAAGTTCCTAAACCAGGCATGGAAGGAAATTCTTATCAAAGCAGTTGTTCAACATATTCCCTCATTTGCTATGCATTGTTTCCTCCTCCTGGCCACGTTCTGTGACGAGCTATGCTCTATGATGGCCAGATTCTGGTGGAATAACTGTAACTTAAAAGAAAAAGGAATTCATTGGATTAACTGGAAAGACCTCTGCAAACCTAAAAGCAAAGGGGGGCTGGGTTTTAGAGATCTCAGAACTTTCAACAAAGCACTGGTTGCTAAACTAGCATGGAGAATCCTCAAACAGCCTGATACACTCATTGCACGGACCCTTCGAGGCATCTACTTCCCTAACGGTGATTTGCTCAACGCCCCAAGAAATGTTAACCCCTCGTGGGCCTGGATTGGGATCAGTGAAGGGATTAAGATAATAAAGACAGACAGTCTCTAGAGAGTGGGTAACGAGAGGAGCATCTCAATATGGGATGACAAATGGGTTCTGAAGCTTCCAGGTTTTATGATTCCTCCACATTATCAAACTTCTCAGCGCCTCATCACAGTGGCTAGCCTGTTGAACCCTGACTTGCACTCTTAGGACAGAGCGAAGCTCGAATCTCTGTTCAGCGAGGATGTTGTGGATGCCATCCTCACAATTCCTATTTGGGGTCCTGAGGTTAAGGATTCTCTCATTTGGTCGGGCTCAAAAAACGGATCCTATTGTGCCAAATCCGGGTATTGGTTCATCGACCAATTGACGGCCCATGAGGCTAAACCATCGACTAGTAACCCCCCTGCTAAAAACAAAGCCTTGTGGAAGTCTATCTGGAGTTTGAAGGTTCCCACCAAAATCCGCTCTTTCCTGTGGAAACTAACTCATAACATAATTCCTACTAGAGGAGCTCTGGCTGCGAGATTTCACGGTGCTTTTAGGGGCCCGACTTGTTGTCCCAGATGTGATGAAAGGATGGAGTCGGCTGAGCACATCCTCTTTTTCTGCCTTTTTGCCACTGTCGTCTGGAGAGCATCCGGCTTCAGCTACTCCCTGGAAACGATAGGTTTCCCGGGCTTCTCAAAATGGTGGCAATCAGCTCTCACTCTTCAAATTAAAGCAAGTTTTGAGGATGGTGGTGCACTCATTGCCTTCATTCTATGGGCTTTATGGAAATCCTAGAACGATCTCCTTTTCGAAGGACGGAACGATTCCCCGTGGGAAGTCTGGTTAAGAGCGAAAAGCGCCCATATGGAATTCCTACAGTCAGCTCCTGGAACACAGGAGAAGAAATTGGCTCACGAGGTGGGTCCTCAAAAATGGTTTCCTCCACCGGAAGGAGTCATCAAATTAATTGTGATGCGGCTTTTGAGGGCAGTTCTGAAAAAGCCACGCTTGCCACTGTTGCCCGTGATTGCGAGGGTAATGTTATCCTTTGGGATTCAACCCCTCTTCTCGCCCTATCCGTCCATGTAACGGAAATGACGACGATCCGTTTTGGTTTGTCTCTGGCCCATAACGCGGGCCTTTCCATGGTTATTATGGAATCTGATTGCAAATCTGTTGTTGATTGCCTCAAGGCGGGCTACACAAGTGATTGGACTTCTTCTGCTATTGAGGAGGATATCTGCCTTCTGTCTCGGAGGTTTTCATCAGTTATTTTTTCTTTTGTCCCATGTTGTTGTAATCATGCAGCTGATGTGGTTGCTAAGACTGGCCTTAGAGGCCATGAACCTTTTACTGTTCCGTTATTTCCTTGTAATTTTACCTAATATATAAAATTTTCCTTTGATAAAAAAGAGACTAATATAACCCACTAATTCATATCGAGTACTGTAAAAACTTATTATGAGCCGACTATCTCTACTTAATCTTACTTTATAAATTTAGTGTATCATTCCACTAGACCAATTGGTTGTTAGTTTTTTAGTTTTAACATTTTAATTTCTGAAGTGTTAACTGTGGTTAAATCATCATCAACGAATTGCGGACTTGGTACGGTAAATGAAAATATACGTAGATTCCATGTTGATTGAAAAACTTGACTCGCCGTTTGACTCTATTAATCATTATTTTAATTTATCTCATAAATCTTAACCAAGTTAAATGAATATTGATTTTCTAAAAAAATTAGATTAACGGGGAACAATTTACAAGTAATGAAGGATGAATCAAAGGGTTCATTGTACTCTAGGGAAATATGAAAGGGTTTGGGAAAAGGTATATGAGGTTCATTCTCTGTGAATTTTTTTTTGAAGGGACTTGTGTGAATAGGTGAGCTTCATTCTTTTTGGCAAAAATCGAAAGCACTTGGGTTAAAATTGTGAAAAACAGAGTGCTTAGGGTCGGTAATTAGATGAATAGTATTGTTTATGTTTAGGGTTGTCAATTAGGGTCGGTAATTAGGTGAATAATATTGTTTATGTTTAGGGTTGTTGATTAAGGTTCTTTATGTGATTACGATTTGTTTTTTTTTTTTGGGTTCTCTCCGTCTAAATAGTGATTATTTCAACTCGCTTTCTACAACGACGCAAGGGCGTCTCAAATATTTTCGGGGCCTTGTGCAAAAATTCAAAAATGAATTCTTATAGAATGAAAGCATTTTTCAAATACTTGGAACAATTAATTTAATATTTTATCAATCTGGATCGGATACTGTAGAGACCATTATGAGGGCGACCCTCTCAACCCAATTTGCTCTATTCACAACGTCAAAATTCGAACCTTTGACTTTGCATCTCACTAGACCAATTGATTATTGGCAATTATTTTTTATTGTTAAATTAATTAATTAATTTAATAAATTAAAAATAAATTTTAGAAATAAAAATAATTATTTTTAAGGACCTACACTGATTAGAAGCCCTAAACAGTCACTTACTATGCTCCCCTATCAGATTCCCCTGCGACCATGATGGTTACTTCACTGTCTGCTTCCATAATTTTCTTCTTATTCTTCAATTTTCATTCCGAAAGAATTTCAAAGACTTTTAGAGGTTTTGTTTTAAAGGGTTTAAACAAAGAGATGCTGGTCTCTATAATTTTTTGGGTAAACTACATAAATGGTCCCCCGACTATGCTTCAATTATTTTGTGTCTTCTGACTATCAAAAGTTACAAACTGGTCCTCCGATTTAAAAAAGTAATAAATTAGTACAACACCGTTAAAAATTTCACAGCCGATGACATGACAGTTAATATAAATTGATATAATTACACAATTAGCCCTTAAGTTTTACACTTATTTTAATTTGACCCTAATTCTAAAAAATTAACCCACAAATTTTAATATTCTATCAATTTAGTCCATCTTCTTTTCTATTTCTCCTCTCCTTTAATTCTTCAATTCATTTTCACCCAAATTGATAATCTGGAAAAATAGCTGGAAAAATACGAGGCACATGTAGTTTCTTTGGAGACATAAGTTAGTCAGCTGCGAATCATTGTATAGGAAAATTAACAGCTTATCATGCAATATAAAGAAAGGGAAAATAAGCTGAAAGTTCAAATTTCTGAAGTTTTAAAGAATATGGATAAATCATCCTAGCTTCCAAGCGACGCTGCACAACATAGAGATTCCGGTACTCTGGAGTGCTTTTACAATCCTTAGTTGTAATGAATTTCTAACATCTTCAAGTTTATTGGTTGAAGTTTTCTCGATTGCTGCAAAAAAAATATAGGATTAGAAAATATAAGGACCCTCTGAAATTATTATCCACCAAACAAATATCATCTCTTGCACTGGGCATAATTAACTTCACCTAATCTGGAAAACAAAGAAACAATGGCACCAGTGTCGGCCTGTCGGTACATCTCCCCTAGATCTTTAACAATAGGGGCATCTGTTGTATGCACTCAAATACGCCTCTCTCCGCATGAAGCATTATATCTTTAAATCGTCAAAGAATAATTAATACCCCATATCCTTTTCCACTTTTAAACATGTTTCAGCAAACGAGGGAATAATCCAATAAATAAACATCGATATCGTGCATCAATCCAATTAAAGGATACAGTAAACCTCAGAAATTTGAACTTCTAGCTTATTTTCCCTTTATTTATATTTTGCAGGATAAGATGTTCTTTTTCCTATACAACGACTCGCAGCTGGCCAACTTGTTTCTCTAAAGAAACTCCATGTGTCTCATGCTTTTCCAGCTCCTTTTCCAGATTATCAACTTGGGTGAAATTGAATTGAAGAATTAAAGGAGATGAGAAACGAATATTGACTAAATTGATAGAATATTAAAATTTGTGGGTTAATTTTTTAGAATTAGGGTCAAATTAAAATAAGTGTAGAACTTGAGGGCTACTTGTGTAATTATATCGATTTATATTAACTGTCATGTCATCAACTGTTAAAATTTTAACAGCGTTGGACCAATTTGTTACTTTTTTTAAGTCGGGGACCAATTTGTAACTTTTGATAGTCGGAGGACGCAAAAGATAATTAGACCATAGTCGAGGGATCATTTATGTAGTTTACCCTTTTTTGAATACTTTTAAGATGAAATAGTGTCTATTCATATATATTTTTAACTTTTTGATAATTTACACAATTTACAGACAAAACGATTTAAACCCTAATTTTCTAATGAGCAACATCTACTCTTTTACTGTAATCACTTGTTGAATTCGGTAAAAATAGTTCACATAGAAATGAAATATTTTATGTTAGTATTTATTTTTGGTAAAAACGGAGATAATCAAACGTTTTTTTAAATGTATAGAATAAAATAAATATTTATGAAACATAAACGACCAATCGTGTAATTTAGTCAGTATAATTTGAAAAAGAGATATTAGCACATGTGGTCTTGGTACTTTAGAATGATATTTTTTTTTCTTGATAACGTGACAACCTGACCAATGGAGTGATGACACAGAACACATTTTTGCCATGTTAGCAATTTGTTCGGCCACTTTTAGGACTAAAAACTAATGTTAAAGTATTTTTTTACAAAATATTAAAGTAAATTAAAGTAAAAAAAATATATCATCTTTTTAATTTCAATTTTGGGAATATTTCAAATTTGGCTTCTGGAACAAGTTGCTCAAGAATCAAGCGTCAAACGATATAGAAAATGAGTCAGAGCATTTTATTTTTTTATTTAATTAAATAAAAAGATATTATATTCTTATATCGAAATTCGAACGTATGAACATTTCATTAATTAGACTATCATGTAACTTAGAAAATTAGCTAATTTGAAAAGGTACATCACAGATAAATCAAATAAAAATTGAGTTATATTTTAATATATAAATTGTATAAAAAATTTACATAATCACTTATTTAAATTATATAATATAAAATTTAAATTCCTAACTATAAAATTTTAAATTTTAAATCATACAATATAATTCTCCAAATCCTAAAATTGATACCTATGAGCGAACGGTGCTATTGTCTCTTAAAAAACAAAAGATAGCTGTTTTATTTTATTTTATTTTCTGAAAAGGCTAGCTGTTTTAATAATAATAATAAGACACCGACTTGTTTTCACTTCAGCTCTGTAAAATATTGACCCTAAGCAAGCCATTATGACCGACATTTTTCTTTGCATTATACTAGTAGTTTGGGTCATAAATGAGACGGGACAAATAGCGAGCTACTTGAGCTCGATTCGGTCAAAATTCGGTCAACACTCGATTCAAATTTTTAACGAGTCGAGCTATTTGATACCTGACTCGAAAAGCTCGCGAGCTACTCAAAAATATAATAAATTATTTTTTAATTTTTAAAATTAAAGTAAAAGAAATGTAGGTTGAATGTTTTTGGTTGTTAGTTTAATTTTTAGTTTAACTTTCTTTATATTTTCATGCGTACTTTTTCCCTCCTATTAGGATTAGGGTTTTTTAAGGAGGCACATAAAAATATTTCTTTTGTATGATTCTATCTACAATGAAATTGTAACCCCCTCGCCCTGGTCTGGTCGGCTGACCGGTTCGAGTAGGCTACACGGGGAAAACCGACATGAAACCCGTGAAGGTTCCACCTCGGTTAGCGACCCTAAATTTTTTTTTTGTTTATTTTACATCTTGTCTAGAGGCATTTAATTACCTAAGTGATTCACGATAGCGGAAAACGAGGCCCACCAAAAAGCCTATCATAAACAGGGCCTAAGCCCAACCCTTGAGACCCATTAGAGAAGTCCAAAAACCCATTTCCAGCTACTCGTTTCGAAACAGTCATCACCCGTTTCGAAACACGGGCTTAGTTAAAAAGGCCAGGTACCCGTACCGAAACGCATCCACCCCAATTCGGAACAGGGCCCTAATTCTGCCTAGACATTTCGATACTTGTTTCAAAATAGGCACCTCCAGTAGCCAAAGTGTTTCGAAACTTGCTTCGAAACAGGGGTTCACTGTGGCCAAAGCGTATCGAAACGAGTTCTGATACGGGGTCCCTGAAAGCCATACCCGTTCCGAAACAGCCTAGCCCGTTTTCGAAACACTAGCTGTCTGCAACTTCCCAAAATCATCTTTAAGTGTCTCTAATCGATCCCAAAGGCCCTAAACGACCCCAAGAAACACACAATACATACAAGCATGAACTAGAGGCATGTACCCTATGTCAAAACATGCTCAAACACACAAGGCATAAGATGAGGCATCCAATCATGGCATTTACACAAAGGGCAACATTTCATAAAAAAAGGGCTTACTTAAGAGTTCAAAGGCCATAAGGCACAAGTTACCACATATGAGGTTTGCATAAACAACCAAGCAACCTAAACATCCAAAAGGCATGACATCACACACAAGCATGCAACAAGATATAACATGCTTTACAAACTAAGTCAAAACATAAACATCAACTACATTTATGAGTCATACATCGCTCATATAAAACATAAAGTAGCCCCATTGCTAACTACCACTTTAACACAAAATCATACTTGAGCAACTACACTTGGAAAGCCCCTCCGCCTTGCTCCTTGCTAACACCATGCTAATGATCTGCATTGTTGAAAACGAGAGCGTAAGCTAGAAGCTTAGTGAGGACGCTCTAAAATCAAAAATAACAACAATGCATGGTCCAAGCATGTGAATCCTCAACCTCACATACAACATACATAGCTATCAACAAGTCAACATAGCTAGTCTTTCAAGAGTCATAATATGGCATCTCACATCATACTAAGCTTAACAATGTATATCCACATCACAACATCATATTCATAATATCAAGTTCATGGGCCACTATTAGTTTACCCAGATGTGCGGATTAAATCTCAACAACAACATTACCTCGGTGGGATTACACTCATCACCGGACCTTGCATGGGCGGGATTCCACTCATCACCACATGCCCTACGGATGAGATTCCACTCATCATCACGTAGAATATAATAAATTTCTGGTGGAATATTACATCACCGTACTCCTCCTTGATGACTCAACGCCATCAAGGCCACGTACGTTTTGACTCAATCGTGTGCACACTAATCCTAATGATCGATCATTTACACCCGGTAAGTTAATTAGTGCTAATTTCTTTAACCATAACACACGTCCAACAATTATATCACATATACATCGCATACACATACCAAGGCATACACAATACAATCAATCCATATTTCACAAGGTCTAATAGGCAAAGGCATAATGAACATCAATAGGAAATCAATGAGTAAAACTACCAATTTAACCCCCACCTAGGAATGGCCTACCAAGCTCATTCCCACACATCCACTACACACACTTGAACCAAATTTAAAACAATTTAAAGTTTTACTCACCACCCTTCCTTAGCAACCCAAGTGAGCAAGCAAGCCTCCTAAATGCCCGGATTCGATCCCGATACTCCTCTAATGTCTCCTCTTGTTTCTAGCCAATCAAAACACAACCATTACTCACAAATCAAGGCTAAATTTCATTCACAAACCCCCACTTACAACACAATCCAAGTTCACTCAAATTCAAACCCATTTTCTCACCAAACTTTCACATTTTCGTGCTCCCTTAATACCAGCAGAAAACCATGATTTCAAGCACCCAAATGACATCCAAATAGTCTCAAAACACTTTCCTAACATCCCTAAACCATCAGCCCTTCAACCTAACCCTAAAACACACCAAAAATTCAATTTTGACACTTCAAAAATGGCCACAAGGACCCACTTCGGGTTTTCACCCAAAATCACCCATTTCAACATATTATGTGTATTAAGATGAGATTAAAACAAAACCCAACTCAACATTTCAAAATAAATTGAAGAACCCCTTAAAAATCTAAACTTTTCCATAAACTTGAAAATCACAAAAAAATGGGTAGTTTTGAAATCTAAGACTATGAAAAGGTAGAGGATGATGAGGATAGTGTAAATATATAATTACCTTTGAAAATGCCCTTGAGTAGAGGAAGAAATCAGATGGAATAGTGAATTTTGGGGTTTGGGAGGGTTTTTTTGGGTTTAACGTTGAAGAAGGAAAATGGGGAGGAAAGATGATAGCTTTCTTCTTTCTTTTTGATTTGAAAAGGTTGTCCACTTTTTCCTTGTTTTGGTTAAATTACTAAAAAGGTCCCTCCTTTTTATTTAAAACTCAATTGGCTCAAGCCAAGGTCAATTTGATTAAAAATTAATTTTACCGACTCGGACCAACTAACTCGACTAACTCCTAACCCCAAAGTACGAGTCTTACAACTCTCTCCCACTTAAGGAATTTCGTCCCCGAAATTACCTGATTGAAAGAGATACGAAAACTGCCTTTCCATATCCTCCTTCCTCTCCCAAGTGGCCTCGTCTACACCTCGACGTTGCCACTACACCTTTACTAACTCAATCGATCTACCCCGCAACACCTTACTGTCAGAAGCTAGGATCTCAACTAGTTCTTCCTCGTAAGTCAAATCCGGATTCAATTCAATTTCCTCTACAGGCATAACATGAGATGGATCGAACCTATACTTATGGAGCATCGAAACATGAAATACATCGTGTATCTTCTCTAGCTCGGATGGCAAACACAACTGATAAGCAATTGGACCAACCATCTTCACAATCTCATACGGTCCTATGTACCTCGGACTCAACTTCCCCTTTCGGCCAAATTTCATTACTTTCTTCCATGGAGACACTTTCAAGAATACCTTCTCACCCACCGAGAACTCAACTTCCTTCCTCTTCAAATCGGCATAGGACTTCTGCCTATCCGAAGCAGCCTTCAATCGGTCACAAATCAATTTTACCTTGTCAGTTGCCCCCTTGAGCAAACCCGCATAGGTAACAACTTATGTCCCACTTCGGCCCAACAAACTGGAGTTCTACACTTTCTACCATACAAGGCCTCATACGGAGCCATCTGAATACTCGACTGGTAGCTATTATTGTACGCAAACTCAACTAGAGGCAAATGCTTCTCCCAAGTACCCTGAAAGTCAATGATGCAACAATGCTACATATCCTCTAAAATCTGTATAACTCTCTCTGACTGACCATCTGACTGAGGATGATAAGACATGCTGAAATTCAAACGGGTACCCAAAGCTGTATGCAGACACTCCCAAAATCGAGCTGTAAACCTCGGATCTCTATCAGACACAATAGACTTCGGCACACCATGCAGTCTAACAATCTCACCAATGTACAGATCGCCCAATCTATCTAAAGTGTAAGTGGTGTTAACTGCCAAGAAGTGAGCACACTTCGTAAAACGATCTACTATAACCCACACGGAGTTCTTCTTCGTAGGATTCAAAGGCAAGCCCGAGACAAAATCCATAGTAATGTTCTCCCATTTCCATTCCGGAATTCTCAACGGTTGCAACAAACCTGAGGGAACCTGATGTTCCGCCTTCACTCTCTGACATACCAAACATTTACTCATAAAGTCGGCCACATCTCTCTTCAAACCAATCCAAAAGTACTCATTCTTTAAATCACGGTACATCTTCGTACTCACCGGATGCATAGCAAATGGACTACTGTGTGCTTCAATCAAGATCGTACATCTCAAGTCACTGTCTTCTGGCACAACTATTCTATTCTTGAAACACAAGACCCCATCGGTACTGAAACTGTAGTCTGAAGGTCTACCCTCGGCTACATCTTGCACGTGAGGTGCCAAAGATCTATCTAAGAGCTGCTTCTTTCTGATCAACTGACCTAGAGTAGGTCTAACCTGAAGCTCGGCTACCAAGCCACCATCTCCGGACAAGCTCAATCTAGCAAACATGGCTCTCAAGTCTACGAATATCTTTCTACTCAATGCATCAGCCACTACATTGGCCTTACCCGGATGGTACTCAATGGTAAGATCATAGTCCTTTAGCAACTCTAACCACCTACGCTGTCTGAGATTCAAATCTCGTTGGGTCATGATGTACTTCAAACTCTTGTGATCTGTGTACACCGTGCATTTCTCACCGTACAAATAATGCCTCCAAATCTTTAGAGCAAACACAACTGCAGCTAATTCTATGTCATAGGTCGGATAGTTACGCTCGTGGGTCTTCAACTGTCCTGAGGCATAAGCCACCACTCTCTTGTCTTGCATGAGAACACAACCTAGGCCTACATAAGAAGCATCACTATAAACTACATAGTCTTTCCCAGACTCTGGCTGAATCAAGATCGGTGCTTGGGTCAAAGCTTCTTTTAATTTCTCAAAGGCTCTCTGTCTTGCATCTGTCCACTCAAACTGAACACTCTTCTGAAGTAACCGTGTCAATGGAGCGGCTAACTTCGAGAAGCCTTCTACAAATCTTCTATAGTATCCAGCTAATTCTAGGAAGCTACGTATCTCTGTTACAGACTTTGGTTGCTTCCATTCAACAATGGCCTCTATCTTTTTCGGATCAACTCTAATCCCATCGGCTGACACTACATGCCCTAGGAAGACTACCTCTCGGATCCAGAATTCACACTTGCCCAACTTCGCATACAACTGATGATCTAGCAAGGTCTTCAAAACTAGTCTCAAGTGTCGGTCATGTTCTTCTTCAGTTCGCGAATACACCAAGATGTCATCTATAAAAACAACTACAAACTGATCTAAGTACTGATGAAAAATCCGATTCATCATATCCATGAAAGCAGCCAGTGCGTTAGTCAACCCAAAAGGTATGACTAAAAACTCATAGTGACCATACCTAGTTCTAAAGGTCGTCTTCGGTACATCAACCTCTCTTACCTTTAGCTGGTAGAAACCCGATCTCAAGTCGATCTTCGAAAAGACTGAATCCCCTCTCAAATGGTTAAACAAATCATCTATTCTAGGCAACGGATACTTGTTCTTCACTGTTAATTGATTCAACTGTCTGTAATCTATACACATTCTCATGCTTCCACCTTTCTTCTTCACAAACAAAACTAGTGCACCCCAAGGTGAGGAACTAGGTCGAATGAAGCCTCTATCTGTCAACTCTTGCAACTGAGTCTTCAACTCTTTCAGTTCTTTCGGTGCCATGCGATACGGAGCAATCGAAACAGGAGCTGAATCAGAATAAGTCTCAATAGTAAACTCTACCTCTCTATCCGGTGGCAACCCTAGCAACTCTTCTAGAAACACACTAGGAAAGTCACACACTGTCCGGATGTCTTGAGGTCTAACCTCACTCATGCTAGGGTTCATCACATAGGCCAAGTATGCTTCACATCCCAACTCAACTAACCTCTTAGCTTCTAGAACTGAAACTACATTAGACAAGAACTTCACGTTCTCACCCACCACTACAATCTCATAATCATCCGTGAGTCTCAAAGAAATCCTCTTAGTTTCAAAGTCTATCCTAGCTCTATGCTCAGTGAGCCAGTCCATACCCAGAATTACATCAAAACCATAGAAAGGTAGCTCCATCATATCCACTGGAAATACATGTCCCTGAACCATCAACGAACACCTTCTGTACATTTTTCTAACTACTACTATGTCCCCAAAGGAACTAGTAACACTAACTTCTACCTCTAACATTTTACAAGGAAAATTCAACGACCTTGCATGCTCACTCAGAATATAAGAATGTGTAAACCCGTAGTCAATCAAAGAAAGCAAACCCAAAGACTGTATCGAGAAGTTACTTGCGATCACGTCGGTGTCATGCTGATCCCCACGTTGAGCGTAAACTCTGGCCTGACCTCCGCCCTCTGGCTGGACTACAACTACATATGCTATGTTTCTCTGGCAATCATTCCTTGGCTGGAAGTTACCTCTACCGCGCCCGCGGCCTCTCTAAAAATCATTGGCCCTAGCAGGAGCCTGAACTGGTGCCTGTCCCACCTGATGTGGACAGTCACGTCTAATATGATCTCTAGCCCCACAACTCCAACACGAGTGGAAATTCCCCCAACACTCACCGGTGTGGTTCCTCCCGCAAGTAGCACATGTGGGCAACTTCCCACCGGCCCTCTGGCCCTGTTGGCCCCTACCGTGGTTGCCTCCACCACGCCTATGGTCATAGTGATGTCGGTTGTCTCGATGCCTCTTGGCATCACCTCTATCAAAGTCACTGTACCTCTTACCTGAACTAGAACCACCCGTCCGTTTGGTCAATCCCAAACTGTGCTCCAAGTCCTTGGCCCTCGCGACCAAGACGCCAAAAACAGTGTAGTCTGAAGCTAGAGTATACCTCTTGATTTCTTCATTCAGCCCATAACGGAAATGGTTACAACGCTCCACCTCAGAAGGAACAAGCTCAGATACATACTGACTCAGTCTAACAAATCGAATCTCATAGTCGGTCACAGACATACTCCCCCGAAGCAAAGCCATGAATTCCCTCTTCTTCTCATCGAGGTATCGAGGAACCAAATACTTCTTACGGAATGATGACTCAAAGAACTCCCAAGTAATCTCGGCCCCCTCCATACCCGTAGTGATGGTGACCCACCAAGTGTAGGCATCACCCTGAAGCAAGGACTCAACACACCCTAACTTGCATCCTCCGGTACATCCCATCTGAGACAAGATACGTACAGTCTTCTCTAATCACATCTCAGACCTCTCTGGTGTCGATCCCCTGAACTCTTCACCTCTCAGACTGCGGAGTCTCTCCAAAGGCAACCCAGTACCCTCTCCCTGAGGCTGTGCCGCTGCCTGACCCCCAGCCACTGCAGCCTGGAAAGCTTCAGCTATCGCTTGAACTAAGGGAGCTAAATCAATTCCGGCCGGTCCTTGGCCTACTTGAGGTCCAACACCCTTGGCTCCTGCCTCACCTCCCTCTTGATGAGGAGAGGTGGAGGAGGTTAAGGAGCCTGTGCCCCATCAATCTGCTCAATCCCCGAAGCTTGTGCCCGTGGTTCCGGCTGAACCATCCTAGGCCTCCCACGTGGTCTCATGATACGGCTAACAAGATAATAACTACAACAAACAGATAAGGATTACGTTAGCAAAAGCAAGGGTCCAACAGTGCTCAAGTACTTCCTTTACAAAAACCTTTTTAAATTAAGCAATAGTAGCAATGGGCACTCGACTCAACACCGAACGCAACAATTTATGCTTCACAACATCATACGATTAATCAAACAACGAGATTTCATGGCAAGCATACATCAAGCAATACAACTACTTAACATCTCAAGCTTAGCTCACTTACCTGCCCGAGGTCTCGGTAACCTCAGGCTCTGATACCAACAAATGTAACCCCCTCGCCCCAGTCTGGTCGGCTGACCGGTTCGAGTGGCTACACGGGGAAAACCGACATGAAACTCGTGAAGGTTCCACCTCGGTTAGCGACCCTAATTTTTTTTGTTTATTTTACATCTTGTCTAGAGGCATTTAATTACCTAAGTGATTCACGATAGCGGAAAACGAGGCCCACCAAAAAGCCTATCATAAACCGGGCCTAAGCCCAACCATTGAGACCCATTAGAGAAGTCCAAAAACCCATTTCCAGCTACCCGTTTCGAAACAGTCATCACCCGTTTCGAAACACGGGCTTAGTTAAAAAGGCCAGGTACACGTACCGAAACGCAACCACCCCGTTTCGGAACAGAGCTCTAATTCTGCCTAGGCGTTTCGATACTTATTTCGAAACAGGCACCTCCAGTAGCCAAAGTGTTTCGAAACTTGTTTCGAAACAGGGGATTACAGTGGCCAAAGTGTTTCAAAACTTGTTTCGAAACAGGGGTTCACAGTGGCCAAACCGTATCGGAACGAGTTCCGATACAGGGTCCCTGAAAGCCATACCCGTTCCGAAACAGCCCAGCCCATTTCGAAACACTGGCTTTCTGCAACTTCCCAAAACCATCTTTAAGTGTCTCTAATCGATCCCAAAGGCCCTAAACGACCCCAAGAAACACACAATACTTACAAAGCATGAACTAGAGGCATGGACCCTATGTCAAAACATGTTCAAACACACAAGGCATAAGATGAGGCATCCAATCATGGCATTTACACAAAGGGCAACATTTCATAAAAAGGGCTTACTTAAGAGTTCAAAGGCCATAAGGCACAAGTTACCACATATGAGGTTTGCATAAACAACCAAGCAACCTAAACATCCAAAAGGCGTGCCATCACACACAAGCATGCAACAAGATATAACATGCTTTACAAACTAAGTCAAAACATAAACATCAACCACATTTATGAGTCATACATCGCTCATATAAAACATAAAGTAGCCCCATTACTAACTACCACTTTAACACAAAATCATACTTGAGCAACTACACTTGGAAAGCCTCTCCGCCTTGCTCCTTGCTAACACCACGCTAATGATTTGCATTGTTGAAAACGAGAGCGTAAGCTAGAAGCTTAGTGAGGATGCTCTAAAATCAAAAACAACAACAATGCAGGGTCTAAGCATGCGAATCCTCAACCTCACATACAACATACATAGCTTTCAACAAGTCGACCTAGCTAGTCTTTCAAGAGTCATAATATGGAATCTCACATCATACTAAGCTCAACAATGTATATCCACATCACAACATCATATTCATAATATCAAGTTCATTAGCCACTATTAGTTTACCCGGATGTGCGGATTAAATCTCAACAACAACATTACCTCGGTGGGATTACACTCATCACCGGACCTTGCATGGGCGGGATTCCACTCATCACCACATGCCCTACGGATGGGATTCCACTCATCATCACGTATAATATAATAAATTTCTGGTGGAATATTACATCACCGTACTCCTCCTTGATGACTCAACGCCATCAAGGCCACGTACGTTTTGACTCAATCGTGTGCACACTAATCCTAATGATCGATCATTTACACCCGGTAAGTTAATTAGTGTCAATTTCTTTAACCATAACACACGTCCAACAATTATATCACATATACATCGCATACACATACCAATGCATACACAATACAATCAATCCATATTTCACAAGGTCTAATAGGCAAAGGCATAATGAACATCAATAGGAAATCAAGGAGTTAAACTACCAATTTAACCCCCACCTAGGAATGGCCTACCAAGCTCATTCCCACACGTCCACTACACACACTTGAACCAACTTTAAAACAATTTAAAGTTTTACTCACCACCTTTCCTTAGCAACCCAAGTGAGCAAGCAAGCCTTCTAAATGCCCGGATTCGATCCCGATGCTCCTCCAATGTCTCCTCTTATTTCTAGCCAATCAAAACACAACCATTACTCACAAATCAAGGCTAAATTTCAGTCACAAACCCCACTTACAACACAAGCCAACTTCACTCAAATTCAAACCCATTTTCTCACCAAACTTTCACATTTTCGTGCTCCCTTAATACCCAGCAGAAAACCATGATTTCAAGCACCCAAATGACATCGAAATAGTCTCAAAACACTTTCCTAACATCCCTAAACCATCAGCCCTTCAACCTAACCCTAAAACACACCAAAAATTCAATTTTTGACACTTCAAAAATGGCCACAATGACCCACTTCGAGTTTTCACCCAAAATCACCCATTTCAACATGTTATGTGTATTAATATGGGATTAAAACAAAACCCAACTCAACATTTCAAAATAAATTGAAGAACCCCTTAAAAATCCAAACTTTTCCCTAAACTTGAAAAATCACAAAAATGGGTAGTTTTGAAATCTAAGACTATGTAAAGGTAGAGGATGATGAGGAGAGTGTAAATATATAATTATCTTTAAAAATGCCCTTGAGTAGAGGAAGAAATCAGATGGAATAGTGAATTTTGGGGTTTGGGAGGGTTTTGTTGGGTTTAACGTTGAAAAAGGAAAATGGGGAGGAAAGATGATAGCTTTCTCCTTTCTTTTTGATTTGAAAAGGTTGTCCACTTTTTCCTTGTTTTGGTTAAACTACTAAAAAGGTCCCTCCTTTTTATTTAAAACTTAATTGGCTCAAGCCAAGGTCAATTTGATTAAAAATTAATTTTACCAACTCGGACCAACTAACCCGACTAACTCATAACCCCAAAGTACGGGTGTTACAGAAATCATGCAATTTGATCAATAATAATAATAATAATAATAATAAAGAATTATTATTATTATTATTATTATTATTATTATTATTATTATTATTATTATTATTATTATTATTATTATTATTATGGTTGTAAATGAAACGAGACATATCGCGAGCTACTCGAGTCCGACTCGGTCAAAGCTCGATCAATACTCGACTCGATTAAACTCGACTCAAGCTCGAACTTGGGCTCGAGTTCTTAACGAGCCGAGTCGAGCTCAACATACTAAAGCTCGAGTCAAGCTCAAACTCAACTCGAATTCTTAATGAGTTGAGCCGAGCTCAGCACTACTCGAGCTCGACTCGGCTCGTTTACACCCCTACTTGTAGGTTGTAGTTGGAGCTTTTATCTGATATGAATCCATCGCTCTAAATCATGCATATTATATAATATTAACTTCGTGTTTAAATTAATTTTCTATTTAAGTATTATTATTTTAAAAGTGTTTAACATTTTATTTCGATATTATTTTAAGGTTGAATTGTTGACGTCTATTAAAAAATTTGTCGCTAGGGATGAGCCATAATACCATATTATTAGTCCAAGAAGGTAAAATATAATTTAATTGAAAAATAGAGAGACAATTTGTAATTATTCCACAAACTTTTCAAATTTATTATATAAATCAAAGGTAAAAAAATATTGGGATGGGAAAGGGAGGCTAATGTTGTAACACCCCGATCCTATCAGATCTGAAACATTACATTTAGACAACCTCTAACTCGGCTTATAAAATTTTGCTCAATTTAAATCTTAGGTTTAGCCATAAAACAACAAATAAAGCGAGTCATAAATAAGTTTTCATAATTAAGTTCAAATCTAAAATAACGGAGTTCTGTACGAGTTTAAAACATCATATTTTAAAATAAAATAAATTAGAGTTACAAAACAATTACAATAGAGTTCTATGAATATATAGCCTGACTACTAAAATCAGGTAGTGTACTTGAGTTGAATCGGTGCTAGAAAAATCCTCTTCGATATGCTCCTCCAAGCGAGCGACCTGTCAATCTACGCACAGAAACAACAAATCCGTACGCTGAGCTTACAAGGCTCAGTAGTACATATCTACTCTACTATACTTCATAACGTTCATAAAAGTAAGCATGCAATATAAGAAATGAGTATTTGGCATGAATAAGCACACCAATCATCTATTACCGTCACAGTGGTAATCAAACATGTTTAGCCTAGGTCCACAAAGACATCAGGCTAGCCACATATGTAGTCGAGACCACGTAGACATCGAGTTTCTCACATGGTATTCAGGACCACGTAGACATCGAATATCATTCCATGCCACCCACACGAGACCACAAAGACATCAGGTCTCGAATGCCACTCTTGACCACAAAGACATCGAGTGCATTGATAATACATGTACTGTAGAAACTTTCTTGGGTATCCGGATCACATACCCTTAAATCATGCAATAATTTCAAGGCTCACAATGCCTATATACAATACAAGGCAAGGAAAGATCATTCATTAAGGGCATCCAAAGTTATACTTCAACCAAAGGCTCGTTATTACAATTCATCATATTTGAGCGTGTCTCGATATAACACCTTCCCAAACTCGTATTAAGCCCTTATAAAAATTTATCAAATTTAGGTAGTGGCCTCATTTAGTACCGGTACAACCTAATGGGTATCGGTACTTAGCCTACGGGTACCGGTACTTGAATACTCGCACCGATATCACAATACGTTACTGAAATTTGGGAAAGCTAACCCATATCGTACTAGGTTGACTGTACCGATACATGGGGCTCAGGTATCGGTACGTTCCGCATCGTACTAATACCAACAACGGCCACTAGAATCTTGCAAACCCACAAGTACTGGTACGAGTCGACCCGTATCGATACTGCTTGAGTGATGTACCGATACTGGTTGAAGCCCGTATCGGCATGCTACACTTAGTTCATCCTTTTTCTTCGAGATTAATGAGAGGTACCGGTACAGACTGCTCGCATAACAATACTGAAGCCTTTCCAAAGCTACGAGTTTCAACTTGAAACCCCCAAATTGACCTATACAAGTGGTTTCGTGCTCCCTAAAGTTTACTAAGATGTTCACTAGCATATTATGACCAATTAAACACCTTTTTAACACAATGAAAATATCAAGATCAATCAACGGCTAACATGCTTTAAAACACCCAACATACATCATGCTTAGAGCAAAGCAATCACTATTATGAAAGACAAGAAGCATTTCAAAGTTGGAGATATAAAAACCTTGCTCAAATTTTCGAAATCTCTTCCAACAAGCTCTTTTTTACTTTTTCTCCTTGTCCTTGATGTTGGATGAATCGCCAACCTCTTTATCTAATCAATAAGTGTAAAAAGAAATTATTACACTCTCAAAAGATTAGAAAGAAGGTTTTAAATGGATTCACAACTCAAAATTCGTCCTAAGATATTTCTCTACTAAAACTGTAACTCCCCTTTCTCGGTCTGGTCGAGAACCAGGTCGGAAGGTGATATCGATGCTTAATACAATAGACAGTGCGATAAAATTTCTTTTTAATATTAACCTTTAAGTAAAATATCGTACAATAACACAATGCCTCAATACAATTTAGTCCAATTAATCCATATGAAGCAATAATTAATCAATCAGGGCTAAATTGCAACTAATATAATTCTTAGGGACTAAACTATAAATTCAACAATTTAGAGGTCTTTCAATGCAATAGACTTTATCAAATTGGAATTCACAACATTATTAACACACCTGTAAAATTTCTTTCCATTTGGAGATCCCTAGCTCAATCAATTTAATCTTTCAATATTCAGTGACTAAACTGTGAACCTTTCAAACTGTTTAATATGCCTTTAACAAAATTAACTAACCTCGTATCGAAACACCCTAGTGTTGTTTCGAAACGGGTGAACGATGGTCAACCCCTATTAACTTACCCCTTTAGACCGTACCGATACGAGCATGCCCTGTATCGAAACGGGTTGACTTCATTTGACTTTGACTTTGGCCCGTTTCGATACGTTATAAACCCGTATCGAAACAAAGGATTCCAGTGGCAAAATGTTTCAAAACGGTCATGAATCGTTCCGATACGCCATATTCCTCAGGCTCATTAATGCTTGCTCATATCGAAACGCCATCACCCGTTTCGATACGGCATGACCTGTAATGACAGATTTTTGCTGGTTTTTATTCAATTTGACCTACTAAACGATGTCTAAATGCAACAAAATTTCACACACGATATTTCAATGGTATAAACTACTAGCATGCCAAGTTTCATGACCATACGAGTACGTTTACTATGTTTTTACCTTTTTGAGCTAAGTATGCATTTTTATGCCATTTTAAACATACCAAAAAGGTCATTTAGGGTCATTAACCATATTACAACATATGCATATTACCAACATAACAAAATGGGCATAAATGACTAGTTCAACTACTTTGCCACCTTCCTAGGGATTTTTAAGATCAAAACACATTACTTTAGTGCTTGTAGTGACTTGTCTTGTTTTGCCAATCCGATCCTCTGACACACGATCCCTTTTAACCTGAAAATGCATGAGATGAGACACGTTAGGCATACAATGCCTAGTGAGGTAGTCATAAGCAATATAAACAACAATATGTCAAGTATCAATATGTATGATCTCATGCTTATCAATGTCAATGCTATGCAACAATATACAATGTTTGACATATTCTTTTCATCATTAATCCTTGGATTGAATCAAGATAGTGGATACACGAATTCCTACGCCTCGCCAAATCAATGAATGGTCTAGTCTCTCCGCCTCACCAATATGACCAATATCAATACACATCCCTCCGCCTCGCCAAATCAATATAGGATGTAGCCTTAGGACCGTAGTCCACCCGTACACCGAGCTCATGAATTCTATGGCATGTCAATTGTATCCAATGTCTATCCAAATTCAAGGTTTTAATGTTCATTTCAGTGTTTAGTGTTCAATGAGGATTTCAATGATTAATGATCTCAATATTATCAATGTTTCATAGTTCAATATCAATATCAATATACAATAATTCCTTTGCAATGTTTAGATGACAATAACCATATCAATAATTATACACAATGACAATACCAATATCTATGTCCGATATTTAATATCAAACTTACCGACACTTATCAAGGTGTCCGATTAACCATCCAATGCAATTTTTTTCAATGACAATATTAACAATATAATCTAAAACATCAAATAAAGATTCGGGAAGACTTTTCGCCTAGTCCCGAGACTTCGAATACACTCACCTTGACAATCCGAAGCTTTCAAGGCTCTCGGATAACAATTCCCTTGTTCCTAGCTTTGGATGGAGATGATGGATGCTCTTTATCAACGTCTTGAGCTAGGAAATTAATAAGAGACCATTATGATCGATATTACGATATCAAAATCAATATAACAACATCAAAATTTATATTCGATTTCAATATATATGACAAGGATGAGATATCCATGGATAGTCAAAACCCTAGCTTAAGATTAAGCTCAATATATCCATGGAATCCAACGGTTGTTTGAGGATTATTGCTTACCCGAACAATAGCAATGATTCGATAACAATACCTTGAAGAAAATCTAAGCTTAAGTTTCCTCTCCAATGGAGGTGCTTGCTTGTCCAAGGTGAGGAAGAAGATGAAGAGATAGGGAGGTACTTGGTTAATGAGATTTTCGGGTAAGCCTCTTCTACTTTTGTTTACTATGTTTTTAATTGAATAACTTTCCTTATGGTGAAGCATTCTCACCAGAATAACCCAGGTATGAAAATATTTATTTGAGGAGGGGCTAATCGCAAGGTTGATCCTTCAATTCTCACTACATCATAGTTTTGCCCTCCAGCTTACAATTTCTTTAATTTAATCACTGTAATGTTTTCGGTACTATTCAATAGGGCCCAATAGCAATAATTTAATTCAATTAAAGTCCAATATCATAAATTAACTAGTCAATACTATATCTAGACTTCATCAATGTAGAATTTTTCGATCACTAGAACCAAATTTCGACTAGACCGAATTTTGGGGTGTTACAAAAACCCTCATAAAACCCATTTCCTCATCTAGCCACACTTTTTAATTATTTTTACCTTCAAATGTAGATCTTGATGAGTAGATTCTGAATCTAGTGTTCTCCTCTCAAGACAAAATGTTTAAACCAACAAAGATTGCACCTTTACCATGAGTGTGAGTGTGGGACGAGATGAGAGATGAAGAATAGTGTAGTAATGAAGACGATGGAATAATGTTAGCTTTTGTCTCCCCCAAAGGAAATGTCTCAACAAATAGAAAACAAGTAGGGATGATAATTTAATTTGAATTCAAAGAAAAAAATTTGATTCAAGTTCGATTGGAAAATGTTCGAATATAAAAAAAGGGTTTGAGTCCTAATAGGAGGTTGATCGGATACGAATATTGTTATGATCTAATTTGAATCCAATCCAAGTACATGTCCGATCCGAGTCTGATCCATATCCGAGTTTGAATAAAATATTTATGTCTTTTAATTCTTTAAAACAAAATATCATTTATAATATTTACATTAAAGCAATAAGACAACATATATAAAGTAAAAAAGTTAACCTAAATACATTAAAAGAAACATAAATATATATTAGGCAACTTTAAATAATGGTAAAAATAAAATTAACTTTTATATATATATATATATTAAAAGTGATAATAAAAATATAAATGTATTAAAAATTCAAGTTAAATAATAATAATAATAATAATAATAATAATAATAATAATAATAATAATAATAATAATGACTACTCCCATGTCCTATTAAATTAGTCCCTTATTGATTCTTTTGGTCATTTTTTTAACTTTGACTCATTATTATTAAAATTTATTATTGATAAAAATAAAAAAAAAATTATAAACCATCAATCGCGTAGTTTTAAAATATATATTTTATAAAATTTAATTGTTTAAAATAATAATGGTCAAAGTTTAAAAATTAAATTTTAAAAAGTCAATAAGGGACAAAATTAATTGGACGGAAGGAGTATAATTTATATCCATTAACTAAACTTAATATAGCGCAATATATCTGCGCATATCATATGCAATTATGCATATATACATAAATATGAAAAAAGAAATAAATATAAGATAAAGTCATAGACAAACAAACAAGAAAATAAATATAATGGAGAAATAAATAAATGTAAATATCAATGAATTACAGAAAAATTAAGGAAATAAGTGAATAAAATAGTAAATGATGTGAAATTGTAAGATAAAGTTAATATATATTATGCTAAAATTATGAATTAAAATAGAAAGCAAATTAAATGCATAAATAAAAAACACAAAAATTTAAATGTAGTCAACAAACAAGGGGAAATGAATAAATACAGAATTAAATTGCATTAATTAAAAACGTAGGAATTAAATAAACAAAATTATGGACTGATTTGAATTAGAATAAAAATATCAGAGGGCCAAAACACAATATACCCTAAAGACGCTAAAATTCGCGAATCTACCACTCTGACTCGGGTCAACACTAGGGATAAAAATTTAATCTGAATCTAATCTAAAAAAATTTGATCCAAATCTGTTTAAAAAATTTTTGAATTTGAATCTAAAAAATATTCGAGTCCGATTGTAATCGGATTTGAACTTGAACTCTATACAGTCTGATCCATTGACATCCCTAGAAAGAAGAGAATTTACAATTTCCTTCAAATTTTGGGTTAATTACCTCATAAACCCTCCCACTCTCTCCTTGTTACCCTTTTGCCACCTCCCAAGCCCAATTAGACCACCCTCAAGCCCAAAAATACTTGTGATGGACCTAAAGCTCAAATTAACCATGACTAACAAGAATCCCACATCCCCGAATCAACGTTAAACCGTTGACCCGAAATTTTGGGTCGTTACAAATGCCCCTCTTATATATACTATAAGTTCTTGTTTATCACCATGACATGTAACCTGATTTTTAGTTTCTTTTAATTAATTATTTAATAACACTAAAATTCTTAATTCTTCAAAAAAATATCCTTATCCCTCCACAAATAAAAAATTCCTAAAATATTTCCTTCCTTTCTCTGCATGTCATCGTCAAATGTCATATTGTCGCCACAACAATGAACACTCACAAGTTTTCACATCTCGTCTCAACACAAGTCGTTTGTGAATAATCAATTGACATAAGTGTACTGTTTGTCGATTTAATTTTTTTAGGGAAAGATATAAATTTCATTAACAACCATAAATAGCATCGTCTACAAGATCTGAAGCCAAACAGCCTGGCACATCAACAGAAAAATAAAAAGGCTCAATACAAGTAAGGCTCCAATGAGCAAGAGAATGTGTTACTCTATTTGCCTCACGGCTAACATGTGCAACTGTAAAACAATGACGAGTCCTCAATATGTGCTTAGCCTCCTCCAGAACAATGGCGGCTAGGGAAAGATCAGGGCTAGAAGAAAGCAACTTGTTGACCACTCCTATGGAATCACCTTCAATGATCACCTTGCTCCATCCATTTGAAGCTGCTAGCTTGATGCCTTTTGAGAATGCCCAAGCCTCGGCAAGTTCAGCTGTGAGGATACCTGGAATGACTTGGGCATGACCATAAACCATAAGACCATACTCATCTCAGGCCACAACTCCAAAGGTCGTTACACCAGTTTCTGGAATGAACGCCCCATCAACATTGATCTTGAACACAGACTCTGGAGGGCACTTCCATCTATTGGACCTGTTGCAAGTAACATTAGGGACATAATGATCAAAAGCTGCAACATAGTCATTCACAAGCAACTGTGCATAATCCACGACAACTCTAGCAGGCAACAAAATAGACTTATGAACAAGATGGTTTCTCCTATTCCATAAGTTCCAAAGCAACACAACAACAAAAGTAAATTGTTCTTTGTCCAGGGCCTCAACACAAAGCTCAAGCCAACATATGCAACTATCAACTGAACCCCCAGGGATCAGACCCAAAAGACCACAACAAGCGAAAGCTTCTTGCACAAAAGGACAATCTCGGCAAGCATGAATAAGAGACTCAGCTTCCCTAGAGTAAAGTGGGCATAAACCATTGCCAATATGAGCAGCAGCAAGCATTTCACCAACAGGAATGGCATTATGGCAAAGTCTCCACACAAAAATCTTAACCTTTGGGAGAGTATTCATCTTCTGAATGACCTTCCACAAGGGGGACAAATCCCTTTCCACATTTCTGCTTATTTGAAACCAATTATACCCTGTTTTAGTAGTATAGGAACCTGAAAAGTGGTGGTTCCACACAACAACATCCCTCGAAACAGGAGCAATAGGACAACTTAAAATTCTCTCGACATCCACAGGGCAAAAAACACTCATGACCTTCCTAGCATCCCATCTAGCTTCTCTCGGCACCATAAACTCATTGCACTCGACAGGTTGGGGGGTTCCATCGAAGTACTGGCCATCCAAAGCAACAACAGAGTCTCCACCCCATTTTTCTCTAAACGTGTGAACTTTACTATTTATGCCAATCCTGGTGTGAAATTCCTCTTTCAACAGTTCCTTCGCCTTAAAAATGCTACTCTAGACAAAGGAAGGCTTATCTTGTGCCTTCGCATCAAGAATGGAACCATTAGGGAAATATTTTGTTGATAGGACTTTATAGCACAAGGAGTCCTTATGAGAGATCAACCTCCAAACCTGTTTCCCAAGCAAAGCAAGATTAAACAATTTTGTAGAACAAATGTTTTGATATAATAATTGAAAAATGTTTTGGACTAATTTAAAAAAAATTCAAAACTATTTCCAAAGTCCAAATAACTTGAAACTATATTTAGGGATGTTTTCAAAAGGGTTTTACATGTTTTCAAAAGCCAAACTACACAAACCATCTAGGTGTTTCGAAACACCCTTAGGTGTTTCGATACGGGGTATTCCAGTAGCAAAAACGTTTCGATACGGGTATCGAAACGGGTCTTTCCTGGATGAGATTTTTGCCCAGCGTTTCGAAACGGGCTATGCCGTTTCGATACGCCTACGTGGCATCGACCACAACGGTCATAAACCCCAACGGCTATTTTCCAACTAACATTTAAATGCAGAGCGTTTCGGTACGGTGCCTAGCATTTCGATACGGCCCATGGCGTTTCGATACGAATGCTCATCAGACTGCAACGACTCTTTCTACTTAAAGGGTGTTTCGAAACGGGTGCTAGTGTTTCGAAACGGTGAGCTGCAGAACTGCATTTATGGTGGGAAATTAAGTCTCCAACAGCTCCAATTCAACCCCAACGGCTAGTAACGGCTATAAACTCATCAAGGAGTATAAAAGGGACCTCCAAGCATCAAGATATGGTTAATGCTTCAATTTTCAATCAACAACTGATCAAAAAGTGTCTTTGTACTTAATTTGTCAATTCCTTGTATAGACAAACACTAGTGAGCTAAAATTGTCAAATTTGCTCAAGTGTTTTAGGTTTTGGGTGAGTGCAAAATTGAGCAAACAAATACCTATTAGAGGGATTTAAGTTTGCATGTTTGTTTTCTCTTGTAAATAGGGTTTGATCAAGGCTTTGGGTAGAAAAGCTTGATCGGTGTATAAGGGTTTCCTCCTAAGCCTAGAAAAGGGGACGAATCAATAGTGGATTGATTGGAAATCCTTGGTGGGAAGCTAAGGTAGTGGATGTAGACCTTGGTTAGAAGGTTGAACCACTCTAAAATCATTGTGTCATTTATCTTTTAGCTTCCACACCTCATCCACCCAAAATTCCACCTCCCCACCACTTGGTGAGCAAGATCGGTTGAAGGAATCGAGCACCTCACAACTCAACAAATTTCAAATCTTTGAAACCAAGCCCAACATACTTCTTTGGTCTACAAAGCTTATGCCAAGCCACGTGTGCCCATCCTCGCTCATTTTCTCTACCCGGCCACCAATAGGAACGCATAGTAGTGACAATCGGATCAATGATACAATCAGAGAGAAGGAAACATCCCATAGCATAGGTAGGAAGAGCTTGTACTGCTGCTTTTAAAAGAACCTCTCGCCCTTCATAGGATAACAGATTCTTGGTCTACCCTCTTACTCTCTTGTCCACCTTCTTGAACAGAAAACCCAAAGCATCAGTTTTGTTCTTACCAACAATCAAAGGCAAACCTAGGTAACTCCTTAAATCTGTTTCCTCTCTCATACCAAGTGCATCTCTGATAAGACTTTTATCATGCTCGGACATCCCATTACTGAAATAGATGAAAGACTTGTCCACATTCACTTTCTGCCCTGAAGAGATCTCATAAAGCTGTAGAATTTCCTTCAGTCTTGTCGCTTCCTGAATGGAGTTTTTGATAAATAGCAAATTGTCATCCACATAGAGAAGATGATTAACCAACAGACCATGCATACTAGCTTTTATCCCCTTTATTCTTCCTTCTTCATGTTCCTTCAAGAGAAGAGCTGAAAGGCCTTGGGAACAAAAAAGGAACAAATAAGGCGATAAAAGATCTCCTTGTCGAAACCTCCTACCTGGCCTGAACTCACTAGATAGTTTACCATTTATCCACAAGCAAAACGATACAGAGGTAACACAAGACATAACCAAATCCACCCACTGTTGTGCAAAGCCAGGTTTCACCATAACATCATGCAAGAAATGCCATTCAACCCTGTCATATGCTTTTTCTATATCTAATTTCGCGGTTGCTCCCTTATTAGGGCCACTTCTAGCCCATTTCAAATAATGCAACAACTCATGAGCAACAACCATATTATCAGATATCAATCTACCAGGAACAAAGGCACTTTGATTTTCAGCAATACAAACAGGCATAACATCTTTCAATCTGTTCACAAGCACTTTAGAAACAGTTTTATAAATCACAGTGCAAAGGCTAATAGGCATGTATTGCTTAATAAGGCTAAGTTCATCTAGTTTAGGGATCAAAATAATTACAGTTTTGTTAACCTCACTAAAATCCACTCTACTTACAGTAACAAAGGAATGGGATAATTAGTAGTATGGTCCGACAACGAAAGAAATAGACAGTTGTAGTTTATTCTGTGATGACAAGAGAAGTGAGTTTTGTTTTTATTTTATTTTGAGATTTTAAGGGGTTTTCAAGAAATTAAATATTTTATTTATTTAAAAATAAAGAAAATTAAGAATTAGGTCAAGTACCATGGATTTATGGGGTGTCAGGATTTTTAATGGACATTAACAGTTCAACCTTAAAATAGTAATAGAATGAACGTTAAACACTTACTTTGACAACAAAAAAAAACCTTTAGAGACCTACAATAAAAAAGAAATCTAATTTGGATACTTGTTTCTTCACTCAAGTCTATAATATAGATGAGATTCAGGGGTGTTCATAAATGGATGTCTAATTTTATGTGTAGTAAAAAAAATCGATTTATATCTCGACCAGTAAAAATCAAATACCGCAATTATTAGGTACCCGTAAGTCGGGTCCCATGGTACTTGAGATATATTTGTGTAATTTTTTACAAACCATATAATTTAAAAAATCAAATGAACAAACTTTAAAGTCTAAATTACATAATTCAAATATAGAAGTTAAAAATCCAAATTGCATATTTTAAAGATAAAACTTAAAAAGTAAAAAAAATATACAACTAAAATTTTCCAACAAAAAAAAGTACAAGTAGAGAAATATAGTATATTGATGATAATTTCTTATCGACCAACTACCATATCAAGTCATGTACTCATAGACATGACTCTTTATATGAGATGTCTGAAATATTGTTTGTCTCATTTATAATAATTGTTGATTGCTCCGAAATTAAATCTTACATTTTTATATAAAACATTTTAAATATATAACATAGGTTTAAAAATATAAATATTTAAATTGTATAAATGTTAAAAAATAAAAAAATAAGAAATTTGAAAAAAGAAACTAACATTCTTTCATAGTCTCCAATGTTAAATTCTAAAATTAAAACCTAATCTAAAATAAAAATAAATTAAAAAATAGGAATCATGTTTTTAGATAGGGGTGTTTATAGTAGGTTAACCGTACCGTTTAGCCTAAACGTTCGGTTAACCGTTATAACGGTTATTAAATTTTTCTAACCATAACCTAACCGTTAAGAAACGGTTAACTGACGATTGGTAATAGGTTAACCAATAACTTATTAGATTTTTTTCCACATGTTCTTCTTTTAAGAATAATGAAACCATCTCTCTGATATATATTATATAAAAAATGTTCAAGAAAAAAAACCTTAAATAGTGAGATTCTAAACACACTTCATAATTAATTTAAAAAAAGTACTTACATACTACAAAATTCCAACACAACACAAAAATATAAAAACTCCGTACTTAGTTTAAAATTTCAACAGTGATCAACACATAGCAATACACCATCAAAGTTCAAGACATATAAATACACCATTAAAGTTCTAAAGATAAATGTTTAACTAACATAAAAAACATAAGGTAAATGAAACTTCAATGAGTAAGTACCACAAGCCACAAAAGTTGACTCTATGATCAAATCACTCAAAGCCTTCACCGATTTATATATGTATAAATAATTTAAAGACGGTTAACCTATAGGTTAATCATTTGTCAAAATTCGTAACCGTAACCATTAACTATCATTTTTAGTGGTTCGGTTAACCGAAATCGTTTAACTTGAACGGTTCGGTTAATTAACCTATAAAATGCAACGATTATATCGGTTAACGGTTACGATTAACTGTTATGGTTAATTATGCACACCCCAATTTTCAGATATCCCTTTAGGCCAAATATTACGAACTCGGGTCCGATTTGTGATGTTTAACAGGTCGAGAAATATTTTTATCAGGTCAGCGGATCAATGAATCAAATATATCAGATTCGACATTTCGAAACATTCCATCTCAATCAAACATCAATGCCTACTTAACTATGAAACCAGAACATGACATCTTCTGAGCAGATGGAGAAAGAGACGGCGGCTTGTCACCAACATTTGCCTTCACAATTAGATGCCTAAAGTAGGGGAAGCAACTTCATGAGGCCAATAACTCATTGCTTCATTTGAAGCCACTACCAATCCACCATCATTTTAGGCTTAGCTATATTGATTGAACCTTTCATGCTTCATAGTCAGATCATCCAATTTAATGAAATCACCCCAATTGATTTGAGAAAACACTCTGGTTCGAGTTTGATGCCACAAGAAATACGACTAGTGCACAATTTCAATGTTATACATGTTTTTACTACGATCTGCAACTCTGATATTCCTGGTTGCAGAAGAATGGTATAAGATTCCTCATTTGCCAAGACATCTACTTTTGAACACACTTGTGTTTGGTGTAAAACTATAAATGATACCTTCAAAGCAAAACGATATAAGTTGTCCACTTAACTTGGATTGGGACTTGTTTGCGGAAGTAGTAATAGACTTGCAACATGTTCAACACAGAAAAATAAAGTGGGGAATTGGTAGGAGCTGTAGGGAGAAGGGTGACTCCCAGAGATATGTGAAAAGCTTTGAGCTTTTCCCAGAAAATGTGACAACTTTGAGCCACACTACTAGATTAGATATAAATGAACAAAGTTGTCACATTTTCTGGGATGGATGGTTTTGTACTAAGAAAAATGAAAACCAGAAAGGCCATGTGTTGGAACTTGGAACATTGAGTGTTGCAGTGAGAGTTCTAACAACTGTTGCGACTCTAGTTAGAACAGATTTCATAACAATCAATGAGTTCAATTTTGATTGACTATTCTGATTTATGATCATTTGTAGTATGATAAATATGATGTTGATTCAGATATGATAATGTAACAAATATGTGTATTTATGTAAAAAGGAAACAATATCAAATTGTCAAGAGTTCTTATTCAATTGGAAGTTTGCTTATTGTTGCATTAGTTAGCTGCTTTCTTAAGGAATTATTATTAGCAAACTCAAATTAAAGGGAAAGCAAACGCCGGCAGTTGCCTGCCATTTTTGTCAACCAAGTCATTATCATATGCATGAAAGAAAACCCAGAAATTGAAGCAGGAGAACACAAGAGATCCAACCTCCCCCAGTAATGGAGGAAACTACACAAAGGGTATACAAAAGAAAGCATAATTAAGAAGATGAGGTTCGAGTTCAGAAGAAGTTGGGGTTGTAGCCGTTGCTTGAGGTGGCCAAGATGTAGTAAGCAACGATATGGCCAATAGATCCCCAGGCGAGAACATCGACGATGTTGAATCCCACGGGATCGTTGGACTTGAGAAGGCTGACATACTCCTTGGCCCGTGTGTCCCCAGCCTCGAAGTGAGTCAGCCCGTTCTGCTCAGGCACTTGCTTAGCAACGTTCTCCCTCTGGAAGTTGAAGAACACGAACCTGCCCAAGAAGAGGGAGAGGGCGGTGCTGATGCTTATCACAACTTGGGCACTGAGCTCTGCTTTGATGGCAAGCCTAGCACCGGCACCGGAGCTTGTTGCGATGTAAGTGGCCTTGGATGATGGCTTGGCCTTGCTGCTGAGGGGTCGGAGGCCTTGGAATGAGATAGTGGAGGGGGAGAGCTGTTGGGTGCTGCCGAGGCCGTGCTTGTTTTGGACGGTGGAGAAGATGGGGGTGAACAAGGCGGAGGAGGCTGCCATGGTGCCTGCACTGAAGGATGTGGATAGGGAGAAAATACAACAGAATGAGATGAGATGAGATGAGATGAGGTGGGGGAAGTGGTGGTGGTGGATAAAAAATCATATAGGAAAAACAAGTGGTGGTGGGAACAAGGACGGAGGAAGGGCGATGAGATGGGAGGGAGATTTCGGATGCCTACATGGCTTTGTTTCATTGGTTTGGTTTGGATAACGTATCTTTGCTTACAACAACACTACCCAGTTTTTAGTTCTTTATCAACTTGGAGAGTGGATTCTGTTAATATTCGCATTTGAATACCAACATTGTTATCTATTATGGATTCTAAACAAATGTAGTAGATATTTTTAAATATTTATTATTTGAAGAAGAAAAAAACGTTAGATACTAAAGTTTATGTGTATTTGTCAAATGTATGGAGTTAGGGTTTAGTACATGATTTTAAGATTTAAGGTTTATGATTTAAATTTTAAAAAAAAATTGTGTAAAAAAATTTACACGGGTTGTGTATTAAAATATAACTCTTATTTTTTATAAGCAAAGAGATATCGCTATCATGTGCCTCATTAAAAAATCTCCTAAACCTAGTGTAAGAAAAAGAGTACACACAATAGCAATAGTATATCAACATGACAATTTCGTAACTAAAGGTAACAAGTCCGCCCGTAACAAATCAAAAACATAAGACGGAGAAGAAACCAAATGAACTAAATCAAGGTACGAAAAGCTTGCATGTTTCGCCAAAGCATCTGCAACTCGGTTGCACTTCTTGAAAATAGAACGAATAGAAATCTACCAAACCTTCCGAAGCAAAGCCTGAATACAACGAGTGAGAGCAAGAGATAATCTATCTCGATCAACTTGAAAAATAAGTTTGATAGCTAGAGCATTAACTGTCTCAACCTCGATATTCCAAAAACTCAGCTCCCAAGCAAGTGAAAGTCCCGAGTATATACCCCACAACTTAACTTCCACGACTGAATAACATCCAATAAATTTAACTCTTATTTAAATTTGTAGTATTTATGTATTTGTGGATTATTTATTTGGATTTTACTTTAAATTACATAATGTAAACTATTATTTAGGGGGATTCGAATCTTGTCATCTTAAAAAAAGTTAGAATATTTTAATTTGGATTTGTACTCTAATTTTTTGAGGATTCAAATATATGTGGATTAATAATATTTATTTTGAATTCGAATTCAGTCAATAAAACTTTTATAAAATATAAATTCAGGCTTTTAATCATACTTACGTGTTTTGAATTGAATAACTCAAAAAAGTACAAATATCTTATTCAATATCCGACCTAAAACTTACTAACTTCTCCAATTTGATCTCTAAATATTTTGCATTTTTAGGATTATTATCCCTTGCAGAGGTGATGAATTTTTTTTTACAAGCGACTCAATTTTAAAGTTTATGGTTTTAGTTTGGGATTTTAGTGTATGAGTTTAGAATTTAGGGCCGTGGTTAAAATTTAAGGCTTAAGGTTAGAATTTAGGGTTTAAGTTTTAGAGTAATATAGTTAGGGATTTAGGTTTTAACCTATAAACTTTAAATGTTAATCGTAAACTTAAAATTCTATCAACAACCCCTGAATTTAAAACTACTACACTTAAACTCATAAACCCTAAATGGAGTTTCCAAACTAAAACTAAAACGTTTGTGTAAACAAAATTTCTCCATAAGCTTGTGCATGTAATAATTACATTTTTTCATTTTTGAGTGAATATTTCTGGAGTCCATGTTAATTTTGAAAATGATTAAATTATTCTTTTTTAATTTTAAAATATTATTTAGAAATTAAAAATAATAATCTTCAAATTTTCTAAAAAATATTTAGAATTCATAAAAATTACAAAAAAAAAAATAACTTGACTCATTTGGCATGATTGTTATTGTAACATCTTGGAGGACATAAATTCGAGTATGTTTAAGCACAGTATTCATCTAATTTAAAAATGTGTAAGCCTTAAGTTGTTTAAGCATTGTATAAAAAATAGAAATAAATATTATATTAATAAAACTTTTAAAATATTAAAATCTTATGTATTTTCTATAAGTTGCATCAACAACGATACTGACCAAACTACATTCAATTCACATTTGAGAATGTATTCAAAATATACAAGAACAACTTAAATTTAAAATAAAGGATAAAGTTCACAAATAGTTATTGAATTACGATAAAATGTTTAATTTAATCATTCAACATTTATAAAATAATCAATAAATTTTATTTTCTTTACAAAATAGTTACCGAATCATTGGTTGTTGTTATGAGAGTGATTTGACATTTCAAAAAGTTTGTAGTGTAATATATTTTAGGGTAAACTACATAAATGGTCCCCTGACTATGCTTCAATTATTTTTTGCGTTCCTCGATTATCAAAAGTTACAAATTGGTCTCTCGACTTCAGAAAGCTAGCAAATTGGTCCCGTGCCATTAAAAACTTAACGACTGATGACGTGACAGTTAGTATAAATTGATATAATTATATAGTTAGTCCTCAAGTTTTACACTTATTTTAGTTTGGCCCTAATTTTAAAAAAATAAATTTAACCCTTTAAATTTTAAAAAAAATATTAAATTAAACCTCTAAAATTTTAAAATTTTAAATTACCCCCAAACTTTACCAGTAAATTTTGTCACTAACCGCAACCACAACTTAAATCCTTGAATTTTTTTTAGTGAAGAACATATGTAATAGACTTACTTTATTTCGATATTAGAAAAAAAGTTAACTCCTATCGTATTTAATATTAATTTCGTCTTTAAATAAAAATGAGTATATTATTCACGCTTATAATTTTTAAAAAATATCAGCAAATATACATTTATTTATTTTTAAAATTATATATTAATATTTCTTTTAACAAATCAAAATTGTTTACTTTTAACAAATCAAAATTGTTTACTATTTACACTACGCACGCCAAGGCTCAGATTTATTATATATTGTATCCTTTATGTTCATCACAATCTTAAATCAAACAATTAAAGTTTTCTTTGTAGTCTCTTATTTTTCTCTCAGTTCTTTCACTACCTTCCCTTATTTTTTTTGGTGTAAAAACATGGTCAAGAAATAAGACAATTTGAGAGAAACCGAAAGCTGAAATTTGATACAGTAAAACAGAAAACAGTTACCGACGATACTTTTATTTTCATTTTGCAACGATACTCTTCAAAGTGTTAGCTTGTTTGGGATGAATCGTACATAGCACTGAAGTCGACTGCATCCCCAAAGTCGACGTTTCCACCATATCGTAGTCCCTCGACCTCCAAGACAACATCGAAAGCGGCGGAATTATGGGCATAACCGACAAAGATTTCGACGGTCTTTACTCCGTTAAGCTCTTAGCTTTGATTAAACCGTCCAGGACTGAGGATATAGCTCGGGTCATTACGACCGCGTCACAGACTTCCCATCTGGCGGTTGCAGCGAGGGGTAACAGCCACACCATCAACGGTCAGACGTTGGCCAACGGTGGGCTCGTGATAAACATGCGGTTGACGGAGGAAAACCATTTTAAGTTGTCGACAATCGACAACTCTCCTTACATAGATGTCTCTAATTAAATTTAATTTTTTTTAGAAAAGAATATGAACTAAATTGATAGATTATTAAAATTATGTGGGTTAAATTTTTAGAATTAGGGTCAAACTAAAATAAGTGTAAAACTTAAAGGCTAATTATATAAGTATATCAATTTATACTAACTGTCACGTCATCGGTCGTTAAGTTTTTAACGGCACGAGACCAATATGTTACCTTTTTGAAGTTGAAGGACCAATTTGTAACTTATGATAGTCAGAAGATGTAAAAGATAATTAAAACATAGTTGGGTGACCATTTATGTAGTTTATTCTATATTTTATCTTCTATATTTACATGTTCAATCAATTTAGTTGGTTTAAAAAATATATTAATAAACACAGGGTGAGATTTTCAATACATAGAAATCATCGTTAACAAATAAAAAAAAAACTTTTGCATCTCTTGACTTTAATGATTTTCAAATGCAAGGTATGCTGCAAGCAGAATCAATTCCACATTCCATTAAAAGAAGAAAATGTATTTCAGCTTTGAAAACAGATCTAAGAATAATTAGAGATCTAAGAAGAAAAGGCTTTTCTATCTAGCTTTAAGAATAAGAAAAAGCCTTTTTGTATATTTTTTGAAAGAGTAAAAATTCATCTGCTCTTAATTATGCCTCTTTATATGCTCTTACTAAAAAATACTTAAAAATTAAATTCTAAGCCCTAACCTTAATTTTCATATCTTAAATCCTAAACCTTAAACGCTAAAAATATACTCTACCTCTAATTCCCTACACTCTAACCCTAAGCTCCAATCTTAAACCACAAACCCTAAACATGTTATTTTAAAATGGAGACACCAATAGAGACATAATTAGGGGTAGATAATTTCCATCCATTTTGAAAGTCGTTTATAGTTTTTTCCCCTTCAAATCGGACCCTCCTTTTAGGCAACTAACAGCAAATAAAATAGAGTAAATCAAGCAAATTTTTATGGCATTAAACTGCAGTTAACAAGTATAATTAAGAAGAAAAACCATAAACTCTAAACTAGTGGAAATTGGGACATTGGTTAGTTGGGAGGCTTCTGTGCTTTGGGGCTTGTTTAGTTTTTGTTCACTGTATCAATATATGTATTTTTTTTTTCTCCGATTAGGTTTAAGAAATTTTTAATGAGGCACATATAGATACGTTGTATGATTTAACATCAATAAAATTATACTCGATTAATAAAAATAAAACTCTAAACTGGTGGAACTGAAACATGAAACAAATAAGGATCTAGTTAAATTTACCTTACAAACAAAGTGGTCGATTTTTGAAAACATGGCAAATCAAATAGTTTTTTTTATTACAACAAGGTCAGAGATCCAAACATAAGATTACAAAAATACAGAAAAATTAAAATGCTTGGCAAAAAAAATTAACTTATTTCCCGTTCAGGTGAATAAGTTAAAAAGTAACTTGAAGATGAATATATAAAAAAGGGGAATATTCTCGATTTAAAACGGAAGTGCAAAGATATTTACAGCAAAATAAAATGGAAATTTCCTTTCGAGTTGATTTTTAAAAAGAAAAGGCGCAGTAACTAAGGTTTTATGGAAATTTCCTTATGTTTAGTGCGTGTTCTATTTTAGTCACCCAATTTTAAAAAAGGTATTCTGGTCACTTACGTTTTCGACCGTTAATATTTTGGTCACCCGAGCGTTAGGCTCCGTTAGCACCTGTTAATACGATGATGTGGCACGTTAATAAAAAATAAATTTCTAATTTAACCCCTAAACTTTTAAATTTTTTGTAGAACTAATGTTTTGATATAATAATTGAAAAATGTTTTGGACAAATTTGAAAAGAATTTAAAACTTGTCTTTAAGTCCAAACAACTTGAAAATATGTTTGAGGCATTTAAAAAGGTTTTTGGAAAAGTTTTTAATGATTTAAATTAGTCAAACTTGAGTTTTCAGCAAGCTCGTACCGATACGGTGTACCCCGTATCGATAGACTTTTGCCCAGGTTTTGATTCTGCCAAAACTCGTACTGATACGGGTGAGATCGTATCAATACGGATAGGGATCGTTTTGATACGCCCCTTAAGCGTATTGGTCCCTATTTTAACGTCCTCAACGGCTATTTCCCAACGGTCTTTTAAATGACATATCGTACCGATACGCCCTCAAGCGTATCGATACGCTTAGGCTGACAAGAGTCCAACGGCTAGTTTCTGAAGAAGAGCGTACCGATATGGGTCCTCGCGTATCGATACGGAAGGCTCTAGAACAACATTAAAGACGAAAAATAAAGTCTCCAACGGCTCCAATTCAACCCCAACGGCTAGTAACGGCTACAAACTCAAAGAGAAGTATAAAAGGGACCTCCAAGAATTTAGAAATGGTTAATGTTTTCATTGTAATACAACATATGATCAAAATGTGTCTTAGTGCTTAAGCGTTAATTCTTTTTATAGACAAACACTAATGAACCAAAATTGTTAGATTTGCTGAAGTGTTTTAGGATTGGATGATAGCTTAATTGTGCAAACAATTACCTTTTAGAGGAATTTGAGTTTGCTCATTTTTATCTCTTTGTAAAGAAGGTTTGATCAAGGCTTTGTGTAGAAAGCTTGATCGGTTTGTAAGGGTTTTCTCCTAAGCCTAGAAAAGGGGACGAATCAATAGTGGATTGGTTGGAAATCCTTAGTGGGAAGCTAAGGTAATGGATGTAGACATTGGTTAGAAGGTTGAACCACTATAAATCATCTTGTCCTTATCAATTTTAGCTTTCACACCTCTTTCACCCTAAATTCCACTTCTCCACCACTTGGCGAGCAAGAACAGTTGAAAAAATCGAGCACCGTATAACCCAACAATTGGTATCAAAGCTTGGCTCAATTGAAGAGGATTAACATCCTATTGAGAAGATCCGGCAAGCTCGATCAACTTTTCAAACAACCGGCTCAATGGCGCAATCCATCGATAAACCGCCCTTCTTCGACGGAACACACTATGCCCATTGGAAGACAAGGATGAAGTTCTTCATCAAGTCAAAGGACTACAAGCTTTGGGATATAGTAGAAGATGGTTCGTTCGTGCCTCAACAAAGCAAGGCAGATTGGAGTGCCGAAGATCGCAAAAAGAACTTGACACGATGAACTCGAAAGAACTTGCATAATCTGTTATGCAAACCCGAATCGAAGCCGTTCTTCGTAGTCAAAAAATGAACAAACTCCAAGGAAGAACTCGAACAATCTGTTGAACGAACCCGAACCTTATCTTGAATTTGCTCGAATAAGCACTTGGACCCTTCAATTATCTAACAATTGAGAACCCAAAGTATCAAAGAAAAAGTTCTAAAAAAAACCAAATTTGAGAGAAAATCTCACAAAATAATTTATTCATTCAAGTGTGTAACCTTTACAAAGTGTTTTGGCTACATATATATATAATATAAGGGAGGAAGTTGCCGAATTACAAGATGTGGCTGTGATTTGCTGAATTGAAAAATTAAATTTCAAATTACAACTTTCAATGGGCAGTGATCAATTTCTTGGCCGTGTAATTGGAAATGCTTGGGCGGGAATGTGGAATCACATTTAACATGTGATTGTTTTGGTCTTTGAAATTCAAACAGCAACTACTTCATCTTATCCATTCTGCCGAACTTTGCTTCAAATATGTGTGCGTTTTATTCAGCACATGCTATAAGTCAAGCAATGCACGTGAAGTTGCTGCGCATGTGGAGAATTAAAACCAAATTGCACCGGCTGAATTTGTTCGGCATTTCCACGTGTGGTGCATGGTTTTTGTAACTTACAAGCACACATAATGTGTGGTGGCTGTACGTGAAGTTGAAGCACACAAATGTGGGGCTGCTGCTTTTTGATTTGGAGATTCAAATTGCTGCATGAAATTCAAATGCCATGGCTGCTCTAAATTCCACGTGCAAGAATTGGCTTATTCCTACAACATGAACATACGTATAAGTGGGCTGCACACATATAAAAAAAACATTATTAGAAATTACATGCATTCATTACCAAATTTCACGCATACACATATAGAAACAAACATTACTCCAAACATATATATATTATATTATATACATATGTAAATATACTAATATAAATAATATAAGTATAAGAAATGTTACACATCAGTATGTAACAAATAAAAAAGCAAACTTCCCTGAAAGTTTGAAGTTGCATCGTTGGGTGGCATAAACGTGCTCACATCAGAGAGGGCAAGCACTTCAAGCCATAAAAAGAAGGCATATGTGGCTACTTGGAGTGATGAAGACTCCACCGACGATGAAAAAGCCAACCTTTGCCTTATGGCCATCGAAGAAGATTCAAGGGTAACTTCTAATTCATCTACTTCATGTTCATATTCTTTTGATGAATTACAAGATGCTTATGATGATTTGGCTTTAGAGTTTAAAAATCACATTTTGAAAAACAATAAAATAATTTCAAAGTTGAAAATTCAAAATGATTTGATTTCTAAAACCAAACTTGAACTTGAAGTAAAACTTGAAGAGTTTGAACAAAAATGTTTTGATTTACAAAATTTGCTTCATAAAGTTCAAGAAGAAAAATATTTGATTTCCAAAGAGCTTGAATAGAAAAATAATTTTGGAAAATTAAACTTTTATGTAAGACAATCTAGTACCCCTAGATTTGTAAATGGTAAATTTTTTAGAAGTATTTGGGTCCCAAAAGGACTAAGTACTTCAACTAAAAATGATGAAATTGAAAAATAGATTCCTAATGGGACTAAATTTTGTGCAACTAACGTCTATGGATCCCCAAAGCAATTTGGATACCAAAAATTACTTGATTGTCTTATGATAGGTGTGATGGAGAGTGATCACCAAGTCAAACTTTGAGGGGGAGCTCCATGCACACAAAGAAAGACGCTTGAAGAAGGAAGGCTTCACATCCTCCCTTATGTTCAAGTGTGGTGAAAATCTAGTTGCTTTATTTGTTTAATTTGATTTTTTTTTATTTCAACTGGATTATGACATATGTTGGACTAACATTGTGATGATGCTTTGAGTAAAGTGGAGCCTTTTAAAAAACAAAATTCTTTATTTTTTCATTTTTTTAACCTCTATTGTTATTTTGAGCTTAAAAGTGTTTTAAATTCTTTTTGATATAACAAAAAGGGGAAGAAATAGTTTGAAAATTGAATTTTCAAATGAATAAGAGGAGCTTTAATTGATTTCAAATCTTAATTCTCTTATTCTAAATTTATTTCACAAAGGGGAGAAATCCCAAACAATTTTTCAAGTTAATTTTATTATATCAAAAAGGGGGAGATTGTAGAACTAATGTTTTGATATAATAATTGAAAAATGTTTTGGACAAATTTTTAAAGAATTTAAAACTTGTCTTTAAGTCCAAACAACTTGAAAATATGCTTGAAGCATTTAAAAAGGTTTTTGGGAAAGTTTTTAATGATTTAAATTAGTCAAACTTGAGTTTTCAGCAAGCTCGTACCGATACGGTGTACCTCATATCGATACACTTTTGCCCAGGTTTTGATTCTGCCAAAACCCGTACCGATACGGGTGAGACCGTATCGATACGGATAGGGATCGTTTCGATAAGCCCCTTATGCGTACCGATCCCTGTTTTAACGTCCCCAACGGCTATTTCCCAACGGTCTTTTAAATGACATATCGTACCGATACGCCCTCAAGCGTATCGATACTCTTAGGCTGACAAGAGTCCAACGGCTAGTTTCTGAAGAAGAGCGTACCGATACGGGTCCTCGCGTATCGATACGGAAGGCTCCAGAACAACATTAAAGATGGGAAATAAAGTCTCCAACGACTCTAATTCAACCCAACGGCTAGTAACGACTACAAACTCAAAGAGGAGTATAAAAGAGACCTCCAAGCATCTAAAAATGGTTAATGCTTTAATTGTAATACAACATATGATCAAAATGTGTCTTAGTGCTTAAGTGTCAATTCTTTGTATAGACAAACACTAATAAGCTAAAATTGTTAAATTTGCTCAAGTGTTTTAGGATTGGGTGAGAGCTTAATTGTGCAAACAAATACCTTTTAGAGGGATTTAAGTTTGCTTATTTTTTATCTCTTTGTAAAGAAGGTTTGATCAAGGCTTTGAGTAGAAAGCTTGATCGGTTTGTAAGGGTTTTCTCCTAAGCCTAGAAAAGGGGACGAATCAATAGTGGATTGGTTGGAAATCCTTAGTGGGAAGCTAAGGTAATGGATGTAGACATTGGTTAGAAGGTTGAACCACTATAAATCATCTTGTCCTTATCAATTTTAGCTTTCACACCTCTTTCACCCTAAATTCCACTTCTCCACCACTTGGCGAGCAAGAACAGTTGAAAAAATCGAGCACCGTATAACCCAACAATTGGTATCAAAGCTTGGCTCAATTGAAGAGGATTAACATCCTATTGAGAAGATCCGGCAAGCTCGATCAACTTTTCAAACAACCGGCTCAATGGCGCAATCCATCGATAAACCGCCCTTCTTCGACGGAACACACTATGCCCATTGGAAGACAAGGATGAAGTTCTTCATCAAGTCAAAGGACTACAAGCTTTGGGATATAGTAGAAGATGGTTCGTTCGTGCCTCAACAAAGCAAGGCAGATTGGAGTGCCGAAGATCGCAAAAAGAACTTGACACGATGAACTCGAAAGAACTTGCATAATCTGTTATGCAAACCCGAATCGAAGCCGTTCTTCGTAGTCGAAAAATGAACAAACTCCAAGGAAGAACTCGAACAATCTGTTGAACGAACCCGAACCTTATCTTGAATTTGCTCGAATAAGCACTTGGACCCTTCAATTATCTAACAATTGAGAACCCAAAGTATCAAAGAAAAAGTTCTAAAAAAAACCAAATTTGAGAGAAAATCTCACAAAATAATTTATTCATTCAAGTGTGTAACCTTTACAAAGTGTTTTGGCTACATATATATATAATATAAGGGAGGAAGTTGCCGAATTACAAGATGTGGCTGTGATTTGCTGAATTGAAAAATTAAATTTCAAATTACAACTTTCAATGGGCAGTGATCAATTTCTTGGCCGTGTAATTGGAAATGCTTGGGCGGGAATGTGGAATCACATTTAACATGTGATTGTTTTGGTCTTTGAAATTCAAACAGCAACTACTTCATCTTATCCATTCTGCCGAACTTTGCTTCAAATATGTGTGCGTTTTATTCAGCACATGCTATAAGTCAAGCAATGCACGTGAAGTTGCTGCGCATGTGGAGAATTAAAACCAAATTGCACCGGCTGAATTTGTTCGGCATTTCCACGTGTGGTGCATGGTTTTTGTAACTTACAAGCACACATAATGTGTGGTGGCTGTACGTGAAGTTGAAGCACACAAATGTGGGGCTGCTGCTTTTTGATTTGGAGATTCAAATTGCTGCATGAAATTCAAATGCCATGGCTGCTCTAAATTCCACGTGCAAGAATTGGCTTATTCCTACAACATGAACATACGTATAAGTGGGCTGCACACATATAAAAAAAACATTATTAGAAATTACATGCATTCATTACCAAATTTCACGCATACACATATAGAAACAAACATTACTCCAAACATATATATATTATATTATATACATATGTAAATATACTAATATAAATAATATAAGTATAAGAAATGTTACACATCAGTATGTAACAAATAAAAAAGCAAACTTCCCTGAAAGTTTGAAGTTGCATCGTTGGGTGGCATAAACGTGCTCACATCAGAGAGGGCAAGCACTTCAAGCCATAAAAAGAAGGCATATGTGGCTACTTGGAGTGATGAAGACTCCACCGACGATGAAAAAGCCAACCTTTGCCTTATGGCCATCGAAGAAGATTCAAGGGTAACTTCTAATTCATCTACTTCATGTTCATATTCTTTTGATGAATTACAAGATGCTTATGATGATTTGGCTTTAGAGTTTAAAAATCACATTTTGAAAAACAATAAAATAATTTCAAAGTTGAAAATTCAAAATGATTTGATTTCTAAAACCAAACTTGAACTTGAAGTAAAACTTGAAGAGTTTGAACAAAAATGTTTTGATTTACAAAATTTGCTTCATAAAGTTCAAGAAGAAAAATATTTGATTTCCAAAGAGCTTGAATAGAAAAATAATTTTGGAAAATTAAACTTTTATGTAAGACAATCTAGTACCCCTAGATTTGTAAATGGTAAATTTTTTAGAAGTATTTGGGTCCCAAAAGGACTAAGTACTTCAACTAAAAATGATGAAATTGAAAAATAGATTCCTAATGGGACTAAATTTTGTGCAACTAACGTCTATGGATCCCCAAAGCAATTTGGATACCAAAAATTACTTGATTGTCTTATGATAGGTGTGATGGAGAGTGATCACCAAGTCAAACTTTGAGGGGGAGCTCCATGCACACAAAGAAAGACGCTTGAAGAAGGAAGGCTTCACATCCTCCCTTATGTTCAAGTGTGGTGAAAATCTAGTTGCTTTATTTGTTTAATTTGATTTTTTTTATTTCAACTGGATTATGACATATGTTGGACTAACATTGTGATGATGCTTTGAGTAAAGTGGAGCCTTTTAAAAAACAAAATTCTTTATTTTTTCATTTTTTTAACCTCTATTGTTATTTTGAGCTTAAAAGTGTTTTAAATTCTTTTTGATATAACAAAAAGGGGAAGAAATAGTTTGAAAATTGAATTTTCAAATGAATAAGAGGAGCTTTAATTGATTTCAAATCTTAATTCTCTTATTCTAAATTTATTTCACAAAGGGGAGAAATCCCAAACAATTTTTCAAGTTAATTTTATTATATCAAAAAGGGGGAGATTGTAGAACTAATGTTTTGATATAATAATTGAAAAATGTTTTGGACAAATTTTTAAAGAATTTAAAACTTGTCTTTAAGTCCAAACAACTTGAAAATATGCTTGAAGCATTTAAAAAGGTTTTTGGGAAAGTTTTTAATGATTTAAATTAGTCAAACTTGAGTTTTCAGCAAGCTCGTACCGATACGGTGTACCTCATATCGATACACTTTTGCCCAGGTTTTGATTCTGCCAAAACCCGTACCGATCGGGTGAGACCGTATCGATACGAATAGGGATCGTTTCGATAAGCCCCTTATGCGTACCGATCCCTGTTTTAACGTCCCCAACGGCTATTTCCCAACGGTCTTTTAAATGACATATCGTACCGATACGCCCTCAAGCGTATCGATACTCTTAGGCTGACAAGAGTCCAACGGCTAGTTTCTGAAGAAGAGCGTACCGATACGGGTCCTCGCGTATCGATACGGAAGGCTCCAGAACAACATTAAAGATGGGAAATAAAGTCTCCAACGACTCTAATTCAACCCAACGGCTAGTAACGACTACAAACTCAAAGAGGAGTATAAAAGAGACCTCCAAGCATCTAAAAATGGTTAATGCTTTAATTGTAATACAACATATGATCAAAATGTGTCTTAGTGCTTAAGTGTCAATTCTTTGTATAGACAAACACTAATAAGCTAAAATTGTTAAATTTGCTCAAGTGTTTTAAGATTGGGTGAGAGCTTAATTGTGCAAACAAATACCTTTTAGAGGGATTTAAGTTTGCTTATTTTTTATCTCTTTGTAAAGAAGGTTTGATCAAGGCTTTGAGTAGAAAGCTTGATCGGTTTGTAAGGGTTTCCTCCTAAGCCTAGAAAAGGGGACGAATCAATAGTGGATTGATTGGAAATCCTTAGTGGGAAGCTAAGGTAATGGATGTAGACATTGGTTAGAAGGTTGAACCACTATAAATCATCTTGTCCATATCAATTTTAGCTTTCACACCTCTTTCACCCTAAATTCCACTTCTCCACCACTTGACGAGCAAGAACGGTTGAAAGAATCGAGCATCGTATAACCCAACAACTTTATTTTACACCATCTTCCCCAAAGCTTCACCTTAAAATTTTGACCCGAAATATAAATCAAACAGAAAATCGCAGGCTCTACAAATGTGAGAGCTATTTTTGTATGTTCTACCAGCAGCTGATAGGCCCTTTATTCGAAACCATCTTGCATAACTGAAGCAGATGCCCCAGGATACACAACTTACAAAAAAGACAGCACAAAGCAAGTTCTTCAGCAATGGATACTGAGTTTGCCATGTTAAAGAAGTGGTCAAAGTAGCAGAATCTGTAAAGACAAATAATCACGAAGCAAACACGTATAAAATATAGATTATGGAATAGTTATAAACGAACCAGGAACTATCTGTTGCTTGCATCTTTTCGATAAACTCCATAGCTCTACCAATACAATTTTAAATTTCGCATGTTCTATGTTTAGGATATAATTTCCTGAATGAGGCTAGTGCCTGAAATGCTGCTGAAGTACATTCAACATATCTATTTTGCCCCTCCATAAACATTATAGAAATATGACCTAAGCAAAAAAAAAGTATTCTAAAAACTTACGGGTAATCGATAACTATGTCACCAAAAATTTCAGCAGGGTTGATTAACTGAAAATGGGAGACACATGAAACAGTGCCATTATACCGGCCACATTACAAGATGTGCAAGTATTTGAAAATTATAAAGGTTAAATTGTTCTAAGACTAATTAATGAAAGAAAACCGTGCTTCTTGAATCTTGAGATGAATTCCTTGTTTAGGAAAGATGGAGTTAACACAGCTGCAATATACTAAGCAAGTCTACTTCATTTATATTTCGGGTCAAAATTTTAGGGTGAAATTTTGGGAAAGATGGTGTTAAATAAAGTTTTAAAATTTAGAGGTTAAATTAGAAATTTATTTTTTTATTAACGTACCACGCCATCATATTAACAGGTGCTAACAGAGTCTAACGCACGGGTGACTAAAACATTAACGGTCGAAAACGTAAGTGACCAGAATTTTTTTTTTCCAAATTAGGTTACTAAATAAAACACGCACTAAACATAAGGGACCTTCGGTAAAGTTTACCCAAAATAAATCGAAGACTTTTTTTTGATCAGACTATTGTAGACTTTGAAATATTTTCCAATCTATTGCACTTTGAAATCAATTCCAAATTATTACAATGTACATGCATAACAATCTTTCTTTTTTACTCAATTTTCACAAACTTTGTTCCACAATTCATTGCCTTCAACCTCTATATAACAACTAAAAATTTAAACCTCAACCACTCAACCCATCAACCAATCATCCAATCAATAAATATCAACCCTTACACCCATTCCCGCAAGTATGTATATTTTTCAGCACTGCATGTCCCGCCTGCACCCCCACACCGGCCTGCCAGCTACCCTGCCACCTTTGACCGTGTTGAAGATGGAACACTTTTAATTCGAAGACGAAACACTACAAATTTGACTTTTTTAAATTTTCTAATATTAAAATTTTACATTGTAGCAAGATGGAACACTAAAAATCTGATCTCAAATTACATTGTTCAAAGTGCAATAGATTAGAAAATGATCCGAGCAGTACAGTTTTTTTCAACTACAATATCATGCCACTTTCTCCGTTTTTACGATTTATCATTTATAAATAAATAAATAAATTTAAGTTACATATTGAATTAATTAAAGTTTTCATTAGGCTTCAACATCAAACAAATATAGTACCAAATCAAGTATTATATCATAATTTGTTCGAAAAAAGTATTATATCATAATTAAAGTCTTTTATTATTAAAAAAAATGAAAGTCTTTTATTCTTTTTTTTTCTTTAAAGAAGTCTTCAAATTGTATGCTCTCAAATTAATACACTCTACTTTGAAAGTTAAACAAATGGTTATAAAATGTCAATTTAATTCCAACAAATTCATTCGATTCATCCGGAATGAACTGAATCGATAAAATGAGAATTGTTAGCTCAATTCAATCGAACACTCGCCTCTACTATTATACCCTTTCTCCCATTGACATCTTGCTATGAATGCAGAAAAAAACTAGATTCTAATTCAACAGCAAACACCTAAAGTTACAGAATTCATTTCATTTTACATTTACATCTACACCCAACCCTCTTCTACTGCTTCAAATGTTACAAGATCCTCGAATATCATCATCACCAACAACCAACACCAACATGCTTATTTTGCATACATCGCAATCAAACTCACATTAGGGAATCGAGATATGAGTAGTTCCTCCGTCGTCCATACTCAAGAAGGCTGCCATATGTACGATCCCATACACCAATAAAGAGAGACTCTGTGTCTGGACTAAAGGATAGGCCGGATATCTCACCAAAGAAATCGATTTCTTGCTCATTCTCATACCCACTTTTCACATCATACACATGCACAAAGTCTCAGCCATGGCCATGTGCTTACCATCAGATGTGTAGCGTATGGACCGTATTGCTCCAAGATTTCCCTTGAGAACAGCAACTGACCTGGACAAGTTCCGAACATCCCAAATTCGGCACGTTTTGTCCTGGTTCCCAGTTGCAAAGGTGACACCGTCAGGATGCCATGCCGACGCAAACGAGAAGTCCAAATGTCCATGCAATGGCATAACAGTCTGTAATGAATTTCCATATCAGCCGATGCAACATGCTAACCTTTGCAAAGTCCAAAAATATAAACAATAGAGCAAAAGCAAGCAGACAACTACCTTCCCCGTATCAGAGTCTACCAACATAACATCAGGGTTGTCTCCAACTATTATTAGAAGTTTCCCATCAGGGCTCAGAGAAGTATGCTGCAAAAGCAACATTATAAGCAGAGGTTATAGTATTTCTCACCATGTGCCTTTACAAGGTTAACAGAACCAATGATTAGCATACTGCAAATTGACGAGGTTACACAGAATAACATCAGTGTATGTTTACCAATCTAAAACAATGGCATCACAATCTAACTTACATTGACAGGCCAAAGGAAATGAAAATGCTTAGAAAGCTGATATTTCTCCATATCAAAATCTCTGACTCCACAGTCATTATTTGAGGCTGTAAAGTGCACTGCACCGCTGGTAACTCAAAGACAAATCAAATTAGGTTCAGGTTGAATGAGAGAATGCCACCAGAAGCTCAGGAAACAAGAAATACCTTGGAGTGGCATAAATCTCAACAGCATTTGTAATGGCATTGTCATCATAAGTTGTCCTGGAGCAGAAGCTTATTCCAGGTCGATCTAAATGCTACATTCCAGAACAAAATCAACTAATTATTTCCTAAATAACTGCCAATAGGACAACAACCAAGAGCTACACAAAAAAGAGAAAAGAAAAAACCTCTCTTCAAATACAAATTTTTAACCTTTGTGCCGTTCACAAAGTCTTAAGCAGCAAGTAGTTCAAAATAAGATGAACAAGTAAGTTTTGGAACAGAATGAGCAAGAAAACATGAACTATAAAATGCTTAGTAGAAACTTTTATACAAATCCATCTTACAGCATGACAGATATGTCCAATAATAGGTTGTCTAAAATAGTTAAGATAAAACGTTAGGCTATATTGCATGGAAAAGCAGCTCTGCAATTGCTGCACAAAGGCTTGTCCTTTTATCTGTTCCCTTTTCTGTCAATGAAGGATTTGGGAGAAAAAAGTTTCTCAGCTTACCTTACATATTAGTTCACCCTGAAATCCTCCAGCAACTAGCAGATTATCTTTTACTGCAAGAGTACTGACTTGAGTTTGTGTAAAACCTTCCATCAGATTTCCAGGATGTTTCTAGAAGGGAAAACATGCTGATCAATCTCACAGGAAACTTATTCTTTCTTTTTTTTTTTTTTGGGGGGGGGGGGGGGCATAAGAAAAGGAAAAAGAGAAACAATTCAGAGAGAGCCAAATCATTGCCAGATCACAGACCTCAGATGGTGCCACATGCCCAGAAACATTAAGAATTTCACGCTTCTTGTGTGTCAATGAAGACCAGTGCATGACAGAAAAATGTGACATAAGATAAACATCATGTTTTGATGTAGCCCATACCAAGTTCCTCAACTGCATCACCACAAATGGATATGTTTATCAGTCAACAATAATGACTGCACAACGGCAGGCAGTACAAAAGGAAAGGACTGGCCAGTAACATTACAAGTTACGAGAAAGGCTTTTTTAACAAGAAAAAAATTAATCCTTCTGTGACAGCACAGATCCTGAATGAAAACTCCCATTCAACTAACCTGAAAATGAAGAATTGTTGATTTCAAAGATCTTGAATTTAGCCTGAAGTCATAGTATGAGGCACCCTTCTTGGTAATCTTGCAATCCTACATACAAATTGAAATTTCAACTTAGTACATTTCATCTAGATCCAAGAATTTGTATAAAGGAAAGCAGGCAACATATGAGTACTTTTACCTTCCCTGACCCTTCTCCAGAGTGAGGGATATTCTCATAGTTCTTGTACTGTTCTAGCCTAGTTTGCCTGTATTGTTCCCTAGTGATGCTTAGCCGATCCCATGGTATTCCCTGGATGTCTTTTCCGCTTCTAGCTTCAGCAGCAGAAGTATCAGATATTTTATTATTCTGCAATACCGTCAGCTTATGTTAGACTGGTTAGCAATCCATGAGTACTAGAACAGAATCTTCAAAAAGTTTAAAAATAGAAAAGCCTTAGTTTATATTTGCCTAAGTTAATGACGTATGGATTTAGTCCTATTTATATCTTGGAAATAATATAACAAACCGAGTAGTCATATTCATCAACATCAGAATCCGAGCCAGACATATCTCTGCCACGGAACTCTTCATCCATGTCATCTATGTCCTCCATGTCATACTCATCTGCCATGTATTCAGCATCATCTTCTTGGTAATAGGACATATTCCACTAGACAAAACTACACCTGCACCAATATGGTTTCAAGCATTAATAGTAACTAAAAAATAATAAAGTTAACATACGCATAAAGAATCACGCGACATTTATTTAGAACATTGTGTTCCCTTCGAATTTGAAGGAGTAAACTTTCTAATAAGTACACAGATGAAGGGATGATTATAATTGATCAGATGATGCGTATTTAAAATCATTGAGAACAGAAACATGGCATGTACTGCCACAGCAACTGATGCAAGTGACATTATAAACAATGAAATGTTTAAGACACTAAAATGGACTAACATTAATTATAATTAAATTATCGAACAGTCTTCTTTAAGGATACTGTACATGATAATCAGGTGGTAAAGGAGACTAGAAACCTCACCCTAATCATATTAAAGAGAAAATCAAACCTGTCAAACATAGGAACGCAGCTAAAGGAAGAGATCGAGAGATGGAAGAAACAGACATCTAAAATGACAAGCCCCGGAGATTCACAAATCCATTATATAAGTAAAAGTTTTATGCCAATTCTCAACATGTATGAAATACTTTCATCAGCATTGAGATAAACTACATTTTGAAGTTATTTTCACAACAATTTCAATTCAATTATGCTAAATAATGTTAAGACAGATAAAGAGATTTTTTTTTTCATTCAAGCATGAAATATCCGAATAGCAAGAGTAAGAAACCTTTGTCCCTAGATTTGGAAAGTTTTACCTCCTATAAAGATGAATCTTTTTTTCTATTTTACATTCCCCTTTGCAGGATTATTCATCCTTCTGGATATTTAGGGTCTAACAAAAGCCGAGTTAAAATTCATATACATGAGAATTATGCATCTGTAAATTAAACATGCAAATACTGATAAAAACATGTAAAAATGACAGAAATAAGAACTGCGCTGATTAATATAAACCCTAAATGAAATTCCAACCAAATTTCAATCTCCCAGATCACAACAATCATGCAACAACAGAAAGGAATTAATTAATAAAAGGGGAAAACCCTAAACTTGTTATAGAAAAGGGATTAATTTCTGGGAAGCGATTAACAGAAATGATCACAATAATAAAGAAGACTAATGACCGAAGATTGTAGAAAAAATATATAAAAAAAGGCGAAAGAATTTACCTTTAAAAATATAAGAGATTGCTATGGGAAGATGGCGTTCGACGAGACGACGATCTGGAGAACAAAATATTAGCATCAAGATTTCATCTTTTCAAGAGATATATTTATATTTATATATTAATTATTTAAAGAAAAAGATTTTATATGCCAATTTTTTATATAAAAAAAGACCCTGGTTAAAACACGATTTAGGTTTGAATGTAAACACAATTCAGTTAATCTAATAATTAAACTAACTAGATATTCAAAAAAAATAATTAAACTGACTAGTTTTATAACTCTTAATTAATTTATGGGTAAATTGCATTTTTCATCACCAAACTTTCTTCTTACTCCTATATTGATCATTAAAATTTAAAAAACCGAACTGTTATTGTTTTAGTCATTCGACCGTTAAATAATTAAGGACGTTATAATGTGACAGACGGACTAAAACGATATCGTTTTGAAAGAGCCAACTTAACGGCGGAAGATGAGTCTTAAATTTTTATCAACTAATTTTTTTTATTTTGCATTTTGCATCATATAAATTCGTTTTTATTTTTTTTATTTTTTACCTCACTTTCTCTCTAAAGCTACTCAAATTATGACGCTCATCACGATTAGTTATTATGTCAGTCAACGTCAATTGTTGTTAACGGCGGAAGATGAGTCTTAAATTTTTATCAACTAATTTTGTTTTTTTATACGTGGATTGATATTTATTTAATTAAAAAATACCATAAACTCTACAAATTTAACATTAATTCGTTTTTTATTGTTTGTCGTTGGATAAAACTCGAATAGAAAGATGTTGCTTCCCGTCCCAAGAGGGAACTCTTAACTGTTAAAATCTTCGAATGTCTGACGTCAACCACAAATCCACATATTTTTAGATCATTCATCAAAGAAATGATGGATTCTCTTTTTTTTTCTCAAAAGGAAAATCTCTACAACTATTTTTCCATATTTCTAAGCATTAGTTAATGACTATAAAATGTAAGATTATTGAGATACGCTTTTTATGTCTCAAATATCATGTTAAAATTGCTTCTTTCGGAACTTTTTGAGATGATCCACATGTTATTCCTAGGGATGGGCACCAAACCTGATCGGGTTCCGACTCAACCCGATCGGGTTAGATTTTTTAATAAAAATAAGTACGGTCGGGCATTTTTGAGGGTGTATTTAGGCCGGGCCGGGTTTAGGTTTAGGGTGGAAAATATTCGACTCGAGATTAATTGTGTAATTTTTTAGGGATATTTATAATAATAGTCCTTTTTATATATTTTTCTATAATTAGGTCCTTAAAGTTGATTTTTTATTTACAAATTAATCCTTAAAATTAGTATTTTTTACAATTAGGTCAGGTCGAGTCTAAGGTATTTATTTTCAGGTCGAGTTCGGGTGGCCAAAAACTAGACCCGATCCGTGCCCATCCCTAGAAGTGTGTTTGGTTTTGCGGTGCTAGAATTGATTTTAGATTAACGTGATTTTATATAATTGATTTTGTATAAAATTGATTTTAAAGTAACGTGATTTATGTTTGGGAGTTTTTTTCTTAAAAATCACAATTGTATAAAAATATAGTGTAAAAATCACGACAAAACGCAAAAGCTACTTTTACATCGCTTCTCACATAATCACGTTTGAGGTCTAAAATTGATTTTAGATTTTTGGATCCAACCATGTGGGCACGGCGTTCGATGCCAAAAATCCTGTTGAATTGGGATTTTAGGCCTCCAAACGCCCCTCCAAACATACATTTATAGCTTCCACGTAAGCAAACAATGTCCATGTCAACAAAAAAAATCATGTTACCTATTCTTACTTATTTTAGGTCCAAATGAACATAATATAAACATTTCCTAAGTTTAATTTTAAAATTTTAATGAACAAAATGAAGGTGAAAAGAAAGTAAAAAAATTTAAGCTATTTTTTTTGAAAGGTGCTGGTTTTATAAATTCATATAAAAGAGAAGAATTACAAATAAATAAGAAGAACAACCCAAACAAGTCTTCTCTAAACTGTTCCTAAAAAAAAGAAAAACCAGCATGTGAATCTAAAAACTTCGAAGTGCATCTAGCAATGCAGGTAAAAAAGAAAAACCGAGTAACAATAAACAATAAATTCTCATCCCTTGATCGCTGCAGGACATAACAGAAAACAAGAGCCAACAGACAGCTCTTAATCCAGATCAGGGAGGTGTTGTCTATCCCTTTCTGCTACTAGGGTGGTTGATGCAGGAGCTTCTTCCATCCAATATATCAGCAGATCATGAAAACACCCCTCTTGTGCAAGTGTATGTGCTGTCATGTTTCCTTCACGTCGAACATCGCAGAACTGCGCTTCATGGAGACCCCTAATTGCTTCCTTAATATCCATAATCAAATACTTAACTTGTGAAAGGTCAGCATCATTCGAGTTCATCTTCTTGACTTATGGTTAAAGAGTCTCCCTCAAAGACAGCTCTATCAAAGTCCAGATCTTTAGTAAAATCCATTGCATCCCTACAAGCCAAAGCTTCGGCTAAGAATGCGTTCGCAACATGAGTGTGTTTCAAAGCACAAGCTGCCATTATTTAACCTGCATTATTTCGACAAATAATACCCGATACCGAAACTTGTAAATGCTCGTTATAAGCAGCATCAAAATTTGTTTTCACAAGGTTCTCCAATGGTGGATGCCAATATGACTGACTCACATTTGGCACTGGTAATGCAACTTGTTGTAAACCCTCTTGCTCCTGCAGAAAAGTTTGGACAAAAAAAATCACCTCATGTGTGGTAATTATCTGATTATCATGCACTGATTTGTTCCGAGCATATCAGATAGCCCAACAGGACACAACAAACACATTTTTATTTTTGCTGTCCAATGCATTTAAAAGGGTGGCTACCCATTCTTTTCATGTTAAATCTGCACTAATAGAGGAAAGAGAGATACCCTGAACTGCAAAGACTTCATTTGAATACCAGCAATCACGTATTACATGAACTATATCCTCATCAGCTGCTCGACAAAACCCACACAAATTATCTACTTGCAGTCTTCGAGCATGTAAGTTTTCGAAGGTAGGCACATAATTATTAACAATTCTCCACATTATGATCTTTACTTTTTCTGGCAATTTCAAAGCCCACATACATTCATAGAATCTCTTCAAACACGCATTAGCTTCAATATAAGTAGAACTTGAATTATTAGCAGATTCGTTTTGGAGTAGTTTGTAACCACTTTTGACAGTATAAGAGCCTGAACCATCATACCTCCACACCAAAGCATCATTCAGATTTGATTTTGCCAGAGGAATGTCACATACTTTTGCCACAAGATCCTCCGAAAACAAATTGTTAAGCACATCTATTTTTCAGGTTCTTGTAGGAGAGTCTATTAAGTCTGCACCTTAGTATAATTTATATCAATTACATCAGCTCTAAGTCTACCATCACCAGCATGTGGAAGCCATGAATTGTTCCATATGTTGACACTTTCACCATTGCCAATTCGCCATGTAAGACTTTTGTCCAGTAGGCCCCTTGCACTCAAAATACTGCGCCATGTATAAGAGGGATTCGAGCCCAAGTTTGCATGCATAAACTCACCTGTTGGGAAATACCTGGCTTTCAAGACTCTAGCCAATAAAGTATCTGGGTTGGTGAGTAATCTCCAGCATTGCTTGGCTAATAAAGCCACATTAAACTTACCAAGCTCACGGAAGCCTACACCACCATCTTTCTTCGAACAGGCTAGGTGAGACCAAGTTGTCCAGTGTATTCTTTTATTTGTACCTGTATTCTTCCACCAAAACTTTGCCATCGCCTGTTCCAAAGCACGGCATAGAGAAGAAGGCAACAAGAAACAGTGCATAGCGTAAACCGAAACAGCCTGTAAGACACTCCTGATCAAAGTTGCTTTCCCACCCATCGATAAAAACTTAACACCATAATTGGCCGTTTTGTTATTTAGCCTATCCAAATAGTAGCCAAAAGCCTCTCGCTTATTACGACCAACCATCGTAGGTAGTCCCATGTACTTTTCTGGATTAGATGCTACACGGACACCTAAAGTGAAACTGATGGACTTTTGATCCTCCTGAGACACATTACTGCTGAAGAAAATGAGAGACTTATCGTAGTTCACCTTTTGCCCAGAGACATTACCAAACTGAGCCAAAAGATTCTTCATATTCATCGCACCCTCAATTGTTGCATTAGCAAAACAGATGCTATCATCAACAAATAAAAGGTGTCCTATCTCTAATCTCTCTCGGCCAATGGTTACTCCTCTTAAAATTTAAGCTATTTATAACTTCCTAACACCAAGTCTAAACTTCTACTAAAAATATAATGTATAAAATAAATATTTTATTTTTTAAAAACATTTTGTTTGACAACATCGCTCTTTTTTTTTTGATAAATGACAACATCGCTCTTTTAAATCAATAGATCACATTCTTTCACATAACTTTTTATAAACACTTTTTAAAAGTAATTTTTTAACAACCATAGAGAATTGACCCTTAATTTGGTTTACATCTATTTGAGGTCATAAATTCGAATACACTTAAATTTAATTAACTATTACTTAAGAATTCTGGATATTATAGCAACGCTTACAACATGTAATCGTCATATTAAATAAAGGCATAATGCTAAAAATTAACCTTAATATTTGACTAAATAGTCATTTTAATTTTCTTTTTTTTGAAGCAATTTAACCTTCAATATTTTATTTTAAGTCAAAATAGTCCATCTGCGGATAAAAACTGTTAGTCAACTGACAATAAATGACGTGACAAACCTACATGGGAGTGCACACCGCAATAACAGTGTCATATAAACAAATATGTTGACTTTACAGAATGACACATGAGTCGAAAATAATTTTAAAAAATGTATAAAATATAAAATATTTTATTCTTTTGGCGTGTCATTTTGTCAAGTAATTCCAAATTGTTTATCGCCAGTTAACTAACAATTTTGATCCGCAGATAAGTCATTTTGACCAAAAATAAAACATTAAGAGTTAAATTACTTCAAAAAAAGAATAATAAATTTTGGGCGTAGTGACTATTTTTCACCCATAGTTTACCTTTTTATTTTTGTGTTTTAAATTTTGTTATTTAAACTTTAGGAACCCTCCGTTTAATTAAGGTGGATTTTAACGTTTTTTTTTTGTTTTGTTTAAGGGGTATTTTTATTTTTGGGTTGGTATCAAATAATTAATTGAACTCTTTCACAATAAACATATTCGATACAACTTTTGAGCTTATGGATTGTATCAATTTAGTTCTTTGACTAACATTGATCATTAATGTGCTGACGTGACAGTTCATGTGTGAATGATGACATGGCAAATGAGCAACAATTGATTTTTTAGAGAGTTCGAGGGAAAAAGTGATTTTTATAAAGTTCGAGGACTTCATCATTTTATGTTATATTTTAAAAATAAAATATAACAACTAAAAATAATATTAAAATATTAAATAAATTATGTGAAAATTTTAAAATATCAAAACCTATAGAATGATAAATCATTGAAAAATCAACTTAAAAATATTTATAAATTATAAAAATTTAAAAAATAATTGAAATTATATTGAAATTCATATTATAAAAAATTAAAAATTAAAAATTAATTATATTGTTGTGTTTTAGAATTTGCAGGGCTTGCAATTCTTTAGCAGCGAGAACAATGATGAAGTTGACAAACTAAGGAAAGTCTTTATCCAACACAATTATTATGACAAATCACAACACAAAAAGGATTTAGAAGACCGTAAGCACACAATTGGTAAAATAGTTGGACATGTTCGAAAAATACTTTCTTTGTGTATGCAAATAATCTCTGCTATGAGACTCACACACTAAAGCCAAGTGTGTGATGCAAGTCAGTCAAGATTAGTCAGGGTAAAATCCTAACGAACCGAAACGGTGACCAAAAAATATTTATTTTTTAAAATATTGTAATAATTTATTATATATTTTTCATTTTTTTAAATTTTTAAATTTTTTATTTAAATATTACATAAAAATAATTCAGCACTCGAATTTTTAAAAAATCAATTTTAACCTTGAAGTCCCTAAAAAATCAATTTTCCATGTTAACATTTACATATAGGTTGACATGTTAATATCTTTAATAGTTACACCAATACATTAATGATCAAACGCTAGTCAAATTGATAAATTTATACAATTCCCGAGCTCAATGACCAAATCGGGTGTGCTTTTAATAAATGGACTAAATATGTAAGAACTCAGAGACAAAACCTCTTAAACTACTTTTTCTAAATAGTTAATTTCAATGTCACGTGTGATTCATTTATTGACTCATAAACTCACATAACTTATTTGAAACGAATGTCTTATATCGTTAAAAAGTTAAGGTAACAAATTGATAACATATTTTTTTTGAATAGAAGCATCTAGTCTTATTAAAAACAGAAACATCTAATATTATAATAAGAGTTTAGAACTATCATTGTAAACTAAATACATAATTTAGACATTTTCATATAACATTGAAACAAGAAATTAACCACTTTAGATCATACAAGGACCATACATGAAAAATGTTAAAAACTGAACCAAAAGATTTCAACAAAAAATAGATACCAACAAATCTGACTACATCGGCAAACGAACCACAAAAGGGGAATAAGTTATTGAAAGACCACCGAGAACCGCAAATTAGAGCTGAGCGCCACGAGAAACTATCCACGAACAAAACTGCGTATCCAAATTCAATCCGAGGGTCCATAGCGAGAAGATCAACATGATTACAAATAAACACCATTTTGATCTGTGGTGGCGTCGTCAAATCCAACCCTGAGAAAACATAAAATAAAAAAACGGACAAACGACCGAGAAAGAAGACGAAAAACATACCAAAAGGCAGAGATAAACGTGCCACAAATGCAGAGAAAAATATACCACAAGGTAGAATTATTTTTATTAAAAACTAAAAAAAATAACGGCGATTAGCAACCATCATTAAAATTAATGCCGCCGCCAATTATAAAAAAATTAAAAAAATTTGCAGTGATATGGAGAGCTTCACAACCCTACCAGTGCTCTAGGGTTTTCGCAAAGTTTAATCAACAGTCAGTGCTAGATATCAAAATTTATTGATAATATATTTTTGGCATAAAGTTAAAAAATAATTCTAACGTTTGACTGAATAGTTATTTTAGTTCTTATTTTTTTGGAGCAATTCAAGTCTCAACGTTTTATTTTGGGTGAAAATGGCCCCGATACAGATAAAAATTGTTAGAAAAGTGACGGTAAACAGTTTGAAATGACTTGATAGAATGATAAGTCATCAGAAAAAATATTTTATATTTTATATAATTTTATAAAATTATTCTTTGACTGATGTAACGGTTTTTCAAGTTAACAGATTTGTCTATATGATACTGTCATGTCAGCGTGCACTATCATATTGGTTTGTCATGTTATTTCAAGTCATTTATTGTCAGTTATCTGATAGTTTTCATCCCTAGAGGGGCCATTTTGACCCAAAATAAAACGTTAATGGTTGAATTGCTCCAAAAAAATGAATATGAGCGAAAATGACTATTTAATCAAACGTTGGGACCATTTTTTTTGGCTTTATGCCTATATTTTCTAGAGTGTTATATTGTTGTATAAGATATAATTGAGTGTTATATATATATATATTGAATAGAACTCATTTATAAATTATATATAGAATTTGTTAATGTAATTCATTTTACGCATATTTTGTCATTTTCATGTACATTTGTCATGCTTATTATTATTCCTTTTTGAACAATTTCTACCTAGGGAGAAGGGAAGGGAAATTTTGTTCCTATTGAGTCTTGAACCCACAACCGAGGAGAAGAAGAAGGTGTCAATTAAAAGCTTTAAAATACAAATAATGATACCCAGAGAAAGAGGAGTGTGTCAATTGAGAGCTTTAAAATACAAATAATGATACATAATTTAAAACTTAAATTTAATTATAGTTAATAATATAAATTCTCAGCGTACCGAGATAAAAAAAGGTTAAATACATATTTTGGTACATGTATTTGGTCTTAAGGTGTAATTTGATATCTAAACTTTTTTTTATCTAATTAGTTACATGAACTTGGCTTTAAAGTTTAATTTGGTACTTCAATTGTTTTATCCAATTAGGTACTTGAACATGGCTCCTAGGTTCAAATTAGTACCTTAGTTTGACTTCATAGTTTAAATAAGTCATTTATCGTTAATTTAGACCAAAAAGTGAAGTTCAGGTACTAATTTTAACGAACAATTCAAGTTCAAATACTTAATTAGACCTAAAAGTTTAGATGTCAAATTGATCTTAAAGTTGAGTTCAAATACTTTTTTAACACAAAAGCCGCCCACTCATTAAACAAACAAAAACATACATAAAACATGGTACAAGAGGGAGAAAAAGAACACAACACCAAACAGAATCATAAAGAACAAGCAAACAAGACAAAAACACAAATAGGAGAAAAGGATAACAAGAAATACAAGAAAAACAACAAAGAAGCAAACTAAAAGAAAGGACCCTAGAGAACCAACACCCAAACAAGCGGGGGAAGCCATGTCCGACGATGGGAGGGAGAGACCAAGCCAGTTGCCAATCAAGCTTGCATGAACGTATACGTTTGCACATAATGATGTTGACGGTGAAAGTGATGCAACGAGAAGTTCACCAAAGTCGGCTGTAGAACTAATGTTTTGATATAATAATTGAAAAATGGTTTAGACTGATTTAAAAAGTATTTAAAACAATTTCCAAAGTCCAAATATTCTGAAACTATGTTTAGGGATGTTTTTAAATGGGTTTTTAATGTGTTTCAAAGCCAAACTTCTCAAACCTGTCCAGGTGTTTCGAAACACCATAAGGCGTTTCGAAACAGGGGATTCCAGTAGCATATTCGTTTCGAAACGTGTTTCGAAACGGGCTTTCCCTGGACTTGATTTTTGCCCAACGTTTCGAAACGGGCTAGGCCGTTTCGATACGCCCACGTGGCAATGACCCCAACGGTCATAAACCCCAACGGCTATTTTCCCAACCAACTTTTAAATGCAGGCGTTTCGATACGGGACTATAGCGTTTCGATACGAGTTTCGAAACGGCCAGGAGACGTTCCGAAACGGACATGAGGCGTTCCGAAACGGCCAGGAGGCGTTCCGAAACGGATGCCCTGACAGACTACAACGGCTCTTTCTACATTGAGAGTGTTTCGAAACGGCTTCGAGCGTTTCGAAACGGGGAGCTGCAGAATGCATTTATGGTGGGAATTAAAGTCCTCAACGGCTCCAATTTGATCCCAACGGCTAGTAACGGCTACAAACTTAATTGGGAGTATAAAAGGGACCTCCAAGCATCAAGAGAAGGCTAATGCTTCAATTGTCAATCAACAAATGATCAAGAATTGTCTTAGAGCCTAAAGTGTCAATTATTGTATAGACAAACACTAGTGAGCCAAAATTGTCAAATTTGCTCAAGTGTTTTAGGTTTTGGGTGAGAGCTTAATTGTGCAAAAAAAACCTATTAGAGGGTTTAAGTTTGCTTCTTGTTTCTCTTTGTAAAAGAGGGTTTTGATCAAGGCTTTGGGTAGAAGCTTGATCGATGTAAAGGGTTTCCTCCTAAGCCTAGAAAAGGGGACGAATCAATTAGTGGAATTGGTTGTGAAATCCTTAGTGGGGAGCTAAGGTAGTAGATGTAGACCTTGGTTAGAAGGTTGAACCACTATAGATCTTTGTGTCTTTATTCTTTCTAGCTTCCTAAACCCTTCCACCCAAAAATCCACCTCTCCACCACTTGGTGAGCAAAATCGGTTGAACGAATCGAGCCCCACACAACCCAACATCGGCGCGTCAAGATCTGAAATTGTCGTTAACAAGAGGAGGAGGCCGAAAAGGAAAAACGAAATTATGACCACCACCGAAAAAGCAAGCAGAGGTTAAAGCCACCGTAAAGAAGCCCAACAGAACCAGAGGCAAGGCACCAAATCCGCAAACCTATCAACGAACATAACTTTCCCACACGGATTGGAGACCCAAACACCGCTAAGGGCATCGGGGGGAAGAAGATCTACAGTAATATGACTAGATGGTGTTCGGAGAAAAATGAACGTTGAAAAAATAAAAAGCTGGAAAGAAAGGGGAAAGCACAACGAAGAAGAGAAAAAATCTATTATTAGATTCCCCCTATGATGTATCCAAGGCAACCACAAATTTAAGATTCCAACTCTAAGCCATCCATTCTAGTGAATTTACATACAACAAATTTTTGGTATGACAAATCCAAAATCATTTTACCTCTACCACGTTTCTGCAACTACAATGAAAAAGAAACCATTAACTGGAATATATGAAAGTTAATCTCCAAGGGCTTATAACAACATGAACAAAAACACTAAGAAGCCAGTTGTGGCCATTAGCTTCATCGATAAATTTTATATTAGCCGATCACAACCACTAGCATTCGACAATGCCGATGGCGACAGTGTAGGTCATGCAAAGCCTTTCTTTCCCTTCACGACATTCACTAGAGAAATGATTGGGAGGATATTTTTGGTGCATCTGAACACATTCGAAAGTGCAATTGGTTGTCAAGTCATTGACCTGTTCTACATACAGGGAAATGAATTCCTTTAATGTCAAACAACAATCTTCAGCTTGAAACTTGGGTCCTTTGCATTGGCTTGTGATGATTGTGTAGTTCAGAAACTAAAAGTTCATTACTTTCGAAACTATCATCGATAAGCTCTAAATGATCTTACGACCGAAACGATGATGTTACAATCATATAATGCACAAGCCTTACAGTCGTTAAAATTTACATTTTGGAAGCAAGAGATGCTAATGCAAACTAAATGTAAAGATAAGAATGATTTCTTCTTATTCTTGTAAAAATCAATGATACAAAATACAAAGATGATCTAGTTTTTATAATACAAGAAAACGGTTAACAAAAACCCTAACAGAAAACTAACTATACTTAACTAATTACTTAACAACTAAGATACAACTTTAATATAATGAGCTGTAACATCCCTCTCAAGATAGAGACTGATGAATATTGACAAGTCCCATCTTGTGTACAAAAGTTGTAAAGGCTGGAGCATGAAGCCCTTTTGTGAATATATCTGCAAGCTGGTTGGAAGATCTTATGTGAAAAAGCTTGAGGAACCCATTGCAAACATTTTCACGAATGAAGTGGCAATCCACTTCGATATTGTTTGTACACTCATGGAAGACTTGATTTGAAGCCAAATGTATTGCTCATTGATTGTCGCAATACATAGAAACTGAAAGGATAGAAAATATTGAAGGAAGATAATAAAGCAGCAAGCCGTATGAGCTCACATGTTATAGAAGCCATTGCTTGGTATTCTGCTTCACAGAAGGATCTGCTGACATTTTGTTGTTTCTTAGATTTCCATGAAACGAGATTACTCCCAATGTACATACAAAAACATGTGCTGGACCTCCGAGTGTCAGGGCATGCACTATAATCTGAATCTACAAAACCAGTAAGTTGCATGTAGGGATGTAAAAAGTTGACCCGACCTGAAAACTCGACTGAAACATGCTCGAGTCAGAACTTGGTTTGACCCGAGGATTCGATGACCCGAACCTGATCTGTAACTGTAACGCCCCGAGTTTAGGGCTGGGAGTTATCGGGTTTGTTAGACCGTGTCAATTAAATTAAAATGGGAGACAAACCACTTTAACACACCTAGAATGTTTTTAAAGGGTAAAGAGCAAAAAAGGGATTTCGTAATTCCAAAAAGGATTTTCAAAAGGCTATCATCTTCTCCAACTTGATTTCACGTTCAAAAACCTCCCCAAAACCCATTTTACTATTCCATTGGCTTCAAACTCTAAACCAAGTGATTTCTTCAAGGTAAATGGTTCCTCAACTTAGTTTCATCTTCCTTAAGTCCTAAATGTTGATATTTTTGTAAAACTCGTGGATTTATCTTGTTTTTGGTTTTTAGAGTTTTGTTTGAAATGAAGGAAATCTTTGGGTTTTCGTTTGAGTTGATTAAGGCTGAGATGAGAGTGTTTTTATCTTTGTTTTAACACTAAAATAACATAAAAATGGTGGGTTTTTAAGGGAAACCCGAAATGGGTATTGTGGGTGATTTTAAGAGTTAGAAAGCTTGAGTTTTTGAGTCTAAATGGCAGCTTGAGGTTTGATAGCTTTGGATTGATGTTTAGGGATGTAAAAAGGTAGATTTTTTATGGTAAATTTGTTGGTCGTGGATGTTAGTAGTTTGAGACTGAAATCGCTATGTATTGGGTGAAGTTTGGGTTTGAATCGATATGTATTGATGCAAGGTTGTTGAGTTCCGAGTCTCCGCTACGTTTAAGAGTGTATTTGTGTTCTAATGTTCGATTTTGGGTTGCTCAAAACAGAGGATTTGGATTTGGGCTTTGTGGACGGAAATCTGGGTAGTTCGGAGGCTTAATTCGGCATCTTGGACATCGGTTGTGTGTTGGCTCGTGAGTGCATCGATTTTAAAAGCCTTAACATTGTTAAGGGAATGTTTTGGGATTTTGGATTGAGCTTGAAAGGCCAATCCATGCTCGAGAGTAAGTTTTAAAGGTTTATGCATGTAAATTGTGTTTTTACGATTCTTGAATGCAAATTGAGTATGCTATGTTGTTATGCTTGAATTGCATTGTTATACATGTTAAGACTTATGTCTTGTGTTTATACTTGCATTGTGAGTACATGCCTTGCATAGAAGTTTAGACTTGGTAAATGGTTCAAGCATCGGTAATGCTTGTGGTTGTAATTGAGTATATTGACATGTGTTTGGTTGTTACCGGATATAATTGATCGACCAATAGGATTAGAGTGCACTCGAGGTAAAATTCGCGTGTGGCCTTAGTGATGTTAGATTCCACCGAAAATTATGTTATTACTAGACAGGTGAGTACGGTGATGTGAGATTCCACCGGAAGTGTCTAGTGGGTTTGAGAAACTATCCGCATATCCGAGTAAAAACGTTGAATGTCAATATACCCTTGAATGCTTTAATTCTCAAGTTAAGCATGCTGTTGATTTTTTCCTCTATTTATGATTATGCTTATGCACTGTGGTTTACTTTGCTCGCGATATGCGAATGAGCATATGGTGAGCCTATGGCTTGTGGTTGCATTCGGTAAATGCACGGGACGGTAAAAGCATGACATTTTGTGTTCAAGCATGTGAAAATGATTTGGAAATGGTTTTGGTTTTCAAGCAAACCATGATTTAAAAACTGCATTGTTGTAGCTACCGTTTTGAGTACCTCTCACTAAGCTTAAACGCTTACACTCTCTTTTCCAACAATGCATGCCCTTAGACCTTCGGAGCAGCTCGGGGAACAAGGGAGAATCCAAGGGAGTTTGGTTTGCTCAAGTATGGTTTAGACTTCAATAATTAGAATTTAAGCAATGGGATATGACCTTTGTGTTTTGTGATGTCGATGGCATGTCCTTTTGCTTAGACAAGTATGTTTAGTCGTTTTGGGCTTGTATTGCCTTATGCCATGTTGAAGTATGCTTTTATTTAACTTTTGGCTATGTTGGTGAATGCTTTGTATGCATGTTTTCCTTTAAATTCCTGTCATGATGAACGTGTCATCGCTATGTGTTTGAATTGCTTCGTATGTTTATCCATGAATGCTTTATATTGTATGAGTGCTTGTATATTGCTTGACTAGTCGTTAAATGCCTTTAGTGTCGAGTCCTTGTGTTTTTAGCAGCTAAAACAAGTGTTGCAGTGCAGGGCGTATCGATACGCTCAAGGGCTGTATCGATACAGTCCCCTGCTTTGAACCTTGTTTTAGGCAAGGCGTATCGATACGCGGGGGTGTATCGATACGCCAAATGCTCTCTGGAAATCTGAGAAATTGACGAGATTTTGGCGTATCGGTACGAGTCCTGAAGGTATCGGTACGGTCTTCGTAGTTTGACCTTGGGAAGTTGACCGTTGAGAGCGTATTGATACGGTCTTCCTAGGTTGACTTTGGGGTGTTGACCAAGTCCAGGCGTATCGGTACGGTCCTCTAGCGTACCGATACGACATGTTGTAAAATTCAAAAAAAGGTTGTTTTAATTGCCTGTTTTGCCTAATTTCGTATCCATGTGTGTTTTCCGCTACGTGTCCTCTCACATAGGATATAATTAATGCATCTAGACAAGATAACTTTAAAAGGAATTTTCTAGGGTTACTAATCGGAGGGGAGCCTTAACGGGTTTCGCTTCGGTTTTCCCCGTGTAACCCGTTCGATGTAGTCTGGTGGCTAGGCCGGGTCGAGGGGGTTACATTTATTGGTATCAGAGCCTAGGTTCCGCCTAGGTTCGTTGAGTTTCCGCAAGCCGAAAGGTAAGTGAGGTAAGTTTTGTGGTGTAAGCTTGTTGATTGTGATTGCACGGTGATTGTAAGCATGCTTGTGATTATCCTTGTGTCGGTTGAAATAGTTAAAGGTACAAATTTCTAGTATACTATTATTGTAAGTGATTATAAGTTTAAGGACTTGAGCACCTTGGACCTTGTTCCTTGCTGACCCCAAATCATTTCACTTGGTTTTTTTGTTGATTAGCTTTGCATCTGTTAGCATGGTGAGACCGAGGGGAAGGCCGAGGGTTGAGTGGATTGAGAATGTTGAGGATGTGCGAGGAGAGAACTTGCCTCTTCCTTCTCCGCCTCCGGGTAGTGGAGCGAATGCGGAAGGTGTTAGACCCCGGGCTGGTCAGAGACATGCAGGTATCGATGTGAATCTGTTGATTCAGGCTATAGTCAGGGCTATACAGACATCTTTAGCGGGTGTTCAGGTTGCAGCACCGCCTCAGGGTGCAGGTTCTAGTTTACCGTTAGAGCGACTCCGTAGCTTGGGCGGGGTTGAGTTTAAGAGGTTGTCACCCGAGGGTTCAGAGGCATGGTTTGAGAGCACAGTTCGTATTTTTAGTCAGATTGAGTGCTCTGAAGCACATAAGTTGGGTTGCATTGTCTCTTTGCTTCAGGGAGATGCCTACACTTGGTGGACTACTATATCTACGGGTATGCCAGAGGCCGAGGTTACTTAGGAGTTCTTCAGGAATGCTTTTCGTAAGAAGTTCTTAGGTCCTCGATACCTAGATGAGAAGAAGAGAGAGTTCATGGCTCTAGTTCAGGGTAGCTTGACCGTATCCGACTATGAGGTACAATTTGTACGACTGAATCAATATGCTTCTGAGTTAGTTCCCACTGAGGCAGAACGTTGTGAGCGTTTCCGTTATAGGTTGGTTCAGGATGTGAAGACCTACATGTTGGCTTCCTATTATACTGATTTTGATGTGTTGTTCGCTAGAGCCAAGGACATCGAACAATCTTTGGGACTTGCGGATTGCAAGGGTGGATCTAGTTCCGGAAAGAGGACTGCTGATTGGGATAGAGATCGTGCCAAGAGGCACAAGGATCGGAAACCTCATCATGACCATAGACACGGAAGTGGTAATCCGGGAAGAGGTCATCACGGCCAATGGACTAAGAATTGTACTCCCGAGTGCAACAAGTGTGGTAGATGTCATTACGTTGAGTGTTGGGGCACTTATGGCTCTTGTTGGAACTGTGGGTCTAGGGCGCACTTGAAGCGCGATTGTCTACATCTGTCTAGGGATGGACAAGCTCTTGCACGAGCTGTCGACCATCAGAGAGGCTGTGGGCGCGGTTGAGGTAACTTTCAGCCTAGGAATGACGGTCAGAGGAATGTAGCTCATGTTGTAGCAGTTCAGCCCGAGGGAGGTGGGCCGGCTAGAGTGTATGCACACCGTGAGGACATGAATGACACAAATGTGATTGCAAGTAATTTCTCGTTACAGTCTTTGACTTTGCTTTCCTTGATTGATTCTGGTTCTACGCATTCGTACATATTGAGTGAGCATGCAAGGTTGTTAGACATTCCAGTTGAGATATTAGATGTGGGTATGAATGTCACTAGTTCCTTTGGTGAGACAGTTTTGGTCAGATAGATGTACAGACGATGTCCTTTGATGGTTCAGGGTCATGTTTTTTCTTGTGGATATGATGGAATTGCTGTTCTATGGTTTTGATGTAATATTATGCATGGACTGGCTTGTAGAACGTAAGGCTAGAGTAGATTTTGAGAGAAAGCGTGTGTCCTTGAGACTTTCAGAGGATCATTAGGTAATAATAGTGGGTGAGAACGTTAAGTTCTTGTCCAATGTAGTTTCAGCCTTAGAGGCTCAGAAGTTGTTGAATGTGGGTTGTCAGGCGTACCTAGCCTATGTTATGAATCTGAATATAGATGAGGCACGGCCATGAGACATTAGGACAGTTTGTGACTTTCCGAGTGTATTCTCAGAAAAATTGCATGGTTTGCCACCAGATAGAGATGCAGAGTTTGTTATTGAGACTTATTCTGATTCAGCTCTAGTGTCGATTGCACCTTACCGAATGGCTCCTAAAGAAATGAAAGAGTTGAAGACACAGCTTCATGAATTGATAGACCGAGGGTTCATTCATCTGAGTACTTCACCTTGGGGTGCACCAGTGTTGTTTGTGAAAAAAAGGATGGTAGTTTGAGAATGTGTATCGATTACCGACAGTTGAATAAGTTGACAGTGAAGAACAAGTATCCGTTGCCGAGAATTGATGACTTGTTTGATCAGTTGAGAGGTGCTTCAGTGTTCTTGAAGGTAGATTTGAGATCCAGTTATTATCAGTTGAAAGTAAGAGATCAAGATTTACCAAAGACAGCTTTCCGCACTCGTTATGGGCACTACGAATTCTTAGTGATGCCCTTTTGGTTTGACTAATGCACCGGCAGCTTTTATGAACATGATGAATAGAGTGTTTCATGAGTAATTAGATCAGTTTGTGGTAGTGTTCATCGATGTTATTTTAGTGTACTCTCGTACCGAGGAAGATCATGATCGGCATTTGTGTTTGGTGTTGCAGAAATTGTTAGACAATCAATTGTATGCCAAGTTAAGAAAATGTGAATTCTGGATTAGGGAAGTAGTCTTCTTAGGCCATATTGTATCAGCCAAGGGAATCCGAGTGGATCCTAAGAAAGTTGAGGTAGTTGTGAATTGGGAACCACCGAAGATAGTGACCGAAGTTCGTAGTTTCTTAGGTTTGGATGGTTACTATAGATGATTTGTTGAGGGTTTCTTAAAGGTTGCAGCTCCTTTGACTAAATTACTACATAATGATGTTCGGTTTGAGTGGACTGATGCAAGACAACAAGCATTTGAGAAATTGAAAGAGGCTTTAACTGAAGCTCCTATTTTAGTTCAGCCCGTGTCAGAGAAAGAGTTTGTAGTCTTTAGCGATGCGTCGTATGTTGGCTTGGGTTGTGTGCTTATGCAAGAAGGAAGAGTAGTGGCCTATGCGTCTAGGCAGTTGAAGACTCATGAGCGTAATTACCCTACGCATGATATGGAATTGGCTGCAGTGGTTTTCTCTTTGAAAGTTTGGAGACATTACTTGTATGGTGAGAAATGCACAATGTATACGGATCACAAGAGTCTGAAGTATATAATGACGCAAAGAGAGTTGAATCTTAGACAGCGTAGGTGGCTAGAGTTGCTTAAAGATTACGATATCACGATTGAGTACCATCCGAGTAAAGCCAATGTAGTGGTCGATGCTTTGAGTAGAAAGGTAGCAGTGAAGTTACGAGCTATGTTTGCTAGATTGAGTTTGTCTCAAGATGGTGGTTTAGTGGCTAAGTTGCAAGTTAGACATTCTTTGCTTCAGTTGATTAGAGAGAAGCAATTGCAAGATAGATCATTAGCATCTCATGTACAAGACATAGCGGAGGGTAAACCGACAGGTTTCTGTTTCAGTAGTGATGGAGTTTTGTGTTTCAAGAGTAGAGTAGTTGTTCCGGAAGATGTAGACTTGAGACGCACCATCCTGACTGAAGCTCACAGTAGTCCGTTTGCTATGCATCCGGGAGCACGAAAATGTACTGTGATTTGAAAAATGAGTATTTCTGGGTTGGTCTGAAGAAATATGTTGTCGAGTTTGTGAGTAAGTGCATGGTTTGTCAGTAAGTTAAAGCCGAGCACCAGTTTCCTTCAGGTTTGTTACAACCGTTGAGAATTCTTGAGTGGAAGTGGGAGAGAATCTCCATGGATTTCCTATCGAGTTTGCCATTGACACCTTCTAAGAAGAATTCGGTTTGGGTAATTGTCGATCGTCTTACGAAGTGTGCGCACTTTTTGGCCGTTCACACCACTTATACTTTAGATAAGTTGGCCGATTTGTATATCAGTGAGATAGTGAGATTGCATGGTGTACCGAAATCTATAGTGTCAGATAGAGATTCGAGGTTTACGGCTAGATTTTGGGAGAGTTTGCATAGTGCTTTGGGTACTCGACTGAATTTCAGCACTTCATATCATCCTCAGACCGATGATCAGTCAGAGAGAGTCATACAAGTGTTGGAAGATATGTTGAGATGTTGCATTATAGAATTTCAGGGTTCGTAGGAGAAGCATCTACCGTTAGTAGAGTTTGCATATAATAACAGTTATCAAGCGAGCATTCAGATGGCACCTTACGAAGCTCTATATGGTAGAAAATTTAGAACACCTATTTGTTGGGCCGAAGCGGGACAGAAATTGGTACCTTTGCTTGTTATGCTTAAGGGTACTACTGAGAAAGTACAGTTGATTTGAGACCGTTTGAAGGCAGCTTCGGATAGACAGAAATCTTATGCGGATTTGAAAAGAAGAGAAATAGAGTATGATGTGGGCGACAAAGTGTTCTTGAAAGTCTCACCTTGGAAGACGGTGATGAGGTTTGGTAGGAAAGGTAAGTTGAGCCCGAGATTCATTGGTCCGTATGAGATAGTTGAGAGAGTTGGTTCTATTGCCTATAGATTGAGACTGCCGGCAAAATTAGAGAAGATTCACGATGTGTGTCATGTCTCGATGCTTCGGAGGTATAGATCGGATCCGTCACATGTTATGCCGGTTGATGAGATAGAATTGAATCCAGATTTGACCTACGATGAAGAACCAGTTGAGATTTTAGCTTCAGACAGCAAAGTGTTGCGAGAAAGGACCATTGAGTTGGTTAAGGTTAAGTGGCGTCACCGAGGGGGTGGAAGAAGCCACTTGGGAGAGGAATGAGGACATGTGAAAGCAGTTTCCGCATCTCTTTCCGCCAGGTAATTTCGGGGACTAAATTCCTTAAGTGGGGGAGAGTTGTAACGCCCCAAGTTTAGTGTCGGGAGTTATTGAGTTTGTTAGCCCAGGTAAATTAAATTTAAATGGGAGAAAAATCATTTTAACACACCTAGAATGTTTTTAAAGGGTAAAGGGCAAAAATGGGATTTCATAATTCCAAAAAGGATTTTCAAAAGGCTATCATCTTCTCCAACTTGATTTCACGTTCAAAAACCTCCCCAAAACCCATTTTACTATTCCATTGGCTTCAAACTCCAAACCAAGTGATTTCTTCAAGGTAAATGGTTCCTCAACTTAGTTTCATCTTCCTTAAGTCCTAAATGTTGATATTTTTGTAAAACTCATGGATTTATCTTGTTTTGAGTTTTTAAAGTTTTGTTTGAAATGAAGGAAATCTTTGGGTTTTTGTTTGGGTTGATTAAGTCTGAGTTGAGAGTGTTTTTATCTTTGTTTTAACACTAAAATTACATAAAATGGTGGGGTTTAAGGGAAACCCGAAATGGGTATGGTGGGTGATTTTAAGAGTTAGAAAGGTTGAGTTTTTGGTTGGGTTTTGAGTCTAAATTGCAGCTGGAGGTTTGGTAGCTTTGGATTGATGTTTAGGGATGTAAAAAGGTATATTTTTTATGGTAAATTCGTTTTTTGTGGCGGTTAGTAGTTTGAGACTGAAATCGCTATGTTTTGGGTGAAGTTTGGGTTTGAATCGATGTGTGTTGGCTGGTGAGTGGATCGATTTTAAAAGCCTTAACGTTGTTAAGGGAATGTTTTGGGAGTTTGGATTGAGCTTGAAAGACCAATACAAGCTCGAGAGTAAGTTTTAAAGGTTTATGCAAGTAAATTGTGTTTTTACGATTCTTGAATGCAAATTGAGTATGCTATGTTGTTATGCTTGAATTGCACTGTTATGCATGTTGAGACTTATGTCTTGTGTTTATACTTGCATTGTGAGTACATGCCTTGCATGGAAGTTTGGACTTGGTAAGTGGTTAAGAGTGTATTTGTGTTATAATGTTCGATTTTGGGTTGCTCATGTTGAGTGGATCAATTAAACGATATAATCCACTAATTGTTCTTCCCCTTTAACCATTACAATACTGGTCAAATTTTCTACCCAAAATTTGACCCAATCCTCACTCAAGTGATACAAAGAAGATGAAGGCTAAAACTAGTATTTCTCAATACAAAATATAGCCCTTTTACAAGCACTCAACCCAATTGAACAGATAAGAATGGGAATTACAAATTTCACAATTGGGGTTTACAAGAAATAATGAGATTTTGGCACAAATGCGGCTTTGATGTTTGGATAATTCTTTGCAGATCAATAGTTGTTGCTGGAGTTTTTAGAGGTCCTTTTTATACCTTCTCATTGAATTCTAGCCGTTGGGGTTGTTGCATTCATCAATATAGTTGTTGAGATGTTATCTTCCCTCCATAAATGCAGTCTGCAACTACCTGTTTCGAAACGCCCGACCCTGTTTCGAAACAGACCAAAATAGAAAGAGTCGTTGGGGTGTAATAAATAGACCGTACCGAAACAGGCACGACCGTTTCGATACGCTAAGAGCCCGTTTCGAAACTCGTTTCGAAACATTTCGCCACTGTCAAAGCTTGTATCAAAACGGCTTAGAAGCGTTTCGATACGCCTTAACGATAATTTTAAACTCAATTGTAAAACTTCAACGGTCATATTTTTAAACCCAGTTTGAATTCCGTTTCGAAACGTTTGAGGTCGTTTCGATACTACCGTATCGAAACGGATCAAACCGTTCCGATGTTCATCATCCGTTTCAAACACGTTCCGAAACAGAGGTTAACAATTTCAAACTGTTCCGAAACGCCCAAAGGCCGTTCCGAAAAGGTGACTCGAAAATCACTGTTTTGGCTTGATAAACACTTAGAAAATATTTGACAAGTTGAGATTTTGACTTAAACATTTTTCATTAAATACATAGAGAGGTTTTGAGGAATTAAAAAAATCATTTTCCATTTTTCAATTTAGTCCTTAAATCTTTTGTTATATCAAAATCAATTTATTGGTTTCACAATCTCCCCCTTTTTGATATAACAAAATCAAGTTAGAATTTTTAAGAGTTTTGAAATTTTGAAGACGTTCTAACTCCCCCTCAACTTAAGATGGGTTTTCAAAGTTTTGAAAAGATTTAAAATTCAAGTTTTAAAACTCAAAACCGACTTAAAAAAATTGTGGCTCTTATATTACTTCTCCCCCTTTTTGTTAGATCAAAAAGAATAATAAACAAGGCTCATCAAGAGAAGAAACAAGGTTAAAAGCAATAAACAACTTGATATAGATTCATATAGTTCAAATATCCAAACATAAAACTTAAAGTAATAAAGTTTAAAGCTCAATCCCAAACAAAGCAATCATAACATAGGTTCATAAACCATAAACAAAATAAAGGTGCAAACTAGTCATAATATGATAATCTAATATGATATGCAATAAAGACCCTGAGCCTCGTCATCGTCACCATCAACACCCGAAGAATCATCATCGTTTTTAGCTTGAGAACGAAGAAAGGTCATCCATTGACCATAGAAGGTAGAGAATGACAAGTCCATCGATTGATGTTGATTCTCAAGGGCAGTGAGACGATCCTTCACGGATTGCAAACGCGTATTGATAGCACCAAAACCCGAAGCCATGTTTGTATCCATCGTGTTGAACCGCTCGGTGAGGAAAGCCATAAGAGCTTCATTGTTATGACCTGAAGCTTGAGGTGGTGGCTCAACTTGAGGTGGAGGGGCTTGCCTATCAACGCGTTCCCATCGGTCAAGAGTGTAGTGGAACCCGAACTTATGGAGAGAAGATTCACCAATCTATTTCTTACGGGGTTCAAGAGTATCATAGGAGTAATCAAAGATGAGGATGCAAAAGATATAGCTCAAAACAGTCCCATAAGTGAAAGATTTAAGAACATCGGTTTCACGAAGCTTCACATTATTGACCATCTCAGCGAACATAATTTTGACAATATTTGGTCGTTCTCCTCGGCGAAAGCACTCTAACAAAAAATAATCAACTTGACGAACATGGGAAAATTTACCTCCGGAGGGGCAAATGAACCATGAAATCATCAAGTGTAGGAACCGGTCATGAGCATCCAAAGAAAGAACGGAGACGGTGTGAGCACCAAAGTGTGTTTCATCCTCAATTCCTTCATTCTTGAGCCCAAGAGCAGTCTCTAAAAAGTGTATGTTGATAATGAACTTCTTCCCCAAGAGATACGATTCAATGCCAATCGCTTCGGTGTGATCTTCATTATCAATGAGCACGTCATTTGAGTAGAAAATAAGGACCACGTGCTTGAGGTAATATCCGGTATGTTCAAGAAAGCCATGAAGTTCCATTCTTGCAAAAGCTCTAGATAGCGAAACGCTCGGAATCAAGGAATAGGATATCAACAACACGCTCTCGACGAACGACTATATCCTTGACGTAGGAGAAACGATCCTTCATCTCTTGTGTCCGAAGACTTTTGAGAAAAAGTTAGTTGAGGTTAGGACGAATATTGGCTTGACTTGAAGCTTCACTTGATTGACCCGTCTTGCGTTTCTTGTTAACGTTTTCCATGGAAAAAATCCTAAAAACATAAAGCAAGCAATTTTAAAACTATAAGTGTATGCATGAACATCCTTAATTCAATCCAATGACAAATCCCATTTAGGTTTTAAAAAAATTTAAACACATATATACATATACAAAAAGAAATTTGAAAGAAAAAAAATACGTTTGAAAAACAGTAAAAAAATACGAGTAAAACCAAATATATTCGAAACAAAAATTTTGAGATTTTGAAAAAAAATTACAAATTTTGAAAAACCCAAGTTGAAAAACATATAATATATACAAAATTAAAATTTTCTAACCTAAAATACGAATAAAATCAAAGGAAAAAGAAAAGATGAAAATATACCTTCAATAGGGATTTTGGATGAATGAATGAATGATCTTGCACAAAATTGTTGAAGCTTGCTTAGACTTGAGTTTGTGAGTAAAAGCCCTCAAGATTTGATGAAAAACAATGAGGTTTGGAGGGTTTTTATAGGGAAAAACTGGGTTAGAGTTTTTAAGAGTTTTAATTAAAAGTGAACTTTAACATTTAAGACCCTTTTTAAAGTTGTTCGCATACCCGTTTCGGAACAGGCACGATCGTTCTGGAACGTGGGTACCAAAGCGTTGACTGACATTTCGATTCTAGTTGATCGTTCCGATACGGCTTTGACCGTATCGAATCCCACGTGTTGACCAGTATCGAAACGCGTTTCGATACACTTCTTGGCAGAGGCAAACTGTTTCGAAACCCTTTTAAGGCGTTTCGAAACACCCTAATCATAGATCACTCTTTTAAGGCGCCCATATCGAAACAGTTTAACCCTTTTTCGATACACCTAGGCTTGGAGGTGCAGATGAGGCTCTAATATTGCAGAAAAATGAATTTCATGAAGTCATATATGCATAAATGATATGAATGAGCAGGAATAACATGTAAAAACATAAACATACTCCCCCTAACTATAAGCATGGATGAAATTAGGAGTAAAAACACATAAGCATGACATTTTTTCAAGAAATCAAGCAATTTAAGTACAAAAAGGTCCTAAAAGGTCAAGATAGGCTAGTTAGACCTAACTCTCTCCTAAGGGACCAAAAACGCTCCTTATCCAAAGGCTTGGTAAAAATGTTTGCTAGTTGGTTTAAGGTGTTAACGAACTCTGTAGCAACATCTTCCTTAAGAACATGATCTCCAATGAAATGATGCCTTATTTTTATATGTTTGGTTCTAGAGTGTTGGATGGGATTTTTAGTTAAGCATATGACAATAGTGTTATCACACTTAAGGGGTATGGTTTTAACTTTAATACCATAATCTAAGAGTTGTTGCTTCATCCAAAGGACTTGAGCACAACAACTCCCTTAGGATATGTACTCGGCTTCAGTGGTAGATAGAGTTACACTATTTTGTTTCTTAGAGAACCAAGATATAAGCATACTACTTAAGAATTGACACGTTCCCGAAGTACTCTTCATATCAATTTTACACCCCCATAATCTGCATCCGAATAAGCATGAAAGTTGAAGGTTGAGTCTCTAGGGTACCAAAGACCTAGACAAGGGGTATCTCTAAGGTATCTAAAGATTCTCTTAATGTCTATAAGGTGAGACTCTCTAGGACTAGCTTGAAACCTAGCACACAAGCAAACACTAAACAATATATCCGGTCTACTTGCGGTAATGTAAAGCAAAGATCCAATCATAGATCGATAAAGCTTAGAGTCAACACACTTACCTCCTTCATCTTTGTCAAGTTTTGTAGATGAGCTCATTGGTGTGGCTTGAGGCTTTGCATTCTCCAAGCCAAACTTCTTGAGCATATCCTTGATATACTTTGCTTGATTGATGAAGGTGCCATCCTTCCTTTGCTTTATTTGGAATCCCAAAAAGAATGAGAGCTCCCCCATCATGCTCATCTCGAATTCACATTGCATTAACTTAACAAACTCTTTGCAATGACACTCATTAGTAGATCCAAAAATAATATCATCAACATATATTTGTACTACTAAGATGTCATTTTTATACCTTTTTATGAAAAGTGTAGTGTCCACCTTACCTTTTTCAAAACCTTTTTCAATCAAAAAGTTTGAAAGTTTTTCATACCAAGCTCTAAGAGCTTGTTTTAAACCATAAAGTGTTTTGGTTAGTTTGAAAACATGATTTGGAAATTTTGAATCTTCAAAACCCGGTGGTTGTTCCACATACACTTCCTCATTTATAAAACCATTTAAAATGCGCTTTTAACATCCATTTGAAAAAGCTTGAAATCATGATAACATGCATATGTAAGCAACATCCTAATAGCTTCCATTCTAGCTACGGGTGCATAGGTTTCATCAAAATCAATTCCCTCTTCTTGAGTGTAACCTTGAGCAACTAATCTACCTTTGTATCTCGCAATGTTACCACTCTCATCTAGTTTATTCCTAAATACCCATTTAGTTCCTATAGTAGATTGATTACTAGGCCTTTCAACTAATGTCCATACATTACTTCTCTCAAATTGATTTAACTCTTCTTGCATAGCCATAATCCAAAAATCATCTTTTATTGCTTCTTTTATATTCTTAGGCTCAATGCATGAAATAAAAGCAACATGGTTCATAAGTTTGAGAGAATATCTAGTAGTTACCCCCTTGGATGGATCACCCAAGATTTCAGCACATTTGACATAGTTGTACTCCCTTGGGTAGCTCACTTCCTTTTCCTTAAGAGCCAAGTCCTTCAAGGCTTCAAAAGGTGGATCTTGTTCATCCTCTTCTTTCGTATGAATTGTATCCTCCTTTGAAGTTTGTCCTCCATCAAAGGCATCAAGGATTCCTACATCATCATCATCACAAGAATCCTTCCTCGGAAGGAGGTTATCATCGAATACAATATGAATAGACTCTTCTACTACTAAAGTTCTCTTATTAAATACACGATAGGCTTTAGAGTTTAAGGAATAACCTAAGAAAATAGCTTCATCACTTTTAGCATCAAATTTACCTAAGTTATCTTTTCCATTGTTTAAAACAAAACACTTGCAACCAAATGGATGAAAATAGCTAATGTTAGGCTTTTTAGATTTTAGAATCTCATATGGTGTTTTCTTTAAAAGTGGCCTAATCATTACTCGGTTTACAATGTAGCAAGTGGTGTTTGTGGCTTCCGCCCAAAAATATTTAGGTAAATTGTTTTCACAAAGCATGGTTCTAGCCATTTCTTGTAAAGTCCTATTTTTCCTCTCAACTACCCCATTTTGTTGAGGAGTTCGAGGAGCCGAAAAATTGTGGCTAATACCATTTTCATTTAAAAACTCTTCAAAACCTAGATTTTGAAATTCGGTTCCATCATCACTTCTAATATGATAAATCTTAAGTTCAAGATCATTTTGAGTTAATTTTGAAAACGTGATGAATTTTTTTAAAGCCTCATCTTTAGTACTTAAAAATAGAACCCAAGTAAATCTAGAATAGTCATCAACAAGTACAAATGCATACGATTTACCACCCAAGCTCATAGTTCTAATAGGCCCAAATAAATCCATGTGAATTAGTTGTAAACACATACTTGTAGAAACATCATTAACGGATTTAAAGGATGATCTATGTTGTTTACCCTTAGAGCATGCATCACAAATTTTGTCATTTGAGAACTTAATTTTGGGCAAATCTCTAACTAGATTTAGGGAAACTAATTTTTCTAAAACACTAATGCTAGCATGTCATAGTTTCTTATGCCATAGCCATGCATCATTTTCATTTTGTGAAAAAAACATGCATGGGATGTATGAATGTCATCTAAATGCACCATGTATATATTATCTATGCGATGAACAATGAAAATTATATTATTTGATTTATCGTCAACAATTTTGCACCAATTTTTATCAAATAAGACATTAAATCCTTTATCACACAATTGACTAATGCTCAATAAATTATGTTTAAGACCATCAATATACAAAACATTTTCAATAAGTATAGTAGAGTGATTACCTTTGGATCCGATACCTTTAATGTGGCCTTTGGAGTTGTCTCCAAATGTCACTACTCCTCCACTTTTTGGCTTTAAGTCCATGAATCGACTCTTGTCTCTGGTCACGTGCCTCGAGCATCCACTATCAAGGTACCATGAGTTTTGACTTTGTGCTTTGGCCTTGTAGCAATGCTCCCCCTACAAACAAAGATATTAAGCTTTGATTTTTGGTACCCAAATCATTTTGGGTCCACGAGTGTTAGCTCCCAAAAGCTTGGTTCCTTTAGGAATCCAAGGTGACATAGCAACAACATTATTAGACTTGACGAGTTCCTTAGGAATCCATACACTTCTAATTTTCTTAGTTCTATTATGCCTATAGAAGCCACTTTGTTTGTCGTTATGTGTCTTTCTCTTAGGTTGGTTAGTTCTAGAGGATTCGCTTATCTCATTTTTCACATTACCAACATTTTTGAAAGACTCATTGAGCTTGTTAAGCTCATCTAACACCTTTTGGTGTTCACTATTGCATTGAGAAATAAGATTGTTTAAGTCTACATTTTCATCTTAAAAGAATTTAAGTTCATCTTGTAAACCTAAGATCTTTTTTCTCAAATTTTAAGTTAGCTTGAGAAAGTGAGTCATTTTTAGCATTTAATTCCGAAATAATTTTTTTTATTTCTTATGACCGACTCTTTATACTTCTCAACCGACTCATCATATACCTCTTGTAACTCATCATAAGCAACATGCAATTCATCAAATGTAAAATCAAAAGATGATGAGTTAGAGGTTACCATGGAGGAATCCTCCTCAAGAGCCATGAGGCAAAGGTTGGCCACTTTGTGTTCCTCAACCTCGGATGACTCCTCATCACTCCAAGTAGCAAGCTTGGTTTTGAGCTTTTTCTTCTTCTCAAAGCCCTTCTTCTTGAGTTGAGGGCACTCAGAACGAATATGATTCAGTTTTTTGCACTTAAAGCAAATGATTTGATCTCTCTCGTCTTCTTTGTTTTTGGTCTTGAAGTCCATTTTCTTTGAATCTTCCTTCCTCGATTGGACCTCATAAACCGTGAGAACCTTTTGGCTATCATAGCCAATTCTTCTAGGTCTTCCTCTTCACTAGAAGTGCTCTCCTCATGTAGAGAATCTTTGAGAGCCACTCCTATCTTCTTCTTCTTATCTACCTCAATCTTCTCCACTCTTCTCTCTTACTTTTTCCTTTCATCTTCCCTTCCTTGCTTTATTATCTCATGAGTTAGGAGAGAACCTAGTAACCCATCAAGCTTGAGTGTCTTCAAATTTTTTGCATCAATGATGGCGGTTCTCTTCTGTAAAACTAAAATTGATTTTGATATAACACATAAACCTAAGGATCAATTTGCAAAACAATAAATTTTTAAGTACTCTTTAAAGTCTCACAAATTGACAAGTATTTTTTGACAAAATAATATTTAAAGACTGGCTCATAAACATATATAATTCCCTAAGTCTTTTCCTATGTTTTTCAAGCCTAAGTATGCAAAAACGCCCAGGTGTATCGATACCCTTATGCGTATCGATACCCTCTTTTGCCACTGGAATTTTAATGGAGTTACCGTACCGATACGCCTTGCAACTGTATCGATACGATATTCATCTGGGCAACTGTTTTCATGAAACCGTACCGATACGCCTTGCAACCGTATCGATACGATAAACTCATCTTTGAAAAATCTGAGCATTTAATTATTTGACCGTTACTTGTCAGTTGGTTGGTTTCCCGATTTTCAAAAGATCGTTATACCGTACCGATACGCTTGGTATGCGTATCGATACACTTTTTATGTAAACTTGGCTTGGGATTCCAGTGAGCAAAAACCGTATCGATACGGCCTTCCGTATCGATACGCCCCTTGAAACCGTTCTGGTACGCCTTCTATGCGTATCGATACGCCCTGTTTTCAGGCACAACGACTCTTTCCTCTTTGATGCAGGTATCGATACGCCCTTCCCGAGTACCGATACGGTAGGCTGCAGAACTGCATTTAATGCGGGAAAATTGCTCCCAACGGCTCTATTGATGATCCCAACTACCCAAACGGCTAGAAATCAATGCAAGGATATAAAAACAAGCTTCAATTGACCAGGCAACAACTATTGAACCTACAAGCAACATCAAAGCAAAAATCCAAACCCTAGTGCTCTTCAAAGTCAAATTCTTGTACCCAACTCTATTGTTTTCAATTGTCATTTTGTCTTGTGAGTTTGGGGTGATTGAAATTGTAATTGGGTAGACATTTATCCTTTGTGAGGAATTATTTAAGTTTACCAAAAATTCTCTTTGTAAATTGAGTGGATTAAGCTTTGGGTAGAAAGCTTAATCGAATTTGTAAGGTTACCTCCTCATCCAAGAAAAGGGGAAGAATTCAAGTAGTGAATTGGTTGAAAATCCTTAGTGGGAACTAAGTTAGTGGATGTAGAGTTCATTTGGAGAACTTGAACCACTCTAACTACTTGTGTCATCTTTTATTTTTCACTAATTCTACCCACAAAATTTTTAATTGCTAATTCACCCCCTCTTGGCCATTTGCAATTGTGTGATCGACTCAACAATTGGTATCAGAGCTACACTCATTAGAAGGATTACAACCCTCTTGAGTCGATTCTAGGAGAGTTTGATCAACAACTAGTCAAGCAATGGCTTCCACCTCCAACTATGAGTCCCAATCTACCACCAAGCCACCATTCTTCAATGGGGATAACTACCCATATTGGAAGAATAGGATGAGGCTCTTCATCAAATCTACCGACTACATGGTGTGGGATGTGGTTGAAGAAGGTCCATACATTCCTATGAAGAGAGATGGAGAAAGACTTGTCCCAAAGGTAAAAGCCAAAATGACGGATGATGAAAGAAGAAGGATGCAAGTGAATGACAAAGCTCTCCATGTGATATTTTGTGCACTTGGTCCAGATATCTACTCCAAGATGTCTTCAATCGAAAATGCCAATGAGGTTTGGGATACCCTCGAGACAACATATGAGGGAACTAGCGATGTCAAGGAGACAAAAATTGGGCTACTCAATCTAAGCTATGAAAATTTCAAGATGGATCCCGATGAAAGTGTCTCCAAGATGTTTGATCGATTCTCGGTCATTGTCAACGGATTGAAGGGGTTCGAAGAGATTATCCCCGAAGACAAACTAGTAAGGAAATTGTTGTACTCTCTTCCGGAGTCATAGGATGGCAAGAGAACAACTATTATTGAAGCTAGAGATTTGAAGACTCTCAAGCTTGATGCTCTTGTTGGATCTCTACTCACCCATGAGATCATGAGGAAGGGAAGAGAAGAAAATGGTTGAGAAGAAGAAAGTGGGAATTGCTCTTAAAGCTTCACATCAAGAAAGCGATTCAAGTGAAGATGAAGATGAGGAGATGGCCATGTTGGCCAAATGGTTTACTCGGTTCATGAAGTCCAATCGTGGAAGATAATTTATTAGAAAGGGAGACTTCAAGAGCAAGAGTAAGGAAGAGGAGAATGACCAAATCACTTGCTATGAATGCAAGAAGTCGGGTCACATCCGTTCCGAATGTCCTCAATTTAAGAGAAAGATCTTTGGGAAGAAGAACAAGCTCAAAGCTCAAATAGCAACTTGGAGTGACGATGAGTCATCCGAGGAAGAGGAGGAAGTGGCCAATCTATGTCTCATGGCCATTGATGATGAACCAAAGGTAAATTCTAACTTATCCAATTTTGATTTTACTTTTGATGAACTTCAAGATGCTTATGATGAATTGCAAGAGGTTTACGATGAGTTAGTAGGAAAATACAAAGAGTCTATTTTGAAAAACAAGAAAACCATTTCCGATTTGAAAAATCAAAATGAGCTAACTCCGAATTGGAAAAGAAAGTTTTGTTTTTAGTAAATCTTTCAAATGATCTTAAAACAAAAAATCTTGAACTTGAAAAACTTCTTTCCGATTTTCAAGGTTATCACACAAAGGAAGTGGATAATCTTAAAACATCCATTGCTATTGGGAAAAACAATTTTGAAAAAGGAAATCCTTCTAAATCCCAATATGTAAAAAGAAAACCCTTTATTCCTAAACAAAGAAATTTTTATAAGCAATCTAGAGGTCAAAGAGTTAGGAGTGTTTGGGTTCCTAAGGAGCTCATTATTTCTAATAATATGAATGCTATTGCTTCTTGGATTCCTAAGGGAACCAAAATTTTGAAGGCTAACACTCATGGACCCAAAATGATTTGGGTACCAAAAATCAAGGCCTAATTTCTTTGTTTGTAGGGGGAGCATTGCTACAAGGCCAAAGCTTCAAGCCAAAACTCATGGTACCTTGATAGTGGATGCTCAAGACATATGACCGGTGACAAGAGTAGATTCGTGGAACTAAAGCCAAAGAGTGGTGGAGTAGTGACTTTCGGTGACAACTCCAAAGGCCATATTGAAGGAATAAGCTCCATTGGTAATCACTCTTCTATTTTCATTGAAAATGTTTTGTATGTCAACGGTCTTAAACATAATTTGTTGAGCATTAGTCAATTATGTGATAAGGGTTTTAATGTTTTATTTGATAAAAGTTGTTGCAAAATTATAAACATTAAAACAAATCAACTAATGCTCATAGGACATAGAATAGGCAATATTTATATGGTGCATTTATATGACATCCATTCATCTCATACATGCTTAGTTGCACATGATGAACATGACTCATGGCTTTGGCATAGAAAATTAGGACATGCTAGCATGAGTGTCTTAGAGAAATTAATTTCCCTTAATCTAGTTAGAGGTTTACCCAAACTTAAATTTTCTAATGATAAAATTTGTGATGCATGTTCAAAGGGTAAACAACATAGAACTTCATTTAAATCCATTAATGATGTCTCCACTAGTAGATGTTTACAATTAATTCATATGGATCTTTTTGGGCCTATTAGAACAATGAGCTTGGGTGGTAAATCATATGCTTTTGTGCTTGTAGATGACTATTCTAGGTTTACTTGGGTTCTATTCTTAAGTACAAAAGATGAGGCTTTAGAAAAATTCATCACATTTTCTAAAATAACTCAAAATGATCTTGAACTTAAAATTTCTCACATTAGAAGTGATCATGGAACTGAATTTCAAAATCTAGGTTTCGATGAGTTTTTAAATGAAAATGAGATTAGCCACAATTTTTCCGCACCTCGCACTCCTCAACAAAATGGGGTAGTTGAGAGGAAAAATAGAACTTTAGAAGAAATGGCTAGAACCATGCTTTGCGAAAATAATTTACCTAAATATTTTTGGGCGGAAGCCACAAATACCGCTTGCTATATTATAAATCGAGTAATGATTAGGCCAATTTTGAAGAAAACACCTTATGAGATTTTGAAATCTAAGAAGCCTAACATTAGCTATTTTCATCTTTTTGGTTGCAAGTGTTTTATTTTGAATAATGGTAAAGAAAACTTAGGTAAATTTGATGCTAAAAGTGATGAAGCTATTTTCTTAGGGTACTCTTTAAACTCTAAAGCCTATCGTGTGTTTAACAAAAGAACTCTAGTAGTTGAAGAGTCAATACATGTTGTTTTCGATGATAACCTCCTTCCGAGGAAGGAATCTTATGATGATGATGATGTAGGAGTCCTTGATGCCATTGATGGAGAACAAACGTCAAAGGTGGATGAGGTTCCATCTAAAGATGAGGATACACAAGATCCACCTCTTGAAGCCTTGAAGGACTTGGCTCTTGAGGAAAAGGAGGTGTCTTACCCAAGGGAGTTCAACTATGTCAAAGGTGGTGAAATCTTGGGTGATCCATCCAAGGGGGTAACTACTAGATCCTCTCTCAAATTAATAAACCATGTTGCATTTCTTTCATGCATTGAGCCTAAAAATATTAAAGAAGCTTTAAAAGATGACTTTTGGATTTTGGCCATGCAAGAAGAATTAAATCAATTTGAGAGAAGTAAAGTTTGGACATTAGTTGAAAGGCCTAGTAATCAATCTACTATAGGAACTAAATGGGTATTTAGGAATAAATTAGATGAAAGTGGTAATATAGTGAGAAACAAGGCTAGGCTTGTTGCTCAAGGCTATACCCAAGAAGAGGGAATTGATTTTGATGAGACATATGCACCCGTAGCTAGGATGGAAGCAATTAGGATGCTTTTAGCATTTGCATGTTATAATAATTTCAAGCTTTTTCAAATGGATGTGAAAAGTGCCTTTTTAAATGGTTTTATAAATGAAGAAGTGTGTGTGGAACAACCACCGGGTTTTGAGGATTCAAAATTTCCAAACCATGTGTTTAAACTAACAAAAGCTCTCTATGGTTTAAAACAAGCTCCTAGAGCTTGCTATGAGAGACTTTCAAATTTCTTAATTGAAAAGGGTTTTGAAAAGGGAAAAGTGGATACTACACTCTTCATAAAAAGATATAACAATGACATCTTAGTAGTACAAATCTATGTTGATGATATCATTTTTGGTTCTACTAATGAGTGTTATTGTAAAGAATTTTCTAAGCTAATGCAAGGCGAGTTCGAGATGAGCATGATGGGGGAGCTCTCATTCTTTTTGGGACTCCAAATTAAGCAAAGGAAAGATGGCACCTTCATAAATCAAGCTAAGTACGTGAATGATATGCTCAGAAAGTTCGACTTGGAGAATGCAAAACCTCAAGCCACACCTATGAGTTCTTCCATAAAGCTTGACAAAGATGAAGGAGGTTAGTGTGGTGATTCTAAGCTTTATAGATCCATGATAGGTTCTTTGCTTTACCTTACCGCAAGTAGACCAGATATTATGTTTAGTGTTTGCTTGTGTGCTAGGTTTCAAGCTAGTCCTAGAGAATCACACTTAGTTGCCATTAAGAGAATTTTTAGATACCTTAGAGACACACCTACTATAGGTATTTGGTATCCTAAAGACTCTTCCTTTAGCCTTCATGCTTTTTCGGATGTGGATTATGGGGGGTGTAAGATAGATAGGAAAAGTACTTCCGGGATATGCCAATTCCTAGGTAGTATGCTCGTATCTTGGTTCTCTAAGAAACAAAATAGCTTAGCATTATCTACCACCGAAGCGGAGTACATATCCTTAGGGAGTTGTTGTGCTCAAGTCCTTTGGATGAAGCAACAACTCTTAGATTATGGTGTTAAAATAGAAACCATACCCCTTAGGTGTGACAACACTAGTGCCATTTGTCTCACTAAGAATCACATCCAACACTCTAGAACTAAACACATAGAAATTAGACATCATTTCATTAGAGATCATGTTTTGAAAAGTGATGTTGTTATAGAGTTTGTTGATACCTTGAACCAATTAGCAGATATATTTACAAAACCTTTAGATAAAGAGCGATTTTGGACCCTTAGGAGAGAGTTAGGTTTAACTAGCCTTTCTTGACCCTTTTAGGTCCCAGAATGTCTAAATTTACTTGAAATTGTTTATGATTCATGCTTGTGTTAATTTTGTTCCTTTTGCTTCTATGCATGTTGCTAGGGGGAGTATGTATTAAGTTTAGCCATTAAAACTTGTTCATATGACATGTACATGCATTTAGGAACGTTTCAAATTGGATTTTTGCACTTAAATCTGTCAAATCTACATAATCTGGTAAAGGTGTATCGATACGGCTGCAAAGCGTATCGATACGGGTTGATAATTGGGAATTTTTGTGGATGAACGAGTATCGATACGACCCCGCGTATCGATACGGTACAAGTCAAGGGAAATAGTCAAAGCCAAGCGTACCGATACGGCCCCGCGTATCGATACGGTAGTAACGACGAATATAAAATTAGGGTTAAAGGGTATCGATACGCGTGTATAGCGTATCGATATGCCCTCGACGGAGAGGATATTTAGGGCTGCAATTTTTAAAACTCTTTAAAAATTCAAAAACCCTTTTTCTCTCAAAAACCCTAGCCGCGAAACCCTATATAAACCCCCTCAATCCTTCAAATTTTACCATCAATCTTCAAAATTTCTTGAGGGTTTTTACTCTACACATCAAGGCAAAGCTTTGGCATCAAATCTTGTGCATTCACATCCCCTCTTTCATCCATTCTAAGATTCAAGGTATAAAACTTTTCTTTTCTATTTTCTTTAATTTTCGTTTGTTTTTAATTGTTGTTTCAACTGATTTTTTGTACAAACCTTGTTTGATTGTTATGGGTTTCATCTTTTTCATAAATTTTTTTCAAAAAAAAATTTAATTAAAATTTTTTCATTCGAATATATTTTATATTCGATTTGTTTTTTTAAAAACTGTTTCTTTTTATTTTTTTAAAAATTGTGAATATCTCTTTAAAATTAAAATTCTTTTTACAAATTACCTTGAATTATTAGAATTTATTGGATTGAATAGGATGTTAATTGCATACATATTCGAATCTTTTTAATGTGTTTTCAGGGTTATGGCACCGAAAAAGGGAACTAAGCGTCATCGTTCTACTTCCAATCCTATTGAGGATGTCGAGGGTAATCCTACACCTAACCTTCCTTATATTATCCAATTAAGTTTTCCCGAGGATGGTGATATGGAACGATATAAACTTTTTCAAGGAATGAACCTTAGGGAAGAGCGTGTTGTGTCAATTCCTTTCTTAAATTCTGCCCGTTTCAAGTTTCAATACCTATCTTTAATTAAGCAATGGAAATTTTTAACCTTTTTGAGCATTCCTCCTATACTCTATAGGAATCTAGTCATCGTGTTCTTTTCTAATGCCATATGCATTCATGATGAAGCTAGGGAGAGTGTCATTGCTATCGAATCTTCTGTTATGGGTAAAACTTTTCAAATTGATCAAAAAACTTTATGTAATGTCTTTGGTTTTGAAGATGGTGGTATTAATAATGAATAATCTTTGGGTACGGGTCCTTTAGGCTCAGCTAAAGTTCTAAATGCTCATGACCGTATCCTTCATCTTCTTGTTTCTTGGTTCATTCGTCCATCGGGTGGGAAATATTCAACTATTCGTCAAACGGATGATTTTTGGCTTAGGTGTTTTAGAGAAGGTAAACGTCCAAATTTGTGTCAAATTATGTTTGCTGACCTTGTCTTTTTAGTTCAACACCGTCACACCAAACAAGTCTCCTCTTTTTACTACTCAACGGCTTTGAGTTTTCTATTTCATTCCCTTGGCATTGATTGTTCGCATGACTTTCCCGAAACCCTTGGCCTACCTATTGATGAGCGTTCTCTAGCTCGCTCCGGTTTTTCTTATGTTGATAATGAATGGGTTCGCACCCCTCATGATCCTCCACAAGATGCTCCGGTCGATACCTCTCGTGCTTCTTCGAGCTCTCACCGTGCTTCTTTTGATTCCTCTTCCATGGATATTCTCATGACTTTCCTAAATGAGAAGTTCACCGCAATGGATAATCGTTTCACATCTTTAGAAGATCGCGTCCAAGGCATGGAAAAGAAGATAGACACCATAGCTTCTCGCCAAAACTCCACGGATATCTCTCTTACCGCCTTCCATGGTGCTTGGATCAATCAAAACCGAAGGAATCAACCCTCTCAAGAAGATGAAGAAGAAGATGACGATGACGATGATGATGAAGAAGGGGACGAGTAGTTCATGCATCTCATCTTAGGGCATTTAGTATTTTCTATATGTTCTTGCAATTTTTTTTTGAATTTGAAGTTTATGCCTATTATCTATGTTTTTAGGATTTTAAAAGTTTGGATTATGATGGTTGCTTTGAAATTTATGCATTTGAACCTTTATGTTTATTTTGAAGTTTATGCATTTGAGCTCTTATGCTTGCTTTAAGTTTAATGAATTATTGTTGCTTTATATTGCTATTATCCTTGTATTCTATTTTGATCTAACAAAAAGGGGGAGAATGATCATAGAGTCAAATGTTTTTTTTTTGAAAACCTATCTTAAAGTAAGGGGAGAAAGCTTTTCAAAGTTTCAAAAACTTAAAAATTTATTTATAGTTTTGTTATATCAAAAAGGGGGAGATTGTAAAACTAAAATTGATTTTGATATAACACATAAACCTAAGGACCAATTTGCAAAACAATAAATTTTTAAGTACTCTTTAAAGTCTCACAAATTGACAAGTATTTCTGAACAAAATAATATTTAAAGACTGGCTCTTAAACATATATAATTCCATAAGTCTTTTCCTATGTTTTTCAAGCCTAAGTATGCAAAAACGCCCAGGTGTATCGATACCCTTATGCGTATCGATACCCTCTTTTACCACTGGAATTTTAATGGAGTTACCGTACTGATACGCCTTGCAACCGTATCGATACAATATTCATCTGGGCAACTGTTTTCATGAAACCGTACCGATACGCCTTGCAACCGTATCGATACGATAAGCTCATCTTTGAAAAATCTGAGCATTTAATTATTTGACCGTTACTTTTCAGTTGGTTGGTTTCCCGATTTTCAAAAGATCGTTATACCGTACCGATACGCTTGGTATGCGTATCGATACACTTTTTATGTAAACTTGGCTTGGGATTCCAGTGAGCAAAAACCGTATCGATACGGCCTTCCGTATCGATACGCCCCTTGAAACCGTACCGGTACGCCTTCTATGCGTATCGATACGCCTTGTTTTCAGGCACAACAGCTCTTTCCTCTTTGATGCAGGTATCGATACGCCCTTCCCGAGTATCGATACGGTAGGCTGCAGAACTGCATTTAATGCGGGAAAATTGCTCCCAACGGCTCTATTGATGATCCCAACTACCCAAACGGCTAGAAATCAATGCAAGGATATAAAAACAAGCTTCAATTGACCAGACAACAACTATTGAACCTACAAGCAACATCAAAGCAAAAATCCAAACCCTAGTGCTCTTCAAAGTCAAATTCTTGTACCCAACTCTATTGTTTTCAATTGTCATTTTGTCTTGTGAGTTTGGGGTGATTGAAATTGTAATTGGGTAGACATTTATCCTTTGTAAGGAATTATTTGAGTTTACCAAAGCTTCTCTATGTAAATTGAGTGGATTAAGCTTTGGGTAGAAAGCTTAATCGAATTTGTAAGGTTACCTCCTCATCCAAGAAAAGGGGAAGAATTCAAGTAGTGAATTGGTTGAAAATCCTTAGTGGAAACTAAGGTAGTGGATGTAGAGTTCATTTGGAGAACTTGAACCACTCTAACTACTTGTGTCATCTTTTATTTTTCACCAATTCCTCCCACAAAATTTTTAATTGCCAATTCACCCCCTCTTGGCCATTTGCAATTGTGTGACCAACTCAACATCTTCCCATTCCAAGACCCGAGAAATGAGTAGAGTAACTTCTGGACTAGTTTGTCTTCCAATTTTATCTCTCCAAAACCCTTTAGCCCGTTGACGATTGTTGAGAAACGATCGAACATCTTTGACACGGTTTCATCGGGCTCCATTTTGAAATTCTCATAGCTAAGACTGAGAATTCCAATTTTTGTCTCCTTCACATCACTTGTTCCTTCATAAGTAGTCTCAAGTGTATCCCACACTTCCTTAGCACTTTCGATGGAGGAAACTTTGGAGTAGATGTCGGGACCGAAAGAGCAAAACAACATGTAAATAGCTTTATCATTGATTTGAATCTTCTTTCTCTCTTCTTCACTCATCTCATTTTTCTTCTTTGGCACCAATCTTCCTTCGTCGTCTCTCTTCATCGGAATAGAGGGACAATATTTAATGGCATCCCAAACTAGATAATCGTTGGATTTAATGAGGAGACGCATCTGGTTCTTTCAAAAAGGGTAGTTATCATCGTTGAAGAAAGACGGTTTGGTGGTTGATTGAGACTCGTACATGTTTGACCCGGAGGTAGATGCCATAGATAGCTTTGTGGTTGATCACACTCTTCTTAGGAACTCATCTTGTGATTGTTAATCCTTCAAAGAGTTATGCTCTGATACCAATTGTTGAGTGGATCAATGAAACGATATAAGCCAAGAGGGGGTGAATTGGATTTTTAGAACTTTTGGTGGTGGAGTGGAAAATTAAAAATGCTAGACAAGAGGATTTAAAGTGGTTCAAGTTTCAATTGAACTATACATCTACTATCTTAGCTTTACTAAGGATTTTCCAACAATCCACTAATTGTTCTTCCCTTTTTTCTAGGCTAAGGAGGTAACCTTTACAATACCGGTCAAATTTTCTACCCAAAATTTAACCCAACCTTCACTCAAGTGATACAAAGAATATGAAGGCTAAAAATAGTATATCTCAATACAAAATATAGCCCTTTTACAAGCACTCAACCCAATTGAACAGATAAGAATGGGAATTACAAATTTCACAATTGGGGTTTATAAGAAATAATGGGATTTTGGCACAAATGCTTGGCTTTGATGTTTGGATAATTCTTTGAAGACCAATAGTTGTTGCTGGAGCTTTTAGAGGTCCCTTTTATACCTTCTCATTGAATTCTAGCCCGTTGGGGTTGCTGCATTCATCAATATAGTCGTTGGGATGTTATCTTCCCTCCATAAATGCATTCTACAACTACCCGTTCCGAAACGCCAGACCCTGTTTCAAAACAGACCAAAATAGAAAGAGTCGTTGGGGTGTAATAAATAGACAGTACCGAAACGGTTACGATCGTTTTGATACGCTAAGAGCCCGTTTCGAAACTCGTTTCGAAACATTTTGCCACTGTCAAAGCCTGTATCGAAACGGCTTAGAAGCGTTTCGATACGCCTTAACGATAATTTTAAATTCAGTTGTAAAACTTCAACGGTCATATTTTTAAACCCAGTTTGAATTTCGTTTCGAAACGTTTGAGGTCGTTTCGATACTGCCCTATCGAAATGGATCAAATCGTTCCGATGTTCTTCATATGTTTCGAAACACGTTCTGAAATAGAGGTTAACAATTTCAAATTGTTCCGAAACGCCCAAAGGCCGTTCCGAAACGGTGACTCGAAAATCACTGTTTTGGCTTGATAAACACTTAGAAAATATTTGACAAGTTGAGATTTTGACTTAAACATTTTTCTTTAAATACATAGAGAGGTTTTGAGGACTTAAAAATTCATTTTCCATTTTTCAATTTAGTCCTTAAATCTTTTGTTATATCAAAATCAATTTATTGGTTTCACAACTCAAAACAGAGGATTTGGATTCGGGCTTTGTGGACGGAAATCTAGGTAGTTCAGAGGCTTGATTCGGCATCTTGGACATCAGTTGTGTGTTGGCTGGTGAGTGGATCGATTTTAAAAACCTTAAAGTTGTTAAGGGAATGTTTTGGGAGTTTGGATTGAGCTTGAAAGGCCAATCCAAGCTCGAGAGTAAGTTTTAAAGGTTTATGCAAGTAAATTGTGTTTTTACGATTCTTGAATGCAAGCTGAGTATGCTATGTTGTTATGCTTGAATTGCATTGTTATGCATGTTGAAACTTATATCTTGTGTTTATACTTGCATTGTGAGTACATGCCTTGCATGAAAAGTTTGGACTTGGTACGTGGTTCAAGAATCGGTAATGTTTGTGGTTATAATTGAGTATATTGACATGTGTTTGGTTGTTACCGAATATAATTGATCGATCAATAGAATTAGAGTGCACTCGAGATAAAATTTGTGTGTGGCCTTAGTGATGTTAGATTCCACAAGGAGGAGTATGGTGATGTGAGATTCCACCGGAAATTATGTTATTACTAGACGGGTGAGTACGGTGATGTGAGATTCCACCGGAAGTGTCTAGTGGGTTTGAGAAACTATCTGCATATCCGAGTAAAAACGGTGAATATCAATATACCATTGAATGCTTTAGTTCTCATGTTAAGCATGTTGTTGATTTTTCCCTCTATTTATGCTTATGTTTATGCATTGTGGTTTACTTTGCTTGCGATATGAGAATGAGCATATGGTGAGCCTATGGCTTGTGGTTGCATTCGGTAAATGCACGGGAAGGTAAAAGTATGGCATTGTGTGTTCAAGCATGTGGAAATGATTTAGAAACAGTTTTGGTTTTCAAGAAAACTATGTTTTAAAAACGACATTGTTGTAGCTACCGTTTTGAGCACCGCTCACTAAGCTTAAACGCTTACGCTCTCTTTTCCAACAATGCAGACCCTTAGACCTTCAGAGCAGCTCGGGGAACAAGGGAGAATCCAAGGGAGTTTGGTTTGCTCAAGTATTGTTTAGACTTCAATAATTAGTATTTAAGCAATGGGATATGACCTTTGTGTTTTGTGATGATGATGGCATGTTCTTTTGCTCAGACAAGTATGTTTAGTTGTTTTGAGCTTGTATTGCCTTATGCCATGTTGAAGTATGCTTTTATTTAACTTTTGGCTCTGTTGGTGAATGCTTTGTATGCATGTTTTCCTTTAAATTCCTATCATGATGAATGTGTCATCGCTATGTGTTTGAATTGCTTCGTATGTTTATCCATGGATGCTTTATATTGTATAAGTGCTTGTATGTTGCTTGACTAGTCGTTAAATGCCTTTACTGCCGAGTCCTTGTGTTTTTAGTAGCCAAAACAAGTGTTGCAGTGCAGGGCGTATCGATACGCTCAAGGGCTGTATAGATACGGTCCCCTACTTTGAACCTTGTTTTAGGCAAGGCGTACCGGTACGCGGGGGTGTATCGATACGCCAAATGCTCACTGGAAATCGGAGAAATTAACGAGATTTTGGCGTATCGGTACGGATCCGGAGGGTATCGGTACGGTCTTCGTAGTTTGACCTTGGGAAGTTGACCGTTGAGAGCGTATCGATACGGTCTTCTAGCGTATCAATACGGTCTCCCTAGGTTGACTTTGGGGTGTTGACCAAGTCCAGACGTATCGATACAGTCCTTTAGCGTACCGATACGGCCTGTTGTAAAATTCAAAAAGGGTTGTTTTAATTACATGTTTTGCCTAATTCCATATCTATGTGTGTTTTCCGCTGCGTGTCCTCTCACATAGGATATAATTAGTGCATCTAGACAAGATAACTTTAAAAGAAATTTTCTAGGGTTGCTAATCGGAGGGGAGCCTTAACGGGTTTCGCTTCGGTTTTCCCCGTGTAACCCGTTCGATGCGGTCTGGCGGCTGGGCCGGGTTGAGGGGGTTACAGTAACCGACTGTTGTTGACCCAAACCCGAGTTGGACTTGTTACTATAGTAACCGAACCCGGCCTGCATCCGACCGAGAACGAACCGAACCTGAATTAGACATGTTACTGTGGACTCGATACCCGACTTGCACCCGACTGAAACGAACCCGAACCCGAGACCGACCTGGCAGATAACCGATATTACTCGACTTGTTTTGAACCCGACCTGTTTTGAACTTGAACTGATATTGACCTGACATATAGTTGAGGAAGTCTATGATTTGATGAATTTAAAGTGTTGATAAATGTAAACTATTAATTTATTAAATCAATTTAAAATGTTAAATAATATTTTATTATATATACATATATAATCAATTTAATATATATATATATAAAAGAAAGATTATATTTAGATATTCATTTCACACTACTAAGTTTTAAATTTTGTTAAATAATTCAATATGCTTAGTTCTAACTCATTCAATATAAATTATTTGTGAAGTTAATAAGAATTAATATACTTAAATTTATTTTATTAAAAAATATTCGAAATTTAAAAGTTTTATTAAATTAATTACTTGTGAATGATGAATTTTAAACAATTTCTTTTAAAATTTAAATCAATTTGTTAATTGTGATCATTAAATTAAAAAAAATATTTTATTAAAAAATTAATTATAACCATTAAATTAGTGGAAAATACTTTCTAGTTTAACGTTAAAAATCTATTTTATTAAAAAAAATTAATTATAACCATTAATTAATATAATATAATTTTAGTTTAGGAGGGAATTTTTTTTGAATTGACAGGGGACAATTTTTTTAATTGATTGGGGGGAAGCAAGCTGCCAAATAGGGGCGGAGAATTGGCGGGTTTTTTTTCTTTAAGGGTTAATCACCCTTTAGTTCCTTTCTTAATTAGATTCTTCGAGTTTAGGTTTTTTAGGTTTTAGTTTATTTCTTTTTAGTCCTAACTTTTGGTTTAGTTTCTTTAGATTTCATTTAATTAGGTCATGCTTCATAAATTGATTAATTATTAAGCCTTTTGATTTGCTTTAAGTTTAATTTGGCCCTCGTATAAAGATTTGATTATTAATTAGCTTTAATAATTTGATTAATTTATGAATTGGGATCTAATTAATAATTTAGTTTTAATTTATTTTCAAATTTTTCATTTTTATGTTTTGATTTATTTCGTTTGTTAGATTTATGAGTTCATATTTGGGGTTTAGGCGTAAATGTGTCAAGTTGATTGTTTGGGGTTATGAGATTGGTTTAGGGATTATGTGATTAGGCTTACACTTTATTTATTAGTGAATAGTGCTTGTGAGATTTAGAGATTCATGTTTGGATTTTAGGGGTAAATGTGTCAGCTTGATTATTTGGGGTTAAGGTTTGAGGTTTATGGGTATAGTTTAGGGGCATACATACATATCATATATATATATATATTGATGAATATATATATATATGTATTATATATATATATATATATTGTCACATCCCAAAAAACCGGTCTAATCGAAATCAGGTTCCGATGACCGAATATTTTGTATCGATAAAATAATTTATTTGATCTTATTTAGTTTATTCGAATTAATTTATAATTTATTATTATAATTATAATTATTATTATTAAAAAGAAAAGAAAAAATGGCAATGGGACCCACGGCCAATTCCTTCAAATTGAAGGAACTTGCCGTGGTATTCCCACATCAAGGGACATACGGCACACCCACAAAATGGGTGGCAAAGCCATGTTTCCACGTGGCCAAGCCTAAGGGCATTATACCCCAAATTTTGGCCAACACCCCACCTACGTGGAGAATGGAAATGGGAATGAAGGCCGGTTCATCTAGTATAAATAGCTTGGGAGTGTTGCGCAAGAGAGCAAGGAAAAGGAAAGTAATAATGAAAGTGTGAGGGGTTCGAATAAATGGAAAAAGAATATATATAGGGGAAGATTATGCGCAAATGAGGAAGAAAATAAGGAGATAGTGAAGAAACAATAATTAGGTGGGTTCGAGTTCAGTATTAGATTAGTGATCCGATAAATTCGATATAGTAATATCGAATCTCTGCCAACGTCGGGGTAAACTCAAATCTTTGGTTGGTCTAAGTTTCGGTATCGAGTTTGATTAATATTTTTATTCGATATTATCTTGTCGGTCCTAACCGATTCCTATTTAACCTAGTCTAAGAAATCGATAAAAGACGACCATCAACCAAGGGAAAAGGTGATGTTATACGGGAACCCTAATATCGATGTGAGTGTAGATGCATTTGTCTCGGGTGACACGGTGTCATTCCGATCTTTGTTTCTATGTTCTGATATGTGAGTGTAGCAGCGTCTCGGGTTAGGCAAGGGCCTACTCGAATGTGTCATTTTTTGTTAATACTAACGTTGAGTTAGAGATTTTTACATCATTGATCATGTGTTGGTAAGTATATGGTAAGTGTTGCATTGATTCTACGTTCATAGCATGGTTATTATTGTTATGAAAATCATTGAAAGCATTGACATGTAATATGTATGACATGAATCATTGTTACTGTTTATTTGCCATGACATATTGTTTAAGAATCATGAATGATGAATCATTGTTGTTGAATCGGTCCAAGAAAAAATATTGATTATTGATATTGTTTTTGTTATGATTGGATAACATGCCTTTCATTTATAATATGTATATAGATTGCTTATGTGAAATGTGCCATTTAAATATGCAGCATTGCATAACATGCTCATTCATTGTTATTGGCTACCTCACATAGACTATGTAAGTCTAATGCATTCATTTGCATAACATTTCAGGCTAACAAAGTGTTCGGTCCGAGATCGGAACAGTCAAAGGATTGGCAAGTCACTACAAGTAAAGAGTAATGTGTTTTGTCCTTATGAACTCCTAGTATGGTGGCAAAGTAGTTAAAGTAATTATACTAGTCTTGTGGCCCTACTATTATGTATATGTTGTCTATGTTTTGTATAAGATTTTAAAGTTAAAATGACTTTTGAGTTAGTAATAAAATTGATATATTTGGCACTAAAATATTGATTAAAAGTTTAAGATTTATGTTTCCGATCTTCGTTATGTTTTTCGGTAGCGCTCTCCGACCCGGTTCTCTACTAGGCCGGGAAGGGGGTGTTACATTTGTGGTATCAGAGCTAGAGTTTAGTCGGTTCTGGACTAAACCTATGCATGTTTGTATTGTTTGTTATGTTACTTTGTCACCTATGAGTTATTTATTTTGTATTGTGACTTGCCGACTAATTCGATCTCTTTATGTTTAGATGTCTAAATTCAGCCAGGCTCATATAGATGAGCGTATTGTTGTCGGAGAGAATTCGAAGACGAATTTTCTTTAAAGGGGGAGAGAGTTGTCACATCCCAAAAAATTGGTCTAGTCAGAATCAGGTTCCGATGACCGAATATTTTGTATCGATAAAATAATTTATTTGATCTTATTTAGTTTATTTGAATTAATTTATGATTTATTATTATAATTATAATTATTATTATTATAAAGAAAAAAAAAGAAAAAATGGCAATGGGACCCACGGCCAATTCCTTCAAATTGAAGGAACTTGCCGTGGTATTCCCACATCAAGGGACATACGGCACACCCACAAAATGGGTGGCAAAGCCATGTTTCCACGTGGCCAAGCCTAAGGGCATTATACCCCAAATTTTGGCCAACACCCCACCTACGTGGAGAATGGAAATGGGAATGAAGGCCGGTTCATGTAGTATAAATAGCTTGGGAGTGTTGCGCAAGAGAGCAAGGAAAAGGAAAGTAAGAATGAAAGTGTGAGGGGTTCGAATAAATGGAAAAAGAATATATATAGGGGAAGATTATGCGCAAATGAGGAAGAAAATAAGGAGATAGTGAAGAAACAATAATTAGGTGGGTTCGAGTTCAGTATTAGATTAGTGATCTGATAAATTTGATATAGTAATATCGAATCTCTGCCAACGTCGGGGTAAGCTCAAATCCTTGGTTGGTTTAAGTTTCGGTATCGAGTTTGATTAATATTTTTATTCGATATTGTCTTGTCGGTCCTAACCAATTCCTATTTAACCTAGTCCAAGAAATCGATAAAAGACGACCATCAACCAAGGGAAAAGGTGATGTTATACGGGAACCCTAATATCGAGGTGAGTGTAGATGCATTTGTCTCGGGTGACACGGTGTCATTCCGATCATTGTTTCTATGTTCTGATATGTGAGTGTAGCAGCGTCTCGGGTTAGGCAAGGGCCTACTCGAATGTGTTATTTTTTGTTAATACTAACGTTGAGTTAGAGATTTTTACATCATTGATCATGTGTTGGTAAGTATATGGTAAGTGTTGCATTGATTCTACGTTCATAGCATGGTTATTATTTTTATGAAAATCATTGAAAGCATTGACATGTAATATGTATGACATGAATCATTGTTACTGTTTATTTGCCATGACATATTGTTTAAGAATCATGAATGATGAATCATTGTTGTTGAATCGGTCTAAGGAAAAATATTGATTATTGATATTGTTTTTGTTATGATTGGATAACATGCCTTTCAATTATAATATGTATATAGATTGCTTATGTGAAATGTGCCATTAAATATGCCATTTAAATATGCAGCATTGCATAATATGCTCATTCATTGTTATTGGCTACCTCACTTAGACTATGTAAGTCTAATGCATTCATTTGCATAACATTTCAGGCTAACAAAATGTTCGGTCCGAGATCGGAGCAGTCAAAGGATTGGCAAGTCACTACAAGTAAAGAGTAATGTGTTTTGTCCTTATGAACTCCTAGTATGGTGGCAAAGTAGTTAAAGTAATTATACTAGTCTTGTGGCCCTACTATTGTGTATTTGTTGTCTATGTTTTGTATAAGATTTTAAAGCTAAAATGACTTTTGAGTTAGTAATAAAATTGATATATTTGGCACTAAAATATTGATTAAAAGTTTAAGATTTATGTCTCCGATCTTCGTTATGTTTTTCGGTAGCGCTCTCCGACCCGGTTCTCTACTAGGCCGGGAAGGGGGTGTTACATTTGTGGTATCAAAGCTAGAGTTTAGTCGGTTCTGGACTAAACCTATGCATGTTTGTATTGTTTGTTATGTTACTTTGCCACATAGGAGTTATTTATTTTGTATTGTGACTTGCCGACTAATTTAATCTCTTTATGTTTAGATGTCTAAATTCAGTCAGGCTCATATAGATGAGCGTATTGTTGTCGGAGAGAATTCGAGGAGGAATTTTCTTTAAAGGGGGAGAGAGTTGTCACATCCCAAAAAACCGGTCTAGACAGAATCAGGTTCCGATGACCGAATATTTTGTATCGATAAAATAATTTATTTGATCTTATTTAGTTTATTCGAATTAATTTATAATTTATTATTATAATTATAATTATTATTAAAAAGAAAAAAAAAAGAAAAATGGCAATGGGACCCACGGCCAATTCCTCCAAATTGAAGGAACTTGCCGTGGTATTCCCGCATCAAGGGACATACGGCACACCCACAAAATGGGTGGCAAAGCCATGTTTCCACGTGGCCAAGCCTAAGGGCATTATACCACAAATTTTGGCCAACACCCCACCTACGTGGAGAATGGAAATGGGAATGAAGGCCGGTTCATGTAGTATAAATAGCTTGGGAGTGTTGCGCAAGAGAGCAAGGAAAAGGAAAGTAAGAATGAAAGTGTGAGGGGTTCGAATAAATGGAAAAAGAATATATATAGGGGAAGATTATGCGCAAATGAGGAAGAAAATAAGGAGATAGTGAAGAAACAATAATTAGGTGGGTTCGAGTTCAGTATTAGATTAGTGATCCGATAAATTCGATATAGTAATATCGAATCTCTGCCAACGTCGGGGTAAGCTCAAATCTTTGGTTGGTCTAAATTTCGGTATCGAGTTTGATTAATATTTTTATTCGATATTGTCTTGTCGGTCCTAACCGATTCCTATTTAACCTAGTCTAAGAAATCGATAAAAGACGACCATCAACCAAGGGAAAAGGTGATGTTGTACGGGAACCCTAATATCGATGTGAGTGTAGATGCATTTGTCTCAGGTGACACGGTGTCATTCCGATCTTTGTTTCTATGATATGTGAGTGTAGCAGCGTCTCGGGTTAGGCAAGGGCCTACTCGAATGTGTCATTTTTTGTTAATACTAACGTTGAGTTAGAGGTTTTTACATCATTGATCATGTGTTGGTAAGTATATGGTAAGTGTTGCATGTTCATAGCATGGTTATTATTATTATGAAAATCATTGAAAGCATTGACATGTAATATGTATGACATGAATCATTGTTACTGTTTATTTGTCATGACATATTGTTTAAGAATCATGAATGATGAATCATTGTTGTTGAATCGGTCTAAGGAAAAATATTAATTATTGATATTGTTTTTGTTATGATTGGATAACATGCCTTTCATTTATAATATGTATATAGATTGCTTATGTGAAATGTGCCATTAAATATGCCATTTAAATATGCAGCATTGCATAACATGCTCATTCATTGTTATTGACTACCTCACTTAGACTATGTAAGCCTAATGCATTCATTTGCATAACATTTCAGGCTAACAAAGTGTTCGGTCCGAGATCGGAGCAGTCAAAGGATTGGCAAGTCACTACAAGTAAAGAGTAATGTGTTTTGTCCTTATGAACTCCTAGTATGGTGGCAAAGTAGTTAAAGTAATTATACTAGTCTTGTGGCCCTACTATTGTGTATATGTTGTCTATGTTTTGTATAAGATTTTAAAGCTAAAATGACTTTTGAGTTAGTAATAAAATTGATATATTTGACACTAAAATATTGATTAAAAGTTTAAGATTTATGTCTCTGATCTCCGTTATGATTTTCGGTAGTGCTCTCCGACCCGGTTCTCTACTAGGCCGGGAAGGGGGTGTTATATATATATATATATATATATATATATATATATATATATATATATATATATATACACATTAATACATGCATATATATATATATAGTTTAGGGGTTAAGGTTTGAGGTTTATGGGTATAGTTTAGGGGCGTACACACATAACATACATACATGTCATATATATATATATATATATATATATATATATATATATATATATATATATACAATTACATACATACATTTGTTTGTATGTATATATTATATTATATTATATTATATTATATTATACACGCGCACACACATATTAATATATACACATATATATACATATAATAAAACTTACATACATACATATACATTATTTTTACTCTAAATTGACCCATATTCTTTTTTTTTGTAATTTAGTCCAATATTTATAATTTTAATTTAATATCTTTGTTCATTATAGTCCCTAAATTTTTTTTTATTTCAAATTGACCCCTATCTTTTTTTTTGTAATTTAGTCAAATATTTGTAATTTTAATTTAATGTCTTTATTCATTATAGTCCCTAAAACTTTATTTTTATTCCAAATTGACCCCTATTCTTTTTTGTAATTTAGTCAAGTGTTTTTAATATGACGATATTTTTATTCATGTTAGTCCCTAAAATTTTATTTTTCACAACAATTGACCTTTTTAATTTATAATTTTTGTAATTTACTTTAATATTTTAGAAATGAATCATATGATGATATTTTTGTTCATTCTATTACATATTATTTATTTTTAATGTGATTCGTGTTCGTGAAAGGCGTTGAATAATTAGCTCGAAATGAATGATCAACCCAAAGTCTATCGACTTTTTGTACCAAACTCAAACTTAATACGAATTCAAAACCCGAATTAACCCGACCTGAAATGAACATGACCTGAAGTCTTCCCGAACCCGAATTAACCCGTCAATTAACCGTTTTGACCAGACCTGAAATGAATCCGACCTAAAATGAACCCGACCTAAAATGGACCCGACCTGAAATGAACCCGACCTGAAGCTGACCCCACACCTGACCCGAGTCGAGTCAAAACATCAAATCAACATGAAAATGACTTGTATCCAATTTGACTCGACTTGAAACCCATCCGATTACTTGTTTTTACATCCCTAGTTGCATGGTTGAGGTAGAAGAGAAGAATAATCCAAACCCATGAGAGCTTTTGATGTAAGCTAATAAATGATGAGCTGCTAAAAGATGAGGTTGTCGAGGGGCAGATACAAACTGGCTCAAAATATATACATTATATGTGATATCAGGCCTAGTATGAGTGAGGTATAGTAATCTTCCAATCAAACGCATGTATAATTGTGGATCTGGTAATAACTTTCCTTCATGCATATTGAGTTTGTGAGGAGAAACAATAAGAATATTGACAGGTTTCTTGGCAAAAGCCTTTGTATCCTCTAGTAACTAAAGAGCGTAATGTCGTTGAGATGATGAAATCCATGTAGTGTTTCTGGCAACTTCAAATCCAAGAAAGTAATGCACTATTCCAAGATCTTTTAAACTAAAATATTGCTGAAGGAAAGACTATACTTCGGTTAACTTGTCTAAGTGCTTGCCTGCAAGAGCTATGTCATCCACATAGACTAATAAACAATAAGACCATCACCGGAACCTTTAGTGAATAAGGAATACTCATAAGGAGACTGATTAAAACCAAACTTAAGAACCACTTGGGAAAAGGCATGAAACCACTTCCTCGAAGCCTATTTAAGCCCATAAATCGACTTGTGTAATCGACAAGCTAGGTCCGACCCTTAAACATATATATTGTAGCCGAGAGGGGTTTTTATGTACACTTTCTCATCAAGGATACCATTGAGGAAAGCGTTGTTGACATCTAATTGCAACAAATGCCAGTTCTGAGAAGCAGCCAAAAAGATGACAACCTTAAAAGTGGTCATTTTAGCTACAGGAGAAAATGTGTCTGTAAAACCAATGCCCTCCACTTGAGTAAATCCTTTGGTAACAATGCGTGCCTTACATCGATCAGCTGATCCATCAGCCTTATGTTTTACTCGAAACACCCACTTGCAATCAATGGCCATTTTCCACTTGAGTAAATTCATGGCATTCCTTCACTCAGAAAATCGAGCTGTCTGGTGATAAAATGTAGGTTCGTATGTAGAAGAAACATTTGCCACAAAAGCTCTGTAAGATGAAGAGAGCTTTAAAGTAGACAAATGATTCTCAATATGATATAACTGATATGTGATGGCATTGACAACATTTGTGCCACAATAATAATGGCACAAATACGAAGGTTGTTGAGAAATTCTAGCATATTGCCTTGGTGGAATCACTTCAGCAACAGGAAAATGTTGAACATTAGTTTCATGTACAGGTGCAGGATCAGGTACATGATCAGGTGTATGGTCAACTGCATTATCAGGAGCATGTTGCACATCAATTCCAGTGGAAACTACTTCATGAGGAATTGCTTCATTATGACCATCATCTTCAGCCAAGGGAGCATCGATATGAGCACCATTTGTATGGTCATCTTCTGCCTCTTGTGGAATAATGTCAACTGGAACGTTGGATGAAAAATTAGTGAGTACCGTGGATAATGAAACAGTAGGAAAAGGATCTATAATTGAATCAAGTGGAGAAATAGTATAGAAAAGGAATATGTGTTCATGAAAGATTACATCCCTGGAAACAACAATAGCGCATGTCTTTAGAACAAACACTTTGTATCATTTTTACTCCTGGTGAATAGCTAAGAAAAACAGCACGAAGAGTTGAAACAAAACACAAACAACCAAACGTTTTGAGATGCATATAATCTGGAAATTCATTAATGAGCATTTGATAAGGAGATTTGTTGTTCAAAACTGAAGAAGGAAGACGATTAATAATAAAAGTAGCAGTTAAGATACACTCTCCCCAAAAACGTATAGGCACCCGAGACTGAAAGAAAAGAGCGTGAGCCACATCCAAAAGATGATGTTTTCGCTCTACAATAGCATTTTGTTGAGGAGTCTCAACACATGAATATTGATGTAAAACTCCTAATTTGGAAAATAATTCAGTAAACCTTAATTCAGGAGCATTATCAGACCTAAACACCTTCAAATCAAAACCAATTTGTTTCATAATCATGGCAAGAAAACTAGGAATAATTGTAAGAACATCTGACTTATGCTGTAACAAGTAAGTCCATGTTGTCCTAGTGAAATCATCAACCAAAGTTAAAAAAAATCTTTGATTATTATAAGTGGAATGCTTGAAGGGACCCCATATATCACAATGTAAAAGATCAAAAGGATTAGATGGACGAGAAACAGATAAAGGAAAAGGTAAACGTTGTTGTTTAGCAATAGGACAAATATTACAAGGACCGTTCTTATTAACAACATGAATTGAAATGACATTTTCAACAATTGCAAGACATTCGAACTTTTATGACCAAGAAGATTGTGCCAAGAAATAAAAGCAAAACTTTGAACATTAACAGAAGGAACACAAAGCAAATATAATCCTTGGTGAAGATCAACTTTCCCAATCACTCGTGAATGGTCTTGTATGAAACAATGATCATTACAAAACAACACTGATATTGTATTGTTTTATTAAACAACTTATTGCTATTAAGTTGAAACTAAAACGTGGAACATATAAAACATCAGTAAGAATAAGATCAAGAGAAATTTTAACTGTACTTGCAAATTTGACAGGAATAGTTGTTTTATTAGGCAGCATTGTGTTTCCACCTTCGATAGAATATAAAGAATCAAAAAGTTCTTTGAAAAAACAAGCATACCTTGAAGCACTCGAATTAAGAATCCAACAATTATCACTATGAGCAGAATCAAAGTTATTTAAGTAAGATAGAACCTTACCCTGCATGGCCAAGTCAACTGAAGTAGAGGACTTTTCAGAAGATGAAGCAGCATGCAATTGAGTTGTAAGCATAACAATCAATTGCTAGCATTGACTAGCACTCAAAGACTTATTTGAAGAAAGATTGTTCTGATCTTGAGAATGAGCATCAACAACAGCATTGGTGTGAACTATGTTAGACTTGGAACGATAGTTATATCCAGGGGGATAACCATGGAGTTTATACCCAACAACCCACAATGACTACACTAAGGCCTAGTTTTACGAGGATTAACAACACTTTTAACAGCAAACACAGATTTAATAATATGATTATGTAACCTAATAATTCTTTGACTTTCTTCTTGAGCAACTAAAGAAACACATTGGTAATCGATGGCAAAGGATCCATGAACAAGATTTGCCCACGAAACAAAAGAATCATTGAGACCCATTAAAAATTGCATTATTTGCTCTTTCTGTTATTCAGCAATCATCTTGCTAACCCCATCACAGTTACAAAGCAAGCAAGTGCAAATAGGCTTAACAGAGACTAATTCATCCCAGACAATTTTGAGTTGAGTATAGTAATTACTTATTGTCATCGGACCTTGAACGAGTTCTCCTAATTTCTTTTGCAGTTGAAAGATTCTTGGACCATTGTTTTGCTGAAAACGATCCTCGAGATCTTTCCAAATTTCAGCAGTCGTCGAGTGATAAAGAAGATTGGCGACAATATTTTTAGAAACAGAATTCAATAACCAGGAATTGACAAGGTTATTGGCTCTAGTCCAAGCTTTGTACAAATCTTGATTGTCAATTGACGGAATGGGGATGGAGCCATCGACAAATCCAAGCTTGTTCTTGGCTGATAATTGTTAACATCGATCGTCGCCAACTATTGTAGTTATCAGTTACAAGAGGTTGAGTGACTGACCAACAACATTCCCAGATTGTCTGACTGGTGAAGATAATAAGGATTTGAGCTATTGTTGAATTGATGGTTGAGTTGATCAGCCATGGAGACAAAAACAAATGAAGAAAAAGATAAAAAAAATGCAGAAACTTTCAAAAAAAAAAAATATCTGATACCATGTAAAGATAAGAATGATTTCTTATTATTCTTGTAAAAATCAATGATACAAAATACAAAGATGAACAAGTTTTTATAATACAAGAAAACGGTTAACAAAAACCCTAACAGAAAACTAACTATGCTTAACTAATTACTTAACAGGTAAGATACAACTTTAATATAATGAGCTGTAACACTAAAAAATACCGTAGCTGAGGAGTTATCATACAAAGGGATATCTAATTATCCGAAGCATAGCAATAATCAACATCTTATTCAAGGCATAACTTTGTTGATTTTTAACATTTTCCACAAAGATATGCAAATATTATGATTCGAATCACCGAGTTTCTCGGAAGTTGAGCACCAACCTTAGTAATAGTAATAATGGTAATAGCATGGAGTTGGATTGGTTTCTTTACAGTTTTGGCAAAATGAATTATGAAAAGCAGAGCCATCAACCAGATAATTTCAAGTTAGGTTCGAATAATTTCGGGTCTGAAATATTTTCAAGTTATTGAGATCAAACCAAGTTGAGTCCGACAAGTCATTTCGAGTCACTTGTTGGGGTGAATGTGCTGGGTAGAGTGTGGTGGAACAACGTTTCCAAGTTTAGACTCAAAATTCCCTCCACAATGCTCAGTGCTTTACATGCCTCTTTTCATTCCAATAGAATTAGAACATAAGGGTAACAAAACAAAATCATGTCACACCGCATTGTAATGATATTGTCTCACTAATACATATATGTTCTTACTACACTACTGTTTCAAAGCTGTCATGAGTCGACACGAACAAAACTGGTCCTAAATAACCTATTTGCCTGCTTCAACCTCCCACTGTCTTTGAGCTCGAATCCTATTGTTCAACAGAATATTCTTCGTCGCTGCAACAAGGATGTCAACGTAAATTAAAACAGTGACTTGACATGAAATATTGCTTCATTCACAGGCTAGACCTCACATTGCATACACTTCAAATATTTCTACTTTTTCATAGGCAGATTAACAAGGGCCTAGATGCATACTGATTCATTTGTTATTTACCACTTCTTTCTGCCGTCTAAATCGCGGGACAGCTTTTTAGAAGACATGCAACTGACTAAACAACAGGGCACAAGATCATAATTCAAGCTTGCAACGCTTGGGGGATATACTATTTTACAGAGAACGGAACTTACACAACGTTTGGAATTGTGTATATTTTCTATCAACTCTGCAATCTCGATTTGTTTCATTACTGTAGCATGTAGAACCTGCAAGATGACACTATTGTCAAAAAAACAAAAATGATCATTCAAATCTAAGTCCAGTAAACTTAGATGGCCATACTTGCTTTGTTTTATGAAGGTCAAGCTCGACAGATTTGATCCGGTCCAGAGATTCCATTAGCATTTTCTCCTTTTCTATGGGAATTCCTGCAGGCTTGTTGCTAAGTTCCTCAAATGCTTTCTCTACTTTCTGAAGGCGCTCTATACATGGAAGGACATGATCTTCATTAACAACTTTTGGTGCTGTTGAATTTGAATGGCTCTTCGTGTTGGATTCCATCATATTCAAATGATGAATGTTGTTTGGCATTCTCCAGAATCCACATTGAAAAGCACGAACAAAGGCAACCAGTTTGACTAATAAAGTTATCAGCATTTTGGCCATGGAATGAATTTTCCTTCTCCCCATCTTTTCCTTGACAGTGTCGAACAATATGGCGATTGAAGTTCCTGAAATTCAACATCAAGTTAGAAAAAAGAACTCCAAAGTGTAGGTAAACAAGAAATGCTGTCCGTGCATACACTATCAAAGAGACCAGGTAAACAATGGTACATTTGAAGTATCCTCCTTGAAGAAGAGAAACTGATTACTGTAATAAAATAGCTATCACAAATACCTTCGAAATAAAAATTCGATGCTCGTCGATGAGGTTGGCTATCGACATTACTAGTAGGCGATGAATAGGGAGAACATAGAAGTCCTTGCTCACTTTCTATAGTTTTCTCTATGAGAGGGAAACTATGGTCACAACTATAATAAGCATTAGGATGCGATAGCTGCGCCTGCATAAATGACAATTAGGTTTATTTAAGAAGGCGCAAAAACACACACAATAGTTGGCACATAAAACATAATTCTCTGCTTTTGCGACTCACTTCTTGATGAACTGGTGCCAAACAAGGAAATGCAGAGCTTCTTCGTCCTGGACAATATTGCACATCAATATCTGAACCGGACTGTGCTGTTGATGTGTCATTAGCCCTTGCCTGGCAGAGTACGTATTAAATCAGATGCAGAGAAGATATAATCACAGAACATTACTGTGCTCGATGATCAAAAGACTTAATACTTACCATTAACGGCGGTATCTGAATATAAGAGTCATACTTATGCTGGTCATTAGATACTCTGGTGATTTGCCTCACAAATGTTGCATCCGCATTATGTACGAGCTATTAGCAGAATCACATGTTAATCCTAAAATCATGTCCAACTAACATTTCATGCTTAGTATATTACGCATGGCTACCTTCATTATCTTAGGATCATTCCATGGACCTTTATCGGATCTAAGGCACCCTCCATCTGTAGAGCAAGTGCATGATCCTCCTAAGAAGTCGGGCAACTGACTGCAAGAAGTGAAGAAAAAGCAATGACTTAGGAGGGATCATAGATCGAATTCTCTTGCAGTTAAGAATGAAGAAAGACAAGTAACAGACCTCTGGTCAATGGTCTCGAGTAGCTTACCAAGAGATTTGGGCTCCAAAACCTGCCATTTGTAAATGAAAAAATTGAGTCAAGTAGGGAGCAGGGCAATAAAAAGATGAATGCCTAAAGCAATATCATTTCTACATTTATCTTTCCAATTGTCTTTGCATCAAGAAATTTCTGAGCAGCAGGCCAAAGCATCCTTTTGAATCCAGGACCAGCGTTGACTATGTACATCCGGTGTAACGTCTGTAAAGCCATACCGAAGTTGTTACACAGCAATTGCAATTAGCAACAGAAAGCAAAAAATAATTGGATTGGACCAGATACCTCAGGATAATAGCTGTTATCGATTTTAGTCATGGCAGCCAAAAGATTTGCTGCTGTCCTACTAAAATTTTTCACGCCCTGCATTCATAAACAACATTTAATCACCATTTATTAAGTAAACTGCAGCTTCTGTATTCAGTTCTGCCATATTTCTATATCTAATGTTCTCAAATCTTCGATTCCATAAAGGGTGTTGAATATAAGATTCAAATACCAGTCCTTGCACATCCAATATAGTAGTTGTTGAACAAATTTGTCGCCTTGCTGCAACCGAACAAGCAGGGAACTTTTCCAACAGAAGTCTCTCAAACTCTTGCACATGGTACTTCATATACCGATCGATGGTGGTGATACGCATAAGCCTACTCGGATGTGCTTTTCCTAGTCGCTCAATGTAAACAGGTCTACCTCCCTTGTCCACTCCATGGTAACCTTGGGGATAGTATTGCAATACTTCTTCCAGCTCTTCGAACTCAAAATCCTAAGTATTGATTGATTCGACAAAACGGTTAACTTTCAATGATAACATGATTCATGAAAATATAATAATCACTCTTAGACACTTTGCTTTATGATCATAAAGCATTCCATGATTTAGTTAACATGCAATGAAAGTAGTTTACATTTCTGACCTCTAAAATGGTGTCTGTTCCAAACTCCTTCCTCCATTTAAGCATTTCTTCCCACATCTGGATTGTTTTTTCAATGTTGAACTCTCTAGCTTTCAAGAATCTACAAGTTGAATGTCACAAAAATTGTCAGCATAGTTTAGTTGGCCAAGACCAGACACAAAGTGACATATTGAACAAACATTTGAAGCTGAAAATCACCAACTGACCTCAACAAAGTATGGTAATCATCATGCCTAGGTGGCATCAAATCCTTCTGGACAAGTTTTTGGTGTAATTCAATGACAGAACTCTCCTCTTTTGCATCCCTAACATCCTCAATGGATACAGAAGACAACTTGTAATCTGGTTTCCTGTTCCCTCTTGTCTTAAGAGAATGAGTGAACATGTTGGATGCATTTATGGCCTTCTTTTTAAGACTCCCAGCAATCTCTTCCCCCCCTGACAGAACCAAAATAAATTAAGTACACGAGTAATAAAACCAGAAATGCCTGTCATGATTCATGAGCTAGAAAACGTATATTAGTACTAATATTAATCAATATACCTGACATTTCAGCAGTTTTTTGGTTTAAAATGGATAGCTTGTTGATCTTTGGTTTTGAAGGTATTAGTTGTGTTCAATGAAATGAAACACACAACCCCATCATGTTCTGCACATTGTGGGACTGACCCTTGTCCACCAGCAGTTTTAAATTTGCAATTTGAGAAGAAAGAATGCAGAGAGAGAACGTGGAACCAGAAATGGCGCAGCTAGAGGAAGAGCACCAAAAGTAAAAGAAGAAACTTTCCGGGAAAATGTGGAGGAGAAAATTATACAGTATTGTCAAAAGGAAAGTGTGTTTCTTTTTGAGAAAAGTGATTGTGTTTTAAACTAGTTTTTCTAAGACCAATAAAGTAAGCAAATGAGGAAAATGCAAAAAGAAAAAACAAACTCTTCTTTTCTAATTCTTTTCTGTCTCTGAAAAGGGGAGATGAAACAAGGTCCCAGCAAGAGAAAATATGTATATATTCAGTTATGCATGCATTTGGTTCAGTTCGGTTCGGTTTAACTAGATTCGAATCTTAATTCTTATTAAACTGTTAATGAGTACTCGATTAACTGAACTAATCCGGCTAAACATTAACATTCCTGCTAGTGTAGGAGCAGGCTGTGGGCTGTGTGCGGTAACTTCAAAAACATTCCACCACAAAACCACCCCCATGCTTCCATGGAAATAAGTAAACGTAAAACTTAATACAAAATGGCCCCCTGCAACATCTGTGTCTGATCAGAATTCTCAAACCCCCAAAACCAACAGGCTGCTGTATCTCATAATTCATGAATTATTTCATCCCAAATGCTTTTTCTTTAACGTAATTAATGCTCTCTCAACTTTAACTTAACCATGAACCCCCTCCCCGAAAAAAAATGGATCTTTTTGGTCGGGTATGTACAGTCCAAAGTTGGAAGCTTTATGGGGGAGGGGGCTCACGCAGCTTATATATATATATATATATATATATATATATATAGATACTGATATCGAGGTGCAACAAAACACACACACACCCTAGTTAGCCAGCCTCGATAGAGTAGTCACTCTCAAGAAGACAAAGACCTCACATAACGAAAACATACCTCTGCAAGTCGGATTAAATTCTTTAAACAAAAATAAAATTCTCTTGGATACTTTTTTCGTTCACAATATTTGAATACGTGTTTTTGTTTTCTCAAGCATAGAACTTTTTATCACTCAATCAAACAAGTATTAACACCCATGAGCGGATGTAACATAGAAAGTGGGGTGCAATCGACCACACTTAATTTGTTGGGTATAAAATTTTAATATGATAATATAAATTTTTATATCAAATATTAAATTTGACTCCACTTAATTTGTTAGAAGTATGAAGTCTACAATACTTATTATACTTATTGTAGTGGTATGAAAATCTTTCATACCAAATACTTTATTTTTAACCATACTAAATAAAAATCCTAACTCCCTCATTGTTTGCACCTCTCCTGCTTATGTTCATCACTATTCACCACAACCCTTCTACTGCATGATACTTTTGTGTTAGGGTACTCCATCTTTTGGGTGAAAATGATGCATGCATCAATTACCTTTTCTCAACAAGGTATAGAGTTATAAAGCACGGGTACTTCGATTTAAAGTTATTTTTCGGACTCAATACATCTCTGTATTTGTAAGTATTTTTTCCCTTAATTTTTTTTTTATTTTTCTATTCTCTCACATTTTTTCTTATTTTTTGACTTTCTCTTGCTCGCATAATTCAACTATAAGTATATAAGTATATCTGATGTCATGTTCACATGATTTTTTTATAGTTTTTGTATTTTTACATTATTTTATATTTATTGTACATTATTGTACTCCTACCTTATAATTTTAAAAATAATGATTATCTGTATATTTATATTCTTATTTATATCCGTACTAATGCAACATAGCTACAGAGTAAGTAGACAAGAGGGGGAATGTATATGTATATGATGTTGGGTAAAAGAGTGTTGGCGATGGCTGAAGACATTCCTATGTCCAAGTCTGGAAGAAAGCGAAGAATGCTAACATCCCTATGGTGTAGGGAATAGATACACCACCTAACCTAAATGCCTTTGCTCCTTGCCCCTCTCTCTCTGTTGTTGGATTTTGTGTCAGTTTTTCCAGATACGAAATCTGGCATTTACATTCTCTCTCATCTATGTACAAATAAAATAATAGTAGTTAAAAACAAACAAAATACTGCCCTTTGGATTTTCTCATTATCTTATACCGAACCAGTGGTAATAGAATGGTGTGATTTGGGTTTTACTTAAAATTGAATTAATTATAATTTAGTTTAGTTAATCTATTTGTTATTGTTGTGTTCGGTTTGCGTAGGGTTAAATGTTTTTAAAATTTTGATTATAGGTGACTTCAGTTTAAAATCGGTTAATTAATCAAAACTTTTTAAATATGGCTGATATGTTTTTAATTTTAAGTTCAATTCTTTTTGTACAATATATGTCTGTTTTATGGTCTATGTTCGAAATTCGTAGCTTTCTCTCCAAACAATGTCATCTCCATAATTTGAACTCGAATTTTCTCCTTGAAAAAGCAATGTGTCTTGTCATTACACCTAACCCTTGTTGGTTAAGCTCAAATTTTATTAATATCGTGTGATATTTAAAACTCAATGTTTATATTTAAATTCACTATTAAGCTTGTCAACAATCTCTAGAGCATGTGGTTAAAGCTCTCGGTTGACACTTTTCCATTCCCTTAAGTAGGGTGGGCAAAAAACTCGATTACCCGGTTTTGGTCCAGAGCCCAGTCGAACCCAGTGGATTTTTATCTAAAACTGGTTATGGCAGGAACGAGACTGGATCCAAAATTTAGGTCCCAGTTGCGACCGAAACCGAGAGTGGACCTTGATTTTCTGGACCTGGTGGGTACCCAATAGGACCGAGATCAATACCAGGTACCTGGTACTGGTTTAGTACATAGTGACATTGAAGATGATGAAAACAATTGAAGACGCTCCTTTATTTCTCCTTATCGAACTTTCTGGTGGTCTTGCTTACAATAGATAGAATTCTTTAGTTTATTTTTCTCTTTATGTATGAATATTATGAGTATGACTAGTTTTAAGACTTCAACCTCCAAGCCTACGATATTCTGACTTTGTTATTTAATATCATTATTGATGCTTGAATTTTTTTTCCTTGCTACTCAAATTTTATTAATAGTAGACCAATTGACCGGGTACCCAGTACTTGTACCGGTTCCCACTAGTATCGAAACTAGTTCCTGAAATCTGGGATTCGGTCTAACTCGGACCAGGACATGTTCGAATTTTCAAGAACTGGTAGCTATCGAGACCGGGACCAATTTTAGATAAATTGATCGGGTACCTAGTCTTACCCACCCCTAGATTCCGGGTTAAAGACCCGGTAAAAATAAAATTCTTTTTTCCCTCCTCTATATAAAAATTATTTTTAAAAAAATCACTATTAAGCCCAACTCAAAAGGAAAACAATAATGACTATAAATAAAAACAAAAGAAATTTACTACTTGAATTGTTACATTGAATCAAAACTAAGAAGCTGTTAAAATTTTGATTAATTAAAAACAGTTTGAATTAACCGAATTTAGATCGGTTTGCTTAATGATTTTTTTTTAAATTAACAATTAAAAATGCTAAATGTTGGATTAATTTAGTATTGAGTAGTTTGATTCGATTAATTTAAAATAATTAAATATTCAATTAATTCAATTTTGAGTAGTTCGATTATTAACTGAATCTGACTTTTTAAACATTCCTAGTTTAGTCTCTTTATGTATTAGAGATTTCTTTACTTTATATTAATATAATTTTTTTATAATCATATTAGTACGTTCAAACACTGGCAGATCCATTTGTAATTAGGGTAGGCAATTGGCCATTAGAATCTGAAACTCTTTCTATTAGTTATTCGTTTTACTTATTGTACTTATTCTGAGATTTTATTTGTGCCCACCTACCTGATATATTATTCTCATCTTAGATCCAGACTATTATTATTTAATGATCTATTCTTTCATATGTAATTATTATAAAATTTTATCATGGTCATTTTAATTAAATTCATTCATAACATCAATATTTAAATATAATTACTATTTATAAAATTGTAAAGTTTTATTATACTATTTTTTATCAATAATGTACAATTTTATTGAGATGTAAAAATTATATGTATACATATTATCAAATGTCTCGTTAAAAACTTCCATACACCTAAATTGAAAGAAAAAAAGTACAAACATGATAATATTTAAAGATACAAAAAGGACAAAACTCCAAAGCTAAAGCCATGAACCAACAAGTGTTGGGTGCATTGGTAAGGCACATTACACTCTCAATGAGGTGACGTAAGTTCAATCCTTAAAGACGATATTGTTGGGAGGAACAACTACGCAACCCCAAACATGAACCGTAAAACGGACATGCATAATAAAAAAAAAGCTAAAGCCATGAAACACCCCAAAAGACAATATCTAGGGGTGAGCAAAACTCGACTCGACTCGAAAAAATCGATATTTTTTTTCAATTTCGAGTTATTCGTGTCGAGTTATTCGAGTTGTTCGAGTTATTCGAGTCAACTCGATTAACTCGAAAAAATTTCGATTTCGAGTCGGTTTGGAATTTGCCCAACTCGAAAAATTGAAAAATCGAAAAACTGAATTTTACAGTTTTACAATTTAGTCACTGATTTCATTTTTCTTCAATTCCTCCTTCATTTTAAGTCCATTTTTGACCAAATTTGAACCACATATTTCTAAACCAGCGTAGAATACATATTTATCTTCAATTTATATTTTTAAAATAAATTTCATATTTTTTCAATTCAGCCCCTTAACTTTGTATGATTTCCTCATTTCTTCAATATCTCCTTCGTTTTAAGTCAATTTTGACCAAAATTGAACCACATGCTCCTAAACCAATGTAGAAACTAGAATACCTATTTAGCTTCAATTCATATTTTTAAATTAAATTTTCTACTTTTGTAATTTAGCCCCTCAACTTTGAATGTTTCTCATTTCTTTAATTTCACTTTCGTTTTAAGTCTATTTTTTACCAAAATTAAACCACATGATTCACTAACACTATATAATATCTATATAACTTCAATTCATATTTTTAACAAATTTATTCTTTTTTTTTAATTTAGCCCTTTAACTTTATATTTTATTCAATTTGATCATTCAACCGATTTTTTTGTAATTTTTTTCTTTACATCAATTCATTGACTCATTTATACCCCCATCAGTACTTTATCCTTAAAAGTTCCTTATTTAAAAATAATATTATAAATATATTTTAGAAGTTTAGATGATATTTTTTTATTAAATAACATTACAAATCTTACTTATGCATGTGAAAAATAATATGAAGATATATATATATATATCTTATATGAATAGAGAAAGTCGTTTAAATTAGAATCAAATCGTACTATAACATGATAAATAATTACAATTAAATTTGTATAGAAACTCGAAAACTCGACAATATAATTCGGAACTCGAAAAAAGTTTGTTGCAATTCTCTTTTTTGAACTATTATGTTTTTGTTTTTATTGGTTTGTATCTTTTGACATGTGATGTTGGATTTTCTAAACTCTATTGTGTTATTTGCTTTAGTTATTAATATATTTTAGGGTACTCTTTTCCTCCTTCCGCTATCTTTGGTCTCGTCTTGGCGTTACCTAGATAAGAAGGAGGTTTTTAACGAGGCCCGTAGTTTATAATGGAAGGTTGAGTTTTCTTTTTGTTGGTTTGATTGTTACAATTGAAATTTGGACAGGTTTACCTTGTTTGATGAAAAATGTGTTCTTATTTTTGTGCTTTTAGAATCATTGTATTATTTAGTCATAAGTCAATTTATATGTATGTAGATATAATTCAAAATCTTTTTTTTACACATGCGAAAAATAATATGAAGAAATATATATGTAGATATAAATAGAAAAATGTTTAAATTAAAACCAAACTCGAAAAATCGAATCGACTCGAACTCGACTCGAACTCGCTAAAATCGACTCGAATCGAAAAAATTTCAATTTAAGTTCAAGTTGTAAAATATGACGATTGAACTCGAATAACTCGAATTTTTTTGACTCGACTCGACTCGACTCGCTCGAACGCTCACCCCTAAGTCAATATCCCACAAACTCTAATATTCGATGCAACACACAGTGAACACAACAGCCCACCTCGCAACAATTCGCATCAACATTTCCCTACCTTTGTAGATAATAATATAACTCGCAACAATATACAATCTTCAAATCAATGCATCACTTGAAACCACGATACTTTATATATATATATTTTTTCCGCCAACACATTCATTATACTATTCTCTATTCGAAAAACGTTATTAAAACACACGCGATAATGTACTGCAAGCAATATCAACCTTTTTAAACCAGCACCACAATTTTCACGGTCGATATATATGATTCTATTATACTAAATTAATTGATAATTAATATTTAATAAATCATAATGAGGGATTATAATATAGAGAATTGATGTTTTGGACGGTAGCAAATGCAATGATAGATGGATGAATTTGGTTTGGTTTTGTTATTACAATTTAATTTATATTTTATTTAAAGATGACAAGACTTAAGATACCCTTACCTAGGGTAGGCTCTCCTAAGTCCCTAGGGATATGGTCAAGGCTCAAAATCAAATCCAATCAAATCGGCTCAAAATCAACCTTTTTCTTCTCTTTTTTCCTATTAAAGTTGAAACCATTCCATTCTTTCTTCCATAAAGGTTTGGTTTGGTCACCTTGGGAAATCCATGCACCATTTATCATGTACTTTAGTCTTGTTTTCCACACCCCCAAAGAAACATAAGGATCCAATTTCAAACAATCTAAATTCAAGACATTCCAAAATCAAAATCAAGTCATACTCAGAATTATTTGAACATGGGATGGTATATAGATATATATATCCCCATTTTATTTAGGGTAGGAATTTTTTGTCTGTAATTTTATTTGTATCTATCCATATATAAATTATAATTAAAAGGTGACTAAAATGTTCTCCTTCGATAAATATTTCAACATTAGTCACTGTAGTCACCAATCGGATCTGCCCGACTAGACTGGGTTAGAATTATTTTTGTAAAAAAAACGGGTTTGGGTTGGGTCGAGTTCGGGTTTATGGCGAAAAATATTCGACCCAACCTGCAACTAATAGTATAATTTTTTCTTATATTTTAGGGACATTTATAATAATGCTCTCTCTTTATATTTTTACAATTAGGTCTTTAAAATTAATTTTTTATTTACAATTCGATCTCTATAACTAATATTTTTACAATTAAGTCCCTAAAATTGATTTTTTTATAGATTGGGTCAAGTAAGGTTCGGATCGACAAAAACCCGACCCTATATGTGCCCATTACTAGAGGTAAGGCAACTATGAGGGGCGCAGCAAGTGGCAAAGGTAGGGAGAGGAAAGGGCCAAAGAATTCACAACCTGTTGTGCTTGGAATTGCATGGTTTGAAGAATTTGTGTGTGCATTGAAGAAGGGTCAAAGGGAAGAGCAGAGCAGAGGGTTGATGTGTAGTCAACATGGGAACAGAGGGACGTATCGTTAAAGTTCATTCTGCCTGCTGCCTCATGTGATTGTGGTCACCATTTCCTTTTAATTTACCAGACGATAAATATATATCAGTAGGAATCAATGGATGATGCAGACACTCAGATTGGGTAAATAATGGCATGGCCCCCACCTCATGCCTATTTCTTGGATGGACCCTTGGAGATAGATACAACACAACACTGACAATAACATTTGTGGGTTAACACAATTTTTTTTTCAAACTGATTTTCATATTTGTGATATGTAAGGGAGTGGATATTAAATTGTAATGGTTAACTGATATAACCGTTACATTTCATAGGTTAATTAACCAAACTGTTAAAGTTAAAGAATTTCGGTTAATCGAATCGTTAAAAATGGCTGTTAATAGTTAACTTATAGGTTAACCGTTATTAAGTTATTTTTACATATATTTTGTTCACAAGATTGACTACGTCAATCCCGAGACCCTCTTATAATATAATAATTATCGAAGGGATAATTTCATTATTCTTAAAAGAAGAAGTGAACATGTTAAAAAATATATAGGTTGTAAGTTAATTTGTAACCGAACTGTTAATAATGATTACCCGTTTCTTGATGATTATGTTACGATTAATAAAATTCAATAACCTCTATAACAGTTAATTAAATAGTACGGTTAACCTCCGTAGTACTATTTCTTTTTGTGCTATTAGGTATCTAATGTGACAACAAGGATCAAATTTTTATTTTACATTTTTGCGTTAATTACAATCGAAAATATATGTAAAATATTGTCAATTATAAATCAATGGGTGGATTTGGATCAATAATTTAGACAGGCCTTTATATTCCCAAATTCCTAGGTTAAGTCCCTTCTTGTTAATCTATTTCTCTTACATAAACTACATTTTAAGATATAAATTATATGTTGTAAAACTTTAAATTAAATATAATGTATGGTTGAGTGGCTAAGTGCATTAATTCTCCGCACATTGCAATTTGCATAGGTTCAAGTCTCATAAGCCCTATTTTTATACAAATTTACTTAATTGAAATAATTTAATAGTTTTGTTGATAAAATTTATAGACTTAACTATCTCAAAAAGAAAGTAATTGAAGCACAATTACCAAAATTAAATCAATTGGCCTCTTCCACTGATGCAAACCGTTGTTGACTGTTTAGAAGAGTAACACAAAGAGCAAATTGAAGTTTTTGTTTGGTTCATAAGAGTTTAGATTATTTTTCAAAAAGACTTTTTTTTACAGTTTTAATTTCTAATTTATCAACTAGTACATGTGTTTATTAATTAAGCATGTATAATTTTATTTATAAATGTTAATATAAAAATAAGGCTAAAAGGTCACTTTTGCCTCTATAGTAGACTCAATTTATCAATTTTGCCCCTATGATATTTTCACATCAATTTATTCCATGAAGTAGTCCAATTGCATCATCGTTTGCTCCTTGACTGACGGAAGCCAACGTTGACCGTTACAGTGGTGACGTGGCAGTTTACGATGACATGACAGAGGGAAAAATTAATTTTTCAAGCGAGTTCGAGGGCAAAATTGATATTTTAAGTAAAATACGAATTTAAAAAATATATATTAAAATACTAAAATGGTGTAAAAATAATAAAACATTTAAAAATATTTGTTGTGAATAAAATAAAGAAGAACAAGAATAAGAACGAATAACAAGAAGAACAAAGAGATGAGAGAAATAGAGATTTTTATTATTCTCAAATATAGACTTTTCAATAAATCATCTATTTATAGGCATAAGAAGTACATAATACATGAAACTCTAATTAATGTAGATAATATTTCTAATGATAAAGTAAGTCAAATCTCATTGATAAAGTTCTTATCATGATAGACATTGTAAAACCTATGTTTGATTTTGATATAACTAAGTATGTTAAGGACTAAATTGAAAACTTGAAATTGATTTCTAAGTCACTTAAATGATTTATAAATCACCAACACCTTAAACTGATTTGAAAAACTCAAACTCCAAATATTTTCTAAGTGTTCCAAGGCCAAAGTATTGAAAATCGTCCTGGTGTATCGATACGCCTCCAGCCGTATCGATACCTTTTTTACAAAGTTGGCTACTAGAAAGACGAGTTTCAATACGCTCTTAACCGTATCGAAACATCATATCGAAACAGATTAAATATGTATCGATACGCCCCTCTATAAAACTGAAGGAGTTTGAATGGTGTACCGATACGGCTCAACCCGTATCGATACAATTTTAAGGGAAATTTTAATTCAAGTGTTTTAAATGTTTTCGACCGTTGGTGTTAGTTGTTAGGTAACTAACATTTAAAGTGTCAGTTGTCCCGTATCGATACGGTGTACCCCGTATCGAAACAGAGACTTCTAGTGAGCTAAGTTGAGAAAAAGGTATCGATACAGTCTCTTCCATATCGAAACGGTTCCTGTCCCGTACCGATACGCTTACACGCGTTTCGATACGCCCTCTTTATTATGTGCAATGACTCTTTCTATTTTGAGACATGTATCGATACGGGTCTTCATGTACCGATACAGATAGCTGCAGAAGTGCATTTATGGTGGAAAGAGAGGGTCCCAACGACTATAATCAATACCCTAACCACCCAAACGGCTAGAATTGACAGAGGAGGTATAAATTGAAGCTCATTGAAGACCAACAACAACTATTGCATCAAAGATAAACATCCAAGCAAAAATCCAACCTCAAGTGTGCCTATTTTCCAATTTCTTGTAAACCCCAAATTGAGTTATATTTAATTCCTATTCTATCTTCAAATTTGGGTTGAGTGTTGTACTTCAAGGGGCAATATTGTATTTGAGAGATATCTTTCTTGCCCAATTTCTTCTTTGTTTATTTGTGAGGGTTTGGTCAAATTTTGGGTAGAAAATTTGACCGGTTGCGTAAATGTTACCTCATAAGACTTGAAAAGGGGAAGAACAAATTAGTGAATTGTTGCAAATCCTTAGTGGTAGCTAAGGTAGTGGATGTAGAGTTCATTTGGAACTTGAACCACTCTAAAATCCTTTGTTCTTCATTTTTAGCTATCCATTCACTCCAACTAATTTTTAAATTCCCAATTCACCCCCTCTTGGTCTTGATCAATCCATCGATCCACTCAACAGACATCCACATAGATAAATATTCATAACACTCCCCCTTGGATGTCTATGAAGATAATGTGCCTCGTTAAAACCTTACTAAGATAAAAACCCAATGAAAAAAATTTTCTTTAGTGAAGGAAAAAGAGTACACACATCTTTGATACGCATAACATGTTGCCTCATTAAAAACCTTACCAGGAAAATCCATTGGGACAAAACCTCGGTTAAGGGAAAAAGAGTGCAACGCGTATTTACTCCCCCTCATGAAAACATCACAGAAGATCTTTGAATCTTCATAATTCAATCTTAAATATTATTTGTAACACCCGGGTTTCAGGGTCGGGTAAAAATAATATCAAAATAATGTGTCGGGTTTCCCTTTTCGTTTTAAAAATTCATTTTTATATGTTGGATCAAATTTCAAATTTAATTAAAACCCAAAATTCCATGGAAATTGGAATAGGGAAGGATGGCCATCTCATTAATGGCATTCTTGTAATTTCAAGGCCTTTGAAATTAAATAAACCCATTTTGTTAAAAATACCTTTTAAACTCATCTTCTTCCCTCACCCATTCTCCTTTTCAACGACAAAATATCCCCTCCCCTTAAGGTTACTATTCCATCACATATCTTGCTTATTGTTGAAGGTTTTTCAAAGGTAAACTCGTTTTTGACTTGTCATTATCTTCCTCTTCATGTTGGTACCTTTAGTTTTCAATAAAACCAAGTACTTTGTATTTTGGGTTTTTCAAAGATTTTGATAAAGGTTGTAGTTTTATGGATTTTTAACTAAGCTTTTGATTTATTGTTGTTAGATAAGTTGTTTGTAAACCATAAGGTCTAACAAATATGAATTTTAAAGGGTTTTATGATGTTTCCCAGATTTGGGTTTAAGTGAGGTTTTTGGAGGGTTTTAGGTTGAGTTTTGGGGGTGTTTAATGTGGAATTTGGTTAACTGATGGTTAGGCTATAGGTAAGGCCTGTTTTAGAGACTTTTGGTAGTAATTTAAGTGTTGGAATCATTGGTTTTAGGTTGTGCTTAGGGGCTGCTCGGAAATGAGAAATTTGGAATTGCCTTTAGCTTGAAATCATGTGTTTTGTGCTTGGTTTGTGTTCCGGGTTGACTACATTGAATTGTGGACTGAATTGTGGTTATTTTAATTGTGTTGGGATGATTAGAAGCAAGGAATTTAGTTGGTGAAGCTTCGGGGACGAATCCGGAGAATTTGGAGACTTGAGCTTGGGTCTCGGCTTTTATTTGGGTAGCAACGGTGAGTAGATATATCAAACTTTGATTTGTTTTCGAAATGGAACTCTTGGGGGTTTGGGTGGGACCTTGAGGGTTCACCTAAACCCGAGTGTAAGTTACTACTCCTACATCCTTGTTATGTGTTGATGAATGATATATGTTGTGGTATCATGTGCATCTCGAGTTGTTTTACATCGTTGTTGTTGCGTAGTCGCGTAGAAGTCGAGCCTCACGTGATGGTTGTCTTAACTACGGTGATGTGTAGTCCCACCGGTAGTGACTAGTAGAAGAGTACTTTGATGTGTAGTCCCATTGGAAAACTACTAGTCGAAACGATGGTGTGTAGTCCCACCGTGTGAATGTTGGTAGTGCATGTGCAAGCCATGTGTAGTCTTGTTGTGATAATCATTCGTGCATCCATTGATTTGTTGTAAATTATGAAAAATGTTTTGAAAACTGCATGCTTATTGAATTATAGAGCTTCTCTCACTAAGCTAGTTAGCTTACGCTCTCCTTTATTTCCAACATGCAGATCGTTAGAGTTCGGGAGGCAAGTGGGCAAGGGAGGAGCTTTTAGAGTTCTCGGTCAGCTCAAGTATGATTTACGTATTGTAATAATGCCTAGACGATGGGGGTGTACACTTGTAGGAGTTGGTGTCAAACTCCTTAGCTTGATTCTGTTGATGCTCTAGCATATGGAGTCGTTAATGTTATGATTGGATGTGTTATGCTTTTATGTCGTGGATTGAGAACCATGCCTATTTTGTTGCTTAATTACTTGTGTTTGAGAGTCTATGATCTTGACCTATGAATGCTTACATGATTGTTTAAAAGCATGTGAAACCTTGCCATGTTTTGCCTTTTGAATGTTTCTTGCCTTTGTATGAAATGGTGAAGTGAAGTATGGTTCTATGTATGTTTAGAATGCAAGTTTCTCTTAAGTGTGGATGCCTTGATGTTAATACTTTGTTATTCGCTTAAACCGTTTCGTATGCTGTTCCATGGTTGTTAAATGTTGTATGGATGTTTGATTGTGCTTAGGTGAGTCTTAAAAAGCATCTAGAGTTGAGTTTTGGTCCGTATGATAGCTAAATTGAGTCTTGCAGTGCAGGGCGTATCGGTACGCCCAAGGGCCGTACCGATACGGTCCTACACTTTGGGGCTCAGTTGAAGCCTAGCGTACCGATACACGGGGGTGTATCGATACGCCAAAAGCTCACTGGAAATCTGAGATTTTGGCGAGATTTTGGCGTATCGATACGATTCTAGGGTGTATCGATACGGTCTTGTATCGTTGACCGTGAGAAGTTGACCAGTGAGGGCGTATCGGTACGATCAACCAGTGTACCGATACGGTCTCCACATGTTGACTATGGGTTGTTGACCTAGTCAAGGTGTATCGATACCCTCTTCAAGAGTATCGATACGGCCTGCTGAATAAACTGAAATGGACTCTTTTATATTGTTTGCTTGATGACTCATTGTAGAATCGGATTGTCAAGTTGTTGTTGACTGGTGTCTTGAGAAGGTGGCTCCCCCCATCCCCCTCCGTGAAAGAATTTTGAACCTTGCGGCGCTAGCTCGGACTAGAGGAATTTGCTTTCGCTGGGTTACTAGAGCATGCAACATAGAGGCCGATAAGCTAGCTAAACAAGGAATTGGTTAATATACTGGCGGAGAGAACGAGGTCTTTGTCCGGAAAGTTTCAAGGGAGGTGATTTTATGTTTTATTTTTATTATGATCCTGTTTGTTTCAGTAGTGGTGTGCAGGTTTGCAGCAGGACAGTGAGATCGGTAGCGGCCTTCCTGACTAACGTGTTTTGGTTTGCGGCAATGGGAAGGGACCTTTGTATCGTTGTATCTTGTATTGGGGATTTTTTCTTGTGTCTATTACTGGGTTGTTATTGATATGTTGTTCGTCTATGAAGCCAGATATGATGCACTCTTTTTCCTCCAACTAGGATTAGGGAGGCTTTTTAATGAGGCTCATATCTGTGCTCTTTTGTATGATCAATTTTCTTTAATCATACAAATTACCTTTCAAAAAAAAATTGTTTGCTTGATTGTTCGCGTCGCTTGTTTTCCTTCCGCTGTCGTGTCACGCTTAGGATGTATGAATGCCTTTAGACAAGATAATAATTAAAAGAATTTTGGGTAAACTACACAATTGACCACCGAACTATGGGGTTGGTGTCAAAATGACCACTATATTATTTTTCGTCGCAAATGCACCACACAACTATTTAAATGGTGCCACGTTAGCCACACGCCGTTAAAAAAACGAAAAAGTTCACGGAACTGTTAAAAAAGTTGGTATAATTACACATTTGGTCCTCTATATTTATACAATATATCAATTTAGTCCTAATTTTAATCTAATAAAATAAATTAATTATTCAATAAGATGGTGACACGTGTCACTGAACCAAGCACACTTTCATGTTATGGGGTCATTAATATATGTATTTAATGATTGTTAATGCCCAGAAAATTAAAGAGAAGAAAATGCAATTACAAGGATTCGAACCAAGGACCTCATGGTCTAAAGCACATGTGCTTGCCACTACACCACATGTATTTCTTGTGATATAAAGTACAACATTTAATATATGTCTTATATAGATTTTAATGCTTGAGAAAAGGAATGAAATGTGGTTTTAAGAAATTCGAATGTAATATTTTTATGATCCATAAAAAAATCTAACCCAATTAAATAAATCTAATAACTAAATTAAAGTTAACATTATTAAATTGTGTTTGTGAGTTTGAATTAGCTAAATGAATTTAATATAATTTGGAGTAGTTTAAGATAATTATATATAATAATTTAATTAAATTTTTAATAAATATTAAAATTATTAATTAAGTAAAAAAATCAATTCAAACGATTATATACGTGGAATTATAAAAATAAATCTAAAATTGAAAAATATATTAAATTTAGTTTAAAATATAAAAATTTTAAAATGATATTTATATTGAAAATAATATTATTATTTTTTATTTTAAATCGTGCACTAACTATAGTTTAAAATATATACAAAATAATGTTAACTTTAATTTAGTTATTAGATTTATTTAATTGGGTTAGATTTTTTTATGGATCATAAAAATATTACATTCGAATTTCTTAAAACCACATTTCATTCCTTTTCTCAAGCATTAAAATCTATATAAGACATATATTAAATGTTGTACTTTATATCACAAGAAATACACTTGGTGCAGTGGCAAGCACATGTGCTTTCAACCATGAGGTCCTTGGTTCGAATCCTTGCAATTACATTTTCTTCTCTTTAATTTTTCTGGGCATTAACAATCATTAAATACATATATTAATGACCCCATAGCACGAAACCAAGCACACAGCCTCTACACCTAGAGGTCATGAGTTCGAATCCTAGTAGGGGCGATTTTGTTTCTTTCATTTTTCCACCTCCAATTGGGTGACACGTGTCACCACCTGATTGGAGGTTGAAATTAATTAAATTAAAATAATTAAAGACTTCCAATAAGGTGGTAACACGTGTCACCATCTTATTGAATAATTAATTTATTTTATTAGATTAAAATTAGGACTAAATTGATATATTGTATAAATATAGAGGACCAAATGTGTAATTATACCAATTTTTTTAACAGTTCCGTGAACTTTTTCGTTTTTTTAACGGCGTGTGGCTAACGTGGCACCATTTAAATAGTTGTGTGGTGCATTTGCGACGAAAAATAATATAGTGGTCATTTTGACACCAACCCCATAGTTCGGTGGTCAACTGTGTAGTTTACCCAAGAATTTTCTAGGGTTGCTAACCAAGGTGGGGCCCTAACGTGTTTCATTTCGGTTTTCCCCATATAGCCTACTCGGACCGGTCAGTCGTCCAGACCGGGACGGGGGGGTTACATTATTTTTCTAAAGATCGCGAGGGATGAAACTTTGGAGTAATATGTTCCATGATGTATCTACTTTCAAATTGAGATATACATCTTGTATTATCTTCACACAAGATAGCTTTTATCATATCTTGTGAAAGTAAATCCACATATCTTTTGGATATGTTAGGTCAATGGTCTTAGCCAAACACATTTTGGCTTGCCTCGTGCATAACAATTATTTCTACGACATTTGAGGAGGCATCAACGAATGTTTGAAGATCTAAAGGTAATGATCTTTGTATATCCATGGATATTTCTTGACCAACAAATATATGGTGCTTCAAGACCAAGAAAAGATATAATTATTTTTATTCACATCCAACAATCTTACAATTGATATGCTTTATCCATATTGAATCTTCTTTAAGATTCTTTCAACTTATGTCCATTCATAGACAAAAACGCATATTTAAGTGCTTGATCTTTAGGTCGAGACAAAACCACATCTCAAGATTCTTTTTCTCAAATCATTTCCTTAAAATAACCAAATATTCATAAATCATAAGTCAAGTCGTATTTACGACTACTTATTTGTGCCTCACTTGCATTACACCTTTAGGTGTTTGGACTGCTAGTCCAAATACTTCACTTTTGGAAGTTCAAAACGTCTTTCTATATTGACCATTCATTTTAACATCTATAGATTCTTATACAAGATCCTCGTTTTCTTTCTTTACTTCTATAGAAGTATTCTATGTAAAATTGTTTGCAAAATTGTTGTCGACAACTTTTCTATTTTGCTTCCATTCTCGTAATGACATAACTTATCGAGATCTCTTCAAGATTTCAATCTTTATTTCAGGTACCTGAAACTCTTCTAGAGTTTTATTATTAGTTATGTCTTGGGTCTCTTCAGGAGCACCCACCTCCAATATATGACCATCTCATATTACTTTCCATTTACGAGAATTTTGATCATTGGAACCATTTCAACTATCATGCTTCATGCATAATTTACATCCTCTCGCTCTAACATGTAATTTAAACTTAGAGCATTTCAGCTGGTATATGAGACTTAATTACTCTCATTAGGTCAGTAAATATGTCTGGCAGTTGACATGTAATAACATGAATTATCTTATGAACTTCTAATTCATATACGAGGATCTAGATAATGATAATTCATTTTCCTCTATCCAGCTGATTATTATCTCCCCCTAATGTTGAGAAAAATCATGTCACAAATGATTCTCCAATTAACGTTTAAGAATTTAAACATAAAGGAGACTCATACTCAATATATATTCTCAACCCTTTTCCTTTACCCATTTTGTGCGTTGTGGTGGAGGAATTCAACAATATAGCGCACATTCAAAAATTATAAAATGAGAAATGTATGGCTTCTGACCAAAAACCAATCATAACGGTGAGTTTATTATAACTCGTTGGCTTGATGCGTATAAGTGTTGCTATGTGGAAACACCATATAAATAATAATTGTTTTGTTCTCATAGTTTAGCTATTAATGAGGAGGCATCCAATTGAAATTTTGCTAAACTGTATTTTTTCATAATCAATAGGCTTTGTAACAACTGATATAGCCTAAAATATAAACCCACTAGCTTTTGCAAGACGAATAGTCTAACTGCATAATCTGAATCCTTTTATAATTAATCTCACAAACTTCTAGTTGTAAGTTGATAAAACAATGTAGATGCATCTACTACAATCATATAAAACTTTTCACATTTGCGGATATATAGGCTCATATTTCATTCAGATATGCAAGACGTGTAGTCTCAACTTTAGTACAAAAACTTTAAGTTCTTTTGGTAAGTGGGATCTTAATCATTTCCTTTGAGAACAAGCAACACAAAAACTTCGTGTTCTTTCAATAAGTGGAATTTAATCAATTCTTTTTAGAACAAGCACCACAAGAACTTTAGGTTCTTTTAATAAATGTGCATATAAATCTCAATAACTTTTGCATCATTATTGATCAAGATGGTCTAACCGATCATACCAACTATATACAAGTGTGTATATACATTTTTGAATTTCGTAAACTTCTGGTTTACCATAACATGTGATTCAATCTCACTCGTACATGTAAAATACGACCATCAAAATTGTACCTTTAGCTCTTTTAGAGCTTTCAATGAAAATTATCTTTTGGTAGCAATATATAGCTTTTCTAGAGCTTTCAACTGACTTTTTGGCTACCAGAACTTATATCCACAATGGCTTATTTTAAATGACAATTGATAACATATGTTATCTATAATTCCCAAAGGGATATTTTGCGAACTCATATTACTTTCTTAAAATTTCCACTTCTAGTGGTGATGATATTATTACCATTAGCAGTAATTATTACAATATTCACAATTCTGCACTTTTCATAATGTGCTTTCTCTCAAGAATTTATTGCTCTTTTAGAGCATCAATATTTTCAGTACTTAGTGATATAGTACTCATAATATTCTCTTGCATTTAAATGGGAAAATATATCTTATGCTTATGTTGAGAATAAATCGTCACCATAGATTGTATTTGACAAGTAATCATGTTAAACAAAATAAATAAATATCATAATGTATAAATATAAATATAAAACATAATAATTAATGTGTGTAAAGTAAATAAACCTAAAGAAAAATAAATAAAAAGATAAATAATTTTTTCAAAGTTATGAGAATAATTAGAAGATGATTTATTCCCTTCGAGGGTTATAAGAAAATCAACAACGTCCAAATGAGTTTGACCAACAATGTCCAAATAAAGTTGGATCAATATCATCTTTGTCATTTTCGCAAACAAAATTTACTTCTATTTTCTTCCCTTTATCATACAATAATTGTTGATTTTTCAACGTACGACAAGTACGAGACCAATGATTTATAATATCGCATTGGTTATAAAAATAATTTTATTTTATTAGAATGATCTTTATCACTCTTGTCATCCTTATAACTTCACTACCGGTGGTTAGAAGTATCCTTAAAATGAAAATATTTTCCATGTCTATATTCATGGTTTCAATCACGACCACAACTTCTAATGTGGCTTTTATTCTTTCCATAATATAATCTCACATTCACTTCAAGAAATGGAGTAGAGCCAGTGGGCCTTTGAAATTTTTTTCACATAACTTATCACTGAGAACAAAGATTTAATTCTCGTAAGCGTCATTGTTAAACCAGTCCACAAGATCCTTTAAAAATCTCATTTGAGACCAGTAGCCTCACAGAACGGGATGTTCAACCAATATACTTGGATTATATCGAAATTATGTCTCTAATTGAATAATGATTTACCATGTTTGCATTCACTTCAGGGAATGAAACAGATCCAATAGTCGCATGGAATAAACATCATGCTTGCATTCACTTCAGGGAATGCCCCATCATTGATAATCGCATGGAATAAACAACATGCTTTGCATTCACTTCAAGGAATGCCTCCCACGAAAATTCTTGTCAAGATGAATTTTTGTAATATGAACTTGGGAGAAGTCTATAGTCGATTTTTTTCGACGTATAATAAATATTGCTTTCGAGCAAAATCACCACGATTTATCGAACTTTAAAATAATAATTTAAAGAATAAAAATAAAATTAGAATTTATCGATGTTGATTTTCCTCTTAAGGACAATGGAGACATAGCAAACGGTCAAAACGGCTTCTCATAATCTCTTTCTGTCATGTATCTTACCACGCCATTCAAAAATTGTGAGAAATCACAAACTCATCTCTGCCCAATTGTCAAAATTCAAATACAATCAAACATGCTTTCATATCTTTCAAAAATTAAAAACCAAGTTAAAATATAAACATACAGATAATCAGTAACTAAAAAAATAAGGGAAAAAAAGAAACTTATCTTTGGTTTATTCTATACTCGAATTCTTTCCAGCAACTTCTTTTGGATTCGAACGATGAAGACCTCAGTTGATTAGAGTCTCGTGCTGGTAACGTGTTGTGAATAAAATAAAGAAGAACAAGAATAAGAACGTATAACAAAAAGAACAAAGAGATGAGAGAAAGAGAGATTTTTATTGTTCACAAATATAGACTTTTCAATAAATCATCTATTTATAAGCATAAAAAATACATAATACATTAAACTCTAATTAATGTAGATAATATTTGTAATGATAAAATAAGTCAAATCTCCTTGATAAAGTCCTTATCATGATAGACACCCACATAGATAAATATTCATAACAATATTTTATTAATTTATGGCTAAAAAATAACATTTTTTAAAAAAAATCTAAAAAAAATAAAAATTATAAAATTAAAATATCAGAAGCTGTTAAATTATAAATTATTCAAAAATCCTAATTTATAATTTATAAAATTAAAATATCAGAAGCTATTAAAAATAAATTATACCCTCTAATCCTAATTTCTAAATTGCAAACTCTAAATTGCAAACCTTAAATCCTAAACCCTAATTAAAAATTTTATCAATATAAAGTGAGTATGAATCATAAAAGTATGTGTATAAATTTAATCAAATAAAAAGTTTAAATTTTAGGGTTTTAAGGTTTGTAATTTAGAAATTATAACTAGAGTGTAGAGTTTAATTTTTTAGTGTAGATGGTAAAAGATTTTTGTTCGGTTGAGAGAATCACATTAACCCTATTTTAGGATTCTTTCTTCCTTACATTTCTTGAAGAGAAAGAAAATAAAAATCGTCCAAATTTTTTATGAAGGTTTTTATATTTTTTAATACTTTATAAATATTTCAAAATTTAATTATTAAATAATTTATAACTTATTAGCTTATGATATTTTTATTTTATAATTTTTACTTATTTTTAGATATTTTTAATTATTTTATTTTATTTTTAGTCATATATTAATTTTTTTTTATTTTTTAATGTTATTTTAATATTTTACTCATTTTTTGTTTAAAAATCAATTTTGTCCTCGTACTCAACCAAAAATTAATTTTGCCTTCGAACTCGCTTGAAAAATCAATTTTGCCCTTTGCCACGTCATCGTAAACTGCCACATCACCACTGTAACAGTCAATCTTGGCTTCTGTCAGTCAAAGGGTAAACGGTAATGTAATTGGACTACACCAAAGGCTAAATTAATACAGAAATACCATAAGAACGAAATCGATAAATTGAATCTATTACATAGACAAAAGTGATCCTTTAGCCTAAAAATAATATAAATCATGATAATATTAATGTAAATATAATTTATACTATATTAAAATATCTGACTACGATGTTACCATTATTATAAGAGCTTTTTTGTCTTTTCATACTTTAAATAATCCCAACTTAAAACCTCTATTAAAATTTAATTTTGTGACTAATAAATTCAAATACAATTCTCTTCTCATTCAACCTACTATTACTGTTGGATTTACACAATTTTCTATAAAATTTAAAACTTAAATTTTAATTTAAAATTCTAACCTAAAACACTAAACCCCAAACCTTAATATAAAACCCTAAAAATTAAAGGTCATGTGTATATATCCGATATGCATGAAACGTTTCCTTTCACCCGCATTGCTAATGTTATCAATTAATCAATTCTCAACTCAGTTGAAAATATACTGAAAAACTACTTTTATAATTGATAGTCATTATTATTATTATAAGGATGTTTTTTCTTTCATAATTTTATTTGTCGTTAAATAAAAAAACTGAAGACTGTTATAAAATGATCGAACACGTCTTATAATTTTATATTTAAATTCTATATCAATTAATTAAATAATGATAAATATATTTATTCACATGTAAATATAATATTTTTTTTTGAATAAGTGTGATGCAAGGGTAGCATCACACACAGCATGACATTACTGGTGCTCGAACTCGGGTCCCAAGGGATGATAAACATCTACCTTTACTACCAAGATACAAGGGGAAGAGCTTAAATATAATATTTTTTTAAATATGTTGGTATAATTATATGTAAATATAATATTTATTATTATTTAAATAATTTAACTTTTATGATGAGATTAAAGCGCCTAAAGATATTTGTCGCCATGTTATATTTAGGCGCTAACCGTACTAAAATTCCAACAACAACCATCTTATTCTTCTGAACAAGCTGATAAAGAGTCTCTAAAAAAAAAAATAAACTACACGAAATGTCACTAAATTTTAACTTTTGCATCGAACATACCACTAAACTATAAAATGATATTATTGTACCCAATTTTTTTTTTGCTATTATTGTAACCCCCTCGTCCCGGTCTGGTCGGATGACCGGTCCAAGTGGGCCACACGGGGAAAACCGAAGCGAAACCCGTGAAGGTTTCCCCTCGGTTAACGACCCTAAAATTTTCTTTTTATTTTATCTTATCTATAGGCATAAATTAAACCTATGTGAAGCACAGCAGCGGGAAAAGAAACAAACATTTAAACATACACCGATCAACCAAACATTAAACAGCTCATTTTACACTCTTACAGCAGGCCGTTTCGAAACGCCCTTAGGGTGTTCCGAAACGCCTTGACTTAGTCAACAGGCCAGGGTCAACCTTAGGGTGACCGTTCCGAAACAGGGGTGACCCGTATCGGAACGACCCTGACGGTCAATTTCTCGTGGTCAACGAGATTTGACCGTTTCGAAACCTCAAAGGCCCGTTTCGGAACGCCTACATCTCGCCAATTTCTCAAAATTCCAGTAGCAAAAGTGTTCCGAAACGATTCCCATCCGTTTCGAAACGGCAGGCCATTTACAAAGGGACCGTTTCGGAACAGGGGGACCCGTTCCGAAACGCCCCCTGTCTGCAGACTCGATTTTGCTGTTTTAAGGCACAAAGGTGCCCCAAAACACCACCAAAACACATCACAACACCACGCTGATTAAACTTAAGGCATACCAACCATACTAGCATGCTTCAACAAGATTTAGATAAGTCTAAACACTAAGATAAGACTTCACGAGCATGCATTCATTCAAACATCATTCAAACATGAAGATGACCTCTAAGGCATTTAGCTAGGATTCAAAATAAGCAATTAGGCATGAGTTATCATTCATCAAGGCAACATAAGCCACACACAAACAAGGCATCAAGGAGTCTAAACGTACTCCTAACAACCTACAACTATCCAACAAAACCATACATGTCCCATTGCTCAAACTATTACATGTCTAACATTTAAAAATCCATACTTGATGAACTCAAGCCAAAAACCACACTTGGAGCCTTCCACTTGCGCAAGCAACCCACGAACTAAGGATCTGCAATGTTGAACAAAGAGAGCGTAAGCAATGATGCTTAGTGAGGGCAAGCTCTAAAAACAAACCTCAACATTGCAGGGTCCGAGCACGATCTAGCCAAGGCATTACACAAACATACCAAGGATCCACAAGAGCCATAAGATAAGATGCATGAGCAATATATACAAGTAAATGTCATGATCAACAAGCTCTAACTTCCTCAACATAAGTAGCCACATCAAACATCCACATAAGGATCATTAAGCTCAATACATTGATGCACATATCAATCAACATTGGCACCTAGTTATGACTCAAATACGCGGATAACCGTTGGAATTCACATCCAACAACACAACCATTACCTGACGGTGGGATTACACTCATCACGGTCTCGCGGAGGGGATTCCACTCATCCTCACGCCCCGTCGATGGGATTCCACTCATCACCGACTATATTTAAATACAATTTCCGGGCGTACCCGTACTCCTCCTTGGTGACTCAACGCCACCAAGGCCACGCGCGACTTTTGACTCATGTGTACACACTAACATCCTAATGATCGATCATTTGTATTTAAGTATACTAGTGCCAATATTTACTCACTTCACATTACTCATTTCAATCAATTCCGTGCTTAGCACGTACTCACCAACAACCATCATCATGCATGTCTCAAGCATCGCAATTCATGTCACATCTCACATGTATAACACAATATACATAGCAATCGTATTACATTTCATACGAGACATGCACAAACACACAAATGAGTTCATCCAAAGGCTCTAGATCAAGTTTAGGATTAGGCTACCACCCTAATCCTAACTCTAGGTGGGTCTACCAAGCCCAACCTAGTCCATATACTCGAACCAACCATTTTAAAACCAAGTAAAACAATTAACCACTCACCTAAGCTTCCAAGCTCAAGACCAAGCAAGCAACAACCTTCAACTTCCCGGATTCACTTCCGATGCTTCACCGATGCCCAAACTTGACTCTAATCAATCCCAAACACAAACAAAACATCCACAATCAAAATCTTGTCATCGAAACTAACCCGGAATGCAATTCAACCACAAACTACTATGTTGCAAGCATGAACAATACTCATTTTTCACCAATTCGGATGGCCCCAAAACCTTGCCCAAAAACCATGTTTTCAACTTCCAATACACCCTCCAATGATCCCAATTCAACCCCTACCTATAGCACTATCAAAAGCCTATCAAAACCCACCTAAAACAGCCCCCAAAACTCACCCAAAACCTCCCAAAAACCCCATTTTCACCCAAGTCCGAAATTTGATCCAAATCATTTGAAATTTACATATGTAGTATCATTTGACTCCTATATTCCATAACTAACCATAACAAATCGAAATATTAAGTTTAGCTACACAAAGGCACCATTTTTAATCAAGATTTTCAAAACTTCCATTTTCCAAAACCTTTATGAAAATGAAAAAGAAGAGTACTTTCATGAAGGGGAAGATGAGGAGAAGTCAAAAATGCTATTACCTTTCAAAACAGAGTTGAAACGAAGAAGAGAGGTGATGGAACAGTAGCTTCAATGGTGAGGAGAGTATGTCGTGATATTTTTGGAGAGAGGGAGAAGATGAGTGAAATTTTTGAGTTTTTATTTGTTTTGTTTTAGTTTAAAAGCCCAATGACCCTTTTGCCCTTAATGAAATGAAATATTCACAAGGACATAGAATTCATGGCTATTTGGGGTTTAAATTTTTAAAGCATAGTCTATCATCAAATTAATTAATTTGAAAACCAAACCCGAACCATTATTTGAATTATAAAATCGAGCCCAAATAATATTAAAATATTATTTTCACCTAACCCCTAAACCCGGGTGTTACAACTCTCCCCCACTTAAGGAATTTCGTCCCCGAAATTACCTGGTGGAAACAAATACGGAAACTGCTCAACCATATCTGCTTTTCTCTCCCACGTGGTCTCTTCCACACCTCTATGTCTCCACAACACTTTGACCAACTCTATGGTCTTGCCACACAACACCTTGCTATCAGAAGCAAGTATCTCGACGGGCTCTTCATTATAGAACAAGTCTGGATTTAACTCTATCTCCTCAACGGGCATCACATGAGAAGGATCTAATCTATATCTCCTAAGCATAGACACATGAAAGACATCATGGATCTTTTCTAACTCAGAAGGTAACCTCAAACGATAAGCTACAGGCCCAATCCGTTCAACAATCTCATACGGACCAATGAACCTCGGACTCAACTTGCCCTTATGGCCAAATATCATTACCTTCTTCCACGGAGATACCTTCAGAAATACTTTCTCACCCACTGAGTACTCAACCTCTTTCCTCTTCAAGTCTGCATAAGACTTCTGACGATCGGAAGCTGCTTTCAAGCGGTCACATATCAACTTCACTTTTTCTGTGGTTCCCTTAAGCAAGTCTGGCATAGGTAACAATCTCTGACCTGTCTCAGCCCAACAAATCGGAGTCCTACATCGTCTACCATACAGAGCCTCATAAGGTGCCATCTGAATACTAGACTGATAACTGTTGTTGTAGGCAAACTCAACCAACGGTAAGTGCTTCTCCCAAGAACCCTGAAAGTCAATCACACAACAACGAAGCATATCTTCTAGAATCTGTATCACTCGCTCTGACTGCCCATCGGACTGAGGATGATACGATGTGCTGAAATGCAAACGGCTACCTAAAGCACTATGCAAGCAACCCCAAAACCTCGAAGTAAATCTAGGATCCCTATCTGAAACAATAGACTTCGGAACCCCATGAAGTCTCACGATCTCGCGGATATACAAGTTCGCCAACTTTTCTAAAGAATCCGTAGTGTTCACTGCTAGGAAGTGAGCACACTTAGTGAACCTATCAACAATCACCCAAACTGAGTTCTTCTTCGAAGGAGACAAAGGCAACCCCGATACAAAGTCCATGGTGATCCTCTCCCATTTCCATTTCGGAATCTTCAAAGGCTGTAGTAAACCTGAAGGAACCTGATGTTCTGCCTTCACTCTCTGACAAACCATACAACGGCTCACATACTCGGCTACGTCTCTCTTCAAACCAACCCAGAAGTAATCGCTCTTCAAATCTCGGTACATTTTGGTACTACCCGGATGCATAGAAAAGGGACTCGAATGTGCTTCACTCAAAATCTGACGTCTCAACTCAACATCTTCCGGTACAACAATTCTATCTCTAAAGCACAACAAGCTCTCACCACTGAAACTATACTCAGTCGGTCTTCCTTCAGCTATGTCCTGAACATGAGGAACTAGGCTCGCATCTTGCAACTGCTTCTCTCTAATCAACTGAATCAAAGAAGGCTTCACTTGCAACTCGGTGATCAAACCACCACCATCGGACACACTCAATCTAGCAAACATAGCTCTCAACTCAACGGCCACTTTTCTACTCAAAGCGTCGGCCACTACATTTGCTTTACCCGGATGGTACTCAATGGTCAAATCATAATCCTTTAGCAACTCTAACCACCTTCTCTGCCTCAAGTTCAACTCTTTATGTGTCATCAGATACTTCAAGCTCTTGTGATCGGTGTAAACAATACACTTCTCACCATACAAATAGTGACGCCAAATCTTCAATGCAAACACAACTGCGGCTAGTTCTATATCATGAGTAGGATAGTTCTTCTCATGAATCTTCAACTGTCTAGAAGCATAAGCAACAACTCTTCTATCTTGCATCAAAACACATCCTAAGCCTACGTAGGAAGCATCACTGTAGATCACAAACTCCTTACCTGAAACAGGTTGCACTAACACTAGAGCATTTGTCAAAGCTTCTTTCAATTTCTCAAAGGCCTTCTGTCTTGCATCTGACCATTCAAATTTGACTCCCTTTTGCAACAATTTAGTCAAAGGAGCAGCTACCCTAGAGAAGCCATCAACAAACCTCCTATAGTAACCGGCTAATCCTAGGAAACTCCTAATCTCAGTCACGGACTTAGGTTGTTTCCACTCAACAATAGCCTCAATCTTCGATGGATCAACACGGATACCTTCGGCCGAAACAACATGGCCAAGAAACACAACCTCTCGAATCCAGAACTCACATTTACTAAGCTTCGCATACAACTGATTGCTCAACAATCTCTGTAAAACAAACCTCAAGTGCTCATCATGCTCTTCTTCTGCCTTCGAGTACACAAGTATATCATCAATGAAGACAACTACAAAATGATCTAGATAGTCTCTAAAAATTCTGTTCATCATGTCCATGAATGCTGCCGGTGCATTCGTGAGCCCAAATGGCATCACAAGAAACTCATAGTGACCATATCTAGTCCTAAAAGCTGTCTTCGGAACATCACACTCTTTCACCTTCAACTGATAGTACCCGGATCTCAAATCTATCTTCGAGAACACTGAAGCGCCTCTCAACTGATCAAACAAATCATCTATACGAGGCAACGGATACTTATTCTTCACAGTCATCTGATTCAACTGTCTATATTCAATGCACATGCGCATACTACCATCTTTCTTTTTCACAAACAACACGGGAGCACCCCACGGAGAACTACTAGGCCTAATGAAACCACGGTCTAATAATTCTTGCAACTGACTCTTCAATTCTTTCAACTCTTTCGGAGCCATGCGGTACGGAGCTATCGAAACTGGATTAGACCCTGAAACTGTCTCAATCACAAACTCAACATCTCTGTCAGGAGGCAAACCAGGAAACTCTTCAGGAAACACATCTGGAAAGTCGCACACTGTTCTGATATCCTTCGGTCTAGCTTCACTCATATCCGGATTCATAGCATAAGCTAAATAAGCCCCACATCCAGAGTCCATCAACCTATGAGCCTCTAAAGCTGACACCACATTAGACAAGAACTTAATGTTCTCGCCTACTACTACTACCTCGTAGTCATCAGAAAGCTTCAAAGAAATTCTCTTTGTCTCAAAATCCACACTAGCCCGATGCTCAACCAACCAGTCCATACCCAGAATAATGTCAAAACCATAGAAAGGAAGTTCCATCATATCAACTGAGAACACATGACCCTGAATCTTCAGTGGACACCTCCTATACATACGTCTAACCACAACTGTCTCACCAAAAGAACTAGTAACATGCATACCTACATCTAGGATCTCAACAGGGATATCTAACTTCTGTGCATGCTCACTCAAAATGTAGGAATGCGTAGAACCCGAATCAACCAAAGAAAGCAAAGACATAGACTGTAACTCGAAATTACCTGCTATCACATCGGTGTCGTTCCCGGCCTCTCTCTGAGCATAAACCCTCGCTGGTCCTCCCGCCTCTGGCTGTACAGCCACAACATGAGCAAGGTTCTTCTGAGCATCTCCCCTAGGTGCATCAGCCCTAGGCTGGAAGTAGCCACGACCGCGCCCACGGCCTCTCTGAAAATCATTACCTCTCGCAGGAGCCTGAGCTATGTTCGGTGCCTGAGCTGCCTGACGCGGACAATCCCTCCTAAAGTGGTCCCTCGAACCACAGTTCCAACAAGCATGGAAGTTACCCCAGCACTCACCAGCGTGCTGTCTCCCACACTGTGCACACTCGGGCAAACGCCCTCCTCCTCTATGGCCCTGATGGCCTCTACCATGGTGGCCACCGCCACGTCTCTGATCAAACTGATGTCCGCCACCTCTGTGCCTCTTAGCATCTCTACCATCAAAGTGGTTATGTCTCTTTCCAGAACTAGAACCACCAGCTCGTTTAGCCGAACCCAAACTATGCTCCAAATCCTTGGCCCTCGCGACCAATACATCAAAGTCTGAGTAGTCAGAAGCTAGCGTATACCTCTTAACCTCTTCATTCAATCCGTAGCGGAACCGGTTGCAACGTTCCACTTCAGTAGGAACTAACTCTGGAGCATACTGACTCAAGCGGACAAAACGGATCTCGTAATCAGTCACAGAAGCATCTCCCTGGGTGAGAGCCATGAACTCTCTCTTCTTCTCATCTAGGTACCTCGGTCCCAAGTACCTTTTCCTGAAAGCAAACTCAAAGAAATCCCAATCTATCTCAGCCTCTGGAACCCCGACAGTAATGGTGACCCACCAGGTGTAGGCATCACTCTGAAGCAATGAGATCACACAACCCAATCTACGTGCGCCCGCACAACCCATCTGAGCCAAGATACGAACTGTCTTCTCCAACCACAGCTCCGATCTCTCTGGAGTAGATCCTCTAAACTCCTCGGCTCCCAAACTACGGAGCCTCTCTAACGGTAGACTAGCATCATCACACCTAGGCTGAGCTGCAGCCTGAGCTCCCGCAACTGCGGCCTGGAAGGCTCCCGCTATCGCTTGTACTAGCGGAGTCATATCAATTCCAGCTGGACCTTGGCCACCTTGGCCACCTTGAGGTCCATCTCCTCCGGCTCCATCTTCACCCCCAGCTCCAGGTGGTGGAGGTGGTGGTGGAGCGCCAACTCCCGCGGCCACCGGCCTTTCCAGATGAGCCTCCACACCAACAGCCGGCTCAACAGGAGCCGCAACCCGTGGTTCCTGACGAACCACTCTAGGTCTACCTCTCGGTCTAGACATCGCTCTCACAAATATCAACTACAACCACAACAACAAAACATACAAGTTGGGTTAGCAAGGCAAGGCTTCCAAGTGTTCAAGTACGTTCCCTCACTAAAACAAAATCATTTTTCCAATGTAATAGTAGCAATGAGACTCACACACACGTGCTTTGAATAAAATAAGCAACATACTTGTCAAACAAGCAACCATTCTTACAAAGCAAGCAAACACCGTGTATATTAATCAAAAACTCGAACTTACCTCACTTACCTGCCCAAGGTCTCGGTAACCTTAGGCTCTGATACCAACAAGTGTAACCCCCTCGTCCCGGTCTGGTCGGATGACCGGTCCAAGTGGGCCACACGGGGAAAACCGAAGCGAAACCCGTGAAGGTTTCCCCTCGGTTAACGACCCTAAAATTTTCTTTTTATTTTATCTTATCTATAGGCATAAATTAAACCTATGTGAAGCACAGCAGCGGGAAAAGAAACAAACATTTAAACATACACCGATCAACCAAACATTAAACAGCTCATTTTACACTCTTACAGCAGGCCGTTTCGAAACGCCCTTAGGGTGTTCCGAAACGCCTTGACTTAGTCAACAGGCCAGGGTCAACCTTAGGGTGACCGTTCTGAAACAGGGGTGACCCGTATCGGAACGACCCTGACGGTCAATTTCTCGTGGTCAACGAGATTTGACCGTTTCGAAACCTCAAAGGCCCGTTTCGGAACGCCTACATCTCGCCAATTTCTCAAAATTCCAGTAGCAAAAGTGTTCCGAAACGACCCCCATCCGTTTTGAAACGGCAGGCCATTTACAAAGGGACCGTTCCGGAACAGGGGGACCCGTTCCGAAACGCCCCCTGTCTGCAGACTCGATTTTGCTGTTTTAAGGCACAAAGGTGCCCCAAAACACCACCAAAACACATCACAACACCACGCTGATTAAACTTAAGGCATACCAACCATACTAGCATGCTTCAACAAGATTTAGATAAGTCTAAACACTAAGATAAGACTTCACGAGCATGCATTCATTCAAACATCATTCAAACATGAAGATGACCTCTAAGGCATTTAGCTAGGATTCAAAATAAGCAATTAGGCATGAGTTATCATTCATCAAGGCAACATAAGCCACACACAAACAAGGCATCAAGGAGTCTAAACGTACTCCTAACAACCTACAACTATCCAACAAAACCATACATGTCCCATTGCTCAAACTATTACATGTCTAACATTTAAAAATCCATACTTGATGAACTCAAGCCAAAAACCACACTTGGAGCCTTCCACTTGCGCAAGCAACCCACGAACTAAGGATCTGCAATGTTGAACAAAGAGAGCGTAAGCAATGATGCTTAGTGAGGGCAAGCTCTAAAAACAAACCTCAACATTGCAGGGTCCGAGCACGATCTAGCCAAGGCATTACACAAACATACCAAGGATCCACAAGAGCCATAAGATAAGATGCATGAGCAATATATACAAGTAAATGTCATGATCAACAAGCTCTAACTTCCTCAACATAAGTAGCCACATCAAACATCCACATAAGGATCATTAAGCTCAATACATTGATGCACATATCAATCAACATTGGCACCTAGTTATGACTCAAATACGCGGATAACCGTTGAAATTCACATCCAACAACACAACCATTACCTGACGGTGGGATTACACTCATCACCGGTCTCGCGGAGGGGATTCCACTCATCCTCACGCCCCGTCGATGGGATTCCACTCATCACCGACTATATTTAAATACAATTTCCGGGCGTACCCGTACTCCTCCTTGGTGACTCAACGCCACCAAGGCCACGCGCGACTTTTGACTCATGTGTACACACTAACATCCTAATGATCGATCATTTGTATTTAAGTATACTAGTGCCAATATTTACTCACTTCACATTACTCATTTCAATAAATTCCGTGCTTAGCACGTACTCACCAACAACCATCATCATGCATGTCTCAAGCATCGCAATTCATGTCACATCTCACATGTATAACACAATATACATAGCAATCGTATTACATTTCATACGAGACATGCACAAACACACAAATGAGTTCATCCAAAGGCTCTAGATCAAGTTTAGGATTAGGCTACCACCCTAATCCTAACTCTAGGTGGGTCTACCAAGCCCAACCTAGTCCATATACTCGAACCAACCATTTTAAAACCAAGTAAAACAATTAACCACTCACCTAAGCTTCCAAGCTCAAGACCAAGCAAGCAACAACCTTCAACTTCCCGGATTCACTTCCGATGCTTCACCGATGCCCAAACTTGACTCTAATCAATCCCAAACACAAACAAAACATCCACAATCAAAATCTTGTCATCGAAACTAACCCGGAATGCAATTCAACCACAAACTACTATGTTGCAAGCATGAACAATACTCATTTTTCACCAATTCGGATGGCCCCAAAACCTTGCCCAAAAACCATGTTTTCAACTTCCAATACACCCTCCAATGATCCCAATTCAACCCCTACCTATAGCACTATCAAAAGCCTATCAAAACCCACCTAAAACAGCCCCCAAAACTCACCCAAAACCTCCCAAAAACCCCATTTTCACCCAAGTCCGAAATTTGATCCAAATCATTTGAAATTTACATATGTAGTATCATTTGACTCCTATATTCCATAACTAACCATAACAAATCAAAATATTAAGTTTAGCTACACAAAGGCACCATTTTTAATCAAGATTTTCAAAACTTCCATTTTCCAAAACCTTTATGAAAATGAAAAAGAAGAGTACTTTCATGAAGGGGAAGATGAGGAGAAGTCAAAAATGCTATTACCTTTCAAAACGGAGTTGAAACGAAGAAGAGAGGTGATGGAACAGTAGCTTCAATGGTGAGGAGAGTATGTCGTGATATTTTTGGAGAGAGGGAGAAGATGAGTGAAATTTTTGAGTTTTTATTTGTTTTGTTTTAGTTTAAAATCCCAATGACCCTTTTGCCCTTAATGAAATGAAATATTCACAAGGACATAGAATCCATGGCTATTTGGGGTTTAAATTTTTAAAGCATAGTCTATCATCAAATTAATTAATTTGAAAACCAAACCCGAACCATTATTTGAATTATAAAACCGAGCCCAAATAATATTAAAATATTATTTTCACCTAACCCATAAACTCGGGTGTTACAATTATTATACTATTGAATTTTGTTTTTTTGTTTAATCCAAGCACTCGACCGTTAAACTGTAACGAACCGTTAAATCTAAAACGACGTCGTTTTGGTATAGTTGCTTTGATGCCTAAGATAGACCAAAACGACGTCGTTTTGCTAGTTAAAAAAATTAAGAAAACACTACATTTGAGGAGGATTAAACCAAGAAACTCAAAGATGAAAGCTTTACACCAAGCCAACTTAAAGACTTGATAAAATGCTAACAAAAATAGTATATAAATAATACTGTAGTTGAACTTAGTTTCATTTATCTCATGATATAATTTTATAATATTTATAATATGATTTTATAAATATATTAACTTTATAAATAAATACTATTTATAATTTATATTACAAAACTAAAATATTGTTTATAATATATACAACTAAACCCTAAACCATACATGTAACTAACTAAACTACAAACCTTAAACGATACATGTAACTAACTAAACTACAAACCCTAAACCTTATATATAAAATTTGTGAGAATGAGAAATTCTCTGTAGAAAGACTTATTTTATTACTTATTGCTCTTACATACATATATACAAAGTATCAATCTTAGAAAACTCTAAATTAGGGAATAAACAATTCCTAAAGAAAGAAAGAAAAGATATGATCCCTTAAAGTTAGGGATTATAAATAAAAAATATACGGTTGATACACTTAGGATATTATTCCTATCTTTACATATTCCTACACTCCCCCTCAAGCTGGAGAATATACATTGTATATACCCAGCTTGAATAGGAATCCATCAAAAATAGACTTTGGCAACACCTTAGTAAGAATATCGGCAAGTTGATTCACTGAAGGGGTGTATAATAAAGTAGCAGTCTTGTTGTTGCCCTTTTTGGAAATAAAATGCCTATCGATCTCAACATGCCGGACTTGGATAGAGTTCCTTTAGTAACTTAAGGAGCCACATTCCCTCGCATATTCTCAATGCTAAGGCTCTGAATTCAGCCTCGACACTACTTTTGAATACAACTGCTTGTTTCTTGCTTCGCCAAGTGATAGCTATGCTATTACCTCTCTATTTATGCCTCTTTGCTATAGTAATTGCTTGTTTTCAAGTGCATTATATTGCATGTAGGCTGCATTTTTAGTATATTATGGGTGCTTGTCAAATTATTGCTTGTGTGGAGTTGGTGCTGCGTGAAAGGTAGTTGTTGGCTGTTTGTGTGCAGGATAACAGAGTAGAATGCGAGGGAAGAAGCAAGGAACAAAATGCTATAGCAAGGGAGAGAAAGAAAGCTAGCTGGCGCACGAAAGTACAAGCACGTGAAGTGCAGGAAAGGACGTCTGACACTGTCAGACAACTTTATGCAGCAGCCGCACTCCTTCTGCAGACCGTCCCTTTTGTCCCCTGGTGAACAGTGTAACCCCCTCGTCCCGGTCCGGACGTTTGACCGGTCCGAGTGGGTCACACGGGGAAAACTGAAGCGAAACCCGTTAAGGTTCCCCCTCGGTTAGCAACCCTAGAAAATTTCTTTTATTTATCTTGTCTAAATGCATTACCATGTCCTATGTGAAACACGTCAACGGAAAACAAAGCAATACAAAAACGATCATTCAAGACATCACCTTTAAAATAACCCATTTTCTGTATTTAAGTGGGCAGTATCGGTACACCTGTCAAGGGTATCGATACGCCTTGACCAAAGTCAACACCCAAAAGTCAACACAGGAAGACCGTATCGATACAGCCCTTGAGCGTATCGATACGACCTTCCCAGTCAACATCTCGTGGTCAACGAGATAAACCCGTACCAATACTCAAAGACATCGTACCGATACGGTAATAACTCACCAAAATCTCAGAATTCCAGTGAGCAAAAACCGTATCGATACACCCCCGTGTATCGATACGCCCAGCCAAAACTGAGTCCTGAAGGCAAGACCGTATCGATACGGCCCTCAGGCGTATCGATACGCCCTGCACTGCAAGTCTCCCAAAATTAGCAAAAACATACGAGACTCGAACCTAGATGCGATTTAGGACCTCCCTAGCCCCAAACAAGCATTCATACAACATCTATTAACCATAATCTAGTTATACAAGGCACTCTTCATGAACATACATCATTCAACAAAGAAATCATGCATTTGAGCAAAGGATAGCATATAAGCATTCAAGGTATCATACTCCAACATTCAAGCACAAAGGCAACCTCAAAAGGCACATGGCCAACATACAAGGTAAGCAAAATAAGGCATGGGTTTGCAATCCAAACATGGCATCAACAAGCAATACAAAAGCAACATAACGAGGAGTCTAAACATGCTCCTAAACAACCAACAATATCCATCGAAATAAAACAAATCCCATTGCTTAACTATTACATGTTCAAACATTAAAACTCATACTTGATATACTCAAAGCCAACAACCACACTTGGAGGCCCTCCGCTTGCGCTAGCAACCCACGAACTAAGGATCTGCATTGTCAAACAAAGAGAGAGCGTAAGCAATGAAGCTTAGTGAGGGTAAGCTCTTTAAAAACAAACCTCGACAATGCAGGGTCCGAGCACGATCTCAACCAAGGTAAATGCATGACCATACCTTCGATCCCCAAGAGCCAAAATGTCAATGATGCATGAACAAATATCCAATAATATGTCATGCTCAACAAGCTCATTTCCACAACATATGTAAACACATATAATCACCCAAGAGGAAACACATTTCCACATCATATTGATACACATATCAATTTATATTGGCACCTAGCTATGACTCGAATACACGGATAAACACGTTGGAACTCACATCCAACAACCACTTTACCTCACGGTGGGATTACACTCATCACCGGTCTCGCGGAGGGGATTCCACTCATCCTCACGCCCCATCGATGGGATTCCACTCATCCTCACGCCCCGTCGATGGGATTCCACTCATCATCGACTAATATATATAACAAATTTCTGGGCGAACCCGTACTCCTCCTTGGTGACTCAAGGCCACGCGCGAATTTGACTCATGTGTGCACACTAACATCCTAATGATCGATCATTTGTACTCAAGCATACTAGTGCCAACATTTAACTCAATCCACATCATCATTTACAACCAATTTCGTGCTTAGCACGTACTCACCATGATCACAATCATGAACCATCCACATGCATAACACAATGCATCACATCCATGCCTCATCACACATGTATAACACAATATACATAAACAATCATATCATAAACATCACGAGGCATAAACATCAAGTAAGAGTTCAACCAATGTCTCTAGTTTAAGCTTAGGATTAGGCTACCACCCTAATCCTAACTCTAGGTGGGTCCACCAAGCCCGACCTAGTCCACATGCTCGAACCAACCATTTAGAAAACACTTAGAAAACATTAACCACTCACCTATACTTCCAAGCTCAATTACTAAGAAAGCAACCAACTTCAAGCTTCCGGATTCACTCCCGATGCTTCACCAACACAAGCCCTTGTCTCTAAACAACCTCAACACAATCCAAACAACTTCAAATCAGCCCAAGCATCAAAGTAACTAACCCGGGACACAATTCAAACATCAAACTCAACATTTCAAGCCATGAACAAACCCCCAATTTACCCAACTCGTGCAGCCCAATAACCTTGATCAAAACTCATGTCTCCAACACATTTTATACCCACAAATGATCCCAAAGCAACCCCCAACCATAGCACTAACATTAGCCCACCAATTCCAACCCAAAACAACCCCCAAAACCCTTCAAAAACCCCCTTTAAACCCAATTTCGAGAATGTGTTCAAAACCATGTAAAATTCATATATGTTGCATCATTTAGCACCTAGACTTCATATCTAACAACATTAAATCGAAATATTAAGTTAAACATAATAAAGTTATCATTTTTAATCAAAATCTCCAAAAAAACTCAATTTCCAAAACATTGAGGAAAATGAAAACCATTTGTACTTTTGAAGAGAGGAAGTTAAGGAGAAGTCAAAAATGATATTACCTTTCAAAAACGAGTTGAAATGGAGGAGCTTTGTGATGGAATAGTGGAGGGGATGAGAGCTCTCTCTTTTCACGTTGAAGAAGAGAGTGAATAGTGAAAGATGATGAGAAATGGGTGTTTTAATTATTTAGTTTTAAATTTAAAAAGCCAAAGACTATTTTACCCTTAATGAAATGAGATATTCACAAGAGCATGTAATCCATGGCTATTTGGGGTTTAATTTCAAAATATTTCCAACACAACTAATTAATTTGAAAACAAAGACACGTAACATTATTTTAATTATAAAACCGAACCCAAAATAATATTAAAATATTACTTTCTCCTGACCCCTAAACCCGGGTGTTACAAACAGAGCTTGTCGGAGGATATTCGTTGGGATCCCCAACGAGATACCAAAGCACCAAAACCCTAGAAGACCACCCCCACTATATAAAGGCTTAATCTCTTCAAGGGCGATGAGAGAGAAGAAAAGTGTGCAAGAGAAAGCACAACCAGAGAGGAGAAGCACTTCATCGTCGGTCAGACTTGGTGACCTTCATCGGGGAGCTCGAGGTGTGGCCTCGTCGTCCTCTTATGAGGCAGTGAGCCTAAGGCGGTCATGGCAGTCCACTGGCGAACTGGGAGTTTTTCTTTCCTTTTGGCTATAGCATTTATTTATCTGGAGGGTTGTATGAGAATGATACGTTTGATTATTGCCCAACCATGAACTGTTTTAGATGGCGTGGGTTTTGTTGGATGATACTCTGTTTATTTTCTTAATTCTCTGTTAATGTTTACTATTCTCTCGTGATCTTTGCTTTGTTTGCGGTGTGCCTAATTTCCTAACATTGTAAGAGCTTAGGGTTGTCAGTGCTTTGAGACATAGGCCCTACCTTAAGCGCCTTCGAGAGTTAGCCTTTATTTAGGAACAACCTAGGGTTGTAAGAGATTAGGGATGTTAGTGCCTCGAGAGAAAGACCATTCCTTATGATGCCTTCGAGTGATGGTCGTTCCCTAGGTACAAATGGGCATGGTGATTAAGAGAGTAAGCCTTAGCCAATAGTGACAGTTAAAGTAGTGTGTGACACCCTTCCTGAAAGGGTCATTGCTTTAGCATTAGCTAGGGGGAGTGATCGAAAGAGCTAACCTTAGATCCCATAAACAATGGAGTAACCACCAAGGGGAAGGACTCCAACCTGCCTTAGAGATAAGTGATAGGTTTAAACGGCTAAGAGGGATAGAGATTAGGAGAGTAAAGTGTTTAGAGTTAAGCCGAGAGATATTGCTGTAGCATTTTAGTCTCCCAGCCTTCTTGCTAGAGATAGTTTAGGAGTAGCCTAAGTAAATTCCGCCGAGCATAGTGTAGAGAACTAGGATTCATTAGCAGTGTTAAGAGGCTTCAGAGAGTTATCCTTCAGGAGCTAGCCAGCTATTCCTTAGAGAGCTTCATATCCGAGAGAGGACCTATATGTCATTTGATTATCTCTTCTCTGTTTGCTTGTTTTACTACAACATTTTTCCACCCTTCATTCTGCCTCAGCATACTCACATTACAATTTGGTTACTACATCAATTTGGATACGAAAACTGTGTTCACCTCCAATCCCTGTAGAGACGATACTCACTCATCACTTTATTACTCGTTCGATGTGTATACTTGCACCATTTGCGTATCATTTATAGTATTGCAAGACCACACAACACCAAGTAACGAGGTTACCCCAAACAAAGGTACAGTATCCACTAGTGGATCGTCGGTCGTTGAGGTCCCCTGCCCAACTAGAATCAGTGAAGACTTGAACACTTCTTTCTTGAGTCTTTTTAAACATGAGGTCGTGACTAGGAGTCTTTTTTAAGTACCTCAGAATTCTATTAGATGCTGCCATGTGTTCTTCTGTGGGATGAGTCATATGTTGACTAATCAAATTTACATAAAACGTTATGTCGGAACTTGTCAAAGAAAGGTATATTATCTTCCCAATTAATCGTTGGAACTTCTCTCTATCTGCTATGAACCCCTCTTCGTTGCTATACTTCAAGTTTGTGTCCATCGGTGTATCTGCTGGCTTACACCTAAGAAAACCAGTTTCGTTGAGTAAATCAAGGATGTACTTCCTTTGATTGATTACAAGACCCTCTTTCGACCTGGCCACCTCCATGCATAAGAAATACCGTAGCTTCCCCAAGTCTTTTGTTTCAAATTCCCTATTTAAGAGCTTTTTTAAGTTTCTAATCTCATCCTCATCATTACCAGTGAGGATGATGTCATCCACATAGACAAGTAGGACCGTTCGCCGATTATTGGGAGTTTTCTTGATAAAAAGGGTATGATCGGTAAGAGATTGTTTGTAACCATTCATTAAGATAACTTTGGTGAACTGCTCGAACCAAGATCTTGGAGATTGCTTGAGCTCATACAGTGACCGGTTGAGTTTGCAAACCTTCTTGCTGTCGTCATTAGACTTCAAGCTAGGGGATATTTTCATATACACCTCTTCCTCTAACTTTCCATTAAGGAAAACATTTTTCACATCAAGTTGGTGTAATTTCCAATCACAATTTACAGCCAAACTGAGTAGTACCCAGACTGTGTTAAGCTTTGCCACTGGTTTTGTGTAAAACCTTTAGCCACAAGTCTTGCTTTGTATCGTTGAACACTGCCATTGGAGTTATACTTTATGGAAAATATCCATTTACAACCAACAACCCGTTTGCCTTGAGGAAGATCTGTCACAGTACAAGTAGCATTCTTTTCGAGGGCAGAAAGTTCTTCTTCAACAGCTCTTCGCCATTTTAGATCCATCAGTGCTTTATCTATTCGGGATGGAACATGTTCTGTATTCAGTGCAACTGTAAAGGCTCGAAAAAAGGACATTAGCGAACCATAACCAACAAATCTCTGAATAGGGTGTTTAGTACACTGTCGAACCCCCTTTCGAATAGCAATAGGAAAGTCATCTAATGCAAAGGAAGGGGACTTACTGATTTCCATTTCAGTCTCGGCATCTGGACTCAAATCTAACTCTCAGCAAGAATCAGATTGCAAAATTGCCTGAGGGATTTGTTTATGTTTTTTGGTATAAACCCGAAGTTATTTAGGTGGAGTAGTTGGTGGAGGACCTGGTGTAGGAGTGGTTGTATTTTTATTTGTCGGATGCAAAATAGATGTCGGCGAGGTATTATCGGGCAGTGGATAGGTATCATTAGAGGTAGGTAAGGTTGAAGATATCTCAGGTGTATTAGATTTAGTAGTAGGGAAAGGCAGCAAGGGTGAAGGTAGTGAATGAAGAATAGGGGAAGATACCTGAGAAGGTCGAAAGTCCAATTGCTCCCCCTGAATTGCAGGCGGTTGAAAATAGAGATCATGCTCAAAAAATTAAATCCATAGTTATAAAGAAACGCTTAGTGGGAGGATGATAGCACTTATAGCCATTCTTAAGTGAAGAATACCCTACCAGCGTGATTTAGGATCCAACTTGATCTTATGTGAATCAATATTCTTGATAAAAATAGTCCAAATATTTTTAAAGGTAAAATAGAAGAAATGGATTTAAAGTGAGGGTAATGGTGCAAGAAAAAGGATTGGGGTGATTGAAAATTTAGAACCTTACTAGACATTCGATTGATTAGGTATGTGGCTGATAATAAGGCCTCCCCATAAATACTTAGGGACATTAGTGGCAAATAGAAGAGAACAAGTTACTTCTAGGAGGTTTTCCGCTCTGCAATGTCATTCCGTTGAGGTGTGGCAACACAAGAGCTAAGTTGAACTATACCATTTTCCCTGAAAAAATCACCAAAGGACTTAGTAAAGAATGTTTGAAAATTTGAAAATTTGAAAAATATTGAGTGAGCACCATATTATAGAATGTTTGAAAAATATTGGCTATTTCGGATATGTCTTTCATTAAATAAGTCTAAGTTATCCTATTGTGGTCATCAATGAATGTTATGAACCACCGACAATTATCAGCATTCTTCACCCGAGAAGGGTCTCATATATCACTATGAATTAAGGAAAAAGGATGAGATGGTTTATAAGTGGAGGGAGAATATGAAGCTTTTGTGTGCTTTGCAAGTGAACAAATTTTGCAAGAAAAAAGTACTCGACTTTTTATTCATAAAAGAGAAGGAAGCAATTTTACAAGATATGTAAAACTTGGATGACCTAACCTAAAGTGCCAAAGCATAACACTATCAACTTCTCCTAATGCAATAAAAGAACTTGAGACATTGGTTGGAGGACTAGATGGAAGGATGTAGAGGCCATTTTGCAATCTGGCCTTACCAATCATTTTCATCGGGTTCAATGCCTGCAAAGTACAGTGAAAATCATAAAAAAATCACCAAACACTTTATGTCCACAGAAAGCTTACTAATTGAAATTAGATTGCAAGCAAGAGTTGGAACAAAAAGGACATTTGTAAGTAAGATCTGTTCATTTATAACCACACTACCTCGGCCTTCAATGTTGCACAATGAGCCATCTGCAGTTTTTACAGCTTTACCACAATATTGGACAAAATAATGGAAGAGAGCCTTGTAACCCGTCATGTGATCAGTTGCCCCAGAATCAAGTATCCAATCGTTGTTCAATTTGAAAGAGAAAAAAGCTTGATGTATGTTACCTCCGGGTACAGCCATGACCAGATTACCCTCAAAAGGACCTTAAAACTTGCCAAACAACCTCTGAAGATCAGCAAGTTGGTCTCTTGTAAAACTAGTAACAGCATTAGCAAAGGTCGAGGATGATCTTTCATCCCGAGATCTCTTAGATTTCCACTTAGCTGGTTTACCATGGAGTTTCCAACACTTGTTCTTTGTATGACCAGATTTCTTGCAATAATCACACCATGGCCGACCTTTCTTAGTAGAGCCAAAAGAGTGATGTGTGAGTAAGGCAGATCCTTCAGATTGAAAACTGGACTCCGTAGACATCATTACAGAATGCCTACTAGCTAACTTCTTTATTGTGGAGAAGGCTTCTCAAATATAAGGAAGAGGGATTGTAATTAGGATCCTACCACGAACCTCATCAAGGTCTTTATTCAAGCCTTGGAGAAATTAAAAAACCCGACGTTGAGTTGTTATTTTCTGATAAAGGGCAACATCCCTCGGGTCTGCCCATTCATACCTCTCATACAAGTCCAATTGCTTCCAAAAAGCATGCAGGGTGTTGTAGTAGAGAGTGATAGGCATGGAATCTTGCTTAAAGGCGGCTGCCTGATCTTCAATTCGATATAATTCGACAATGTTATCAGTGCTGGAGTATGTCTCTCTCACTGCAATCCAGATTTCAGCGGCTGAAGGGTAAAGAAGGAATTTTTTCCTATACTCGAAACTATAGATGTAACGCCCGGGTTTGGGGCCTGGGAGATACTCGGGTTTGGTTAAGCCGGTCCGGGTTAAGCTAATCTTGGGGAAACAATTTAAAATATACCATTTTAGAGTTTTTGGAGAAAAAGGGAATTTAAAAAGGGCCTTTTGGTAAAATGTGGACAAATGGGTTTTTGGAGATAAATTTTAAATTAAAATAAAATACAATATTTCAAAATTCTCATCTCATCTCCCTCCCCAAAACCCCCATTTCACTATTCCATTGCTCCTAGCTTTCTATCCAATCGATTTCTTCAAGGTAATTGATTCTTTAACTTGGTTTTATATTTCTTGAGTAGTAGATACTAAGATTTTTGCAAAAACCCATGGTTTAAACTTATTTTGAATTTAAAGTTTGGTTTGAAGTGGAATGAAGTTTATGAGATTTTCGTTGGGGTTGGTTGTGGCTGGGTTTATGTGTGTTTTTAACTTTGTCTTATTTCTAAAATAACATGGAAATGATGGTTTGTTATAGGAAACCCGAAATGGGTATTGTGGGTAACTTTGGAAGTTGGAAATCTTGAGTTTTTGGATGGGTTTTGGGTCTAAATGACAGCTGGTGGTTTGGTAGCTTTGGGTTGATGTTTTGGATGTTAAAAGATAGATTTTTGATGATAAATTCGTTGGGATTGGCTGCAAGTAGTTTGAGGCTGAATTGAATATGTTTTGGGTGAAATTTGGGCTCGAATCGATGTGTTTTGTTGCAAGAATGTTGAGTTCCGAGTTATTGCTATGTTTGTGAGTATATTAGCATCTTAATATTCTATTTTGGATTGCCTAAAGCAGAGGAAACAGATTTGGGCTCTATGAACGCGAATCCGGGTAGTTCGGATGCTTGAATCGGTATATTGGATAGCGTTTGTGTGTTGGTTGGTGAGTGGAAATTGTTTTGAAGCTTTAAAATGTTCAAAGAAGGTTCCTTGGGTTTTGGGTGGAGCCTTAGGGGCCAACCTAAACCCAAGTGTAAGTGTATTTGTTCTTGCCTTGTTTCGTTAAGTGTCGGTGTATGTGTTTATACACGTTGTTGGTTGAAATGCAATTGCTTTTATCTCCTTTTAATGTTGTTGTGGTGTCATAGTTGTTGTCAAAGCCTCACGTGATGGTTAGTGGAAAGTATGTTGTTGACTACCGTAACGTGTAGTCCCACCGGTAGTGACTAGTAGATGAGTACGGTAATGTGTAGTCCCATCGGAAATGGTTGTGCATGTGCATACCATGTTTTGTTTGTGCATTTGAATTATCGTATTTCCTTTCTAAATGATTTTGTCTTTAAACTAAAATATATGTTTGAACTGCATTGTTGTTGTTGTTGTTGTAATTTTGAGCTTCCCTCACTAAGCTTTTAAGCTTACGCTCTCTTTTCTAACAATGCATATCATTAGTGGCTTCGGAAGGCAAGCGGGGCAAGGGAGGAGTCTTGGAGTTCTTTGCTAGCGCAAAGTATGGTTTTTTATGGTTGTAATAATACTTAGGCAATGGGAATGCTAGACTTTTGTGTTTGGGGAGTTGGTGTCCAAACTCCTTTGTAGTTGTTTTTGTTGCTAACATGTTTTGAATGTTGATACCATGCTATGTTGAGGCTTGTTATGGCCTTGGGTTAATTGACATGTGTTTTGACTTGGTGTTTTTGAATTAAAGTGTTCTTATGAGCTTTTGGGGTTTGAAATTCATATTTGCGTGTATGCATGTTTGAAGCTTGCATTTAGGGTGTTGTGCCTCTAGATTGTTTGTTTAATATATTGCCATGTGGTTTGTGGTCTTTTGGGGTAAGTTTAGGAACGTTTGGGGATGCCAAAATGCATTTTCGGGCTAATATGTGCCCATGTATTTTGGAACGTCTGGTATTGTTTCGAAACGGCCAGGCCTTTGGGGCACCCATATCGGAATGGGGGTGGTGCCATTTCGGTACGTTTTGCCACTGGAGGCTCCCGTTTTGAAACCAAGGTGGGACGTTCCGGAACGGCCTAATGTTGCTTTTGAATGAGAGCTCGTGTTTCGGAACGGGCAGTCCTGTTTCGAAACGCATGTAGTCAGAGTGGTTAAAAGGGCATCTTTAAAGGTTTCCAAATGTTACGCTTTAGTCCCTAATACTTGTATGCCTCATAAATGAGTTTATATGTATCATTGTGATGGTTTTGCCCCGTGTGCATGAAACTTGACTAATAAACTATTTTGGTAAGGTTAATTTATCGTTATGCCCTATGCTTGGTTCATATCAGTGTTTGCTCTTCCGTTGTTTGCCTTCTTACATAGGTTTAAACATGGCATATAGACAAGATAAAAACGAAAAAATAAGGTTGCTAATCGGGGTGAGGCCTTAACGGGTTTCACTTCGGTTTCTCCCTATGACCCATTCGGTTCGGTCTGGTGGCTAGGCTGGGACGAGGGAGTTACAATAGAATTAAGGAGCCAGGTCATAACTTGAGCATCTTCCCGTATCCACTTAGCAAAACCAAATGTAGACACAACAGACTTCTTGGTGGTACCAGTAACATATCTCAAATATTCTCTGCCCAAGAGATAAATTCGAACAGATTGGGACCATTCAAGATAGTTATTGCCATTCAAACGATGGCAGATAATAATCAGGCAGGATGAGTTAGAGTGATCATCGAAACCAGAGATAATTTATGGGTTGGAGGTTGATTCCTGAGAAGTAGAAGGAGGAGGAGAAGTCTCGGCCATTTTTTTAGGGTAGAGAGAATTCGTAACCTAGGCTGATACCATGTAAGAATGAGAAATTCTTTGTAGAAAGACTTACGTTATTACTTACTGCTCTTACATACATATATACAAAGTATCTATCTTAAGAAATTCTAAATTAAGGAATAAACTATTCCTAAGAAAAGAAAGAAAAAATATGATCCCTTAAAGTTATGGATTATAAATACAAAATATAAGGTTGATACATTTAGGATAATATTCCTATCTTTAAATATTCTTACAAAATTAAATCTAAAATCTCAAACCCAAACCCTAAATATAATTAAATCACAAATCTCAAGCCCAAAATTTTAAAATTAAAATATTATTTATAATATATATTAAGATTTGTAATATAAATTATAACTGCTATTTTAATTTTAGGGTTTATGATTTAAGATTTAGTTATATATATAGGGTTTAGTTACATATATAGTTTAAGGTTTATGATTTAAGATTTATTCATATATATGGTTTAGGGTTTGAGGTTTATTTACATATAGTTTATGGTTTGAGTTTTAATGTTTAAGGTTTAATTATAATATTATATATTAGTTTTATAATATAAATTATAATAATTATTATTTATAAAGTTAATATATTTATAAAATTATACTATAAATATTATAAAATTATATCATGAGATAAATAAAAGGGTAAACTACATGGAATGTAACATCCCAGATTAGGGTCTAGGAGATCCGATGAGTTTCTGAAGTCCGAAAGACCGGCGTTGGATGTTTTGAGTAAGTTCAGGGAATGAGGTTTTTGAGGGTTGGGAAAAATATGGAATAAATCTTTTAAATCCTTTTTAAATATGTAAAAGGTTTTGGTAAAAACAATTTTAGAAAAATGCTTTCCGAACTGTGACATTTTGGTTGGTGACCAAAATGTAAAGTTTGTAAAATCTGTTTTAGTGACCATTTAGTAAAAGAGTCAAAACATTGAATCTTTAAGGAGCTATCTTGGCTGGGCCAAATAGGTTATTATCTCCTTTCATTTTTACTATTCAAATATTTTAAAATATCTTTTATGATTTAAATAAAACAAGGGTTCATCCAAAATCTTATTTCACGTTAAAATCCATTTTCAAGCTTCCTCATCTCCTCTTTTCAACAAAAAAACAATTGAGCTTGATTTCTTCAAGGTAAAAGTGTTTTCTTATTAATATTTTATTGCTAAATAGTTTTCCTACCTTGATTTCCTAAAACCCAAGTCTATTTCATTGTTTTCTTCAAGGATTTTTGCCAAACAAGGGGTAATAGCTAGCATTGGGGGTGAGCAACGTGATTCTCCTCTAATGTAAGGTTCTTTAATGAAATTCCCATGCTTTGATTCTTTTAAATACCAAGGTTTTAATCTCTTTTCTTAATCTTAATGTAAATGGGCTAAAATTGATGAAAATGAGCTTTTGGTAAGATTTTTGGGTAAGATCTCTTAATGATGGGTTTGTTGATGTTGTTACCTTAGTTTTGATGTGATTATTGTGTTGAGATGATGGGAGAATGGCAAGAATCCCGAAATGGGGTTGAGTGTTGATTTTTGAAGTATGAAAAAGTGGGTTTTTGGGTGGATTTTGAAGTAAATCAATAGCTGATGTTGATCTGATGATTGGGTGATGTTTTTAAATGTTTATCTATGTGTTTTGATGTTATCTAATGCTGGGCTTTGCGGGAGACTATCCGAATTGGGTCTTTTTGTTGGTTACGGCTTGTATCAGATTTATTCGATAAGTGTTTTGGTTGAGTTGTTGAAATCTCTGCTTTCCAGCAATTTGTGTGTTGTAAATATCACTAAATCCTCTGTTTTGGGTTGGTTAGAGGCAAGGATTGAAGATCCAGATTTGTTGAACGCATTTGTGGGTAAACCGGAAAGCTAAAATAGAGGTTTCGGCTTGTTGTGGTAATCGCTGGTGAGTGGAAATGATTTTTACTGTTTTATCAAGGTTGAAGAGGTGTTTTAAGGGTTTGGGTTGAGCCATTAGGCCAATCCAAGCTCAAGGGTAAGATTTGGTTTTGTTTCGGCTTTTCGTCTTCTTATTTTGATCATGTTTTGGATAATGTGCATGTCATTTTTAAATGGTGTTTCCTCTACTGTTGTTATGCATTAAATACATGTTGTTGTTGTCCCATATGAATGCCATGTTGTGTTTTGGATGTTGGTTGAGCTCATGCTATCCTTGAGCTTCTGTTCATGGCTTTTGGGATATGTTTTGGGGAGGTGGCTATCCCCTGTGAAAGTCAATGGTTTATGATGTTGCGGTGAGTATATTGACACATGGGTTATATCGGATAGATTGATCGATCAATAGGATGTGAAGTGCACTATAATTATAAAATCCGCGCGTGAGAAATCCTTTGGTTTCACAATAGGGGTTGTGCTATTGTGATGCGAGTGGTAGGGGTTGTGCTATCACCAACGGGCAATGCGGGTTGTGGCATCCCGGCCGAATTGTGTTTGTGGTGAGGGATGTTTCACCATGTGACTTGATGAGGGTTGTGCCATCAAGGTGTCCGCTTATCCGAGCAACGTGTCAATGATGCCGATATACTCAATCGCATATGGTTCCATTATGAGCTTGGTAAACTCATATGGTTATGCTTATGTTGAAGCATGTGCATGGTAAAAGAGCCGGTGGCTTGGTTTGCATATATGGTTCATGAAAAGCTTATGCATGGTTGATGCACGTTCTTTACCTATGACATGCATGGTTGCTTTGCTTAATCTTGTTTCAAGATAGCATGTTGATAAGGAAATAGTTTTGGAAATGGTTTGTAAAAAGTGATTTCAAGAAACGGTTTTGATTTCCTAAATGTTGGTTGTTTTCAAAACTACATTGTTGTAGTTGGTTTTGAGCTCCGCTCACTAAGCTTTATAGCTTACGCTCTCTTTTTCCAACAATGCAGATCCGTAGACCCTTTGGAAAGCAACGGTGCAAGGGAGGTGATCCAAGTGTCCGCTCTTAGCTCAAGTATGCCTTTGCTTAGATAATAGTGTGTGGGGCAATGAGGGTGATCTTTGTTTATGTCTTCGGAGTGTTTGTAAACTCTTGTTTGAGGACATGTTGATAGTTTTGGATGGTTGTTCTTACCTTTTGTCTTGTGATTTTGTTTTGGACCTTGTTTCCTTATATGTTGGATCTTGAAGCTTCTTTATATATGTGTGTAAAGCATGTTTGTGTTCCTCTTGATCTTAAGCATGTTGGATGGTTGATGTTAGTGTATATATGTTGATCTTGCTGTTTATCTGTTGTATGTGGTGTTTAGAACCAAGTAAAATACCTTAAAGATGCTTAAAACTGTTGTTTTGCTGTTTCTACAGCAGGGTGTTTCGGAACGGGCTCGACTGTTTTGAAACAGCCCTTAAATTCCTTTAAATTCTGCCATGCCGTTTCGGAACGGGTACCGAAATGGGCTAAGCAAGACCGGAACGGTCTCAAGCCGTTTCAGAATGTTTTTGCTACTTTGAAGCACCGTTCCGATACCAGTTTCGAAACGGGGGTCGTTGAAGTTAGTTAAAGGCATCTTTGAAGTTATTTTTCTTACGTTTTGGTCCTAGTTTATGCGGTTATCAATTGTGGTTGATTGCGTGCATGTTTAAAGTTGTTTTTCATCATGGAAGCATGAAATGAAATAAATTTCTCAGAGGTTACCTTAATTGCATTTTAGGTCCTCATATTATGCTAGTTTTGCATTTTGGTCCCTGGTTGCCCTTTTTTGGTTCGAATCGATGCTTGTCTGTTGTTCTGTCTTCCGCTGTATGTTCGATAACTTAAGTTTAACTTTGAGCATCTAGAAAATATATTCGTCTTGGGTTTCTAATCGAAGGGAAATCTTCAGATCTTTCTTCGATTAGTCCCGTGTAATCCACTCGATACGGTCTGGTGGTTAGGCCGGGTCAAGGGGGTTACATCTGTTGGTATCAGAGCCTAGGTTTTCCTTCGGAAAGGCTTGCGTTGGTGGTTGTGCAACTGGAAAGGTAAGTTTGGTAAGTGTGTTGAGGTGGTGCATGCTTGTGTGTTGAGGTTGTTTATTATGTAGGGTACTCATTGCCACATACTATTATCAGGAAACCTATATAATACTTGAGCACCTTGTACCCTTGACGTTGTTGACCCGAATCATTTCCTTTTGTTTATTCTGTTTTGTTTGTAAGCATTGCATTTGTTGCTATGGCTAGACCTAGAAGAGGTCAGACGGGTGGTGAGCCGCGTGAGGATCCTGTTGAGGGTGTTGGGGGTCCGTTAGAGGGAGAGTTACATCCTCCTCCTGGTGGTGGGGCTAATGTGCGAGGCGAGGAACCTCGTGGTGGCCAGGGTCAGGCCGGAGTTAATATGAGCCTGTTGATTCAGGCTATTACTAGGGTTTTTCAGTCTATGTTGGCTGGGTTACAGGCAGCTTCACCGCAGCATGGTCAGAGGGAAGGGTTACCCCTCGAGAGGCTCCGCAGCTTGGGTGGAGTATAGTATCGTGGGTTATCGCCTGAGGGAGCTGAGGCATGGTTAGCTAGTACTATCAGGATTCTGAGTCAGATGGAGTGTAGTGATGCACGTAAGCTCGGTTGTGTGGAATCTCTGCTTCAGGGTGACGCGTATGTCTGGTGGACTACGATCACCGCGAGTATGGCTGCTGCTGATATCACTTGGGATTTCTTCCGTTCCGCCTTTCGGAAGAAGTACTTGAGGCTGAGGTACCAAGATAAGAAGAAGCGCGAGTTCATGTCCTTAGCTCAGGGGAGTATGACCGTTTCAGAGTACGAGGTACAATTTGTTAGACTGAGTTAGTATGCTGCTGAGCTGGTTCCTACTGAGAAGGAACGTTGTGAGAGGTTTCGGTATGGTCTGACCGAGGGAGTGAAGATCTATATGTTGGCTACTGATTATACAGATTTTGATGTGCTAGTAGCTCGAGCCAAAGACATATAGCATAGTCTTGGTTTGTCTTCTCGAGGAGGCGGGTCTAGTTCAGGGAAACGACCTGCAGAGTGGAATCACGATTGTGCCAAGGGGCACAAGGACAATAGGCAGCATTTTGATCATAGACGTGGGGGTGGCAACCCCGGGCGTGGCCATCAAGGCCAAGGTCTTGCTTATCGTGCACCCGAGTGCACCAAGTGTGGTAGGTCTCATCCAGGAGAGTGTTGGGGAACCTATAGTACATGCTGGCAGTGCGGATTGAAGGATCATCTCAAGAGAGATTGTCCTCAACTAGCTAGAGGTGGTCAGACGCCGGTACGAGCTATCGAGTACCAGCGGGGCCGTGGGCGCGGCCGAGGGAACTTTCAGCCACGAAACGAGGGACGGAGGAATGTGGCACATGTGGTTGCAGTCCAGCCTGACGGAGGCGAACCAGCGAGAGTGTATGCACACAGAGAGGGCAGGAACGACACCGAAGTTATTGCATGTAATTTCATGTTATGGTGTTTGACATTACTTTCGTTGATTGATTCTGGTTCTACACATTCCTATATTCTGAGTGAGAATGCTAAGATGTTGGATGTGTCATGCGAGATACTTGATGTGGGTATGAATGTGACTAGTTCGTTTGGAGAGACAGTTGTAGTTAGAAAGATGTATCGCAGATGTCCGTTGATGGTTCAGGGTCACGTATTCCCAGTTGATATGATGGAATTGCCTTTCTATGGGTTTGGTGTGATTTTTGGAATGGATTGGTTGGTAGAGCACAAGGCAAAGGTAGATTTTGAGACTAAGCGGGCGAGCTTGAGGTTTTCAGACGATTATGAGGTAATAGTGGTTGGTGAGAACATTAAATTCTTATCCAACGTAGTTTCTGCTTTAGAGGCTCAGAAGATGTTAGACCAGGGATGCCAGGCGTACCTAGCTTATGTGATGAATCCTGATATGAGTGATGTTCGACCAAAAGATATTAGAGCAGTTTGTGATTTTCATGAGGTGTTTCATGAAGAATTGCATGGTTTACCACCGGATAGAGAAGTTGAGTTCGCTATTGAGTTGTATTCTGATTCAGCTTCTGTATCGATTGCTCCGTATCGGATGGCTCCGAAAGAGTTGAAAGAACTGAAGACTCAACTTCAGGAATTATTATATCGTGGTTTTATTCGTCCGAGTATATCACCTTGGGGTGCACCAGTGTTGTTTGTTAAGAAGAAAGACGAAAGTATGTGTATGTGTATTGATTATCGGCAGTTGAATAAGTTAACCGTGAAGAACAAGTATCCGTTGCCGAGGATGTATGATTTGTTTGATCAGCTGAGGGATCCATCAGTGTTTTCGAAGATAGACTTGAGGTCTGGTATTATCAGCTGAAAGTGAAGGAACAAGACATACCGAAAACAGCTTTCTGGACACGTTTTGGCCATTATGAGTTCCTAGTTATGCCGTTTGGGTTGAATAACGCACCAACCGCATTTATGGACATGATGAACCGTGTTTTTCATGAGTTCCTAGATCAGTTTGTTGTGGTGTTCATTGATGATATATTGATTTATTCGCGCACCGAGGAAGACCATGATAGAAATTTATGGCTTGTGTTGAAGACCTTGTTAGATAATCAGTTGTATGCGAAGTTGAGCAAATGCGAATTTTGGATTAGAGAGGTAATCTTTCTAGGGCATGTTGTGTCAGCGGATGGCACTAGAGTTGATCCTAAGAAAGTGGAAGCTGTTGTGAATTGGAAGCAACTGAAGTCTGTGACTGAAGTTTGTAGTTTTCTAGGCTTAGCAGGCTACTATCGTCAGTTTGTGGAAGGATTTTCTAAGATAGCTGCTCCATTGACGAAATTGTTGCAAAAGGATGTTAGATATGAGTGGACAGAAGCGAGACAGTTGGCTTTTGATCGTTTGAAAGATGCCTTGACTAGAGCACCCGTGTTAGTGCAACCGGTAACAGGGAAGGACTATGTAATTTACAGTGATGCTTCGTATATAGGCTTAGGTTGTGTTCTAATGCAAGATGGGAGAGTTGTTGCATATGCCTCAAGACAGTCGAAGACTCATGAAAAGAACTACCCCACACATGATATCGAGTTGGCCGCTATTGTGTTTGCTTTGAAGGTGTGGAGACACTATTTGTATGGTGAGAAATGTACAATGTATACCGATCACAAGAGCTTGAAGTATTTGATGTCTCAGAAAGATTTGAATCTCCGACAGCGTAGATGGGTTGAATTTTTGAAAGACTATGATCTTACTATTGAGTACCATCCAGGTAAAGCTAATGTGGTAGCTGATGCGTTGAGTAGGAAAGTAGCAGTTGAGCTTCGAGCGATGTTTGCTAGGTTGAGTTTGTCGCATGATGGAGGGTTGATTGCAGAACTGCAGGTGAAACCATCTCTTGAACAGTTGATCCGTGAGAAACAGTTGCAAGATGGTTCTTTAGCTTCACATGTTCAAGATATTGCGGAAGGTAAACCCACCGAATATAGTTTCAGTGATGGTAATGTTTTGTGTTACAAAAATATAGTGGTTGTGCCTGAAGATGTTGTTTTGAGACGTACCATTTTGAATGAAGCACATACTAGTCCGTTTACTATGCACCCAGGTAGCACAAAAATGTATCGAGAATTGAAGAATGATTATTTCTGGGTTGGTTTGAAAAGGAATGTGGTCGAATTTGTTAGTAAGTGCATGGTTTGTCAGCGATTGAAGGCCGAGCATCAGTTTTCGTCAGGATTGTTATAGCCTTTACAGATTTCGGAATGGAAATGGGAGAGGATAGCCATGGATTTCGTTTCAGGTTTGCCATTGTCTCCTTCGCGAAAGAATTCAATCTGGGTGATAGTCGACCGACTCACCAAATGTGCACATTTTCTAGCTGTTAACACGATTGATTCTTTGGATAAGTTGGCTGATCTGTATATCCGCGAGATAGTGAGATTACACGGTGTACCGAAGTCGATTGTATCGAATCGAGATCCAAGGTTAACATCGAGATTTTGGGATTGCTTGCATAGTGATTTGGGTAGCCGATTGAATTTCAGTACATCATATCATCCTCAGTCAGATGGTCAGTCAGAACGAGTTATTCAAGTGCTTGAAGATATGCTACGTTGTTGTATTATCGATTTCCAGGGTTCGTGGGAGAAACACCTACCGTTGGTTGAGTTTGCCTCCGGAATTAGAGAAGATACATGATGTATTTTATGTTTCTATGCTACGGAAGTATAGGTCTGATCCATCGCACGTAATGCCTGTTGAGGAAATTGAATTGAACCCAGATTTGTCCTACGATGAGGAACCGATTGAGATATTGGCTGTGGACAGCAAGGTTTTGCCGGGTAGATCTATAGAGTTGGTCAAAGTGAAGTGGCGACACCGAGGTGCTGAAGAAGCCACTTGGGAGAGGAAAGACGACATGAAGCGTCAGTTTTCGTATCTTTTTCAATCAGGTAAATTTCGAGGACGAAATTCCTTAAGTGGGGGAGAGTTGTAACATCCCAGATTAGGGTCTAGGAGATCCGATGAGTTTCTGAAGTCCGAAAGACCGGTGTTGGATGTTTTGAGTAAGTTCAAGGAATGAGGTCTTCGAAGGTTGGAAAAATATGGAATAAATCTTTAAAACCCTTTTTAAATATGTAAAAGGTTTTGGTAAAAAAAATTTGGAAAAATGCTTTCCGAACTGTGACATTTTGGTTGGTGACCAAAATGTAAAGTTTGTAAAATCTGTTTTAGTGACCATTTTGTAAAAGAGTCAAAACATTGAATCTTTAAGGAGCTATCTTGGCTGGGCCAAATAGGTTATTATCCCCTTTCATTTTTACTATTTAAATATTTTAAAATAGCTTTTATGATTTAATTAAAACAAGGGTTCATCCAAAATCTTATTTCACGTTAAAAATCTATTTTCAAGCTTCCCCATCTCCTCTTTTCAACAAAACAACAATTAAGCTTGATTTCCTCAAGGTAAAAGTGTTTTCTTATTAATCTTTTATTGCTAAATAGTTTTCCTACCTTGATTTCCTAAAACCCAAGTCTATTTCATTGTTTTCTTTAAGGATTTTTACCAAACAAGGGGTAATAGCTAGCATTGAGGGTGAGCAACGCGATTCTCTTCTAATGTAAGGTTCTTTAATGAAATTCCCATGCTTTGATTCTTTTAAATACCAAGGTTTTAATCTCTTGTCTTAATCTTAATGTAAATTGGCTAAAATTGATGAAAATGAGCTTTTGGTAAGATTTTTGGGTAAGATCTCTTAATGTTGGGTTTGTTGATGTTGTTACCTTAGTTTCGATGTGATTATTGTGTTGAGATGATGGGAGAATGGCAAGAATCTCGAAATGGGGTTGAGTGTTGATTTTTGAAGTATGAAAAAGTGGGTTTTTGGGTGGATTTTGAAGTAAATCAATAGCTGGTGTTGATCTGATGATTGGATGATGTTTTTAAATGTTTATCTATGTGTTTTGATGTTATCTAATGCTGGGCTTTGCGGGAGACTATCCGAATTGGGTCTTTTTGTTGGTTACGACTTGTATCAGATTTATTCGATAAGTGTTTTGGTTGAGTTGTTGAAATCTCTGCTTTCCAGCAATTTGTGTGTTGTAAATATTACTAAATCCTCTGTTTTGGGTTGGTTAGAGGAAAGGATTGAAGATCCAGATTTGTTGAATGCATTTATGGGAAAACTTGAAAGCTAGAATAGGGGTTTCGGCTTGTTGTGGTAATCACTGGTGAATGGAAATGATTTTTACTGTTTTATCAAGGTTGAAGAGGTGTTTTAAGGGTTTGGGTTGAGCCATTAGGCTAATCTAAGCTCAAGGGTAAGATTTGGTTTTGTTTCAGCTTTTCGCCTTCTTATTTTGATCATGTTTTGGATCATGTGCATATCATTTTTAAATGATGTTTCCTCTACTGTTGTTATGCATTAAATGCATGTTGTTGTTGTCCCATATGAATGCCATGTTGTGTTTTGGATGTTGGTTGAGCTCATGCTATCCTTGAGCTTGTGTTCATGGCTTTTGGGATGTGTTTTGGGGGAGGTGGCTATCCCGGTGAAAATCAATGGTTTATGATGTTGCGGTGATTATATTGACACATGGGTTATATCGGATAGATTGATCGATCAATAGGATGTGAAGTGCAGTATAATTATAAAATCCACGCGTGAGAAATCCTTCGGTTTCACAATATGGGTTGTGCTATTGTGATGCGAGTGGTAGGGGTTGTGCTATCACTAACGGGCAATGCGGGTTGTGGCATCCCGGCCAAAGTGTGTTTGTGGTGAGGGTTGTTTCACCATGTGACTTGATGGGGGTTGTGCCATCAAGGTGTCCGCTTATCCGAGCAACGTGTCAATGATGCCGATATACTCAATCGCATATGGTTCCTTTATGAGCTTGGTAAACTCATATGGTTATGCTTATGTTGAAGCATGTGCATGGTAAAAGAGCCGGTGGCTTGGTTTGCATATATGGTCATGTAAAGCTTATGCATGGTTGATGCACGTTCTTTACCTATGACATGTATGGTTGCTTTGCTTAATCTTGTTTCAAGGTAGCATGTTGATAAGGAAATAGTTTTGAAAATGGTTTGTAAAAAGTGATTTCAAGAAACGGTTTTGATTTCCTATATGTTGGTTGTTTCCAAAACTGCATTGTTGTAGTTGGTTTTGAGCTCCGATCACTAAGCTTTATAGCTTACGCTCTCTTTTTCCAACAATGCAGATTCGGAGACCCTTTGAAAAACAACGGTGCAAGGGAGGTGATCCAAATGTCCGCTCTTAGCTCAAGTATGCCTTTGCTTAGATAATAGTGTGTGTGGCAATGAGGGTGATCTTTGTTTATGTCTTCAGAGTGTTTGTAAACTCTTGTTTGAGGACATGTTGATAGTTTTGGATGGTTGTTCTTACCTTTTGTCTTGTGATTTTGTTTTGGACCTTGTTTTCTTATATGTTGGATCTTGAAGCTTCTTTATATATGTGCGTAAAGCATGTTTATGTTCCTCTTGATCTTAAGCATGTTGGATGCTTGATGTTAGTGTATATATGTTGATCTTGTTGTTTATCTGTTGTATGTGGTGTTTAGAACCAAGTAAAATACCTTAAAGATGCTTAAAACTGTTGTTTTGCTATTTCTGCAGCAGGGTGTTTCGGAACGGGCTCGACTATTTCGAAACAACCCTTAAATTCCTTTAAATTTTGCCTTGGCGTTTCGAAACGGGTACCGAAACGGGCTAAGCAGGACCGGAACGGTCTCAAGTCGTTTTAGAACGTTTTTGTTACTGTGAAGCACCGTTCCGATACTAGTTTCGAAACGGGAGTCGTTGAAGTTAGTTAAAGGCATCTTTAAAGTTGTTTTTCTTGCGTTTTGGTCCTAATTTATGCTGTTATCAATTGTGGTTGATTGTGTGCATGTTTAAAGTTGTTTTTCATTATGGAAGCATGAAATGAACTAAATTTCTCAGAGGTCACCTTAATTGCATTTTAGGTCTTAATATTATGCTAGTTTTGCATTTTGGTCCCTGGTTGCCCCTTTTTGGTTCGAATCGATGCTTGTCTGTTGTTCTGTCTTCCGTTGTGTGTTCGATAACTTAAGTTTAACTTTGAGCATCTAGAAAAGATATTAAGCAACGCGTCTTGGGTTTCTAATCGAAGGGAAATCTTCCGATCTTTCTTCGATTAGTCCCGTGTAATCCACTCGATACGGTATGGTGGCTAGGCCAGGTCGAGGGGGTTACACGGAATACCACTAAACTTTACCCTTTGACGCAAACATACCATTGAACTATAATTTGATACTATTATACCACTAAACTTAACTTTTGGTTTCAATGTAAGCACTCGACCGTTAACTTATAACGGGCCATTAAATTCAAAACGGCGTCGTTTTGAAGCCTAAAATAGGCCAAAACGACGTCGTTTTGTTAGTAAAGAAAAAAAAACATTGCATTTTAGGAAGCTTGAACCTAAGACCTTTAAGATGAAAGGCTTATACCAAACTACCAAGCCAACTTAAATACTTAATATCATTCTAACAAAAATAATATATAAATAATATTGCAGTTGAACTTAATTTCCTTTATCTCATAATATAATTTTATAATATAATTTTATAAATATATTAACTTTATAAATAAATATTATTTATAATATATATAATAGATATAATATATATAATTAAACCCCAAAACCCAAGCCCTAAACTATATATTAATTAAAACCCCAAACCCTAAATCATATATATAAATAAATCCTAAACCCTAAATCATATATATAAATATATTAAATTTATAAATAAATATTATTTATAATATATATATATATATATATATATTTGAATAGATATAATATATATAATTAAACCCTAAACCCCAAAACCCAAACCTTAAACCATATACATAAATAAATCTTAAACCCTAACCCCTAAACAATATATGTAACTAAACCTTAAACCTAAACCCTATATTACAGATCCTAATATATATTATAAATAATATTTTAACTTTAGAATTTTGGGTTTGAGATTTATGATTTAATTATGTTTAGGGTTTAGGGTTTATTATTTAGGATTTGAGATTTATTTACATGGTTTAGGGTTTTTAGTTTTTAGGGTTTTGGGTTCGGCGTTTTAATTAATATTAGGGTTTGTGTTAAATTATATATATTTAAAAATATATAAAAATTATAAATAATATTTATTTATAAAGTTAATATATTTATAAAATTATATTATAAATATTATAAAATTGTATCATGAGATAAATGAAATTAAGTTCAACTGCATTATTATTTATATATTATTTTTGTTAAAATGATATTAAGTATTTAAGTTGGTTTGGTAGTTTGGTATAAGCCTTTCATCTTAAAGTTCTTGGGTTCAAGCTTCCCAAAACATAATATTTTTTATTTTTCCTTACTAACAAAACTTCGTCGTTTTGGCCTATTTTAAGCTTCAAAACAACGAAATCAAAACGACACCGTTTTGAATTTAACGACCCGTTATAAATTAACGGTCGAGTGCTTACATTGTAGCCAAAAGCTAAGTTTAGTGGTATAATAGTATCAAATTATAGTTCAGTGATCTGTTTGAGTCAAAGAGTAAAGTTGAGTGGTATTTCGTGTAGTTTAGCCTAAATAAAATTAAATTCAACTGTAGTATTATTTATATATTTTTTGTTAAGATTATATTAAGTCTTTAAATTAGTTTGGTGTAAACCTTTCATCTTAGAACTCCTTAGTTCAATCCTCCTTAAATGTAGTGTTTATTTTTTTAATTTTTTTTACTAACAAAACGCTTATTTTGGGCATCAAAGCAACTATACCAAAAACGTTTGTCCAATGGTATAATAATAACAAAAAATAATGTTTAATGGTACAATAGTGCCATTTTATAATTCAATGGTATGCTTAATGCAATTAATTTATTGGCATTTCGTGTAGTTTACCCTCTAAAATTTCATCATTAACTTGAAGGAGTTATTTTCTATGTAAAAACAGTCTTCGAACTCTTAAAAAGGATTACCAAAACTACTCATATTTTAGTTCAAATATGTAACCTTATAACGTAAATCCATAGTGAACACATCTTGTTCAAGAGTAACCCACTAACAGGCACAGCTAGGCCCCACACTTTTAACTTCTAAATCCACACAGCCCAACCCAACCCAATCATCCCTTACTCGTCAATTTCAACTCAAATTTAGCATTCAACATTGATTTATCCAAATGCTAAAGTCATACTATATTATAAAGTTTAAAATCCACAAAGAACTTGTTTTAATATCCACCCAAGGTTATTTACTAATCCCATTGCAGTGCACACCCTCAATTCATTGCATATTTCTGCGTCCATGAGCGTGCAGTGCTCTCATACTTGGCTCTATCCGTCTTGTACATGTGAGCAATCTCCGGCACCAGAGGATCATCAGTATTTGGATCTGTCAACAGTGAGCATATTGACAAAAGCACCTACACAACACAATCCTTAAATAAGGCAACAAAAAAAAGGAATGGTGTCTGGTTATGATGATATATCAAGAGTGTCACACCTTCGATATGGTGAGGGCAGGACTCCACTGCTCCTTAAGAATATCAAGACAGATGCTTCCATTGCTATTGATGTTAGGATGGAAAACCTTTGTTTGGAAAGAAACCTACAATCACGCAAAATAAAGTACAACCAATTAAGTCCAAGAAATAAATTATAGCTTCAGAAACCAAAAACAGCATAACTAGCAGGTAATAGAATACATTTATTGAAACAAAAGCAAAGGGATATAAAATGACAGCAAGAAGTTTCAGCAACACGAACAAAAGCTTGCTAATACATTTCAAAACATTCACTTAGGGCTAGTAGAGAATAGCTGTTGCAGAAAGTTTGGTTTAGAAAAAGCTTGCGTTGGAAAAGGTATGTTTAAACAGTATGGTGAAAAATGTGGTTTTGAAAACTTATACAAGTATTTGGTGAAATGGCACAAAAGTAGAACAATAAAAGTTTATATATATATATATACAGGGATGGAAGGATTTAGAGGACCAATGTTACGTAAACAAAAACAAAACACAGGTCCAAATTAAATATGGACCATTAGGTCCATTTATTTTAGCATACTAAGATAGTTTCCTTCCACTCTCAAGCACTACACATTTTCTCTATGTTCTCTGCTTACTTAGAGTTGCTAACTCAGAAAAGGTCTAAATTTCTTGTATGGGGGGTAATGATACAATATCTAGCTTTAGCCCCACAACCAGTCATCAAAACCAAAACGAAGCAAAATTTTGAATAACAAATAAAATAAAAAAGATATCACTAAAAAGATGAGACAGGTGAAGTGTCTTTTTTTTTTTTACCTTGGGTGGCTTGAAAGGATAGTCTGGGGGGAAGTGAATGGCAATAAGAAACACACCTCCAGCAAAAGGACTGTCTGATGGGCCCATGATTGTTGCTTGCCAGTGGAACATATCATCAGCAACAGGGCCTGCATATACACACACCATTATTTTAAAGAAAATGTTCAATTAATTACAATGAAAAGCTAAAAACTGACCACAAGTGGCCATTGCTAGGGTTTCTGGATTAAATTAATCAAATCCATGTATGAATCTAAACACAATAACAATCATCCCCATTCCACTATCTTGAATAAACAACCAAGCAGTTGTAAAATAACGGGTGAAGCAATAGATGCATATACATACATAAACATATAAGTATGTAGTAGTGGGGATATGAACCATTGAGTTCCATCTAAATTCACCAAATTCCATCTAGATTGAAAGAAAACAAACTGAAAGAGTGGCTAAAGCAAAGAAACAAACCAGCACTGCAAGAAGCAGGGGGATCCTTCTGCAAATCCTTCAACTCCTTGTTAATTCGCTTTGAAGCCATTAAGAAACCCTCTCTCAAGTCTCAAGTCTCAAGCAAACTATAGTAAGATAAACTGCAGTAACATCAAATTGAAAGTAATTGAGGAAATAATATAATAATCAAAACCCTAAATAATAGTCCACCAGGTCAACAGAAACTGTTACAAAATCCTCAGTAATAAATATATATATAAATAAACCAAGATGCAGGAACTTTTTAGGGGTCAAAAAAAACGTGATTAATGCAAGTTATTTACGTTGAGCGGTGTATCTAGAGTAATTAATGGTGTTTCCTGTTCCAGATTTTTCTAGGCAAGCGAACAAACGAAGGGCACATAAATTAACGGGAAAAGAACAAAAATTACAGAGATGAAACTAGAAATTAGAAGAAAAGAAAGATGAAAGCGCCGTTCCATCGGCGAACAACGCAATCAATTAATTTTACCACAAAGGAATGAAAAGGAAGCGAATACTAGAAATCAAAACAAATATAAAAGAAAAATATTGATGAAAAAAAGAGAAAAGAAATTAGTACCGAGAGAGAAAGATGAACAGATGTACCTTCGGAGGAGAGAACTGGGAACGAAAGAATGATTGAGCCCTCATTTGTACATATAAACACACACACACACTCAAAGAAGAGGCATTGGTGGCGGTGATTCTCTGCCACGCGGCCGTCTTATATTCTTGGGTAAACTACATAAATAGGTGTCCGACTACATTGCGCTTTTTGTTGAGTCCTCGGACTATGAAAGATTATAAAATAATTCATGAAATAAAAAATAATAATAGATTAGTCTAATGCAGTTAACAATTTAATGAATGATGACGTGATAGTTAGCAAAAATTGACATAATAACACATTCATTACTACATATTTACACATTTAATTAATTTAGTTCTAATTTGAAAAAAATACTTGAGTCGGGGCGCCTGTAACACTCCCTACCCAGCCTGGTCGAGAACCGAGTCGAAAAGTACCACTGGTAAGCGATACAATGATCGGTGCAATAAATTTTCAATCAATAAACACTACATGAACAATGTTATACTTTAATAATTACCATGTATAAGTATTAGTCTCATGAGAAATTATATCATAGGCCCGACTCGCCACGTCATTCATGGTCCCAACCAATAAAAAGCATCTATTTTATTAATTTTTCCCATGTCATTTTTTACCGAGTGAATCTTCACTCAGATTTAGGAGAAATTATATCATAGGCCCGGCTCGCCACGTCATCCATGGTCCCAACTAATAAAAAGCATCTATTTTATTAATTTTTCCCATGTCATTTTTTACCGAGTGAATCTTCACTCAGATTTACTGTAAATTAAATTAAAAAACACTTTTTACCAATTGTAGATTCACTTGGTAAAAAGATTATATGGAAAAAATTAATAAAATATATGGTTTTTATTGGTTGGGACCAAAAATGACGTGGCGAGCCGGGCCTATGATATAATTTCTCTAGTCTCATTTATCCGTTATGAATCATTAATTAATCATTTAGGAATAATACTTAATGTTGAGTGGATCAATGGAACAATATGAGCCAAGAGGGGTGAATTGGATTTTTAGAACTTTGGTTGTGGAATGGAAAAATAAAAATGATTGACAAGAGGATTTAGAGTGGTTCAAGTTCCAATCGAACTCTACATCCACTATCTTAGTTTCACTAAGGATTTTCCAACAATCCACTAATTGTTCTTCCCCTTTTCTAGGCTAAGGAGGTAACCGTTGTAATACCGATTAAATTTTCTACCTAAAATTTGACTCAATCCTCACTTGAAAAATACAAAGAATATGAAGGCTAAAACTAGTATCTCTTAATACAAAATGTAGCCCTTTTACAAGCACTCAACCCAATTGAATGGATAAGGATGGAAATTACAAATTTCACAATTGGGGTTTACAAGAAATATTGGGATTTTTGCACAAATGCTTGGCTTTGATGTTTGGATAAGACTTTTGAGATTAATAGTTGTTGCTGAAGCTTTTAGAGGTCCCTTTTATACCTTCTCATTGAATTCTAGCCGTTGGGGTTGTTGCATTCACCAATGGCCGTTCCGAAACGGTGACTCAAAAATCACTGTTTTGGCTTGATAAACACTTAGAAAACATATGACAAGTTGAAGTTTTGACTTAAACATTTTTCTTTGAATATATAGAGAGGTTTTGAGGACTTAAAAATTCGTTTTCTCTTTTTCAATTTAGTCCTTAAATTCTTTAGTTATATCAAAATCAATTTATCAGTTTCACAATCTCCCCCTTTTTGATATAACAAAATCGAGTTAGATTTTTTAAGAGTTTTGAATTTTTAAAGACGTTCTAACTCCCCCTCAATTTAAGATAGGTTTTTAAGTTTTTGAAAAGATTTAATTCAAGTTTTAAAACTCAAAACCGACTTAAAACAAAATTTGGCTCGTATATTACGTCTCCCCCTTTTTGTTAGATCAAAAAGAATAAGAAACAATGCTCATCAAGAGAAGAAACAAGGTTAAAAGCAATATGCAACATAAAATAGATTCATATAATTCAAATATCCAAACATAAAACTTAAAGCAATAAAGTTCAAAGCTCAATCCCAAACAAAATAATCAAAGCATAGGTGCATAAAACATAAATACAATAGAGGTGCAAACTTAGTCCTAATATGATAAGCTAATATGTGATGCAATAAAGACCCTAAGCCTCATCATCGTCACCATCAACATCCGAGGAATCATCATCGTTCTTAGCTTGAGAGCGACGAAAGGTCATCCATTGACCATAAAAGGTAGAGAATGACAAGTCCATTGATTGATGTTGATTCTCAAGGGAGGTGAGACGATTCTCCACGGATTGCAAACGATTATTAATAGCACCAAGACCCGACTCCATTGTGTTGAATCGCTCGGTGAGGAAAGCCATAAGAGCTTAATTGTTGGGACCCGAAGCTTGAGGTTGTGGTTCAACTTGAGGTGGAGGGGCATGTCTATCAACTCGTTCCCATTGGCCAAGAGTGTAATGGAACCCAGACTTGTGGAGAGAGGATTCACCAATCTTTTGCTTAAGGGGTTTCGGAGAGTCATATGAGCAATCAAAGTTGAGCATGCCAAAGATATAGCTCAAAACAGTCCCATAAGTGAAGGATTTAAGAGCATCTGTTTCATGAAGCTTCACATTATTGACCATTTCGGCGAACATAATCTTGACAAGATTTTGCCGTTCTCCTCGGCGAAAGCACTCTAACCAGAAATAATCAACTTGACGAATATGAGAGAATTTACCTCTAGAGGGGCGAATAAACCATGAAATCATCAAGTGTAGGAAACGATCATGAGCATCCAAAGAAAGCACGGAACCGGTGTGAGCACCAAAGTGGGTTTCATCCTCAATGCCTTCGTTCTTAAGCCCAAGACAATTCTCTAAAAAGGAGATGTTGATAACAAACTTCTTCCCCAAGAGATATGACTCAATGTCGATGACTTCAGAGTGATCTTTATTATCAAGGAGATGGGCATTTGAGTAGAAGATGAGAACCATGTGCTTGTAGACAATATCTGGTATGTTCAAGAAAGCCATGAAGTTCCATTCTTGCAAAAGCTCTAGATAGTGAAAAGCGAAATGCTCGAAATCAATGAATGGGACATCGACAACACGCTTGCGACGAACAAAAATATCCTTGACATACGAGAAACGATCCTTCATCTCTGGAGTTCGAAGTCTTTTGAGAAAAAGTTGGGTGAGATTAGGACGGATATGGGCTTGACCATCAGCTTCACTCGCTTGACCCGTCTTACGTTTCTTGTTAGCGTTTTCCATTGAACAATCCTAAAAACATAAAGCAAGCAATTTTAAAATTGAAGTGTATGCATGAATATCCTCAATTCAATCCAATGATAAATCCCATTTAGGTTTAAAAGAATTTTTAAAAAAAATTAAAAGAAAAACAACTTTTGAAAAACTGAAAAATATACGAGTAAAAAATAATATATTCGAACAAAAAATTTTAAGATTTTGAAATATTTTTACAAGTTTTGAAAAACCCAAGAGGCAAAACATATAATCTATACAAAATTAAGATTTTTCTAACCTAAAAATCGAATAAAATCAAAGGAAAAAGAAAAAGAAGAAAATATACCTTAGATGAGGATTTAGGATGAATGAATGAAAAATCTTGCACAAGATTGATAAGGCTTGCTTAGACTTGAGTTTGTATGTAAAAGCCCTCAAGATTTGATGAAAAACAATGAAGTTTAGAGGGTTTTTATAGGGAAAATTGGTTTAGGGTTTTTGAAGAGTTTTAATAAAAAGTGATTTTGTCATTAAATAACCCATTTAAAGCTGTCTGCATACCCGTTTCGGAATAGGCACGATCGTTTCCAAATGTGGGTACCGAAACGTTGATTGATGTTTCGAGTCTAGTAGACCGTTTCGATACGTCTTTGACCGTATCGAATCCCATGTATTAAATCGTATTGAAACCCGTTTCGATACACGTCTTGGCAGAGGCAAAATCGTTTCGAAACCCTTTAAGGCGTTTCGAAACACCATACTCATAGATCACTCTTTTAAGGCAACCGTATCGAAACCGTTGGACCCGTTTCGATACACCTAGGCCTGGAAGTATAGATAAGGCTCTAATATTGCAGAAAAATGGATTTCATGATCCTATATGCATAAATGACATTAATGAGCAGAAAAGACATGTGTAAACAAAAACATACTCCCCCTAACTATTAGCATGGATGAAATTAGGAGTAAAACCACATAAGCATGGCATTTTCAAGAAATCAAGCAATTTAAGCACAAAAAGGTCCTAAAAGGTCAAGATAGGCTAGTTAGACCTAACTCTCACCTAAGGGACCACAAACGCTCCTTATCCAAAGGCTTTGTAAAAATGTCCGCTAGTTGGTTTAAGGTGTCAACGAACTCTATAGCAACATCTTCCTTAAGGACATGATCTCTAATAAAATGATGTCTTATTTCTATATGTTTGGTTCTAGAGTGTTGGATGAGATTTTTAGTTAAGCATATGGCACTAGTGTTATCACACTTAAGGGGTATGGTTTCAACTTTAATACCATAATCTAATAGTTGTTGCTTCATCCAAAGGACTTGAGCACAACAACTCCCTAAGGATATGTACTCAGCTTCGGTGGTAGATAGAGCTACACTATTTTGTTTCTTAGAGAACCAAGATATGAGCATACTACCTAAGAATTGACATGTTCCCGAAGTACTCTTCCTATCGATTTTACACCCCCATAATCCGCATCCGAATAAGCATGAAAGTTGAAGGTTGAGTCTCTAGGGTACCAAAGACCTAAACAAGGGGTATCTCTAAGGTACCTAAAGATTCTCTTAACGGCTATAAGGTGAGACTCTCTAGGACTAGCTTGAAACCTAGCACACAAGCAAACACTAAACAAAATATTCGGTCTACTTGCGGTAAGGTAAAGCAAAGATCCAATCATTGAGCGATAAAGCTTAGAGTCAACATACTTACCTCCTTCATCTTTGTCAAGCTTTGTAGATGAGCTCATTGGTGTGGCTTGAGGCTTTGCATTCTCCAAGCCAAACTTCTTGAGCATATCCTTGATATACTTTGCTTGATTGATGAAGGTGCCATCATTTCTTTGCTTGATTTTGAGTCCAAAAAAGAATAAGAGTTCCCTCATCATGCTCATCTCGAATTCACCTTGCATTAACTTAGCAAAATCTTTGTAATGCCACTAATTAGTAGATCCAAAAATAATATCATCAACACATATTTGTACTACTAAGATGTCATTTTTATACTTTTTTATGAAAAGTGTAGTTTCCACCTTACCTTTTTCAATCAAAAAGTTTGAAAGTCTTTCATACCAAGCTCTAGGAGCTTGTTTTAAACTATAAAGTGCTTTGGTTAGTTTGAAAACATGATTTGGAAATTTTGAGTCTTCAAAACCCGGTGGTTGTTCCACATGCACTTCCTCATTTATAAAACCATGTAAAAAAGCGTTTTTAACATCCATTTGAAAAAGCTTGAAATCATGATAACATGCATATGCAAGCAACATCCTAATGGCTTCCATTCTAGCTACGGGTGCATAGGTTTCATCAAAATATATTCCATCTTCTTGAGTGTAACCTTGAGCGACTAATCTAGCTTTATTTCTCATAATGTCACCACTCTCATCTAGTTTGTTCCTAAATAATCATTTAGTTCCTATAGTAGATTGATTACTAGGCATTTCAACTAATGTCCAAACATTACTTCTCTCAAATTGATTTAACTCTTCTTGCATAGCCATAATCCAAAAGTCATCTTTTAATGCTTCTTTAATGTTCTTAGGCTCTATGCATGAGATAAAAGCAACATGATTCATGAGTTTAAGAGAAGATCTAGTAGTTACCCCCTTGGATGGATCACCCAAGATTTCACCACTTTTGACATAGTTGTACTCCATTGGGTAGCTCACTTCCTTTTCCTCAAGAGCCAAGTCCTTCAAGGCTTCAAGAGGTGGATCTTGTGTATCCTCTTCTTTCGTTGGAATCTCATCCTTCTTTGAAGTTTGTCCTCCATCAAAGGCATCAATGATTCCTACATCATCATAATCACAAGAATCCTTCCTCGGAAGGAGGTTATCATTGAATACTACATGTATAGACTCCTCTACTACTAAAGTTCTCTTATTAAATACACGATAGGCTTTAGAGTTTAAGGAATAACCTAAGAAAATAGCTTCATCACTTTTAGCATCAAATTTACCTAAGTTATCTTTTCCATTGTTTAAAACAAAACACTTGCAACCAAATGGATGAAAATAGCTAATGTTAGGCTTTTTAGATTTTAAAATCTCATATGGTGTTTTCTTTAAAAGTGGCCTAATCATTACTCGATTTACAATGTAGCAAGCGGTGTTTGTGGCTTCCGCCCAAAAATATTTAGGTAAATTTTTTTCACATAGCATGTAAAGTCCTATTTTTCCTCTCAACTATCCCATTTTGTTGAGGAGTTCGATGAGCCGAAAAATTGTGGCTAATACCATTTTCATTTAAAAACTCTTCAAAACCTAGATTTTAAAATTCGGTTCCATGATCACTTCTAATATGAGAAATTTTAAGTTCATGATCATTTTGAGTTAATTTTGAAAATGTGATGAATTTTTCTAAAGCCTCATCTTTAGTACTTAAGAATAGAACCCAAGTAAATCTAGAATAGTCATCAACAAGTACAAATGAATACGATTTACCACCCAAGCTCATAGTTCTAATAGGCCCAAATAAATCCATGTGAATAAGTTGTAAACACCTACTTGTAGAAACATCATTAATGGATTTAAAGGATGACTTATGTTGTTTACCCTTAGAGCATGCATCACAAATTTTGTCATTTGAGAACTAAATTTTGGGCAAACCTCTAACTAGATCTAGGGAAACTAATTTTTCTAAAACACTAATGCTAGCATGTCCTAGTTTCCTATGCCATAACCATGCATCATTTTCATTTTGTGCAACAAAACATGCATGTGATGTATGAATGTCATCTAAATGCACCATGTATATATTACCTATGCGATGACCAATGAGCATTATATTATTTGATTTAATGTCAACAATTTTGCATCCATTTTTATCAAATAAGACATTAAACCCTTTGTCACATAATTGACTAATGCTCAATAAATTATGTTTTAGACCATCGACATATAAAACATTTTCAATGAGAATACTAGAGTGATTACCTATGGATCCAATACCTTTAATGTGGCCTTTGGAGTTGTCACCAAATGTCACTACTCCACTTTTTGGCTTTAAGTCCATGAATCGACTCTTGTCTCCGATCATGTGTCTCGAGCATCCACTATCAAGGTACCAAGAATTTTGACTTTGTGCTTTGGCCGTGTAGCAATGCACCCCTTACAAACAAAAATATTAAACTTTGGTTTTTGGTACCCAAATCATTTTGGGTCCAAGATTGTTAGCTCCCAAAAGCTTGGTTCCCTTAGGAATCCAAGGTGACATAGCAACAACATTATTAGACTTGACGAGTTCCTTAGGAACCCATACACTTCTAATTTTCTTGGTTCTATTATGCCTATGGAAGCTATTTTGTTTGTAGTTATATGTCTTTCTTTTAGGTTGGTTAGTTTTAGAGGATTCACTTATCTCATTTTTCAAACTACCAACATTTTTGAAAGACTCCTTTAGCTTGTTAAGCTCATCTAACACCCTTTGGTGTTCACTATTGCATTGAAAAATAAGATTGTTTAGGTCTACATTTTCATCTTGAAAGAATTTAAGTTCATCTTGTAAACCTAAGATCTTTTTCTCAAATTTTAAGTTAGATTGAGAAAGTGAGTCATTTTTAGCATTTAATTCAGAAATAATATTTTTATTTCTTATGACCGACTCTTTATATTTCTCAACTAACTCATCATATACCTATTGTAACTCATCATAAGCATCATGCAATTCATCAAATGTAAAATCAAAAGATGATGAGTTAGAGGTTACCATAGAGGAATCCTCCTCAAGTGCCATAAGGCAAAGGTTGGCCACTTCGTGTTCCTCATCCTCGGATGACTCCTCGTCACTCCAAGTAGAAAGCTTGGCTTTGAGCTTCTTCTTCTCAAAGCTCTTTTTCTTGAGTTAAGGGCACTCTGAACGAATATGACCCGATTTTTTGCACTCGAAGCAAATGATTTGATCCCTATCTTCTTCTTTGTTTTTGGTTTTGAAGTCCATTTTCTTTGAATCTTCTTTCCTTGGTTGGACCTCATAAACCGTGAGAACCTTTTGGCTATCATAGCCAATTCTTCTAGGTCTTTCTCCTCACTAGAAGTGCTCTCCTCATGTAGTGAAGCTTTGAGAGCCACTCCTATCTCCTTCTTCTTCTTATCTACCTCTAGCTTCTCCACTCTTCTCTTTTCTTTCTTCCTTTCATCTTCCCTTCCTTGCTTCATTATCTCGTGAGTTAGGAGAGAACCCACTAGCTCATCAAGCTTGAGTGTTTTCAAATTTTTAGCCTCAATGATGGTGATTCTCTTCCTATCCTAAGACTCGGGAAGTGAGTAGAGTAGCTTCCGGACTAGTTTGTCTTCCGAGATTATCTCTCCAAAACCTTTTAACCCATTAACGATTGTTGAGAAACGATCGAACATCTTTGACACGGTTTCGTCGGGCTCCATTTTGAAATTCTCATAACTAAGATTGAGAATTCCAATCTTTGTCTCCTTCACATCACTTGTTTCTTCATAAGTGGTCTCTAGTGTATCCCACACTTCCTTGGCACTTTCAATGGAGGAAACTTTGGAGTAGATGTCGGGACCGAAAGAGCAAAACAACATGTGAAGAGCTTTATCATTGATTTGAATCTTATTTCTCTCTTCTTCACTCATCTCATTTTTCTTCTTTAGCTCCAATCTTCCTTCGTCGTCTCTCTTCATCGGAATATAGGGACCATCTTCAATGGCATCCCAAACTAGATAATCGTTGGATTTGATGAAGAGGCGCATCTGGTTCTTCCAAAATGGGTAGTTATCACTGTTGAAGAAAGGCGGTTTGGTGGTTGATTGAGACTCGTACATGCTTGACCCGGAGGTAGATGACATGGCTTGATTTTTGGATGATCACACTCTTTCTAGGAACTCCTCTTGTGGTTGTTAATCCTTCAAAGAGGTATGCTCTGATACCAATTGTTGAGTGGATCAATGAAACAATATGAGCCAAGGGGGGTGAATTGGATTTTTAGAACTTTGGTGGTGGAATGGAAAAATAAAAATGATTGACAAGAGGATTTAGAGTGATTCAAGTTCCAATCGAACTCTACATCCACTACCTTAGCTTCACTAAGGATTTTCCAACAATCCACTAATTTTTCTTCCTCTTTTCTAGGCTAAGGAGGTAACCGTTACAATACCAGTCAAATTTTCTACCCAAAATTTGACCAAATCCTCACTTGAAAATACAAAGAAGATGAAGGCTAAAACTAGTATCTCTCAATACAAAATATAGCCCTTTTACAAGCACTCAACCCAATTGAATGGATAAGAATGAAAATTAAAAATTTCACAATTGGGGTTTACAAGAAATATTGGGATTTTTGCACAAATGCTTGGCTTTAATGTTTGGATAAGACTTTTGAGATCAATAGTTGTTGCTGAAGCTTTTAGAGGTCCCTTTTATACCTTCTCATTGAATTCTAGCCGTTGGGGTTGTTGCATTCATCAATAGAGTTGTTGGGATGTTATCTTCTCTCCATAAATGCAGTCTGCAACCACCCGTTCTGAAACGCCCGATCCTGTTTCGAAACAGACCAAAATAGAAAGAGATGTCGGGGTGTAATAAATAGACCGTACCGAAACGGGCACGATCGTTTCAATACACTAAGATCCCGTTTCGAAACTCGTTTCGAAACACTTTGCCACTGTCAAAGCCTGTATCGAAACGGCTTGAAAGCGTTTCGATACGCCTTAACGACAAGTATAAATTCAGTTGAAAACTTCAATGGTCATATTTTTAAAACAAGTTTGAATTCTGTTCTGAAACGTTTGAGGTCGTTTCGATACGGTAGTATCGAAACGAGTCAAACCGTTTCGATGTTCTTCATCCATTTCGAAACTCGTTTCGAAACAGAGGTTACCGATCAAATCAAAACCTTCGATCACCGGCCGGGAAGCCTCCGGTCATCGCTGCAAACTTCGCCCGTCTTCTCTGGCTAACCTAAAATCTACGGCTGTCGTCTGGTTCAATTCCAACGACCAGTCACTGCCACGAGGCGATTTCTGGCCACTATCGTAACGCTGTCGTGACCGAAACCCTAAAAATATCAATTTTTACAATTTTCACCCTAAACCTCTAAATATACCCCAATTCGTCAGAATCTAGCCCGAACTTCACCCGATCTAACCTAAGCTACCCGAAACTCACTCACTTTTCAACTCCGACAGCCCTTAAACAACTCCAGCCACCATAGATGAGTCACCTCACTTCTGTTCAACTCCACCGCTACGCGAAATGTCCGACCACCACAAGATAAACGCTCTTCCCTTTTCCGATCAACTTTTTATGTTTCTTTATTTCAATTTTCCCTTAAAACAAACTGATATTCTTTTTTTTCCTTTGTTTTGCAAGATTCGAAATAAAAACAAGGGGTTACCTTCTTGGCAGTGAGGTTTTGACGGTTCGAATCCCCTCTCCGACTACGTTCTACAGCTCTGACGTTTCTTCTACCTCCGGCGACGGTTGAACTCCGGTGACTCTTCAGTTTACAGCAACCGTTCGGATCTCGAGGTGAATACTCTCTCTCTTACTAATTATTATTATTATTAATGGTGTGTAATTATCAGGGGTATTAATTAATAGTAGTTAATGAGGGTATTAATTTTCTCTCTCTATTTATAGGGATGTCAGATGGTGATGTAAGGGTGATGTCACAGCTACAGCTAGATCCAACTAAGGGCTGGAGAAAACCATGATCCGCGTGAAATTAAAATGGCAAATGAGAGACCGCCACGTGTCAAGAAATGGGCGGGAAAGCTCAAATCGGTTGAAATTTTGTGTTTGTTGGGCTAAGGTGTTTTAGATTTGGGCGGGAATGACTTAAAATAATTGTATATTAGGCTTACTTTGTATTTTCGGGCTTTATGTATATAATATGGATAATATGATGTATTTTGGACCCTTTTTATTTATTTAATATTGGGCTTATTATTTATTTATATTTTTTTTAATTATAGTGAAAGAATATATATATATATGTATATATATATATACCGGACGAAATTCGAGTATTAAAATAGTTGATTTTGGTTCTTTTAGAACAAAAAATAGTCAATAGTTCATGTATTCTAATTTTGGTAGTTTTGATTCATGTATTTTTTTTTAAATAAAATTGGTTTGATTACATGATAGTATATATGTTCATATTTTTTTTAATAATTTAATAGACATACAAATACATTTTAATATAATCTCTTTCCACTAAGACCACTCGTTGAGTTCGATTCATATACTTTTTAATTTTTTAAATTTCAATTCACTCATAATAACAAGACATTATAACTAAATCACGACTTAAATTTATCAAATTGGAGAAGAAAAATTCTAGAACGATGATGCGCACACAACGCTGCACATTATTAAAACTTTTAAAAAATGTTAAAATTCACATGGACTTAATACGAAATCAACTATATTAATAATCATTCCATAGAATCTAAATTCCTAGAAAAATTTAACTGAGGAGTAAACATAAGAAAAATGTGAAACTGTAAGGATGCGAGTGACCCATGGGTGCCAGCTAAAATTTCGAGAATATTTTTACCCTTTTGTTCTTCTTCAATTTTTGGTGGGTTGTTACTCCCATCTTCTATTCTATATTAAAATCAATTATTGTTTCTTAATTGATGACCAGTTTATCACTTTTTTAAAATATAAAATTAACGATGCGGTAAAATAAAAGAAAACTCAAACTCCCGCAACACACAAAATCTCACAATTGATTCATAATTTTACCATTACAACAAATATCTACAATTTAAAAACAGAGGAAAAGGAAAAAGAAAGAACAACTCAAATAGCAGAGTCAGAATTGAGAAAATCTTGTAAAAAATTAAAGAAGAAAAAAAATTAAGGGAATTATGTGATGAGTTAGGAGAGTAGATAAAGTAGTGGGGGGATCTGAAGTAGGGGACGAATGGATGAAGGTTCCGACATCGTTTGACAGTGTTTTTATCGTAGTTGGTTTGAGGTATAGGTTATAAAATTATGTGTTTTTTCAATATGATTAATTGTATATTGAGTCCTTAATGATTTTAATACTTTTTAAAAATTATTAAAAAATAATAGTGTTCAACGGTGTATTGCATTAGTGTTCAGCCGTGTGCGACGCCCGCTCTAGACTCATCCATTGGAGAATGAGACCACTCGTTGAGTTCGATTCATGTACTTTTTAAATTTTGAAATTTCAATTGACTCATAATACCAAGACAATATTACTAAATTATATGACTTAAAATTATCAAATTAGAGAACAAGAACTAAATCTATAAGTAACATATAATATATAGAAAGTTTTAATTTAATAGATTTCATAATTATTGTACAATAAAAAATTAAATTTAGCGAGATGTAAATCTGGCATAATGTAAAAAAAACCTAATTAATTAAAGCTATGTGGCAATAATCCGTGAATGAGAGAATGAATAGGATAGAAAGTGAGGGCAGACGAATTCCTTTCGCATATAAATGTAAGAGTATTTGATTTACTTTTTTCTAGACAAAAAAATTTGTCTAAATTTAAAAATAAAATTATATAATCATCCATCAAAATAAAATATTTTTAATCATTTAAAAATAATAAACGTAAAAAATAAGATTATATTTCCTAAAATTTTATATCATATAAATGAAAAAATAATTAAAAACATATTTTTTTTGAATTGACAAAGAAATGAACATTAACTAACATATTAATTAGCATGTATGTTTTCTATACAACTATTAAATATACTCAGTGGCTAAGTTACCCACTGAGTAGATAAAGTTTTCTCCTTATTATACTAACATATTGTTTAATTGTGTTGACGTGCAATCATAGCATTATAATTCACATGTGCATAAGGGGTGAGCAAAACTCGACTCGACTCAAAAATCAAATTTTTTTACTCGATTCGAGGCAAAAATACTCGACTCGAAAAAATTTCAAATAAAGTTTAATTTGTAAAATAAAAAATCGAATAACTCAAAATTTTTAATAATTAGTGTATTTATTTTTAAGTTCGAGTCGAGACCCTTAATTTTTCCTAGTATATACCAATATAAAAAAATATGAAGAAATATATGCCACATATAAAAAAATATGAAGAAATATATATGATTAGAGAAAGACGATTAAATTAGAATCAAATTGTATTATAACATGATAAATAATTACAATTAAATTTGTATAAGAACTTGAAAACTCGACTCGAATTTCGTAAACTCGACTCGAATCGAAAAGATTAGCATGTAAAGACAATATTTTACACCACGACAAGGTGTTGACATCGTCATCGACATAGTGGACTAGCAAGATTTACTTGCGTGTGTAGAGTATGCGCCAATATTGTGTACATGACATTGAGTTCATGTTTGCCTAGCTTTTGCTTGTTTATTCGGTTTCTAAGTTTTCCATAAATAACTTATTGATTTCCAAGTTTATTTTGCTGTATAGTGTCTCTTACATGGCAGCCTATTGTCACAGACTTATTATTTCAAACTCGATACGTGCGCCGTTAGCACTTCCCAAACAATGCTAACCAACCTTACTCTCACGCAACTTGATGGCTAGGCAAGTGAAAGACAAGAGAAGGCAAAGGTACTTAACAAAGAAAGCTTTGTACTAAGTGTAAAAGAACTTACAAGTATGCTTACAAGTATGCTTCCAACTCTTAGGTGATTATAAAATGAGAGGGGTAGCCCTATTTATAGGCTCCCACCTCTTCAATGGATGGTCGAGATCGTTTTGATCCGACGTCTAATAATTTGCCTCTCAAAATACCTACAAGAGCCTATAAGGTTCTAGAGAACTCTGCACATGTCTATAAATATCTATAAGACTCTAAAGGTTTCTAGAGAGTTCTAAGGTCTTCCAGAGTTGTCCCGAGCTTTCTCGAGCCTTTCAAGGTCTTCTAGTGCCTCTCGGGTGAGTTTGGACTTTGGTAGAATGTCCCAGATCTTTCTAGAACAATGTGGACTCCTCAAGACAAATGTTGGCCGTCCTAGCCTTTGTAGTACCCTCATTGGTGCTTGCTTGCTTCAAAAGTGCCCAAGGAGTGGTGTGAACCTCAGTTTGAATTGTGGGAAAAATGGTGGGTTGTGACAATCTCCCCCACCTAAGCTCGCGACGCCCTCGTCGCGCCTTCATCGAACTATGCAAGTTGGTCTTTGAACTGCCATAGTGCTTCCTCGGTTTCCCAACTTTCCTCGGTGAGGGGCAATCCCTTCCACTTGATGAAGTACTCCTTGTAGCTTGGTACACCCCTTCTTCGAATGACTCGACCAGCTAGCACCTTTTCAACTTCCTTGTCGAATGAAGTGACAACTGTTGTGGGTGCTCATTTGGACACACCCCTTGAGGGATCTTCCATGTCTTAATGGTAAGGCTTCAACAAACTCTCATGGAAGACAGGGTGAATCTTGAGCCTCAGATGCAATTGGAGCTTGTAAGATACCTTGCCCACCCACTTGATCAGTGGAAATGGTCCCTCATACTTGCGTACCAGGCCTTTTTGCACCTTGCGAAAGGCCTTGAATTGTTGGGACATAAGCTTTAACATGACAAGATCACCTTCTTTGAACTCCAAATGCCTTCGTTTGGAATCAACCCATTTCTTCATTCGCTTAGCAGCCTTGTGAAGTGCCGTTCGGGCTAGCTCGTTTTGCTCATGCCATGACTTGGCAAACTTAAAGGCAGGGATCTTCCCTTTATAGCGTGTGGCAAGAGAGTGCGGGGTGGAGGGTTTTTGTCCTAAGACAATATCAAAGGGACTTCGGTTGGTGGCCTCTCTCTGTTGCAAGTTGTAAGAGAATTGTGCTACATCTAAGAGTTTGGCCCAATCCCTTTGGTTGGCACTCACATAGTGCATAAGATAGAGCTCCAAGAGTGCATTAACCCTTTCGGTTTATCCATCGCACTAAGGACAGAAGCTCGTTGAAAAGTTTAGACCGAACCCTAGCATCTTGAATAATTCCGTCCAAAACCTTCTGGTGAAGCGTGGGTCACGATCACTATTGATGCTTGTGGGGACACCCCATAGCTTGATTACATTGCCAAGAAAGAGTCTGGTTGTTTCCTACGCGGTGTAGTCAGCTCGGGCAGCAATCAAGGTAGCGTACTTGCTGAACCGATCCACCACAACTTTGATGCTTCCAAAGCCATTGGACTTTGGCAAACAAGTGATGAAATCCATGGAGACGCTCTCCCAAGGTCTCTCTGGTATGAGGAGTGGATCCAAGAGCCCTCATGGTTGTTGTTGGACCATTTTTTCTTGTTGGCATACAAGACACGTCCGCACATACTCTTCCACGACATCTTGCATTCGAGGCCAATAGTAAGCGAACTTTAAAAGTGCAAGTGTCCTAAGCATACATGTGTGTCCCGCACATAAGGAGTCATGCCACTCCTTGATTAGGTCCTTGCGCAAGTTGTCCCACTTTGGCACATAAAGACGGTTGCCTTTGGTGTATAGTAGGCCATCGGCTAACCAAAATTATCTTGTCTTGCCGTCATTCACTAGGGAGATGATGCTTTGGGAAAGCGGCTCCTTTTGCAACTCTTCCTTGATCCTATCAAGGAGAGGATTGGTGACTTGGCTTATCGCTGCGAACTCTGCCTTTTGACTAAGTGCATCAGCAACCACATTCACCTTGCCCGTCTCGTATTGTAGCACATAGTCGAATTTAGCTAGGAAGTCTTGCCACCGAGCTTGCTTTGGGCTAAGTTTCTTCTGGGTTTGGAAGTAACTAGTTGCCACGTTGTCGGTTAAGATCAAGAACTTAGACCCAAGGAGGTAGTGTCACCACACCCTGAGGCAATGAATAATGGCACTCATCTTCTTCTCTTGTACGGTGTAGCGCCTCTCGGTATCATTGAGCTTCCGACTCTCATAGGCGATCAAATGCCCATCTTGAATAAGCATTCCTCCTATGGCAAAGTCTGAAACATCGGTGTGCACCTCGTAGGGCTTGGTGTGGTCGGGTAGGCTAAGCATCGGTTCTTCACAGATGACCTTCTTCAAGTCTTCAAAGGCCTCTTGGCAACCTGATGACCACGCCCATGGCTTGTTCTTCTTCAAGAGCTTCGTCAATGGTGTAGCTCTTGTCGAGTAGCCCTTGATAAAGCGGCAATAATAGTTCACCAACCCAAGGAAGGATCTCAATTCATGGACCTTAGTGGGTTGCTCCCATTCTTGGATGGCACGCACTTTCCCATCCTCCATCATAAGCTTTCCATCCTTGATCTTATGCCCTAAGAACATGACTTCGGGCTTAGCGAAGGAACACTTTTCCTTCTTGATGTATAGTTGGTTCTCCCGTAGAAGCTTGAATACTTCCCTTAGATACTCAACATGGTCCTCTAAGGTTTTACTATACACCACTATGTCGTCGAGGTAGACGACCACAAATCGATCAAGGTAGGGATGGAATAGCTTGTTCATCAAAGTGCAAAATGTAGCCGGGGCATTTGTTAATCCGAAAGGCATGACTAAGAATTCATATGAGCCATACATTGTGACACATGTCGTTTTTGGTTCATCACCTTCCGCAATACGTACTTGATAGTACCCCGAACGAAGATCTAGCTTTGAGAAGTAACGTGCATGACCGAGCTTTGAGAAGTAATGTGCATGATCTGAGATCAAAGGGATGGGATACTTATTCTTGATGGTGATCTTATTAAGCACTCGGTAATCAATGCACATCCGTAGGGAGTTGTCCTTCTTTTCTGGAATGGGACGGGTGCCCCAAAAGTTGCTTTGGAGGGTCGGATTAACCCCGCCCACATCAAGTAACTCCCTAAGTTGCTTTCGAAGTTCCTCCAATTCAGGGGGTGCCATACGATAGGCACTCATGGCTGGTGGCTTGGTGCCTGGCTCCAACTCGATCCTATGATCCACCTCCCTCCTTGGTGGTAACCTCTGAGGTAGCTAGGGATGGGCACGACACCCGGACCCAACGGGTTCCGACCCGACCTTGCCCGATCGGGTCGGGTATTTTTATGAAAAAAATCAGGTTCGGGTCGGGTTCGGGTTTTAGGGTGAAAAAATCCGACCCGACCCGGGACTAATAGTGTAATTTTCCCCTAAATTTTTTAGGGATATTTGTAATAATACCCCCTCTTTATATTTTTTTTATAATTAGGTCCTTAAAATTAATTTTTTATTTACATTTTAGTCCTTAAAATTATTATTTTTTATAATTATGCCTCTTAAAATTATTTTTTTACAATTAGGTCCCTAAAATTAATTTTTTTCTATAGGTCGGGTCAGGTCGGGGTCGGGTTTAGAATATTTATTTTCGGGTCGGGTCGGGTTCGGTTTTAGGATAATTAGTTTCGGGTCGGGTTCGGGTGGGCCAAAAACCTGACCCGTGCCCATCCCTAGAGGTAGCTCTGGGGGTGCTATGTCCTTAAACTCCTCCAAGACCTGAGCTACTTCCTTAGGGAGATCTTCTTCGGGCCTTGCCTCCTCGTCATCGTACTCATGGAGGATGGCTAGATAGCTTTCCTCATTCCTTTTGATGCCCTTCTTGAATTGAAGTGCTGAGAGGACCTTGGTTTCTTGCTTGGTGGCCCTAGACGTTGGCACCACGCAAGCTTGATTGTTATCCACGATACACATGCTATTAGCGAAAGGTATCGGGATAACCTTGACCCGATCTAGAAATTCAAGCCCCAAGATAAGCTTGAAGTCATCCATTGGCACCACCGAGTAGTTCATGTGGCCGGACCATGCCCTGATGTTGGTCTTGACCTCTCGGGCAATGCCATAGATGGGTTTAGCGGCAGAGTTGACTGCCTTGATGGATCCTCCACCATTAAGACCAAGCCTTTTTGCCTCTTCAAGGGAAATAAAGTTGTGGGACGCACTTGTATCGATTCAGGCCCTTTATGCTCTCCCGTTGATGGTGATGTCTATGTATAGTAATCCTTTGGCTTTGGTCTTAGGGGCAGAATGAATGCCATTGAGCATTTGTATTGACCCCATATGTGCACCCTCATCATCTTTGTTGACTTCATCACTAACTCGATGCTTGGCTAATAGTGAATTGAGAGCTTGCCTTTGTGGGCACTCTTGAGCCCAATGGTCCCCGTCGCAAATGAAGCACTTGTTAGATGATGACTTCTTCGTGCCCCGAGAGTCTTTGGACTTGCCCTTGTCCTTACCCTTCCAATAGGATGATTCATTGTGCTTGGAAGTGTGGTCCTCTTGGTGACTCTCCTTGCGAGGACTCTTGTCTCTCCCACCTTTGGCTTGATTACTCTTCTTATCCTTCGGCTTAGTGTGGGACTCCTTGTTGTTAGTATAATCAATGAGGCTCTCGACCACGGTTATGGCATCCGTAAGGTTTTGTACCCCGCGACGCCTTAGTTCTGTCTTGGCCCATGTTTGGAGTCCATCCATAAAGTTGAAGAGTGAATCTATGTCGGAAAGACCGGAGATCTCAAGCACCAAGCTTGTAAACTCTTTGACATAGTCTCGAATACTCCACGGTTGCTTTAGCCTTTGTAATCAAGCTCTAGCCTCGTCCTTGGCATTCTCGAGGTAGAATTGCCTTTTGAGTTCCTTTTTGAAATCATCGAAAGAAGAGATGGTGCACATGCCTTTCTCAATGTCATTGCGCCTTCTCCTCTACCACAACATGGCGGTGTCGATTAGATACAATGTCGCGGTTTGTATCTTGGAAGCCTCCTCCACTATACCGACGATAGTGATGTATTGCTTTAGGCCATACAAGAAGTTGTCCACTTCTTTAGCACTGCGTGACCCTACGAAGGTCCTAGGCTTTGGCACCTCGACCCTTCGTGCTTCGATAGTAGTGCTTGGCCCGGCTGCAATGGCACGCTTGCATAAGGCAACATCGACTTGTAAGGCCTCGACTTGGGTCTGAGTGTTGCCAATCTCCCTTTGGACAGAGTCACGCAACTTTGAGAGCTCCCCCATGAGTAGCTCGTGGAGTTCCCCCATTTCCGCTCACAAGGCCTCTTCTATCTTGAGCCTCATTGTAACCCCCTCATCCCGGTCTGGGCGACTGACCGGCCCGAGTGGGCTACACGGGGATAACCGAGGCGAAACCCGTTAAGGCTCCACTTCGGTTACCGACCCGAGAAAACTTTTCATTTAATATTATCTTATCTAGATGTATTGTTATATCCTATGTGAAAAAGGCAACAACGGAAGAAAACAAGCGAGGCGAAACAACGAACATACAATTAAAACAGCCCATTTTAACTTTCATAGCAGGCCGTATCGATACACTAAGAGAGGGTATCGATACGCCTTGACTAGGTCAACAGCCCAAGGTCAAACCAGGGAGACCGTATCGGTACACAGGTTGACCGTACCGATACGCCCTGACTGGTCAACTTTTCACGGTCAACGATACAAGACCGTACTGATACTCCCTAGACCCGTACCGATACGCCAAAATCTCGTCAAAATCTCAGATTTCCATAGAGGCTTTGGCGTATCGATACGCCCTCGCGTATCGGTATGCTAGGCCAAACTTGAGTCCTAAAGTGTAGGCCCGTATCGATACGCCATGCACTGCAATACTCAAATTTGCAACCAAAGACTCTAAAACACAAATCTAGATGTAATTCGAGACTTCCCTAGCCACACGCAAGCATACATATAACATTTAACAACCAAGATTTCAGCATGCGAGGCATTCGAAATGAACAAGGATCATACATTCAAAGGATTCATGCATTTACCAAAAGAAGACATATATTGCGCTTAAAAGGTTCATGCCTTAGACAACCATACATAAAGCATTCATAAAGGGACACAAAGCCAAAACACTAGGCAAGCAACCTCAAACATATCATCCACAAACAAGGAGTCTAAACATGCTCCTAAAACCAAACATCAACATACATCAAAAGCTCAAATCAACAACACCTATCTCATTGCTTGTCTATTACACCTTACAACTTAAAAGTCCATACTTGAAAGCTAAGATAGCACCATAATGCACACTTGGAGGCCCTCTCCTTGCACAAGCAACCCACGAACTACGGATCTACATTGTCGAACAAAAGAGAGCGTAAGCATAAAGCTTAGTGAGGGTAAGCTCATTAAAACAAACCTCGACAATGTAGGGTCCAAGCACGAGCAACAACCAAGGTAGAATGCATGATCTTACCTCCAAATCCACATGAGCCAAAGTATAAATGATGCATGAACATAAATTCAATATTATGCCATGCTCAACAAGTCCATAACCACATCATATGTAAACACATATATTAATTCATATTGGCACCTAGCTATGACTCGAATACGCGGATAACCGTTGGAACTCACGTCCAACAAAACCATTACCTTACGGTGGGATTACACTCATCACCGTTCACGCGGAGGGGATTCCACTCATCCTCACGCCCCGTCGATGGGATTACACTCATCACCGACTAACATATATATATATAAGAAGAATTTTCGGGCGAACCCGTACTCCATCTTGATGACTACCATCACCAAGACCACGCGCGCATTTGACTCACGTGTGCACACTAAACATCCTAATGATCGATCATTGTACCCAAGCATACTAGTGCCAATACTACACATTTTATTAACCTTTCACAACATCATTTCATGTCAACTTTCGTGCTTAGTACGTACTCACCATGACTCACCGTCATGCACAATCCACAATCCAAACCACATGCATATAACAATGCATCAAAACCATGCCTCCACATACATGTATAACACAATATACATAGTCACCATAATCACATTTAATCATGAGGCATAAACAACAATTAGAGTTCAACCAAAGTCTCTAACTAAAGCTTGGGATTAGACTACCAATCTAATCCCAACTCTAGGTGGGTCTACCAAGCCCAACCTAGTCCACATGCTTGAACCAACACTTGAAAACCATTTAAAAACATTTAACCACTCACCGACTATTCCAAGCTCAACACACTAGCCGATCAAGCTTCCAACGATTCCGGATTTTTTCCTGAGGCTTCACCAACACAAATTCTTGCTTCTAATCATCTCAACACAATCAAAACAACCTCAAATCAGTTCACACATCAATGTAGCAAACCCGGAATACTAATCAAGCATAAAACACATGATTTCAAGCTAAGAACAACTCCCAAAACCTCAATCCCGAGCAGCCCTTTAGCACAGTCCAAAATTCTTGATTTCAACCCTTTTAACACACTTAAATGCTCCCAAAACAACCCCTAACTATCACACTAGCGTCAACCCTCAATTTCCAACACATAGCAACCCCAAAACCAACCTTTAAACTCTTAAAAACCCCACTTAAACCCAAATCCGAGAATCTTCATAAATCCCTTTAAAATTCACATATGTTGGACCTTATGGGTTATAAACAACTTATCTAACAATAATGAATCAAAAGCTTTGTTAAAAATCCATAAAGCTACAACCTTTAACAAAATCTTTGAAAAACACAAAATACTTAGTTTTATTGAAAACTAATGGTACCGAAATGAAGAGGAAGGTAAGGACAAGTCAAAAATGTAATTACCTTTCAAAAATCACCAAAAAAGAGCAAGTAAAATGATGAAATAGTAATTTGGAGAAGAGAGAACTTTTGATCGTGAGAAATGAAAATGGGGGAGTGAGGAAGAAGATGAAAAAAAAACTATTTTAATAAAAAGGGGTTTTAAATGAAAGACCATTTAATTACCATAATGCCATTAATGAGGATAGCTATCTCAATTTCCAAATTCCATAGAATTGGGCTTTAAAATCAAAACATGTCCAACATAAATTATTTGTTTTGAAAACCCGAGGCCCAAAATAATATTTTATTATTTTAATTGTGAAACCGAAACCCGAAACATTATTTTAATATTATTTTCACCCGACCCCCAAACCCGGGTGTTACACTCATGGCTTTTATGGCTATGTGGATCTCGGCGTACTCCGCCTCGAGGCCTTCCACTCGTTGGGTAAGGTCGTCCACCTGGGTGCTTACACCCACCACATTCTCCTCAACGTGGGTTACCCAAGACTCCAAGCTAGAAATCACGTCACTTGACTTGGCACGCGGCCTAGTTGTTGGGTCAACCATCTCCTCATGCCCTCGTTGCTCTTGCGTGACTTCTGCCTCGGTTGAGCTAGCCACTTGGTTCTTCCCGATTTTGGCCATGTCCCTAATGTGTCGAACTTGTCTCTGATACCAACTATCACAGACTTATTCTCCCAAACTCGATCCGTGCGGCATTAGCATTTCCCAAACAATACTAACCAGCCTTACTCTCACGCAACTTGATGGCTAGGCAAGTGAAAGACAAAAGAAGGCAAATGAACTTTACAAAGAAAGCTTTGTATTAAGTGTAAGAGAACTTACAAGTATGCTTCCAACTCTTAGGTGATTACAAAATGAGAAGGGTGGCCCTATTTATAGGCTCCCACCTCCTCAATGGATAGTCGAGATCGTTTTGATCCTACGGCTAATAATTTGCCTCCCAAAATATCTACAAGAGCCTATAAGGTTCTAGAGAACTCTACACATGTCTATAAATATCTATAAGACTCCAAAGGTTTCTAGAGAGTTCTAGGGTCTTCCAGAGTTGTCCCGAGCTTTCCCGAGCCTTCCAAGGTCTTCTAGTGCCTCCCAGGTGAGTTTGGACTTTGGTAGAACGTCTTGGATCTTTCTAGAACGATGTGGACTCCTCAAGACAAGTTTTGGCCGTCCTAGCCTTTGTAGTGCCCTCCTTGGTGCTTGCTTGCTTCAAAAGTGCCCAAAGAGTGGTGTGAACCTCGGTTTGGATTGTGGGGAAAATGGTGGCTTGTGACACTATTGTTCCTTCAAGGGAAAAACAATTTTGTTCTATATTGTGGTGGAAAGACGTTTAATTGGTATTTTTTTTCCACAATAAAGTTATTTAATGGTTCTTGAATCTCTTATGGAATATTGAATTTCTTTACATATTTCAAAGTTGGTCTTATAATTTTGACCTTTAATATGGTATGAAATATGGTAAGATTAAAACCATTTATGCCGTTTCTTAAAATAAAATACATGTGTGAATGTATTATGGTAATATTTTTGGTGCTATCACCTTATATTTTTCGGCCTTAATAATAATAATTATTAAATATAATAATAATTGTTAGTTATATTTTTGAAAATATTGTGGATTTTTATTCTCGTACTAATAATTTCTTTTAAGGGATTTTATAGAGACGAACAAGAATTAGGCGAAATAGTGACTTGTTTTGGAAACAAAGATTTCGTAAATAATTCGTTTCGGGAATTAATTCCTGCCATTTTAACGAATTTACTTGATCTTCCAAACAAGAATCAATGGAATTAAAATCAAAGGATTAATTCTTTTTGTTTTCTGTTGGTTAAAAATAATTAAGTTATATTGACATCTCTCTTGTTTAACAGAAGATGTAACATAAATAAATTACTATATTTATTTCTTGATTAGAATTTTGCTTTGATTCTAATTTTAGAAAAGAAGATAAATCATTGAATTTATTTCCGTGAGAATCTTGTATGATTCTAACGTTGCAGGGAAAAACTTCCATAAACATAAGAGAATGAAACTCAAAAATGGTGATTGAAAGACAATTTGAAAGTGCATGTCTAGAATTGGTTCTTTGAAAGACATGTTATTTAAGCGTGCCTAGTGCACCACCTCTCTTTCATAAGTTACCTACATGGTGTACTGTTTATTATTGTTCTTTCTATTAAGACCGTGTGAACTTTTGGGGTTTAGTTTACTAAATCTCCATTGTCTAACAAAAGTTAGAAATTATGTTTCTGTTTCTGGTTTTAGTCATTAACTAAATTTATGGCATTTAACAGATTCATATTACTTTGGTTTTGGATTGTGTCTATGTGACACAATGGAAAAATCAGTGAAATTCATTAGAAAGAATTTCAAACGTGGCAACAAAAGATGTTACATATTTGACCATGATAAACCTGGTCAAATATTTAAAGGATGATCCTCCTATGATTAGAGAGGATAAGGTAAATATTGTTATCACCTTCAAGTGTTACTGAGTTAAATATTTCTAAGACAAATATTATTATGACAAACACAGTGGAAGTCAAAAATGACTTCAAACCGTAAATTAGGCGGTGTGTTCAAGAAACAAAAATTTCATAAGAAACGTTTCAATTGCCATAAGATGGGGAACAAGTCTTCAGACTATAGACTTCCAAACAAGATCAATGTTATGACAATATTTTATCATAACAATTGATATGGCGAACAAGTGTTTGAATGAAAATTTATTACCTTCATGCTAGCCCAAACTAGTGTTACATGCATTTGCATAAAAGCAAGATGCTATAGAAAGAATTGTTCTCTATAAGCAGGATGTTGAAAACCAAGCTTAATAAATTGATTAATATGGGGAAAAACTCTATGTGAGTAATGTTGCAACATCCAAGGGTAGAATGATTTTAAAGATAACTTCTGAAAAGGATTGATGTGCCTGATATGTGGGGGAAGTTGTTAAATCAACTAATTATCTTTTAAATAAGATTTCCCACAATAAAAGAAACAAGATACCATACGAGTTATGGAAGGTAGTTAAACCTTCATACAACTACTTGAAAATATTGAAGTGTCTTGCAAAGGTAATGACCTCATTACTGAAGCAAATGGAAATATATCCAAAAAACGGTGGATTATATTGGCTATGTGGAACATAACAATGCATATCAATTTCTTGTGTGTGAATCAAAGAATATTAAGATTCACAAGAATATGCTCAAAGAATGCCTCATTCTTTGAAAATATATTTGCTTGTATAAACTAAGGAAGTTGATCCAAGTTTAACGAAATGAACTTTAGAGACTATCAATGAAGATAGTCTAGATGTTCAACAAAAGGTTGAAACTAAAATACTATCATGATGACAAATAAGTGTGACAAATGTGTGTATGTCAAACCTACCGACATTAGGATATATGATCCTATGTTGATGACATACCCATTGTTGGAAACAATAATGAAATGGTAAAACGTACCAAAGACATGTTAAATTCAAGATTTGACATGAAGTATATGAGACCGATATGATTTTGGGCATCCAAATCAAACAGTCAACTAGATATCTAATATTAACTCAGTCACACTATGTGGACAAGATTCTTGAAAATTTTGACAAGGATAATTATGGTATATCTAGAACTCCAATAGACACATGCCAACAATTTTCTAAGAACAAAGGCCTAAGTGTTGACCAAGTGGAATATGCAAGGGTCATAGACAATCTAATGTACCTCATGAGCTGCATTAGACCAGATATTGCTTTTATTGTGAGCAGTTTAAGCAAATTCACAAGCAATCCATGTGAAAACAACTGGAAAGTGATTGTGAGGGTATTGAGATATCTTGGATATACTCGGAACTATGGATTGCATTATTCCAGAGATTCTACTATTTTAGAAGGATACTCCGATTCCTATTGGATATCTGATATCCAATATGCCAAAGGCACAAGAGGATATGTCTTCACTTTGAGATGAGGAGTCGTGTCATGGAAATCCTCAAGACAAACGATTTTAACCAGATCTACAATAGAATCTGAGTTTGTAGCTCTAGACAAGTTTGGAGAAGAAGTCGAATGGCTTCAAAATTTCTTAGAGGATATTCCTGAATGGCCAAAGTTTGTGTCTACAATATTCATATATTGTGAAAACCAAACAAAATTTTGGTAGAGCATAGAGCTTTATGTATAGTGGTAAGTCGAGACATATGCGTCATCGACATAACACCGTTAGACAACTGATCTCAAATGAAGTTATCTCTATTGATTTTGTGAAATAAAAGGATAACACTGCAGATCCACTAACCAAAGGGTTAAATCGAGATCAAGTTGAGAAAACTTCGAAAGGAATGAGACTAAAGCCTAGGAAAATTTAAGGCGCTATGTGAAGGAAAACCCTATCTAGTTGACTGGAGATCCCAAGATCTAGGTTCAAAAAGACAACTTAATTGCATAGACCTGTGTGGTCACTGTAGGGGTTTTTATCCTCAAGTTCATTCCTTTGATGTAAACAGTGATCAAAGTGGTTTAGGCTAAGCAATGTTTTTAATGACCATTGTGTGCTTTGGTGAGTCAAGCAACATAAGTCACCTATGTGAGAGTGAAGTGGGGCCGCTTCAAGGAGACTATTGGGGAATAGTTCTCGCAAACTCTTGCAGAACCAGGGAGATGTTCACGGCCATATGAACATAACCATGAGAACTAAAAAACCACGTCAGAGAGGTAGTTATATGAGGTATATCATCGTTTACACAAACAGAAGACAGTTCAAGGACATCACGTCTACTGATCAGCCAGTAAAGTAAATATACTTTCACAAGGGAAGGTTTAAGGGTGGACACCTACCTATCCTATGCAGCTTTTGATCGTAGAATCTATCACCATATCGAGTCAATTTTTTTATTAAATCAACTTTATTCATATGGGGGATTGTTGGAAAAATTCGATAATTTTGGAGCTTTGAATGAGAAATTGATTCAAATGTTGTTGAGGAAAATGTGGAACCAATTGTTGTTTCGTAAATGTGCAGACGTGCACGACGTGGGTAACACAAATGTCTGATCTGGTCCTACGTGGGCTTGCATATATTTTGACTCAAATTTGAAATGAATTTTTTTCCTCAAATAAGAGCATATATTTGCCAAATTTTATCTTATAATTAAAAGGGTAAATAGGTAAGTCGAGACATATGCGCCGTCGACATAATACCGTTAGACAATTGATCTCAAATGAAGTTGTCTCTATTGATTTTGTGAAATAAATGGATAACACTACGGATCCACTAACCAAAGGGTTAAATCGAGATCAAGTTAAGAAAACATCGAAATAAATGAGACTAAATCTTAGGAAAATTTAAGGCGCTATGTGAAGGAAAACCCTACCTAGTTGACTGGAGATCCCAAGATATAGGTTCAAAGGGACAACCTAATTGCATAGACCTTTGCGGTCACTGTAGGGGTTCTTATCCCCAAGTCCATTCCTTTGATGTAAACAGTGATCAAAGTGGTTTAGGCTAAGCAATGCTTTTAATGACCATTGTGTGCTTTGGTGAGTCAAGCAACATAAGTAACCTATGTGAGAGTGAAGTGGGGCCGCTTCAAGGAGACTATTGGGGCATAGTTCTCGCAAACTCTTGCAGAACCAGAGAGATGTTCACGGCCATATGAACATAACCATGAGAACTAAAAAACCTCGTCAGGGAGGTAGTTGTATGAGGTATATCATCATTTACACAAACGACAGAAGTTCAAGGACATCACGTCTACTGATCAGCCAATAAAGTAAATATACTTTCACAAGGGAAGGTTTAAGGGTGGACACCTACCTATCATATGCAGCCATTGATCGTATAATCTATCACCATATCGAGTCAATTTTTTTGATTAAATCAATTTCATTTATGTGGAGGATTGTTGGAAAAATTCGATAATTTTGGAGCTTTGAATGAGAAATTGATTCAAACATTGTTGAGGAAAATGTGGAACCAATTGTTGGTTCGTATGTGCAGACGTGCACGGCGTGGGTAACGCAAATGTCTGAACTGGTCTGGTCCTTCGTGGGCTTGCATATATTTTGACTCAAATTTGAAATGAATTTTTCCCTCAAATAAGAGCATATATTTTCCAAAATTTATCTTGGAATTAAAAGGGTAAACATTGAAAGCTACCTTTAATTCAGATAGTAATTTTGGAAATTGCTCTATTGATTCTCAATATTAAGTGCTCCATTAGGTCAAAATTTCCACTAATACCCTCATGGCACTCCTATAAATAGGGAGCAAACCTTCTAGGTTTTACACAACTGAAAAACACAGAGAATTTTCTATAGTTTTACTCTATGATTTCAAAAGTAGTTTTTTGTGATAGGAGAAGGCGAGGTTACAGTTCGTTGATCACTGCAGACATACTAATGTTGTGCTCATTATGTTGTTGTATCCTGGGAGATAGACCGTCCGACATTTCTCAAGGAAACTGTATTCGTGCAGGCCTCAACACGTTTCATTTTAGCTTTCGTTTCAAATCGACTTGATTTACATATTTTTGTATCATTTTTAATTTTCTTATTTTATTGTTCGTTTAAATAATAATATTTTATCTTATTATTTATTCTTGAATTAACGCCATTTTTCTAACAACATTCCTAATAAATAATATTGTAGGCAATAAATTTATCTTATTATGATAATTTTTTTTATCAAGGGTACTATGCTAATTGTAGGCAATAAGATTGTTTTTTTTAATTTATAATTTATTATAAAATATAATAATTGTAATTATAACTTAAATAAATATATTTTTAAACAAATCAATAATATCATTATCAATTAAAAAAGGAAATAATAACGTGAAAAAGCAATCTATGTTTGCCTTCCGTTACAACGAACTTTCACGACCACCCTACATCATTATTGGTGCGTATTTGTTTCACATTGACATTGTTGCTTGATGATTTAACAGTCGTGGACGACCCCGTTACCATGAAATAACGGCTGTCACCTCATTATCAATATGTTATTCACTTATTTAAGGGCGGATGCAGACTAAAAATTGAGGTTCGGGAATAAATATAAATATTTATATATTGAAGGTAAATTTATAATTAATTTATTTTAAAAGAATTTTTATACATGGTAACTGTAAAAAAGAATAGGGATGGGGACATGGCACTTCACATCCCACCCCCTTATAATACAATAGTCTCTATTTAAGGTGAGTATTCACTAAGTCAAGTAAAAATTTTGAGTTAGTCGAGTTGATAAGTTTTATTTTATATCTTAAAATTTTTTTAAGTCGGGTTTATGAAATTTGTGTTTTTAAGTTTCTGTTTAAATTTAATTGTGAACAAAAATAATGTTATGGTACTGATTAATTCTAATTTAAATGACTTTATAAAACCATATATCATACACATATATATTTTTTTAATATTTTTTCACATATATATATATATATATATATACATATAATATCGGGAAGAATTGATAGACCCGACTCGAACTTGAAAAATCAATCCTCTAATTATTGAAAATTCCGAGTTATTCAAAATTTCATTTTATTACTCAAATTTTATTTGAAATTTTTTCGAATTCAGTCGAGTTTTGTTCACCCTTGCACTTGTACCACCAAGAAGTAAAGGTTTGAGTATGAATTTTTTATTCTAAAAACTAATTATTTCTCTTTAGATCCGACTGGATTCAAAATATAGTCCGATCTCATGCAATTATTTGATAAGAAGAAATAAAAATTAGATAATAGGACGAACATAGAGAGATAAGAGGCATTGTTATCTGTAGATGAACATGAATTTTGAAACAGAAAATCATAATATATAGTATTCCAATAAAATAAGAAACTTGGGTGGGTATCTGTTTGTTGTTATATGGTAAAGTCAGCGCAAGTACTTTGGTTAGTGTCCTACCATTAACCCCCAGACCAGACCAGACCAGGCGCCTGCAATTTCATCACATATTCCTCCTCCATACGTGGTTGCTTCTCCCTCTATTCTGCTTCCTATCTAAATACCTCAAATCTAACAACAACAACAACCAAAACACTTCCTTTTTATCTCTCTTTCCCCCCATAATTCAATCAACTCTTCAGGTTGTTCTTCTTGATTTATTGAATCTCAGCCATGAACATGTTGATACTTCACCAATTGATTAGTTGTTTTAATGTTTTTCTTCAACTTGTATGGCCAGGCTAATGGGAGGTGCAGCCGGAAAGCTTGAATCACCCGAGACAAAACTAGAAGCTAAGATGGTTGAAGCTATGCAGCGCAGGGCTTGTAAAGGAACTGCAATCAAATCCTTCAACAGCATAATCTTAAAGTTCCCTAAAATTGATGACAGCTTAAGGAACTGCAAAGCTATTTTTGAGCAGTTTGGTAAGTAGTATTCCCCTTTTCACTTTACCATATGATTGTTTGTTTATGCTATAACATTCAATCTTGAACACCCTTTGTTGTTGTTGTTGTTGTTGTTCATAACATGTTTGTTTCCATTGCGTGTCTCTGTAGATGAGGACTCGAATGGTGCCATTGACCATGAAGAGCTGAAGAAATGTTTGCACAAGCTAGGAGTTTGTTTCACGGAGGAGGAGATTGGTGATCTGTTCAAAGCATGCGATATCGACGAGGATATGGGAATCAAATTCAACGAGTTCATCGTACTTCTCTGCCTCGTCTACCTTCTCAAGGACGATGCTGTCGAATTCGAAGCCGTATCCTTAACACAAAAACACTATGTTTCTCGTGTTTGTTCCATTTTTGTTTGTTTTGTCTTTGAGTTTGAGTTTGAATCTATTAGTGTGTGTGTTCCATGACAATGAAGTAAAAGAAATCTCGAGTGGGAGTGCCAAATTTGGAGGCAACATTTGAAATTCTGGTTGATGCATTTGTGTTCTTGGACAAGAACAAGGATGGGTATGTTAGCAAGAATGAGATGGTTCAAGCCATCAATGAATCCGGGGAGCATTCCTCTGGAACAATAGCCACCAAAAGATTTGGTTAGCACACTCTCTCTCTCTTTATATCATACCTTTAATGCCTGAAATGATCAGACACCAAACAAGGGAGGGAAAAAAAACCAAGGCAGTTAGCGGTGGTTTCAGGCGGTTCATCCCTGTTGTTCGATCGGGGTGAATCGCCTGAAACCACCGCCAACCGCCTTGATCCTTTCCTCCACCTCTTTTGTTCGATGTCTGCTCATTTTAGACATATATACATTCATTCACATGTCAACATGTGCATTTTGGTGTTTAGTTTACTCTGCATAGACAAATTAAGCAGAAAAGATGCATGATAATAGTTGTTTAGAAGGCAATGTCAGCTAAGATTGTGGAATGGATTATAAAAAAGAGAAAAAGATTGCAGTTGCAGTTGCAGAGCAGAGTATCGAAGATGAGAGATTAACTAGTGTGTGAATTGTGATGTTGCAGAGGAGATGGACTGGGATAAGAATGGATCGGTGAGTTTCAAGGAATTTCTCTTTGCATTCACAACTTGGGTTGGAATTGAAGATGAATGAAAACACAAACAACAACAGCAAGAATCAATATCATTTATGTATGTTACCATCACATCAATCCTTTTACCTTTGCAAATTAAGTAGAGGAGGCTTCAAGTATTTAATTCATATACCAGATCCATTACACATGGTTGCTTCTTTTATGTGAATAAATCAGATGATACTGATCGAATATAGTTCAGTTGGTAATACAATATATTAGAGGACGTGCGAATATGTTTACTTCTTTAATATACAATAATCTCAGTTTAGGATGCCATGTTGTAGAAGGAGGACTCTTGTCTTTATAAACATATAGCTTTGGACTCTTCTTCTAAGATAACTTAATATTTTTTTGGTTTAATCACCGGTATTTCACGTATTGATTGACTAATTTAAATTAGGTCCTACGAAGGCCGGACAACTCTTTCAATTTATCTTGTTCAATTCACAACATCATGTTTAAAATTTCTAATTATACTTAAAAATATTTAGTGCTTCATTTTATTAAACCAACCGATTATTGGTCCAGGTTTAACATTAATAAGTTGGATTATAACTTCCTCCCAATCAAGTTTCTTGATTGATGATAACCACATAACTTGCTGTTAGTTTCACACCATACAGGTAAGAGAGTTGTAAGGTAACACGCGTCATTGAATTTAATTGTTAATTAAATATTTTATTAAGTAATTTTAATAGAAAAATTAGTTTAATGTACGTATACAATTCAACGTAATATTCTATCGCTAAGTTTTGATTTTATTGTAAGCAATCACATTTAGTTAGTTGGTCAAACTGCTTATTTTTGTTTCCTTGTATTATCTTAAGTCATAAGTTTTAGACTTATTAAGAGCATACACTTCTTTCCTCTAAAGCCTAGTGCCTTCCCTTTAAATTTAAGAATTAAAATTTATCAAAAAATATTTTTTATTTTAAAAATAAGTTGTATATGAATGCAAAGTCAAGTTTTACGTTAAAATTATTTTAGATAGGCCGCATTAATTTTCATTAATGCATGGTCAGTTTTTACGTCAAAATTATTTACCACCAATAACTAGAACCAATTTGTTAATGCATGAGTCTGTCACGCTCGATGAATACTGCTGAACACATTGAACATTATTAAGTTAATTAATAAAGATTGAAAATCTCAAAGACTCAACATATAATTATATATTATTTAAAATAAATTTTCAATTAAATTATTTTTCATATATATTATATTTTTAATTTTTTAAATAATTAGATCAAATATCAACCTTAGTCAATTTAAAAAATAAAAAATCATAAACCCTAAACCTTAAACCCAAAAGTATAAACAATAAACCGTAAACCCAAAACCCTAAAGTCTAAAGACAATGTTCAAATTTAGGGGTTGCGATTTATGGTTTACGATTTAGGTTTTTTATTTGTTAAATTGACTAAAGTTGGTATTTGATTCAATTATTTAAAAAAGATTAAAAAATATTATATATATATGAAAAATAATTTAATTAAAATTTTATTTATAATAAAACTTATAAGACCTTGATATTTTTAATCTTTATTAATTAATTTAATGGTGTTCAGCAGTATTCAATGTTAGTAGTGTTTAACGGTGTTTGTCGAGCGTTGTAAAAAATTTACTTTATTAGTACATTAATGTTCGAAGTTGAAACTAAATGAATGAGCCATAATAAAATTTCCTTTTTTTCTAGTATACTAAATGGTTTTTTATCTTTTATTTAATGATTTTATTATAATTTAATTTTGATTATTTTAGTTCATTTATTAACTTTAAATTAATTCAGTGTAGACCAAATATAATGTAGGTGAGATCATAAATTATGAATCGATTGATTTATTGGTTCATTAAATCTTTCATAAGCATCATGTTCAAAAAAGAAAAAACTTTCATAGTTCACCCACAAAGAATGCCTTATGTTCAAACAACCTTCTTTTTTTCTATTAATTATACAAATAATACATGCCCAATACATTTAACTTCCTCACATATACCATACTATACTATATGACCTAATAACACAAGTACAAATTCCCCATAACTCACCCATTCCTCATTTTGTATTTTACTTACTAGCATGGTAACAACCTCTCCGAATCCCCAAACATCAACTTAAACACACTTCATAACTCCACTGCCACACATGTTCAAGTGCCCCGACCGCGGATGGGGGCATCCAGCTGGAGCTTTACAACCCACACCTGCAATGTCGGGGAACCCGTGGCTTATGGCATGACACTAACACACAAGCCTCCCATAACTATCCCATGAGCGGGGGATCTCTTACCCCGTCGTCTTTGCTCGCTTCATTCCAAGGCTGTCGTGGAAGGGGGATACGGAACCAGACATGGGAGAACCTTCCTCACGAAGCGTACCATTCAGCATTGCCAGCTCTCGCAGCTGTTGTTTCTTATAGAAATCTTGCGATTCATCCTATTATTCAATAAAGTTCAACAAAAAAGAAAAACGGAGATGTTCTCATGATACCAAACTCTGTCAATTAAGCGAAAGGAATTTTTTACTCACCACAGGCTTGAGCAAATCTTCTAGTATCTCACGAGCTTGCATTAGGCGAGCATCAACTATTTCAACAGGTAATTCTGCCTCAACTAGGATATGAAGAGGTTCATTCAGATGTTCGTACCCGGGTTTTCCTCTCATCATTTCCTCCTTTAAAAATTTTAAAAGACAACCATTACTACATTTGTATCCACAAGAAGAGAGGGGGAATTTCGCAATCCCCCAAATGTATAGAAAATTCAAGATGGTGTACGTTGTTTCTTTAGAACTAATTCAAGATATAACCATTGAAGTTTATCCATTCATATTAGGAATGGGTTTCAATTTCATCCAAATCTTTGAATGATAATCAGAGATTTTTTCCAAACTTGCTTAATGAGCAATAACTACTCAGCAAGATGCAAAGAAAATGATCATTACCCTAGCTGGATCCTTGATACTGCCCCTCCCTCTTATCAGGACACGACACTCTGTATTTGCCTCCACACGCTTAAGAGAGTTTCCCCTAGGTCCGAGGAGGCGGCCAACAAAATTATACTGCAACATCAAATTATTTTAAATGCTGAAAAAAAAGATAATGTTCAAAAGCAGTTTTAGGATTGGAGTTCAATCATACGTTAGGATAGCTGTCTACAGGAATATCCACTCTGATCGTCCTCTTAACAATAAGACCAGACGAGCTACCTTGAGAACTCAGCCAGTTTTGTGCCGAAGAGGGCTGTACTATACCTGAAATCTGCATCGTAATATTCCAAATTTTGTTAAAAAAGCCAGAACAGTTGAGAAATGCAAATGTCAACAAAAAATCCATTCTTTTGACAAGATCCAGGGATTCCTCAAAGATTTTCAGGACAAGTGCCTCGAACAGATCAAAAGAATCATTCCAACAAAGAATATCCCCAACAAGAAAAACAGACACCTAAGGACTACCAAGCCTAAAAGCAGTAGCATCTGACGTTCCAGATGAACCTGGCCCCTAACACAGTCAACCATCGAGTTCATCGGATCAGATGGGACTACCTAAGCAGCTTCTATGGAACAATGGGAAAGCCTATATTTACTCATAAAAAGAAAATTATAAGAAAACAAAAGAAATCAAGGAAACCACTTCATCAGAAAAGTACATAGTTCAGTTGAATACTGAATAGTATGCACTCCGCACACTCGCACACTTCAGGCATCTATCCTAACAGAAACTGCAGTTTGAAACCATATAAGATTAGGAAAAACTGTCATCTCCTGTACATCTGATTTTATCTCGACAAAATAAAGGCCAGGGAAACAGTGAGTTATATATAACTAGGAGAAACAGACTGGAACATTTTGTAAGCTAAAACTAGTTTGGAGGACTTCTTCATGTTAGCCTCAGACAGCCTGTCATAAGAGAAACGACAATGCAAGCTACAAGTCAAATAAATGTTAGGTTAGCGGGAAATGAAGGAAAATATCAAGTCAGCAATACCTCTTAAAGCAGTAAAATTAGATGGTAAAGAGTTATGTTAATGGTTAGGGTTAGTATCCATACTTCTGATTGAAACCGCGATGTCCATCCATTCATATCGGCTCCTCCATTTGAAAATATTCCTCCAGAAGCAAGGGGGCTAGCGTGTTCAAGCCCACTTTGACCTAAAACTGATGCATTCCCCAACAGCGTAGTTACACGAAAAATTTCTGCTCCAAAAATGTCATTTTCAAGAATAAGATGTATCGGTTAGTTGTTAAGAAATCAGTTAGCAGTCACCACAAAAGGGAGAGACTACAGGGAATCTTAATTTAGTCAGTTAAATATAAACTCTTCCTTCATAAAATAAGCTACTCTTCCAGTTGAATGCAATCTGGAACAAAATAAAACGAAAGTAGTGAAACTATATTTTGGGTTTATATATCATTAAAAGGGAATTATTTGACTACCTTGCAAAACAATGCAGAAACCAAATCAACTGTTAGAATCTGAAATCATACAAGCAAACAGAAAAGCACAAGCAGCACAGAAACAAACACTATTCAAATGCAATGGCAACAAAATTAGCACGCTACAAGATAGTTTTGTGCAATAGACAGATGAAAGAGAAAACAGACCACCACCGCAATTGACTAAAAGTTAGTGTTAGTGCATTGATCCCAGATTAGTGTTAGTCAACCTAAATTATGATCCACTGCATCTTAGTAATTGTCAGTTCTATCTATAAGAGGCATATTCTCATTCACGTGGTTCTGTGAATGTATGAGCTCCAGCTATGAAGATTCTGATAGAGACCACTAACATAGTTAGTGTAAGTGGATTGATCCTGGATTAGCACATTTTTTCGGCTAGTTGTTAAGTTAGTTTTTGTTAGTTAACATTTAGCTTTAAGTAGCTATTTTAATGAGAACAAAGAGGGAGGGAGATAATATTCTGCAGGATCCTTTCGAAAGAAGATTGCTATTTTAAAACTCACCCTGGTTCAACAATCTATAGGTATGGGGGAGAACGGGAATAAACGGACTAAGCTTGTGACGCTCTGCCAATAACTCTGATAGATATCTGCAAAAAGGAACATGGAAACTATCATCAGCTAATTTTGAATTAACATATATCAACAAAAGAATCATCTTCGATTGCCATCAATAGCTGCAGAAACAGTCATTGATAATAGTTATACGCAATCCAAAGTTATTTAGCTTCAATTTAATACAAGTACTTCCCCATAACAACTTAAACCTCAAAAAACACAAACACCACACAATGAAAGCATCAGACCACTAGAAATTGACCAAGTAGTAAATCTGAACTGATCTGTTAATACAACCATGACATCACCAGAAAAGTCAGAACAAAAAGCACAATCACATAAAAAGCGAATGGATCCAGCACTAGATCTTGGAAATTGAAGCAGAAGTCAGCTAAGAGAACAAGTTCAACAGTGAAGTAAAGAATTTACAAGCAAAAGAGAAAGATCAGAGCCAATATCACTACAGTCCCTGCAAGGAACAAAGAGATAATTGATACCGTCGACTAGGATCGAAAGCCAAGGACGAGTAGAAGGGAAAACAGTGAAGATCGCGAGGCCTTAAACTAAAATTAACGTGAGAGACGGGAATATAAAAATAAAGAATAGCATACTTCTCCTGATCGAGGAGAACGGCAGAGGAAGCGGCGGCTACGGCAGCGGCGGAGCGGAGGCCAGGGAGATGGGGAGAGTGAGGAGCGGAGGGCGAGGGAGAGTAGGCCATGTACCTGCCTCCGCCACCGTCCGATGAAATCATGAGTAGAAGAGAAGGGTGCGTTCGGGTAGCGGTGGTGGTGGTTGTTTTTGTGAATTGTGAGTATATATTTTTCTTTCTTTTCTTTTCTGTTTTTTTTTTTTGAAGTATGCAAAAGAAAAATAATACTATATATGTATGTGTAAATTATTTAGTTAATTAATTAATTAAACGCTGTATCCCTTATAAGAAAGCTGTATTATTTGGATAAATTTAAAATATTTAAAAATTTATAGACATTTAAAATTAATGTAGTAGTTTGAGGATGTAGGTTGCGATTAACTTATAAGATTTTATTATTTTTAGTATTATTAGCTGTGATATTAAAAAACAGAACAATGACGACAATAAATTCTCACGCGTAATTAGGTCAAATATCCAACTATTAGGGAATTGAATTCAAGTATTTTAAATTTTTTATTAATTAAATTTAGGTATTCTTAATACTTGCTTTAGAAATTGGCAGATTTGGGGGGAACCCTTTTTAATAAATATATAGGTTTTTGGCTCCCTCCCACTTTTATTTAGAAAAATGACTCCAAACTCGCCACGTCGGTTAACCTCGCATTCTGTGGGAAGCAAGGTTTGATATCGCGTTATGCAGAACGCGAGTTCAGTCTATGTGGCCTCGTTGTTTGGGTTAATGGTTTTTCAGAATATCGCGTTATGTAGAACGCGAGGTCCCTGAGAATTTGAAAGGGCGGCTGAATATATCGCGCAGACCTCGCGTTCTGCAGGACGCGAGTTCTGTGCAAACTTAGGTTGAAGAACTAGGAAAAACAAGCGTGGGTAGGCCTGTTCGAGCCCAATTTCGGGCTTGTAAATTTTATATTTTTAGCCAACATCGAGTTTGGGGTCGTAGTACTAGAATTTCTATATCGTATGACACCAATACGGTCAATTTCCGTCCATTCTGAAATGGTTTAAAATGGCTTCCAAAACCCTATGCTATCATCCTTTTTTGAATGAAGTTGCCTTTGATGAACAATTGAGAATTTTGGTTTAGTAATTGCATAAAATTAATAAAAAATTGAAATTAAATAAACATTTAAAAGTTTAATTATAATAGATAAACAAAATTAAAATACGGTATTATAAAAAATAAATGTCTGGAATAAAAATATTAGAAACATAAGTACATATCAATTAAAAAAAAGACTAATGATGCTTATGTCCACCCGTTCCGCAGTCGGGTGGACGACGATCCCGATCTGGATACCTCCGAACACCATGTGCTGGGCCCTGGTCCTCATCATCATCATCATCGTCTGCGATACGCGAACCTCTGTTGGGCCCAAGCGGGGAGAAAACAAGCTACCCGGCGGCGTTTGCTCCACAATGCTATAGTCAAAATGAGATGCCAACGGTGGAATATCGATCAGCGGAAGACCACTCGTCGGCATATGGGGACGGTAGGCATCAGAGAAGCCGAACTCGGGTGGAGGCCTCATCTGCTGGAAACCATAAGGACCGCTAAAAGTCTGAAATGTTGTGCTAGAAGATGAGGTCCCTGCAGTGTCAGGTCGCGGTCTCGGATCGCGCTGCCTCGACTGGCTCTGGCTCGCTCGACGTGTGGCGCGTGGGCGGTTTTGGGGAGGCTGGGGAAGCTCTTGCTCGCGCTTGTCCTCAGTAAGGATATGTTGCTTCCCATTGACCCCATACCACTGAAAGTAATCGAAAGTGACCGAATCGCCCCAATCCATAATGGGTCGGAGAAGGGGTGGGCGGCGGGCAAATCGATTATCCCAAAGCTCTATCCAGCTAGCGTAGTAAATGGACCAGTCAATCTCTGTCTTACCCTGCCGCGTCAGATGGTGGAATTGGTCCATATTTTGTGGAGTCAGGAGTGGAATATTTTGGACGTACCCGAACTGTCGGAGAACCCTATCCGTAGGATGCCACACGAGAATTTCGTAGTTGAGCAGAGGCACTACGGAAATCCATACTTCCTGCTCACGTAGAATCTCGGGTGGAGTAATCTGGTGAATATCCACTGAAGCGTAGGGCCTTCACACAAACTAAAACATGAAAACGTTTCTAACGGTTATATGAAATATTATTGGAAAAATAGTATGAAAAAATTCAAATTAATTTTCGAATTACCTGGTCGTGCCTCAACTTATCCAAAACAAGCATGTATTCTTTTTGGTTTTTCGGCAGGCCGTGGTGGGTCAGTGTTTCGCTCCACCCATCAGTAATGGAAAATAAAAACAATTCGTTAAATAAAATAATTTAAAAATAAAATAAATATAATAGATTACATAGTACCTCCGTAGAAGCGGAAATGAATAGGCGGCGAGCTGTCTAGGCTGCGGGCTTAAAAAATGCATCCGAAAACCAAGCCCAAGACTGAAGGAGTAAACAACATCCTCCAATTGTTGATCTAGATGCGTCCACGTTTCTGCAGAGCTCTCTATAAAGAAACGCCAAGACAGGTTGCTCCCTAATATTTTCCTCTAGATTCATCGAAATTAGTAAGATGAAGAAGTCACATCACATGAACCTTGGTGCGGGTTTTGTCTGGCATTAATATCCCGCTGATAATGCGCAAGATGTAGGCACGCGCAAACCGCTGTGAAAATAATAAATGAAACAAAATTTAATAGTAAGGAAAAATCAAGAAATATGGATATTTTATTAAATAAATATTTAATAAAGACATCCTAATTTTCAAAAAAATATTTGTATCTTCATCCTAAATTTAATAAAGGCATCCTAAATATTTAATAAAGGCATCCTAAATATTTGATAAAGGTATCCTAATTTTCAAATAAATATTTGTAACTTCATCCTAAATTTAATAAAAGCATCCTAAATATTTAATAAAGGCATCCTAATTTTCAAATAAATATTTGTAACTTCATCCTAAATTTAATAAAAGCATCCTAAATATTTAATAAAGGCATCCTAATTTTTAAATAAATGAAATATATTAAAAATATATAAAATAGTGAAAAATCGAAAAAAAATACCTGAAGTGTAACTTCATCCGCATTGGGGGGAGAGTTTGCAAATTCAGCCTCCAAATAAGATAGTTCTATTTTCCCACCATCCCACACATCCTTTGGGGGCTCCACTCCCATTTGTTCAGCAAATACAGTTGGCCAATGCCCCAACGCGACACCCGTAATAAGGTTGTCGTTTGTAGCCAACCTTAGATGATAGGCAACATCCTCCAACGTTATTGTTGCCTCGCCTATCGGGAGATGAAACATGTGCATCTCTAGCCTCCACCGTTCTATTAGCGCGCTAATCAACGATGGGTTACACTTCACCCCCTATGATCCTTGCTACGTGGCCAAAACCAGCGCGCTCAATCCACGTCATAACAGCAGGATCAGGTTGGTTGTAGATACGGTTAAGGTAACACGTTAACCGACATTCGTATGCCTTCAAAAATAAAAAAAATAAAAAAAATAAAATAGTTGGCAAAATGCATGTAAAATTAAAAAAAATAAAAAATAAATAAAAAAGTAATACCTCTGGCGTTGTTCTCCAATAGTGACAGCAGTTATTTGCGTCGTTGCGTAGTAAACTCGCCATTATATCGAATGTAAAATAAGGAAAATATAGTATAAAAAACTAAAGAACTCGCGTTCTGTGGTTGATATGGGGGGTAGGGCCACCAATTTATAGAAGAGCTTGCGTCCTTTAGGAAGCGATGTAAATGAACCTCGCGTTCTAGAAAACGCGATATCCATAGACCTCGCGTTCCACAGGACACGAGGTTCATTGAAAATACGCGTCACGGAACAGACGCGTGAACTGAACGAGCAGAAGTGACCTCGCATCCTGTAGAACGCGAGTTTCCAAAGACCTCGCTTTCTACAAGACGCGAGGTCGTGGGTGTTTTAAAAGATGACTTTCAAGGCGGGAAAGTCATTTAATACCATATTAAATATATTTATTATTATTATTATTATTATTATTATTATTATTATTATTATTATTATTATTATTATTATTAGGCATAATATACTCAAGGGAACGTATATATGCAACTACAAATATCAACATGTCACAATATTCGGGAAATTAGTTTGAAAAAAAAACTTCCCAAATACGTGATATGTTGCCATTAGTAGCTGCAATCAAAAATTGCTGACGTGGATATGATGACGTATATATGCAACTACAAATAACAACATATCGCAATAGTCGGGAAATTAGTTTGAAAAAAAACTTCCCCAATACGCGATATGTTGCCATTAGTAACTGCAATAGAAAATTGCTGATGTGGATATGGTGACGTATATATGCAACTACAAATAACAACATATCGCAATAGTCGGGAAATTAGTTTGAAAAAAAACTTCCCAAATACGCGATATGTTGCTATTACTAGTTGCGATCGAAAATTTTAAAATTGATCGGTGGGTGGTCCTTGCCTCCCAGGAGTTTTCTATTTATAGATGGAGGTGAATATGCTGATGTGGCAAACTCGCGTTCTGTAGGACGCGAGGTCTTTTAAGCCTCGCGTTGTATAGAACGCGAGGTCACTAAAATCGTTTTATTCATAAAATGAGGTTGGTCTATATATTTGCACGCCGATGGATTTTCATAACCAATGAAGTTTTTTGCAGTTGAATATGATTTCGTGTTATGCTGCGTTTTTTGCAGTTGAAGTTTTTATGTAATTTTTGTTCATTTATGATAGTTAGAGTTCACTTAAAGATTTGTATTCCGCTGGGTACAAACCCCCCGCATGATACGTTGATTGAAGAATACTTACCGACATATCGCAATATTCGGGAGCTTGTGGGCGGCTGCCATTTACCGCGAAGAAGTGCCTCAAAGTTTTCCAGTAAAACTTTCGAGGCACTTCTTGGGGACTCTTTTGTTAAGTTCGCAGCTTGCCCGCACAATCTGTAAAAAGTCCAGAGTTAAAGAAGCGAGGGCGGATTTAGATCGACTATACTGCCGAAGCAGTCCTATTTTGCGAATGCGGCTGGTGCCGATTACATTTACTAATGTGGATCAAAGCTGCTACCATTTCAGAAGAAATCTGATTATCGCGCTCTGCTTCTTTCAGTCGGGACTTTTTGCTAAGGAAGACTTGTTGAAAGTTTTGTTAAATGAAAGTTTGTCATTCGAATTACCTATAGGAAGACTTGTTGAAAGTTTTGTTAAAAGAAATGCGAATTAAATGGTTCATTCGAATTAAATTTACTTATGTGGTGTTTTTCTTTTACTATAAATATCGAACAATTCTACCATCATTTACTCATTCATGTTTCTCCCGAAAACACCCAACGCAAATCTTTGCTCCTCTTATGGCAAAATTTCACGCAACATTTTATTTTCTCGGTACTTATTTCGAATCAACAATAACATAGAAAATGTCACTTAAAGATTTGTTAAAGTTCAGATCAAGCTAGGTTAGTAAACGCCTTAAATGACTCGAATGGAACTAATGTTGGAAGCTAGCGTTACATGACTTAGTAGTCTCCAATTGTCTGAAATATTCAAACATGTTTTCAATTATTCAAACATAACACGTGTATACAGTATGAGTATTATTAACTCTAAAGAAAAGGGACCTCGCGTTCTATAGAACGCGTGGTCTCAAGGAACTCGCGTTATACAGAACGCGAGTTCATTGTGGTTATGTGCATCTCGCTTCATTCAGAAAGCGAGTTTGATCTATATATTTGCATGCGGATGCATTTTCGTAACCAGTGAAAGTTTTTCATGATTTCGTGTTTTGCTGGGTTTTTGAAGTTGTAATTTTTATGTATTTTCTGTTCGTTCATGATAGTTGGAGTTCTGTCATAATTTTGTTTTCAGTTGGGTTGAGACCCCCGCATGATACGTTGATTGAAGAATACTTACCGACATATCACAATATTCGGGAGCGTGTGGTCGTCTATCATTTGTCGCCAAGAAGTGCCTAGAGAGTTTCCAGTAAAACTTTTCTAGAGACTCTTGGGGACTCTTTTGTGAAGTTCGCCTCTTGCCCTAACCATCTAGGAGACTCTTGGGGACTTTTTTCTGAAATCCAGAGTGAAAGAAGCAAGGGCGGATTCAGATCGACCAGGTGCCGATTAGATTTGGCCAGAGTGAAAGAAGCCGGTGCCGATTACATTTGCCCACCGAACTTTTTGCATATATTGTTTCGACTTTTGTAGATATTGTATCGACTTGTCTTAATTTACTTATTAAAGAATACTTGTTGAAATTTGAAAGTTTTGTTAAATGAAATTCGAATTAAAGTTTTCATTCGAGTTAAATTTACTTATGTGGTGTTTTTCCTTTACTATAAATACCCACGAATTCCACCATCATTTACTCATTCCAATTTCTCCCTAAACACCCAACGCTAATATTTGCTCCCCTTATGGCAAAATTTCAGGCAACATTTTATTTTCCCGATACTTATTTTGAATCAACAATCACCAGCAAAATGTCACTCAAAGATTTAATACAGTTGACAGCAAGCGAGGTTAGTAAACGCACCGACAAACAAATTTCTTCCTTGGAATGTCGAATCCCAACACCGTTAGCAAACGAAACGCATTATGTTATGAAGCTTACGAACAAAACAAACGTTCGTAACATGTATGACCAGCTCAATTCCGTTGGAGCTAAATACGTCGATTTAAATGTTAAGTTTGATGAGGTCAACGCCGACGAAGGCAGTACGTTTGCACTCGGACAACATGCTCCGAACAATGAACACGCTCCGTCTTCACCGGATGTTGATACGGATGCCGACGAGCTGCAGCTTTTTATGTACAGGCGTAGACAAAGAAAACAACCGCTGATCGAAGAACTAAACTTAAGTTCAGACGTGTCCACTGACTACGATGATTCGGATTAACCATAAACTTCTGAAATCATCGTCCAATTATGTTATATGACGTCTTTTTCCATCCTTTATTAATGTTCAAGGGACCTCGCGTTATGTAGAACTTGTAGTATTCAATTAGATTACTAGACTACAATTGTCTCAATTATTCAAATAGAAAACGAGTACACAATACAAGTTTTATTAGTTCTGACAGAATCTATGTCTCAATATATATAAAGGGACCTCGCGTTATGTAGCACTTGTAGTATTCAATTACATTACTAGACTACAATTGTCTCAATTATTCAAACATGTACTCAATTATACAAACAGACAACGAGTACACGGTACGATTATTATTACTTTTGACGGAATCTCTGCGACAATAGAAATAAAAGTGTTGAGTGGATCGAATGATCAAAATGAACCAAGAGGGGGGTGAATTGGATTTTTAAAGGTTTAGGTGGTGGAAATTGCAAATTAAAAAGATAGACAAGGAATTTTAGAGTGGTTCAAGTTCCAAATGAACTCTACATCCACTACCTTAGCTTCACTAAGGATTTGCAACAATTCCACTAATTGCTCTTCCCCTTTTCTAGGCTAAGGAGGCAACCCTTACAATTTTCGGTTAAATTTTCTACCCAAAATTTAACCCAATCCTCACACAAAAAGAACAAAGAGTTTGATGGCTAAGAAAGTATCTCTCAATACAAATTGTAGCCCAATTACAAGCACTCAACCAAATTGAAAAAGATAAGAATTAAAATTACAATTGAGGTTTCTAGACAATATTGGGATTTAGGCACAAATGCTTGGATTTGATGTTTGGATGTTTTCTTTTGGATCAATAGTTGTTGCTGGAGCTTTTAGAGGTCCCTTTTATACCTTCTCATTGATTTCTAGCCGTTGTGGTTGTTGCATTCATCAATAGAGCCGTTGGGGGTGTTATCTCACCTCCATAAATACAGTCTGCAACCATTTGTTTCGGAACGCGGGAACCTGTTTTGAAACGGACCAAAATAGAAAGAGTCTTTGGGGTGTATTTAAGAGCCCGTTTCGAAACACTTTTGCCACTGTCAAGGGTCGTTTCGAAACGGCTTAAACACGTTTCGAAACACTTGAAGTCGTTTCGATACGGGTTCTCTATGTTCTAAAGTTGTTCCGATACTTGTTTCGAAACATGGGTTGGCAGTGGTGAAAACGTTTCGATACCCGTTTCGAAACATGTGTTGACAGTTTCAAAACCGTTTCGAAACGCCTTAGGCCGTTTCGAAATAGGGACTCGAAAAACACTGTTTCGACTTTAAGAACACTTAGAAAATATTTGGAAATCTTAGTTTTTAACTTAAGCATATTCTTTAAATCATATGGGAATGTTTGAGGACTTAAAAATTCGTTTTGACTTTTTCAATTTAGTCTTTAGGTTATTTAGTTATATCAAAATTAAAATATCGGTTTCACAATCTCCCCCTTTTTGATATAACAAAACCAAAGTTAGAATTTTTAAGAGTTTTGAAAATTTTAAACACATTCTAACTCCCCCTTAATTTAAGATAGGTTTTTAAAGTTTTAAAAAGATTTTAACTTTGAAATTCTAGTTTTAAAACTTAAAAACACTTTAGACATTTAAAACGAATTTTTGGCTCTTAAATTTCTTCTCCCGCTTTTGTTTAGATCAAAAATAATAAACAAGGCTCATAGAGAAGAGAAATGATTAGTACCAATAAGCATTAAGCAATAAGCAACAATAATATTAATTCATAAAATTAAAATATCCAAAACATAAATCAACATTAAGTTCAAAGCATAATCCCAAATAAACTAAAAGCATAGGTTCATGAAAATAAAGATGCAAACTTAATCCTAAAATGCATAGATAATATGATATGATATGATATGAATATCCCAGGCCTCGTCATCACCATCATCATCCGAAGTCTCATCATCGCTCTTGACTTGAGAACGGCGAAACTTCATCCATTGGCCATAGAAGGTAGAGAAGGACATGTCCATGGCTGAGTGTGAATTCTCAAGGGATAGGAGGCGATCCTCTACATTTTGCAAGCGAGTGTTGATGGCACCAAAACCCGAAGCCATGTTAGTGTCCATGGCATTGAACCGCTCGGTAATTAAAGCCGTAAGAGCTTCATTGATTCCAACTTGAGCTTGCGGTTGAGGTTCAACTGGAGGAGGAGGTGCGGCTCTATCAACACGTTCCCAAACATTGTTCACATAGTGAAAACCGGACTTACGTAGAGAGGACTCACCAATCTTTGACTTGCGGGGTTCCGGAGAGTCGTAGGTGCAATCGAGACCAATTGTGCTAAAGATGTGACTTAAGATCGTGCCATAAGTAAAGGATTTCAAAGCATCGGTGTCAATAAGCTTAACATTGTTAACCATCTCGGCAAATATGATCTTAGCAACATTAGGGCGCTCACCACGACGGAAACACTCAAGCCAAAAATAGTCAACTTGACGGATATGAGAGTATTTACCTCCGGAGGGGCGAAGGAACCATGATACCATCAAATGGAGGAAACGATCGTGCGCATCCAAAGTAAGCACTTGACCGGTGTGATTACCAAAGTGACTCTCATTCTCAAGTCCTTCATCCTTAAGGGAAAATGTAGACTCCAAGAGAGGGACATTAACAACAAACTTTTTCCCTAATATATAAGATTCAATCCCAACTACCTCGGTATTGGTTTCATCATTAATAAGGTGAGCATTGGAGTAAAAGATAAGTACCATGTGTTTGTAGCAAATGTCCGGGATGCTCAACAAAGGAAGAAGATCTCATTCGCTCAAACGCTCGAGGTAACGGAAAAGAAATCGCTCGGAGTTAAAGAATTCGAGATCAATCACACGCTCACGACGAACTTCGTACTCCTTGACATATTTGAAACGATCTCTTGTCTCTGGAGTTCGAAGAGATTTTTGAAAGAGCTGAGCGAGATTCGGACGCATACTCGAGTCACCGGATTGAATGGACTTACGCTTTTTGCTAACATTCTCCGACATCCTAAAAACATTTAGCAAGCAAGTTTTTAAGAATTAAGTGTATGCATAGATTTCTAAATTCAATCCAATGATAAATCCCACTTAGGTTTTAAAAAAAATTAAAAAAAACAAAAAAAATAAGAGAAAAACAGTAAAAGAAAATACGAGTGAAAATTTTTATATTCGAATTAGAAAATTGAAGATTTTGAAAAAAAATTACAAGATATGAAAAACCCAAGCATAAAAACAAATAAACTATACAAAAATAAAATTTTCTAACCTAAGATTCGAACATAAATTGAAGGAAAAAGAAAAAGAAAAAAAATACCTTAGTTTGGGATTTTGGATGAATAGATGAAAATCCTTGCACAATATCGATGAATCTTGCTTAGAATAGTGTTTTAGAGAAAAACCCCTCAAGATTTGGTGAAAAACAAAGGAGTTTAGAGGGTTTTATAGGGAAAAATTCGGGCTAGGGTTTTTAGGGTTTGGGAGTGTTTTAATTAAAGTGAACTTTTTCATTAAAAGCCCTACTTAAAGCTGTCCGCGAAACCGTTTCGGAACGGTCAAGACCGTTCCGAAATGCGAGCACGAGAGTTTGACCGTTTTTAGAATTCCAACTGACCGTTTCAATACGGGGTTGACCGTATCGAAGCCCCGTTGACTCGTATCGAAACTTGTTTCGATACACCCCTTGGCAGTAGCCAAAACGTTTCGAAACCCTTTTGAGGCGTTTCGAAACGCCCTTCTCTCAGACATGATTTTAAAGCATTCGTATCGAAACAAGTTGACCCGTTTCGATACACTTGGGCCTGGAAGTGTAGATGAGGCTCTAAAAGTGCAGAAAATTGAGTTTTTCTAAGGCCTAACTTGCATGAATGACATGAATGAGCAGGAAAAACATATGCAAACATAAACATACTCCCTCTAGCTATATGCATGGATGAAATTAGGAGTCAAAAACATACAAACATGACATTTCACAAGATCAAGCAATTTTAAGCACAAAAGAGGTCCTAAAAGGTCAAGATAGGCTAGCTAGACCTAACTCTCTCCTAAGGGACCAAAAATGCTCTTTGTCTAAAGGTTTTGTAAATATGTCCGCTAATTGATTTAAGGTGTCTACATACTCTATAACCACATCTTCTTTAAGGACATGATCTCTAATGAAATGATGCCTTATTTCTATGTGTTTGGTTCTAGAGTGTTGGATGGGATTTTTTGTTAAACATATAGCACTAGTGTTGTCACATTTTAGGGGTATGATTTCAACTTTAATTCCATAATCTAAGAGTTGTTGCTTCATCCAAAGGACTTGAGCACAACAACTCCCTAAGGATATGTACTCGGCTTCGGTGGTAGATAAGGCTACACTGTTTTGTTTCTTAGAGAACCAAGATATGAGCATACAACCTAGGAATTGACAAGTTCCCGAAGTACTTTTCCCATCGATTTTGCAACCCCCATAATCTGCATCCGAATAAGCATGAAGGTTGAAGGTGGAGTCTTTAGGGTACCAAAGACCTAAACAAGGAGTATCTCTAAGGTACCTAAAGATTCTCTTAACGGCTATAAGGTGAGACTCTTTAGGACTAGCTTGAAACCTAGCACACAAACAAACACTAAACAAGATATCTGGTCTACTTGCGGTAAGGTAAAGCAATGATCCAATCATAGAACGGTAAAGTTTAGAGTCAACACATTTACCTCATTCATCTTTGTCAAGCTTTGTAGATGAGCTCATAGGTGTGGCTTGAGGCTTTGCATTCTCCAAGCCAAACTTCTTGAGCATATCCTTTATGTACTTTGCTTGATTGATGAAGGTGACATCCTTCTTTTGCTTGATTTGGAGTCCCAAAAAGAATGAGAGCTCCCCCATCATGCTCATCTCGAATTCACCTTTCATTAGCTTAGCAAACTCTTGATAATGACATTCGTTAGTAGAACCAAAAATAATATCATCAACATAAATTTGAACTACTAAGATGTCATTTTTATACATTTTTATAAAAAGTGTAGTGTCCACCTTACCTTTTTCAAAACCTTTTTCAATTAAAAAGTTTGAAAGTCTTTCATACCAAGCTCTAGGAGCTTGCTTTAAACCATAAAGAGCTTTAGTGAGTTTGAAAACATGATTTGGAAATTTTGAATCTTCAAAACTCGGTGGTTGTTCCACATACACTTCCTCATTTATAAAACCATTTAAAAACGCGCTTTTTACATCCATTTGAAAAAGCTTGAAATTATGATAACATACATATGCAAGCAACATCCTAATGGCTTCCATTCTAGCTACGGGTGCATAGGTTTCATCAAAATCTATTCCCTCTTCTTGAGTGTAACCTTGTGCTACTAGTCTAGCTTTATTTCTCACAATGTTACCACTCTCATCTAGCTTGTTCCTAAATACCCATTTAGTTCCTATGGTAGATTGATTACTAGGCCTATCAACTAATGTCCAAACGTTACTTCTCTCAAATTGATTTAACTCTTCTTGCATAGCCATAATCCAAAAGTCATCTTTCAAAGCTTCTTTAATATTCTTAGGCTCTATGCATGAGATAAATGCAACATGATTCATTAATCTAAGAGAAGATCGAGTGGTTACCCCCCTTGGATGGATCACCCAAGATTTCACCATTTTTGACATAGTTGAACTCCCTTGGGTAGCTCACTTCCTTTTCCTCAAGAGCCAAGTCCTTCAAGGCTTCAAGAGGTGGATCTTGTGTGTCCTCTTCTTTAGTTGTTGGAATCTCATCCTCATTTGAAGTTTGTCCTCCATCAAAGGCATTTATGATTCCTACATCATCATCATCACAAGAATCCTTCCTTGGAAAGAGGTTATCATCGAATACAACATGAATAGATTCTTCTACTACTAAAGTTCTTTTGTTAAATACTCGATAGTCTTTAGAGGTTAAAGAGTAGCCTATGAAAATAGCTTCATCACTTTTTGCATCAAATTTACCTAAGTTGTCTTTTCCATTATTTAAAACAAAACACTTGCAACCAAAAGGGTGAAAATAGCTAATGTTAGGCTTTTTAGATTTTAAAATCTCATAAGGTGTTTTCTTTAAAATTGGCCTAATCATTACTCGATTAACAATATAGCAAGCGGTGTTTGTGTCTTCCGCCCAAAAATATTTAGGTAAATTATTTTCACAAAGCATAGTTCTAGCCATTTCTTGCAAAGTTCTATTTTTCCTCTCAACTACCCCATTTTGTTGAGGAGTTCGAGGAGCCGAAAAATTGTGGCTAATACCATTTTCATTCAAAAAATCTTCAAACCCTAAATTTTGAAACTCGGTTTAATGATCACTTCTAATATGTGAAATTCTAAGTTCAAGATCATTTTGGGTTAGTTTTGAAAATGTGATGAATTTTTCCAAAGCCTCATCTTTAGTACTTAAAAATAGAACCCAAGTAAATCTAGAAAAATCATCAACAAGTACAAATGCATAAGACTTACCACCCAAGCTCATAGTCCTAATTGGCCCAAATAAATCCATATGGATTAGTTGTAAACATCTACTTGTAGAGACATAATTAACGGATTTAAAGGAAGACTTATGTTGTTTACCCTTAGAGCATGCATCACAAATTTTATCATTTGAAAATTTTATCTTGGGTAAACCTCTAACTAGATTAAGGGAAACTAGTTTATCTAAAACACTAATGCTAGCATGTCCTAGTTTCCTATGCCACAACCATGCATCATTTTCATTTTGTGCTACTAAGCATGCATGTGATGTATGAATGTCATCTAGATGCACCATGTATATGTTCCCTATGCAATGACCTATGAGCATAATATTATTAGATTTAATGTCTACAATTTTGCATCTATTTTTATCAAATAAAACATTAAATCCTTTATCACACAATTGACTTATGCTCAATAAGTTATATTTAAGACCATCGACATACAAGACATTTTCAATGAGAATAGTAGAGTGATTACCTATGGAGCCAATACCTTTAATGTGGCCTTTGGAGTTGTCACCAAATGTCACCACTCCTGCACTTTTTGGCTTTAGATCCATGAATCTACTCTTGTCTTCGGTCATATGCCTTGAGCATCCACTATCAAGGTACCATGAGTTTTGACTTTGTGCTTTGGCCTTGTAGCAATGCTCCCCCTACAAACAAAGATATTAAGCTTTTGTTTTTGGTACCCAAATCATTTTGGGTCCATGAGTGTTAGCTCCCAAAACTTTGGTTCCCTTAGGAATCCAAGATGACATAGCAATAATATTATTAGATTTTACAAGTTCCTTAGGAACCCATACACTTCTAATTCTTTTATTTCTACTATGTCTAGGAAAGCTACCTTGTTTGTAGTAATTAGTCTTTTTCTTAGGTTGGTTTGTTCTTGAAGATTCACCTATTTCATGCTTGACACTACCAACATGTTTAAAAGACTTTTTGAGCTCATTTAGCTCATCCAACACCTTTTGGTGTTCACTATTACATTGAGACAAAAGATTATTAAGGTCAACATTTTCATCTTGAAAAAAATTAGTTCATCTTTCAACCCTAATATCTTTTTCTCAAATTTTGAATTAGCTTGAGAGAGTGAGTCATTTTTCTCATTTAGTTCCAAAATGACTTTCTTATTCCTAATGACCGACTCCTTATATTTCTCAAATAATTCATCATAGACCTCTTGTAACTCATCATATGCATCATTCAATTCATCATATGTAAAATCTAAAGTTGATGAGTTAGAGGTTACCATGGAGGAATCTTCCTCAAGTGCCATGAGGCAAAGGTTGGCCACTTCTTGTTCGTCATCCTCCGATGACTCCTCATCACTCCAAGTAGCAAGCTTGGCTTTGAGCTTCTTCTTCTTCTCAAAGCCCTTCTTCTTGAGTTGAGGGCACTCCGAACGTATGTGGCCGGGTTGTTTGCACTCAAAGCAAATGATTTGATCCCTTGCTTCTTCTTTGTTCTTGCCTTTGAAGTCCATTTTTCTTTGGATTTTTCTTCCCCGATTGTACCTCATAAAGCGTGAGAATCGTTTGGCTATCATAGCCAATTCTTCTAGCTCATCCTCCTCACTAGAAGAGCTCTCCTCAAGTAGCGAAGCTTTGAGAGCTATTCCCATTTTCTTCTTCTTTTCAACCTCTATCTTTTCTACTCTCTTCTCTTCTTTCTTCTTCTCTTCTTCCCCTCATTGCTTCATAATCTCATGTGTAAGGAGAGAACCCACTAGCTCATCAAGCTTTAAAGTCTTCAAATTTTTAGCTTCTATGATGGTGGTTCTCTTCCCATCCCAAGATTCGGGAAGTGAATAGAGTAGCTTCCGGATAAGCTTGTCTTCCGATATGATCTCTCCAAAACCTTTGAGCCCATTGACTATGGTGGAGAACCGATCAAACATCTTGGACACCGTCTCATCGGGCTCCATCTTGAAATTTTCATAACTAGATTGAGAATTCCAATCTTAGTTTCTTTGACATTATTGGTTCCCTCATAGGTAGTCTCAAAAGTGTCCCACACTTCTTTGGCACTCTTAATGGATGACACTTTGGAATAGATGTCCTGACCGAATGAACAAAAGAGCATGTGGAGAGCTTTGTCATTTACTTGAATCTTTCTCATTTCTTCTTCACTCATCTCCACCTTTTTCTTCAAAACCATCTTGCCTTCACTATCTTGCTTCAATGGAATGTAAGGGCCATCTTCAATGACATCCCAAACTAAGTAGACATTGGACTTGATGAAGAGACGCATTCTATTCTTCCAAAAAGAATAGTTGTCACCATTGAAGAAGGGAGGCTTTGTAGTGGATTGAGACTCATACATGCCCGAACCGGAGGTTGAAGCCATCTCTTGATTTTTGATGATCACACTCTTCCTAGGAACTCCTCTTGTGGTTGTTAATCCTCAAAGAGGTAGGCTCTGATACCAATTTTTGAGTGGATCGAATGATCGAAATGAACCAAGAGGGGATGAATTGGATTTTTAAAGGTTTAGGTGGTGGAAATTGCAAATTAAAAAGATAGACAATGAATTTTAGAGTGGTTCAGGTTCCAAATGAACTCTACATCCACTACCTTAGCTTCACTAAGGATTTGCAACAATTCCACTAATTGCTCTTCCCCTTTTCTAGGCTAAGAAGGTAACCCTTACAATTTTCGGTTAAATTTTCTACCCAAAATTTAACCCAATCTTCACACAAAAAGAACAAAGAGTTTGATGGCTAAGAAAGTATCTCTCAATACAAATTGTAGCTTAATTACAAGCACTCAACCCAATTGAAAAAGATAAGAATTAAAATTACAATTGGGCTTTCTAGACAATATTGGGATTTAGGCACAAATGCTTGGATTTGATGTTTGGATGTTTGCTTTTGGATCAATAGTTGTTGCTGGAGCTTTTAGAGGTCCCTTTTATACCTTCTCATTGATTTCTAGCCGATGTGGTTGTTGCATTCATCAATAGAGCCGTTGGGGGTGTTATCTCACCTCCATAAATGTAGTCTGCAACCACTCGTTTCGGAACGCGGGAACCTGTTTCGAAACATACCAAAATAGAAAGAGTCTTTGGGGTGTATTTAAGAGCCCGTTTCGAAACGGATTGAACTCGTTTCAAAACACTTTTGCCATTGTCAAGAGTCGTTTCGAAACGGCTTGAACACGTTTCGAAACGCCTTAACGGTTTCTGAAAAATCAGTTAAAAACTTGCAACGGTCATATTTTTCAAATTAAATGAAGAACCGTTTCGAAACACTTGACGTCGTTTCAATACGGGTTCTCTATGTTCTAAAGCCGTTTCGATACTTGTTTCGAAACATGGGTTGGCAGTGGTGAAAACGTTTCGATACCCGTTTCGAAACATGTGTTGACAGTTTCAAAACCGTTTCGAAACGCCTTAGGCCGTTTCGAAACAGGGACTCGAAAAACACTGTTTCGGCTTTAAGAACACTTAGAAAATATTTGGAAATCTTAGTTTTTAACTTAGGCATATTCTTTAAATCATATGGGGATGTTTGAGGACTTAAAAATTCGTTTTGACTTTTTCAATTAGTCCTTAGGTTCTTTAGTTATATCAAAATTAAAATATCGGTTTCACAAAAAGGGACCTCGCTTTATGTAGAACGCGATATTCAAAAGAACTCGCGTTTTACAGAACGCGAGGTCATGCTTATCGCGTTGTGTAGAACGCGATTTTCTAAAGGCTGCCTCCCGGTACAATAATTTCCCTTACACACTCGGATTCTCCGGGATTTCCTGTGGCAATAATAAGTCATAAGTGTCTCCTTATATGAAGCAGAACCATAAACTGTAAATATATGTTTGAATTGCCAAAACAAGTCCTCAAATTTTTCAAGTATTAAAAATTTACAAGTCTTTGACAAAATATTCAAATGGCGAGACGATGAGAAGTTACTACTCTAGTTTACTACGATGGGAAGATATTCAACGATCCCGAACTCGGCATCGTTTTTCACTGTGAAGATCCAGTAACGCTAAAGATTCCGAGGAGATTATCGTTCAGAGGTTGGTTAAGGAACTGGAGACCAATGTCCCGCATTTCGAAAACCACCATTTGTTCGACATGAAGTATCAGGTGCCAATATCTATAGCCTCTTTTAACGTACTCTGTATGCAGCATTACGGAAACTGCTGATGTGGAGATGATGCTGGCTACCCACTTCGAGTATTCATTGGGCGGGCCCATAGAGCTGTATGCATCGTTCTTGGAGTCTAATCCTGCTATCGAAATAGCAAGCTGGGGTCGGGCGAATTTCGACTTCGATCTGAATGCCAACGTTGATAGCCCGACCTCAAGTCTACGACATGATTTTAACCTACTGTGCCAAGACAACGAGTTTGGTGCATCGTCATCTGCTGTGCCAAGACATTCGTGCGTAGCTAGTATCGGGTTCGACCTGAACCAACCCCCAAACGATGAATTCGATACACCAACAATTGCAACGTACAATCCATACAATTCGTATAGTTTTGGAGGGGAGGGAACGTCGTCTACTTACGTTGCGCACGACCAGGAAGCATTATATGGCCAACACTCAACGTATGTCCCTGGCACGAACTACGTTCAACCATCTATGGGGAGACATTCTTCTTTTTTAGGGGAGGGAGCGTCGTCTTCTTACGCTATGCACGACCATGAAACATTGAACCCCTTCAATGATTCCTCATATGGATGACACTCAACATATGTCCCTAGCACGGAGTACGTTCAACCATCTATGGGGAGACATTCTTCTTATGATGCTCCTGGAAATGCAGTTCGTGAGCGATCTCGTGAGAGGTTTCGCGATCGTCGACCCCATCCTAGCCTTCATGGGTAGCGATCGACAAAGCTCTACTATTCTAGCTCCCAGAGGATGCTTCTGAGGAAGAACGGATTAGAGAACCCGGGCCCGACGGAGATGAGCTGGGGCCATTCTATGATGAACCAGAAGACTTGACAGTTCCACTAGAAGACTTGACCGTTCCACCACCATATTTCAACGAACAGCCGGCAGCCACCAACTATCCTGTAAACGCAACACCAATTTCTATGTTCCAGCCACCATCCCACTTCACAACGGTTGATATGGATGCCATGGACGTCCCTGATTTTTCGCATGAACAAACAATAGACGGAAGACTCAACCGTTCTGATGGTGAACTAAGAATTGGTATGACGTTCTTGAGAAAGGAAATTGCGGTAGCCACAGTTAAGCAGTACAACATTCGTCAGGCTATTGCGACGACAGTGAAGAAAACCCAAGCCAAATACTACAAGGCGCACTGCACCCAAAAGAATCACGGCTATAAATGGAAAATTCGTATATCACAATTGAAGAAGGCAGACGACCGTTAAAAAATAACAAAACTTGAAGGTCCCCATACATGCACCGTTGCTAGCCTCAGCCAGGATCACAAGAACCTCGATGCAAAGTACCTCGCCGACATCTTTTATGCCACTGGTGAAAGCGAATCACAAAGTGTCGGTCCCCACATGTCAGGCTGCAGCTAAAACTGTCACCGGTTACCGTCCTGAATATTACAAAGCATGGTATGCAAGGAGGCGGGCCATACAATAAATGTTTGGCCGATGGGAGGAATCTTACAAAGAGTTGCGCCCGTGGCTAAATCTACTGCAGAAACACATCCCCAGAATGGTTGTCAAACTTGATACGGTTCCAGCATACGAAAATGATCGTGTCGTTCGAGGTGTTTGTCAATTCAACCGGTTATTTTGGACTTTCCCCCAGTGCATCAACGCATTCAAGCACTGTAAACCAATGGTCCAAATCGACGGCACATGGTTGTACGGAAGATATACACAGACCCTACTTCTAGTTATTGCACAGGACGACAATCAAAAATGTGTTTCTGTTGCATTCACAATCGTCTAGAAAGAGGATTTGGAGTCTTGGATGTTCTTCCTTCGGAACCTACAAAAATATGTCCTTGATCCTGTAATACGAGCAAGGGAAGGAGGGGTTTGTGTTATTTCTGACAGAGGCATAGCGCTCTTGTGGGCGGTAGAACATTTGGGTGACTATTGGAAGCCTCCATACATTTTACCACCATTTTTGCTTGCGGCACATAGCCGCAAACTACCTGTAGCAATTCAAGAACCGTGATGAACGTGAAATGGTGCTCACAATGGGTACGTCCTTTATGTCATTTTCATTTACTATATTACTTGTTGCTCGCTTTCATTTACGACCTTTTTGCATGTGTTGTTCGCCCATAACTATTCAATTGTCATCCCGTAGGCAACTCGCACTACAAACAAGAGGTGGATGAGGTACTCGAGAACTGAGAGCGAGAAACAAAGATGGCGCAGAATACCTTGAAAAAATCTCGAGGGAAAAATGGTTTCGATCGTATGACGAGGGTAAACGAAATGGTCACATGACAACGAACTTGGCTGAGGCAGTGAACTCATCACTGAAGGGAGTGCGACAGTTGCCTATCACTTTCATTGTCAAAGCGACCTATTATCGTTTGGCTACCCTATTTGCAACCTTGGGAAGGCAAGCAACTGAGTACATGGCAGGTGAACACATAGTCCATCCGGATTTCCGCACAAAACTGCATACTCAATTGGGCCAATCAAGACATATGACTGCAACTCTCTTCTCGCGAGAATGACACAAGTTTCGTGTTTTAGAATTTTCTAGGCGATTGGAAGGCATTCAGCACAACGCGTACGTGGTAGATCTGAGGGCAAGAACTTGCGAGTGTGGAATTTTCCAAACATTCAAATACCCGTGCGCACACGTCATTGCTGCTTGCGCAACCCAACGGATACAATACATGCATCTGGTTGATCCGGTATACTTACTCAAAACATTGTTTAAGGTTTACGAAAAAGAATTTCCTCCAATCGGAAATGAGGTTGATCCGAATTTCGTGGACACTGAACCGACAATACGCCCAGATCCAACACTACTAAAAGCCAAAGGACGTCTACGGTTTACAAGAATACACTATGTCGAGGATATGATCGAACATCGAGAAAAAACTAGACAAAAGAAGCATTGTAGTGTATGTAAAAATCCTAGACACACAAAGCCTACGTGTCCTAATCGCTCAGCCCCTCGTCTTAATTAATTATTTGTAATGTGTTTATGTGAGTTCGCCCATAACAATCGAACCAATAAAGTCAGTCTAATTCGATTTATATAGTAGCTCATCTTATATTTTCAATCATTCAAAAAAAAATGTTATGATAGCGTTTTCGAAGCGACTTTAAGCCAATATAGAATAGACAGAAATTGACCGTGTTGGTGTCATACGATTGAGAATTTCCAGTACTATGACCCCAAACTCGATCTTAGCTAAAAATTTACACTTTTTATGTATGAAATTCTGCTCGAACATGCCTATCGACATTTGTTCAAAGGCAACTTCATTCAAAAAAGGATGATAGTATAGGGTTTTGGAAGCCATTTTAAACTATTTTAGAATGGACGGAAATTGACCGTGTTGGTTTCATACGATAGAGAAATTCTATTACTACGACCCTAAACTTGATGTTGGCTAAAAATATAAAATTTACAAGCCCAAAATTGTGCTCGAACAGGCCTACCCACGCTTGTTTTTCCTAGTTCTTCAACCCAGGTTTGCACAGAACTCGCGTCCTGCAGAACGAAAGGTCTGCGCGATATATTCAGTCGTCCTTTCAAATTCTCGAGGACCTCGCGTTCTGCAGAACGCGATATTCTGAAAAACCGTTAACCCAAACAACGAGGCCACGTAGACTGAACTCGCGTTATGCAGAACGCGATATCAAACCTCGCTTCCCACAGAACGCGAGGTTAACCGACGTGGCAAGTTTGAGGGTCATTTTCCCAAATAAAAGTAGGAGGGAGCCAAAAACCTATATATTTATTAAAAAAGGGTTTTTTGCCCCAAATCTGCCTTAGAAATTCTCAGAATTAATTTGGTCAAATATATTATTTAATGAATTGAATTCATTTCAAATTTAATTTTCAATAAAATTTAACTGATACATATATTTGAGGTCAATTAAATCTAAACGAACAAGAGTACTAATAATTTTTTATCCATTCAAATTAATTTTGGTTGATGAATAAAATATAATAGTGATTTTAAGCGGTTTATTCTTTTGGTTTGGGCAGAGAACCACAAACAATTTGAAGTGTGGAAAAAAAGTGAGTAAAGAGGTGTTGATGAAGAAGGTGAACAATAGAGTGGGGATTCAAACATCTTTCTAGTGTTGGTATTTATGTCTTGATAATATGTTTGGTGGTGTCAAAACTAGAGAATGATGATTTTTAATAGCTTGTTAGAGTCGTAGATTAAACTTTTAATACTAGAGTTAGTTGGTAGACCTGAGGAACTTGACAACGATCATGCAAAGATTATAGTTAGAGATAATATATGGCGGGAATCTTTGCATGAGCCCTGGGACACCACATGTGGAGGTGTTGTAACGGAAGACCTCTTAGACGGAGGTATGACAATTTTTTTATAATTCTAAGCCTTTTTACAATTTTAAATTTTTTATTTAATCTCTATATTCTATTTTATAATTTGATTGTCTATCTTTATAATCTCATCGCTCCCTTAGTTTTTGTCTCTCAGTGTCAGTGTTAACCTAGCATAGTACTTTCACTATTATTAATGAGATATTCGGTTCATGAGAATGAGATGACTGTGGTGGTTCATTGTTTGCGCACTTGGCGACACCATATACTTGGGTCCAGGTTCGTAGTTTACACAGATAATGTTGCTAATAGTTACTTCATGACCCAGAAAAAGTTGTCTCCCAAGCAAGCTCGTTGGCAAGAGTTTCTTGCCAAGTAAGCAAAAATGTTTTGCCGAGGCAAGAAAAAATATAGAACTCTTCTCTGCCTTTGGGATAATAGGTAATTTGGGGGTTCATGCACTCTTCATGACCTTATACTAGAGTTATATTGTTGCACTTGAAATTACTTATCTACTTGGCATTACTGCACTGGGATATCCGAGGACAAAACTAGGGCCAAATTCTGCTTGCTAGTACTTGTTGGCTTTTTACCTATTTTTTGCTGAGGTACTCGCTTTTTTGTTTTTATTGAGGACAAGCAATGAGCTAGGTTTGGGGGAGTATTAACTCCCCAAAAGTACTGGTCTTTATGTTTATTTTACAATGTCTTTTCCTACCATTGAGTACATTTAGTTGCATTTAGTTGTTAAATTCATGCATTTGCATAAATAGTTGGGAGTGGTGTTTATGATGGTGTGATGGGTTGCTTTGTTGGCATTATTACAGACTTGGCAGATCAGAACAAGCTTGGCAGAGCAGGAGAAGGAAATGCTACAGAGAATGCTAAGCTGCAGTTGGCATAGTTGGACCAATAATTGTCAAGGCTCAGCTGGCATAGGTGTGAAGTCTGATGCCCGGTCATGTAGTCGTTAGACCTTGTACACATCAGCCCTAGGATTCAAATTTTGGATAAGAGGATCACGCATCTTATCCCTTGTGCATTCAAGTTTCAAACTTAAAGGCTTATCGTAGGCGTCCCATGCTTGCCTATTTAAAGGATCGATCATTGATCCAAGAGAGTACAATCGGAATGGAAGGAAGGCTGCACCGAGGAGCGACGTGGTTCAACTAGCTTGACTGAGGGCTTGGAGCCATTGAAGGGTTGCATTGACAGGCCTCCTTCTTGCCTATTATCTTTGTTTTATTCATTTTTTATTTAAATGACGATGACGTTAAGATACGATGATATTTTGTGGATGGACCCCCCAACCATGAACTAAGCATTTATAGTTGGTTGGGGGATGTTTGCGTTGAACACTGGTTTATGTTTGGATTTTAATAATTCAATTACCTTGGCATTGTTTTTTTTATCTGGCATGAACTTCAGCTTTTTAAATTCTTTGTCATGCGACCGCTGGCATTGTTTTCTTACTACACCTTAATATCTTAATAGACTTGAGAGGTGACGATTAGTTGACAGATACTAGGGAGAGAAGCTTTGAAAGAAGATTTTCAAGTAGATGAGCTTACTTCTGAAGTGAATCAACCACTTAGGAGTATAGATTGGAACTTAATTGAATTAATTAATGAAAAACTTCACTATAAACATATAGGGGTTTAACATGATTAATTTCGGGCATTGTCATCGGCAGAGGCAACTCCATCTTTGAATATGCTCGGCAATAACTCCAAGGCAGAATATTATTAAAGTATGGCATGAATAGCGTGAAAACCTTGCATCCCCTGCCAACGCTCTTCACTCATTTGAAAACTCTCTTGCCAACGCTGTTTTATTTCCAATTTATTTCTTTAAGTCACTTTCAAAATCAACTTCAATTAATCAACATTTCCCCTTGACAAGTAAACAATCAAAGCAGTTAACTCTTCGTCAATCCTTGTAGATTCGATACTCAGCTTATTGTTGTATTACTTGCTGGCTGTATATACTTGCATGCGAAAGACTTAATCTTGACACTATTTTCATATATTTCTATAGCATTGCCAAGCATTAACATAGTCGACAGTACCTCATTAAAAACCTCTCTATTCTTAAATGGAGAAAAAGAATAAAATGTGATAGTGTAAAAGAAAACACACCAATAAAAGCACCAACAAACAAACACCAATAAAACTGAAACACTTAACTCGACAAACATCAATGAACTCTATTGTATTGTATATGTTTATTTCATTGTAATTGATTTTCCCACCTGTGATTTATGTTAATAATTAGCATTTTAAAATAATACTAAAACTTTATATTAATATTAAATACATAAATTAATGTTACTCATTATTAAAAATTAAATAATATAATTTTTAAAATGTTATAATAATTAGTAAATATTATTTATGCAATTATAATTTTTATTAAAATATAATTTTTTTATAATTTTATAAAAGAAATATTAAGAATATTATATTTTATTAAAATAGTAAATATTCTTAATTATTTGTTGAAAGAAGAATATTATATTAGGTTATTAAAAATTATTAATATCATATTTTAAAATTTTAATAATTAATATTTTAAAAATAGTACCAAAATATTATAATGGAGTTGACTTGTGAGCGATTCAGTTTGCGTTAGAATTGTTAGTCATGTCACAAAGGCTGTATGGTGCATCATTCATAATTAAATCCAACTCCAAAGTTGTGATTTCATGGATTTTACGTCATGAACGTTGCTCGTGACGGTTATGGCATTGCTTCCAACGAGTTGATGCCGATGTTACTTTATTATCGTGTGTGTTTCAATGATGAACTTCGTGAAACTAATGATATGACAGATGCACTTGTCAAAGGCGGGGTCGATCGTGATTCCATGTTTTGATACTGTGCGTTACTGGGGTAGGGGTAAGGGCAAGGTGGCTTTTGTAGCAACAGAGAGTGTTGTGGGAATGCATATGGTAGCTTGTGGGGTGGTTGTGACGGTTTTCTTGGCTCGTGCGTTTTTTGAGTTTCTTTTTGTTTATGTTGTGATGTTTAGGGTTAGTACGGATATTTTTTTTTCAATTTAAGTTAGGAAGGTTTTAATGAGGTTTGTGTTAACTTGTTTATGTATTCGAATAAAATCATACTATACTGATAAAAAAATATAAATTAATATTACTCATCAATAAAAACTCAATAATTAATAAATATTATATTAACTAATAAATATTATTTATGTCAATATAATAATATAATATTAAATATTATTTTTATAAAACAATAATTATTATTAATTATATTAATAAATTATTATATTTTTTAAAATAAAAATATTATATATTCTTATAATAGTCAAAATTATTATACTAAAATATAAATATTATATTATATTAATAGAAATTATTAATAACTATACTTTAAATATTTTAATAGTTAATATTTTTAAAAATTAATATTATAACCTTTCAAAAAAATTAATATTATAAAATTATATTCATATTAATTATATTATTTTAGATATTTATATTTTAAAATGAAAAGTTGAAAAATCAACTTACGAATTAAAAAACATAAATTCTTTAAAGAAAACAAACCTTTGAGAAGGTTTCGGGCCTCGATAAGTATCTTGGAGTCCACATCCTACACAAAAAAATGATTATGGTGACTTAGTCGTACCTCTCTGAGAATGTGTGACAACGACTCTCGAATTGGGCGACGCAATCCTTATATTTAGGAGAACGTATTACGCTAGCTAAAGTAATTCTGCAGTCTATCCTCGTATATGCAATGCAATCATTCTGGTTACTTGTGGTCTTATGTGGGGAGATGGAATGTTTAATCCAACGATTTGTGTGGGATATTTCCCTAATAAGCATAAAATCTCGCTAGTTAAATAGAGTTTAGCACAAAAACCTGTTGATGTTGTGATTTTCGATGATGCGTGTATCACAAGACAAGTCCAAAGACGAGATGGTTCCACTTTTTCACTTGGCCTTGAGCCAAGTCGAAGAAGATCAAAGATAAGTTTCATTCAACCGTCCACAAGATTTATAAAAAAAATGATTGCAAGTTGCCTCAAAGAATGAAGAATTTTTTGAAAGAAGTCCACACTTAACATTCTTTACTAATTATTGGGTCACAAAAATTTAACTTGTTGCTCCATGTGACATGGACGTCCAAGACCATTTAGATATCCATTAAAATTGAATTTATATTGTATTTAGACTCAATATTTAATGTCATAAAAGTGACATATTTGTTTTTAGGCCTCATTTATACGAATAATCAAACCCTAAAAGACCATAAACTTGCCGCCCAAGCTGGCCCAAGAACTCTCAATGTCGTCAACTATTCTTCACCATTGGATTGAAATCCAAATCCAACGGGTGGTAGAAATTCTACTCCTAGTTAAAAAAACCTACTTCTAGTTTTCTTTTTTGGATCAAAAGCATAACTTCATTTAAATAAGAGCAGGATACAAGCGGAAGGAACCCATGGTTCCTCTAAACGCAGAAAACAAGCATTTGAAATCAACAACCGAACATAGAGCCAAGCCCGGACTTACAACAAACTGAAAAGACTCAAATAAAAACCAACCAGCCACCACCCGTGGCACTAACAGGATCAACCCACACCGGACAACATCAGACCACGTGGAAATCCAACCAAACCAAAGCGAATTAAACACTGGATAAACCAGCAAGACACGTCCATCGGTCAAACCGTGGATCGTGTTACCTAAAGCGATAAAACTAGAAAGAAGCTGGAGAGTACGATAAAACCATAAACTCTTTCCGGGGCGAAAGACAGTAGTCGTGCCTGAAAGCTCTATCCAGAGGCAGGCTTCCATCGCAAATACGAATTTACCGAGCTATCTCCCAATCTAGGTTCATCGAAGACGTCGTTACCAAACAGACCAAAGAAAGACATACTATCAAACTTAGGCCACTGGTCATTCGTTGCCGATAAAAAAACTGAATTCCGATAGATCCAAGAGAAAATCCGAGACTCAAAAGGCTGAACAAGACCGCCTAGATCCCACCTAAACCTGATATCGTTCGGTTTCCAAGAGACACCCAATCTCCAAAAAAAAACAACAGTTTCCCAAAACACACTGAAAACGGCAAAATACCACATGAAAACTAAATGAATCGGGATGAAGGTTTCTTTATTCCTGATGGCTAGCTATAAAGTAGGGGGCATGTTCCCACAAAATTCGTAAAGTCTCTGCTGCAAACATAGGATACTTCGAGAGACAGTACTTAAACCCTGGGAAAAGTCTGACACCACCTGAAAAGACCTCACTGCCCTTTTCACAGTTTCCTTCTCCACCAGCTCATCGTGGGGCCTCACCGGCGTCAAACCAAAGAAAGGTCCGACCAGGGAAGACGATCCTCGCTGGGAAACGAATGCTGAAAACCTAAGCAGCTCCCCTCTTACCATCTCGAATCGAAACCTACTTAACGAGCAGTCGTACCATCCTATCATCCAGATGCGTCTGTCGGGCCGGACTGCATTCGCCAGATAGGTTCCGGCCACCCAAAACCGACCGTCGTGCTTTCCTGAGAGGACCCGACGGTCAAGCCCATCCTTCAACCCTATTTCCTTCCTAAACGAGCCGGCACCACAGACTCTTCACCAGTTCACCCCCATCGTATGACCACGTATATTGTCTGCAAAACGCAGGCGGAGACCCCGACTGCCCTGGCCATCAATAGAAACGTTGCTGAGCCCTGCCACGACGATATCCCATTCGCTCTTAAACCACCGTCGCTGCTCCCCAAGAGTAAACCTCCAGCCGTCGTCGCCCTTCCCTTTTCCGGTAACCGATGGTCCAAAGACGGAGGTAGAGCCGCCTGTGCTACCGACCAAGCAACAAACAGGAAACGTAGAGACAAAAAAAAATGCCTGAGACTCCAGGAGTTTGACGGAGAAGAGAGGGGCGCGTGGTAGTGTGTTATATTTTTTCCATCCCCCGGTACTCCTATGAGGAATGGATAGATCCAATAAAAAACCTACTTCTAGTTGTTGTCCATACTTCCACAAGACTTAATACATGTCAACAAATCACCTTGAATCAAGCTACATCGTTGGATTAAAATGCATCCAAGGGCCCTCATTGTTTCACGCCAACATTAGGAGTTTAAGTGATGGTTTTCTTTATTATTTTTAATTTTTTAGTAGAAGTTAGATTCTTTTGACTATCCTTCAGCTACAAAAAGTTGTAAATAAGATTTTTTGATATATGAAATACTCAGTTGAGTACGCTCTTTGCTAGTATTGATAACTTAATCGAAATCTTCTTTAACACAAGTTCTTTAAGTTATGAGATCATCTTCATACCCTTGTTTGCTTAAATAATTACGTATAGGAGGGTGAACTAGGGTCACTTGAGGTTGTTTGCCTATTTAATTGCAGTTAGAAGGGTGCCTAAGGACAAATTATCCTTCATTCATCATCTCGCCATCTTTATACATCTTTGGCCGCCATATTCATCTACCTTCACCAAGAGAGTTTTTCATGCTTCATGATACCGCATGAAAATTTTCAGACTTAAATAACTTCTTCGTTTTAACTCCTTTTTTTATTGATTCTTTTTTCATTATTTTTATTTTTATGTTTTCTAACTATATTACTCTATTTCTTGTCAAATTATAGATTTTAGAAAGTTCAAGCTTTGAAACTTGGCCAATTTTTCTTGATTGAGTTAAGAATTCCTACAGTTTGCAACAACTTGATTGAAGTCTTCTAAATCCACAATTGTACTACTCTATTATCGGGTTAAAATATATCCATCAACAAAATAGGGCATTCCCTATAAGAATTATATTTAACAAGTTGTGTTCGGGTACTTAAACATAAATATAGTTGGCTAACTACGATGTCTACTACGCTGCAAAACAATAATTGCTCTAGATTTTGGAGAGGCCTAATTAATGTATGGCCGATTTATGCAACTGCATGCATATGCTGGAACATCCAAGATGGGATTTAAATCGATTTTTGGTATGATAATTGGGTTGACATGGAAAGTTCACTTGCAATGGATTGTACCCTTCTCGAGGGTCCGAAACGTGCAAATGTGGCATCCTTGGTTACTGCCTTTAGTGATTGGGATAGGCTGGCACAAGCATTACCAGGTTATATATTGAGAAAGTTTGCGGCAATAGCAATTAAGCCTCCTAATTCAACTTTGGGTAGGAGATGGGAGGAAAATAGACTATTTTATACACGATCAGCTTATAACGCCTTAATTCCAAGAGTAACAAAGGGTGATAAAGCTGAGTGGAAGATTATATGGTCTGCGCATGTCCCCCCCCCTTTTTTTTTATCAAAGAGTAACTTCATTAAAACTAAGCAACATTACACATCCGAGACCAAAGACCCACAAACAAGGGCCAACAGGCAAACCAAAATAAGGAAATCGAAAGACAAACAATGGGATAGACCCAACGGGGGTCTTTCCCGGAATAAGCCATAACTGAAGAGCATGAAAAACAAGCAAAGGAAAATCCAAAGAACATAGGCCAAACAAGCACAAAGGTGTACCCGTGAAGCCGGGAAATCCCTAAGTCGAAAAAGGATGAAAAAACGAAGCAAAGAACCTTGTCAATTGTCGGTTCGGTCTTGAGGCTCGATCGAAGCATCTGAGTGAGAGCTCCATCCGAAGGCAGACTTTCTTATCGGTAGACAAGGTCCTTGTCAACTGGATTACTAAGATCGAAAGACCGGACTTCAGAGTTGACTTAACATGGTTGCAAACCCCATTCACGAACATCGCCTTTGATTCGTAGATGGTAGAAACCAAAGGAAAATTAAAAAGGCTCTCAACCATAGAGCATGAAAAAACACCGGGGGAAGGATTTGACATAACCACCAAGTATCGACCCTCCCTATCGAAAAAGGTGGTGTTGCAAGGGATCATTCCTGATGCGAATAACCCTCTAGGGAGTTATCCGCTTTCTCGGTTAAGATGAAGCCATCGATCAGGACAAGGAACTGGTGATGGTCTGCTTTGTCCAGCCTAAAGATCACAAAGAAAAGAGATAGTTTTGGCGTGAAAGTACATGAAAAAATGAGATCTCCAAGCTTTGCACTAAAACTTGATAAAGTGGGAAGCAGAATCCCACTAAATCCAGAATCACTTTGCTGCAGAAGGGATGGGCCACCACCAAAGTCAACCTTTCTAATTTGGGAAAACACAACCAACCACGGGAAAGACCATACTGCCCTTGTCGTGGTTTTCTCCCCCAAAAACATCTCAGAAAACCTCGTCGGCGTCAAGGCTGCGACAATATCGATCGGAGCTTCAGTACCAAGCCAGGGTCCGGCGAGAATCAGCTGTAGCGCATCGTTTTCTGTCTCGTTTCCGCAACTGCTTGAGGGGATACCGCCCCAACCAATTTTCCAAGTCTGTCTGCCTAACCGGAAACCAACGACAAGGAAACTTCCTGCACACAAGGCCCGTCTACCGGCCAGTTTCGAAGGGAACCGGCGGCCCGGTTGTTCCTACTTTCCGGAATTTGTCGACAACAAGCCAGAGCCAAGGTTTCTGAAATCAACCGTTCGAGGGCAGAGGGCCTTGTTGACCCCACCAGACCACTGCGGCAAACCGGAAAACCAGCCAGCTAGGGGGGGCGATGGCCACCGTCGGTGTCCTTAAAAGACTCAGATCCGAAATCCCTGAAGGAAACCATCGAACCAGGGAGCGTCTCCTGAAAATCGGCATCGACGAGCTGACTCCGGGGTGTACAACACTACCACCGGCTCACTACACTCAACTGACGGCGAGAAAACCAATCCAACGCCCGGCTTGAGCCAACGTCGATCTTGGACGATCTTTCGGGATCCAGCGCGTTCATTTTTCGTTTAGAACTATAGTTTACTTTTTTGCGCATGTCCCCCTTTGTGTCTGAGTGTTGTTGTAGCTTGAAATGCGGGAAGGGTTGTTGACTAATGTTGAACGCAGGAGACGCCATATGTCAATTATGCCATAGAAGAGATGAAGATGTAAATCACATACTCCAAAGGCGAATTCAATTTTGGTAAGTTTGATTCTTGGTGACAAATTCGATAGCTTCATGTTTGTAATTGTACCCCTGATCGTTACAAATCTTGGAAATTTGTGCGTAGGGTGATAGTTGGCCGTGTAGGTTCGCGGCTATTTGTTGGCAACTTTCGAAAAGAAGGTGTAGCCTGCTGTTAAATGAGAACTATGCGGAAAGATTGGATTTTGTTGCTTACTGTTTTAAGCTTGTGGAGGAATTTGTTGCAAAGTTGGATGCATTAAAGGTAATGCGGATGGGGCAGTTTCATCCCCGTGACGGATCAACTGCGGTGTGATGATCTGGACAATTGGATTTAGTTTTTCTCCTAGTATTAGGGTTTGTTCAATATTAATAGCAGAGTTATGGGGCATTGAAATTCAGGTGGATATCTAAAATTTTATCAGGAGCGTCGAAGGCTCTCTCGAATTATGTCATTGTCGTTGATATACATGAATGGAAAACAGTAATTCGTTCTGTTCATCGAAAATTTAATAACGTGGCGGATATGCCATGGAGCTCCTATTGGAATTTGGAACCGTTAATTTTGTAGAACCTCTGGAAGCTGTTGCAGCCATGCTAAAGGAAACGTCCGGAATAACTTAATGTTTATTTTGTTTCAGTATTAACGAAAAACACACCTTTTTTTTCTCTTTCTATTGATACTAAATACATTACGTTGTAATTTTTTTCCTAAAATCAATTTCATGAAACAAATGTACAAGTTTAACTTTAAAATAACTTTCAAGCCGCCATCTGATTTGAAATTTGGAAGGGTAAACTATTCAAATGACCATTTATTACGTGGCTGATGTTAATATGATCATCATACTTTTAATTGTGTCAATATAACTGTATAATTATTTAAATGGTATTATTCAAGCCACCTACCATTAAAACTTACTTAATAGAAAAGTGACAATTAAACAAAATTTATATAATTACACATTTGGTACTTATTACTTACACATCCTATTAAATTGCTCCTAGTTTTAATTAAATTCACTAAATAGCAAGATTACTAGTGTGGATTAATTTTTGGATAAAGTACACAGACGATCACTAAATTTTGGTAAAAAAAACAAAATGGTAACATAACTTTCAAAAATCACAAAATGGCAATTGAACTTTATGTTTTATAACAAAATGGTAACTAGACGTCAAATGCCGTTAAGTGACTGTTATAAAATTTGGTATGATAACACATTTAGTTCTTCATATTTATACATTCAATTAATTTAGTCCTAATTCGAAACAATTCACTAAATTTAGCCCTCGTTATTTACGCATTTTTTCAATTTGGTCCTTAAAAGCAAAATTTCAAAGTATGGTAACATGATAAATAATTACAATTAAATTTTTATAGGAACTCGAAAACTCGACTCGACTTGAATCGAATCGAAAAAATTCAAATAAAGTTTGATTTTTAAAATATGACGAGTCAACTTGAATAACTCAAAATTTTTTGACTCGACTCGATCGAACGCTCATCTCTATCTTAAGATATGACGCATTAACTCGAATAACTCGAAATATTTGAATATTTTAAATCATTTTTTTCTTTTAAATCGAATATTTTTTAAAAATAGAATATTTAATATTTTCATATTTAAATCACATCGATTATTTAATAACAACTTTAAATATTCGATTTAAAAGAAAAAATTGATTTAAAATATTTGAATATTTAATTAAATTTTTATAGGAACTCAATTCGACTCGAATCGAAAAAAATTCAAATAAAGTTTGTGTAGAACTAATGTTTTGATATAATAATTGAAAAATGTTTTGGACTTATTTGAAAAGAATTTAAAACTTGTTTTTAAGTCCAAACAACTTGAATTTATGTTTGAGGTATTTTAAGAAGTTTTTGGCAAAGATTTTTCATGTTTTTAATAGCCAAACTTATGTTTTCAGAGTACCCGTATCGATACGGTAAACCCCCGTACCGATACCTTTTTGCCCCAGTTTGGCCACTGTCAAAACCCGTTTCAATACAGGCCTTTGCCGTTTCGATACGGATCGAGATCGTATCGATACGCCAGGTAAGCGTACCGATCCCATTTCAACTACCCCAACGGCTATTTCCCAACGGCCATTTAAATGTGAACCCGTACCGATACGCCCTCAAGCGTATCGATACGCCCAGGCTGGCAAGAGCCCAACGGCTAGTTTCTGATGAAGGTCGTACCGATACGGATCCAAGCGTATCGATACGGATAGCTGCAGAACAGTATTTATGAAGGGAAATAAAGTCCTCAACGGCTCCAAATCATCCCCAACGGCTAGTAACGGCTACAAACTCAATTGAGAGTATAAAAGCGACCTCCAAGCATCAAGAGAAGGCTAATGCTCATATTGTCAAACATCAAATGATCAAAAAATGTCTTAGTGCTTAAATTGTCAATTCTTGTATAGACAAACACTAGTGAGCCAAAATTGTCAAATTTGCTCAAGTGTTTTAGGTTTTGGGTGAGTGCTTAATTGTGCAAACAAACACATATTAGAGGGTTTTAAAGTTTGCTTATATTGTCTCTTTGTAAAGAGGGTTTCAATCAAGGCTTTGGGTAGAAAGCTTGATTGGTTGTAAGGGTTTCCTCCTAATCCTAGAAAAAGGGACGAATCAATAGTGGATTGATTGTGAAATCCTTAGTGGGGAGCTAAGGTAGTGGATGTAGACCTTGGTTAGAAGGTTGAACCACTATAAATCATTGTGTCACTTTTCAATTTAGCTTCCTCAACCCTTCCACCTAAATATCCACCTCTCCACCACTTGGTGAGCAATATTGGTTGATCGAATCGAGCCCCACACAACTCAACAATTGGTATCAGAGCTTGGCTCAATCGAAGAGGATTCACATCCTATTGAGAAGATCCGGCAAGCTCGACCACTTTTTCATCAACCGGCTCAATGGCACATTCAATCGACAAACCACCTTTCTTTGACGGAACTCATTATGCCCATTGGAAGACAAAGATGAAGTTCTTCATCAAATCAAGAGATTACAAGCTATGGGATGTAGTTGAAGATGGTCCGTTCGTGCCTCAAAGAAGTAAAGCGGAGTGGAGTGCCGACGATCGCAAGAAGATGGAGCTAAATTGAAAAGCCTTGCACATTCTATTTTGTGCATTTGGTCCATCCATCTATGAGAAGATGTCTTCTTGTGAGAGTGCCAAGGAGGTATGGGACAAGCTTTAAGTCACATACGAGGGAACCAATGAAGTCAAGGAGACCAAGATTGGGCTCCTAACCTTGGAGTATGAGAACTTCAAAATGGATCCGGAAGAGAACATTGAGAAAATGTTCGATAGATTCTCCACCATCACCAATGGTCTCAAAGAGTATGGAGAAGCCATTCCGGAAGAAAAGCTTGTTCGTAAGCTCATCTACTCACTTCCCGAGTCTTGGGACTCAAAGAGGACCGCCATCATCGAAGCCAAAAATTTGAAGACTTTGAAGCTTGATGAACTCATGGGGTCACTTCTTACTCATCAAATCATGAAGAAGAACAAAGAGGATGAGAAGAAGAGGGAAGAAATTAGAGCTATGGGAGAGAAGAAAATCAAAGGGCTTGGCATCAATGCAAGTGTCATGGCTCTCAAATCCTCCACTTGCCATCATATCTACACAAGTGAAGAGGAGGATGAAGATGAAGAGATAGTTCATCTCTTCAAGAAGTGTGCCCCGTTCATGAAGAAAGCCTTGAGAGAGCTTGAACGAGAATCTAAGAGAAAGGAGAGGGCAAGCACTTCAAGCCATAAGAAGAAGGCACATGTGGCTACTTGGAGTGATGAGGACTCCACCGATGATGAACAAGCCAACCTTTGCCTTATGGCCATCGAAGAAGATTCAAGGGTAACTTCTAATTCATCTACTTCATGTTCTTATTCCTTTGATGAATTACAAGATGCCTATGATGATTTGGTTTTAGATTTTAAAAGCCACATTTTGAAAAACAATAAATTGATTTCAAAGTTAAAAATTCAAAATGATTTGCTTTCTAAAACCAAGCTTGAACTTGAAGCAAAACTTGAAGAGTTTGAATTGAAATATTTTGATTTACAAAAATTGCTTCAAAATGTTCAAGAAGAAAAAGATTTGATTTCCAAAGAGCTTGAAAAGAAAAACAATCTTGAAAAATCAAATTTTTATGTTAGACAATCTAGTGCCCCTAGATTTATTAAAGGAAAATGTTTTAGAAGTATTTGGGTCCCAAAAGGACTTAGTACTTCAATTAAAAAGGATGACATTGAAAAATGGATTTCAAAGGGGACTAAAATTTGTGCTACTAACGTTCATGGATCCAAAACAATTTGGATACCAAAAATTACTTGATTGTCTATTGTTAGGTGTGATGGAGATGTTCAACAAGTCAAACATTGAGGGGGAGCTCCATGCACACAAGGAAGAACACTTGAAGAAGGAAGGCTTCACATCCTCCCTTGGGTTCAAGTGTTGGTAAAAATTCTAGTTATTTTTGCATTTGTTTTATTTTTAGTTTATTCAACTAGATGATCATAAATGTTGGACTAACATTTTTGATGATGCTTTGAGTAAGGGGGAGCCATTTTAAAACCAAATTCTTATTTTTGTCAAAGTTTTTACCTCTATTGTTATTTTGAACTTAATGTTTTAAATTCTTTTTGATATAACAAAAAGGGGGAGAAATGGTTTGAAAAATTGAATTTTCAAATGAATAAGGGGGAGCTTTATTTGATTTCATATCTTTAATCTCTTATTCACATTTTTAAAGTTAAAGGGGGAGAATCCCAAACAATTTTTCAAGTGAGTTTTATTATATCAAAAATGGGGAGATTGTAGAACTAATGTTTTGATATAATAATTGAAAAATGTTTTGGACTTATTTGAAAAGAATTTAAAACTTGTTTTTAAGTCCAAACAACTTGAATTTATGTTTGAGGTATTTTAAGAAGTTTTTGGCAAAGATTTTTCATGTTTTTAATAGCCAAACTTATGTTTTCAGAGTACCCGTACCGATACCTTTTTGCCTCAGTTTGGCCACTGTCAAAACCCGTATCGATACAAGCCTTTGTCGTTTCGATACGGATCGGGATCGTATCGATACGCCAGGTAAGCGTACCGATCCCATTTCAACTACCCCAACGGCTATTTCCCAACGGCCATTTAAATGTGAACCCGTACCGATACGCCCTCAAGCGTATCGATACGCCCAGGCTGGCAAGAGCCCAACGGCTAGTTTCTGATGAAGGCCGTACCGATACGGATCCAAGCGTATCGATACAGATAGCTGCAGAACAACATTTATGAAGGGAAATAAAGTCCTCAACGGCTCCAAATCATCCCCAACGGCTACAAACTCAATTGAGAGTATAAAAGGGACCTCCAAGCATCAAGAGAAGGCTAATGCTCATATTGTCAAACATCAAATGATCAAAAAATGTCTTAGTGCTTAAATTGTCAATTCTTGTATAGACAAACACTAGTGAGCCAAAATTGTCAAATTTGCTCAAGTGTTTTAGGTTTTGGGTGAGTGCTTAATTGTGCAAACAAACACCTATTAGAGGGTTTTAAGTTTGCTTATATTGTCTCTTTGTAAAGAGGGTTTCAATCAAGGCTTTGGGTAGAAAGCTTGATTGGTTGTAAGGGTTTCCTCCTAATCCTAGAAAAGGGGACGAATCAATAGTGATTTGATTGTGAAATCCTTAGTGGGAAGCTAAGGTAGTCGATGTAGACCTTGGTTAGAAGGTTGAACCACTATAAATCATTGTGTCACTTTTCAATTTAGCTTCCTCAACCCTTCCACCTAAATATCCACCTCTCCACCACTTGGTGAGCAACATTGGTTGATCGAATCGAGCCCCACACAACTCAACAGTTTGAGTTGTAAAATATGACGCGTCAACTCGAATAACTCAAAATTTTTTAACTCGAATCGATCGAACGCTCATCTCTATCAGAAGATATGATGCGTCAACTCGAATAACTCGAAATATTCGAATATTTTAAATTATTTTTCCTTTTAAATCGAATATTTTTTAAAATAGAATATTTAATATTTTTATATTTAAATCACATCGAATATTTAATAACTACTTTAAATATTCAATTTAATTTAAAAATATTCGATTTAAAAGAAAAAATGATTTAAAATATTCACATATTTAATAACTATTTTTAATATTTTTCTTTTAAATATTCGAATATTTAATAACTACTTTAAATATTCAAATATTTTAAATCATTTTTTCTTGTAAATCGAATATTTTTAAATTAAATTAAATATTTAAAGTAGTTATTAAATATTCGATGTGATTTAAAAGAAAAAATGTTTTAAAATATTTGAATATTTCAAGTTATTCGAGTTGACGCGTCATATCTTAAGATGGAGGTGAGCGTTCGATCAAGTCGAGTCAAAAAATTTCGAGTTATTCGAGTTGACGCGTCATATTTTACAACTCAAACTTTATTTGAAATTTTTTCGATTCGAGTCGAGTTTTCGAGTTCCCATAAAAATTTAATTAAATATTAGAATATTTTAAATCATTTTTTTTCTTTTGAATCGAATATTTTTAAATTAAGTCGAATATTTAAAGTTGTTATTAAATATTCGATGTGATTAAATATGAAAATATTAAATATTCTATTTTAAAAAAAATGATTTAAAAGAAAAAATGATTTAAAATATTCAAATATTTCGAGTTATTCGAGTTGACGCGACATATATTAAGATACAAGTGAGCGCTCGATCGAGTCGAGTCAAAAAATTTCGAATTATTCGAGTTTACGCATCATATTTTACAACTCAAACTTTATTTGAAATTTTTTCGATTCGAGTTCTTATAAAATTTTAATTAAATATTCGAATATTTTAAATCAATTTTTTTTCATTTAAATCGAATATTTAAAGTTGTTATTAAATAATCGATGTGATTTAAATATGAAAATATTAAATATTCTATTTTAAAAAATATTCAATTTAAAAGAATAAATGATTTAAAATATTCGAATGTTTTGAGTTATTCGAGTTGACGCGTCATATCTTAAGATTGAGATGAGCGTTTGATCGAGTCGAGTAAAAAAATTCGAGTTATTCGAGTTGACGCGTCATATTTTACAAGTCAAACTTTATTTGAATTTTTTTCGATTCGAGTCGAGTTTTCGAGTTCCTATAAAAATTTAATTGTTATTATTTATCATGTTACCATACTTTAGAATTTTGCTTTAAGGACCAAATTGAAAGAATTCGTAAATAATGAGGGCTAAATTTAGTGAATTGTTTCTAATTAGGACTAAATTAATTGAATGTATAAATATGAAAAATTAAATGTGTTATTATACCAAATTTTATAACAAGTTTAATTACCATTTTGTGATTTTTGAAAGTTTGGTTACCATTTTATTCTTTTTACTAAAGTTCAGTGATCGTCTGTGTACTTTACCCTTAATATTTTAAAATAATTAAAGGCTAAATGGTGATTTTTTCAGCAGAATTAGTCCTTAATATTTCATTAATTTTTTAATTTAACCCTTAATTATTTTACAATTTTTAAATCATCTGTGTTTAAGCATTCTGGGTTTCATCGTCTCCACTCTTTATCCCCTCCCTTTCCTCCGTTATTGCATCTTCAGGTTCAGTTGATAAAATCAACTTTCTACAATCGAACATGAAACAAGAAACAAAGATTCACTCCCAAGAAGAAAGCTAAAACATAGATGATTTTGGTTATATCTAAATCAGATCGATTAGAATAATGAAACCCATGATATCATTCCTTACATTCTCTCTATTTTCCCCAACAATTGGTTTCTCTTTTTTCCTGTTTTTTAAAATCAAATAAAACCAATCCCCTCGGTTAAAATTCCATTTTTGATACCCGCCTATTGGTTCAAGACCCCTTAGATTGTTTAATACTTTCTTTCATTTTCATTTTTGTGTTCGTATTATAGAAAACACAGTCAAACATATTAGATTTCTGGGTTTATTTGTTTACTGGTTTTGAATAAGTACGAGGTGAAGATGATGACGAAATGGTGGGATTCGGTAAGGGAAGGTGCAGCGAAGCCAGAGAAATTAACGGTGGAAATTTGATGGAAAAATCCAATGGCTTCCATAGGTTCTTTGAGGCGAACAATAAAGAGGAATTTCATGAAAGAAGTCCACGACGTCGACGAAATTATCTATACAATTCTTTGAGGTGACTGGTGGAGGGTTGGAGAAGAAGAAGATCAAATATTTTGAGAAAAAAGGGGTTAAATACCCGGTTTGTTTGTTTGTGTTTAAGGTTGAAGATGGGATCAGGCGGGAGCAAGGGTTCTTGCATAGGGTGATAGGAGGAGCTTCCTCGTCGAGAAGATCTATTGGGAAGAACCGGGTTTTCCTATCCTCTTGCCTTGGAGTTGGTCCGCCTTCTGGATCTGCTGAACCCCCTTATGAAGACTACGGCTCTAATTTCACCAACCGGAACCGGAGAGAACCGGAATCTGAGCCGGATCAGGTGAAAAGCGAATGTTCTAGGAAGGTTAAAGGTGAAGCGGCATCTGATTACGAAATGCCGCTGCCATGCATGTCTTCCGGTGGTTTATTTGTACCTTATTGTGTCTGCTTCTTATTTAGGTTTTGCCTGCATTCCATTCTGCCATAAGTTGATTGAATATTGTTCTTCTCTATTTTGGTTAGACACTGACCAATGTGACTGTTTTAGGTTCGAGCTCTTCAACGGTTTGGAAGCCGTTTTGAGAACTTCTCCGGGCATGAAAGGTCTTGTATATTACCTGGTCAACATAGAACTGGTCAATGCACGTGCCGTGTAAATAATCGAGATTCCAATTCAAACGATGATACAAGTGCTAGGGCTAGTATATCCAGAATTGTTATGTTAGCTGAAGCTTTGTTTGAGGTGATCTTAATTTGTTATGTTATTATTGCCTTCTCTGGGTGATCTTCCGTCTTTATCTTGCATCTATCTCTTGGAGTTAAATTTCTATGCATTTTAACTAGGTTCTGGATGAAATTCACCAGCAATCAGTGGTTTTATCGTCTCGACCTTCTGTATCTTCAATTGGATCTGTTCCTGCACCTAATGAAGTTGTGGAATCGCTTCCTGTCAAAGTATACAACAAGTCAAACAAACTTCATAATGATGAGGCTGGACAGTAAGTATTTATTTTCCTCTGCTATTTGAAAAATGTGAAACACACTTGAAAAATTGTCTCTAAGAGATAGTTGAAGATGAGATTTAACTGCATATGCCTCGACTTTAAATGGATCTGCAATGAAAGAATATGTGGTGGGCATTTTAGCTCAGAGTAAGTTATAAATTTGTATCATAAGCTTAGATGAAACATGATCAGTTGTAGAAAGAAGGAAGTGAAAGCTTTCTAAACTTCAGTATGTTTGTAGACTGATAATGAGTCTTCTTGACATATATCATAACTATAATTAAGCTAATGACAACATGAGACTCTAAAATAATAAGGTAGCTGAAAATTTTCTTTGTTTGGAATGATTTAAAGCTGAATGGCTTAAAATCAATATTCAATAAGCTAATTTAGCACATTAAGTGAACCCCGAAAGAAGAATGATTGCTAGTTCATTATCATGGAGGAGATTAAGTCTTGGCTCTTTATGGACGATAAATGTTAAAGCATGCTTCCAAGTTATAGTCACTAGTAGGCTCAAGAAGGTTTGGTGTCTAACAATCAAGTAGGTCTATCATTGGCTGACCTCATTGGTAATCTCTTGTGTGGATTCAAGAGCCTAATTCTATGCAAATATGAAATTGAAGTTTAATGGCATGAATTCTCAAGTCAATGACTTACGAGAGAAGGAATAATTAATTTAATTATCCCGTCATTAGCCACCAATATTGGTTGAGATGTGTTCCATATGCAATATTCCTGTCTAGAGTATTCCAATTTGACTTTAATCTATTATGTTTTTGTAGCTACGAGTAACTTTTTACTTTAAAATATAGACATATAAACTTGGAGTAATATGCACAGATAACATGGATGTAAATTGGAGATGTGAAATTATTACTTGAAGTATCGAGAATAACAGCATTCAAATTCTCTAGGGCTGAGCAAAAAATTCCAAGAAAGCTGAAAACAATGCAAACCATAATCTTCAGTTTGGGTGATAGTTGAATAAATTTGGTTTGGTTTTTGGTTCAGATGTTAAAAAACCTTATTCAAACCAAACCGAATTCTATTTTGTATTCACTTTATAATTTTTTTGATAATATAAAAATAAATTTTATTGTCTAAATTAGTGAAAATGCTATATAAAACTGTTTTTTTTTAATTACAAGACCGATGAACTGAACTGCTCCAAACTGATGGAATTTGGTTCGTTTAAAAACAAACAGAAAATTGCATGTTAATTTTATCGGTCTTGAATCCAATGGTAATAGAGGGAATCAGGAGAGCTAGAGATGGAACTTTAAGCAGACTTAGGTATTGTCTACCTGCATAGACATATAAAGCGGGGGATATGTGGTTTCTAAGGGCCCTAACCCTTCAGTATGCTTTCTTTTTCAGTAACTTCATATGGCATTAGTCTGCAATGAGGCATCTTTTGGGTCTTAATGTTTTGTCTTTTATATTCAATTGGCAGATGCTACATATGCCTTGTGGAGTATGAGGAGGGGGATAGCATGCGGATATTGCCTTGTAATCATGAATTCCACAGAACTTGTATAGACAAGTGGCTCAAGGATATTCACAGGTATAAGGTTAACAACTACTATTGCAATTCTTTTTTAAGATACACTGTGGTAAATATATGGTTAAGGGTGTACTAGATAGAATAGACTTTCCATTTCTTCACCTGAAGTAGAACATGGGTTGCGTTGCACACTACATGTTATCATTAAGATTAGTGAAGCGAAACAGAAAGACCAAGAGCATATGATAATTGAAAGACTCATCAATATTCCCCTTTGAAAATTTCAGAAAATGCATTTTTTTATGTTTTTGTGGTGAATGGTGATACAACATATATAAAACTGCCAAAAGATGATGCTGGATGACATACAGCTCGTTGGCCCTAGAACATTTGGATTGGCATGCTGTAATCTTTCCTTCTCAATGTTCTCATCGATCTACCCCTTGTTTTCTTTTCATGTAATTCCGGTAGGAAATTATCTGTGAAATGCTACATATCAAAGTTTTGTTGATCCTTTATATGATTGTGAAGGATGTCTTATACTTGCTGCCTAACCTTGTGGTAAAATGTATGGAGAATTAGATTCCTTCATCCCATTAACATAACATTAACGTAATTTGTGATATATCCACCGTCTTTTAATTATTTTTGGCTAGATAGAGCACTGCCTAATTTTTACTATTGACACTTTCATTGTGTAAACTTAGTAAGGATTGCAATAAAAAAAATCTCTTTTATGAGGTTTGTGCACTTTGCCTCACTCGTTTTATACATTTGTTGGTAAAACAAGGTGTGTTTGCTTGCATAATATCTGCAAGGCTGTAACTACACCCACACCAGGCTTTCCCAGTGTGTAATATTGGCCATTTTTTCTGAACTTTGAAAATATTAATAAGGGCCTGTTAGGTTTGGAAAATGTTTTTCATTTTCTATCTCCACTTTTTACTTCAATATTGTTATTTGCTTTATTTTGTTGGTCATGTATAAATTAAAACTGAAGGCGGGAATCCTTAAAATTAAAATAGAAAAGAAAAAATCAGAGATATAAAATGGAAAATGTTTTCCAAAACTCAACTAGTTATTTTATTTCCTACTGAATGCCATCTTGGGTTGTGGAATTGATGTCCTTTGTTTTCTTTTATGCTACTGTTATCGCTATAGGATTATTGTGGTTTCAGCCTTACGGATGTCCTGACGTGTTATGGCTTGCAGGGTGTGCCCTCTTTGTCGTGGGGATATCTGCAGACACGATTTGTTGGCTGTGGAGAACTGAGCTTGCAGTTTTACTCCTTACTTCCCGAGGAGCATTGACAGCCATGCAGATAGTAAGTTGTAAACCCTGGTGAAAAAATGGAAGAAAAAAGAAGAAAAAAGAGAGAGGGATCGGTAATCTCGACCATAATGCTTAGGAGGTTTGTGTTTTCTTTCTTTCTGGGTGCTTATTTGCTGCCTGCATGATCTGTGGATGATCATTTTTGGCTGCGAAAGGAAAAGATCGTGGGTTGGGAGAAATGTGGTGAACTTGCATTTTGCAGTGTCCTTTGGGCAGAACTCGGTGAACTTGGTTGGAGAGGGAGGGAGAAGAAATTGGTTTCTCATTTTGTTCATGTTTACTAAGAAATATTATTACTACAACTACTGCAATGCTCAACGAAAGGAAGGTCGCTTAGCGTATTACTAACAATTTGTTGTTTCAATTGAACATTAGACATCAGCATCGTGTCGTTTTCATGCATAAATTTTTAAGATAGTTACACACGTATGTAAATTTCTTATTTTGAAAACTTGTGTACATGATATATATATCAGTCTTTTCCCACTGTTTAAATATTTACAAAGCAGGGATGCATTAATTATATATACTTACATGCATGCATACATACATACTAGAGTAGATATATTAATTATGGTGGACCTGAATGAATCATACAGCCTTCCTTGGAATTGAATTAGCTGAAGTGGATTTTTTATTCTGAACGGCATCTGAAGCAGGTCTACTCTGTGCCCTGCAATTAGCAGCTCCAATCTTTTTAGTGGAGACAGGCCATTGACCACAGGAGACTGCCATGTCCTTGTACTGCAGCAGGGACTCCAGTGTTTCAATAATGGCTGGCATCCTTGGCCTATCTTTCGGGTTCAAACTAATGCATTTCAAAGCAAGAAGTGCCATCTGTTTTGCTCCTTTCACGGAATACTGGCCGCCGAGTCTTTGATCCATGATATACCGCAGCCTCCTACTGCTGTTCAAGTAGGGTTTAGCCCAATCAACCAGGTTTTGCTCATTCTTACTCCTTGATTTCTCCACTGCTCTCCTTCCTGTAATCAGCTCTAATAGTACCACTCCGAAGCTGTAAACATCACTCTTCGTTGTTAAGTGACCTGTTGATACATATTCCGGGGCTGCATAACCGTAGGTGCCCATAACACGAGTCGTGACGTGCGTGTTCGAGCCCTCTGGCCCCAGTTTGGCGAGTCCGAAATCTGATAATTTGGCCGTAAAATCCTGACGAGCAAAATTATTTAAGCTTAACTGAAGCTATATATATATATGGGGTTGATATATATACACACACACACACACACAGGCACTACTGTATAACAGACGTACGTACAGAATGAAGCAAGATATTGGAAGTTTTGAAGTCACGATATATGACAGGATTCTCAGCCCCATGCAAGAACGCAAGCCCTTTGGCAGCTCCAATGGCAATCTTCAATCTGGTGCTCCATGGCAGTGATGTTGAGAATCCTGACCCTGCTTTCGAGTTTGTTTTTAAAAACAATTCATATATATGTATATATATAATTTGATTGGTGAAAAAAGAAGTTACTCTTGAATAAATGATTCTCCAAACTTCCTCTGGACATGAACTCATATACAAGGAGACGTTGTTCCTCCTCACAGCAATACCCAATCAATTTCACCAAGTGCGGGTGCCGCAGCTGCCCCAACAATATCACCTCTGCCTGCACACCAATATATACCAATCATCATTTGCTTAAACCCAATCCAATTTTTATGTTAAAATTTTGCTTACAAGCCATTCACGGTGTCCTTGGAGGCCTTCAATGTCCAGAAGCTTGACAGCAACAGCTTGAGCCTTCAAACCCTGCCTCAAGTTGTCATCCACATAACCTTTATGCACAGTCCCGAACCCACCTTCCCCTAGCAAATAATTGGCAGAGAAATTCTGGGTTATGCCCCGCAGCTCGCTCAGCTGGAAATCATGCAAATCACCCCCGAAAGACTGCGCAAGATCCTCGTTGATACGCGTCGACGACGAACGACTGAGGTCGGAGAACGACAATCGTCGAAACGATGGTAATGGAGCAATGTTCTTGGAAATGTCCGACTTGGACGTCCTGCAACGGCTGAAGTTCCCCAGAATGGTTTGGCCATCAGTTGAACAACATTTGGAGGCGAATGGTCTCCAGGGCTTGGAGGTTTCATTAGTAGTCATGGCTACCATTTTTTTTACCAGTTACACAAACTCAGAGAAGAAGAAGATTATCATACATTATATATGCCTACGGTTGTCTGTTGTGTGTATATATTATAAGCGTCTACCATAAAAGGGTAGACAGCACAATATTTGCTTCCAACTGCTCTAACAACTACTCGACTAAATGGCACAGCTTAGTTTTGTTTATTTTTGGGCTTGCCTTGCCTGGGTATTAATATCTTATCTTCATGCATACGTCATATTCGTCATCCATCACATCATATATATGGGTAAACTACATAAATGATCCTCCGACTATGCTCTAATTATCTTTTGCGTTCCTTGACTATTAGAAGTTACAAACTGGTCCATTGACTAATCGTTACATACAAAGCAGTCTCATTCCGTTAAAAAATAAACGGGCGTCTGACCAGAAAGTTAACGTGCTAACTGAGCTTAAATAAAATTATTTTTTTATTATACTATATTTTCATGTCATAAATGGTGAATAAAAATAAAATAAAACCCCCTTTAAAACCCTAATCAAATAACCCAAAATCCATTTCCAGTTTTTCTTTTTTTTCCCTCTGCATTATCCATGGTGACAACTTGTTTCTTTGAAACTCTCAAGAATCAACCTTTTATGGCTCCTTGCTCTTTTTACTTTACGTTTTCTTGTCACTTTTTTCGTTCTTTTTTGAAAAGACTCCATTGAAGGGTTGGACGTTAGGGTTCTGATTAACAATGTCGAGATTTCGTATTCTTACGCAAGATTCTTCCACGAGGTTGATGAGCAACTGCTGAGGAATTTGATTAAGGTTAATGTTGAAGGCATAACGAAAGTGACTCAAGCTGTTTTGCCTGAGATGGTCAAGAGAAAAAAAGATGCTATTTATAATTTATTTTAATTTTTTTCGGTGGTCAAATCCAGAAATTAGAAATTGAGACAAGTTGTTCTTATTGAATTGTTGAAGAAAATAGAAAAATGGAAGAGGAATTATTTTTCTATTTTATTTTTATTAATTATTTATGACATGGAAATATAGTATAATAAAAAATAATTTTATTTAAGCTCAGTCAGCATGTTAACGATCTGGTCAGACGTTTGTTTGTTTTTTAACGGAATGAGACTGCTTTGTATGTAACGATTAGTCAATGGACCGATTTGTAATTTTTAATAGTTAAGAGACGCAAAAAATAATTGGAGCATAGTCAAAAGTTCGTTTATGTAAACATATATATATATATATATGTGATGTGTAGTACTTGTTTCTTGGACCGAGGACTTGAAAGCTTGATCGACCAATCCTCGCCATGCACTAGTTAAGATATAAGAATTATTAGTTCATTTGGTCAACACTCGTTACTTTCTTGTTCAACTGTGATCAATCCTAATCAGGAGATAAGTTTGGTTATAATTCTATAAAGTAACAACATAATTTTAGTCCTTGAATTTAGTAAAATTCCTAACTTGGTACTTCAATTTTTTTTTCTGGTTCTCACTGGTCATTAAGTTTGAAATTTGGGCTATTTTAAGTTATTTTGATGACGTGACACGTTGAGATGGCGCCATTAAAAAATATTGAACAACAATTTAAATTAAAAAAAAGAGGTATGTAAAAAATATCTTAATTAGTTAAATGTCCAATTTATCAATATGTTTGTATTGTAAATATGTGGTTACAAATAATTCAACTAAAGTAATAGGAAATAGACCTAAGTCGATTCTAAAGTATTAGACGTTGTGAAATTCGTGAATTGATATGGACCAAAAATTGTACAAGGATCAAATTGAGGAAAAATGTCAAATCCAAAGATTAAAAGTTACTTTATGCCTTGAATAAATATTTGATCAATGAATAGGATGCTTTGCCAATAAATAAATGCTTAATTAACTATTAACCTGATTAAAGAGTTAAATTATTGTTTGAGACACTTTGTTTAATAAATCAAAGAATTTAGTGCATAAATGGAGTGGGAAAATGAGAATTTATATAATGATGTTTTTGGAGTAGTTGAGATTGAGAATATGATGATGTGAGCATATTATCCGTAAACTTAGCAACTGGGCAACCAGCTACTCCAAATCCAATATTTCATTTCTCAACAACCAAACCAAATATATATATAATTTCACTAGTGTGTTCACATATGTGCCATCTATTTGGTACTTAATCCAAGGTTGAATGGATATTTTATTCTTCGAATTTATTTTAAAGAAAAAAATCAAATTTTTCTTGAATATCACGTTCAATTAAATTTTAGGACTTAAAAATAATCAATTAATTTTTTTATTAACAAAAATTACAATTGATTGTTATTGTGTTGATGTGGCAACTAACGCTATTGGTGTAACGATCCACATATAATTATTGTTGATGTGATGAATAGACTTAATTAAATTTTTTTAAAATTCAAGAACTTATTTTTTTTAGAATATGCTGGTGTGATGCAAATGGTAGATGTTCAACTTTCTTTTAGCATTTTTTCAACGAAAGCACACACAACATGCAATACTGGTGCTCGATCCCGGGTCCCAAGAGATGATGAACATCAACATTTGCCACCAAGACGCAAGGGGATGAGCAAAAATTCAAGAACTTATTTGATACTTAAGTAAAAACAAATTAAAACAGAAAATACTTTGATACTAAAGTTTACACAAGCCTTTTTCAATTTTAGGGTTTAGATATTTAGGATGTAGTTTAGAGTTTAGGGGTTTAGATTGTAGGGTATAGAATTTAAAGTTTATAGTCAAAATTTAAAGTTTAGGATTTAAGATTTTAGGGTGTTAGAGCTAAGGGTTTAGGCTTTAGATTTTATAGGTTAAATAAATATGAAGAATTGTGTAAAAAAATTGTTTAGGGTTACTTTTTGATGTGATGATGAGACTTAATTGATTTTTTTTTAAAAAATCAAAAACTGATTTAATACTTAAGTAAAAACAAATTAAAAATGAAAAATACTTTGATACACTTTTAATTTTAGGGTATAGATATTTAGGTTGTAGTTTAGAGTTTAGGGTTTAGGTGGTAGGTAATAGAATATAAGGTTTATGGTTAGAATTTAGAGTTTAGGGTTTAAGGTTTAGGTGTTAGGGCTAGGGATTTAAGTTTTAGATTTTATAGGTTAAATAAATATGAAGGATTATGTAAATTTTTTTACACAACTTGTGTTAGGGGTGTTTAAAAATATCTGATCCGGTTATATGTTGACCCGATCCGATTTTTATTTACGGATACGATATCCTGTCCGATTTTAAAATTTCTCGATCGGATACGGATCGCAATATTTCAAGTTTCGGATTATCTGAAAATTCGAAAATTCAAAATTTCATGAATATTAATCTTGTTATATTTAACAATTTGATGCTTGTTTTATCCGAAAATTAAAAAAAAATGAAAATTTCATAGATGCGAATCTTTTTATATTTAGCAAATTGTTGTTTGTTATATTCAAAATTTTGAAATTTTTATAAATACGACATTCAAATTCAAAAAAAAGAAGTTAAATCAAATTATATTTTCGGATAATCAGATATCTGAATATCCAATCTGAATATCTGATATTCGGATATCTAATTTTTTTCGAATCGGATACGGATCACTATATCGACGATCTGAAAAATCGGATAAAATCTAATCTGATATCCGACAATGAACACCCCTAGCTTATGTATCAAAATATAACCTATTAAAAAATACCAAGTTTAATTTTTTGAAAAGTATTTAAAACATTAAGAAATATAAAAATGTGAAAAAATATTAAAAACTATATATAATTTAAAGGGAAAACTACACCACTTACCAACAAACAAATTGGGGATACCTATTTGAACCACCGAACTATAAAAAACGTCAATCACACCACTGAACTTATAAAATCAACCTACTTTGATCACCGCCGTTAAAAACCTAACGGTGGAGTGACGGAACTGCCACGTGACAATTGATGGGTATATTTAAAAATTACACATTTAGTCTCTGTTATTTACACATTCTTTCAATTTAGTCCTAATTTTCAATTAATAAAATAATAAATTATTTAATTAAGTGATGACACATGTCAAGACCTTATTGGAGGATTTTAATTATTTATATTTAATTTTATTAATTTATTTCCCCCTCCAATCAGGTGGTGACACGTGTCACCACCAATTAAAAGGAGAAAAATTAATTTCCTTCATATGCGCTAGGGAGGGTTTGAACCTGGGTCTCCCAAGGGTAAAGCCAATGGCTTTGCCACTGCAACAAGCACAACTTTGTGCTATAATTCTCCAGATATAATATATATGTCTTATTAGTTTCTACATTTATAACCCAAAAGCACAAACCCTAAACACTAATTTCACATATATAAATCCTAAACCCTAAACTCTAACCTTAAATATTTCAAATTAATTTCACGCTAAATATTTCAAATTAAATCTCAAACCCTAAAAATTTCAAATTAATTCCACGCTAAATATTTTAAATTAAACCCTAAAAATTTCAAATTAATTTCACGCTAAATATTTCAAATCAAGCCTTAAACCCTAAACCCTAAATATTTCAAATTATTTCACGCTAAATATTTCAAATTAAACCTCAAACCCTAAACCTTAAACCTTAAACCCTAAAAATTTCAAATTAATTACACGCTAAATATTTTAATTTAAACCATAAACCCTAAATATTTCAAATTAATTTCACGCTAAATATTTCAAATTAAACCCTAAATATTTAGCATATAATTAATTTGAAATTTAGGGTTTAAGGTTAGGGTTTGGGGTTTGGGGTTTAATTTGAAATATTTAGCGTGAAAATAATTTGAAATATATAGGGTTTAGGGTTTAAGGCTTAATTTGAAATATTTAGCGTGAAATTAATTTGAAATTTTTAGGGTTTAATTTAAAATATTTAGCGTGGAATTAATTTGAAATTTTTAGGGTTTGAGGTTTAATTTGAAATATTTAGCGTGAAATTAATTTGAAATATTTAGGGTTAGAGTTTAAGGTTTAGGATTTATATATGTGAAATTAGTGTTTAGGGTTTGAGCTTTTGGGTTATAAATGTAGAAACTAATAAGACATATATATTATATCTGGAGAATTATAGCACAAAGTTGTGCTTAGTGCAGTGGCAAAGCCATTGGCTTTACCCTTGGGAGACCTAGGATCGAACCCTCCCCAGCGCATATGAAGAGAAATTGATTTTTCTCCTCTAAATTGGTGGTGACACATGTCACCACCTGATTGGAGGGGGAAAATAAATTAATAAAAATAAATATAAATAATTAAAATCCTCCAATAAGTTCTTGACACGTGTCACCACTTAATTAAATAATTTATTATTTTATTAATTGAAAATTAGGACTAAATTGAAAGAATGTGTAAATAACAGGGACCAAATGTGTAATTTTTAAATATACCCATCAATTGCCACGTGGCAGTTCCGTCACTCCACCGTTAGATTTTTAACAGGGTGGTCAAAATAGGTTGATTTTATAAGTTCGGTGGTGTGATTGACGTTTTTTATAGTTCGGTGGTTCAAATAGGTATCCCTAATTTGTTTGGTGGTCAGTGGTGTAGTTTTCCCTAATTTAAATTAGAGTAAACTATACTAATGACCACCGAACTATGTGGTTGGTGTCGATTTGACCACTATATTTTCAATTGTGTTAAATATACCACATAACTATTTAATTGGTTCCAATGTAGTCATATGCCGTTAAAAAAACGAAAAAGTTAACGGGACTGTTAAAATAATTGGTATAATTACACATTCAGTCCCCTTTATTTATACAATCATTCAATTTAGTCCTAATTTTAATCTAATAAAATAAATTAATTATTTAATTAGGTGGTATTTGAGAGATTTATCTAATTTTATTAAATTTATTTTCCTTCCTCAATCAGGTGGTGACACATGATTAAGGAAGCTGACCCCAAGGGGAAACGAACCTGGGTCATTAAGGAAAGAAAGCAACGCTCTTGCCACTAGGCTAAGCATAAAGAAAATTAAAAGCCATGTAATTGGCAATGGTAGGATTTGAACCTGAGAATCCTTGGTGGAAGTGGCAAAAGTTTACCACTAGGCCAGACATGAATTTGTGATATGAAATACTACCTATAATATATGAGTTATTCGATTGTAATGGTTATAAAAGAGAAATAAATGTAATTTTAGGGGACTTGAACATGACACACTTATGTTGCATAAAAACATATAACCCAATTAAATATAATTTTAATATAATTATATATAATAATTTAATTATTTTTAATAAATATTAAAATTATTAATTAAGTTAAAAAAATCAATTCAAGAATTTTTTTAATAATTACTAATTAAGTTAAAAAAATAAAAGAATAACGAACATAATATAATAAAAAAAAATTATAAATTATATTTAATTGGGTTATACGTTTTTATGCATCATAAGTGTGTCATATTTGAGCCTCTAAAATCACATTTATTTCTCTTTTATAACCATTACAATCGAATAACTCATATATTATAGTTAGTATTTTATATCACAAATTTATGTCTGGCCTAGTGGTAAACTTTTGCCACTTCCACCAAGGATTCCCAAGTTCAAATCCTACCATTGCCAATTACATTGCTTTTATTTTTCTTTCTCCAATCGGATAACACATATATCACATATTATATTAGATTAATATCCTATACACTGGCGGTGGAAACTGAAAGTTTCCACAAGCGCCTTAGTTTTAGGATATAGAGAGTTAGTTTAGGGTATAGGGTTTAGGGGTTTATGTGTAGGGGTTTAGAATTTAGGGATAGTTGTTTTAATTTAAGGTTTAGGGTTATGATTTATGGCTTATAGGTTAGGGTTTTAGGGTAATATGGTGAGGATTTATGTTTTAACCTATAAGCCATAAATCATAACCCTAAACCTTAAATTGAAACAACTATCCCTAAATTCTAAACCCCTACACCTAAACCCCTAAACCCTATACCCTAAACTAACTCCAACCTATAAGCCATAAATCATAACCCTAAACCTTAAATTGAAACAACTATCCCTAAATTCTAAACCCCTAAACCCTATACCCTAAACTAACTTCCTATATCCTAAAACTAAGACGCTTGTGGAAACTTAACCCTAAATCATAACCCTAAACCTTAAATTGAAATACATATCCTTAAATTATAACCTCATACACCTAAACCCCTAAACTCTATACCCTAAACTAACTCCCTATACCTTAAAACTAAGGCGCTTGTGGAAACTTTCAGTTTCCACCGCATGTGTATAGAATATTTATCCTATTATATTTGGTATTTCATTTTTCTTACTCCAATTTATGGTGACACGTTTATTTTATTAGATTAAAATTAGTACTAAATTGAATGATTGTATAAATACAGGGGACTAAATGTGCAATTATACCAATTATTTTAACAGTCTCGTTTAACTTTTCGTTTTTTTAACGGCAGGTGACTACATTGGAACCAATTAAATAATTATGTGGTATATTTAACACAATTGAAAATATAGTGGTCAAATCGACACCAACCCTATAATTCGCTGGTCATTAGTATAGTTTACCCTTTAAATTATAAAACCTTGAAAAACGATGTTAAAAATTCAAATGTCATCATTGGAGAAATCTTTGAAAGTTTTTGACATCTTGAGTATGTCATTGGTAGATAAATATGGATTAGGTAAACATCATTTGTATGAAAAATTCATATGTTAAAACAATAAAAATAAAAAACAAACATGGACGGACTATATTTTTGACAAATGAACAACCTAAAAGCTACATATCTAGAGATTATAACAGGCGAGTTTTTGGCCGCTTTGAATCCGATTTAAAATTTAGCAATATTGATCCAACCTAATTTTATTATAATTTAAGCCGACCTGACGCTAACCCAACATAATAGAAATATAATTTGATCTTAAGATCTCCATTTATTTTGAAATTTTAGTTGGTTTACCTTCTAATTTCTTCTTAAGATCTCCACAAGGTGGGAACGCAATGAAGAATCGGTGCTATTCAGATCATATGCCTCCTTGCTATCAGTCTCAACAACAACACGCCAATCAGTTTTCTTTCTTTCGGTCAAAAGTCATATCCTATTGTTTTGTTTAATGTTGAATTTCATTCTTCTATTTTATAAAAATTGAGAAATTAGTCCCTCTATTTTAATTTGTATGAGTTTAGGGGTGGGAATTGGGTGGAGAATATCTGAAAATTGTTGGGATCCAAACCAACGGGACGTGCAATAATCGAAATCTTTACCCATGAGGACGAGAAAGTTTTTTCACCAAAGCTCAAATAGGGATGAAGTTGCTATATCCGAACCGTGGGATAGCCGAAATGTAACTGTATAAATGACCGTGGGGATCCAAAAAATATCCACAAGGGTCCTCGATATTTTACAAGATTTTTAAAAAATATATACTTATTTATCTATATACCCTTAATATATATCTTAATAAAAAAACATAACTATATTATTATCACTCTAACTTTCTCTCAAACCTAGCCACACTTAAGTTTCTCAACATGTTTCTATCTTAGTTTTTTAATATAAAGCTAAAATTCTCGTATAAATCTTACCCGACACAAGTACAACACTCTTTCAATCTTCATTATCTTGTAACTGCAAATGTTGTTTAATTTTAGACTTTTTGGTCATTAAAATAATTATTTTGTTTAATTTTTTTGGGCATGAGGATTCTCCAAACCATTTAATGAGAATTCCCTAAAATCGTAACTGTAAATGTTGAGAACGGAGTGAGGAATACAAAACCATCCCGCCCCGATTTACACCCCTAGTTTAATCTTGTACTTTATGACAAAAAATAGAAGTTACTCCACTTGAGAAAAGCGCTAAAATATGCTTCAAGCTCTTATACTCTTTATAAACTTGAAATTTAATCCATATATTTTTATTCTCAAGAATCTAGTCCCTCTACTTTTAGAATTCAAAAATCCAAGTCAAATTGTAATATCGTTAAAATCATGCTATTAAACTTACGTTCTTACAACATTTTTTTGTGTTACACGTCTTCTAAGTTTGTATTTGTTTTTAGGCATAATGTCAAAAAACGCCCCCTAACGTTTGACTGAATAGTCATTTTGGCCTCTATTTTTTTGAATCAATTTAACCGTCAACATTTCATTTTAGGTCGAAATGGCCCTTCTGCGGATGAAAACTGTTAATCAACTCATGGCAAATGGCTTGAAATGACGTGACAATCCTACATGGCAATGCACTTCGCGATAGTAGTGTCATATAAGCAAATATGGTGACATTACAAAATGACACATCAATCAAAAAATAATGTTATAAAATTATATAAATATAGTAAAATATTTTTTTTCTGACGTGTCATTCTGTCAAGTCATTTCAAGTTGTTTATTGTCAGTTGACTAACAATTTTCATTCATAGAGGAGTCATTTTGACCCAAAATAAAACGTTGATGGCTAAATCGCTTCAAAAAAAGAATAGGAGCCAAAGTGACTATTCAGTCAAACGTTAGGGGCATTTTTGGCATTATGCCTTGTTTAAAATTTTCAAAATGCCACATCAACAATTGGACTTGAATTTTTATATTTAAAAGTAAAGGGACTAATTTCCAGAAAAGAAAAAATATGAGGACTAAATTCCCACTATATAAACAATACAAGAATTTGGAGCATATTTTAAACTTAAAAATCTTGATTTTAAAATGTTGACGTAAAGAACCCAACTAGTGGTCCTAATGAAAAAGTGAATAATATTCATCCTATAAAACTCGAGTTTAAATCGTAAAATGTTGACTTAAAAATCAGCAGTTTAACAATTTATATGCGAGTTGCCGACTATGAATTGATCTTAGAAAAAGATGAAATGTAAGCTTAACGGATGGGCGGCTAGTTCCCTATCTATGGCAGGGAGGATCACTCTGGCAAAATCAGTCTTTGGGGCCATTTCCGTCTATTTCATGCAATCCACCATGCTTCCTAAGAAGATTTACAATGAAATTGAAAAATTAAAAAGAGCAACAATTCAATAATTTATATTCAATGAACTAACAAAATTAGTCTTTCAAGTTCATGTGATCAACTCAAAGTTGAGAGTTTATTTCAACGATTTTCGTAAAGTATAGAGAGAAAATTCATCATTAACCAAATCTTCTTTAATTTATCTCTATTTTAATTGTTTTGTGTGTGTGGAAAATATGGTGCTATGATTTTTTCTCAACATTCTAATTTATCCGATCAGTTAGTCCGGTTAAGAAGATTTTTTTCCCAATGTTTTTTATTTAAACTCTATTTATAAAAATGGAGAAGTTAGCCACTATATTCTAATTTATCAGAATCTAATCTCTATATTTTGTTGTACAATAAGGTTAATTCGAAATAAAAGTATATAATCGAAATACAATAATTTCAAAAGAATCAAACAGATTCGAAATAAACCAAATACAAATTGTTGAGGCTTATATAAACGCAGTTTCCTTAAAACATATTTCGGCCACTTCTTTGTGCTTGAGTTGCTTGGCCGTTAATCTCCCAGGATGCAACAACAGATGATCTTCAACAGTAGCACTTCTGAAGAGATCACGAACAGAATCCTTGCCTTTGACTATCATCGAAAATACAATGCAATTTTTGAAGAATAGAAAATGTTCGAGTTGTGTTTAAACCAAAGGAATGTCATTCTATTTATAGGGGAGTGAGCTAGGTTAAACGTGGGAAACAAATATTCTGAAATTATGGTTATTAATTCTCCATCCAATTTAATTTGGAAATCTCTAGTTAATACCATATTAACTCGGATATATTTCCGTGAATTGCAAGCATTACCGTTTTAATATTCGAATTTAAGAAAACAAATAATATCCCTTTAAATTCAAAATATTCTCAAAAAATATACTAATCTTAAGGAAAAAATTATTTGAATTGGGTACGCAACAAACCAACAAAGCGTCGCCAAAGTTGTGGGCGTGCACCCCAACCCAAATGAGATTAATTTACATTTTTTTACGTGCAAGGCACAATTTTTATTCAAATTATACAATAATTAAAAAGTGGGTAAGAGTATATAAACACTCCCCATGTCATTTGTCCTATCCATGTGGGATAAGGGAGTTTTTCCTTCATTACTCAATCCACAACTACCTTACTTTGAGCATCAATTTCTCATTCAATACTCAACTATTTTGAGCATATGAGATACCGTTGTAAAAGTCTCATGGAGTAGAATAGGACCCAATAAAATTGTTATTCGAATCTTCTTCTTTACTTTCTCAAATTTTGGCTCAAAGTTGCCATTTCCTCACAGTTTTCCAACATATTTTATGAAATTTTAAAAGCTAGTTCAATTGAAAAACACTATTAGGGATGGTAAAAATACCCGGCCCCGACCCGACCGGGTATTTTTCCCTAAAATTTCGGGGATCGGGGCAGGGCGGGGCGTGAAAAGCATGAAGTCGGGGCGGGGCGGGTTCGAGTATTTACTAGAAATTCCCCGCCCCGCCCCGATACATTTTTATATTTATATATATATTTTTATTATATTTATAAAAAAAATATCACTATATATAAACACTTTTATGAGTTTTAAGCTATTTTTTGTTTTTTTGTTCATGCTTATCGTAAAATTTTGTTAGATGTTGTTCAAGTTTTAATATATTCGATTCTAACGGTCAACAATTCAACTTTATTCTTTTAAATATGTAATTTAACATGTGGATAATTTAAAATTGGTTTTATTTTTTTATATAAGTTTAGAGTCCCTTGAAACTAGGGATGGGCACGGGTCGGGTTTTTGGCCCACCCGAACCTGACCCGAAACTAATTATCCTAAAACCGACCCTGACCCGACCCAAAAATAAATATTCTAAACCCGACCCGACCTATAGAAAAAAATTAATTTTAGGGACCTAATTGTAAAAAAATAATTTTAAGAGGCATAATTATAAAAATAATAATTTTAAGGACTAAAATGTAAATAAAAAATTAATTTTAAGGACCTAATTATAAAAAAAAATATAAAGAGGGGGTATTATTACAAATATCCTTAAAAAATTTAGGGGAAAATTACACTATTAGTCCCGGGTCGGATTTTTTCACCCTAAAACCCGAAGCCGACCCGATCTCACCCTACACAAAAACCCGACCCGGCCCGACCCTAACCCGATTTTTCATAAAAATACCCGACCCGATCGGGCCGGGTTGGGTCGGAACCCGTCGAGTTCGGGTGCCGTGCCCATCCCTACTTGAAACCATAATTTGTGATTGTGGTGGAAGATTGTTCGAATCTAACATTTATCGTTGACGAAGATTAAAAATTTTAAAATTTTTCGGGGCGGGGCGGGGTCGGGTTTAATAACTTATAGATCAGGGCGGGTTCAGGGCGGCCAAAAACCCGCCCCGCCCCGTTGCCATCCCTAAACACTATTAGGAATTAAACACTATTTGTAATCTTTGTGGAGGTGCTGCAGGTGCAGGTGAAACGAGAAGTCACTTGTTCTTTGAGTGCTGTTTTTCTAAGAGTATTTGGGAGTCCATTCTTCGATCTTGTCGGATTAGCAAAACTATTCGTGGCTGGGAGGAAGAACTACAATGGGCAGTCTCATTTTTTTTAAAAGGCAAGTCTCTTTTGGTTACTATCTTACGATTGGCTTGGTTTGCATATGGTTAGTGCATTTGGGAGGAAAGGAACCCAAGGCAGTTTAGGGAGTTGGATAGCAGCACATATAGGGTCCTTCAAGGTATCGAGAAATTGTAAAAATTCGTTTACTTGGCAAAAGTATAAATAGATCCGATAATGTCAATACTCGGATTTGTATAAAGTAGGGTCTGTTGTAAATTTTTACAGACTCTGTTTACGTCCTTTGTAGCAGCTTGCTGCTTCTTCGGGTAATAAAATAAAAAATATCCACAAAACACTATTAAATCTAGTTGTTTAATTGTTAATTTGTTTATCAGTATTCGGAATAATTAATTTCTTGATTTTAGTAAATTACAAGGACCAATTTATGACAGATAAAAGTTGAAGGACTGTTTTCTCAATTTTATGAAGCATAGGGGTAAAATTCATAATTAAAGCTTTTGTGTCTCTATTTTGTGTGAATTTTTTTTGGAGTAATTACATAAAAAAATTACAAATTCAACTAAAGTTTTATTGTAAATTATATTGTGTAAGGATGAGTCTACCACGTGCGACGAACATTGTTGAATACCAATAACGCAGAACACTGTTGAACACCATTAAATTTCAAAAAAAAAAAACTAAAAAACACAAGGACTAGAATTATAATTAAAATTATTTTAAAAAAATAAAAATTAGATTTAATAAATTTGTTATATTTCTTTATAGTATTAAAATTTGATAGGTTTGAATCAAATATACCCAAATTTCCTAATATCATAAACCCTAATATCCCAACCCTTTGAATCCCTGCTGTCGGTGCTGCCTCCTCCCCCGTGATCCGGCCGGCTTGTCTCGCCGGCCTCCTGTGTGCATTGTTCTAGCCGTGAAAAAGTAAGTTTTTTACCTTTTTTTTGTCGTCGGCCATCCCAGTCGTCGTCGGCCGTTTCCGGCCTTCATCCGTCGTCCCCGGCCTGGCCACGACGAACCAAATCCCATCGCCGACGGCCCCAAATACCAAATCAGAAACCCTAATTTTTTAATTTCCCCAACTTCGTAAACTCTAATTTAACAAATTATAAACCCTAATCCCCAAATCAAAAACCCTAATTTTTTTTTTAATTTTCCCAATTTCATAAACCTATTTTAACAAATTATAAACTATAATCCCCAAATCAGAAACCCTAATCTTTTAACAAATTATAAACCTATTGGAACCGATGAATTGTGGTTAGGAATTAGTATTGCTAGAAATGTTTTATTGATGATAGTCTTGATCTTGAAGGTAAATTACATAGGTTGAAGTATGTTAGAAATTAGATTGTTGTGATGTTAATCTTCGATTGGAAGTAATGTTCATAGAACTGGAAATTGTTTTAGAACCGTAAAGGGGTAGAATTGATTCATTAGTATAATTTATAATGTTTGGAATTCTGAAAATTTAAGTGATGAACACTTATGAATTTGGATTATAGATTAAACAATAATTTTGAAAACTGTTCTGCTTGAATTTGGTGGAAATGAAACTGTTTTGATTTGTTAGTGTCTAGGGGAATGTTTTAACTTTGATTTGGTGCAATGAATTTGAGTAAGTTAAAGGGATAATTTTATAGTGAAATTTTTAAAAGAAAAAAAGTAGTAGAATTGGAGTGAGTTCAGCTAGTCTCTTTAGTGAGCTAGGCAGGGTACGAACTAGAGGTGGCAAACGGGTCAATCGGTTCAGGTTCGGTTCGGGTCATTTCGGTTTCGGTTATTTTGGGTCTGATATCATTCGGTTTAGATTCGGTTCGGTTTGAGTTCGATTCTATTATTCGGTTGATTTTCGGGTCTGTTGATTTTCAGTTCGGATCGGTTCGGGTCAATTTCTGGTTGATGGGAGATCGATCGGTTTTAATCAAGTTTTTAGGTTGGTCAGTTTTTTACACCCTTTATATGGCTTTATAAAGCCAATATATTTGACTTTTTGGTGAGTTGTGCGATTGTTCATATCTCATCTTTTTTATTTCTATTAATATCTTTTATTTATTTCGTGTTGTCTTCGGTTCGGGTCCATTCGGTTCGGGTCTATCAGTTCGGGTCCATTTCGGTTCAACTAAAAATCAGTTCAGTTTCGGGTTTCGGGTCAAATTTCGGGTAAGCATGTTCGGTTCGGTTTCGAGTTCGGTTCGAGTAAATCGGTTCGGTTTTCGGGTCTCGGGTCAAGTTTGCCAAGTCTAGTATGAACTGCCATGTCCTGGACAGTTTTGAAAGGGGGTCTGGTTTTAGAATCATATGGATTAAAATCATGTTTAAGGTTATATGGACAATAGATAACTCAGGGTACACTAATTAAACTTAATATTATTTGAATGAGCATAATTTGTGATAGAAACATTGCTTGAGGGTTATCTAGGGCAGTTTCGAATTGAAAAAAAATGAATTAGATGGTCCTTGTTGTTTTGTTAAATATGGATGATCATAGAGTAGTTTAGTTGATGTATGTTAGATTGGCATAATTATAGAACATGTATTAATATGATAGTAGTAGTAACCTTGTTGATAATGTTTGATCTTCTTAAATGGAAATTCTAATGAATCAAGATTTAAGATATGACTAATCTTAGAAGTTAGGTTGCAATAATGGTTAGAAAAATTCAGATTGTAACGCCCAGGTTTAGGGCCCGGGATTTTATCGATTTTGATCTAGGATTAGTTCGGGTTAAATGGGATTTAAAATGATAATTTTATAAAAGTTGCTTTTATTTACAAAAATGCCATTAATGAAAATGGAAGATGAGATTTTAAGTAAAAAAAATATTTTTGAAGCTATCTTCTTCCTCCCCTTCAAACCAAAAATCACGACACAAAACCTCCCCAAACCCCAAACACTGTTCCATCTCCTCCCTTCACGATTTCAAGAGCTTTCATCAAGGTAAATGTGGTTTTGACTTCTTCTCATCATCCTTAACGTTTCTATGGTCTTAGTTTTTCATAAACTCCATCTTTTTAAAGTTAATAAATGTTATAATCATGCTTTTAAGTGTAACATATCTTAAAATGGTGGAGTTTTGTTGAAATCCCGAAATGGGTATTTGTGAGTGTGTTTAAGGGTAGAAATCTTGAGTTTTTGGGGTAGTTTTGTGAGGGAATGTTGGGCTGATGGTGTGGTTATGCTTGGGGGTTGTTTTGAGCATGTTTAGTGATGATTTGGGTGATGAAATCGATGGGAAATTGCTGGGTTGTATTCAAGCTCGAAAATGAAGAGTTTTGGTTAGTTCTTGGTTTGGAAATGTAATGAAATGGTCTTGAGTTGTAATCTGATTTGTGGCAGTGATTTTGTGGATGTTTTGATGAGTAATACGCTGTTTTTGGTTGATTAGAAGCAAGGGAAAACATTGGAGAAGCATCAGGCTTGATTCCGGGAGATTTGGAGGCTTGATTGGCATTCTTGGCTTGTTTTGAGGGTGTTTGGTGAGTGGGCTGTTTTCAATGGTTTTAATTTGATTCAAAGTAGGTTGTTGAGGTATTAGATTGTGCTTGGTAGGCCAATCTAATGTGGGGTTAAGTTGGTAGCTTAATCTCTTGTTAGATCCTATGTGTTTCTCGTTAATATGCATAAATGAGGTCTTGTGTGATGTGATGATGTTTTTAGATTGTTTTTACTCTCCGTTTATTGTTGTTGTGTAGTCGATGTTGGTGTCGAACCTCACGTGATGGTTGTCGTTACTAAAGTGATGTGTAGTCCCACCGATAGTGACTAGTAGAAGAGTACGTTGATGTGTAGTCCCATCAGAAAACTACTAGTCGAACGGTGATGTGTAGTCCCACCGGGTTTTGTTTATGCATGTGCAAACCATGTATTGTGATGATTGTGTTTCATTACGTCTCCCTTAAATGGTTTTGTTATAAATCTACCATTCACGTTTTAAAACTGCATTGTTTTTGTGTTTAGAGCTATGCTCACTAAGCTTTACGCTTACGCTCCCTTCTTTTCCAACAATGCAGATCATTAGTGGCTTGGGAGGCAAGTGGGCAAGGAAGGAGTTTCTCGGAGTTCTCGGGTAGCTCAAGTATGGTTTATGTTTTGTAATAATGCTTAGACAATGAGAATATTAGGCTTGTTATGGAGTTGGTGTTCAAACTCCCTTACTATGGTTTGTTTATGTTTCAAGCATGTTTTAAATGTTGAAGCTATGTTATGTTGAGGTTTAATGTGGTCACGTATGAAATGCTTTGTGTTTGGCATGTTAATGTTTTGAATCCAAGTGTTTATGTAAGCCTTAGGCATGGAATCCATTTGTTGCTTGAATGCATGTCAAATGTTGTGATTAGGGTACCTTTGCATTGAAAGTGTATGTATGCATGCCTAGAGGTCCTAGATTGGTGTTTTGGAGTTGGCTTTGTGCCTAAACCAGTAAAATTCTGTTTGGTCGAGTCAGGGGTATTGATACAGTTAGGTTCGTATCGATACGACCTTCATGTCTCAGGCCAAGCGTATCGATACTCGGGAAGACGTACCGATACCATTTTTGCTACTGGAAATCTGAGATTTTGACGAGAAATTGAGGGTATCGGTACGGGCTTGGGCGTATCGATACGGTCATCTGATGTTGACTTTGGAATTTGACCGTTGGGAGCGTATCGATACCTGCCGTGGAGGGTATCAAAACGGGTCCCCAGGTTTGACTCTGGGGTGGGTTGATCGTTGAAGGCGTATCGATACGGTCCTTGCCGTATCGATACAGCCTGAGTTAAATGGCTAAAAAAATGTACCTTTAAGTGTTGGTTTGCTTGGGTCATTTTCGTGGTTGCTTCTCCGCTGTTTGCCTAACGCGCTTAGGATTAAATAAAGCATGTAGACAAGATAATTAAAAAAATAAGGTTGCTAATCAAAGTGAGGCCTTAGCGGGTTTCGCTTCGGTTTTCCTCGTGTAACCCGTTCGGTCCAGTCTATTGGCTAGGCCGGGACGAGGGGGTTACACAGATTGCTTGGGTAAATAATACCTTTCGATCCATGTGTTTAGTTGAGATGTATGTTTGTCTTGCTAGTTTCTCGGAAGAAAACATAGACTTAAATAAGTTGAAATAAAAGTGCTATAAAGAGAACCATTGTTATTCTTATTTGCCGAAACCGTGTATGCTTAAACTTTTTTCCATCCAATTCGTTTGAATGCTAGAGTGATCTTATGCATTAAGAAATTATAGACAGCTCCTGCCTATATTTCGATTTGGAATAATTTTAGTACCCATATTGTTTATTTATAGCTGATTGCTTGACCTATTGATATTTCTCTAGTAGTTCGAATATTAGCTTGGGTGCCCAGTTAGTTGTTTTCTTCTCTATTTAAGTAATTTCTTTTAGGTTGTTTGTGAGGGTATTACAATCGGTATTGCAGTTCTTGTTTAAATCAGTTTTTGATATCCAATTGCTTTCCCCCTTATTCTGTTTATGAGGCCATTGTATCTGTACCTTTTATATGATTTGATCGCATTTCATATTTTCTAGTATATTTATATATTTTCCATTTTTATTCTCCATTATTCACGGATTGATTCTAATAAGAAACTCAATTGTTTAAGATTTCTTTTTATTTTTTTTCATTTACAGATGCTTTTGATTTGCATTTCAAGCTCCATTAACCTTGTTACTTCTTTTAGTTGAAGTTTTGCTAAATGTAGCATCAGATTGATTCTGATAAGAAACTCAATTGTTAAAGATTCATTCTTGCTTATCTTTTTACTACTTGAAGTTTTTCTGGTCATTTGCCAGCTGTGAGTTGTGTTTCTATTATTTGAAAATTTCCTTTTATCTTTAAGCTCGGCTATATAATGCCCGAGTCTTTTTAAATTATAGCTAATTGGGGAACTTTTTTTCTTGTGGTTTCTTGCCATAAACTCGACGTGTATGTTTTTTTTGAGAAGTTGTATATTTCTTGTTTCACTAGTAGATAATGTTAGTGTTGCCTTTCCTGTTGTTATGATTCTATTTTGTAGAACTAAATGTTTTGATATAATAATTAAAAAATGTTTTGGACTAAACTGAAAAGAATTTAAAACATGCTTTTAGTCAAAACAACTTGAAAATATGTTTAAGGGTTTTTAAAGGCTTTGGAATAATTTAAAATGCTTTTAAAATAGTTAAACCAGTGTGTTGAGATTTAGGGGGCTCGATTCGATCAATCGTTCTTGCTCGCCAAGTGTGGAGAAGTTGGATAAATGGGTGTTTTAGTGGGAGGTGAAAATTTGGGAATTTGATACAAGGATTTATAGTGGTTCAACCTTCTAACAAGGTCTACATCCACTACCTTAGCTCCCCACTAAGGATTTCCAACAAATTCACTAAGAATTTCGTCCCCTTTTCTCGGATTAGGATGAAACCGTTACAACCCTCAAAGCTTTCTACCCAAAGCTTGAAGGAACACTCTCTTTACAAAGAAAGACTTAGCAAACTAAAAATCCCTCTAAAAGGTGTTTGTTTGCAATTCTAAGCACTCACCCAAAACCTAAACACTTGAGCAAATTTAACAATGTAAGCTCACAAGTGTTGTCTAAGCAAGAAATGTACACTTAAAGCTCTAGACAAATTTTGACATCATAATGTTGTAACAATTGAAGCATTAACCATTACAAGATGCTTGGAGGTCCCTTTTATACTCCCAATTGAGTTTGTAGCCGTTACTAGCCGTTGAGATTGAATTGGAGCCGTTTGAGTCTTTATTTCCCACCATAAATGCAGTTCTGCAGCTTGGCGTATCGATACCCTCTCAACCCGTATCGATACGGTCTCGAAGAGGAATTAGCCGTTGTGCTCTTCAGCTGATGCGTATCGATAGTCTTACCTAGCGTATCGGTACGGTCATGCAATTTAAAAGACCGTTGGGAAAATGGCCGTTGGGGTAGTTAGGCGTATCGGTACGCGATACAACCGTATCGGTACGCGACTAGCCGTTGGGCTATTTCAAAACACACCGTACCGATACGGCTAAGCGTATCGGTACGGGTTTTGGCTACTGGAATTCTGGTAGTTTGAAAACCCTAAGGCTTATCGGTACGGTTCAATACCGTATCGGTACGGTCACTTTAAAAGCCTAGTTTTGACTACTTTAAATACACTTTAAATCATTCCAAAGCCTTTTGAAAACCCTTAAACATATTTTCAAGTTGTTTTTGACTAAAAACTTATTTTAAATTCTTTGCAATTTAGTCCAAAACAATTTTCAAATATTATGTCAAAACTTAGTTCTACAATCTCCCCCTTTTTGATATAATAAAACCAACTTGAAAAATTATTTGGAATTCTCCCCCTTTAACTTTAAAATTTTGAATAAGAGATTAAAGATGTGAAATCAAATAAAGCTCCCCCTTATTCATTTGAAAATTCAGTTTTTCAAAACCAATTTCTCTCCCTTTTTGTTATATCAAAAATAATTTAAAATGACATTTAGCTCAAGATAACATAGGAGGCAAAAAAAATTGACACACTTAAAATTTTGGTTTTTGAAAATTGACTCCCCCTTACTCAAAGCATCATGAGAATGTTAGTTCAACATATATGATTATCTAGTTGACATAAATGAAAATAAATCAAATTAACACAAAAGCAACTAGATTTTACCACACTTGAACTCAAGGGAGGATGTGAAGCCTTCCTTCTTCAAGTGTTCTTCCTTTGTGTGCATGGAACCCCCCTCAATTTTTGACTTGTTGATCACTCTCCATCACACCTAGCAAAAGACAATCAAGTAATTTTTGGTATCCAAATTGCTTTGGATCCATAGACATTAGTAGCACAAAATTTAGTCCCCTTAGGAATCCATTTTTCAATTTCATCCTTTTTAGTTGAAGTGGTTAGTCCTTTTGGGACCCAAACACTTCTAAAACATTTTCCATTAACAAATCTAGGGGCACTAGATTGTCTTACATAAAAGTTTGATTTTCCAAAACTATTTTTCTTTTCAAGTTCATTGAAAATCAAATCTTTTTTCTTTTTGAACTTTAAGAAGCAAATTTTGTAAATCAAAACATTTTTGTTCAAAATCTTTCAACTTTGCTTCAAGTTCAAGATTGTTTTGGAAAGCAAATCATTTTCAATTTTTATTTTTGAAATCAACTTTTTGTTCTTGGAAAATGATGCCTTGAATTCCAAAAGCAAATCATCATAGGCATCTTGTAACTCATCAAATGTATAAGAATTTGAAATAGATGAGTTAGAAGTTACCTCCCCCTCATTGAGGGCCATCAAGCATAAGTGGGCTACTTCATTATCGGTGGAGTCTTCATCACTCCATGTGGCCACATATGCTTGTTTTGAAGATGATCCCTTCTTTTTGGATTTGTTGGAGTCCTTCATCTTCTTCATCGATTCATGCTTGGATTTTTCCATTTTTCTCTTCATGAACCGGGCGAATTTGTTGAAGAGATAGGCCATCTCTTCATCTTCACTTTCCTCCTCACTTGAATCTACATGATGGCATGTGGAGGATTTGAGAGCTACGACACTTGCATTGATGCCTAGCTCCATGATCTTCTTCTTCCCCATTGCTCTAATATCTTCCTTCTTCTTCTCCTCTTCTTTGTTTTTCTTCATTATTTGGTGAGTGAGAAGTGACCCCATGAGTTCATCAAGCTTCAAGGTTTTGAGATTCTTGGCTTCGATGATGGCGGTCATCTTTGAGTCCCATGACTCGGGAAGGGAGTAGATGAGCTTTCGGACAAGCTTCTCTTCCGAGATGTCTTCTCCATAACCTTTAAGACCATTGGTGATGGTGGAGAACCTATCAAACATCTTCTCGATGTTCTCTTCCGGATCCATCTTGAAGTTCTCATACTCTAAGGTGAGGAGCCCAATCTTGGTCTCCTTGACTTCATCGGTTCCTTCGTATGTGACTTCAAGCTTGTCCCATACTTCCTTGGCACTCTCACAAGAAGACATCTTCTCATAGATGGTTGGGCCAAAAGCACAAAAGAGCATGTGCAAGGCTTTGCAATTAAGCTCCATCTTCTTGCGATCGTCGGCACTCCATTTCGCTTTGCTTCCTTGAGGCACGAACGGACCATCTTCAACTATGTCCCATAGCTTGTAATCTCTTGACTTCAAGAAGAATTTCATCTTTGTCTTCCAATGGGCATAGTGATTTCCGTCGAAGAAGGGCGGTTTGTCGATGGATTGCGCCATTTGAGCCGGTTGGTGAAATTTCTATCAAGCTTGCCGGATCTTCTCAATAGGACGTGAATCCCCTTCGATTGAGCCAAGCTCTGATACCAATTGTTGAGATTTAGGAGGCTCGATTCGATGAACCGTTCTTGCTCGCCAAGTGTGGAGAAGTTGGATAAATGGGTGTTTTAGTGGGAGGTGAAAATTTGGGAATTTGACACAAGGATTTATAGTGGTTCAACCTTCTAACAAGGTCTACATCCACTATCTTAGCTCCCCACTAAGGATTTCCAACAAATTCAGTAAGAATTTCGTCCCCTTTTCTCGGATTAGGAGGAAACCGTTACAACCCTCAAAGCTTTCTACCCAAAGCTTGAAGGAACACTCTCTTTACAAAGAAAGACTTAGCAAACTAAAAATCTCCCTAAAAGGTGTTTGTTTGCAATTCTAAGCACTCACCCAAAACCTAAACATTTGAGCAAATTTAACAATGTAAGCTCACAAGTGTTGTCTAAGCAAGAAATGTACAATTAAAGCTCTAGACAAATTTTGACATCATAATGTTGTAACAATTGAAGCATTAACCATTACAAGATGCTTGGAGGTCCCTTTTATACTCCCAATTGAGTTTGTAGCCGTTACTAGCCGTTGGGATTGAATTGGAGCCTTTGAGTCTTTATTTCCCACCATAAATGCAGTTCTGCAGCTTGGCGTATCGATACCCTCTCAACTCGTATCGATACGGTCTCGAAGAGGAATTAGCCGTTGTGCTCTTCAGCTGATGCGTATCGATACGCTTACCTAGCGTATCGGTACGGTCCTGCAATTTAAAAGACCGTTGGGAAAATAACCGTTGGGGTAGTTAGGCGTATCAGTACGCGATACAACCATATCGGTATGCGACTAGCCGTTGGGCTATTTCAAAACACACCGTATCGATACGGCTAAGCGTATTGGTACGGGTTTTGGCTACTGGAATTCTGGTAGTTTGAAAACCCTAAGGCGTATCGGTACAGTTCAATACCGTATCGGTACGGTCACTTTAAAAGCCTGGTTTTGACTACTTTAAATACACTTTAAATTATTCCAAAGCCTTTTGAAAACCCTTAAACATATTTTCAAGTTGTTTTTGACTAAAAACTTATTTTAAATTCTTTGCAATTTAGTCCAAAACAATTTTCAAATATTATATCAAAACTTAGTTCTACACAGTGTTTTTCAAGTAAGCGTACCGATACGGTATGGTACTGTATCGACACGCTTTAGGGTTTTAACTACAGTGATATTCTAGTAGCCAAAACCTGTACCGATACGCTTTTTCCGTATCGAAACGATGTGCTTTAAATACCCAACAGCTAGTTCGCGTACCGATACGCCCAACTACCCTTAATGGTCAATTTCCCAATGGTCTTTTAAATTGTAGGACAGTATCGATACGCTTGCCACGCGTATCGAAACGCACCAGCTGGAAGTGCTCAACGGCTATTTTCTTATCGGGACTGTATCGATACGGATTTAAGAGTATCGATACGCTAAGATGTAGAACTACATTTATTGTGGGAAATAAAGGCTCCAACGGCTCCAATTCAACCCCAACGGTCTACAACGGCTATGAATTCTTTTAGGAGTATAAAAGAGACCTCCAAGCATCGAGGAAAGGTTAATGCTTCAATTTTCAACAACATTATGATGAAGAAATTGTCTTAGAGCTTAATTGTACATTTCTTGTAATAGACAACACTTGTGAGCTAAAATTGTCAAATTTGCTCAAGTGTTTAGGATTGGACCAGTGTGCTTAAGAGTGCAAACACACACCTAGAGAGGGATTTCATGTTTTCTTAGAATTTCTCTTTGTAAAGAGGGTTTACTCAAGCTTTGGGTTAGAAAGCTTTGAGTGTGTAAAAAGGTTGCCTCCTTAGCCTAGAAAAGGGGAAGAAATCCTAGTGAATTTCTGAGCCTAGTGAATTTCTGAGAAATCCTTAGTGGGAGCTAAGGTAGTGGATGTAGGTGCTTATTCGAAGGTCGAACCACTATAAATCATCGTGTTATTTAATTTTTCGCTTCCACGACCAACCATCCAAAAATCCAACTTCTCCACCACTTGGCAATCCATTTCGGTTGAAGGAAATCGAGCCTATCAAGTCTAACAATTGGTATCAGAGTGAGGCTGAATTGAAGGGGATTAACATCCTATTGAGGCGATCCGGGAAGCTTGATACATCAATTCAATCAACCGATTGAATGGCGCAATCCATCGACAAGCCACCATTCTTCGACGGGACCAACTATGCATATTGGAAGGCAAAAATGATGTTCTTCATCAATGCCAAAGATTACAAGCTTTGGGACATAGTTGAGGATGGTCCGTTCGTGCCACAACGAAGCAAAGTGGAATGGAATACGGATGACCGCAAGAAGATGGAACTAAATTGCAAGGCTTTGCACATTCTCTTTTGTGCATTTAGCTCTAACATCTATGAGAAGATGTCTTCTTGTGAAGATGCCAAGGAAGTTTGGGACAAGCTTGAAGTCACATACGAGAGAACCAACGAAGTAAAGGAGACCAAGATCGATCTTCTCAACTTAGAGTATGAGAACTTCAAGATGAACCCAGATGAAGACATCAAGAGGATGTTCGGCCGATTCTCCATAATCATCAATCAACTCAAAGGTTTTGGAGAGGAGATTTCGGAAGACAAACTTGTTCGGAAGGTGATTTATTCACTTCCCGAGCCATGAGATTCAAAGAATACGGCCATCATTGAAGCCAAAGACTTGAAGAAGCTCAAGCTTGATGAGCTAATCGAATCTCTTCTTACCCATTAGATGATGTATCTACCTTTGAAGAAGGGGAAGGAAAAGAAGATCAAGAAGCAAGGCATTGATGTCAATGTCATTGCTCTCAAATCCTCCAAGTGCAACCATGGTAAATCAAGCGAGGAAAAAGATGAAGAAGAAGAGATAGTTCATCTCTTCAAAAAGTGTGCCCCATTCATGAAGAAAGCAATGAAAGAATTCGAACATGAATCAATGAAGAAGAAGATGGCAAGCACTTCAAGCCATAATAAGAAGGCATATGTGGCTACATGGAGTGATGAAGATTCCACCGACTATGAACAAGCCAACCTTTGCCTTATGGCCATCCAAGAAGATTCAAGGGTAACTTCTAATTCATCTACTTCTACTTCTTATTCTTTTGATGAATTACAAGATGCCGATGATGATTTGGTTTTAGAGTTTAAAAATCACATTTTGAAAACAAGAAAGTGGTTTCAAACTTGAAAATCCAAAATGATTTGATTTCTAAAACCAAAGATGAACTTGAAGCAAAACTCAACGAGTTTGAGCAAAAATGTCTTGATTTACAAAATTTGCTTCATAAAGTTCAAAAGGAAAAATATTTGATTTCCAAAGAGCTTGAAAAGAAAACAAATTGTGGAAAATCAAATTTTTATCAAAGACAATCTAGTGCCCCTAGATTTTTAAATGGTAAATGTTTTAGAAGTGTTTGGGTTCCAAAAGAACTAATCACTTCTAACAAAAAGGATGAAATTGAAAAATAGATTCCTAAGGGGACTAAATTTTGTGCCACTAATGTTTATAGATCCAAAGCAATTTGGATACTAAAAATTACATGATTGTCTTGTTTAGGTGTGATGGAGAGTGATCAACAAGTACAAATTTGAGGGGGGGCTCCATGCAAACAAAGAGAGCACTTGAAGAAGGAAGGCTTCACATCCTCCCTTGGATTCAAGTGTGGTAGTTTAGTTTTATTTCTTTTAATTCAACTAGTTTAATCATATATGTTGGACTAACATTGTTTGATGCTTTGAGAAAGGGGGCCAATTTTTTTAAACCAAAATTTTAATTGTGTCAATTTTTTTTACCTCATATGTTATTTTGAGCTTAAAGTCATTTAAATTCTTTTTGATATAACAAAAGGGGGAGAATTATTTGGTTTGAAAAATTGATTTTTCAAGTGAATAAGGGGGAGCTTTACATGGTTTAATTTTTAAAATTCTCTTATTCAAAATTTTTAATACTAAGGGGGAGAATCCCAAATAATTTTTCAAGTTGGTTTTATTATATCAAAAGGGGGAGATTGTAGAATTAAATGCTTTGATATAATAATTGAAATTTTTTTGGACTAAATTGAAAAGAATTTAAAACATGATTTAAGTCAAAACAACTTGAAAATATGTTTAAGGGTTTTTACAAGGCTTTGGAATAATTTAAAATGCTTTTAAAGTAGTTAAACCAGTGTTTTTCAAGTAACCGTACCGATACGGTATAGTACTGTATCGATATGCTTTAGGATTTTAACTATAGTGATATTCCAGTAGCCAAAACTCATACTAATACGCTTTGTCCGCATCGATACGGTGTGCTTTAAATACCCAACGGTTAGTTCCCATACCGATACAGTTGTATCGCGTACCAATACGCCCAACTACCCCCAATGGTAAATTTCCCAACTGTCTTTTAAATTGTAGGACCTTATTGATACGCTTGCCACGCGTATCGATACACATCAGCTGGAAGTGCTCAACGACTATTTTCTTATCGGGACCGTATCAATACAGATGTAAAAGTATCGATACACTAAGCTGCAGATCTGTATTTATGGTGGGAAATAAAGGCTTCAACGGCTCCAATTCAGCCCCAACGGTCTACAACGAATATGAACTCTTTTATGAGTATAGAAGGGACCTCCAAGCATCAAGGAAAGGTTAATGCTTCAATTGTCAACAACATTATGATGAAGAAATTTGATGAGTAGCTAGTTTGGTCAATATTTTAGTGCTAATTACGCTTAAATGGTTGATTTGTGATGCTGAATTGTGGTATATTATGTGCTTTTCTGTGCAGGACTTCATGGCTGGAAAACAAATTAGAAAAGGTTAGATTCTGCAAGTTTTCTGGAGTCATGGCTGGATTAGTGGGCATGAATTGGGGCATGAATGCGCTGACTCGACGACATATCAACAGGCTTCTAGAAGATAACTTCAGCAGCGCGTGATACCTTATCAGCCGCGTTCCAGATCACTTATCAGCCGAGATTTGGATCAAAGCTTGGGGGTTATCTTTTATTTTTAAATTTAAACATTTTAGGATTTATTTATTATCAATTAAGAATTATCTCTTGTATTTTAGATATTTTGAGGATTATCTCTTATCATTTTAGAGTTATTTTAGGGTTTTAGGATGCTATAAATACCCCTTTGGGGTGAAACTCAAATCATCTCTTGTTCTTAATTTTTATTTGTTTTTGGGAAATTTTACTTTAATAAAGTTTTATTTTTCCATAGCCAAAGGCTAAAGCGATGGCTCGATTCCAAAGTGAGGAATGAAAAGTACTTAAATAACTTCAAGTGTTTTCTCTCAGTTTTCTAAGCTTAATTTCAAAAATCAGAATGATTTTAAATCCAAAGATTGACTTTGGTCATGATGTTGTTTTTGGTTAAATATTTGGGAGGAAGGATCGGCTATTGAAGCACATTAGACTTCCTGGGAACACACTTAGTAAATTGATTACTAAGAGAAAATTGAGATCGAAACCGTTGTTATTGAAACAACACAATCCGAGTCGGGTTTTTCTAGAACTTTAAAACTGTTTATTTTTAACAGCGATAGCCGCGGTTAATCTTACCAGAAAAATAGAATCTAAAAATTGATTTTAAATTATCTGTTTACCGGAGAGAAAAAAAGTCTCAAGGATTGATCCTTGTAACCGACGTGAATTCTGAAGTAAAAATTCTTTTCCGATGATCCGAGGAAACTAATTCATAGCCAATGCCTAAGGCTTATTCATAATTACCAAATCTATTTCTTTTAAAACCTCGCTTTAATTTCTTTGTGTTCTTGCTATTTCGCAAACCCTTTTTTTTACTGAAATATTATTCAACTCTCCTCTTGGCTCACCGATTGAACAGACATTAATCAGGAAGTTTTCTGAGTCCCCGCGGGATCGACTCTTACTTCTCTTTTACTACGTATTATTTTCTTTATTTATTATCAGGGAAGAAGGAATTATTTTTGACGCGAAAACGACGCGTGTCAAAATTGTCTTAGAGCTTAACTATACATTTCTTGTAATAGACAACACTTGTGAGCCAAAATTCTCAAATTTGCTCAAGTGTTTGGGATTGGTTGAGTGAGCTTAAGAGTGAAAACACACACCTATTGGAGGGATTTCATGTTTTCTTAGAATTTATCTTTGTAAAGAGGGTTTACTCAAGCTTTGGGGTAGAAAGCTTTGAGTGTGTAAAAGGGTTGTCTCCTTAGTCTTGAAAAGGGGAAGAAATTCTTAGTGAATTTGTGAGAAATCCAGAGTGAGAGCTAAGGTAGTGGATGTAGGTTCTTGTTCGAATGTCGAACCACTATAAATCATCATGTTATTTAATTTTTCGCTTCCACCACCAATCACCCAAAAATCCAACTTCTCCACCACTTGGCAATCCATTTCGGTTGAAGGAAATCGAGCCTATCAAGTCTAACATATTTTAATTATCTGGTTCAATTTTTTCGGTAGATAATAAGTTGTTGTTATGAATTTATTTTTTTATAGTTATTTCTTGTTGTTTCCTAATATTTTAATTTCCCCGAATTCATAAACCAAATTTAGGGTGGCTGCAGTAGATGGTTGATCTAGTGGGATAGTAACGGTTTGGAATAGAATTAAATTAGTCTTAGCTAGTTGTTTGGCATCCAACCATGAGTTCTTAAATGAAGCTGTAGTAATCAAAAGAGGAGGAAAAAATAGACTGCAAACAAATCCAACTATGACACAACAAAAAATTGCAATTCCTAAGTTTGGATCAAGCTTGAAATATCAAAAACTCACTAACCTGGTGTAGTTAGCAGTCTCCAAATTCTATCCTTTTAGACTTTTCAGCAAGAAGTAAGTAGAATCCTTATTTTGAACTTGAGGGAATCGTACAATGGTGTAGAAGTTCAAATAAAATATTTTGATGCTAGAAAATTTGTAACACCCCTAAGATGCAGGGTAGTCTCGACCATTAAAATGAGAGCAAGTTTAAAAAAAATAATAAGAAGAGGGAAAGAAAAGATTTTGTTGTTAAGAGGACTCGAACCTGTGTTTTGTACCAAGTAACCGTATGCCTTAACCGTTGAGCTAAGGCAATCCTTAGACTCAGTTTGCTTTGGTTTAATTTTTAAATCAAATATGTGGTTATAAAAAAAAGAATAGTAAATAAATAAAAAGGGTCTGAAATACCTGCCCCTAATTGAGGCATTCATCTGTATCGTGATGTGGGGGAGACATTAAAGAGGATTCCAGAAGCTTTCCCCCAAACCTTTCACCTTCCCTGTCGGACCCCGCCCGATCCCGGTCACCGTCGCTCCGTGGCGTTCACCGCCACCACCGCTGGCTTCCCCATCGAGCCCCGACCAAAACCCCCATAACCACGCGCCGTCTACCCTCCCCGATCAGCGTGTATCGCCATTCGAAGCTTCATCAGAACCTTAGGGTTCTAGCTTTTTCCGACCGCCTCCAACGTCGCCTCGTGCTTTGCTCGCTGCCAACGTCTTCCCGGTGTCGAGGAGAGCACAACGCCGGTCACCAACCGCCAGATCGACGCGTCCGAAGCCTCGTCGGAGACTCCCCTCGTCCGTCCAAATTAGGGTAAGTTTGGTAAGTGTTTCGGCCTAAATCTTGAATTTTTGAGTTGTGGATGAGAAAATGATGGCAATGGTGTGATCGGGGGTGTTTTCCGACCCATTTTCGACCGGGAAAGGCCGCGTGTGGGCTTCACACGCCGTCCAAGGCGGCCGGGAATCGCCGGGAAAGAACCAGCTGGCTCAGACCCGGTCTGACCTCGGACCGAGCTGCCCAAACCGGTCCGTCCAAACCGGCCCAAGTCTAGTAGTAAACCAAGCCCAATAACCGACCCGACCCGTTGACCCGTACCCGACCCATTGACCGAGTTCACTCGTCCGAGTCAACTCAGTGAGTCAACTCATCCGAGTCAACTCAGTGAGTCAACTCACCCGAGTCAACCCAGTGAGTCAACTTGCCGAGTCAGCCTTGGACTAGTGATGTCAGCGTTGACTTTGACTTTGACCGCTGACGTCAGCGTTGACTTTGACAAAAAAGTCAACTTTTTCCGGAAAGCCCTATTTCATGTTTTTCGACGTCCTGAATTCGATTTTAAAGCTCATTTCGGAAATTCCAACCCGAAAGCCTCCGAATTGGACTTTGAACCCGAGAAATCATGTGTTTAGTTTTTTTTCTAATTTAAGAGTTATGTGATCAAATTAAGGATTGATTATGGATTATATTTAATTGAAGGTATTCATGTGTCTTCGTATCCGAGAAGTAGAGGACGTTGAATTCGGGTTCGAGTTTGATCAAATGGAGTACCACGGTCGACCTATATAGCAAGGATTCAAGGTAATACACTGCTACCTCTTGTATGCTTGTGAACATGCTAGTATTCGGTTAATGCATGCATACATATGATGATGAGTACCGTTAATTCTGCTTAAGTCTAACCAGATATGAAAATGTATGGCGTTATAGATAAGTTTGGAATAATCAAATGAGAAAGATGATAAATCAAAGAATCTGGAATCCAACAAATAATTAATTAGTCGATCAATCTCCAAACCCGATTAATAATGTAAATTTTTCAAACAACAGAAATATTGGAGTATATAATTACGAAAATGCCCTTGATGTGAAAATGACAGAAATACCCCTGATAATGAAAGTGGTGCTGAAACCTACACTAAATTCGGTAAAACAATTGATTCATCTAACAATCTCGAATTACTCAGAGAGATGCGATAGTAAGACTTAAACATTCAAGAGAGATAAGCACTCGGATTTAGCGTAAATCTTGAATAAACCTATGAAGATAAATTTGTGGGGGAAACTCTTTATATGTTCGGATCAATCAAACTATCAGAAGATACATAATTGCTATTAGTGGCTGAATCGAGTAATAGAATTGAAAATACCGGTACAATCGAGTTATCAAATGACCAAAATGTGCTTGGGCATTGGAATTTCTAAATTAATAGAGATGATGGGTTTATCCTCGTGTTTTGGAAATAATGGATGGTTGGAAAATGGTCGAAAGGACCGAAGTAATTGAAAATACTGACGTGTACGAATTGGCTAAAAGAGACTAAGATGCCACTGGGCACCCAAAACTACCGAATTAACCATATGAAGAGATTTAAACTAGTGATTAAGATGATTAAGTGGTTCAAAAGGCCCTAAAGAACGTGAATGACTGCACAAAAGAAAAATCGGGATGCCCTCTTGACTGAGATAAGTTAAAGCTTCGAAATCATGAACTTTTGATCGCACGCAAGTGATTGAAATATTCAAATGGGTTGAAGTTTGGGTTAAGTATGTCAATCATTTCTTAATACCCAAATTGGCCTAAATGCATGTTCAACCTCTCGAGGCATGTTTCGAGATAATGTGACAGCGATTCATACAGATGTATAACACAGTCAGAATTAAATAGTGAACACAGGAAAAGTGCACCGATTTGAATGCTTGGAAAGTAATGTATCGGTGAGATGAGTATAGTGGAATGGTCTTTTTTAATCAAATTGTATGCTTTTATTAATGATAAAAACATACGAGAAAAATTTCCATGTGCCTCATTAAAAACCCCCCTAATCCTAGTTGGAGGAAAAGAGTACACATGGAAATTACAACACAAAATCTATAAAAAACAACTAACAATCAAATTACGACCGAGCATGAGCTCTATCCTCATGACATAACCCCCTCAGCTCCACCGGCATCCTTGGAAATTCCTGACAATCCAGGGAACCATCCCTCATAGATTTTGCCAACCAATCCGCCACTCTATTCGCTTCTCGAAAGATATGCCTAATCCGAACATCCCAATCCCGCCGAAGAAGATCCATAATTTTATACCACAAGGGTCCATATGTCCCTCCGCCATCCTTATTATTTAGAAGCCGAACCGCCTCCAAATTATCCATATCAATCCGAACCTTTCGAAATCCAAGATACCAAGCATGGCGCAAACCCTCAAACACTCCCCACAATTCCGCTTCCATCACCGAACACATCCCAATCGACCTCGCAAACCCAAAATCCCACACCCCTTCGCTATTACGTATAACACCCCCACACGCCGCAATGGAATCCGGTTGCGCCACGGAACCATCCACATTGAGCGCCACATAGCCCCCAGTCGGCAGCTGCCATCTACGCTCCGCTCCAACCGAGTCCCCTGCAGCGCTACGCCCACACACTCCTACAGTTGCTTGCCCCGCAATCCTGCCAGCACCAGTGTGCACTGCAGTACCACACCCACGCACACTAGCAACAGCATGGCCCGCGTCACTGCCAGCACCAGCGTGCACAGCAGTGCCGGCCTGCACACCCCCACCCCTGCTGCCCAAACCAGCCCGCAATGCAGCCATACCACAAGCATCCGCGACTAACCGAGCACAAAGCTCACCTCGCGTTTCATGCGCAACAGTCATAGGATCGAAAACAGCACGATTCCTCGATGTCCATAAAACCCACAAGGCAACACCAAAGCTTAAATGGCCCTCATCTTCTTTTCGCGCAAAGTACTCTGGAGAAAGGATATTTTTCCGAAACCAAACCCAAAAATCCAAGGCGAAAAATTCCACCCAACGCTCGTGCTTAACCAATCCCATCCAAACATCCATCGCCAATGGGCACCAACGGAAAATATGATCCAGAGACTCCACATCCGCACCACAAGTTCCACACCTCATATCGTTGGCCATATGGCGTCTCACTCTTTCTTCATTTGTTAACACTCGCCCATGAGCAACAAGCCATAAAAACATCCTTACCCGCGGACTACCTTTATATCCGGCGATAGTCCCCCAAATATGATTCAGAGGCCCAAAGATCTTCGGAATACGACTTGCATAAGCGGCCTTTAAAGTGAAGAGCCGCCGCTCGCTTCCTTCCCAACCGAAACCATCGTCACAAAAATTAGCATCCGGTGGCACTATCGCAGCAAGCTTGAGTATAATCTGATACGGTAACTTATCCTCAAATTCTGACCAACTCCACTGTCCCAATGGATCAACCATGCCAGCAACTGAAACATACGGTAAGTTCCCCGCTATCGCCGGAGAAACATAAGTGATTAAAGGTTCGGCATCCTGTATCCAACGATCTCGCCAAAAATCAATACTACTCCCGTTTCCAATAGTACAAACAGTTCCATTCCGCACATCATTCCACACCACGCTCAGGCCTTTCCAAAGACGAGAACAGTTCCGCCTCTCAATCGAAACCGGAAGTCGCCCTTCCCATTTATACTTTTTGCGCAAAACCTGAACCCACAACTGATCAGGTTTGCATATAACCTGAAAAGCCATCTTCATCATGAAAGCCTCATTCTGATCAGCAATATGGCGGAAACCCAAACCACCCTCCGTTATCGGACAACAAACTTCATCCCACCTAACAAGATGCATCCCTCCCCTATTGTCATTATGGCCCCAAATAAATCGCCTAATGCATTGTTCAATCTCTTCGCATGTGCTTTTTGGCAGGACAGTTGTCTGCATCACATAATTAGGAATAGTCGCAAGAACCGCCTTAGCAAGCGTTACTCTACCTGCCAGTGATAGCGTCTTCGCCTTCCACCCCGTCAAGCGATCTTTAACCTTTTGAACCACATACGATTCTTTGGTAACCCTCTTGTGCAAAAGCAGCACCCCCAGATAACGACCAAGGTCCAGAACCTCCGTGAAACCGAACTGACCACTGATATGATTGCACAAGCCAGTATCTACATTATTAGAGAAGTAAATACTCGTATTCGCAATACTAACCTTATGCCCGGATACCTCACAAAACCTAGTCATGACACGACTGAGCACATCCAACTGGGAAGGAGAAGCTTCCGCGAAGAGAACCATATCGTCCGCGAAGAATAGATGCGAGATTCGCGGACCATGCCTCACCAATCTAATTGCCCTCCACTTGTTACTTTGAACCTCACCATGAATCGCCTGAGCTAAACGCTCCATGCATAACACAAACAAATAAGGTGACAAAGGATCCCCTTGTCTAATACCTCTAGTGGGGCGAAAAGCATCAATCAAATTACCATTCCAAAGCACCTGAGTAGACACCGATGAAACGCAATGCATGATCAAACTCCGTAAATCACCTGGAATACCCAAATCACAGAGCGTGTCCTCAATAAAACCCCACTCGAGTCTGTCATACGCTTTCTCCAAATCCACCTTGATCGCCATCCAGCCCTTCTTACCTTTCTTCCGACACATAGAATGAATCACCTCCTGAGCAATAACAATGTTGTCATTGATTGATCTCCCAGGGACAAAACTAGCCTGGCTAGGCGATATCCAATCAGGTAAGAATACCTTCAGCTTGTTAACAACAAGCTTAGTAACCACCTTATACAGCACCGTACAAAGGCTAATCGGCCGGAACTGGCTCATCGACTCAGGCGCGGCAACCTTCGGAACGATAACCAAAATTATCCGATTTATCGCCTCCTCCATCGGACGCCCTGCAAAAACCTCACGCACATAACGACATACACTCGGACCAACCGTACCCCAGTTCTTTTGATAAAACCCAACGTGTAGGCCATCAACACCAGGAGCCTTAAAAGCGCTCATACTAAAGACCACACCCCGAATCTCGTCGTCCGTAACATCCATGGATAAAGCTGCAAGACCTGTAGAGCTAACAGGCGGAAAACACCCTCTGATAGAATAAGAAGCAGTATCACAACCTGAACTAGTAAAAAGCTCTTTAAAGAAGCTGATAGCCATGCCTCGCAACTCACTTTGAATCGAACACCAGGAATTATCAGCCCTCTTCAGCGCTAAAATTGTGTTAGTGCGTCGACGGCTAGAGGCACAAGAATGGAAAAACTTAGTATTCCTATCGCCAAACATATTCCATTGGCTTCTCGCCTTCTGAAACCACAAGGTTTCCTCATAGAGCAGCACTTCATCAAGTTCTTCCCGCAGTGATCTTTCCAACTCAATGAGGAAGGAAGAATGCTTAACACGTAGTGCCTTGTCAATGCCCCTAATTCTTGCTCTTAGCTCTCGCTTCCGCACGCCAATATTCCCAAACACATTCTCATTCCAATCATGAACCTTAGATTTAAACAAATCCATATTAGCAAGAACATTACCATCACTGGGCCAGTGTTGCGACAAAAAATCCACAAAACCTGGATGTTCCTGCCACACAGTTATAAACCGAAAAGGCCTCTCTTCTTGATACAACTGTTTTGCCTGGGTCCTAAAGAACAGGGGGCAATGGTCCGACCCCAATCTATCCAAATGGATAACATGAGATTCCGGATACCTCGTCGCCCATGCACAATTAATCAAACAACGGTCAAGCCTCTGATATAAATCTCCTCTCCTCCACGTAAACGGATCCCCCTAAACGGTACCTCCAGCAAACCAAAATCAACCATAAAGTCCTGAAATAATTTACTCACCCCTGAACCTGAGCAAGATCCACCCAACCGCTCATCACTACGAAGAATAGAGTTGAAATCCCCACCCAACAACCAAGGTTTATCAAGACCTGGATTGAGATCAAGAAGATGGTGCCACAGAAACTTACGTTGTGCCGCGATCGGACAAGCATACACAGCAGTAAAAAACATACCCTCAGCCTCGTGCACTCTTCGAACATATCCATGAATGAACTGATTAGCAATATTAACGATATCCACAGTCACCGTGTCACGCCACAGAATCCAGATACCACCACTAAACCCATGCGCTTCGACCCGATAAGAATTTGAAAACCCCAACCGCCTAATCACCTTATCAGCAATCACACCACTGACCCTCGGTTCCATAATAACAACCACCTCTGGCCTAAATTCCCTAACAAAGTCTCTAAAATGCCGTTGGAAAGGAGTGCTTGCCGCACCCTGACAATTCCAAAAGAAGAAATTAATCATTAAAAAATACATGCAAAAACACCATCATACCTCAAGCACGAGGGACTTAATTCTCCTTATCTCCAACCTCTGTCGCGTCCACCAACATGGCATTATCAACAACGATATCCTCGAGGCCTTTCCCAGATAGGCTTGCAGGCGGAACCAATTCCCCCACTCCAGTGACTAAGTTAGAAGAAGGGTATTGGTTCGCCTCCATAATGGCATCTATCCGGTTCGAGACAGACTGAATATACTCAGCAAGAACCGCTCGTGGAGGGATACGATACGCGGCCTGCTTCTTGATTCTCAATCCACGCTTACTATCATCCCCTAAGCTCTTTTTTGAAGACCCGTTAACCCCTTTGATACCTCCTACACCCTTCCCTCGTTTCTCCATACCACTTTCCTGGATAACAACAGCCGCATGATTACCTTGCAAAACTTTCAGATTGTGCTCAAGGACAACCGGCGCTGCCCCAGCTTTGATAGGCGTCACAATGGTCTCTTTAATCACCTTACTCGAATTTTTACCCCTCGACTCATTACTTCCTCTCACCCTTCCACCTCCTACATTAGATCGCACCTCACCAACCACACCCTTTCCATGAGTATCAGTCCTAGGATTCACCTCCCTATCAGCATTCACTTTCGGTTCATGATCCCCCTAAAAAACCGCATTGTTCAGAACATTAAACCTCGAGCCTGAAGCTCTATCCGCACCCTCCTTACCACCTTCACCAATTGCAACTTCCCTCTTCCCACGTCTTTTCGCATTATCAACTTTCATCCACAGACCATATAATGCCAAAGGAGCATCCAGATCCACCACCCCATCTTTTTCCTTGCACTGCTCCTCAGATTTCTGACCCATAACGTCACACATATGCTCCTCATGTCCATAAACTCCACACTTATAGCAAATGTGCTGGAGGCCCTCATACTCAATCGGTTGCAAAAATCCATCTATTCCCAAATACGACACTAACGGCTTATTCAGGTTAACCATGATAGCTAACCTAGCAAATTTTCCTCGGACGCCAACCTCAGTGCTATAATCAATTTTCACTATCCTTCCAATTTCCATCGCAATTCTTCTAAAGAAAGCCTTAGAATAATACTTGTACGGAAGGCCATGAAGTCTTACCCAAACGATTAGATGAGAAGGGTGAGTCTCCTGCGTCGAAAACGATCTACTCCATGGCTGTACTGTGAGATACGATCCAAAAATAGTCCACGGCCCTGCTGTTAGCGCATGAGAATAATTGCTTTCCAAAGCGAAACGAACCAGAAAATATTCGTTTTCGATATCCACCACCTGAAACTCTCCACTTGGCTGCCACAAAGCACGGATTCTATTTAGCAGTGCGCGATATCCAATTGACTTCCCAAGGAGTCTGACGATAACAGTCTTGCGCATACTCCAATCCAATTTTTCATGAGCCCGTTCCGAAAACTGAATTTTCGGAAACAATCCGCCCCTATCCACTACCACATCCTCATCGCCAATCTCAAACTCATAGTCGATTGCATTGTCAACGTTACCCTTAGGACCCCGCTTGGCATCGCCAGCTACCGCCGCCGCGTACGATGGTTTCGCTTGCACATTTTTTCCATTGTTCGCATCATCTCCACCATGCAATAAAACAGCGACCGATGGCTGAACCAAACCATCACCAGCAGCGATCACACCGCCGCTGCTGCCACTCCTCCCATCATCCTCGGCGCTCCGCCCCTTCTTCTGGCACCGCTGCTCCTCAGCCGCCAGCGGAGACCCCGGCCGCTCAAGGGAACCCTGCACATCAATTGTTGGTGCATCCTCTATATGCTGATCGCGCACACCCCCTCGGCCAGCAGTCCCCTTCTCCGCTAGACCTTCCTGCCCTGACGACATCGCTTCCTTATCAGGCGGCCTCCCCGGTGCAAACCCTTCCGCCACAGCCGCTGCCCGGCCGGCGTCAGAAAGAGGATCGCTAGCGTCCGTGATCTTCGGAGAAAAAGAGAGCATTAGGGTTGACTTTTAATATTTAGAAAATTTAAATTTTAATTTCGTACAATTTCTATAGTGGAATGGTCTTTGAAGCCTAGTAAACTGTTGGAAATCTTTAGCGCGACAAATCATTGACCTATCCCCTCGGGATCAGTTTATGGAACTGCCTCGAAGTGTTAAATGACCAAAATGCCCTTATTGGTCAAATGATCAGAACAATCTTGACATATTTGAGATCCTAACCGATCGTATCGTATCAATTTTCGAATGCTTGGTCGGAGACATTGATTACGAGGCCCCCTTGAGATAGGGACATCGTTTCTGAAATCGGTTCAGAATTGTTAAAAGTTCATTGTTTCATCTCTCCTTGTAAATACCAAGTATCTCTGAGAAATAAATGGTTCCTTTTAGTGTGTTCGAAGTGCACATAAATATTCTACCGTCCTGAACCTCAGGCTTTCTTTCAATACGAAATATGGCTTTTATCAAACCGAAATATACCTATGTATCTGAACAAAAAGAGAGAGAGAAAAAGAAAATAAAATAAAAATTTATATGCTCGCTAGTAATTGTTTAATCGAAAACTAAAGTTTACTTTATATTCAATGTTATTACTGATTAACAATGATTGCTACCGAATATTATTATTATCGATCATTATCAACTATCACCGATTACTACCGATTACTATTGTCACTACCTAGACCGTTACCGGGATATTTTTGGGATAGAGTATGAAGTTACCGTAGGTTCAGCCTTGATCAGGCTGGTAATTCCTTACCGTTTCAGGTTCTTATGCTTTGGCTAGGGTAATTCTTTACCGTACCTAAGGTATCCCCTTAGGCTGGCACCTACGCCCAATGGGCCTGGGTTAATGCCCGTGATAGTTGTAGTTCTGGGGAACTGCATACCGAAGTTTGGTTGGAGGGTAGATAGAAAATCTAAAATGAACCTTATCGTTAAAATCATATAACCGTGAAATAGCGTTCACCACACCGCTACTTTGTATGTGTTAACTTTGCACTGTTGGAACACACTAAGCCTCTGATTTAATTATCGCAATTCATATTTTGTCTAACTCTTCGGTCTATATATTCCTAGCAGGATACTCAGTGATTGAATAAAGAGCAATTCTACTATCTTCATGTATACCGCTTCTTTGAAATATCCGACCGTATTTTTAGAGCCAATTGTTCCCCGAAACACTATGACAGTGTTATGCCTACCATATATCTACATGTTACTTATAGCATCCATTGGTAGTTCTGTATTACTGAGCTTTTCGAAGCTCACGTTGTTTTTACCACTGCAGGTTAAAAGAAACCTTGCATGGCTCGATGACCGACTACAGAGTTGGAGTTCTCTCGGTGTTGCTTTTGGAGTACGGTACCGGCATAGTTAGTGGCCATGCATGTTATGTATTATTTTATGATAGTGTCTGTAAAACGTTTTTTTAAATCCTATTATATGTTTAAATGCTTTCAGGAAATGGTATGTTAAAAAGAGGTTATCGTTACAATTTAATAAGTGTTTGAGAAAAAATGCTTTTATGTGTGTCTTTATTGTGGGTCGCTCTTGTGACCCTAATGTGACTTTCTAGGATCCGTTGTAACGCATAGGCGGGTCTAGAGGGTTACAAAATTTATTGGCAGATTGTTGTAAAGATACATGGGGCCTTAGGGACTGTTTGGTAAGAAATTAGAGGTTACAACTTGTTACTAATGCTTGGTTAAATTGTTTGATATAATTAGATAAATAAAGGGATGATCTAGAGAAGCATAAAGTAGATCATGTGGTGAAAAGGCATAAAGGAATTGTGATTCGCGATCATAATTAGCTTGGATGGTGATATGTTATGCAAATGTTTGCTTAGTTTGAGATTAACTGTATAATTTTTGGCTTATCATTTGCATGTTTGAATGAAAGAAGAAATTGCTATATATTATGGAAAGCTTGATAATTGGGATTAAGATACTTATGTGTGACTTTGTACAATGGCTGATTGATTAAGTATGTGATTAGTTTTACCCTAAGCTAAATGTCACGGACTTATTTCTTCAAGCTCAAATCCGTGCGGCGCTAACACTCTCGGTACGATGTTAGCAAGCCTTAATGTCGCAACGCTATGGCAAAACACAAGGAGCAAGAGAGTTTACAAGGAAGGAACCTTGTATTAAGCAACGGAAGCTTACAAGAGAGAGCTTTACAAGTGTTTGAGTACACAACTCTTAGGTTATTTACAAATGAAGGAGGTGGCCCTATTTATAGGCTCCCACCTCCTCAACGGACGGCTAGGATCATTTTGATCCAACGGCTACAATTTTGCCTCCTAAAATATCTAAGGGATCTAAACTATTCTAGAGATTTCTATAGGATTCTACATATATCTCTAAGGACCTAAAGTATTCTAGATAACTCCTATAGATCTACACATTTCTATAGGTTTCTAGAATGTTCCAGACATCTCTAGAGTAGTCTCGATTCTTCCATAGTCTTCCAGGATCTTCTATAACATTCTAGATCCTTCTAGAATGTTCTAGATGCTTCCAGCATGTTCCAGGTTCTTCTAGAATGTTCTAGAATCTTCAAGAATCTTCCAGGGCGTTCTAGGTGTCTCTAGACCGTCGGAGAGCCTCCCGGATCGTTCTAGACTTGTGTAGGACCTCCTAGATTCATGTAGGGACGTCTTAAGAGGGTTGTGGGCCTCTCTAGGCCGTTCTAGATCCTTCTTTGGTTCATACTTGGCCTTAAAACGTCCAAGGCTCTTCATTTTGCCTTGGTTGGCCCGAGTGCACCTAGGGGGCACTCCTCGGTCGGTCCTGGTGTACTTTGGCGGGGCGTGACATCCTCCCCCACCCGATCTCGCGACGCCCTCGTCGCGTCTCGGTCGAGCTGCTGGGGTGTTGCTGGTGTGCCTCCCTCGGCTCCTAGCTTTCCTCGTCTTCGCCCTCGGCTTGGCAGCTTGATCCTGGGAAATCGTATCTGGTTGTGCCTTACCATCAACCCTCTGATGAAGGCAACAAGACGCTTTCGTATCGGACATGACCTCATCACATGAGGTCCTTCACATAGGTAGCACTTTACCCTCGTGCTGGCCTTTGGTGCGGACTTAGCCTGTGTGTTGCCACGATTCCCTCTCGTGGGCTTGTCTTTGGTGACGCCACCTTGCTTACCCCGTGCAAGCTTGGTCGGTGACTTGGCCTTACCCTCGGCCTTCGGAGATGATGGATTGTCCTTGTGCTCCACGTCGAGCCTTGACCTTGGCTTAAGTCCCTCGTTGTCTTGTCTCTTGGGGATGGAACTTCCCTCGTTCCTCTTGGTGTCCCCTACTAATTGAAGTGCTGAAATCAGTTGCAAGGATCCCATTTGTGCACCCTCGTCGCCACTGTCGGTATCACTACCTTCTCGGTGCTTGGCTAGGAGTGAATTAAGGGCTTGGCGTTGTGGGCATTCACGCGTCCAATGGTTACCATCACAAATGAAGCAACTGCTCGGTGGTGACTTCTTGGCACCTTGGAACTCCTTGGACTTACCCTTGTCCTTGCTCTTCCAAGGGGACGAGTCTCGGTGCCTTGGTGAGTGGCCTTCTCGATGGCCCTCCTTATGTTGGCCCTTGTCTTCCCCTCCTTTAACATGACCGCCCTTCTCATCCCTCGGCTTAGGGGTGGTCTCCTTGGGGCTCGAGTAGTCGATGAGGCTCTCGGCCACGGAAATTGCGTCGGTAAGGGTTTGGACTCCCCTTCGCCTTAGCTCGGTTTTGGCCCAACTTTGGAGACCATCTAAGAAGTAGAAGAGCGAGTCTTTCTCGGACAGATCGGGGATCTCGAGCACCAAACTAGTGAACTCCCTCACGTAGTCTTGGATGCTCCCCGACTGCTTCAACCTCCGTAGGCGAGCTCTTGCCTCATCCTCGGCATTCTCCGGATAGAATTGCCTTTTGAGCTCCCTTTTGAAATCGGAAAAGGTAGAGATGGTGCACGTACCTCTCTCAATGTCAATACGCCTTCTCCTCCACCAAAGCATGGCGGTGTCGGTGAGGTATAAGGTTGCGGTCTGGATCTTAGAGGCATCCTCCCTGATGCCAACGGCTTCTAAGTATTGCTCCAAGCCATACAAGAAGTTATCTACTTCTTTGGCGTTGCGTGTCCCTGTAAAGGTTTGAGGCTTGGGCACCTCGACCCTTCTTGCCTCCACGGTGGTGCTTGGCCCGGCTGCCATAGCACGTTTGCACAAGGCAAGGTCGCCTTGCAATGCTTCTAGTTGAGCATACACAGTTGTAAGTTCACGTTGGAACGACTCACGTACCTTTGAGAGTTCTCCCATGAGTACGTCGCGTACTTCACCCATTTCCGCGCGCAGAGTCTCCTCTAGCTTGATCTTCATAGCTCTCACGGCTGTGTGGATCTCGGCATCCTCCGCCTCTAAGCCTTCGGTCCGCTCTTGAAGGTCGTCCACTTGGGCACCCATGCCCGAAACACTTTCCTCCACGCGAGTCAAGCGCAACTCCAAGCTAGAGAGTATGTCCTTGGATTTGGCACGAGGCCTTGTCTCGGCAAGGTCGGCCCTTACTTCTTGCCCACTTTGGTCATGCGTGACCTCGGTCTCGGACGGGCTAGCAACTTGGTTCTTGGCGGTCTTGGCCATGCTCCCGAGCGATCGGAACTTGCTCTGATACCAACTGTCACGGACTTATTTCTTCAAGCTCAAATCCGTGCGGCGCTAACACTCTCGGCACGATGTTAGCAAGCCTTAATGTCGCAACGCTATGGCAGAACACAAGGAGCAAGAGAGTTTACAAGGAAGGAACCTTGTATTAAGCAACGGAAGCTTACAAGAGAGAGCTTTACAAGTGTTTGAGTACACAACTCTTAGGTTATTTACAAATGAAGGAGGTGGCCCTATTTATAGGCTCCCACCTTCTCAACGGACGGCTAGGATCATTTTGATCCAACAGCTACAATTTTGCCTCCTAAAATATCTAAGGGATCTAAACTATTCTAGAGATTTCTATAGGATTCTACATATATCTCTAAGGACCTAAAGTATTCTAGATAACTCCTATAGATCTACACATTTCTATAGGTTTCTAGAATGTTCCAGACATCTCTAGAGTAGTCTCGATTCTTCCATAGTCTTCCAGGATCTTCTATAACATTCTAGATCCTTCTAGAACGTTCTAGATGCTTCCAGCATGTTCCAGGTTCTTCTAGAATGTTCTAGAATCTTCAAGAATCTTGTAGAGTCTTCTAGAATCTTCCAGGGCGTTCTAGGTGTCTCTAGACCGTCGGAGAGCCTCCCGGGTCGTTCTAGACTTGTGTAGGACCTCCTAGAACCTCCTAGATTCATGTAGGGACGTCTTAATAGGGTTGTGGGCCTCTCTAGGCCGTTCTAGATCCTTCTTTGGTTCATACTTGGCCTTAAAACGTCCAAGGCTCTTCATTTTGCCTTGGTTGGCCCGAGTGCACCTAGGGGGCACTCCTCGGTCGGTCCTGGTGTACTTTGGCGGGGCGTGACATAAAGTTCACTTTTTTGATTCAATGGATGGAAATATTTATTTCTTGAACTTGGTTGCTCTTTTGTTATACGTTTGAAACTATCTCACTAAGTACTTGTACTTATTTATTCATTTATTTATTTCCATCCTTCAGGTCAAGCTACTTTTTGTTGATCCTCGAAACTTGGGCACGATCACAAGGCTACTAGAAGTATGTTTTGTACTCGTTTTATTTCAGAACTCCTGATAGGTGGCATATGATTGCTAGTTGCATTGTGCATTTTAGCAGATCTTTTTGACGATTGTATATAACTTGGTTAAGCACTTTTGATATATGTAATGACTTAAATCTTATTTTGGTTGGTGAGTTCTACTGGGTTTGATGATTAAATGTCTAAGGTTAGCTTGGTGGTTATGTTATGACATAATGTGGTCACGTTACAAATGAGTAGCTTGGTTGTAAAATACTGGGTTTAAAATAGTTTGTTAATTTCAAGTTTTGTTGAGGTTTGATTGAATATTTGCTTAGGTAATAAGTTGTTGTGTTATATTCCTCGGTGTATACTTGTATTTCAAGTTTGAGGATACTTTAATCGATTATGGTAGTTATGGACCAGCATATGATGTGTGAATGAAAAGGAATCGAGTTTGGATTATGTTCTTATAAGAATAATGATAGATAGCTACCTAGTTATGCTATGGTGTATTCTAAGTAGTGATAGTTGTGAGGTCCTTGTTGTGTTTGAATGATTGACAGACTTGTATGCTTAATTTTTGTCTGGCTGCTTGGATATTGTTTGCGTTAAAGTCGTAAATCGGCTGTCCTAACTTGGTTTAGTTAATGGAAGTTTTAAAGATGGATTGATTTAACTTGGTCATATAGAAAAATTAACTTATAGTAAACTTTAGTTAAACCAAATAGGGTAGTAAGAGGTTTACGCCAGTTTAAATTTTTAATTTGCTCTATTTTCTACAGTTTAAATCCTTGAGCAAACTCTATATCTAGTTAAGCATGACCTCTTTAGCTTCTTAAGTTTTTAATCAACCGACCTTAGAAATTTTATGACAATCTTTTGAGTCTGTGTGTGCAAATTAACTTACTTTCATGTAAGCTTCTTAAGTTTCGTTATCCTTAGATGGGTTTACTCCTAAACCGGGTAATGGGTGTTATACATCTAAGACATTTTAGTTGCAATAAAAGTAAAACCACTTATATTCAAAAAAGAGAGAGAGTAAAACCACTCCTTTTCCCTCTTCAAATTAGATTTTCTTTTTGTGAACGTGCTTATGCCTCTATTATGGTAGGAATTTTTGTTTTCACATGGTTCCATTTTTCTAATTGGACGAGTTGATTTTAATAATTTGAAGTGTCAATTCATGCGACTAATAGTATAGAATTTGAGAGGGCTATAATAGGATTTCGTACTGTAGGAGTTTTTTATTTGCTCAATCAAATTGTAGTTTTAATTGAATGGAACTATATACACAATGATTCGGATGGAGGCCTTATGTTATAATCCAAATGACATTTATTAATATTTTTGTTAGCGAGTAAACTTTTGCATGATACAATGACAATAGTTCTCCCTTATTTTCGAATGAGGTCTAATTAAATAGGTCGAGTGGTCGAATTTTTGTAGTTCGGAAGTCAAAACAAGACAGACCCAATAATTTGGTGGTCACCTAGGTAGTTTACCCTAATTAAAATGATGGGTGAAAGGCTTAGCGCCTAACCACCATACCAATGCTTTGAGTTTGTAAGCTAACACCAAATATTTTATATAACATAATCAAACTAGCATGGCTTCTCCTTCTTCTAAGATTGACGGCATCTCGATAATTTTTTTTTCTTTTGAGATTTTAATCGAACAGAGCAAGGGGAAATTACTTGCTTGCTTTTAAGACACGAACAAACCCAAAAGTTAATGTACGAACTAATTGATGCAAGCTATGAATTGTCTCGAAACACCAGAAGAGATTGAGCTTATAAAACTGAAACGACAAAATTTCAAATATAAAAATATTCCTATGGGATTAGTTACCTGTGAATCCCATTTGGATATTCCCCAATTTTCAAATATTTCCTAATGGCATGCAGTGGTTAGCAAAATTTTAAAAGCAAAAAACTCTAAAACGACAAAGCAAGTGCGAAACAATTCATAGCTTGCATTATTGAGCTTGCCTGCTTAAAAATTTGTAACATGTTATAAGATAGGATAAGCATACTTTATGAATGAAATTCTAAATTTCAAGTAAAATCCACAGAACAAAACTGAAATTATGTGTGTTAACTTACAAAGTTAGGAGGTTAATATGTTAAGATTTCTTATAAATGTTTCTGAGTTTGTTTGTGCCTTGAAAGCAAACAAGCAATTTTCTCTTGTTCCGTTCGATTAAAATCTTGTAAGAGAAGAGAATAATTATGGAGATGTTGTCGATCTTGGAAGAACAAGAAGCTATATGCTAGTTTGATTAAAATTTTCTTTGATTTAAAAAATTCTTCTTCTTTAATAGTTTAGACACGTTAAAAAATTCTTTCATAATTTTGATTCCTAAATGTTCTAATATTAGCATATTCCCAAAAAGTTTGCCCATGATGTTTGACTAAATAGTTAATGTGGTCCATATTTTTTAAACTATTTTAACCCGTAACGTTTATTTTGGGTTAAAATAGCCCCTCTACAGATGAAAATTTTACAGTCAAATGACGATAAACAACTTGAAATAACGTTTAAGGGTGAAATTAGAAGAGGGTGAAAAATAAAGTTCTATAAATTAAGGGGTTAAATTAAGTGAAGTTTTGAGGAAGATGGTGAAAAATAAAGTTTTGAAAGTTTAAGGGTTAAATTAGAAGTTAATTTTTTTATTGAAATGCCACGTCATCATATTAACGGGTGCTAACAGAATCTAATGCTCGGGTGACTAAAACAGTAACGGTCGAAAATATAAGTGGCTAAAATAACCTTTTTTCAAATCGGATGACCAAAATAGAACACATGCTAAACATAAGGGACTTCCAGTAAAGTTTACCCTATAAATAAATATGTTGATTGTACATAATAACACATTAGTCTATTTTCAGTGAATAATGAAACCCTAGATATATAATCTCATCCATTATTCACCACGTGAAGAAAATAAATAAAAAGTGAAAAAGTAAGAAGGTTGTGAACCATCCACAAACCGGTACAATAGCATTCAAAATATTAGATGGAAATTTAACTAGAAAAAGTGAATAATGAAACCCTAGATATATAATCTCATCCATTTCTTTTGATCATAGTATGATATAATTATAAAGTAAAAAAGAAAAAAATATGATTTAACTAAAAATTTTAGCTAATTATTGAAAACTGTCATATGCTATTTTAGCTCTCTTTACACCATTCCTTTCCTCAAATTCTGAATCTTGTATAATCAATTCACGAGAATTGAAAAGACCAACTTCATTGTGATTGCTTGTAACAAGTTTTGTCAAAATTTTCAGTCGTTCAACTCTCATTTGTTACGTCTACACAATAAATATATTATGTTATCAATATCATACAATAGCTAAACGAAGCTACAAGGTATATTTTTACCGTGAAAATAATCTTCGACCAATCACTTTTTTTTATTGACTTCTATATACTTCAATATGTACATGCCACAATCATCTATGACTCCAATATAAAATAAATTAATTTATTAAAAAGAAATTCACAGACATAAGAAATAAACTTTTATTTTAAATTACGTATAAATTTGGCTGCTTCAGTAATTTAAGAAAAGAGATTGAAAATTTTGCAACATCTTCAAATAATCTACCCAAATGAGCATGAGACTCATACATAAGTGAAGTTTTACTCAAATGTTATAATAAGTCAAAACAAAATTAAGAAATTGATAATTAAAAACTACTAATTCTATTAGTTCTCATAAATGAATAAATAACTTACTAAATATTTTGCAATGTTTTTACGCACTTCATTGACTCCAAGAGAGTCCAAAACGTAATTATGTCCCTCTACAACATCAACAACTAATAAAAACTAATATTTGCCTTTTGCATCATATAAAGGCACATGTACATGCTAAATCAATTGAGTTAAAAATCACTGTCAACTACATACAAACAAACAACAAATTATAAATATACATGTTCAACATCACTAGTATCAATAGGTATAAAATTCTCTATCCATCGGGAATGAAATTTGAAAATGCTTTTCCCGCCTTCTGAGCATGTGTGAAATATTCAATAATGATACTCTGAGACAAACATTAAATTTAAAAATGTCATAAAATCATAAACAAATAATGTGATCCCTAACCAATAAATTATTTTTTACCTAAAAGGACAAAGGCAAATATAACTTCTTCGGCATAGGCTCTTGTCTCAAGTGTAAATCGTACACATAGATATCGATAAACTATTGAATATTTAAAAACAATAAAAACACTTGTATTAATAACAGATAAAAGAACAAATATTGAGCATGTAAAAGATTTAATAATTTAATCTATAATACCCAGTCAGATAACCATTTTCCTAGAAAAACAGTACGAGCATTGGCAACGTCTAAAATATCATTTTTGGCCATGTAAAGATTGTTGGATGTATTATTCAAAGTAAAAACATTCGTACAAATTGTGCGTTTTCAGGTGTTAGGTATTCCAAATAATGCTTGTACGCATCAATTATCATACCAGCTTCTTTAGACTTTTCTGATAACAAAGCACTTGACTCATATTTATCCTGCGTAAAAAAACATTTAACTCTTGAAAATGATAATAACATGGAAGTTAAATGTAAATATTACAAAAATGTGTTTCTTGTTTACACCTTTTTGTTTTAGATTTGATTTGAGCTTCTGCGAATAAATCTTTCAATCTCGGTTCAATATCAAAATTACAAAGTTTGTTTTCTTTTTTAACCTGCACAATCAAAAAGTAATTGATCATATATTCAACTCAAATGAAATTTTGTGAAATTTTCTTGTATCTACATATGGCAAAAATTAGTTTTAAGCAAACAGATAATATTAAAGTATAAGATAAAATATAACCAATAAAAATGATTTATACATACCATTGTATTCACTTTAGAAGTTTAAGCCCTTTTCTTCGATGTCACATCTTTCGACTTCAGATCATCAGTAAAATCAAAACGTGCAGTCAAACTCACACTCTTTTTTTTGTTTAGAGTCTTTACTCTTTGACAAAGCCTTAAGACTGTTTGACATTTTAGGCGGCATTTTTTAATCATTGGACTTTCCTTCAACGTAACTAATTGACTAGGAAATCGATGTTGACTAAATTGAAAGTTAAAAACCTCGCTAGGAATTTTTGGGAGACCATCAGTATCAGCTTTGATGTTGTCTTCAGAATTAACTTCAAATTTTCTTTTACCAGTAGGTTCTAATGAGGGAGACAAATAATCAGGATCACAATTCATAAATGGAGACAAATTCGATTTTTTAAAACCACTCTCGATTTTTTCCTTCAGTGATGCGGCACTTAAATCCTTCTTCCTTGTGTGATTTATTTTCTAAACCCTCATCTTTCAATGGACCGCTATGTAAACTACTATCTTATGATCTATTATTTAAAACATCCTCCTTTAATGATCGACTATATATACCTTCTCCTTTTAATGAATCACCATCTTGTATTGAACTTTTCACATTGCTCGGTGTTAATATGGTCACGAATTTTTCAAATTGCCCATTTAATTTTTCAAAGTGACCATTTAATGTTTCAAATTGACCATTCATTTTAACAAATTCTTTTTCAATATTTTGCACCGAATGAATGAGTGCCTCGAACTTATGATCACTCTGTTAAGGAATTCTTATCTTTTCCTCATGTACAACTTCAGCTTTTTTCTATATGTACATAAAATAAATAAAAAATTGAACAATAATCTTAAATAAAATATATCGACAAAAAGAAATTCAACACTATTATTAAAATTTCAGTTAATTATAATGAATGTACCTCGTTCTTTGCCTTCTCCGAATTCATGTTGATATGATGCTTACACTCCATCTTAAATTGTTTTGAAGAAGTTAAGTTTATGTAAAATTTGTGAATAGGAAATATTATTGTATTCTCATTATTAATTTAGAATAAGAGTATACAACTATTTATAGAAATGGTCCAAATAATCTACAACTGATATAATAAACTAACTAACTACATAACAGAAATACCATTCTAACTAACTCTCTACACTCCCCCTCAAGTTGGCGGTTGAAACACACTTTTCATCCCCAACTTGGAAGAAATATATTCATGTTGCAGTGCTCCAAGAGGCTTCGTGAGGATATCTGCAGGTTGCTCTGCTGACTTCACATGCTCAGTTGTAATTAGACCTTCTTGAATTTTTTCTCTGATGAAGTGGCAATCTATTTCAATGTGCTTCGTTCTCTCATGAAACACTGGATTTGCTGCAATCTGAAGAGCTGCTTTGCTGTCACTAAACAATTTTGCTGGTTGTTCCCATTTCACTTCAAGCTCTTGCAAAACTCCTTTTATCCATACTATTTCTGCTGCGGTAATAGCCATACTTCTGTATTCAGCCTCAGCTGAAGACCTAGCAATGGTATTCTGCTTTTTTGCTCTCCATGAGACAAGTGACTCTCCAATTTTAATACAAAATCATGTCACTGACTTTCTTGACATGGGACATGATGCCCAGTCAGAATCACAATAAGCCACAAGCTGACATCTGCCTCCACTCTTAAGTAGTTTCCCCTTGCCTGGATCATTTTTGAGATACTTAACTATCCTTAATGCTGCTTCAAGATGAGTCCTCTTAGGTTGCTGCATAAATTGACTCAAATGTTGCACTACAAATGTAATATCAGGCCGTGTGTGTGTCAGATAAATAAGCATCCCTATTAATCTCTGAAAACTTGATTTATCTTCAAGCAAGACATCTAACTCAGTATCCTTCTGCAAATGTTCATTAAATTCCACTGTAGTCAGTTTTACATTTTGTTCCAAGGGAGTACTAACTGGCTTAGAACCACCTAAACCACTGTCTTCTATGAGCTCAAGTGCATACTTCCTTTGATTAAGTAATATTCTCTCCTCTGATCTCAAGATTTCTAAACCTAATAAGTATTTCAAATTTCCTAGGTCTTTCATCTTGAAATTCTGATTCAGGATTTTCTTCAGTTCATCTATCAATGCACTATCATTACCAGTCAAGAGTAAATCATCAACATAGATAAGTAAAACTGCCAGTTTATCATTTACCCTCTTGGTAAACATAGAGTAATCAAACTTGCTCTGTCTATACCCAACTGCTATCAATGAATCTGTCAGTTTAACATTCCATTGCCTAGAGGCTTGCTTCAATCCATAAAGGGACTTTTGTAGCCTATATACCATGTTCTCCCCTGGCTACAAACACCCACAGGTAAAACCATGTATACCTCTTCAAAAAGATCACCTTGAAGAAAGGCATTGTGAACATCCATTTGGTAGAGAGGCCAGTTAAAAGAAGCAGCAAGGGCAAGAAGAATACGAATACTAACAAGCTTTGCTACAGGAGAGAATGTGTCAACATAATCTATCCCCTCCCTTTGATTGTAGCCTTTGGCAACAAGGCGAGCTTTGAAACGCTCAACAGTGCCATCAGCCATGTACTTAACCTTGTAAACCCATTTCCAACTAATGAGAACTTTGCCATGGGGCAAGGGCACAACAGACCATGTACCATTTGTTTCCAAAGCCTGAATATCCTCTTACATGGCATTAACCCAAACAGAATGTTCACTGGCTTCAGAATAAGATGTAGGTTCACGGATATGGGATGTGGAAATTAAAAAAGATCGGGTATGAGATGGTAAATGAGAATAGGTGATGTAGTTAGAAATTGGATAACAAGAAGAAGAAGATAGAAATGGGCAAGAGCAAATGCTGTTACAAACATAATCACTTAACCAAGAAGGTGTTTTAGTGACACGAGAAGAATGACGAGAGGAAACAAGACCAGGACCAGGAACCTCTGTTGAGACTGGAATTAATGTAGTAGGTATTTCAGAATGAGTATCTGAAGATGAGGAATGAGGAATGGATATTTCTGGAATAAGAGAAGAAGGAACTGAAGAAGGAATTGAAGATGGAATTGAAGATGGGACTGAAGAAGGAACTGAAGTATTAGGTGAAGTATTAGGAGAAGAAGGGACTGAAGTATGAGGTGAAGTATTAGGTGAAGAAAGGTTTAAAAACTCCTCATCAGGGATGTGAGAAGGAGACAAAAAAATGGGTGAAGACTTGGGAGACAAGTTATGAAATGGAAAGATGGACTCATGAAAAACAACATCCCTGTTAACAAAAAAGGTTTTGGTTTCAAGGTTAAAAAGAACATAACCTTTCTGGGTAGTGGAATAGCCCATAAAAACTGATGGAATAGCTTTGGCAGAAAATTTGTCACGGAAATGAGGTTGAGTAGCATATGCAAGGAAACCAAAGACACACAAATGAGACAAGGAAGGTGGTTTATGAAAAAGTAATTCGAAAGGTGTCTGCCAATTTAAAACAGAAGAAGGAAGCCTGTTAATTAAGTAACAAGCAGTCAAAATACATTCACCCCAAAATTTAATAGGTACTTGAGAATGAAATCGAAGAGCACGAGCAACCTCTAAAAGGTGCCTATGTTTACGTTCAGCCACCCCATTCTGTTGGGGTGTATGAACACAACTACTCTGATGGATAATGCCTAAGGATTGAAAAAGAGAACCACATTCTGAATTAAAAAATTCAGAACCATTATCAGATCGAAAAATTTTGATAGAGGCTGAGAATTGAGTTTTGATAAGAGAAAAGAAGGTTCGAAGGAACAGAACCACATCAGATTTAAGTCTCAACAGGAAAACCTTAGTCATCCTACTAAAGTCATCTACTAAAGTCAAAAAAATACCTATTTCCACCATGAGTGGATACTCTATAAGGTCCCCATAGATCAGCATGTATCAACTTAAAAGGAGAAGAAGCCCTAGAACTACTAACAAGAAAGGGCACCCTAGATTGTTTTGCTAAAGGACACACAGTACAATCATGAACAGAATCTTTATGAAATGAAACAGAATGCAAAGCTTGCATTTTATTCATTTTAGTAAGAGTGGCATGCCCTAAACGAGAATGCCAAAGTACAGTAGGATTTAAAACAGAAGACATAAACTTTGTAAGACTATTACAAACAGAAGAATGAAAAATGGAGGAACCTGTAGATGAACACACACCAGAAGTTGAAAAAGATGACTCGAAAAAATACAGACCACCAAATGCTCTACCAATCCCCTTGATCTTCCCACTTGATAGATCCTGCAATAGACAAAAGTCAGGATAAAAGAGAACACCACACTGGAGAACAAAAGTAAGCTTAGAAACAGAAACCAAATTGTGTGTAAAATTGGGAACAAATAAAACATAATTCAAGGTCAAGGTAGGGGTTAAAGCAACATATCCAGTGTGTGTAATTAGGGCTTTTTTCCATTGGGTAAGTGAACAAAGTGATGAGAAGATGTACATGCAACAGGATCAATCAAACTATGAAAATTAAATGTTATATGATCAGTAGCACCAGTGTCAAGTATCCAATTGCAACTAGCAGAGGAATTAAGAGTAATATTACCTGCCATATTAACCACAGGTTCAACAACATAGGTCTTACTAAGAAGATCCAAAATCTGATTATACTGAGCATTAGTGAAACCAGGAACAGAGGATGAAGGGACCCGATCAATAGAAGAAACAAAGACTGAATCTGATGCAACAGAATTCTCTGGTTGAACAGTTAAAGCAGCATTAACATCTATGTTCTTACCAAACTTAAAATCAGGTGGAAACCCGATTAATCTGTAACAATTCTCTTTCTTATGACCACGGACCTTACAGTGGTCACAGACACCATTGAATCGACGACGAGCAGAACCGCCAGTGACAGCATTAGAGTAGAAAGCAGACGGCTCCAAGGAAGAACTGGACATCAGCAGACGCTGTGACTCCTCCTGAACCACCATGGAATAGGCTTGGTTCACAGAGGGCAAAGGTTTCATCAGGAGGATCTGACTATGAACCGCCGCATAAGACTCATTCAGGCCCATAAGGAATTGGAAAAGCCGTTGTTGAAAAGCATGATTAACAATATCAGTAGACTGATCACAATCACAAGATGGCAAGGGAACCAAAATTGCATATTCGTCCCAAAGAAGCTTGAGACGAGTGAAATAAGTGGAAACAGAGACATCACCTTGAGCGGAAGTGGCAATTGCATGATGAAGATAATAGATCCGAGCGCCATCGACCTTATCGAACCGCTCTTTCAAGTCCTTCCAGACGAGAGCCGCACTGGATGCAAAAACGATGCCGGCGGAGAGATCCTTACTGACGGTGTTAAGGATCCACGATAAAACAATGGCATTACATCTGTCCCACTGGGATTGCATCTTCGGATTTGTATCGCGAGTGCAAGAACCATCAATGAAACCAAGCTTGTTCTTGGCAAGGAGAGAGATGCGCATAGATCGGCTCCAAACGCTGTAATTCTCAAATCCGATCAACTGATGCGAGACCATGACCGCGTCGGGCGTATCGGAAGGGTGCAAATACAAAGCATGACTGAAGTCGATGGAATCGGAAGGCGACATGTCGACAAGAAAGAGGGAAAAAGAAACCTTAGCAGACGAATGAAAAGGGAAAAAACAAACAAAACCCAAAAGACACGGGAAAAATGAGAACCCAAATGAAAACCCGTGAAAACCAGAAAATGGGTTAACAAAGAACAAACCCAAGAACGAGAGGCCCGAGAAAGTGGCTAACTGATACCATGTAATATTTGTGAATAGGAAATATTATTGTATTCTCATTATTAATTTAGAATAAGAGTATACAACTATTTATACAAATGGTCCAACTAATCTACAACTGATATAACAAACTAACTAACTACATAACAGAAATACCATTCTAACTAACTCTCTATAGTTTAGATCCATCATCTACGTTAAAAAGATAAAACCTAAGCCTGCATGCATTTAAAAATAATATTTTATCATTGCACCATGTAAAAACAAAAAATCGTACCATCATAGAGGCAAAAATAAGTTCACAAAATTGTAATCTAAGTTGAAGCAGGAAAATAAGTGGTTTACTTATTATTGCAGTAAAATATCTAGATGTTTGGAGGTCGGACAAGCTATTAATACAAGTGTTTCATATTCCTTTATCAATCATATTTACAATGTTTGTTCTTTTGTCACTGCCATGAACAAATAATTTGTGACTGCCAGCAAGAACAACAAATGGGACAACAACAAATTGAACAAACAACTAACAGTAATAGAGACTTGAAAATTATTGAAAAACAAATAGAACAAATGTTGCATTGCATTTCCTTATTATTTGTATATAGTGTTTATATTGTGTAATGATTTTTTGTTAAAGGCACAAATATTGTATGATTTTATTAATGGAAATCCTACAATACCATATAAGCAAAGACCCGAGCCTCGTTAAAAAACCTCCCTACACCTAAATGGAACACCAAATCCAAGCCGAATACATTATAGTAGGCCCCTGCAAACAATTCTAATATAAATACTGTCCAACCCATTCTATGACCAATTACATGAAATTCTAGCAACTCAGGTAAACTCTATAATTTCCAGGGGATCGTCCTTCTAGTCTTCAACCAAACAAAATATCAACCATAATGGAATGCCACCAAGGTCAGTCTAGTGAGAACAAGGCAGAAAAAAAAGTAAATCCACACTATCACTACCGGATATATCGTGTAATGATAATATATCCAATATTTTCATGTCTACCGCTTCACATTCTTTTTTACTAGTAAAGAAATGGGATTCCTCCCGCCTTTACCTTGTGAGAATTTAAAAATAAGGGTAAACTATATCATTGATCACCGAATTAATTGGGGATTCCTATTTTGACCACCAAACTAACGAACTCGTCAATCTGACCACCAAACTTATTAAATTAACCTATTTTGACCACCGCCGTTAAAAAAATAATAGAGGACTGACGGAGGGATGACGTGGCAGTTAACTAACTTTTATAAAATTACACATTTAATCCTTGCTATTTATACATTCTTTCAATTTAGTCCTAATTTTAAATTAATAAAATAAATTAATTATTTAATTAAGTGATGACACGTGTCAACACCTTATTGGAGAATTTAATTATTTATATTTGATTTTATAAATTTATTTTCCTCCTCCAATCAAGTGGTGACACGTGTCACCACTTGGTTGAAGGAAAATTAAGTAAATATGGAAGAATGGGGCTAGGGTGGATCAAACCCACACCTTTACCACTGCACCAGGCCTCTCTCAATGACATGAATTGTGCCATTTAATATATATGTTATAATGCAGTAAATGTTAGGGAAAAAAAGTAAAAATGATTGAAAGGGGATTCGAACCTAGACCACTTGGGATGTGTATAATCACACAAACATTCGATTTAAAATATTCGAATATTTTTCTTTTTCATATTTAAATTAATTCGAATACTTTATTTAAATGGGTCAGGTTTCCCAGCATATCAACCCAAGGCAGACTGGAGGATTTCCTAGCAATACTGAAAATGCTAGACAGCCCACACATGAGCAGTGTAAAGCCATTACTACTAGGAGTGGGAAGAAACTACCAGGGCCAGAGAAAGAAGCTGAAACAGTAAAGAAACCAGCCTTGGACAGACCTGCCGAGGAAGCTGCCCCGACAGGTAACAAACAGCCTGCTGCCGATGAGCCTGTCACGACAGCAGAAGCGACAGAGGAGAAAAATGATGAACCCAAACCTCCTCAGATTCGTATGCAGTGGGAAGGACGTATTGCTGATTATCGTCCCCCACCTCCTTTTCCTCAACGGTTACAGCAAGTGAAGTAAGAATCTCAGCTCAAAAAGATTTATGATATTTTTAAGCAGGTTCATATTAATATTCCGCTGTTAGATGCCGTGAGGGAAATGCCCGGTTACGCCAAATTTCTCAAAGATGTCATGTCAAAGAAATCTAAACTTGGGGAATTTGAAACGGTTAAAATGAAAGAAGGATGTATGAGTATTCTTCATAGGCAGCCACCCCAGAAAAAGAAGGATCCGGGGAGCTTCATCATACCTTGTGTAATCGGAGATAAATATGTGGGTAAGGCACTTTGTGATCTTGGTGCTAGTATTAATTTAATGCCAAAATCTGTTTTTCAGAAATTAGGTATTGGAAAAGCTCGGCCCACGACAATAATTCTGCAGCTGGCAGACCGCTCTTACGTTCATCCGGAAGGAAAAATCGAAGACATTCTGGTAAGAGTGGATAAATTTATATTTCTTGCTGACTTTCTTGTCTTAGATTGTGAAGCAGATGAAAACGCACCAATCATCCTGGGGCGACCCTTTTTAGCCACGGGAAGATCACTGATTGATGTGGAGAAAGGAGAACTCACCATGAGAGTGAACGATCAAGAGATAAAGTTGAATGTTCTCCAAGCTATGAAGCATGTTGATGCAGAAGAAGAATGCAAGGTTATCACTGAAGTTACCCTTGACCAACTCTGCATCAGGTCGGGCTGTCACAACATAAAAATTGGTCACTGCCTCGGCAGCCACTTACAGGACTGTCACGACAGCACCGACGACAGCAACTCCTCAGAGACTGATATATCTGATACTGAAGATCATGAGAAGGTAAACTGGATAGGTGATCTTCCAGGTAAGTTATTCGAACCTTTAAATTATACTTCGGATAACCACGCAATCCAAAAGCCATCAACTGTTGAGCCCCCTGTTTTAGAACTTAAGCCCCTGTCAGGGCAGCTTAAATATGCTTTTCTTGGTTCAAATGATACGTTGCCCATAATCATCTCTTCCAAGTTGATGCAGGAACAGGAACAACAGTTAATAGGGATGCTGCAGCAGCACAAAAAGGCAATTGGATGGACGATAGCTGATATTCAAGGCATTAGTCCGGCATTATGTATGCATAAAATCCTTCTCGAAGATGATCATAAGCCGACTATAGATGCTCAAAGGCGGCTAAACCATGCGATGAAGGAGGTGGTGCGTAAAGAGATAATCAAATGGTTAGATGTTAGTATAATTTACGCCATCTCCGACAGCAATTGGGTGAGCCCGGTGCAATGCGTTCCCAAGAAAGGTGGAATGACTGTGGTAACCAACGAAAACTATGAGTTAATCCCAACCAGGACTGTGACCGGTTGGAGGGTTTGTATGGACTATTGGAAGCTTAACAAAGCTACCCGAAAGGACCACTTTCCTTTACCCTTTATTGATCAAATGCTTGATAGATTAGCGGGTAAACCTTACTATTGTTTTCTTGATGGTTATTCAGGTTACAATCAAATTGCTATCGCACTGGAAGATCAAGAAAAGACGACATTCACATGCCCGTACGGAACATATGCTTTTAGGAGAATGCCTTTTGGACTATGCAATGCACCAGCCACCTTCCAAAGGTGCATGATGGCCATATTCTCCGATATGATGGAGGACTTCCTAGAAATTTTTATGGATGACTTTTCAGTCTTTGGAGACGATTTTGACAGCTGCCTCGGCAACCTACAAAAGGTACTCGAAAGATGTGAAAAAGCAAACTTAGTTTTGAATTGGGAAAATGCCACTTCATGGTGGACGAAGGGATAGTCCTTGGCCATAAGATCAGCTGTCGTGGCATAGAAGTCGACAGGGCCAAGATAGAAGTGATCGAAAAGCTGCCGCCGCCGATCACAGTCAAGGGTAATAGAAGTTTCTTGGGACATGCTAGTTTTTATCGAAGATTTATTGCAAATTTCTCAAAAATCACCAAGCCCCTATGCCATCTTCTGGAGCAGAACCGACCCTTTGACTTTAATGATGAATGTACTGAAGCATTCAAGGTTCTGAAGGAAAAGCTGGTAACAGCCCCAATAGTACAACCACCAGACTGGACACTGCCGTTCGAGATCATGTGTGATGCTAGTGACTATGCTGTCGGGGCAGCACTTGGGCAGCGAAGAGATAAAATTTTTCATGTCATATACTACGCCAACAAGACACTGAATGACGCCCAAGTGAACTACACAACCACATAGAAAGAGTTATTAGCTGTGGTATTCTCCATTGACAAGTTTCGTTCTTACATACTTGGAACGAAGGTAATAGTGCACACATACCATTTTGCCCTAAAGTATCTGTTCGCGAAAAAGGATGCAAAACCTCGATTGATACGGTGGATCCTGCTATTGCAAGAATTCGACCTTGAAATCAAGGACAAAAAGGGGACAGAAAATCAAGTAGCAGATCACTTGTCAAGGTTGGAGAAGGGACAGAGTCTACCAACTGATGAGACAAACATACTGAAGACCTTCCTAGACGAGCAGCTCTTTGCTGCCGCAATCACTGCCGCGACAGCCATGGCGGCAGGTAAGTCTTCTGAACTCCCCTGGTATGCTGATTTCGTTAATTTCTTAGTTAGCAGAATAATTCCTTCTGATCTTAATTATCAAGCCAGGAAGAGGTTCCAAAATGATGTTAAGCATTATTATTGGGACGAACCTCTTCTTTTCAAAATCTGTGCAGATCAGGTTATAAGGAGATGTGTACCACAGGAAGAGCAAGAAGACATACTTCATCACTGCCATGCTTCACAGTATGGAGGACACTTAGGAGGCAACAAAACTGCTGCCAAGGTGCTGCAGTCAGGGTTTTACTGGCCGTCACTGTATAGAGATGCGCAAATCTTCTACAAGAGCTGTGACAGGTGCCAAAGGATAGGAAACATCTCAAGGAGAAACGAGATGCCACTGCAGAATATTCTAGAAGTCGAGATCTTCGACGTTTGGGGGATTGATTTTATGGGACCATTCCCATCTTCATGTGGGAATCTATACATCCTCTTGGCAGTAGATTATGTCTCTAAGTGGGTTGAAGCTATCGCCACTCAAAAGAATGATGCCAAGACAGTCCAAAAGTTTTTACACAAAAACATTTTTTCTAGGTTTGGCATCCCTAAGGCGATTATCAGTGATGAAGGGAGACATTTTGACAACAGGGTTATTGATGCTGCCTTGAAGAAATACGGTGTCAAGCATCGGATCGCGACATCATATCACCCACAGACCAATGGACAAGCTGAAATATCTAATAGGGAAGTTAAGAACATTCTTGAGAAGATGGTTAAGCCAACTAGAAAGGATTGGTCTTTACTACTCAATGATGCATTATGGGCTTATAGGACAGCTTTTAAAACTCCATTGGGAATGTCTCCGTACCGATTGATTTATGGGAAAACATGTCATCTTCCTGTCGAAATAGAGCACCGAGCATACTGGGCGATCAAGGCAGTGAATATGGACTTGGACAGGGCAGGGCAGAAAAGGTTGTTAGATCTGAACGAAATTGAAGAAATCCGGACAATGGCCTATGACAATGCAAGAATTTACAAGGATAAAACTAAGAAGTGGCATGACAAGAAGTTGATGCCACGACAGTTCTGCCCAGGGCAGCTTGTATTGTTGTTCAATTTTAGACTGAAACTTTTCCCAGGGAAACTGAAGTCTAGATGGTCGGGCCCATTCCAAGTCGTACATGTTTTTCCCCATGGTGCCATAACAATCCGATCATTAAAAGACGGGCACCAATTCAAAGTCAACGGACAGCGCCTAAAGCATTATCAGGGGACTGAAGCCCCAGGAATGCAGGAAGTGGTTACCTTAGGAGATGCCCCACCTGGCATCCCTAATTTAACCTAAATTTTATTTTTTTGTATTTTATTATTATTATTATTATTTATTAGGAAATAAGATTTATTTTATTTAAATAATGTTTTTATTTTTATTGTTTTTAGGAAATAACGGAGTCAAGAAGAACAGGAGAAGTGAACTCAGCCCACCATCCATCCACCAGCCCAACAAAGCCCAAAAGTTGAAGCCTGTCGTTCCAGCTGCCGCGACAGACACGGAAAATACAGGTTGTCAACACGCTATCACGACAGACGCGGAAACACGTCACAGACGCGTAACAGACGTAGAAACGCGTGAAAGACGCGTCAGACACGCTAACGCATAACAGTTGGCCCCGTTATTCGCGCCTGCCGTTACAGCTTCAACGGGCAGCAAATCCTTCTATATATAACCCTGTTTCATTTTTCATTTTCACTCACTTCTACTCTTCTTCCTTGCTTCCTCTATTTTTTACTTGCTTTCAATTTTTATTTCCACAACCCTTGCAACAATGTCTTCCAGGCAAACCCGTAGGAATGCTGCTTCCAGTTCCATACCGACAGCAACCATCCCACACTCCTTTGCGATCAGAGATATGTGGGAAGAGAGGGGTTTCATTTACAACTCAGAGGAGGAAAATCTAGGCCTCCAGCCATTCATAGCCCGGAAGATTCGAGCGTTACAGTGGCAGACTTTTGCGGAACAGCCTGAAGAAATGAACGTCACGTTGGTTCGAGAATTTTATGCTGCCATCAGCAGCATGACGGCGACATCGGTGATTGTCCGAGGGAAAGAGGTGTCGTTTGCATTTGAGTACATTAACACATTGTATGGGTTCTACATCGGCAACAATGACGATGCCCACCAATAGTTCCTCAACACACTAGACCCTGCTGCCTATGACGCTGTCATGGCAGAATTGACAGAGAAGGGAACTGAATGGAACACCAGCCGGAAGAATCCACGGACAGTAAAGCGGACCCAGCTGCTGCCGGAGGCGAAGTTATGGAATGCCTTCATAAAAAAGAGGATCATGTCGTCATCCCACAATACCACGGTCGACCAGCCGAGGTTAGCTTTGATACACTCCATTCTACATGAACGGCCCATTAATGTGGGCAGCTATATTCGTGAAATCATTTTGGAGTGCACGCACAGACCGACGGGTCCCCTTTACCTCCCATACCTCATCACCTCACTCTGTCGTGGCCATGACGTCCCAGAAGTGAACACTGACCATCGAGTCCAAGGGAACGGTTGGACAGAAAAGAAAATACTGAGCCTCATGGAACTGACCGCTGCCACCCCTCTGTCGTCATTTGATCCAGCTACCACAACAACCAACACGACAACGCAGCCACAGACTGAACCAGCTGCCGCAGCAGCTGCCCCGACAGACTCTTCCCCCCAAATCTTAGCTGCCATTCAGAAGCTGGAGGAACGACAGCTGGGTTTAATGACCTTCATCAGGGATTTTGCTGCCTCTACGGTAACTTTTATACAAAATTCTTTAAATTTCCATGATGTTGTCTTCCCCACATTTCCTGCACATTACTTTACTGTCACTACACCTGCCCACACTCCCACACCTGCTGCCACACCACAAACACCTCCTGCAGCATCTACACCAACACCTGCCACGACATCTACTGGCAGTAACCCTGCAGTAGAGACTTCTGCCTGTGGGACAAAGAGAAAAACGGCGACGGAAGAACTTGACGCCTTCATTGCCGGCCTATCGTCATCCTCTGTTTGGGCCGCCAGCGACAATGAACCCTCCATCAAGAGGAACCTCTCGAAGGAATTTTCACCGATCAAAAGGCAGAAGCGAATGTCAGACAAAGGTAATATGCCAAAAGTCAGCGACAGCAGCAATAACGGCAGCTCCGAAAGCTAGAGCCCGCCGCCAGATCAGACTCAGCAGCAGCAGCGAAGGCAGCGATTAAAATTTAAGTTTCCTATCTTATTATTGATGCATGCTATATATTTTGTGATGTACTGTCTTATCTTTTGTTTCTACTGTCATTTGCATTGAGGGCAATGCAACCCTTGAGTTTGGGGGTGGCATCCCTCCATCAATGGAGTCTAATTTAGTTTTAATGGTGTCTTTTACTTAGTTTTTAAGTTAAAAAAAAGAAAGAAGAAAGATGAAAATATTGAAAATTTTGGCTGAAAACTGTGAACTGAACTTACATGCCGTGACAGCCCTGTCGTGGCAGTGCCTTTAGGATAGTTTTAGGAGAAGTTTAGAGCCTTTCTATAGTTCTGAAAACTTAAACACCATTGTGACTGTTATACTGCTTAGAACTCTTTTAGTCAACTAGAATAGGAAGCTTAGCACTTGAATAGCCCCTAGAGGTGCCTAACACTGGCTCTAGGAAATAAGTTTAGCAAAATAGACTCAACAGCCCTAGAGGTGCCCGAAACCGGCTCTACGAAGTTAGCTAGAGGTGCCCGAAACCGGCTCTAGTGAAACTTTAGCTTAAAAAATAAAATCGAGTCAAAACAGAAAATCAAAGGAGCATAAGAAGTGCCTTCAAAAAGATAAACTTGGCATAAAAATTTGAGTTAAGAGCTGAAATATTCTAGTGAAACTAAGAGAGTCCTGGCATATAACTGTTCACAAGCATGCACACACTGAACGAGGACTATAGTGAGACTCCGGACAGATCCTAGATTATCCGACAGGGTGCTGCCGCCACAGGGAACGAACGACGGGTAAGGGAAGTTCCACTGTTTAAAGCCAAAACAAAAATATTTCATTTTTATTTTAAGTCTTAGTTGCTTGAGGGCAAGCAAAAACTTGAGTTTGGGGGTGTGTTGGGTGTGTAAAATTTCTATTATTTACCCCCTATTTAACCCATATTTCTGCTGCATTCAAGCATTATTTATTGCATTTAGGTCTGTTTACAGTTAAACATCACAAATATATTAAAAGGCACAGTTTCTACTAAAATTGGTTGTTTTTGCAGGTTGCTGCTGTAGCAGACGGAAAGGGCAGGCGCTGGGCAGTGAAGCAGAAGAGCTGGAACTGGACAAGCAGTCAAGGAGGACGATGCTGCCATGGTTGCCGCCGTGACAGCAAAGGACGACAGCAGTTTTGTGGAGAAGAAGCAAAGTGGACCTTGACAGATAGAGAAAATTCAGCCCGTCTGTCGTGTAAAACCACTATATTTTTCCAAGCCCTAGATCAGAAGAAACACCAAGCCCAAAGTTCAAGGAGAGAAAATCTCAAGCAAGAAGGAGGACGACTTAAAGATAGATTCTCTAAAGATTTAGTCTTTATTAGAATTTTACTTTAATTTAAAGTTGTATTCTTGCTATTTTAGAAAAGTTGGACCCAAAGCCTATATAAGGGCATGTATTTCGACCTAGGGAGAACACACACCATTCCCTAGCCGTTTTCTTCCTCTCAACATGTTCTAAATTCCCCTTAGGGCCACGGGTTATTTTGTAAAGTAGTTGCAATGGTTGTTTTGTTTTAGGAATTTTCAGTTCAATAAAATAAACTTTAAGTTCTCTTATTCTGGTTATTAATATCTTGCAAGAGCATCGGGAGAGCATTGTGAGGTTATCAATTTACTTAGCATCGGGAGAGTTAAGTATACGAAAGGAATAAGAGCAAGTTCTCTAGTTTATAGTTGAACTATCTCGGACCTAGGGATAGGACGAGGTTAAGTGGCTAAAGAAGAATTCATCAACATCGGTGCTCATCCTTCAATTCACGCCGGGAGGTATCATCAAAGACGTGATCATCGACAGACTTTGACCTAGGGATAGGCCAAGGCACATCAGGGATTCTTGCCAAACTTGAAGTACTGAGTTGAGTGTTCGCTGCCGCGACAAGCAACGGACTGCTGCCGCGACAGGTGCTGCCGCGACAGGGACGACGACAGAACTGGATTTCCTAGACTCGGCAATACCTGCACTACTGAGCAATTCAATACCAGCCCATTCTCTCTATCTTGATTTCTCTACTCTTTTATTTAAGTTCTCTTTATTATTTTCGTGACAACTTTCTCAAATATTTTCTTTACTCTTGTGCAGCAATCTAAGGTGAGGCTATTAGCCCAGTCCCTGTGGAGACGATATCCGATACTTCGTATCACTTTACTACTTGCGTCGTGTATACTTGCACTACAATTGCGATAGACTATTTTACACGCAACACTTAGTGAGCGGAGCTCAAAATCACAATGACAACAATGCAGTTTCAAAACATATATCTATTTTAAAGACAAAACCATAAAGAGTGGAATATATTAAACCGAAAGCATAAGAACAAGTTCATGGAGTGCACATGCACAACCATTCTCGGTGGGACTACACATCACTGTTCCCCAAACAACTAGCATATTACAAGGGATGCAAAAGCAAATAGTATTTCACTTAACAACACATATAATCCCATTCTTCAACACTTAACAAAATAAGGCAATATTAGATAAACATACACTTGAGTTTAGGTTGGCCCCTAAGGCTCAACCCAAACCCCAAGAAAACCTCTTTGAAACATTTCAAAGATTTAAAACGTTACCACTCACCAGCACAACCCGAACGATAGTCGAAACACCGATTTCAAGCCTCTGTAAAACCGGGTATCGCGCCCGAAGTACCCAAATCCGTTTCTGCTGCTTCTAACAATCCAAAACAGAGAATTACTACCCTTTTCAACATACATACCCACTGAAATTCACAAACACAATATTCAACAACATTCGTTCATCGATTCGTAGCCGAAATCATTCGAAATTATCACAACATCAGCTCAAACCAAAACCCATCAATATAATCATCCAAAACACATATATTTACTCCGAAAACATCATTCCAAAGCTACAAAACCATCAGGGGTCGTTTCAACTCAAAACCAAGCCAAAAACTCTAGTATTTCAACCTTTAAAACTACCCACTAACCTAGTTTTGGGATTTTATGATTGAACCAACATCTCCACATCATTTAACACTCAAAACATTGCTCTTAACCAACCCAAAACACAGCAGCATCAATCCATACAAAAATCCCCAAAAAACTCATTATTTTCAAACAATGAACTTTGAGAAAAATGGAAAAATCATTTGGGTTTTGAAGAGAATCCAACAAAAAGAGTTCAATGGAAGAAAAACAAAGCAAGGAAGAGATTACCTTAAAAAATCTTCAATGGAGATGATGTTTGGTTGAAGAGGAAATGAGAACACTAATTTTAGGGGGAAAATAATATGATCTTCTCTCCAAAAAGATGACAACTTAAAAATAAAACCTTTTGTTATAATTAAAAATCCCCTTTAAAAATTTTTACCTTTTTACCCCCTTTTAAAATATTTTCATCTCAAGACATAACCCTTTTTGTTAAAATAGATAGACCCGAAAGTAGTCTAACCCAGCCAACAGATTCGGTTCGACCCTCAACTTGATCCGGTAACTTCCGGCCCTAAACTTTGTGTGTTACAAACTAAACGCATGGATCGAAAGGTATTATTTACCCAAGCAATCTGGATTTTTCTAACCATTTTTGCAACCTAACTTCTAAGATTAGCCATATCTTAAATCCTGATTCATTAGAATTTCCATTTAGGAAGATCAAACATTATCAACAAGGTTATTACTACTATCATATCAATACATGTTCTATAATTATGTCAATCTAACATACATCAACTAAACTACTATATGATCATCCATATTTAACAAAACAACAAGGCCCATCTAATTCATTTTTTTTCAGTTAGAAATTGCCCTAGATAACCCTTAAGCAATGTTTCTATCACAAATTTTGCTCATTCAAATACTATTAAGTTTAATTAGTGTACCCTGAGTTATCTACTGATCCATATAACCTCAAACATGATTTTAATCCATATGATTCTAAAATCAGACCCCCTTTCAAAACTATCGAGGAAAGGGCAGTTCGTACCCTACCTAGCTCACTAAAGAGACTACCTGAACTCACTCCAATTCTACTACCTTTTCTTTTAAAAGTTTCACTATAAAATTACATGTTTAACTTACTCAAATTCAATGCACCAAATCAAAGTTAAAACAACCCTTTAGACATTAACAAATCAAAACAATTTCACTTCCACCGAATTCAAGTAGAACAGTTTTCAAAATTCTTGTTTAATCTATAATCCAAATTAATAAGTTCTCATCACTTAAATTTCTAGAATTCCAAACATTATAAATTATACTAATGAATCAATTCAACCCCTTTACGGTTCTAAAACAATTTCCAACTCTATGAACACTACTTCCAAACGAAGATTAACATCACAACAATCTAATTTTTAACATACTTCAACCTATATAATTTACCTTCAAGATCACGACTATCATCAATCAAACTTTTCTAGCAATACTAATTCCTAACCACAATTCATCGGTTCCAATAGGTTTATAATTTGTTAAAAGATTAGGGTTTCTGATTTGGAGATTTGGGTTTATAATTTGTTAAAATAGGTTTATGAAATTGGGAAAATTAAAAAATTAGGGTTTCTAATTTGGGGATTAGGGTTTATAATTTGTTAAATTAGGTTTACGAAGTTGGAGAAATTAAAAAATTAAGGTTTTTGATTTGGGATTTGGGGCCGCCGACGATGGGGTTTGGTTCATCGGGGCCAGGCCGGAAACGGCCGGCGACGGTTGGGATGGCCGACCAAGATCGACGACAAAAGAAAGGGCAAAAATTTACCTTTTCACGGCTGGAACAATGCACACAGGAGGACGGCGGAGCGACCTGGATGAACACCGGCGAGACAAGTCGGCCGGATCACAGCGGCGGAGGAGGCGGCGCCGACAGCAGGAATTCAAAGGGTTGGGATATTAGGGTTTATGATATTAGGAAATTTTGGTATATTTGATTCAAACCTATCAAATTTTAATACTATAAAGAAATTTAACAAATTTATTAAATCTAATTTTTATTTTTTAAAAAATAATTTTAATTATAATTCGAGTCCTTGTGATTTTTAGTTTTTTTTTTAAAAAATTAATAGTGTTCATGTGTGTTCATCGTTAGTGGTGTTCAGCGGTGTTCGACACCCATTGTAGAATTTTCCTTTGTGTAATTGCGAAAATAATTAGAAAGTTGTACTAATTTTCGTAACTGTCAAATTATGTATATTATTACAAAGTTACAGTGTTCTATATTTTTATAATAATTTACGTGATTTGATAATATTAAACGTAATTTACATTAAAATTACCATCATTTTAATGTTTCGTTTTACAACTTTCCTACGGTGCTATGAAAGTTTTTTAATGTGTGGCAACTTTATGTGATAATTTACGTGATTTGATAATATTTTACGTAATTTTTTTAAAATTGGCTCCTTTCATAAGCGACCACTCAGGCCCCACCTTATACCTTTACAAATTTAATAATTTTTCAAGTAGTAATTTTATAAGTTAATAGTTGATCTATATTGTTTTAGTTGTATTTAAGGTGTTTTCTAAACAAAACAATAATTTGTTAATGAAATATTAAATTAATTGTTCAAAATAATAAAATAGACTTTCGTTATACAAGGATCCTTTTTTTAGTTTTCGCTCAGGACCCAAAAATATTTAAAACGGTCCAATTAACAACTTATCAAAATATATGATACATGTGACAAAATAAATGGCAAAATTAATGTGTAATGTTAATTGGTTGCATTCTCAATCATACTTAAGAAATGGGTTATGAAAATATGTTAATTCAATAAGAGTTAATTGTACTATACATGAACTCAACAAGTGTCTCATTGAAAAAGCGGATGATGTTTATCCTAAGGGACATGAGTTCAAATCGCTTTGTTTACAAGGGGTATGTGCATTGTCAAAGGGTTAAGAATATATATAAATAGATATTATCTTGTAATCACCTTTAAACTATTAAAATAATTATACTACACATTTTTAAACTATATGCCTTTCATTGATAGTTTCAAGACATAATTAAAACATTCTAAAGTTTGGGGATGGATTTAAAATGAGAGTCATAGTTTGGGGATGATTGGTGTAATTAACTCATTCGATAATGTTAACGATCAAAAATAACTTTTCATAGTGGGTGACAGATATAATACACATATGAAACATCGTGGAATTTAACAGTTTTACTAACAAAGTGAGCTAATTAATATGCATTGATAGTTTCAGGGCATAAGTAAAAATTCTAAAGTTTGGGGATGAATTTAAAATGAGTGTCCTAATTTGTAAATGTATGGTGCAATTAACTCATCCGATAATGTTAGTGACCAAAACATAACTTTTCATAGTGGGTGATATATATATAATACGCATAAGCGACGTCATGGAATTTAAGAATATTAGTAACATATGAACCTAATTGTTATGCATTGATAGTTTCATGACTGAGGATGATACGATGTGCTGAAATGCAAACGGCTACCCAAAGCACTATGCAAGCAACCCCAAAACCTCGAAGTAAATCTAGGATCTCTATCTGAAACAATAGACTTCGGAACTCCATGAAGTCTCACAATCTCACGAAGGTACAAGTTTGCCAACTTGTCTAAAGAATCCGTAGTGTTCACTGCTAAGAAGTGAGCACACTTAGTGAACCTATCAACAATCACCCAAACTGAGTTTTTCTTCGAAGGAGACAAAGGCAACCCCGATACAAAGTCCATGGTGATTCTCTCCCATTTCCATTCCGGAATCTTCAAAGGCTGTAGCAAACCTGAAGGAACCTGATGTTCTGCCTTCACTCTCTGACAAACCATACAACGGCTCACATACTCGGCTACATCTCTTTTCAAACCAACCCAGAAATAATCATTCTTCAAGTCTCGGTACATCTTGGTACTACCCGGATGCATAGAAAAGGGACTCGAATGTGCTTCACTCAGAATCTGACGTCTCAACTCAACATCTTCTGGTACAACAATTCTATCTCTAAAGCACAACAGACTCTCACCACTGAAACTGTACTCAGTCGGTCTTCCTTCGGCTATGTCTTGAACATGAGGGACTAAGCTCGCATCTTGCAACTGTTTCTCTCTAATCAACTGAATCAGGGAAGGCTTCACTTGCAACTCGGTGATCAAACCACCATCATCGGACACACTCAATCTAGCAAACATAGCTCTCAACTCAACGGCCACTTTTCTACTCAAAGCATCGGCTACTACATTTGCTTTACCCGGATGGTACTCAATGGTCAAATCATAGTCTTTTAACAACTCTAGCCATCTTCTCTGTCTCAAATTCAACTCTTTCTGTGACATCAAGTATTTCAAGCTCTTGTGATCGGTGTAAACTATACACTTCTCACCATACAAATAGTGTCGCCAAATCTTCAATGCAAAAACAACTGCGGCTAGTTCTATATCATGAGTAGGATAGTTCTTCTCATGAATCTTCAACTGTCTAGAAGCATAAGCAACAACTCTTCTATCTTGCATCAAAACACATCCTAAGCCTATGTAGGATGCATCACTGTAGATCACAAACTCCTTACCTGAAACAGGTTGCACTAACACTGGAGCATTCGTCAAAGCTTCTTTCAATTTCTCAAAAGCCTTTTGTCTTGCATCTGACCATTCAAACTTGACTCCCTTTTGCAACAATTTAGTCAAGGGAGCAGCTACTCTAGAGAAGCCATCAACAAACCTCCTATAATAACCGGCTAATCCTAGGAAACTCCTAATCTCGGTCACGGACTTAGGTTGTTTCCACTCAACAATAGCCTCAATCTTCGACGGATCAACACGGATACCCTCGGCTGAAACAACATGGCCAAGAAATACAACCTCTCTAATCCAGAACTCACATTTACTAAGCTTCGCATACAACTGATTGCTCAACAATCTCTGTAAAACAAATCTCAAGTGCTCATCATGCTCTTCTTCTGTCTTCGAGTACACAAGTATATCATCAATGAAGACAACCACAAACCGGTCTAGATAGTCTCTGAAAATTCTATTCATCATGTCCATGAATGCTGCCGGTGCATTCGTGAGCCCAAATGGCATCACAAGAAACTCATAGTGACCATATCTAGTCCTAAAAGTTGTCTTTGGAACATCACACTCTTTCACTTTCAACTGGTAGTACCCGGATCTCAAATCTATCTTCGAGAATACTGAAGCACCTCTCAACTGATCAAACAAATCATCTATACGAGGCAACGGATACTTGTTCTTCACAGTCATCTGATTCAACTGTCTATAGTCAATGCACATGCGCATACTACCATCTTTCTTTTTCACAAACAACACTGGAGCACCCCACGGAGAACTACTAGGCCTAATGAAACCCCGGTCTAATAATTCTTGCAACTGACTCTTCAATTCTTTCAACTCTTTCGGAGCCATACGATACGGAGCTATCGAAACTGGGTTAGACCCTGAAACTGTCTCAATCACAAACTCAACATCTCTGTCAGGAGGCAAACCCGGCAACTCTTCAGGAAACACATCTGGAAAGTCACACACTGTTCTGATATCCCTCGGTCTAGCTTCACTCATGTCCGGATTCATAACATAAGCCAAATAGGCCCCACATCCAGAGTCCATCAACCTATGAGCCTCTAAAGCTGACACCACATTAGACAAGAACTTAATGTTCTCGCCTACTACCACTACCTCGTAGTCATCAGAAAGCTTCAAAGAAATCCTCTTTGTCTCAAAATCCACACTAGCCCGATGCTCAACCAACCAATCCATACCCAATATAATATCAAAACCGTAGAAAGGAAGTTCCATCATATCAACTGAAAACACATGACCCTGAATCTTCAGTGGACACCTCCTATACATACGTCTAACCACAACTGTCTCACCAAAAGAGCTAGTAACATGCATACCTACATCTAAGATCTCTACAGGAATATCTAACTTCTGTGCATGCTCACTCAGAATGTAGGAATGCGTAGAACCCGAATCAACCAAAGAAAGCAAAGACATAGACTGTAACTCGAAATTACCTGCTATCACATCGGTGTCGTTCCCGGCCTCTCTCTGAGCATAAACTCTCGCTGGTCCTCCCGCCTCTGGCTGCACAGCCACAACATGAGCAAGGTTTCTCTGAGCATCTCCCCTAGGTGCATCAGCCCTAGGCTGGAAGTAGCCACGACCGCGCCCACGGCCTCTCTGAAAATCGTTACCTCTCGCAGGAGTCTGAGCAATGTTCGGTGCCTGAGCTGCCTGACGTGGACAGTCCCTCCTAAAGTGGTCCCTCGAACCACAGTTCCAACAAGCATGGAAGTTACCCCAACACTCACCAGTGTGCTGCCTCCCACACTGTGCACACTCGGGCAAACGCCCTCCTCCTCTATGGCCCTGATGGCCTCTACCATGGTGGCCACTGCCACGTCTCTGATCAAACTGATGTCCGCCACCTCTGTGCCTCTTAGCATCTCTACCATCAAAGTTGTTGTGCCTCTTACCAGAACTAGATCCCCCAGAACGCTTGGTCAGCCCCAAGCTATGCTCAATGTCCTTGGCTCTAGCAACCAAGACATCAAAGTCAGAATAATCAGAAGCCAAGGTATACCTCTTAACTTCCTCATGAAGTCCATATCTGAAATGATCACATCGAGCCCTCTCAGTAGGCACTAACTCTGGAGCATACTGACTCAGACGAACGAAACGAATCTCATAATCAGTCACAGAAGCATCTCCCTGAGTGAGAGCCATGAACTCTCTCTTTTTCTCATCTAGGTACCTCGGTCCTAAGTACCTCTTCCGGAAAGCAAACTCAAAGAATTCTCAATCTATCTCGGCCTCTGGAACCCCGGCAGTAATGGTGACCCACCAGGTGTAGGCATCACCCTGAAGCAATGAGATCACACAACCCAATCTACGTGCGCCCGCACAACCCATCTGAGCTAAGATACGAACTGTCTTCTCCAACCACAACTCCGACCTCTCCGGAGTAGATCCTCCGAACTCCTCGGCTCCTAAGCTACGGAGCCTCTCTAACGGTAGACTAGCATCATCATACCTAGGCTGAGCTGCAGCCTGAGCTCCCGCAACTGCGGCCTGAAACGCTCCCGTTATCGCTTGCACTAGCGGAGTCATATCAATTCCAGCTGGACCTTGGCCACCTTGAGGTCCATCTCCTCCGGCTCCATTTTCACCCCAGCTCCAGGTGGTGGAGGTGGTGGTGGTGGAGGTGGTGGAGGAGCGCCAACTCCCGCGGCCCCCGGTCCCTCTATGTGAGCTCCCGCACCAACTACCGGCTCAACAGGAGCCACAACTCGCGGTTCCTGACGAACCAACCCCGGTCTACCTCTCGGTCTAGACATTGCCCTCACAGGTATTAACTACAACCACAGCATACAAACATACAAGTTGGGTTAGCAAGGCGAGGCTTCCAAGTGTCCAAGTATGTTCCCTCACTTAAAAATCATTTTCAAATGTAATAGTAGCAATGGGACCCACACACACATGCTTTAAAATAGAACAATTGGCATACTTGTCACATAAGCAACCATTCTTGCAAAACAAGTAAACACCGTGCAATTCAATTTAAAAACTTAACTTACCTCACTTACCTGCCTAAGGTCTCGGTAACCTTAGGCTCTGATACCAACAAGTGTAACCCCCTCGTCCCGGTCTGGTCGGATGACCGGTCCGAATAGGCCACACGGGGAAAACCGAGTGAAAACCCCTAAGGATTCCCCCTCGGTTAACGACCCTAAAATTTCTTTTTTACTTTAATCTTGTCTAGATGCACATTTGATTCCTAAGTGGAGCATAACAGCGGAAGATACAATCAACGGAACATTCACCGACCAAACAAAGCATAAACAGTCCATTTTTCTTCATTACAGCAGGCCGTTTCGAAACGCCCCTAGGGTGTTCCGAAACGCCTTGACTTGGTCAACGGCCCTGGGTCAACCATAAGGTGACCGTTCCGAAACAGGGGTAGCCCGTATCGGAACGACCTTGACGGTCAATATCTCGTGGTCAACGAGATTTGACCGTTTCGAAACACCAAAGGCCCGTTTCGGAACGACTTCATCTCGCCAATTTCTCAAAATTCCAGTAGCGAAATCGTTTCGGAACGTCCCTCATCCGTTTCGATACGGCAGGCCTATTACGTAGGGACCGTTCCGGAACAGGGGGACCCGTTCCGAAACACCCCCTGTCTGCAGACTTTCCTGGACTGTTTTGGGGCACAAGGATGCCCCAAACACCTCCAAAACACCATACAACAGCATACAAATTGCACACAAGGTATACTAATCATGCTAGCATGCTTCAACAATATTTAGACATGTCCTACACTAGAGCAACGATCCACACATGCATTCATTCAAACATTATCCAAGCACATATGTAAACTCTTAAGGCATAAGGCCAACATTCAAGCAAGCAACGATAGACATGAGTTAACATTCGTCATGGAAACACAACCATGCAAAAGCAATATACTTAAAGGAGTCTACACATGCTCCCCAAAAACCAACAACAATCCAACAAATTCATACATGCCCCATTGCTCAAACCATTACATGTTTAAATTCTAAATTCCATACTTGGTGCACTCAAATCAAAATCACACTTGGAGGCCCTCCTCTTGCCCGAGCAACCCACGAACTAAGAATCTGCAATGTTGAACAAAGAGAGCGTAAGCAATGATGCTTAGTGAGGGTAAGCTCTAAAAAAAACAAACCTCAACATTGCAGGGTCCGAGCACGATCTAACCAAGGCCTTTTACACAAACTATGAGTCCACAAGGTATAGATGCATGAGCAATATATCACATGTATGCCATCATTATGAGCTCAATACCACTATACAAGTAATCACATATAAACATCCAAACAGTTCATATATCTCAACACATTGATACACATATCAACAACATTGGCACCTAGTTAAGACTCAAATACGCGGATAACCGTTGGAACTCACATCCAACAACATAACCATTACCTGACGGTGGGATTACACTCATCACCAGTCTCGCGGAGGGGATTCCACTCATCCTCACGCCCCGTCGATGGGATTCCACTCATCACCGACTATATTTAAATACCATTTCCGGGCGTACCCGTACTCCTCCTTGGTGACTCAACGCCACCAAGGCCACGCGCGACTTTTGACTCATGTGTACACACTAACATCCTAATGATCGATCATTTGTATTTAAGTTTACTAGTGCCAATATTCATTCATTTCATCTTACTCATTTCAATCAATTCCGTGCTTAGCACGTACTCACCAACAACCATCATCATGCATGTCTCAAGCATCATAATTCATGTTTCATCTCATATGTACAACACAATATAAATAGCCATTCATACCACAATTCATACGAGACATACACAACCATATAATGAGTTCAACCAAAGGCTCTAGATCAAGCTTAGGATTAGGCTACCACTCTAATCCTAACTCTAGGTGGGTCTACCAAGCCCAACCTAGTCCACATACTCGAACCAACCAATTTAAAACCGTTTTAAACAATTAACCACTCACCTAAACTCCCGAGCTCAAGACCACGCAAGCAATTGTCTTCAATTTCCCGGATTCACTTCCGAAGCTTCACCGATGCCCAAACTTGACTCTAATCAATCCCAAACACAAACAAAACATTCACGTTCAATATCTTGTCATCGAAACTAACCCGGATTACATTACCAAGCAACCAACACCCAAAACAAGACTAAAAACAGGATTTTCGAGCAGCCCACAAGACCCACTGAAAACTCTCATTTCAAGCACCCAAACAAGCATCAATTGCACCCAAAATGATCCTCATACATCATACTACCCACAGCCCCCAAATTCCAACCCTTAACAGCCCCCAAACCCACATTAAAACCCTCCAAAAACCCTCTCAAGCCAAAATCCGAAAATTGGTTAAAATCATTCGAAATTCATATATGTAGTATCATTTGGCCTCTATACATCATTACTAAACATATTAAATCAAAACATTTAATTTTGCAACATAAAGACACCATTTTTAATCAAAACATTCAAAACCTCCACTTTCCAAAAACTTCATGAAAATGAAAAAGAAGAGTACTTTCCCGAAGGGGAGGATGAGGGGAAGTCGAAAATACTCTTACCTTTCAAAACGGAGTTGAAATGAGGAGTAGAGGTGATGGAACAGTGATTCTCCAAGGAGAGAAGAATGTAACGGTGGTTTTTTTTTTTTGAAAGGGTGAAGGGAAGAAGATGAGAAGGGTGGGTGTTTATTTGACATGTGATAATTTTGAAGCTCAAAAGACTTGTTTGCCCTTAATGAAATGGGGCATTTACAAGGAAGGTAAATTCATGGTTGAATGTGGTTTAATCTTAAAACGTGATTAACCCAAATTGATTAATTTTGAAAACAACTCGAAATATTATTTAGAGTATAAATCCGAGCCCAAAATAATATTAAAATATTATTTTCACCTAACCCCTAAACCCGGGTGTTGCATTGGGGGTAAATTTAAAATGAGAGTCATAGTTTGTGAATATATGGTGCAATTAACTCATCCGATAATATTAGTGACCAAAACATAACTTTTCATAGTGGGTGACAAATATAATACACATAAGCAACGTCATGACATTTAACAGTTTTATTAACCAATAACAATTTTATTAACATAAGGACCTAATTGATATGCATTGATACTTTCGATAAATAATTAAACCATTCTAAAGTTTGAGGATAAATTTAAATTGAGAGTCATAGTTTGGAGATGTCTAGTACAATTAACATAAGGACCCAATTATATCACGAGCAAGCAACGCTTGGACAGGAAGGGCATCGATGAAGATCGAGAGCTCAAAGGGTTGTTGTGAGGACAATTTGGACATCTCGTCCGCGACTGTGTTGCACTATCGCGGGATCCACTGAAATTCAACGTACCAAGCTCGGTCACACAAGGAGGAGATAGCCCGCACAAGGGGTACGAGACTAGCATGAACTGGGGAGTCGAGAACCATTATTATGGCTTGAGCGCAATCTGAATGGACTTGCAACCACCCGACACCATTCGACCAAGCAACATGTAGGCCAATAAGGAGATTCCAAAGGTCGGCCTGTAACGGGGAGACAACACCAACGACGTTATGGTAACCCAAGAGAGTCACAGACAACCCCTCCAATTGAACCGGATCCCGAGTTGGTGGAAATTGATGCATCTGTGTTCAAGCAGAATCACCCATGGGGGTGGTGGCTGCCAAGCAAGGGCGAATGGTAGTGATAGCCAGAGGGGGCCTTGGCCCCTCAAAAATTTGAAAATTTTACATTTTATCCCTCAAGTTTTTGTAAAATTTTAAAATTCTTATTAAGTTTTTATTGCTTTAAATATTTTTAATTAAGTCCCATATTCAATTTTTGAAAATTTCTCACTAAGTCTATTTTTTTTTGAAAATTTTAGTTTAATCTTCTAAAACTTTCAAAAATTTTAAATTGGCCCCTCAACTTATTATACCTATATCTGCCCCTGCTGCCAAGAAACATCCTCAATGTAAGGAGGAGGTCGAGATGAAATCAGTGGGAGTTGACCCGCAAAATGGGATGCCCAGGCTAGACTACATCAAAACATCTCTGGAACGACAAGCAAGTGTATGTAAAACAAAATCATTTCCACGTTTTCATACCTGCCAGAGGAATGAGGAGAAGAAGCAATGCCATGGGACATAGATAGATCCTTAATTGGCAGGGACGGACCCAGGACTTTAGGTTAGGGGGGGCGAACTTATAAATTTTTAGGGGGCGAACTTATAAAAGTTTAGGGGGCGAAAATAGATTTTTAATAGAAATTACATACAAAAAAATTAAAAAATTTTCTAAATCATATATGATTTTCAAAATTTTAGGGGGGCGGTTGCCCCCACCAGCACCCCTCAGTCTATCCCTGTTGATTGGTATAGTGAGACTTATATTATCAATGAGCCACTTCTCAAGGGGAATGCTGAAGAAAGTTTCTTGAATATCGTGGGAGATAAGTTGCTGCCAAAAATTCCCGATGGGAGGGCAGTCGCGCAATACATGAACGATGGATTCCCGACAACAGCCGCAACAAGGACAAGATGCATCTTATTTAATTAGGGTAAACTACTCATATAATCACTCAACTTTAGTCATTTGACCTATTTTAGTCACTCAACTTTAAAAACGCTAAATTTACTCATTAAACTTTACTTTTTGACCTATTTTGATCACTTTAGATTATTTTATTAATATTTAAGTATGACATGACATATTTTATTATTATTATATATATAAAACAATTTAAAATAAAAATAAATAATATTTTTTATTAATAAATAAAAAAGTAATTTAAAATAAAAACCCTAATCCCAAACACCCCAAATATCCCAAATCCCAAACACCCAAATTCTCAAACCCCCTTACCGGTGTCACTCTCACCGGCGGCCACCACTCCCTCTACCGCCGACGACAACATCACCTGCCGCCGACGGTGCCATTTTTTCACAAATCAATACCAGAAAAAATTTAGAGAAGTCTGGATCTGATTTTTTTTATCTATTATTGTTTTTATTTCGAATATAAAATAGGAAAAAATACATTTTTACATTTCGGTTCGATGCTCGCCGGTGACCGGAGCTCCGTATTGACAATCCCGACGGTGAAGGGACGCGTCTTGGAGTGGTGAGCAACATATCTCGGTCGCGCCTCGATCCAACGGCGGACGACGACGAACCACGCATCCAAGGTCGTTCGAGTTTGGTCCAGATCTGGAGTATCTCGGCCGTTCTCTGTGAGTTCCAAGCCGATAAAAGAGAAGAAGAGGTTGAGACCGATCTGTTGATGGCGTTGCATGGCCGAAAATCTCGTCGGAGCGGCGCCGGTGATGGCCTGAAGGTCCGACGGTCATGACATTGAGAGAATGACCAAAATATTATTTGGGGTGTTTGGGATTTGGGATATTTGGGGTGTTTGGGATTAGGGTTTTTATTTTAAATTATTTTTTATATTATTAATAAAATATATTATTTATTTTTATTTTAAATTATTTTATATATATAATAATAATACAATATGTCATGTCATAGTTAAATATTAATAAAATAATTCAAAGTGACTAAAATAGGTCAAAAAGTAAAGTTTAATGAGTAAATTTAACGTTTTTAAAGTTGAGTGACTAAAATAGGTCAAATGACCAAAGTTGAGTGACTATATGAGTAGTTTACCCATTTAATTATTAGTATCTCATAATATTTAATATCGTCAAAAATATCATAATACTTGTAACAAATATCACATTGAGATATGATCCTCTTACACTATGTAAAACTTGAAAGTTTTACACTTTTTAGACCGTTAGATGAAGGTAAATGGATGAATGATATTAACAATAAAAAATGTGAAGATTATCATTTTGAAAAAAAAATAAGAAAATAATTTTAGCCATTTATTACCATAATCCGTTTTTTCACTAGGACACTTGTTGGGTTCTTATTTTTATTCTTTTATTTTCAGCTATATTTATATAAAAAAATATTATATCTTTAATGTTTGTATTTTTTTCCTATTATTTATTTTCTGCATCCGTCCAATGGTGACCGAAACACTCGTACCCAAGGGCCTGATTCACCATGTCTGTCACTAGAGGCGACAACAAAAAAAAAATGAAATGGGTTGAAAATTAACCTAAATAATGTATCCGAAGTGATATTTTCGTAAATATATTAAATAATTCATATATTTTTTGACATGCCAAATCGAATCAGGTCTATAATTTTTATCTTAGATCCTGCTCAACCAGAATCTATCATATAATTCTATTAGAAATCGAAATTCAAAAACACCCGTTTTATAAGGTGAGGTCTGAATTCGTAGGGTTTAGATTACGAGTAATTATCTCATACATTTACGGTGGAAGAAATGTTCAGAAATGTTTTAGTTTAAAGGTATATGGATTCAATTTAAGGTTTAGAATTGTGTAAAATGTTTGTGAAAAGTTTTTTTTCACCATATATTGAACATAAATCCTTAAATTACTTGATCATTTTCAATTTAAATTATTCAAACTTTTCCACTAACCTTAAATGAAAAAAAAAATTTGAACGAAAAATTTTGATACACAATTTGAGTTAGGGTTTAGTTTTGAATTTAAAGTTTGAGGGTTTAGGTTATAAGATTCAGAATTTAAGATTTACGGTTATAGTTTAGAATATAGAGTTTAAGGTTTAAAATTTATTGGATAAGATTAGAGTTTTATGTTTTGGATTTTTTAAAAAAAAGATAGGGTAAACTACTATATTGACCACCATACTTTTGATAAAGTTACGATTTGACCACATTACTTTTTTTCGAAGCAATTAAACCACCAAATTATTTAAAGGGTATCAATGTAACCACCAGCCGTTAGAGGTTAACGACAGGGTGACGTGGCAGTTAAAAAATAGGGGTATAATTACACATTTGGTCCTCGTTACTTATACACTCTATCAATTTGGTCCTAATTTTAATTTTAATAAAATAAATTAAGTATTTAATAAAGTAATTTAATTATTTTTATTTAATTTAATTAATTAATTAATTAATTTTCCCCTCCAATTAGATTGTGACATGTGTCACCTGATTGGAGAAAGAAAATTGGAAGTAAAGAAATTGGGGCTGAAGGGATTCAAACTTGAGTTGCCTTGGTGAGAAGAATGTGTGCCTGCCACTAAGTCAAGCTTACTTTTGTGATATGAGATACCACATATAATATATGTGTTATATAGTTATTAATGCTTGAAAAAATTGAAAGCAACAAAATTGGGGTTAGGGGGAATCAAACCAAGGCTCCCTTGGGAAAAGAAGCATGTGCTTGCCACTAGGCCAAGCTTACTTTTGTGATATTAAGTACAACATATAATATATGTGTTATATTACTGTTAATGCCTGGAAAATAGATAAAATGTAGTTTTAAGGTACTCGAACAGAACATACTTATGATGCATAAAAACATCTAACCCAATTAAATAAATATAATAATTAAATTAAAATTAACAATATTTTGTATATATTTTAAATTATAGTAGTGCACGATTTGAAATAAAAAATTTAAAATTATATTAAATTCACCACTTTATTAAATAATTAATTTATTTTATTAAATTAAAATTAGGATCAAATTGATAGAGCGTATAAGTAATTAGGACCAAATATGTAATTATACCTCTATTTTTTTAACTGTCACGTCACCCTGCCGTTAACCTCTAACAGCTGGTGGTTACATTGATACCATTTAAATAGTTTGGTGGTTTAATTGCTTCGGAAAAAAATATGGTCAAATCGCAATTTTTTTAAAAATATGGTGGTTTAATTGCTTTGGAAAAAAATATGGTCAAATCGCAATTTTTTTAAAAGTATGGTGATCAATGAAGTAGTTTATTCTAAATTATAATAACGAGATGTTAAAACAACGGGAAAGTAAGAGCAAAACCGGGTGCAGTTAATCAGTGCATTTCACTTTTTGAAGCCCACAGAAAAAAAAAACAAAGCCCAAGGAAATGGAATAATGATATCTTGTCCGAATCTTCCTCCTCTTTTTAAAAACGTGCTTCCTTCGTCTTCGTAATCCGTCTCTCTTTATACGTTAACAGTTCCATTTCATATTTTCATTAACAAAATTAAATTATTGTTTTTGAAGGAGTGATCATACCATGGCTACAAAGAAGAGCGTGGGGGCTTTGAAGGAAGCAGATTTGAAGGGGAAAAGAGTGTTTGTAAGAGTTGATCTGAACGTTCCATTGGATGATAACTTCAACATAACCGATGACACCAGAGTCCGTGCTGCTGTTCCCACCATCAAGTATTTGATGGGCCATGGCTCTAAAGTCATCCTATCCAGCCACTTGGTACTTCTTCTTTTTTTTTTCTTCAAAATTGTTTCTGGGTTAATTGATTTACTTGTTTTTATCTCACTTGGTTTTTGGGTTTATTTGCGATTTTGATCTACTGCTTTTTCTTAGTTTTGATTTACCTGTCTTGATCTGAATTACTTGAATCCATGTTTTATGTTTAAACCTCTCTTTATTGATAGGCAAGATATCCCTTTTATCTTCAGCTTGTTGTACTATCCTTTTAGTTGGCTTAAGACACACACCAAAATATCGACTTCAGGGATACTGAATTCTTTAGGGGGTGCTTGTATGGCTTCTAGAAGTAAATTGAGATTGCATTGAATTGAGGCTAATGAACTCTGGGTTGAGTCTACGGTGGTGCGGCGCCTTGATTTAAGCCTAAAACGTTATCATACAACTAAAATGTTGTACTTTTTTATAACATTTTAAGTTGTGTCCTAACATGTTAGGTTTCATGTTTTCTAACTTTTTCGAGTGTTCTTTTTTAGCCTTAAATTAAGCTGTACTACCTTAGACTCACCCTCCATCTCTTCTATTTTCTTAGGATTACTAGGAGGGTTGAGAGTGATTTGACCGCTGTTAAAGAGTCCTTGGAACTTTTGGCTTGGGGCATGGTGATATTAGTTGACAGCAGGCATGGAATAGAGAGTCATACCCTGGACATTTTTAATTCTCGTATAGTTGAGATATTTTGATTAAGATGTTTTAATGATCTGATTTTATATCCTAAAATTTTATAATTCCACACAAACTCAATTTCTAATAAAACTACCAAAAGTTTACACCCCCGTGCCTGGTTGGCAGTAATCTGTTTTAAATTTTAATATCTTTCTAAGGAGCCTGATTTGCATAATCATGGTGCACATCTAAGGATCATGGAAATAATGTATGGGCCATTCTTAAGGCTTTCATGCTTTTATGTTTTTCTAATCTACCTTTTGCCCCTCCATCGTTCTCTTTCTCAAGTTGAATTGTCCTAATAAGTTTCTGGTTGCCTTTTCAGGGACGTCCAAAGGGTGTCACTCCTAAGTACAGCCTGAAGCCTCTTGTTCCAAGGCTGTCTGAACTCCTTGGTGTCGAGGTTTGTCCTTAGAATTAACACTTTTTCCATTTCGTTGTTATTTGCTTGATTTCCCCCCTCTTTTTTACTTGTACATTTGTAATATATTGGGATAGGTTAAGATGGCAAATGACTGTATTGGTGCTGAAGTCGAGAAACTGGTGGCTGAATTACCAGATGGAGGTGTATTGCTCCTTGAGAATGTGAGGTTCTACAAGGAGGAAGAGAAGAATGATCCTGAGTTTGCAAAGAAGCTGGCTTCTCTTGCAGATGTCTATGTTAATGATGCATTTGGCACTGCTCACAGAGCCCATGCTTCCACAGAGGGCGTGGCTAAGTTTTTAAAGCCTTCTGTTGCTGGTTTTCTTATGCAGAAGGTATTTTGAATTCATAAGTCTGGAATTATTTGTATAATGTATCAGATTGGTTTAGGAATTGTCTGTCATTATGATATGTTGGTTATAGGAAAGTGGTGTCAAGCTAATTTTATATCACGACATGTTTCTTTTTTGAGATCTGGTAAATACCTCTTATGGTCTCTGGCATGTGCCTGACTGAAGGGTATCTTCTGAAATTTCTATGTCCTGGTTTTGTTTGAAACATGTTGATAAAATCATGCGATAGTTATATGTTGGAGATGCCTGTTGTGTATCTTTTACATGTGAAGTTCTTTTCTTTTTGCAGGAGCTTGATTATCTTGTTGGAGCTGTGGCGAATCCCAAAAAGCCGTTTGCTGCAATTGTCGGTGGTTCTAAGGTATCAACCAAGATTGGAGTGATTGAATCTCTCTTGGCCAAGGTTGACATTCTCATACTGGGTGGAGGAATGATGTTTACTTTCTACAAGGCCCAGAAGCATTCAGTTGGATCATCACTTGTCGAGGAAGACAAACTTGATCTAGCAACATCACTCCTTGAGAAGGCCAAGGAAAAAGGGGTGTCCCTCTTGCTTCCGACTGATGTCGTTATTGCTGACAAGTTTGCTGCAGATGCTAACAGCAAGGTTTGTCATGTTGCTTATCTGGATCATGTTTTGCCTATATATTTCCTTGGGTGCTCTATGTTGTACAGAGACTTTGACTTTAGAGTTCTACCCCCACTCGAATAAATAATGTTGTTTTCTCTATTTTTGTATGTGCCCTTCCCCAACTCTTTAAACAGAGAACATAAGTTTCACATCTAGCATATGTTAGTGGAACACAAAGCAATAACGTTGATGCATCAGCTCCTTTTCTGTTGATGCTGTATTTGAATTTGTTTCAGCCTTGGAATTGTGTCTATATTTTTGCAGGTTGTGCCAGCGTCTCAGATCCCAGATGGTTGGATGGGTTTGGATATTGGACCCGACTCTATAAAAACCTTCAGTGAGGCCTTGGACACTACACAAACCATTATTTGGAATGGACCAATGGGTGTCTTTGAGTTTGAGAAGTTTGCTGCAGGCACTGAGGTAATCTTGGCGATCATTATATGGAATTGAGTCTTTTAATAGTTGAAACTTCAATTGCAAACAGTTAAATTCTGTTATACTATTATCCGTGCAGGTGGTTGCTAAGAAGCTTGCGGAGTTGAGTGGGAAGGGAGTGACGACAATCATCGGAGGAGGTGACTCTGTTGCAGCAGTGGAGAAGGTTGGGGTAGCTGACAAGATGAGCCACATCTCGACAGGGGGTGGTGCCAGCTTAGAACTTCTGGAGGGAAAACAACTACCTGGAGTCCTTGCTCTTGATGATGCTTAAGCTTAGTTTCCCACCTCTTGGTTTTTTTTCTTCGTCTTTCACTGCAATATAGTGGCTGAAGAGTGACTGAATTAGTAGTTTTGTAAGGAAATTAGTAAGCTTATGCTGAAGAGGCTGACAAGGTGAGTTTTCACAAAATAAAATGACTTCTTCTATGCCTACATCGGTCGTTTATAGGTGCCTTTCGAGTTGGATCTTTTTCCGATTACTTCCTCTACCTCTAGTGCATGTTTTATATAAAGTGGAAGGGAAGGAGGGAAGAGAAAATTGGAAAGAAAATGATTTTAATGGTTATTTGGTAGATTAAAAAATAGGAAGGAAAAAAAAAGAAGGGAGGTAGTTTTCTATGCTTTTATACAAATAGTATTTTTCTCTAAAACTGAGTGGAAAATAGGAAGCTTTTATACAAATAGTATTTTTCTCTAAAACTGAGTGGAAAATAGGAAAGAAAAATAAAAACTATCATAATTTAATAATGAAATTATCAAATTATATTTAAAATAATTTCCTTTTATATTTTTATTATGATTTAATGTTATTCAATTTAATCTTTAAAAATTAATTTAATTTAAAATTTATCCTTATTTGTTTTAAATTTTATTATTAAAGTCAATATTATTAATATAAAAATATTTTGTTCACTTTAGTCTTTAAAATTTTTAATTAATTCAAAATTGACTCATATTTATTTCCAATTTTTATAATGTTATCTAATATTTTTATTATAGTTTTTTCCAATTTAATCTCTCAAATTTTATTTAATTTAAAATTGACATCTATTTATTTTTATTTTATAATATAATCCAATACCTTATAATTGCAAACTTTGTGTTTTAGTCACTAATTTTATAATGGCAATTAAAGACTCGTGTTAGCTCAGATTAACCCGAAACTTAGTCTATATGTTAATGATGATATTTATTTCATACAAAAAAGTTTAATTTCACTCTTTAATAAATTAGACCATGTATTTTATGAATATTTTTAAAATAACCCATAAACTACTTATTTTTGCAATTAACACTCTATTTCAAATTTGCTTTCAACAAGAATTTACCATTAAGTCTAATTGGAATTAATGATTCTAAAATAGACCTAAAATTGAAATTTTAAATTAAAATCCACCTGATGAATCATTTACATTTTAGTCTCTGAACCTCGATTTGGTTAAAATTACTTCGATTTGAACTTCTTTTTATTAATAAAATAAAGGTATAAGACGTTTCTACTTATACTAAACTTGTATTTAAGTTTTGTATGTTTTTTTGGTTTTTAATCTTGTAAAATTACCAAAATGCATTTTTGTTAAATCGTTTATTTTTCTAAAGTTTATAAAGGTTTATTTTTTCAAGTGACTTTAGTTAATTGTTTCCTCATTATGTTAATGGTGGCTGTTTACTTTCATGTAATCGAATATACTTGTTTTTTAAACTATGTTTTTAGGTCACAAATGGGTCATTTCTAGCATTCAATATTCGGGTTGAATTCGTTTGACCGGGTATTAGGTGTTGCATTGATAGTGAAACTCTCAAGATTAAATTATAAAAATTAAAAATAAATAGAGGTCAATATTAAATTAAATAAAATTTTATGGACTAAATTGGAAAAAATAAAATCATATTAAAAATATTGGACTCCATTATAAAAAAATAAAAATACATATAGGTCAATTTTGATTAAAGAAAAAAAATTAGGGATTAAATTGAAGAAAAATAAAACTATATTAAAAATATTAGGTTAAATTGTAAATATTAGAAACAAATAGAGGTCAATTTTAGATGAAATAAAATTTTTAGAGACTAAATTGAATTAAAAATAAATTATAATTTTCAAAACTTAATTTTCTTTCCTCTCACTTTCTATTGTACAAGTAATAGAGAAAAAAGAAATTTATTTTCTTTCTAGTTTTTCATCCTCTGAACCAAGCACAATGATAGAAATATATATATATATATATATTGTTTTTTCCATCACTTCAATTTTTCATCTTTCCAATTTTCTTTCTTCCCTACCAAGCAAAGCCCAAAAGAAACGATAAATATTAGTCCCACAAATTCTAAGATATAAAAGTAATAAGAATGGTACGTTGCACATCTTATTAGACATATCAGACGTGGAGTTGTCTATATGTTTTAATTTTTTGAAAATGACATCTCAACTATCTCATCTACATTCTTGACATCTCATTTTGATTTTGGGGGCTTAACGTAGGGTTTACAGCTTTGGGTGGCAATCCCTCCATGGATGAGTGTCCAAGATGTTAATGTGGCTTTGCCATCTCAACTATCTCATCCACATTCTTGACATCTCATTTTATGGTGTACCATCCTCAAAGTAATAGTTACCTCACTATTTACGTTCACACCATCTTTACAAACTAAGATTTAATGAGATTTTTTATAAAAAAAATTAATAGAGGAGTTTTTTAAATATTTTCAAGAGGTCAAATTAAAAAAATTTAAAATTTTTCTAGAGAAATATCAATTTTCAAAAAAATTTGGGGAAGTTAGGACCTGGCTAGTTTCCATCACTTCTCTTTAGTGGTCAAAAAATTCAGCTTTCTTAAGGAAAACTCTAAAAACTTTTAAGTTAGTATTCGATTGAGTCGAATCAAGTAGAAAAATTGAGTTAGTCGAGTTGACGAGTACTATTTTACTTTCATTTAAACTTTATTTGGATTTTTTTAATCGATTTGAAACGTATATAGTTTTTGAGGTTTTGTTCAAAATTAATTATAATTATTTATAATGTTATGATACGATTGATTTCAATTTGAATGACTCTCTAATCATATACAATATACATAAATATTTCTTCGTATTCTTTTTCACACGTGCAAGTAAGATTTGTAATATTATTTAATAAATCAAATTTCATCTAAAATTATAATATATATTTATAATGTTATTTTTTAATAGAATGAACTTTGAGAATAAAATATTGACGGAGTATAAAGGAGCCAAGAAATGTATGGAAAGAAGGAAAGAATTTGTAAAGAATTACAATCGAATGATCAAATTAAATAAAATGTAAAGTTGAGAGACTAAATTAAAAAAAATAAAGTTGCATAAATTTTACGGTAGTTGAAGAGTATGTTGTTCAAAATTGATAAAAAAAAATAGACTTAAAAAAATAATTGAAAAAATAATAAAAACCAAGGATCAAGTCACAAGACAATCAAATTGCTTGGTTAAAGATAAAAATTGATATTATTTTAATTTTTAATTATTTAAACTTCTAAAATTTAAATTTAACTTAAAATTTATGTAGAACTGAATTTTTGTCTGGGTATACATATATAATAATATAAATGATAATAAGCAAAATAATAATAATAAAAAATCAAATATATTAAGAGTCCAAATAATACAAGGTCCAAATGTTTTATAGAGCCCATACATTACAAAAGGCCCGAACCAAAAATCAAAACCCTTTACAACTGTTGACAATCCACATCGACTCAGACCCAATTCATTACAGTTGTAAACAGCCCAAAACTAGCCCAACAAACACAAAAACCCACTCGAACCCATCTGTGTTTCTTTTTCCCGCTCGATTTTGAGCCCAAAGGGACACGTGTCAGCATGGTACTGGCTCATTCTTCTTCACCGGAATTCTCACCAAGCTGGGACCAGCTGGCATCGCCAGCCTTGCAAAGATGATGTCACCCCTGACGCATGTATAAATACCTGCGAAGAGAGAGAAAAAAGCAATTAATGCAGTCATAATTATAGAAATAATTTCTAAAAAATCGAAAAGACAGAGAGATAGAGAAATTACCTGAGGGTCTGAACTGATCGGAGAAGATAACCAGACACGAGAGTTTAGCCGGAAGCTCACCGGAACTGTCAGAATACCGAATCGAGGTATTTCTACCTCTATTTTTCTCCTTTTTCCTTCCTTACATGTTCGAAAACACAAAGAAACAAATTAAATCTTGAAAAATAAAACCTAAGTCTGTCTAAAAATAGATCTCAGACATAAAACACAGTTCAAACCTAAATCTAAAGATAAATCAGATCCATAACACATATAAAAAAACCTAGATCTAAGGCAAATAAGATAGATCAAGGGTTTTAAGCATCAGATCTACTTTCGAAACTAAAAAATACATAATAAATAAATAAAAAATAAAAAAAGAGTTTGCGAGCTTATCTTGCATCGCCGTTGTCGAAAATGTCATCGGAGTGAAGAAATGAGTGTTCGGACCGTTGTCGGAGTCGAAAAACAGAGGTGAGAAGACATTGGTTTCGGGTAAGTAGTTTAGGATCGGGAGAAGATGGATGTTTTTGATGAAATAGGGTTCAGATCTAGGATTAGGGTTAAAAAAAGGAGTCTTTTGGGTAGTTTTAGGGTTTCGGCGACGACGGAGACAATGGCCGGAAAAGCCAGGTCTGGTTGGGGAAGATGACCGGAGAAGGTGGTCGAAAGTTGCAGGCACGTCGAAGAAGATAACCGGAGAAGGTCTGGTCATCGAAAAAAGGAAAGAGGAGACCGTAGATGATATCTGGTGGTCGATATCATCCCGGCGGCCAAGAAACAGGTCAGGAAAGAATTTGGGAAAAATATGGATTGAAACAGAGTTTTTAGAAAAGTTTCGATGTGTTCTTGAGAAAACAAGGTTTTTGATCTTTGAAAAACAAGGTTCGGGATGGTTTAGGTGTTTGTAAAGATCAAATTGAGGGCTTTAGATGAGTTCTAGATCTGTTCTTGAAAAATGGTGAGGTTTGATCTTTAAAAACAGCTTTGGAAAGGGATTTTAATGTTTTTGAAGATTGAAAGAAGGATTTTTTTTGAAGAACAAATGAAGAACCGAAGTAAAAATAGGTGTTTTGATCGAAAAATATGTTGGGATTTCAGATTTTATGTGTTAGGGTTTAGAGAGTTTAGAGGGAGAGGGAATTGAGGAGAGAGAGGGAAAACGGATCAAATGATCGTTTTAACTCGGTTCAGGGCCTTTTATACCGAATTGGGAACGGTGTCGTTTTGGGAGCCGAGTCACAAAAGGTCCGCGCATTTCTACGCGGGTTCGGGTACAGGTTCGTGACCCGATCGAGTTTAAACATTGGGTGTGGGCTTGGTTAATTTGAATGGGTAATGGTTTGGGCCTGGGTAATGGTTTGGGTTTGGTAATGGATCTGGGTTTAGTCTTTTAGGGCTTTTAGATTTTGGCTCTTACATTTTAATTTCCTTATAAATCAGTCCCAATTTCTTTGTAATTGTAACCCCCTCGTCCCGGTCCGGACGCTTGACCAGTCCGAGTGGGATACACGGGGAAAACCGAAGCGAAACCTGTTAAGGTTCCTCCTCGGTTAACAACCCAGAAAATTTCTTTTTAATTTACTCTTCTCTAAATGCACACTTAATTCCTATGTGATCACAGTAACGGAAGACGAGCATTCGCAAAACAGTAACTCGAACAACCCAAGAAAAAAAAACAGCTCATTTTTAAGTAATTTAACAGGCCGTTTCGAAACACCCTCAAGGTGTATCGAAACGCCTTGACCTGGTCAACCCAACTAAGCCTACACGAGGAAGCCGTTTCGGAACGGGGGTCAACCGTTCTGAAACACCCTCCCTGGTCAACTTCTCGTGGTCAACGAGATTTGACCGTTTCGAAACACCATAGACCCGTTTCGGAACACCTTCATCTCGCCAATTTCTCAAAATTCCAGTAGCAAAAGTGTACCGAAACAGCCCCTATCCGTTTCGAAACGCTTGGCCAAAAACAGAGGGACCGTATCGAAACAAGGTAACCCGTTTCGAAACGCCCTCTGTCAGCAGACTGGTTTTAGCTGATTTATGGCACAAGGGTGCCCCTAAACCTCACTAAAACCTCCAACAACACCCTAACAACAATACTAAAGGCAAACCAACATACGAGCATGCTTGAACATCATCATACAAGACTAAACACCAAGGCACAACATCACTAGCCACACATCCATACATGTCATTAGAGATATTAAGCTTTAACATATCCAACACTTAGGCAATTCTAGATAGCAAGATACTAACATGGTTTCAAGCATAACATACATCCCAAAGCCAAATTAACAACACAAACGAGGAGTCTAACATGCTCCTAAGAAACATCAACCACAACACTCCAAAAGCATCATAACACGACACCTATCCCATTGCTTTACTATTACAATCTTTAAATTTAACTATCATACTTGAGCTAACCGTAAGCAACACTTGGAGGCCTTTCCTTGCCCTTGCCACCCACAAGCCATTGATCTGCATTGTCGAACAAAAGAGAGCGTAAGCATAAAAGCTTAGTGAGGCTAAGCTCATAAAACAAACCTTTGACAATGCAGGGTCCAAGCACAAGCTACAACCAAGATAAAATGCATGATCTTACCTCCGATCCACGCGAGCCATAATTATAGATGATGCATGAACATATATTCAATATCATATCATGCTCAACATGTTTAAATCCACAACATATGAAATCACATATATTAAATCATGTTAGCAACGCATCCCAAATCACATTGGCCCACAATTAACCACACATTGGCAACATAAACTACAATCCGTATTGGCACCTAGCTATGACTCGAATACGCGGATAACCGTTGGAACTCACATCCAACAACAACAATACCTGATGGTGGGATTACACTCATCACCGTTTCTCGCGGAGGGGATTCCACTCATCCTCACGCCCATTTCACGCGGAGGGGATTCCATTCATCCTCACGCCCGTCGATGGGATTCCACTCATCACCGACTAATATATATAAAAGAAGATTTCCGGGCGAACCCGTACTCCATCTTGATGACTACCATCATCAAGACCACGCGCGCATTTTGACTCACGTGTGCACACTAAACATCCTAATGATCGATCATTTGTACCCAAGCATACTAGTGCCAATACTATACATTTCGTTAATCTATCACAATATCAATCCATAACAACTTCCGTGCTTAGCACGTACTCACCATGACTCACTGTCATGCACGAACCACATTTCCATGCCTAGCATGTACTCACCATGATCCTCGGATCATACAATCACCTCATAACATCATTACACATGTCAACACCACATGCATCTCAATAACACAAATATCACATCATATTTCATACATATGTATATCTCTATCACATTTATCATTGACATGCATGTAACAATGCATTAAGCCATACCTCCACATTCATGTATAACAACATAAGCATAACCACCATAAGAATGATTAAACATGAGGCATAATTCAACACTTTAAAGATCAACCAAGGTCTCTAACTAAAGATTGGGATTAGGCTACCACCCTAATCCCAACTCTAGGTGGGTCTACCAATCCCAACCTAGTTCACATGCTTGAACCAACACTTGAAAACCATTTAAAAATATTTAACCACTCACCTAAGCTCCCAAGCTCCAAGCCAAGCAAGCAACCTCCCTCAAATTTCCGGATTTCTTCCTAAAGCTTCTCCAACACAAATTCCCGCTTCTAAACAATCTCAAACACATTTCAAACAGTTCCAAATCAGCCCAACATCGAAAGACCAACCCGGAACATAATTCAAATTCAATTTACAACGTTGCAAGCCATGACCAAACCCCAATATTTGCAATCTCAGACAGCCCCAAAACCATGTTCAAAAACCATGTTTCCAACATTCATTGCACCCACAAATGATCCCAAATCAACCCCCAACCATTGTACTACCAATAGCCTATCAATTCCCACCTAAAACAACCCCCAAAACTCACCCAAAACCCTTCAAAAAAAACCCATTTATACCCAAATTCGGGAATTCATTCAAAACACTCTAAAAATTATATATATTAGACCATTTGATTCATAGATATCATATCTAACAATAACAAATCAAAAGCTTTAGTAAAAACCCATAAAGCCTTAACCTTTAGCTTAAAACTTTGAAAAACCCAAATGTAAAATACATGGTTTTAGTGAAATCTAAAAATACTAAAATGTAGAGGATAGCAAGGCCAAGTCAAAACTATATTTACCTTTCAAAAAGCTCAAAGGATGAGGAAGAAAGGAGGTGGAAGAGTGAGGTGAAGAGGAGCTCTCTTTTCACGTTAGAAATGGGAAATGGGGAGGAGGATGAAGATGAGCACATGCTCATCTTTTGCTTTATTTTAAATTCACCCAAAAACAATGTTTACCACAATGCCCTTAATGAAAGTCCAAAACTCATATCTCTTAAAGTCCATGGATTTTGGACCCAAGAGATAGGCCCAACATAGTTGTAAATATTATGAAATCCCGAGGCCCGCGAAAATATTTTTATTATCTAAATTGTAAAACCGAACCCAAAATAATATTAAAATATTATTTTCACCCGACCCCTAAACCCGGGTGTTACAACTCTCCCCCACTTAAGGAAATTTCGTCCCCGAAATTTATCGGACAAGAACCCACTTTCTTTCACACCACAACACACCAACCAATCCGGTGGACTTACCACACATCAATAGATATCTGATGCTAAGGTCTCAACTGATTTTCCGTTGCTCGCAATTTCAAACTCAACTCAATCTCTTCTACAAACATAGCACAGAAAATGTCTGACTCACACTCCCGAATTATAGATTCACAGACACATCATAAACCTCTTTCTAACTCTGGTGGTAACCGTAACAAATAAACAACAGATCTAGCCCGATTCACAAACTCATACAGCACTGTTTAAAAACTTGACTGATTACTTTCTCTGACTGATCATCTGACTTCATCAGTTAACCAAACACTATGCAGACGTCTTCAAAAACAATCTAGTTGAAATCTCGGATATCTATTACACACTTCCATTGAGAACCTTCCACGGATGTGACAAACTAGAAGAAAAATGACGTTCGGTCTTGACATGCTGGCAAATCATACACTTACTCACATACTGAACCACATCACACATCATTTCAATCCCGAAGTACTCGTCTTCAACCCACAACACGTCTTCATACTACTCAGATGCAATACAAATGAACTACCGTGTGTTTCGGCCAAAACAATACGTCTCAAAACACTATGTCAATCGGTACAACTATTCTGTCTCTGAAATGCAAAACTTTATCATCTCTGAAACTGTATTCTGAAGATCTTACTTCCGCTATGTCTTGCACGTGAGGTGTCAAGTATCTGTCTTGCAACTGTTTCCCTTCAAACATTCTAACTCAAAGTAGGTTCAACATGAACTCGGCCACAAAACTACTATCATTCGGTAAACCGAATTCGGCAATTACATCTCGCAACTCTACTACTAATCTAATAACAAATATAACTCAGAATGTCGGTTACTACGTATACTCTCTTCAGATAGTACTCAATCCTGAGATTACAGTCTTCAAACAATTCTAACAACTCATGTTGTCCAAGTTTCAACCCTTCCTAAGTCTTCAAATATTTCAAGTTCTGATGACATGTACATATACACTGTGCATTTCTTACTATACGGCTTTGTCTCTAATCTCCGAAGCAAATACAACTGTAATTAACTCTAAGTCTAGTATCGGATAACTCTTCTCTCGGTCTTTCAACTATCTTGATGAATAAGCCACAATCTTCTGTCTTGCATAAGCACACAACCTAACTCTACATGTAACGCATCACTATGGTTCACAAATTCTTTCTCTGACATTGGCTGGATTAAGGTCGAAGCTTTCATCAAAGTTTCTTTCGGTTTCTCAAGGGCTCACTGCCTCGCATCTAACCACACAAACTGAACATTCTTCTGTAGCAACTTGTCAAAGGAGCAGCTAACATCAAAAGACTATTTACAATTCTCTGAGAGTAACAATGCTGGACCTAGGAATTATAGATACCTATCACAATCTTCAATTTCTTCCAACTCATATCTTCTTTTGCCTACTTGGGATTTACTCTAACACACTCGGCTGAACTACATGTCCTAGGAGAACATCTTCATTAACTCGAAGTTCACGTTGCACAACTTGGTATACAACTAATTCCCTAATAGGATCTATAACACTAACTTCAAAGTTTGTCACGATCTTCTTCGGTACGTGAATATACCCATGTATCATTTATGAGAATTACTACAAACTGATCAGGAAACTCAGGAAATTATTCTGCTCAACATCTCTATGAAGGTAACTAATACACTAGTCAAACAAAGCGGCATAACTCAGAACTCAAGCGGTCACATCTTGCCCCGAAAGCTGTCTTCGGTACTTCAACTTCTCTCACTTTCAACTGGTAGTAATCGGATCTCGAATTAATCTTGAAAATACCGGAGCGCACCCCAACTGATCAACAAATCACTGACACTCAAAAATGGATACTACTTATTCACCGTCACTTGCTTCAACTGCCTGAAATCAAAACACATTCTCGTATCGTCTTCTTTCTTCTTCACAAATTGCACTGTCAAACTCTAAGATGATGCACTAGGCCTAGTGAATCTAAGGTCTAACAAGTCTCGAAGTTAATTCTTCAACGTTCTCAATTCTTCCGGAAATCATAAGATACAGAGCAATCAAAACGAGAGTAAACTCGAAGACGGTATCAATAACAAACTCTTCTCTTCTATCAAGAAACAAACCGGCAATTCTCCCAAACACTTTTAGGAAAACACAAACTTTTCTATCATTCTCTTGGTCTAATCCTCATTTAAAAATCAAATCCATCCCATTTGCTAGACAAGCCTGTCAACTAAACTCGGTCAATCTTTGATCTCTAAAACTGGATCAACATTCGACAAGAAGTTCACATCCTCACCTACCACTACAGTCTCACAGAAATCTGCAACTTCAAGGCAACTCTCTCTCTCTGTCTCAGGGTATACTCTAGCTCTGTGCTCTACAAGCCAAACCATATCAAATGTTACATCAAAATTGTAAGGAAACAATTTCTTCACATCTACTGGATACACGTAACCCTAAACCACCAACAAAAATCTTCTGTACATTTCTCTGACCACTACTATCTCACTAAAAGGTCCAGTCACATGTGTCCTACGTCTAAGATCTCGACAAGTATATCTAATTTCTTTGCATGCTCACACAAACGGACGAATCTGTAGTGTAACACCCCAATTTTTACCCCAATTTGAAAATCCTTAAATTTTGAAATCCCTAATTCGAAACCCTAGAATTTGGGAAATTCTTGTATGAAACCCTAATTTCAAATTTAGAAATTAATGAGCATAAATTAGGTTTTAGTGACCTGATTGAACTAATTTGGAACGTTGGTGTTTATTATGTAAAGCAGGTTAACCTAAGAACCTTTATGTTGCTTTTACCTAAAATTTAGGTAAATAAACCTAAATTGTTTGAGATACGGGTTAGGGGGCAGTTTTCATTTGGATAGCAGCTGCACCACACCTCTCCCTCACTCTTCTCTTTTCTGTCCAAGCTCCGGTGAGTGCCCAAACACCGTCCGTTCCGCGCGTCGTCACCATCATCTTGACTGTCATCGACTCGCAACCAAACCCCAACCCTCGATTACCCCTCACCGACCACCGTTAGTGAGAGTTCAGAGTAAAACCCTCGGTTGCGTTTGAACTTCTCTTTTAACCACCGTTGCCGTTCGTTTCCTCGCGCCGCCGTCGTCACCGTTCAAGTTTGGGTAAGCCTCGCTAGTTTTCGTTTTGTTCATGCGTTGTTGGTTGTGGATTCCTTTGTTTTTCTGCTTATTTCTGATCGGAAACGTTGTTTTGCTCATCGGAATATATGTTTCTTTTGCAAACTGTCGTCGTTGCGTCATCTTCGACGGGTTTGCGTAGCCATCGCCGCCCTTGTTGATCTGCCACCACCGCAGGTTGTTGCACCGCCGTTGTTGCTGTTCTCCTTCGTCGTGGTTGTTGGTAAGCCACAACCGGGTGACCAGGTTCCTTGTCGTCGCCGGTTAATTCTGTCGCCGCCGCCGTTCGTTGAGCTTGCCGCCGCCGTCAGAGGTTCTGGAAACCCTAGCTTGGTTGTGGTAAAGTTTATTGTTGGGCTTGATGTGTTTGGTTATGGGTGTTGGGCTTTGGGTTGTATGTGTGGCTTGTGTTGGGCTTGTGTGTGTATATTGTGGGTTGGCCTATCAGATTGTGTTAAGATTAAGTCTTGTTGTGAATCCAATCTGATTAAGTGAACCGCCTATCTTGACTGAACCGGCTTTGGACCGTTGACCAACTCGACCATTGACTCTTGGACCCATTTTGACCAGACCGTTTTACCCCCTTTGACATGTTTGACCGTTTTTAACAGTTGACTTTGACCAGTCAAGTCAATGTTGACCGTTGACCTTGAACAATTGACTTTGACCGCCAGAGTTGACTTTGACTTTGACCAGCATTGACCAAGAGTTGACTTTTTTCAGAAAATGTTCATCTTAACATTTCTCGACGTCCTGAGTCCGTATCCGCTGCCCGTTTTGTCGAATTAGATCCCGAAAGCTCCGTTTTGCTTATTTTAAGTAATTGTTATTGGAATCTGATAAGTTATAGATTTCAGAATCTAATTCGGAAAGTTCTCGTGTTCAGGTGCCAACCTTGAGACCGTTGGGTTACCTCCAGTTGTTTAGACCGACCGTGCACGTTCTTCGAGTTTTTCACGTGAGTATATCTTAGTTCAGTTTTCAGTGTTTTAGTCGGTGGCTTAGTGTTAGTAATAAATACTAATATAGTATTCATACCTCGTAGGTCCTGTCTCAACTAGATTTGAGCGTGAGACGCGTTTTCTCGGCATTAGAGCTTCTGTTGCTTAAAGGTGTGTCTCTTCCTGTTTTATAAACTTATGTGTTTCTTTATGTGCTATAAATTTATTGTGCTTTTTTGGATTAATATAAGTAAATGTTTTGTACATTTTGTGTGCATACTCTGTTGTGATTGGGTGAATGTTTTCAGACATCATGCATAACATGTCATACTCTGATTTAAATGAAATATCAGATTTTCGGAACCGTAAAACATTGGATTTATAGTATTGTGCAATTTGAATTTTCATAATTCAAGTTTCGGATCAGACTCGGATTTTAAAATCTGCATCATATTATTGTGGGGATATGGTTGAGATTTGTTCGGGGAAGTTCAGTGGTTTCATCCTTCGGGCTGAATTCCGCTTTGGATCAGTGGTTTCACCCTTCGGGCTGAATTCCGCTTCGGATTAGTGGTTCCACCCTTCGGGCTGAGTTCCACTTCGGATGGTGACGATGGAGAAAGTAGGTTCTGGGGAACCTTACTTTTCGGTGTATCGGAGATGGGTACTATGATTCATGTGCATCAGACATCATATCATCATGATTCAGTTTTGTTGTGTTTTCAGAAAAGTCTTTATCAGAAAATAAAATACAGTTTTGTTTTGTTTTGTTTTGTTTTCAGTTGCACTTTAGAGACACACTAAGCTCTTTAGCTTACACCCTTTAGTTTTTACTTTTCAGATATCTCAGACTTTTTAGGCGATCGGTACTTGGAGCATCTCTTGTTTATTCAGATAAATTATAATTCAGTATGAACTCTCTTTTAATTGTTTCAGACTACTGTTTTGAAATATTTTAGAACATTTATGTAATTCGAACATTGGGACTGTTTACTATTTTTAATTTGGGCTTATTAAATGCATGCATCTATGAAGTTATTTTCAGAATTTTAATTAATTATCGGAACATCGTTTAAATGATTGAGTTTTATTTTAATCAGAATATTTGTTAAGTTTTACTTTTCTAATCGATCCTTTTGAATTACGAAATATTTTAACCTAAATTGTTTCTTGAGGGACAAGTTCCAATCGCTACTTCCTAGATTCGGCCCATTCCTTCTGGGTCGGGTTTAAGGGGTTACATTTAGTGGTATCAGAGCCTAGGTTCAACCCTCGGACTGTGAGGCTCACAAAAGTTGTTTTCAAAATGTTTTCGACTTTTGCATGCATTTAAAATATTTTGGGACGGATGAGAATTTCCAAAAAAAAAAAATTATGGTATTATGTGATTTTGACTTCAACGTTTCCAATGTGTTTTAAATCTGAGACTCCAGTACCGATTCTGACTTTAGGTTATTAGCTTCTGGTATATAGTTCATTATTCCACCGTGTAGGAGTCTTAATCTATCGTTTGTTCGAGGTCGTGACCAAGGTCGTACTGCTACTTCTGGTAGTGATCACCCGCCTTTTGTTGGGCAATCAGTTATTCAGAATAAGTTACGTGTTGATGAGAACCATTCGTTAGGAGGATATCAGATCGGAAGTGATAACTCACTTGATATTGTGCACACTGATCGAAATATGAGAGCTGAGTTCTTAGCGAAATTTCGTGATGATTTTATGAATCTGAGTCAGAACAATATGTTAGTAAATGATTATGAGATAGGGTTTCGGAGGTTGGTCAAGTATGCTCCTGAGTTAGTTGGGACTGAGAAAGATAAGTATGAGTTTTTTTTAAGGAACTTCGTCTACCGATTCAGAGAGATCTTGCAACACACCATGATAAAGTGTTCAGTATGATGGTTGATCGAGCTAAAACTGCAGAGAGGATTCTTGCACAAATGGAGAAAGAGGAACTTCAGAATTCTGACCAAGTCGTGAAACAACCGGACATATCTGCTCAGCCTAGTTTTGTCAACTCGTCTAGAAAGAGACCTAGAGATGAGTCTGTCCCTCATAGTTATCGGAATGTAAGACCCGCAGTATCGATAGTTTTGTTTGGCAGTCAGGGTAGTTCAAGAGTTCGTCGGCCTATTTCTATAAGTGGTTTTTGCAATAAAAAGCATAACAAAAAGTGCAGATTGATGAATAGAACGTGTTTCAGATGTGGTTCTCAGGATCCCTACTTAAAGAATTGTCTATGTTCAACTACTGGTTCATCTGTTCAGATTTAGAATCATGCATCAATTCAAGCACCTCACCGAGGTAGAGGGCAGTTTAGGTCAGTTGCTTCAGGTACTGCTAGTAGAGGTAGACATGCTCCGGGTGGTGGATCAGCTAGATCTGAGATTAGACGTCCAAGTTCAGTACATCCAATCGGAGCTCGTATTAGATACGATGGTATACATGATAACATGGAAGGTACATCTTAATATGTTTTGGTTCCATTTTCAGTTCTATGTTTCAGAAATTTCGGTTATGATATATCATGAATTCAGAATGGGAAAGTTTATGCGTGTCTTAGTTGTTTTTGAGATCTGTTCATAAGTTTGAAAATTTCGAGGACGAAATTTCTTTTAAGGGAGGGAGAGTTGTAACACCCCAATTTTTGCCCCAATTTGAAAATCCTTAAATTTTGAAATCCCTAATTCGAAACCCTAGAATTTGGGAATTTCTTGTATGAAACCCTAATTTCAAATTTAGAAATTAATGAGCATAAATTAGGTTTTAGTGACCTGATTGAACTAATTTGGAACGTTGGTGTTTATTATGTAAAGCAGGTTAACCTAAGAACCTTTATGTTGATTTTACCTAAAATTTAGGTAAATAAACCTAAATTGTTTGAGATACGGGTTGGGGGGCAGTTTTCATTTGGATAGCAGCCGCACCACACCTCTCCCTCACTCTTCTCTTTTCTGTCCAAGCTCCGGTGAATGCCCAAACACCGTCCGTTCCGCGCGTCGTCACCATCATCTTGACTGTCATCGACTCACAACCAAACCCCAACCCTCGATTACCCCTCACCGACCACCGTTAGTGAGAGTTCAGAGTAAAACCCTCGGTTGCGTTTGAACTTCTCTTTTAACCACCGTTGCCGTTCGTTTCCTCGCGCCGCCGTCGTCACCGTTCAAGTTTGGGTAAGCCTCGCTAGTTTTCGTTTTGTTCATGCGTTGTTGGTTGTGGATTCCTTTTTTTTCTGTTTATTTCTGATCGGAAACGTTGTTTTGCTCATCGGAATATATGTTTCTTTTGCAAACTGTCGTCGTCGCGTAATCTCCAACGGGTTTGCGTAGCCATCGCCGCCCTTGTTGATCTGCCACCACCGCGGGTTGTTGCACCGCCGTTGTTGCTGTTCTCCTTCGTCGTGGTTGTTGGTAAGCCACAACCGGGTGACCTGGTTCCTTGTCGTCGCCGGTTAATTCTGTCGCCGCCGCCGTCAGAGGTTCTGGAAACCCTAGCTTGGTTGTGGTAAAGTGTATTGTTGGGCTTGATGTGTTTGGTTATGGGTGTTGGGCTTTGGGTTGTATGTGTGGCTTGTGTTGGGCTTGTGTGTGTATATTGTGGGTTGGCCTATCAGATTGTGTTAAGATTAAGTCTTGTTGTGAATCCAATCTGATCAAGTGAACCGCCTATCTTGACTGAACCGGCTTTGGACCGTTGACCAACTCGACCATTGACTCTTGGACCCATTTTGACCAGACCGTTTTACCCCCTTTGACATGTTTGACCGTTTTTAACAGTTGACTTTGACCAGTCAAGTCAATGTTGACCGTTGACCTTGAACAATTGACTTTGACCGCCAGAGTTGACTTTGACTTTGACCAGCATTGACCAAGAGTTGACTTTTTTTCAGAAAATGTTCATCTTAACCTTTCTCGACGTCCTGAGTCCGTATCCGCTGCCCGTTTTGTCGAATTAGATCCCGAAAGCTCCGTTTTGCTTATTTTAAGTAATTGTTATTGGAATCTGATAAGTTATAGATTTCAGAATCTAATTCGGAAAGTTCTCGTGTTCAGGTGCCAACCTTGAGACCGTTGGGTTACCTCCAGTTGTTTAGACCGACCGTGCACGTTCTTCGAGTTTTTCACGTGAGTATATCTTAGTTCAGTTTTCAGTGTTTTAGTCGGTGGCTTAGTGTTAGTAATAAATACTAATATAGTATTCATACCTCGTAGGTCCTGTCTCAACTAGATTTGAGCGTGAGACGCGTTTTCTCGGCATTAGAGCTTCTGTTGCTTAAAGGTGTGTCTCTTCCTGTTTTATAAACTTATGTGTTTCTTTATGTGCTATAAATTTATTGTGCTTTTCTGGATTAATATAAGTAAATGTTTTGTACATTTTGTGTGCATACTCTGTTGTGATTGGGTGAATGTTTTCAGACATCATGCATAACATGTCATACTCTGATTTAAATGAAATATCAGATTTTCAGAACCGTAAAACATTGGATTTATAGTATTGTGCAATTTGAATTTTCATAATTCAAGTTTCGGATCAGACTCGGATTTTAAAATCTGCATCATATCATTGTGGGTATATGGTTGAGATTTGTTCGGGGAAGTTCAGTGGTTTCATCCTTCGGGCTGAATTCCGCTTCGGATCAGTGGTTTCACCCTTCGGGCTGAATTCCGCTTCGGATTAGTGGTTCCACCCTTCGGGCTGAGTTCCACTTCGGATGGTGACGATGGAGAAAGTAGGTTTTGGGGAACCTTACTTTTCGGTGTATCGGAGATGGGTACTATGATTCATGTGCATCAGACATCATATCATCATGATTCAGTTTTGTTGTGTTTTCAGAAAAGTCTTTATCAGAAAATAAAATACAGTTTTGTTTTGTTTTGTTTTGTTTTCAGTTGCACTTTAGAGACACACTAAGCTCTTTAGCTTACACCCTTTAGTTTTTACTTTTCAGATATCTCAGACTTTTTAGGCGATCGGTACTTGGAGCATCTCTTGTTTATTTAGATAAATTATAATTAAGTATGAACTCTCTTTTAATTGTTTCAGACTACTGTTTTGAAATATTTTAGAACATTTATGTAATTCGGACATTGGGACTGTTTACTGTTTTTAATTTGGGCTTATTAAATGCATGCATCTATGAAGTTATTTTCAGAATTTTAATTAATTATCGGAACATCGTTTAAATGATTGAGTTTTATGTTAATCAGAATATTTGTTAAGTTTTACTTTTCTAATCGATCCTTTTGAATTACGAAATATTTTAACCTAAATTGTTTCTTGAGGGACAAGTTCCAATCGCAACTTCCTAGATTTGGCCCATTCCTTCTGGGTCGGGTTTAAGGGGTTACATTTAGAAATTGCAGCTTCACAAGTACACAGCTGTTAGTCTTCAGCCCTCTTGTCTTCAGGCTGGTCCTTCAACAAAATCTAACTCTTCTAAATCGTTCTTAGCTCATCTCGAAACCTCAAAATTCAGTTCTGATCACATACAAATTACCACGCTGGAACTTGTTCTTTAACATCAGTTCTGACGACCCGAAACATCCCACTACCAAATAATCTGAAGTTAAAGCTCAAGACCTCCTTCTCGACTCAACTACATCGGAAGTAACTTCATCTCTCCTTCTCGCTGGAAGACAACTCAGATGCACACTGGTCTAACCGTACAAATCGATTCCCACTCACGGATACTGATCGGCTGTCTTGCATTAAAACTACAGGCCGAACTCCAACGATCACCAACTAACATTTCCGAATTTTAGATTACTCACACGAGACCCTTACCTTGATCTCTTCTAGGGAACTAAGGTGCTCGCACCTACCTCTAACACCTCATCGGGCACATTCAACTTTGCGTGCTTGCTAACAACATACAAAAGTACAGATTCAGAATCAATCAAAAGGGGACAAACTCATAACTGTACCAAGGACTTATCTACTATAACATCGATACCCATGAGATTCACTCAAAGGCCCTTGCTTCTTTTTACCAACTAATACCAGAATCGGTCCCATCGTCCCTCACCAACAAGAATCAACTTACGTACTTGCGGACTCGAGCAAACAAATTGTACCTCAACTCGGGTACAACCATACTCCCCTAACTATAGCAAAGAACTTCCTCCACATCATCCACATTTTCATAACCCACAACTTCCACTTACCGATTCCCGGCCCACACACTGGCCTCAAACTTACTAAAAGCAATAAATCAATCAACAATTTAACATACAAGTTGGGTTAGCAAGGGAAAGGTCCAAGTGGCTCAAGTATGATTTCCCTCACTAAAAATCCTTTTTCCTATGTAATAGAAGCAATGGGACTCTACTCAACATGTTTCAAACAAATCAACATACATACATGCTCAACCAAGCATATAACAAGGCATACTTGCTAAACAAGCAAACATATGCGTACAATCAAACAACATACATTTTCAATCAAACAATCACACGTCATAGCATACACGGATAACAAGCAACATGCTTACATGGCAAGCAAACACCGTGCAATTACAATGCAAGAACTTAACTTACCTCACTTACCCGCCCAAGGTCTCGGTAACCTTAGGCTCTGATACCAACAAATGTAACCCCCTCGTCCCGGTCCGGACGCTTGACCGGTCCGAGTGGGCTACACGGGGAAAACCGAAGCGAAACCTGTTAAGGTTCCTCCTCGGTTAACAACCCAGAAAATTTCTTTTTAATTTACTCTTCTCTAAATGCACACTTAATTCCTATGTGATCACATCAACGGTAGACGAGCATTCACAAAACAGTAACTCGAACAACCCAAGAAAAAAAACAACTCATTTTTAAGTAATTTAACAGGCCGTTTCGAAACACCCTCAAGGTGTATCGAAACGCCTTGACCTGGTCAACCCAACTAAGCCTACACGAGGAAGCCGTTTCGGAACGGGGATCAACCGTTCTGAAACACCCTCCCTGGTCAACTTCTCGTGGTCAAAGAGAGTTGACCGTTTCGAAACACCATAGACCCGTTTCGGAACACCTTCATCTCGCCAATTTCTTAAAATTCCAGTAGCAAAAGTGTACCGAAACAGCCCCTTTCCGTTTCGAAACGCTTGGCCAAAAACAGAGGGACCGTATCGAAACAGGGTAACCCGTTTCGAAACGCCCTCTGTCAGCAGACTGGTTTTAGCTGATTTATGGCACAAGGGTGCCCCTAAACCTCACTAAAACCTCCAACAACACCCTAACAACAATACTAAAGGCAAACCAACATACGAGCATGCTTGAACATCATCATACAAGACTAAACACCAAGGTACAACATCACTAGCCACACATCCATACATGTCATTAGAGATATTAAGCTTTAACATATCCAACATTTAGGCAATTCTAGATAGCAAGATACTAACATGGTTTCAAGCATAACATACATCCCAAAGCTAAATTAACAACACAAACGAGGAGTCTAACATGCTCCTAAGAAACATCAACCACAACACTCCAAAAGCATCATAACACGACACCTATCCCATTGCTTTACTATTACAATCTTTAAATTTAACTATCATACTTGAGCTAACCGTAAGCAACACTTGGAGGCCTTTCCTTGCCCTTGCCACCCACAAGCCATTGATCTGCATTGTCGAACAAAAGAGAGCGTAAGCATAAAAGCTTAGTGAGGGTAAGCTCATAAAACAAACCTTCGACAATGCAGGGTCCAAGCACAAGCTACAACCAAGATAAAATGCATGATCTTACCTCCGATCCACGCGAGCCATAATTATAGATGATGCATGAACATATATTCAATATCATGTCATGCTCAACATGTTTAAATCCACAACATATGAAATCACATATATTAAACCATGTTAGCAACGCATCCCAAATCACATTGGCCCACAATTAACCACACATTGGCAACATAAACTACAATCCGTATTGGCACCTAGCTATGACTCGAATACGCGGATAACCGTTGGAACTCACATCCAACAACAACAATACCTGACGGTGGGATTACACTCATCACCGTTTCTCGCGGAGGGGATTCCACTCATCCTCACGCCCATTTCACGCGGAGGGCATTCCACTCATCCTCACGCCCGTCGATGGGATTCCACTCATCACCGACTAATATATATAAAAGAAGATTTCCGGGCGAACCCGTACTCCATCTTGATGACTACCATCATCAAGACCACGCACGCATTTTGACTCACGTGTGCACACTAAACATCCTAATGATCGATCATTTGTACCCAAGCATACTAGTGCCAATACTACACATTTCTTTAATCTATCACAATATCAATCCATAACAACTTCCGTGCTTAGCACATACTCACCATGACTCACCGTCATGCACGAACCACATTTCCATGCCTAGCATGTACTCACCATGATCCTCGGATCATACAATCACCTCATAACATCATTACACATGTCAACACCACATGCATCTCAATAACACAAATATCACATCATATTTCATGCATATGTATATCTCTATCACATTTATCATTGACATGCATGTAACAATGCATTAAGTCATACCTCCACATTCATGTATAACAACATAAGCATAACCACCATAAGAATGATTAAACATGAGGCATAATTCAACACTTTAAAGATCAACCAAGGTCTCTAACTAAAGATTGGGATTAGGCTACCACCCTAATCCCAACTCTAGGTGGGTCTACCAATCCCAACCTAGTTCACATGCTTGAACCAACACTTGAAAACCATTTAAAAATATTTAACCACTCACCTAAGCTCCCAAGCTCCAAGCCAAGCAAGCAACCTCCCTCAAATTTCTGGATTTCTTCCTGAAGCTTCTCCAACACAAATTCCCGCTTCTAAACAATCTCAAACACATTTCAAACAATTCCAAATCAGCCCAACATCGAAAGACCAACCCGGAACATAATTCAAATTCAATTTACAACGTTGCAAGCCATGACCAAACCCCAATATTTGCAATCTCGGACAGCCCCAAAACCATGTTCAAAAACCATGTTTCCAACATTCATTGCACCCACAAATGATCCCAAATCAACCCCCAACCATTGTACTACCAATAGCCTATCAATTCTCACCTAAAACAACCCCCAAAACTCACCCAAAACCCTTCAAAAAACCCATTTATACCCAAATTCGGGAATTCATTCAAAACACTCTAAAAATTATATATATTAGACCATTTGATTCATAGATATCATATCTAACAATAACAAATCAAAAGCTTTAGTAAAAACCCATAAAGCCTTAACCTTTAGCTTAAAACTTTGAAAAACCCAAATGTAAAATACATGGTTTTAGTGAAATCTAAAAATACTAAAATGTAGAGGATAGCAAGGCCAAGTCAAAACTATATTTACCTTTCAAAAAGCTCAAAGGATGAGGAAGAAAGGAGGTGGAAGAGTGAGGTGAAGAGGAGCTCTCTTTTCACGTTAGAAATGGGAAATGGGGAGGAGGATGAAGATGAGCACATGCTCATCTTTTGCTTTATTTTAAATTCACCCAAAAACAATGTTTACCACAATGCCCTTAATGAAAGTCCAAAACTCATATCTCTTAAAGTCCATGGATTTTGGACCCAAGAGATAGGCCCAACATAGTTGTAAATATTATGAAATCCCGAGGCCCGCGAAAATATTTTTATTATCTAAATTGTAAAACTGAACCCAAAATAATATTAAAATATTATTTTCATCCGACCCCTAAACCCGTGTGTTACAACTCTCCCCCACTTAAGGAAATTTCGTCCCCGAAATTTATCGGACAAGAACCCACTTTCTTTCACACCACAACACACCAACCAATCCGGTGGACTTACCACACATCAATAGATATCTGATGCTAAGGTCTCAACTGATTTTCCGTTGCTCGCAATTTCAAACTCAACTCAATCTCTTCTACAAACATAGCACAGAAAATGTCTGACTCACACTCCCGAATTATAGATTCACAGACACATCATAAACCTCTTTCTAACTCTGGTGGTAACCGCAACAAATAAACAACAGATCTAGCCCGATTCACAAACTCATACAGCACTGTTTAAAAACTTGACTGATTACTTTCTCTGACTGATCATCTGACTTCATCAGTTAACCAAACACTATGCAGACGTCTTCAAAAACAATCTAGTTGAAATCTCGGATCTCTATTACACACTTCCATTGAGAACCTTCCACGGATGTGACAAACTAGAAGAAAAATGACGTTCGGTCTTGACATGCTGGCAAATCATACACTTACTCACATACTGAACCACATCACACATCATTTCAATCCCGAAGTACTCGTCTTCAACCCACAACACGTCTTCATACTACTCAGATGCAATACAAATGAACTACCGTGTGTTTCGGCCAAAACAATACGTCTCAAAACACTATGTCAATCGGTACAACTATTCTGTCTCTGAAATGCAAAACTTTATCATCTCTGAAACTGTATTCTGAAGATCTTACTTCCGCTATGTCTTGCACGTGAGGTGTCAAGTATCTGTCTTGCAATTGTTTCCCTTCAAACATTCTGACTCAAAGTAGGTTCAACATGAACTCGGCCACAAAACTACTATCATTCGGTAAACCGAATTCGGCAATTACATCTCGCAACTCTACTACTAATCTAATAACAAATATAACTCGGAATGTCGGTTACTACGTATACTCTCTTCAGATAGTACTCAATCCTGAGATTACAGTCTTCAAACAATTCTAACAACTCATGCTGTCCAAGTTTCAACCCTTCCTAAGTCTTCAAATATTTCAAGTTCTGATGACATGTACATATACACTGTGTATTTCTTACTATACGGCTTTGTCTCTAATCTCCGAAGCAAATACAACTGTAATTAACTCTAAGTCTAGTATCGGATAACTCTTCTCTCGGTCTTTCAACTATCTTGATGAATAAGCCACAATCTTCTGTCTTGCATAAGCACACAACCTAACTCTACATGTAACGCATCACTATGGTTTACAAATTCTTTCTCTGACATTGGCTAGATTAAGGTCGAAGCTTTCATCAAAGTTTCTTTCGGTTTCTCAAGGTCTCACTGCCTCGCATCTAACCACACAAACTGAACATTCTTCTGTAGCAACTTGTCAAAGGAGCAGCTAACATCAAAAGACTATTTACAATTCTCTGAGAGTAACAATGCTGGACCTAGGAATTATAGATACCTATCACAATCTTCAATTTCTTCCAACTCATATCTTCTTTTGCCTACTTGGGATTTACTCTAACACACTCGGCTGAACTACATGTCCTAGGAGAACATCTTCATTAACTCGAAGTTCACGTTGCACAACTTGGTATACAACTAATTCCCTAATAGGATCTATAACACTAACTTCAAAGTTTGTCACGATCTTCTTCGGTACGTGAATATACCCATGTATCATTTATGAGAATTACTACAAACTGATCAGGGAACTCAGGAAATTATTCTGCTCAACATCTCTATGAAGGTAACTAATACACTAGTCAAACAAAGCGGCATAACTCAGAACTCAAGCGGTCACATCTTGCCCCGAAAGCTGTCTTCAGTACTTCAACTTCTCTCACTTTCAACTGGTAGTAATCGGATCTCGAATTAATCTTGAAAATACCGGAGCGCACCCCAACTGATCAACAAATCACTGACACTCAAAAATGGATACTACTTATTCACCGTCACTTGCTTCAACTGCCTGAAATCAAAACACATTCTCGTATCGTCTTCTTTCTTCTTCACAAATTGCACTGTCAAACTCTAAGATGATGCACTAGGCCTAATGAATCTAAGGTCTAACAAGTCTCGAAGTTAATTCTTCAACGTTCTCAATTCTTCCGGAAATCATAAGATACAGAGCAATCAAAACGAGAGTAAACTCGAAGACGGTATCAATAACAAACTCTTCTCTTCTATCAAGAAACAAACCGGCAATTCTCCCAAACACTTTTAGGAAAACACAAACTTTTCTATCATTCTCTTGGTGTAATCCTCATTTAAAAATCAAATCCATCCCATTTGCTAGACAAGCCTGTCAACTAAACTCAGTCAATCTTTGATCTCTAAAACTGGATCAACATTCGACAAAAAGTTCACATCCTCACCTACCACTACAGTCTCACAGAAATCTGCAACTTCAAGGCAACTCTCTCTCTCTGTCTCAGGGTATACTCTAGCTCTGTGCTCTACAAGCCAAACCATATCAAATGTTACATCAAAATTGTAAGGAAACAATTTCTTCACATCTACTGGATACACGTAACCCTAAACCACCAACAAAAATCTTCTGTACATTTCTCTGACCACTACTATCTCACTAAAAGGTCCAGTCACATGTGTCCTACGTCTAAGATCTCGACAAGTATATCTAATTTCTTTGCATGCTCACACAAACGGACGAATCTGTAGAAATTGCAGCTTCACAAGTACACAACTGTTAGTCTTCGGCCCTCTTGTCTTCAGGCTGGTCCTTCAACAAAATCTAACTCTTCTAAATCGTTCTTAGCGCATCTCGAAACCTCAAAATTTAGTTCTGATCACATACAAATTACCACGCTGGAACTTGTTCTTTAACATCAGTTCTGACGACCCGAAACATCCCACTACCAAAAAATCTGAAGTTAAAGCTCAAGACCTCCTTCTCGGCTCAACTACATCGGAAGTAACTTCATCTCTCTTTCTCGCTGGAAGACAACTCAGATGCACACTGGTCTAACCGTACAAATCGATTCCCACTCACGGATACTGATCGGCTGTCTTGCATTAAAACTACAGGCCGAACTCCAACGATCACCAACTAACATTTCCGAATTTCAGATTACTCACACGAGACCCTTACCTTGATCTCTTCTAGGGAACTAAGGTGCTCGCACCTACCTCTAACACCTCATCGGGCACATTCAACTTTGCGTGCTTGCTAACAACATACAAAAGTACAGATTCAGAATCAATCAAAAGGGGACAAACTCATAACTGTACCAAGGACTTATCTACTATAACATCGATACCCATGAGCTTCACTCAAAGGCCCTTGCTTCTTTTTACCAACTAATACCAGAATCGGTCCCATCGTCCCTCACCAACAAGAATCAACTCACGTACTTGCGGACTCGAGCAAACAAATTGTACCTCAACTCGGGTACAACCATACTCCCCTAACTATAGCAAAGAACTTCCTCCACATCATCCACATTTTCATAACCCACAACTTCCACTTACCGATTTTCGGCCCACACACTGGCCTCAAACTTACTAAAAGCAATAAATCAATCAACAATTTAACATACAAGTTGGGTTAGCAAGGGAAAGGTCCAAGTGGCTCAAGTATGATTTCCCTCACTAAAAATCCTTTTTCCTATGTAATAGAAGCAATGGAACTCTACTCAACATGTTTCAAACAAATCAACATACATACATGCTCAACCAAGCATATAACAAGGCATACTTGCTAAACAAGCAAACATATGCGTACAATCAAACAACATACATTTTCAATCAAACAATCACACGTCATAGCATACACGGATAACAAGCAACATGCTTACATGGCAAGCAAACACCGTGCAATTACAATGCAAGAACTTAACTTACCTCACTTACCCGCCCAAGGTCTCGGTAACCTTAGGCTCTGATACCAACAAATGTAACCCCCTCGTCCCAGTCCGGACGCTTGACCGGTCCGAGTGGGCTACACGGGGAAAACCGAAGCGAAACCTGTTAAGGTTCCTCCTTGGTTAACAACCCAGAAAATTTCTTTTTAATTTACTCTTCTCTAAATGTACACTTAATTCCTATGTGATCACATCAACGGTAGACGAGCATTCGTAAAACAGTAACTCGAACAACCCAAGAAAAAAACAACTCATTTTTAAGTAATTTAACAGGCCGTTTCGAAACACCCTCAAGGTGTATCGAAACGCCTTGACCTGGTCAACCCAACTAAGCCTACACGAGGAAGCCGTTTCGGAACGGGGGTCAACCGTTCTGAAACACCCTCCCTGGTCAACTTCTCGTGGTCAACGAGATTTGACCGTTTCGAAACACCATAGACCCGTTTCGGAACACCTTCATCTCGCCAATTTCTCAAAATTCCAGTAGCAAAAGTGTACCGAAACAGCCCCTATCCGTTTCGAAACGCTTGGCCAAAAACAGAGGGACCGTATCGAAACAGGGTAACCCGTTTCGAAACGCCCTCTGTCAGCAGACTGGTTTTAGCTGATTTATGGCACAAGGGTGCCCCTAAACCTCACTAAAACCTCCAACAACACCCTAACAACAATACTAAAGGCAAACCAACATACGAGCATGCTTGAACATCATCATACAAGACTAAACACCAAGGCACAACATCACTAGCCACACATCCGTACATGTCATTAGAGATATTAAGCTTTAACATATCCAACACTTAGGCAATTCTAGATAGCAAGATACTAACATGGTTTCAAGCATAACATACATCCCAAAGCCAAATTAACAACACAAACGAGGAGTCTAACATGCTCCTAAGAAACATCAACCACAACACTCCAAAAGCATCATAACACGACACCTATCCCATTGCTTTACTATTACAATCTTTAAATTTAACTATCATACTTGAGCTAACCGTAAGCAACACTTGGAGGCCTTTCCTTGCCCTTGCCACCCACAAGCCATTGATCTGCATTGTCGAACAAAAGAGAGCGTAAGCATAAAAGCTTAGTGAGGGTAAGCTCATAAAACAAACCTTCGACAATGCAGGGTCCAAGCACAAGCTACAACCAAGATAAAATGCATGATCTTACCTCCGATCCACGCGAGCCATAATTATAGATGATGCATGAACATATATTAAATAGCATGTCATGCTCAACATGTTTAAATCCACAACATATGAAATCACATATATTAAACCATGTTAGCAACGCATCCCAAATCACATTGGCCCACAATTAACCACACATTGGCAACATAAACAACAATCCGTATTGGCACCTAGCTATGACTCGAATACGCGGATAACCGTTGGAACTCACATCCAACAACAACAATACCTGACGGTGGGATTACACTCATCACCGTTTCTCGCGGAGGGGATTCCACTCATCCTCACGCCCATTTCACGCGGAGGGGATTCCACTCATCCTCACGCCCGTCGATGGGATTCCACTCATCACCGACTAATATATATAAAAGAAGATTTCCGGGCGAACCCGTACTCCATCTTGATGACTACCATCATCAAGACCACGCGCGCATTTTGACTCACGTGTGCACACTAAACATCCTAATGATCGATCATTTGTACCCAAGCATACTAGTGCCAATACTACACATTTTGTTAATCTATCACAATATCAATCCATAACAACTTTCGTGCTTAGCACGTACTCACCATGACTCACCGTCATGCACAAACCACATTTCCATGCCTAGCATGTACTCACCATGATCCTCGGATCACACAATCACCTCAAAACATCATTACACATGTCAACACCACATGCATCTCAATAACACAAATATCACATCATATTTCATGCATATGTATATCTCTATCACATTTATCATTGACATGCATGTAACAATGCATTAAGCCATACCTCCACATTCATGTATAACAACATAAGCATAACCACCATAAGAATGATTAAACATGAGGCATAATTTAACACTTTAAAGATCAACCAAGGTCTCTAACTAAATATTGGGATTAGGCTACCACCCTAATCCCAACTCTAGGTGGGTCTACCAATCCCAACCTAGTTCACATGCTTGAACCAACACTTGAAAACCATTTAAAAATATTTAACCACTCACCTAAGCTCCCAAGCTCCAAGCCAAGCAAGCAACCTCCCTCAAATTTCCGGATTTCTTCCTGAAGCTTCTCCAACACAAATTCCCGCTTCTAAACAATCTCAAACACATTTCAAACAATTCCAAATCAGCCCAACATCGAAAGACCAACCCGGAACATAATTCAAATTCAATTTACAACGTTGCAAGCCATGACCAAACCCCAATATTTGCAATCTCGGACAGCCCCAAAACCATGTTCAAAAACCATGTTTCCAACATTCATTGCACCCACAAATGATCCCAAATCAACCCCTAACTATTGTACTACCAATAGCCTATCAATTCCCACCTAAAACAACCCCCAAAACTCACCCAAAACCCTTCAAAAAAAACCCATTTATACCCAAATTCGGGAATTCATTCAAAACACTCTAAAAATTATATATATTAGACCATTTGATTCATAGATATCATATCTAACAATAACAAATCAAAAGCTTTAGTAAAAACCCATAAAGCCTTAACCTTTAGCTTAAAACTTTGAAAAACCCAAATGTAAAATACATGGTTTTAGTGAAATCTAAAAATACTAAAATGTAGAGGATAGCAGGGCCAAGTCAAAACTATATTTACCTTTCAAAAAGCTCAAAGGATGAGGAAGAAAGGAGGTGGAAGAGTGAGGTGAAGAGGAGCTCTCTTTTCACGTTAGAAATGGGAAATGGGGAGGAGGATGAAGATGAGCACATGCTCATCTTTTGCTTTATTTTAAATTCACCCAAAAACAATGTTTACCACAATGCCCTTAATGAAAGTCCAAAACTCATATCTCTTAAAGTCCATGGATTTTGGACCCAAGAGATAGGCCCAACATAGTTGTAAATATTATGAAATCCCAAGGCCCGCGAAAATATTTTTATTATCTAAATTGTAAAACCGAACCCAAAATAATATTAAAATATTATTTTCACCCGACCCCTAAACCCGGGTGTTACAGTAATTTGGTCACCTAAGATGCAAATTAATTCAATTCAGTCATTTTCATAATTTAATTGTTCTTTTTTAATTGCTTTAATTAATTGTTTATTTTAATTATGTAATTAATAAATATGTTTGAATATTTTTTAAAATATCATGACATTATATTGTGTGGATAATTAATCACATGTTAAATTAGATTAGTGCAATTAGTGTAGTTTACTAAACCATAATTGAATAGGAAGATCATTGTAAAAAATAGGTAGATATTTGAAACAATGTTAGAATGCTCAATATTGGCTAGTGTCACAATGTAGAGTGATGTTAACCAATGAGCATTCCGATAAAAGTTTCAATTTTCTACTTTAACTTGGAAAATGGAATTAAATCACTAACTAAGTAAATATAATAAATAAAATTAAAATATGGATAATAATTAGTGTCATTCAAATTAGTAATGTTAATATTTTTGGGCTTGATAAAGAAAGTGTCCAATATTATTTTGGATGTTTTCTTATGTGTCCAAAATTAATAGCATTCATAGAATTTTTATTAAAGCAATTAATGGAGCCTAATTGGGGTTTACTTAAAAATGACAAGACAATAATAAATCATGCATTAAACCTTTTGTGTTGAGGTACATTTTCCGAATATAAGTCGAAGTGTCCTAATGTAATTGGATGTTTCATAATCATATTCGATCGAAATGTACTTTCTTACAAAAGAGATACTTCTATTCGGAATAAAATTCGTTTTTACAGTTAAAAGATTTAATTAAATTTAAATTAATGTTCGAAATGCCAAAATGCCACGTGTAATTAATAAGGTACCGATAACGGGCGTTCGTAGGGGTGCTAACCCTTCCCTACACGTAATCGACTCTCGAACCCGAACTTTTCAAAAAGAATCTCTGGTACGTTTTTATGGTGTCTGGCCTACCAAAGTGGCCGGTGGCGACTCCAAAACAATTTTCAAGCAAATAAAAAGGGTTTCGACTAAAAATGGAAAATTAATTAATTATAAGATAAAATTGGTCAAAAACTCTGATTTTCTGGATTTCAATCGTCAGGCTGTTTTTATTCCAAACTATTAAAAAGCGGACTTTCAAAAAACGGTCGCGACAATTTATATATTAATTACCAACAAGTGTTGGGTGTATTGGTAAGACATATTGCACTCCTAAAGAGAGGACGTGAGTTCGAACCTTAAAAATAACATTATTGAGAAGGGCAGCCTCACACCCCGAACATGAATCGTAGGACGACATGCATATAACAAAAAAATTATATAATAATTCAATTTGACTTAAATAACACACAGAAAAACAATTTTTACAATCTAATCAAATTTTACTCACCTAAACTGCTCTATTTAAGATAAAGTTTAAAAATCTCGAACTTGCCATTATGAGCTTCTTTTTCTTTTTTGTCTCCGTCGTGTAATCTCTTTTAGTATTGTTTGAATGATATTTGGCATGCTTTGTGGTCACCTTTAGTTATTTATGTCACTTTACTCTACATAGGCTTTGTACGTAATCGACTTCACATTACAATCTTTGTTAGTCATTTTTACACCTTTGGAGGTAATGGGAAATTATTTTTGAGAATATAATTATCGGAATTTAGAATTATTTAGTATATTACTCGGTATTTTACAAAGTTTTTTTTTTTTGATTTATTTGATCAAAATACAAGATTTTAGTATTTAGTTGGTAAAATATAAAATTACCTAAAACTACATTTATTAAAGGTCTAGTTGGATGGGTGACGACTGACGAGATTAACTCCCGTAAGGCTAAAAATAATGAGGAATTATATCAAAGATCCTTCCCACTACGTGTAGAGCCGTCTCGAAAATTTTGAGGCATTCATTCAAAAATAAATCCTATAGAATGAAAGTATATGTCATTACTTTAAACAATTAATTTAATATTTTTTATTAATAAATTATATAAACATGATTAAACTTTGTCGAACACATTGTTTTTATTATTCTATTAATAAAAACATTTTAAAAAACAACTAAAATAATAAAACACAATTACCAATTTATAATATTGTCACTATAAAACACAATTACTGATTTATAATATTGTTATTTAAGAAATTTTTGAAATTGAAAAAGTAGAAAATAAAGATCTTGAACCGTCGCTTATGTTACTTCTCCTTTTAAATACCGCAGTGCAGTAAGGTTGAGGGAAGATTCTAATGTAAGGCGGACTAATATACGGCGTTATCGGAAATATTGTAAGATAAATAACAAAATAGGTAAAGCGCTACCGGATATGTTGATTTAAAATAATGTATCCGATAGAAAACATTAAAAAATATTAAAAAAATTGGTAACCGGCAAACTTAAGTTATCGGTAGGTATAACAAAATAGGTAAAATTTTACTTATTTTGTTGATAAGAGTATCAACATATTAGGTAATATTAAAGTTTAAGCTGATGGGGCCTTGGAAATCCCACGATAACAAAATCGGTAAAATCACTTATTTTGTTGATAAGAGTATCAACATATTCGGTACCGCTTTACCTATTTTGTTATTAAAGTTTAAGCTGATGGGCCTTCGAAAGTATCTATACTTTTTTTAAAAGTATTCATACTTTTTTAAAAAAGTATAGTATAACAAAATAAGTAAAATTTTACTTATTTTGTTGATAAGAGTATCAACATATCCGGTAGCGTTTTACCTATTTTGTTAGTAAAGTTTAAGCTGGTGGGACCTTCGAAAGTATCTATACTTTTTTAAAAGTATCCATACTTTTTTAAAAAAGTATAGTATAACAAAATAGGTAAAAATTTACTTATTTTGTTGATAAAAGTATCAACATATTAGGTAGTATTAAAGTATCGATACTTTTTGTTGATACTTTTTTAAAAGTATCGATACTTTCGAGCCACATTGCAACCGGTTACATTACTTTTTAAAAAAGTATCGATACTTTTAGAAAAGTATAGATAATTTCGAAAGTATCAACAAAATATGTAATTTTACTTGATATGTTGATACTCTTATCAACAAAATAGGTAATTTTACTGGATATGTTGATACTCTTATCAATAAAATAGGTAATTTTACCGATTTTATTATCTTTAATCGGTCACCTTTTTAACCGGTCACGTCGTATATTAACCGCCTTACCGCAGAACTACCCGAGGTTGAGTAATGTGACAATGATAAATCAGCGAGGAAATATATGTTGAGATAATATTACAATAATGACGGTGAGGTGAACTATATTGTAAAAAGGAAGAAAGAAAGAAAAAAACCATTGAAGATTGAGTGTATAATAATAAGAGTTAGTTGCTCATCAATATTCTCGAACTATGACTTCATTCTAATTGGTTTTTAAATTTTTAAATATTTTAATTTATCTATAAATTATAATTTTTATTTTAAATTAGTCTCTAAACTTTTAAATATTTTATTTTCATCCTCAAATCATAACTCTCATTTTAAATTGGTCCATAAACTTTTTAAATATTCCAAATTCATCCTCAAATTATCATTTATACCTAATCATATTATTACATAATACACATCAGTGTTTTAAGACAATTAACAATTTCTATAACGCTTTTATTAACATAAGATATGATTAGCATATAATGATAATTTGGGGATGAGATTAGAACGTTCAAAAAATTTGAGGACTAATTTAGAATGAGAGTCATAATTTGAGGAAGAAATTGGAATGCTCAAAAGTTTGAGGACTGAATTAGAATAAAAGTCAGAGTTTAAGGATAAAATTAAAATGTTTAGAGACCAATTTAAAATGAGTATTTTAGTTTGGGATGTATGGTGCAATTAACTCTAATAATAACTTTAAATGTTTTTGTTATAGTTTAAAGAAATATTTTTATATTTATCATGTAATAAATTATGCACTTTTTAAAAATAAAAAATAATGCAAAATTTCAATAATCTATGATTGTTTTTTTCTTTCAAAATGCAATTAATGAGAAGCAAAAGCTCCACTGTACACGAAACAAGTCTTTGAACATGCATGGAACAAGCAACTGAAAAAAAAAATTCCCTAAAAAAACACAAGAAAATAGTTTCTATTCACTGGCGTGTGTTCACCGAATTTTTAGGTTCGGTTTGGTTCGGTTTCGTTTCTCTACTTAATTTTTAAAAGAAATTTCGTCCAACGCCCAATTTTGAAAAAAAATTGTTTTTAAAAATATTTTCAACCCAAACGCAATAGCTAAATTTTTTAGCTTTTGCGGTTGTAAAAGTGATTTTGAGAGTCAAATTATAATTTTAACCTTCATTTTGTTATTGTATTTATTTATAATTTATAAATTTATAATTTTTTACGAAGATATAATTATATAATTAATTTTTAGTTAATATTCATTCATGTCAAATTTTTTAAATAAATTTTTTTAAATATGTTATATTTTCATGGAACGTGTATAATTGTTAAAAATATATTTATTAATAAAAATATTTTTATATTTTTATAATAATTTAATCTGATATATTTCATATATTATAATATTAGATAATTTGAATATATATATATATAACTTACAATATCACGTCTAAAATATTCATTTATCTTTTTAAAAGTATTTTTTGACAACATTATTGAACATTAAAATCTTATAATCTAATTTTTCAATTTTTTTAAAATCTCTTTCTAATAATATTTTTAAAAGTTACTTTTCAAAACAATATTAAATTAACCCTAGTTTTATCAGTTCGAAGCCTTAAACCTCCGGTCAAAAAGGTGAAGTTACGCTACAGTTTAGGTGCCAAACTCACCTAGTGTCGGTAAAGATGTGTAAAGGGGAATATACTCCTAAAAAGTTGTGTGAAACACATCAAAGTAGCACTTGGCAACAAAAATAGAAAAATCAAAAACTTAACCGTATTGTTTGAACAATTTATAGTTTATAATTTAAAATCTACGTGTAAAATAATTGAATTGAATTTTTATTATTTTATAATTAATTTTAATTATTCATAAGATAAAAATAAATATTTTACGATTAAAAAATGTTATATATGAATTATTAATTTTTTAAGAAATATTTATAAAAAAAGACGTTAAAACTTTACCAATTAATGTTTAAAAACTATAGAATAAAGCTATTTTATACAAATAAAGTGCAAAATCCCTAGCCCAAAGTTAATATGAAAAAAAAAACAAGTCGATGTTAATCCAATTGAAACAGATGGACTATGAAAATAATTTACCAAATCAAACCGAGTTGAACCATATACAACTCTTCAACTTAGATTGTATACAAAGTGTTGAGTTGATCGAACACTTGCAAATGGCCAAGAGGGGAGGTGAATTGGCAATTAAAATTTTGGTGAAGAGAAAGATTAAAAATAAAAATGACACAAGGGGTTATAGTGGTTCAAGTTCTCCAAATGAACTCTACATCCACTACCTTAGCTCTCACTAAGGATTTTCAAACAATTCACTATTTTGAATTCGACCCTTTTCTTGGATGAGGAGGAAACCTTACAATTTCGATTAAGCTTTCTACCCAAAGCTTAATCCACTCAAATACAAAGAAAGATTTTGGTAAACTCAAATGTTTCCTCTCAAAGTATAATTGTCTACCCAATTACAATTTCAACAACCCCAAACTCACAATACAAATTGACAATTTGAAACACACTAGAGTTGGGTACAAAAAATTGACTTTGAATAGCTCAAGGGTTTGGATTTTTGCTTTGATGATGCTTGAATGTTTAATAGTTGTTGCTGACCTTCAAAGGGCTTCATTTTATACCTCCTTTATTAATTCTAGCCGTTTGGGTGGTTGGGAACATAAATGGAGCCGTTGGAACCCTCTCTTACCACCATAAATGCACTTCTGCAGCTATCTGTATCGGTACACGGGGAGCCGTATCGATACGTGTCTCAGAAAAGAAAGAGTCGTTGTGTGCAATAAATAAGGGGTATCGATACGCACGTAAGCGTATCAGTACTGGGTATCGAAACGGCTAAGATTGTATCGATACCTTTTTCTCAACTTAGCTCACTGTCGATTTCCGTATCGGTACGAGGGTTTTGCGTATCGATACGGGTCAAGGACCAATTTAAAATTTGGTTACCAACCAACTGACACCAACGGTCAAAATATTTAAACCGACTTGAATTTAAAATTTATTAAGTCTGTATCGATACGAGGGTTTGTCGTATCGGTACGCCATTCAAACTCTTTGGACTTTTACGAAGAGGCGTATCGATACAGGTGAAGAGCGTATCGATACGTGTTCCTCCAGTAGCCAACTTTGGTAAAAAGGTATCGATACGAATGGAAGCGTATCGATGCACCTGGACGTTTTTCAATAGTTTAGCTTTGGAACACTTAGAAAATATTTTGAGTTTGAGTTTTTCAAATCAGTTTTAAAGAGTTGGTAATTTGAAACTTATTAAGGGACTTATAAAACAATTTTAAGTTTTTCAAATTGATCTTTAAAGATTTAATTATATCAAAATCAAACATAGGTTTTACAATCTCCCCCTTTTTGATATAACAAAACTAAAACTTAAAATTTTTAACACTTTGAAAAACTTTACAAAGTTAACTCTCCCTTAATATAAGCTTGGTAACTTTTGAGTTGAAATCAAATTTTTTGAAGTGTTGTGAGCTAGGTTCTCTCCCCTTTTTGTTAGATCAAAAATATTGAGACAATAGATAAGTGCATAAACATAGGCAAAGATATAAATAAGCAACATTAATATTATTAATCATAGCATCAAACTTAAAAATCCAAACAAGAACATGAAATACAAGCATAGGTTTAATAATAAACTTAGTCCTAAGAACATAAATTAAAGATGCATAAAATAGAAATATCCTAAATGATATGCATGAGATGCAAGAGGAAACGTCTAGGCACCGTCTTCGTTGTCTTCATCATCTTCATCATCAACTCCCATTGGATCATTATCCCTCATGCTATTGCGCCACTCATCATGGAAAGCGGAGAGGGAAATATTCAGAGAATTATGACCGCTTTCAAGAGATGTGAGGTGATTCTCCATGCTCGTCATCCTTGTATCAAAAGTTGTTTCAAGGGCGGTAAGACGATTTCCCATGTCCGTGCGCAACTCGGTAAATTGCTCATTGAGGAATGTCATGAGAGCATCCATGGAGGGTTGAGGAGCTTGAGGAGCTTGATCTCCTTGAGGTTCTTCAAATACGGCTGCGGCCTCGGGTGGTAGCTCGGAAAGACGCAACCAATTTCCATTAAAATAATGGAACTTACCCCGTGCAAGAGATCGTTCATCAATGGGATCGGTAAGGGGAGTTGGGTAGTCAAAAGAGCAATCAATATCCTTTTTCACAAAGAAATAACTTAAGGTCGTACCGTAGGTGAAAGAGGTGACGAGAGAGGTGTGACGATTTTGCACAAGATAGACGATCTCCGCGAACATGATTCGAGCAAGGTTAGGACGCTTTCGCTCACGGAAGCAACGGATCCAAAAATCATCCACTTGACGGATGGTAGAGTATTTTCCTCCGGAGGGACGAAACCACCAAGACACCATCAAATGGAGGATCCGATCTTGAGCATTTAGGGCGGTCACGGAGCCACTAAGAACATGCCCCAAAGCATTCTCATCATCAAGGCCTTCATCCTCTAATTTAAAGACTTCACAAATAGATTTGACATCAAGGATGAATTTCTTTCCCATGAGATAAGAGCTAATGGCTACAACTTCCCCATTGCGAGAAACACATTTGGCATTAGTGTAGAAAATCAAAACCAACAGACGATAATAAAAACCGGAAATAGATAGAAACTCCATGAAATTCCAACGACGAAGCAAAGGAAGATATTCAAATTTAAAGCGCTCCGAGTCGAGAAAAGGAATGGATATTACCCTTTCCGCACGAATCTTATAATTCTCGAATTGACGAAAGTATGTGAGACCCGCGGGAGATTCAAAGGATTGTTCATAGATGGAAGTGTAGTTCGGATGTGCAACCATTCCAAGATTGGATGATTCACCGGTTTGAGAAACCCTTGATCGCTTCCTCGATTCCTTTGGTGCCATGATCTAAAAGAGAAATCATGCATAAAGATTTCTTCAATTTTGGTTAAGAACCAAGGTAAAAAAAAATTTAAAAAGATTTAAAAAAATTTTTGGAAGAACAAAAGTTTTGTTAAGAAAAAAAATATGAATCATAAAGACAAAATCAAAACAAAAAATAAAAAAAAAATTGAAAAGGAAAAAGAAAGAAAATTTTACCTTGATAGAAACTTGAGAGATTGAAGAAAATTCTAGCACAATTGTGATGAGAAGGAGCCTAAAGCTTTGCTTGATTGAAAAACTCTTTTAGAATTTGAGTTGTGGTGTGAAAATATGAGGGAGGAAGAGCCCTTTTATAGGCAAAAACGGCTAGGTTTTTAGGGTTTGAAGAATTTTAGTTTTGGTAAAAGTTGAACACTTTAAATGCCTTATTAAAAGCTGTTTGCGCAATCGAGTATCGATACGCCTGAGAGTGTATCGATACGGGGGTAGAAACGTCATTTCTTTAAAAATGCCCGTTGGAGAATCGTATCGAAACGGATGAGGTCCGTATCGAAACGATTTGAAGCTCGTATCGATACGGGTTTAATCGTATCGATACCCGTTTAAGCAAAAAGAATTCTGGGAATCTGAATGAAGAACACGTATCGATACGCGTAGATCCGTATCGATACTCTATGCCCAGAAATGCATCTTTAGTCCTAAAGAACAACCATAGGCTCGATTTCAGCATCTTCTAAAGGTATGCAAATGATGAATGAACAGTTCTAAGCATATTTTAATAGAAACATACTCCCCCTAACTATAGGCATGGATATTTTCAAGAGTTACAATACATAAACATACAATTTCACAAAATCAAGCATTTTTTAAGCACAAAGAGGTCCTAAAAGGTCAAGATAGGCTAGCTAGACCTAACTCTCTCCTAAGGGACCAAAAACGCTCTTTATCTAAAGGTTTTGTAAATATATCCGCTAATTGGTTCAAGGTATCAACATATTCAATAACAACATCATTTTTCAAAACATGATCTCTAATAAAATGATGTCGAATTTCTATGTGTTTAGTTCTAGAATGTTGGATGGGATTCTTAGTAAGACAAATGGCACTTGTGTTGTCACACTTAAGGGGTATGGTTTCTACTTGAACACCATAATCTAAGAGTTGTTGCTTCATCCAAAGGACTTGAGCACAACAACTCCCTAAGGATATGTACTCCGCTTCGGTGGTAGATAAGGCTACGCTATTTTGTTTCTTAGAGAACCAAGATACAAGCATACTACCTAAGAATTGACATGTCCCGGAAGTACTTTTCCTATCTATCTTACATCCCCCATAATCCGCATCCGAATAAGCATGAAGGCTAAAGGAAGAATCTTTAGGATACCAAATGCCTAAAGTAGGTGTGTCTCTAAGGTATCTAAAAATTCTCTTAATGGCAACTAGGTGTGATTCTCTAGGACTAGCTTGAAACCTAGCACACAAGCAAACACTAAACATGATATCCGGTCTACTTGCGGTAAGGTAAAGCAAAGAACCTATCATGGATCTATAAAGCTTAGAATCAACACACTTACCTCCTTCATCTTTGTCAAGCTTTATGGAAGAACTCATAGGAGTGACTTGAGGCTTTGCATTCTCCAAGCCAAACTTTTTGAGCATATCATTCACGTACTTAGCTTGATTTATGAAGGTGCCATCTTTCCTTTGTTTGATTTGGAGTCCCAAAAAGAATGAGAGCTCACCCATCATGCTCATCTCGAACTCACCTTGCATTAGGCCCTTGGATGAATCACCCAAGATTTCACCACCTTTGACATAGTTTAACTCCCTTGGGTAAGACACCTCCCTTTCCTCAAGAGCCAAGTCCTTCAAGGCTTCAAGAGGTGGATCTTGTGAGTCCTTATCTTTGGTTGGAATCTCATTCACCTTTGACGTTTGTCCTCCATCAATGGCATCAATGATTCCTACATCATCATCATCACAAGATTCCTTCCTCGGAAGGAGGTTATCATCGAAAACAACATGTATTGACTCTTCAACAACTAGAGTTCTTTTATTAAATACACGATAGGCTTTAGAGTTTAAAGAATACCCTAAGAAAATAGCTTCATCACTTTTAGCATCAAATTTACCTAAGTTTTCTTTACCATTATTCAAAACAAAACACTTGCAACCAAAAGGATGAAAATAGCTAATGTTAGGCTTCTTAGATTTTAAAATCTCATAAGGTGTTTTCTTCAAAATTAGTCTAATCATTACTCGATTTATAATATAGCAAGCGATATTTGTGGCTTCCGCCCAAAAATATTTAGGTAAATTATTTTTGCAAAGCATGGTTCTAGCCATTTCTTCTAAAGTTCGATTTTTCCTCTCAACTACCCCATTTTGTTGAGGAGTGCGAGGTGCGGAAAAATGTGGCTAATCCCATTTTCATTTAAAAACTCATCGAAACCTAGATTTTGAAATTCGGTTCCATGATCACTTCTAATGTGAGAAATCTTAAGTTCAAGATCATTTTGAGTTATTTTAGAAAATGTGATGAATTTTTCTAAAGCCTCATCCTTTGTACTTAAGAATAGAACCCAAGTATACCTAGAGTAGTAATCTACAAGCACAAAAGCATATGATTTTCCACCCAAGCTCATTGTTCTAATAGGCCCAAAAAGATCCATATGAATTAATTGTAAACATCTACTAGTAGACGCGTCATTTATAGATTTAAAAGAACTTCTATGTTGTTTACCCTTTGAACATGCATCACAAATTTTATCATTTGAAAATTTAAGTTTGGGTAAACCTCTAACTAGATTAAGGGAAATTAATTTTTCTAAGACACTCATGCTAGCATGTCCTAATTTTCTATGCCAAAGCCAAGAGTCATGTTCATCATGTGCAACTAAGCATGTATGTGATGAATGAATGTCTTCTAGATGCACCATGTAAATGTTCCCTATACGATGACCAATGAGTATTAGTTGATTTGTTTTAATGTTTACAATTTTGCAACCACTTTTATCAAATATAACATTAAAACCCTTGTCACACAATTGACTAATACTCAACAAATTATGCTTAAGACAGTTGACATACAAAACATTTTCAATGAAAATAGAAGAGTGATTACCAATGGAGCCTATTCCTTCAATGTGGCCTTTGGAGTCGTCACCAAACGTTACCACTCCACCACCTTTAGGCTTTAGTTCCACAAATCGACTCTTGTCACCGGTCATGTGTCTTGAGCATCCACTATCAAGGTACCAAGTATTTTTGCTTGAAGCTTTAGCCTTGTAGCAATGCTCCCCCTACAAACAAAGAAATTAGGCCTTGATTTTTGGTACCTAAATCATTTTGGGTCCATGAGTGTTAGCCTTCAACATTTTGGTTCCCTTAGGAATCCAAGAAGCAATAGCATTCATATCATTAGAAATAATGAGTTCCTTAGGAACCCAAACACTCCTAACTCTTTGACCTCTAGATTGCTTATTAAAATTTCTTTGTTTAGGTATAAAAGGTTTTCTTTTTACATATTGGGATTTAGAATGATTTCCTTTTTCAAAATTATTTTTCCCAATAGCAATAGATGTTTTAAGATTATCCACTTCCTTTGTGTGATAATCTTGAAAATCGGAAAGAAGTTTTTCAAGATCAAGATTTTTTGTTTTAAGATCATTTGAAAGATTTACTAAAAACAAAACCTTCTTTTCCAATTCGGAGTTAGCTTTAGAAAACGTCTCATTTTGATTTTTCAAATCGGAAATGATTTTCTTATTTTTCAAAATGGATTCTTTGTATTTCCTACTAACTCATCATACACTTCTTGCAATTCATCATAAGCATCTTGAAGTTCATCAATAGTAAAATCGAAATTGGATAAGTTAAAGTTTACCTTAGGTTCGTCATCAATGGCCATGAGACATAGATTGGCCACTTCCTCCTCTTCCTCGGATGACTCATCGTCACTCCAAGTAGCTATTTGTGCTTTGAGCTTGTTCTTCTTCCCAAAGCTTTTCTTTTTCAATTGAGGACACTCGGAACGGATGTGACCCGGTTTCTTGCATTCATAGCAAGTAATTTGGTCATTCTCCTCTTCCTTGCTTTTACTCTTGAAGTCTCCCTTTCTAATGAATTTTCTTCCACGATTTAACTTCATGAACCGAGTAAAACGTTTGGCCAACATAGTCATCTCCTCATCTTCATCCTCACTAGAATCGCTTTCTTGATGTGAAGATTTTAGTGCGATTCCCACTTTCTTCTTCTCAACTTCCTTCTTCTCCACTATCTTATTCTCTTGTTCTCTTCTCTTCCTCATAATCTCATGTGTGAGTAGAGATCCAACAAGAGCATCAAGCTTGAGAGTCTTCAAATCTCTAGCTTCAATGATGGCCGTTCTCTTGCCATCCCATGACTCCGGAAGAGAGTACAATAACTTTCTCACTAGCTTGTCTTCGAGAATGATTTCGCCGAAACCCTTCAAACCGTCGACAATGACCGAGAACCGATCAAACATCTTGGAGACACTTTCTTCGGGATCCATCTTGAAGTTCTCATAGCTTAGATTGAGTAGCCCAATCTTTGTCTCCTTGACATCACTAGTTCCCTCATATGTTATCTCGAGGGTGTCCCAAACCTCCTTGGCACTTTCGATTGAAGATACCTTGGAGTAGATATCCGGACCAAGTGCACAAAATATCACATGTAGAGCTTTGTCATTCACTTGCATCCTTCTTCTCTCATCATCCGTCATTTCGGCTGATTTTTGGGACAAGTCTTTCTCCATCTCTCTTCATGGGAATGTATGGACCTTCTTCAACCACATCCCACACCATGTAGTCGGTAGACTTGATGAAAAGCCTCATCCTATTCTTCCAATAAGGATAGTTATCCCCATTGAAGAATGGTGGCTTGGTGGTGGATTGAGACTCATAGTTGGAGGTGGATGCCATTGCTTAACTTGTTGTTGATCAAACTCTCCTAGAATCGACTCAAGAGGGTTGTAATCCTTCCAATGAGTGTAGCTCTGATACCAATCGTTGAGTTGATCGAACACTTGCAAATAGCCAAGAGGGGGGTGAATTGGCAATTAAAATTTTGGTGAAGAGAAAGATTGAAAATAAAAATGACACAAGGGGTTATAGTGGTTCAAGTTCTCCAAATGAACTCTACATCCACTACCTTAGCTCCCACTAAGGATTTTCAAACAATTCACTACTTTGAATTCGTCCCCTTTTCTTGGATGAGGAGGAAACCTTACAATTTCGATTAAGCTTTCTACCCAAAGCTTAATCCACTCAAATACAAAGAAAGATTTTGGTAAACTCAAATGTTTCCTCTCAAAGGATAATTGTCTACCCAATTACAATTTCAACAACCCCAAACTCACAATACAAATTGACAATTTGAAACACACTAGAGTTGGGTACAAAAATTTGACTTTGAATAGCTCAAGGGTTTGAATTTTTGCTTTGATGATGCTTGAATGTTTAATAGTTGTTGCTGACCTTTAAAGGGCTTCGTTTTATACCTCCTCTATTAATTCTAGCCGTTTGGGTGGTTGGGAACATAAATGGAGCCGTTGGAACCCTCTCTTACCACCATAAATGTACTTCTGCAGCTATCCGTATCGGTACACGGGGAGCCGTATCGATACATGTCTCAGAAAAGAAAGAGTCGTTGTGTGCAATAAATAAGGGTTATCGATACGCACGTAAGCGTATCGGTACTGGGTATCGAAACGGCTAAGACCGTATCGATACCTTTTTCTCAACTTAGCTCACTGTCGATTTCTGTATCGGTACGAGAGTTTTGCGTATCGATACGGGTCAATGACCAATTTAAAATTTGGTTACCAACCAACTGACACCAACGGTCAAAATATTTAAACCGACTTGAATTTAAAATTCATTAAGTCCGTATCGATACGAGGGTTTTTCGTATCGGTACGCCATTCAAACTCTTTGGACTTTTACGAAGAGGCGTATCGATACAGGTGAAGAGCGTATCGATACGTGTTCCTCTAGTAGCCAACTTTGGTAAAAAGGTATCGATACAGATGGAACTGTATCGATACACCTGGACGTTTTTCAATAGTTTGGCTTTGGAACACTTAGAAAATATTTTGAGTTTGAGTTTTTCAAATCAGTTTTTAAAAGTTGGTAATTTAAAACTTATTAAGGGACTTATAAAACAATTTTAAGTTTTTCAAATTGATCCTTAAAGATTTAATTATATCAAAATCAAACATAGGTTTTACACAAAGAAAGCCTACATTGTTCGGGTTCCTTTTAATGAGTTTAGTTTATAAGGGTAAAGTATACAAATGATCACTAAACTAAGCAAAACAAAAATCTTTTTGACCATTGAAGTTTTAGAAATTACAAAATGATTATTAGGATTATTGAACTATTACAAAATGATCACTACACAATATAAAAATAATGATAGTTTTTGATAAGTTTATAGACCATTTCATAACAATTCGATAATTTTAGCTACTATTTTGTAATTGTTTGATGAGGTTTAGCGATCATTTTGGAATAATTTGATAAGTTTAATGACTATTTTGTAATTTCTAAAACTTTAATGGCTAAAATGATTATAGTGATCATTTGCATAATTTATCCTACCTGGAAAGATATTGACGTGAAAGTTTATAGACATTTTTCTATTGAAATATACCTAAATTTTACATTTAACATATTATTAATATATTAATATAGGAAAATTCTACAACGGGCGACGAACATTGATGAACACTACTAACGATGAACACTGATGAACACCATTCATTTCTTTTTAAAATTTTAAAAATCTAAAGGACTAAAATTATAATTAAAATCAACTCTTAAAAAATAAAAATCAAATTTAATAGTTACTTTATAATATTTTTTAATAGGTTAAAATCAAATATACCAAATTCTCTTAAACCCTAACAAAATCAATCTCTTAAAAAAATAGAAATCAGTTTATAATTTTTTAATAGATTAGAATCAAATATACCCAACTCTCCTAAACCTAAACCCTAAGAAATTCAACCCCTCATAGATTAGAAATCAGTTGGGTATATTTGATTCTAATCTATTAAAAAATTATAAATTGATTTCTATTTTTTAAGAGATTGATTTTGTTAGGGTTTAGGAGAATTGAGTATATTTGATTCTAACCTATTAAAAAATATTATAAAGTAACTATTAAATTTGATTTTTATTTTTTAAGAGATAATTTTAATTATAATTTTAGTCCTTTAGATTTTTAAAATTTTTAAAAAAATTAATAGTGTTCATCGGTGTTCATCGTTAGTGGTGTTCATCAATGTTCGTCGCACGTGGTAGACTCATCCATTAATATATCACTATAAAACAATAATATTAAAAACAAGGGGAAACTACACCACTGGCCACCAAACAAATTAGAGATACCTATTTGGACCACCGAACTATAGAAATCGTCAATCAGACCACCGAACTTATAAAAACAACCTATTTTGACCACCGTCGTTAAAAATCTAACGGTTGAGTGACGAAACTGCCACGTGGCAATTGACGGAAAAATTTAAAAATTACACATTTGGTCCCTTTTATTTACACATTCTTTCAATTTAGTCCTAATTTTAAATTAATAAAATAATTTTTTTTGAAACACAGTAGAAGATTTTATTTGATGGAAAATTTAAAAGACAACTTAGGTACGAGCCTCGTTAAAAAACCTCCCTAAAAAAGTTCTAATGGAGGAAAAAGAGTGCAACGTACCTAAGTTCGAATACAAGACCTAAGCCGATCGTAAAAACCAGCGAATCACCCTGGCTCCCTGACACACAAGAAGCTGCAACTCTTTCCATTGATACAGAAAACAGGATGAACTCGAGAATGAAGAAAACATAAAAGAGTCGAAAAAGAAATTAGCCTTTTGCACTGATCGACCTGCTGCTCAATTTTCCAGCAATACTCGCCAATGAAATACCACGAATCCGTAGTCCTAGGGAAATGGTTTGTTCCCGAGAAAGGTGACTTAGCAGGAATTGCTAAGCTGGTACTGAAATCTTGCTGCTCAAGACACTAGAAATCACCACTTTGAGATCCTGCCCCTTTGATAATCCCCTTTTCGCTAGTCTGTCCGTTGTTGCATTTTCCTCTCTCGGTATAAGAAAAATATCCCAACTCAGGTCCTTCCCTTCCTCGAGAATGTTTCGAATGATTTCCTTGAAAATTTCAGGAGCCTGCTGCACGTTCTTCATCCAATGCACCACATTGCTGCTATCACACTCTATACGCAGGGGAGAATTTGCTGAAATAGATAGAGATTTGAACATAACCATGGCTTCTTGCACAGCCAATAATTCAGCTGTAAGGGGATCTGCTATCCCAATCTTTCTGGAAAAATAGCACAGCAACGAACCCTTGTGATCCTTTAACGCTCCCCCGATAGCCGCTTCACCATAGCTATTAGCTACCGCTCCATCTGTGAAGAATATGAGGCATCCGTCTGCATAAAATTTCCGTTTACAAGTCTCGATTACCTGCTTTGTATCCTTGATAGTACTCAGGATTTTGTAGTTATTCACTATATCAGACGTTTGCGGGAATTGACTTCCCCATTTACTTACCCTGATCACTGACAAGTTGAAGATCTCCATTGGATTAGCAATCATGTTTCTAAAAATAACGTCGTTGCAAGCTGACCAGATTGTCTAGACCGTGCTTCGAAGAATCATAAACCAAATCAGCTTATTCTTGAAACCATTGTGAATCTGTCCCCATATTTGCAGTAAGCTGCCCGGAGAATTGGGGATTGTTAGGTTAATGTTCCAGGTAGAGCACCAGTTTTGCCAAATCCCCCATGAAACCCTGCACTCGCAGAAGATGTGATTAACCGTTTCATCTACCGTGTGGCACAAGGGGCACACTACGTCCCCTAAATTGCTGCAACCCCTTTTTTGTAATTCTATCTTGGTTGGAATACGAACATGAACGAGTTTCCATAAAAAGACCTCAATCTTGTAGGGAGCTAAGTTTAACCATACCAAATCCCACAGGTAATTTTTAGGTTCCAAATCTGCATTTGCAATTTTACAGTAGGAAGACGATGTGTACAAACCTCTTGAATATGCTAACCATCTAGCTGAATCAGCTTTCAATGAGCCAACTCGAATGCCTTCTAGATTACTTTTCATCCCATTCCACACTTCTATCTCTCAATCGAAAAGCTGTCTTCTAAACGGTATTTCCCATCTCCATGCTCCCTCGATGAAACAACCAAAATCAGCAACTTTACCTTCTTTTTTAACAGCCAGCGCGAACAATCTTGGATACGCCTCTTTTAGAGGTGTGGCCGAGCACCAAATATCACTCCAGAAATCCACCATAGCTCCATTTCCAACCACTTGTCTAAAGTTTTGGAGAAAAACATCCTCATGGTTCTGAAGTGGTTTAATGATACCCTTCCAAATCCAGGATTTATTCTCACCTTTCACATTTATTGGAAACACTCGATTACGGTTTCTTTCGTATTTCACGTTTATAACCTTACGCCACAGACTATTATATTCAGTTCCATATCGCCAAAGCCACTTGTTTAGGAAGGCTCTGTTTTTAACGCGCAAGTCGCAAAGGCCAAGACCACCTTGATTCTTCGGTTTGCAGAGAGTCTCCCAACTCAGCTAGTGAATCGATCTCTTGTCCAAAGCCCCCCAGATAAATTTAGCAATTAACCTGTTCAAAGTGGACGACATAGCAGCAGATATGCTAAAAATTGACATGAAGAAAATTGGAATACTAGAAAGAACAGATTTTACTAGAGTTATTCTTCCCCCGAGAGATATGAGTTTCGATTTCCAGCCTGCCAAGTGTTTCTTAAACTTTTCAATTATCGGTGACCATAAAGCCACTGAATTTTTATGATTTCCGAGAGGTAGGCCTAAGTATTTACTCGACAGTTTCTCTACTTTACAAGGGATAGTCGACGCCCAATTCTCCAACATTGCCTGCTCGACATTGATTCCAATTAGCTTTGTCTTCATGAGGTTCATTTTCAACCCAGATGCGATCTCAACGCCTCTAAGAATTCGAACAACATTTCTAACTTCCATGTCACTATTACCAATGAACACGACCAGGTCGTCTGCAAACTGTAGGTGCGAGATCTTTAAGTCGTTGTCCCCTATTCTGACACCATTGAAAAAGCCGCGGGATGTAGCCTTTTTCAGAAACGAACTCAAACCCTCTGCAACTATATTAAACAGTAGAGGCGATAGAGGACATCCTTGGCGGAGGCCTCTGCTGATCCTGAAACATTTTGTCGGAGATCCGTTAATGAGAACTGATATCGAAGCTGAGCATATGCATTTTCTAATCCAATACTGCCATTTTGATCCGAAACCCATTTTTTCTAACATTAGGAATAAGAAATCCCAATTTACTGTGTCATGGGCTTTATTAAAATCCACCTTTATAATTGCTCCTGATAAGCCCCTTCTCTTCAAAAAATCCACTGCCTCATTTGCGATCATCGAGCAGTTGTCTTCCAGGGCAGAAAGCGAATTGTGTCTCACCAATAACTTCCTCTAGGCAGCCACTGAGACACCTGGATACCACCTTTGTCAGTAGTTTATACACACTGCCAACCAAATTTATTGGCCTCTATTCTTCAATTGCCACTGGGTTCTGCACTTTTAGAATTAGCACTATAAATGAATGATTCAGAGAGGCTTCCAGGGCTGCTCCATTATAGAAGTTCTCGAACTTATCCCAGATCTCGTCTTTCAAGCTTTCCCAGAACCTTTGTAAAAAGCCCAGGTTGAAACCGTCAGGGCCTGGAGCGCGAGAACCATCCATTGAAAATAATGCTGACTTTATTTCCTCGATGGTGAATCTCCTTTCCAGAAAAGAAGTTGATTCTTCGGACAGTCTTCTAACTTCAACGTCAAATTGTTTCACTGGGATTGTTGAGGATAGATTGTATGTTTCTCTAAAGTGTGACTCGAAGCCTTCCTTGATTTCTGCTGGTACTTCCATGGCTACATTTTTTATTCTGATCAATCTGATACTATTTTTCCTATTTCTGGCCGAGGCTATCGCGTGAAAATACTTGGTGTTGCGATCACCTTCGAGAAACCATTTCGTTCTTGATTTTTGAATCCAAATGCGTTCCTCCTCTTTGTATTTGTCCCACAGTTTTTCTTTCAAGTTTAGCATTACCTTCCCCTTCGAATCATCAGCCCCGTGCTTAAGCATAAACCTTTCCATTTCGTTGCATCTTTTTTCTAGGCTCTGAATGGTCTCCTGGTCATTTTCACTCTTCTTCTTAAACCAGTCCTTAGAGACATTTTTGCAAGTTCTTAAAGTAGTTGCAATTTCCTTACCAACTGTACTTCTGCAACTGTCTTCTAATTTCTTCACCAATTCTGTGTCCTCAGCCCAATGATCGAACCATCTAAATGGTTTTGGGCCCCAGTCAAACTCCAAACTAGATAGGCTTACGGGATTATGATCTGACAAACTCTTTGGGTGGATTATCTAAAATACATTCCGCAATGACGAAGAGAACTCAGAGGAGATTAGGAACCTATCAAGTCTGCTTGCCGACATCTTTTCCCTCGTGTTGGCCCAAGTGAAACGCCCCCCACTAACAGGTAAATCCAGTAAATCCGAAGCTTCAATGAAATTTGAGAAATCCTTCGAAGCTGATATGATAAAAGAATCTCCCAATCTCTCTTTAGGTCTCAAGACTGTATTAAAATCCCCTCTCAGAATCGTTAGCAAGTTTGATTGTTGAATAATTGAAGCTAATTCCCTGAATACTATCAGCCTTTCCCCTTGATCATTTGGTGCATAAATATTGATCAAGTTGCATTTCACCTTGAAGAACTTCAAATGCCCCTGTAATAGGATAAAATTCCTACTCACTAACTCCGCTTCTTTCTCAAAGAAATTATTGCTCCAGATGGTTGCTAGACCTCCCGAAGCTCCCACTGAAGGGGAACTTAACACCCTTGTGCTCATATCATGTCCACAACAGAACTTAATTAATATGTCCTCTAGTTCTTGTTTCTTGGTTTCTTGTATAAACATCACCTGGGGCTTGTTCGACCTCACCAAATTTCTAAGGGCATACTTTTTTTCATTTCGGCCCAGACCCCTAATGTTCCAGGTTATGAAGTAGCAAACCTTATTATTCTTATTCATAGAAAAAATAAAAAGAAAAAACACACACTTTTGGCACTAGAGAAACTTGCTGGCTTCGGTTAGGTGCCACTAGTACTTTCGCTTGCAATCTCCATGAATTTCTTGACCACCTCATCTTCATTTGCTTCGAACAATAAACCCAAAGAATTGCATATTTCAACCGACATTCTGGCTTCTTCCTCATTAACAAAATCTGCTTTTTCTTGCGCGAGATGTGGAATATCTGACCTTGGATTGACGATTCCCGGGGAGGGATGAAATTTCGAATGGGTTAACACCGGTGGAGAAGAAAGATTGAAAATCCTCTTTGGATTCTTAGAACTACCCTTCAATTTCTGAGTAGGGTGTTTATCCCTCAAATTTAGGTCGACTGCCTTCCACTGATTTTAGTTGGTGAGTCCCCAAATTTTTTTAAGGAACTTTGTTTTTACTGTATACAGGCCTGAGTTACTGTCATACGTTGGGCCCTCCGATACGCTCTGTATGGATGTAGAGTTATTGGATTCTTGGGCCTGAATAACTTGGACCTCCATAAGATCACTATCCGAGGCTGGTCCAAACTTTTTTTCCTCAAACAAGGCTGCCCATCTTGATCTTCCACGATCTGTGTATTATCCCCATTAATAGCCTCGATTTCAGCCGTAAACCTGGCGCCAATCTCAGTAGAGGGTGGGGCTATTTCTATAGGGAATGTTTCAATATTCCATCCGTTTGGGTCCACTCTCGATGCAGCAATTAATTCTTCCTCATCAGAGCTGTCGCTGGTTCTAGGACTTATCCCATCAGCGTCTGCTGGACTTCCACCGTCTATCCAAGCACGATCATCCTCGTATTCCGATACTGCCACCCTGATCCAGTGCAACTTAACATTTACAGAGATCGACAAAGCTGGCGGAACATCTGACACTGAACTCACACCGACGAGGAGACGGGCAACATCAAGTCTGGTTCTAGAAGAAGTTTCTTCGTCAATTTTTATGAGCTTGCCCCATACACTGGCTAAATTGCAGAAAGTGCGTTCTGACCAAATCATGAATGGAACACCATAGAGGGCTATCCAGACCTTTAGTTTCTTCTCATTTCCAAACTTCTGAAAGGATTCAAGTTCGAAAAACCAAGAACTTAGAAGGTTTGCGCGACTGCTCCAAATCTTAACCCTCTCTTCCACTGATTCGCATCTAACAAATACGTGATTTCCGGACCAGACACTTAGCTTGCAATTATATCCATCCGCGTTCAACACTTGCTGGACCATCTCCACGTTATACATGTCTTTTATTCGACCTGCTAGACAAAGATTCAACCATTCTTGTTCTGTTGAGTGTGGATCAATAGTCATCCGAAACTGGTTAAAACATGTAGTCTTGCCCAGATGCTCATTGAGCTCATGTTTTGTATCTGCTAGGTTGAAGCTCCTGCTTTGAGCTTTCAACAGTACCTCCTTATAAGATCTCTCGTCCCTGAAAGCTACCCTGCTGCTAGGGCGACTTTCCATTTTCCTCCTGTTGGCTCCTTTGTCCGCTTGAGGTTCCATGGTTCTGGCATGAAAAACCCTTATGTGGAAGCCATCCATGCGACGGTTGTTTGCTCTTTTCACTACTTCTGCCGCTTCACACCATTTCGAAAATCTAACGAAAGCGAACGTATATGGCTTGGAAGATCTTCTACGATTCTGGTATGCGATAAATACATCAATCACCACTTCATATTCTTGAAATGCTTCCCTTAAGGTTGTTGGATGAATTCTCTTGCTAACGCCATCAATGAAAACTGATATGTCCTTTCTGTTCGAAAACTTCTCAGACTTTTCTCTACCAGGTTGGTTACCTCCGCCGTAAGGAAACTAACTCCGGGCATGCTTTCCGTCGTAGTATCTTCTCTGACTGGGACGCTCCCTCTTCTCTCCGCCGTAATAAAACAGACTCCGGGTATGCTTTCCGTCGTAGTGTCTTCTCTGACCGGGACGCTCCATCTTCCTGTTGGTCTGTATGTTTGGATTTATGTGTATTAAATTAATAAAATAATAAATTATTTAATTAAGTTGTGACACATGTCAACACCTTATTGGAGGACTTTAATTATTTACATTTGATTTTATTAATTTATTTCCCCCTCTAATCAGGTGGTGACACGTGTCACCACCAATTTAGAGGAGAAAAATAAAATTCTCTCCACCTGCATTAAGCAAGATTTGAACATGGGTCTATTAAGTGTAAAGTCAATGGATTTACCACTACACCAAGCACAACTTTGTGTTATAATTATCCAGATATAATATATACCTCTTATTAGTTTCTACATTTATAAGCCAAAAGCTCAAACCTTAAACACTAATTTCACATATATAAATCCTAAACCCTAAACTATAACCCTAAATATTTCAAATTCATTTCATGCTAAATATTTCAAATGAAACCCCAAACCCTAAACATTTCAAATTAATTCCACACTAAATATTTTAAACTAAACCCTAATCCACAAACCCTAAAAATTTCAAATTAATTTCATGCTAAATATTTCAAATTAAACCCTAAAACATAAATATTTCAAATTAATTTCACGCTAAATATTTCAAATTAAACCATAAACCTCAAACCCAAACCTTAAACCCTAAATATTTCAAATTAATTACACATTAAATATTTTAAATTACACCCTAAACCCTAAATATTTCAAATTAATTTCACACTAAATATTTCAAATTAAACCCCAAACTAAAACACTAAAATTTTCAAGTTAATTCCACGCTAAATATTTTAAATTAAACCTTAAATCATATTTTAGGGTTTAAGGTTTAGGGTTTAATTTGAAATATTTAGCATAGAATTAATTTAAAATTTTAGGGTTTGAGGTTTAATTTGAAATATTTAGCATGAAAATAATTTGAAATATTTAGGGTTTAGAGTTTAATTTGAAATATTTAACTTAGAATTAATTTGAAATTTTTAGGGTTTAAGGTTTAATTTAAAATATTTAGTGTGGAATTAATTTGAACTTTTTAGGGTTTAAGGTTTGGGTTTGGGGTTTAATTTGAAATATTTACCGTGAAATTAATTTGAAATATTTAGAGTTTGGGGTTTAATTTGAAATATTTAGCATGAAATTAATTTGAAATTTTTAGGGTTTAGGGTTTAGGGTTTAATTTAAAATATTTAGCATGTAAGTAATTTGAAATGTTTAAGGTTTGAGGTTTAATTTGAAATATTTAATGTGAAATTAATTTGAAATATTTAGAGTTAGAGTTGGGGTTTATGATTTATATATGTGAAATTAGTATTTAGGGTTTGAGCTTTTGGCTTATAAATGTAGAAACTAATAAGAAGTATATATTATATCTGAAGAATTATAGCTCAAAGTTGTGCTTGGTGTAGTAGCAAAGTCATTGACTTTACACTTGAAAGACCTAGGTTCAAATCTTGCTTAGTGCAGGTGAAGAGAAATTTATTTTTCTCCTCTAAATTGGTGGTGACACGTGTCACCACCTGATTGGAGGGAGAAATAAATTAATAAAATCAAATATAAATAATTAAAGTCATCCAATAAGGTGTTGACACGTGTCACCACTTAATTAAATAATTTATTATTTTATTAATGGGTAATCTTCACCGAAAGTCCCTTTTGTTTGGGCTTTGTTCTATTTTGGTCACTCGATTTGAAAAAGATTAAAATGGTCACTTATGTTTTCAATCATTACTGTTTTGGTCACCCGACCGTTAACCTCCGTTAATAAAAAATGTTAATGTTAATTTTAACCCCCATACTTTTAAAAGTTTATTATTTCCACCCCTATCAAACAAAAACCTCATCGTGAACCACAAATGCTACTTAAAATCCACAAAAATTGACTTTCACTTCGAATCTTTCTCACGCCGGATCACCACAGCCCGCTGCTGAATACGGTCGAGTGAGCCACCAGATGAATCCTTTTATACTCATCTTCTTCTTTCTCGGCCTGACCTTACCGAGAGCGGACTTGGATGCCTCGAAACAAGACTGAAGGCTCTTGCGTTTTAGTGCTTCGATTTGACGCCTTTCACCGTTGGATCTTCACAAAATCGAAGTATGTCTCTCCTTTCGTTGAATAAGGGTCGTCTATCGTTAAGATCCGTCTGGTGGTGCTTCGTTTGTCGAGAAATCACCATAGCCGAGAATGGGTGAGCACTCTTTCTTTCCTTTCTTCATATTTTATTTTCCTCTAATTCTTTGTTGTTTCTTTTAATTTTGGTACTGGTTGTTTACTGGGTTTACTGTTTATTGAAGGAGAGGTTAGATGGGTAACAAAAAGGTGGCTTAAGGTGGTTTCGGTTAGGGGAGGTGTAGATGAGGGAGGTTTGGGTTAGAGCTTGTGGTTTTGGTTAGAAGTAATGGTGGTGGTGGTGAGGTTCGGGGTGAAAGAGTGAAAGGGATGAGTGGGTTGTTTGATTTAGGAGAAGTTTTGATGTAGGTGTGGGCTGAGAGATTAGTGGTGAACGGTTATGTTGGTCAAGTGGTAGAGTTGCCTATAGGGGATCAAGATGGTGATGGATAATGTTTTTTTGTGTAAAAGGGTGGAAAAATAAACTTTCAAAAGTTTAAGGGTCAAAGTTAAAATTAATATTTTTTATTAACAGAAGTTAACGGTCGAGTGACTAAAACAGTAACGATCGAAAACATAAGTGACCATTTTAATCTTTTTTTAAATCGAGTGACCAAAACAGAACAAAGCCCAAACAAAAGGGACCTTCGGTGAAGATTACCCTTTATTAATTTAAAATTAGGATTAAATTGAAAGAATGTGTAAATAACAGGGACCAAATGTGTAATTTTTAATTTTTTCCGTCAATTGCCACGTGGCAATTCCGTCACTCCACCGTTAGGTTTTTAACGGCGGTGGTCAAAATAGGTTAATTTTATAAGTTCAGTGGTCTGATTGACGATTTCTATAGTTCGGTGGTCCAAATAGGTATCTCTAATTTGTTTGGTGGTCAGTGGTGTAGTTTTCCCTAAAAACAATATATTAATATATTTCAGTTACAATTACACATAGTATTAAGATAAGTAATATATATCAATATAAAGAAAGATAAGAAATTCTTACACTATGTAAAACTTAAAAGTTTTATAATTTTTTTTGGACCATTGGGTGAAGGTAAATAGATGATTGAGATTAACACTAGAAAATGTGAAGATTATCACACAAAAAAAGAAAATAAGGAAATAATCTTAACCGTTTATTACCGTCATCCAACGGTCTAAAAAAATATAAAAATAATTAAATTTTATATTGTATAAGTGAATCTTAACCCATCAATATATGTTATGTACTTGTGATCCAAATTTCTTAATTTAGTATTTTATTTGGATCAAGGAATTAAGATGACAAAATCCATAAAGTTAAAGAATAAAATTGTCTAAAAACTAACGTTCACATATAAATTGTCATCAAATTTATGTCTAAAATCTAACCTTTCCATCCCCCTTATCGAAAGAAACAATAAGAAAGGAGGCAATGAAATTGTCTAAAAACTAACGTTCGCATATTTAAAATTTTTGTTGCACTTCCAATTCTTTAGGGCTTGGCCCTGATTAATCTGGATTAACCTGCGCTACACACTTAGTTTTGATGGGTGAACCTCTCAATGGAGATTTTCCGCATACACAAAACCTCAAAACTCGAGGTCTGCTTAAGCGATACCAAGCCTTACCACTTGAACCGGCCTTTGTTGGTTATATTTTAATCTCAATATAAGCTTAATTTAAATTAATTCAAAAACCGACCATTGAGGCTGACAATTAAAAACTGAAAGAGTTGAATAAATTCAATTAAGGTGGAAACATGAACAAGTGATACTTTGGTTGAAGCTTTTTAAGGTCATTGATTACTCAACTAAAGTCGGCTTTAGTAGAAAGGTGTAAGATTCAAGTTTTGGGTTTGAATTTTGGAGAACCAACTCCTCCAAAGTCAATATCTGTATACAACATTAAATGGCCTTACGACAAAGAAGAGCTTGGTGTAGAAGAGAGGTTGAACAATGTCCACAAGCATGTTAAACGCCGCTGCTTTCCTTGCACGTCACATTTACCCCTCCTCTTATTCCCATTTTATGTCCCAAAACTTCCTTGCCCACATCGCCCATAACTGGATATGCTGCCTTTATTCCTCTTGTAAACATCACTCTCTCTTCTCTATTTTCATACATCTTCACATTCCATCAAATATTCAACGGACCGCCATGGGGAATTGTCTAACCTCGTCTTCTCCCAACGATGTCTCCAAGAAGAAGAAGGCTTTGCCGATCGAAACCGCCTTCAGGCTTCCGTCTCCTTTACCGGAATGGCCTCCAGGTACCTCATTTTCATCCACCGGGTTCGAAACTCAAGCATACATGTGATTTGAAGTAGCAATTTTTTTATGAAAGATATTGAATTGAATGGGAGAATGACATTTGTATGGGCTGTTTTTAACTTTTTAGAGCTTGTTTAGATGTATATTGACATTTTTAGGTGTCGAAGTTAGTGTAATGTAAAAATTTTGAGTTCCTTGATATTGTTCCATCGACAAATCTAACATTTATCTCGACTCATGAATAAAAATAAATCTTTTGACAATGAACACATATTGCAGGTAAAACAATTTGAACCTGCATTTTCTAAGATGAACATCGTTTTTTTTTTCACTTGGACCACTTATTGAGTTCAAAATGTAATTCTCCTTGAATTGAATGATTGCAAGCAAAAAATGAATTGGCGTGATGAATTGTATTTATGATACAGGGGAAGGGTTCGCAAGTGGAACTATTGATCTTGGTGGAATACATGTGTGCCAGTGTGACATAGCATCGTCCACAAAAGTCTGGGCCACGCACGAAGGGGGACCAGGAAATCTCGGGGCATCATTTTTCGAACCGTCGTCGATACCAGACGGGTACTACATGCTAGGCTGCTATGCCCAACCCAACAACAGGTCGCTTTCTGGTTGCGTTCTTGCAGCCAAAGATGACAGTTCCGATGATTCTTTACTCAAGCAGCCCCTCGATTACACCCTTGTTTGGAGCAGTGAGTCCTTGAAAATCAAGCAAGACGGCATTGGCTACATTTGGTTGCCCGTAGCCCCACAAGGATACAAGGCAGTCGGGCATGTTGTCACCAACACCAACGCCAAGCCTTCCCTGGAAAAAACATGCTGCGTTCGGTCCGATTTCACCGATGAAAGTGAGACTTATACATGGATATGGGGACCTGGTAAAGATGTCAATGCAAATGAAATCAACTTCTTCAGTTCAAGGCCGGTTAACAGAGGAACACGAGACATGGGTGTCTGTGTGGGCACATTTGTCGCCACGAATTCGGCTCTAGCATGCTTGAAGAACGTCAAATCTAATCTGTCTTGCATGCCTAATCCGGGACAAATCGAGACCTTGTTCCAAGCTTACTCTCCTTGGATTTATTTCCACCCGAAAGAAACTTATCTACCATCGTCGGTCACTTGGTTTTTCGAGAACGGGGCATTACTCTACACGAAGGGCGAAGAATCGAAACCGGTTCCCGTAGAACAAACGGGCTCAAACCTTCCGCAAGGCGGTTCAAACGATGGCATGTATTGGTTGGATCTTCCGGTGGACGAAGCAAACAAGGAAAGAGTAAAGAAAGGAGACTTACAAAACTCCCAAGTTTATTTGCATGTAAAACCAATGTTGGGCGCAACCTATTCGGACATAGCTATATGGGTGTTTTACCCTTTCAATGGACCAGCAAAGGCTAAAGTCGAACTCATCGACATTCCGTTAGGGAAGATCGGTGAACATGTCGGCGATTGGGAGCACGTGACATTGAGGATAAGCAACTTCAATGGAGAATTACACGGCATGTATTTCTCCGAACACAGTGGAGGCTCTTGGGTGGATGCATCGGATCTCGAGTTCCAAGGTGGGAATAAGCCCTGCACCTATTCATCGTTACATGGCCATGCCATGTACTCTAAACCCGGACTGGTTTTGCAAGGAAGTGGTGGGATAGGGATCCGGAATGACACTGCAAAGAGTAAGGTTGTGATGGATACAGGCCGGCAGTTTTCGTTAGTCGCGGCCGAGTACTTGGGTTCGACCGTGGTGGAGCCGCCGTGGCTGAACTATTTGAGGAAATGGGGTCCGAATATCAGTTATGACTTGGCGGATGAGATCAAGAAGGTGGAGAAAATATTGCCTGGAAAGCTTAAAACAGCGTTTGAGAAATTTGTTAATGGCCTACCAAATGAAGTTCTCGGGGAAGAAGGGCCGACGGGTCCCAAGGTGAAAAGAAACTGGGACGGGGACGAGATTTAGCATGTGGCTTTGAATTATGGCCAAAAATACCATGCTTCTTCTTAGTCACTAGGCTAGGGAAATATGAAAACTGCCTTTGTTGATCCTGTGTATAATGCCATATTTGACGACAAATAAATGACATCAATTTATTTAGTGTAAAATTAGTTACTTTCGTATATTTTACCAACAATCAGATTGTCCAATGAGACGTTAGTTTTTTTTAAGCAAAGTCAATGGTTCGAATCCTGACGTCGAAAATAAAAAAATTGGATTAAGAGAGTCAGTCTCATATTAAGCCTTTGTAACAAAATCTAATCTGAATTAGTCCGTTAATAGTCTAATACTTATGATTAAAAAAATATCATACGTTGGGTGACTTATACTCAACCAAGATTGCTGTATCAAGGCATTGTTCCAAAAGACAGGCCAACAAAAGAAAGAATTACGCCACTGGTGCACTTACATCGGCATAAGACGAAGAATCGGCAAGCTTTGAGACATGTTTTTCATTTTGTAATCTGAAATTCAATTTATTGTTAAAATTCGTATCCACATAAATAATGTGGTTTCGGGCAATAGATATCTAAATTTTTTATCCATATCCATAATAGATAATAATTTAATATTTGAATCGACAAATATTCGAATTCACAATTCAAAACATCTTTCCTATGTAAAATTATTTATTTTCGTTACAAATATCACAAAGAATAGAGAGAAAGGGAGAAATCCCACTTGATAAACTCATAAGATATTTGGGGCAATCTCAATTAGGGATGTAAAATCAAGTAATCGTTCAGTTTTCAAGTTATGTTAGGTCAGATTAAATCAGATACATGTTATGTCAGGTTAGATTAAATTAGATACGGGTTATGTCAGGTCAATTTAATGGTTTGACTCATATCAGGTTGGGTTCGCGTCGACTTGGATTCAAGTCATTATCAGGTTGATTTCAAATCAGATTGAGTTCAGGTTCGAGTCGGGTAAGTTCAGTTCAGGCCAAAACGGTTCAGGTTCGAATCAATTAATTAACGGGTTAATTCAGGTTCTGATAGACTTCAGGTCGGATCACATCGTTGACAGATAAAATTCAGGTCGGGGAATATCGATTTTGGTTGAAGTTCAAGTTGGGTCTTACTGTGTACAAATAGACTTCAGTATGACAATTGTGGGTAAATTTCAGATAAAAATAAAATTTTAGGGATTAATATGAACCAAAATATCCCTTAGGATGCCGAAAGATTTTACAATTTAAAAACTATATATATAATTACGACTAAATTGAATTAAACTAAAATTTAAAAGTGAATGTTAAGACTAAAATGAAAATTTTAACAAGTGAGGACCTAAATGGTAATTAATCACTAAACAAAAAAATTAGGAGGCAAATGTCAAATGACAATTAATTATTGAATCAAATTTAAAAAGATTCTAATAAGATATTTGGGGCATTCTCATTATCCATAAACTAAACATTACTTAAAAATCAAATTTATCATGAACCTCTGGAGTGGTTATAGTAGTAAAAGATGATGTATTTAATCCAGGTAATTTGGGTTTGAATATCATGTGTGCACGGTGTATGTTATTAAAGGGCTAAGAAAATTGAACATATAATATTTATAATCACACTAGCATATTAAAAAAAAACGTCTTTTTAAGATAAATGTATTCGTTAACATTATTTTATAAAACAAATAAATAAATTTATATTCAATACATTGGCGGTGAAAACAAAAAATTTCCACAAACGTCCAAGACACTTGCGAAAAGATTTTATTTTCACTGCAGTGTGCATGGGATAATTACCCTTATATAGAACTCTATGTTCTTTCAATTCATCAAAGCGTTGGGGGCAAACTATTCTAGACTTTCACCAATGTGCTTGTGTTTCATCTTGTTTTGAGTTTTGTTGATTTATATGTTTCTTTGTGCCTCCATTGAATTCCATGAGCTTTTGACCAACCGGCTTGGCCCTAACGAAGATTGCTAGTCTAGAGCTTGAAGAAAATGGCCATGAACAACCTTACCAAACTCATTAAATCAACCTTGTCCGCCATTAACAACCAGACCAAGCTTTCTAAATCTAAACCCTCCGATTCAAAATCCTCGAAGAAGAAAACAATTAGTACAGACAAAAAGCTCAGCCACCATGAATATTCTCAAAAGGACCCAAACAAAGAAAAGACCCCACAACATTGCACAAACCTAACAACTACGGGCTATGAAAAGAGAATGGGGTGAGAGAGGCTCGAACTCTCGACCTCAGGATAACTCAGAAGCTATGAGACCTACAAGCTAGCCAACTGCGCCACCACCCCATTGATGTTGTATGTTCACTTAATATTATAATAATATCTTAAAAACGTTTAAATGCAGACTCGAATGTTGAGACATCTTGATTTTCTTGCGTTCTGAATAGTAAGACTGTCAGAGTGCAAAGCCACTCGTCCGAACAATAAAGTATTAATTCAGACCATTTTCAAGATATATATTTGGATATCATACCATGAATTGCACAACAACTTACTCACTAGTGTCCCTACTTAAGTATTAAATATTAAACAATAAACACCTTGATCTCGTATTTAGACTCGAGATGCGACATTTGTTCTACTCAAATCCGAATTTAAAATTTCTGTTCACATTAAAACCTTAAGTTTCACCATAATTGAAAAACAATAAATCGAGTCATAAATAAATTTCCTTACATAATTTAAATCCAAAATATAACTGGAGTTTCTTAGAAAAATATTGTATTTCAAAATAAACTAAATTAAGAGTTATATACCATCTACCATAAGGTTCTATGAATACATAGTCCACTACTAAAATTAAAGTATTGTACTAGGATTTCTGAATAGGTGCTGAAAAATCTTTGTCGATGCACTCCTTCGAACAAGCAACGTGTCAACCTATGCACATAAACAACAAATCTGCATGCTGAGCTTATAAAGCTCAGTGATACATTTTTACTCTACAATATTTCGTGTATTTCATCAACATAATCATGCATAATTAACATTGAGTAAATGACTGTTAGAATTAGTAGGAAAAACTGATCTAAAATAAAGAAGAAAAAGCAGCGAAAAATCTACCCTACAAAAATTTTCAATAGAACCTTAAATTTAAAACATAGATTGGAGTAGGCACTTCCATCTTTTGATTGATTCTACCTCTTCGTATCTTCTACAATAAAAGAAGAAAATCAAATTATTTTACCAGGGGTGAAAGAGGAAAGTTTTAATGGATTGGAGGGATAAAAAAGAAATTTAAATCTAATCTCAATCATTCATTTTTTCTATTCCAATGGTTATAAAAATGGGTGTAAATTAAAGAATTTTATATTATAAGTGGATAGATATGCTAAATAAGAAATACTTTTTTAAAAAATTCAATAGAATTTGATTAATCTTTTTTCATTGGTTAAAGTGGAAAACTAATCCAAAAATTCTCTTTTTTTTTTATCACCAATCAAATTACTATTGGATGAAGAATGAGAATTGAATTCTATGGGAACTAATCTTCCATTGTCCCTCTAGACTAAGAAATAATCAATCGAACCAAACCAAAATATATATCTGGATGATTAATGGACTATAAATTTAAATATCATAATTACCACGTATACTTTATAAAAACATAACAAAACCTCATACTTAACAAAGAATTTATTGCGCTTAAACCATTTAGGGACTTAATTGAAAGAAACCAAAATTTGAGAACTAAATTATAAGCTTTTTGAATTTAGGGGTACTTTTCTGAAGAAAATAAATATGAAAGCATGACGGTTGAACTATAAATTCTAACAAAATCAAGCTGTGAAGTTTCAATAATTTAAGATTGAAAGTGCAAAATCTGGAAAATTTGGTATCACTTCTAAAAACCCTAAATATTTAAGCGACTTGATCTGTGATTTACCCACTTTCAAGGGCGTGCTACATCATTAAATAATCCATGAAAGTTTTTTAATGACCGAGACTTTAATGAGTTTCTCTTTTTTAATAAAATCAGTATAGTTTCTTTTACCCACTTTTAAGGGCGTGCCAGTTTGCCACATCATTAAATAATCAATGAAAGTTTTACTTCGGTGACCATATTGAAAGAGTCCTAAAAGTTCAATGACCATCAGTATAGTTTATTCAAAATTAATAAAATCAACCGAAACAAACTGATCTCACCCCTAATGGCCTTATTGACTGACCACGACCATAGGTTCGAATCCTACGGTAAAGAAATTTTATTCATTCCGAAATAAAGAATTCAAAATGTCAGAACACAAGGGTTCACCCGCTTTTCTATTGCATTCTGCATCTCCAAATGTAAACTACATGGGTGGAGGTGAACATGCTCGATAAGTAAAAGATGAGTGCGGGAAGGAGGTAAGGCGGGCAGGCAGGCCGGCCGCCACACAGTTACTCATCGTTGCGTAACATTTACAACCACCATCGACTACATACACGTGAGAGAAAATAAGCTTATTGCAGCTAATCATGAGTTGTAATTGATTTTCCCGATTTCCTCTCACCTATGAAACATTCTCTTCTACTATATCTTCAATCATACCAATAGCTCCTTAACAAAATTACATACTACTGCTACTTAATAGTAACTTATTGCATGGTGTCGAGGGATGAATAAAATATAAAGACAAGGATGCACGCACCAGCATGGATCTAGCTGCAACCTGTAGGGGGGAGGTACATTGGCGTCGACGGCTTTGAATTGAGTTTTGACGGTAACGTATGGCCCTTGTTTCAGTTAGCTATGATACCCATCCTGCTTAAAAAACCGAAACCAGGTTCAAATTATAGAGGAAATTCCTTCTGTAGAAGCTCTAGATTCCTGGAATCACAAGCTTCTACCATGTCATTCCGCGAAGCAGAGCTGCAAGAATGGAAACAAAAAATGGAGATCTGTAAGTGGAACTAGTTCGCATGACTACAAGACCACATATTCTGTGCTTCATGATGATACCTCAAAGATATTCTTAGATATTGCCAGGCATTATCAGCCTTGGGATTCATAGCCAGTGCTCGAACATAATATTGGATTGACTCCTCATACATACCCTGGAAGCAAATTTGTTTACAGGTTCAATCAGATCAAACTGAATTGTTGCCCTCAACCGATAAAAGGAATATCTAGATGGATGACAACCAGTTTTTTTCCTCCATGGGCAAAATTTAATGACTGATAATAATACTTAAACAATTAAAGATTTTCTGAAGCAATTAAATTCCGTACAGCACAGCACTTCATAACTCCAAGTACCATGGTTGATACAGAAAAAAGATTTCTTGCGGAGCATATTTTCCAAATCACTAATTACAGAAGATATGTTTAAGTCGATTTGTTCCTTTTTCATTTTTTTCTTTAAACGTAGCCTAGGAAATTTGTCAAACCTGAGTACGCTAGTAAACTTTCATTTAGAAGGATTTACCATCTCAGAAATATACAAAATGATATGAAGATATAGAATAAGAAATGCAGTTCCTATTTCATGGATGCCATGACTACGAGAGAAGAGTGCAGCATATAATAAACCTGGTTGGCATAACTGATACCCATGTTTGCCCAAGCACGAACATAGTTTGGCTTCAAATCTAGTGCCTGAAGATCAAGAGATAGACCAAAAGACTAAATTCAATAATGCTTAAGAGATAAGGGCTCCACAGGGAAAGGGAAGTTCATCACCAAATAATTTTAAATGTACACAGATTCTCAATCATAGAGGCTAAACAAATCAAACTGCATGTGCAAGATCTAAAAGCATAAAAAACACATTTTGAAAGAGATGATGATTAAGAATATATTTAAATTGAGGACACGCATAAGCAAATCATTTAAATTAACTAATGAGCTTAATAATTTGTCTTCTAATGTCCAACTAGGTGCAACATAATATTTGGAGAATCCTTTTATCAGCCTAGGTTACAAAGATGAAGCACGAAAATAATGAAACCCTATAAGAGAGCTGTACAACACACCAATGCATCATTTTGCCATTGAAAGTTAAGAAAGAAGAGATATGGATGAAAAGATAATGCCACTCATATGAGTTCAGCACACTGAGGATCGACATGTTGGGCTGTCACATGTTTTGCGATCTTTATGACACGTGAATATGGTATATGACCTCAAGGATCCTCCAAATACATGGAAAACCTAGGAAAAATCAAACCATACCCGTGTCGGATACATACTCATATCCAACACTCAAACGAGTCCATGTAACATAGGACATGACAGCCACTGTTAATGCAAGTGCCTATTGCACCTGACTGCCAAATAACCAAAGTGCTACAATCCTTTTCAATTGATTAGGAACAAGCCTGGTCTTAGGCACACTATTTTGTACGGCGGTATAAGCGAAAAGCCCCCTTGACGCATAAAAAGCATAAATTTAACACATCCACCTTACTTTATAAAGCGCTTCTTTATGTCTTGCACCGAAAATGGTTCAGGTACCTACAGTATAGTTTTCCCCCTCTACAACATTGTCGACAACTTCATAATTCATTGTTTACTCTGGCCTTAATATGCATAACGGTAGGCAACAAATCATATAAATTGCTCTCTAGTAAAATTCTAATACTAGTATATTCTGAATTTTATACATATTACAAGTATTCTATCTTAGTAAAGAAAACCCCAAAATTCTAGGACAAAGTAATTTTTTACTTATGAAATTAACATATCATGTGGCATTCTGATCGGCCACCACTATTCAAAGGGTAATCATGAAAGGATTACCTGCTGATAAGCTAATATTGCATCCGCACTCTGCACACTGTTGGCTTGTGTTGCACCGAGCTTGTTCCAAAGAGAATAATCATTAGGTTTAAGTTCCAAAGCAGTTTTAAAAGACGCAATGGCCTTGTTATATTCTCTTGACAAATTATACAGAACGCCAAGGACAATGTGCACATCAGCATCCTCAGGAGACATCTGAGCAGCTTCATTGAATAATCTAGCAACCTGAATGGCAGAAAATGCTTAGATGGAGACAAGAATATAACAAAAAAATTCCAAAACATAATGTTAAAGATAAGTTTCTTGTGGTCTCAAGGCAACTTATCTCCTGCTACCATATGTAAAACTCAAAAGTCCAAAATACTATCACTGCGGTCAAGGAAATCAAATGCAAAATGACCTTCTTGTAATCCACAGTATTCACAACATTAGCAAAGTGTCCCACGGTAATGTTAGCAGAAACAGCTTAAACTAAACCTAGATTGCTATATCAAGGCATTGTTCCAAAAGGCAAAAGCCAAATAAAAACAGAATGAAGGAATTATACAAGTGCACTTACATCAGCATAATACAAAGAATCGGCGAGCTCTGGTGGAGCAAGCGTACCATACTTTGGGTGATGACGTAACCATCCATACAGATACTTCAAAGCAGCACTCTGTTCCAATTCTGATTTTTTTTTTAAACATTGTTATCTGTTTGACAGTCCAAAATTTTATATTCATCTTACATAAAGGGATGAGCATTCACTAACCATTTGTATGACTCACACCAAGAGCAAGAAGCACTTCCAGATTGGTAGGATCGGCCTCCTCAGCACGCATCATTGCTGCAATAGCCTGTACAGAGATATACAATAAGTTCATTACAATTTTTCTACAAAGTTTTTTTGGATCCCCAACAAAGACTACGTAAAACATCAGATGTGGCAAATAAAGAATAACAAAAATATAAAAGGTCTTATCTTATGTAATCCATAAAAGTCTCAAGATAAATGATATGCAGACACATTAATCATCCAAAACAATTCGCAATAAATGCAAAACATTACACTTCATAGGCTTGACATAAACATAGTTTAAGAGAGAACCTCAGCTATTCAAATTAATATTAATCCAGCCAAAAAAGTTCACATGGTTCAAGGATAAAAATAGAAGTGATGATAAGCAAATAGTAATATGCTAGTAGTTCATGAAGCAACAAATGATAAAAAGGTTAGATCCAGAACAGCAGCAGCATGGCAAAGAGTGTGACCTTATGATCCGGTACTCAAGACTGAAACCCTATGATGTGGGTAAGAAGAAAAAAAACAGTAATCAAAAGAAATAAGGCTGAACAAACGAGTAGGAAAGAAGATGGAACTCAAGCAAAGCTTAGGGTTAAAGGAAACATCTAGTTTTCTTTTAATTCAAAGAAAATAATAATGATAAGTTGTGGCTGTAATATTTTTACAGCTTATTTTTTACTAGAGTTACAAAGATAATTCAATCACAGCCCTAGATTTAAAACATAAAGGAAACTTACAATCCGAGCCATCCAAAATATCTATAATATTTAATAAAATTGAAATAAATAAATATTATACTAATATAAGCTCCTGCATCACCTCAGTCCACTAAGATACCAACCATATTGCAAACTTGGATGTTTAAATGAAAAATAGCTCTTTTTAATCCCTTCCCAATAAAAGTTAGCATATAAGAAATGAACATTGCATCGCAAACTAAAGTGGCTATATTGAGCCAGCAAATAAAACAAAAAATGTAGTGGGACAAGAAAATAGATCCTTTGTGTTGAAAGATTTTCTTGCTTTCCACATCAAATGATTGTTCTGTTTCCTAATATACGATGTCATTCACAGGGCCCTTGACAGGCTTCAAAACAATTTTGATTCAGGTGGAATAGGAAGGCATATGGTCAACCTTGCCAGGAAAAGAATCATAACCAGAGGTGCTGAACAGATGGCTGAAGTATACAAGCAATCAAATCTCTTACTAGAAATTCTTGTAGTATTAAAGAAAACAAAAACAATGTCTTTTCATGTAAGAAAACACAAACTATTCAACTCTAACAAACTAGAGCGAAGAGGATTACCTGCTGGTCGTCATCATTTTCAGCATGGGTTATTCCTAGCAATCTCCAACCTTCAGCATTCTCAGGATTTTTCATAACTTCAGCCTCTAAAGCAAGCACTGCTTCACTCAAAAGCCCTTTCCTAAATAGCTCTTGACCTTCTTTTAAAGGATTTGGATGACCAACATAAGGATTCATATCAGAAAATACATAGACACCCCTTGAGGCGTCCGACCGCTGCTTAGCAGCTATTTGCTCATTAATAAACCTACAAGTTTTCACAACCAAAACATTCATGTAGGATTACGTGCTTTAGTTACAAGCATCAAAAAAACATAGAAAGGGAGTTCAAACTTCCTACAACTTGTTAAACTCATCAAGTTAACAAAATATTTGGGGCATTCTCAGTAACCATAAACTAAACATAATTAGAAATTAAATTTATCATCGATGACAACTTGGAAGGAGACATAATGCTGTAGATTGAACTCAGTGAGAACAATATGGCAATAGATGTGATCTAAAGAAAGTCATATGCTAACAAGCCAAACAATCAGTTAGCACTCCATATATTTGTTTAATTAGTGGCATTAAAATACTTCGTAGAAGAAAGCTAGATTTTCCATGAAAGAAAATGACAGTTTTAATGACTAGCATGTGACCCTGCAATTCCAAATTGGCCTTAGTTCTTCTATAGAATATCCTTTAGATTCTATCCTAGATTGAAATCTACGATATAAATCATGCAATAGGCTTTCAAAAGACCATAACTAAACAAAATACAATAGCAGCCAACTAGAAAGGTTATAAAATAATTCTCTTCAAGGCTACCAGACTCACTCATCATATGAATTTGCCCAGTCAGATGAACTATCTCCCAAAGCCCCCTCACCAACTTGACGCCCAAATTCTTCTGCCCAGTCATCAACGTGCAACTTTGAGAATTCATTGACCCATTGATCATCAATCGGCTCTTGTTGCAATCTTTCAGCACCAAATTCATTGGCCCATTGGTCAGGTCCACGGTAAACCTAAGAACCATCAAATCAACAACATTCAATAAAATGAAGAAATTAGATTATTTCATAAAAAAGTAAGAGGTTCACATGGTTCAAGAGTCTCAATATACATATACATATAATATATACACACACATATATATATATATATATATATATATATATATGTGTGTGTGTGTGTGTGTGTGTGTGTGTGTGTGTGTGTGTGTGTGTGTGTGTATATGTATATGCAGAATCATCAGTCACAGTTTGTGTCCCAAATAACAAATCAAAAGACCCTAGTTATTCTTATACAGTGGTAAACTCCCATTGGCGAGCTTGAAGAAAACCACAGAACCACCAAACATAGTATATTTTCAAACAAATTAAGACGTTTTTAGTTGTTTAACACTAAACTAAGATATACAATCATAACAAGCATCAGTGACAGTTTGTCTTCCAACTTATTATAATAAAAAACTCTGTTCAATTTAGCAGCAAACATGATTAAATTATCCATTAGTTAGGTCCATAGAAATCCTAAGAACCACCAAGACAGTGAGTAAAATAAAAAACGTAGGTCATCTCGAATAAGATTTAGAGGTTTAGTTGATTTAAAAGTTCAACTGAAAAGATGTTATAATAAAGAATCATCAGTGAGTTACACTTCATTTGCTAAATTATAGTAGATATATCGATAATAGTACTAACCAAACCACCATTACCATTTGGACATTCTCAAATCATCAAACCTTTTTACAACCACCTAAGTTGATGAATGAGATTACTACCTGAGGTTGGTGATGTTAGTCGCATTTTGTCTTTGTAAGAACAAAAAGGCAGAAGAAAAGGAGGAAGCTACTGAAAGGAATTCATTACTGATTATCAGGACATATTATTCTAAAAGCTTTTTGAGCTTCCACAAGAACTCTACTTGCCTCATTTTTAGCAAATTCATCAGCCCAAGAAGCACCTCCACTGTACTGTTGCTGATATTCTGTTGCCCAGTTTTCTGATGCTGGTTTGACCTGATTATCGTCAATAATAAGTTCACCACGACTCATCTTTGATACAAACTGGAGAAATTTTGAATTCTGCATGCCTCAAAACATACAGAACGTAAGTGCATATATTCACTCATCTTAAGACATTGCATGCATTATAGCCAAACATTTTTAAATAACCTGAAACTTAGGATCACCATTTTGAGAGAGTGTATGTGCAAGCATTCTAGTCTGCTGAATTGCAGCCAAATTTTCCATATTTCCCCCTCTCATTTGGTCTACAGATGTTAACTGAGCTTGTTCCTGTATGTTGTAGCTCATTAATTGTATTATAAAAGAAAAGCAGTCTAAAGATGACACGCACAAAGAGACTACTGAAAGCACAAGATAGTAGCAGCAAGAAAAGGAAAGCTAAAGTCAAATGGGAACATATATCCATCTGCAACAGAACAAAAAGACAGAAATATAGTCCGGAAGATAGGAAATAGGACAGCTATGACGATGAAGACTATAAAGTGTTTGATAGTAACTCGGTAATTGGCAACCAGCAATATAACCCTTTAGGAAGAGATTTTCAATTTGGTTAATGAAAGAACCTACCTATCAGCATCACCTAGAAGCACCATGTTCTATATTACTACAAAAATGGATCCATGCAGTCAAGCAATCTACAATATCATCCATTCACTCCAAAAATTTGATAACCAGTTTTCATTCAATGTAAAGGAGATGCTTATTTCCTACCCGCTCAAATTCAGAGGCCCAACCACCAGCACCATGCTGTTGCTCAAATGAGTGAGCCCAGGCATCTGGATCACCATGGTGTATCCTATTTTGGCTGAATTCAGTAGCCCATACATCTGCAGCATGAGCACCAGGCTTCATGACACCTTGGGATTCATTCCAGTAGTCCTCCAGCTCTCTAAACCTCCCAGGCATGGGTCCCCTGGCATGGATATCATTTTCTATTTCCAAGGAATTCAAGAGTGCGTTTACCTGGAAACAAATTACGAGCAAAATGTGAAATGGGGTACCAAATCATAAATGCAATTTCCTAATAGATAACACCATGTAATGCCGATCAAACAAAGGACACAAAACCTGAGCATTGATAAATTCTTCACTCCTATCAGCAAAAATGTGTCGGGCCATTATGCTGCTACGATCACGTATGCATTGTTTATCACCTTGAGACAATCCTAACAGAGGAAGTGGAGTGGAATGTAAAGGAATTCCGCTCCGGCTGCTGTCAACAAAAGAGTGCAAAAAGCTTGACAGCACTCTTTGAGGTGGTCCTGAAGAACAGTAAGAAGGGTAGTGAGTAAGGAATAGCATGTAGAAAGATCAATATTCTTGACGTCTAAGGGCAAAGAAGTGTATATCCTTAGTTGAGGTGCTTTTGAAGCATATATTGAGCATACCCAAATTTGAAACACAGTTGCACTTGCACAGTTTAAAGAGTAGCCAATAGCAAATGTGATACAAGAAGACTAGAATCATTCTGTTTGTTCTTTTAAACCCTCCAAACAAAACAGAAACAGTAACCAAGATGAAAGGTTGAGTACCATCAAGAGAGGGTTGAATCGGTGGTGCTGGACCACCAACAACAGGATCAAAGGGAGGTTGACGCTGTATCTCTTCCCATGCATCCGCAAATCCATTGGCTTCAGCAGCGCGGAAGCCTCTGATGAACTCAGAGCCCTGAAGGGTATTTTTAAGTTTTAATGTTTTAAGTCAACGGAAACTGGTATTCCAAAATTAGTTTTCCAAATTTATTAGATTGAAAAGGAACCTGGGCGTTAGATTGGAGAAAGGGGCGATCGAGCTCAGAGCCGGGAAGAGCAGCAACGGGATCATTGGGGTGGGAATAGAATTGGGTGTGGGGAGAGGCAGCTGAAGTGTTGGGAATCTCTTTTAGTGCCCCCTGCTCAGAACACACACATATAAATACATCGAAATTAGGATAAACGAGGAATAAATAAAACAATAAAAGAAAAAAAAGAAAGGGACCTGGGTCTTGGAAGAAGAACCGATAAGAGCATTGGCGAGAGCACCGAGAGGATTGGAGGAAGAGGAAGAAGAGCCCGGAACGGCACAAGCAGCTCCTCCGGTTACCAGTTCACGCATCGACATCTTGTTTTCCCCTTCTCTGATTGATTGAAAAGTGAGGAAGAATTAAATCAAATTTCTAAAAACAAAAGGATTGGGATGAGGGAGAAGACCGGAAGTCGGCGCAGGGCAGAGGTTGTGGTAGGTTTGGTCTGGTGTTTGCCCAGCCTCTACCTTGTGTTGGTTGTCTGCTCTTTTTGCCTTGCCAGCCTCTCCTTGCGTTCTATCCTCTCTTCTCTTCTCCTCTGATTCTGCCACTTCATAATCCCCCCCCCCCCTTTTTTTTTTTACACGTTTAATATTTGAGACGGTCTTTGAAATTTAAAAAATAATAAAATTATATATATTGACACCTAGTTTAAAATGGTACAAAAAAAATATTTTTTTGTTTGACTGAATAGTCGAATAATCATTTTAGTTTTTAGTTGACTAACAATTTTCATTCGCATATAGAAAATTTTGATCTAAATGAAACATTAAATGTTAAATTGCTTCAAAAAATTATGGGCCAAAATAACTATTCAATCAAACGTTTTGAGTATTTTTTGGCATTATGCCGTTTAAAATCGTGTATGTGCAATTTTGGGTATCCAAAGTTACTGAGTATCTAAATTTGTTGGTATTAAAAATAGTGATTCGTGATCCGGTCCATAAATATTGGGTACCCATAAATTGACTACTCACAATAATCAGATACATGGGCGAAACTAAGATGAAATTATGAGAGAGGCTAAATAATTTATTTTTTAAACTAATAATGTTTTTATTGAGCAAAAAAAACTAATAATGTTGTGAATAAAATAAAGAAGAACAAGAAGAAGAACAAAGAGATGAGAAAGAGGGAGATTTGTATTATTCTCAAAATATAAAATTGTGTACAATGCCTTCAATGAATTATCTATTTATAGGCATAAGAAGTACATAATACATTAAACTCTAATTAATAGAGATAATATTCCTAATAATAAATAAATCAAACTCCTTTGATAAAGTTCTAATCATGATAGACATCCACATAGATAAATATTCATAACACTCCCCCTTGGATGTCTATGAAGATAATGTGTCTCGTTAAAACCTTACTAAGATAAAAACCCAGTGGAAAAAAAATTCATTAGTGAAGGGAAAAGAGTACACACATCTTTAATACGCATAACATGTTGCCTCATTAAAAGCCTTACCAGGAAAACCCATTGGAACAAAATCTCGGTTAAGAGAAAAAGAGTACAACGCGTATTTACTCCCCCTCATAAAAATATCACATAAGATCTTTGAATCTTCATAATTCAATCTTGAATATAATCTTCAAATGTTGAAAATAGAGTACGCACTAGTGGATAAATCTTTCAAATTATTGCTTAAAATGATGCATCAAATACTATTCTTCTGAAGATCATGAGGGACGAAACTTTAAAGAGATATGTTTCGTATTATCACATTTGATGTATCCACCTTGAGATATAAATTATGCATTATCTCTACATAAGATAGCTTGCATCTTATCTTGTGAAAGCAATTCACATATTTTTTGGATATGTTTAGCCAAACACATATTTCGGCTTTGCCTCATGCATAGCAATTATTTAAAGGCAATGGTCTCGTAGCACTTAGATAGTATTTCTGGACCAGTTAAGATACGATGCTTACAGATCAATTAATGTATATATGGTACTTTTAGACCAAGAATATCATCACATTTTTCTCGAGGGCGGAATGGATCTTTGTTTACATTAAGCGACCTAGTAACCAAATAGTGATCAACGAATATGCATTATGCATGTAAAGTCTCTTTAAACATTTTTCTGTGTATGCCGATTGCTGCACAAGGATTTCATTGTTAAGGAGATCTCTTCATGAGTCTCAATAAATCGCCAACATAATAAAAACAAAGACAAATCCAGAGCTAAACCTCTTAATAAAATACTCTGGAAATTAAATCATTCTTATAGCCTTCCGCTAATAAGTATTCAATGGGGCGATTATACCAAATGTGTCCAAAATATTTTAATCCATAAAAAGATATATTCAATATAATTGAATAATGTTCTCGAGAACTTGAATTAACTGCTTCTGGAAGTCTAAATCCTTTTAGAAGCTTCATGTAAATGTTGTTATCAAGAGGCTCATACAAATAAGATGTAACAACATTCATTAGGCAGAAACTAAGTTATTTCATTTATTGTCAGACTATCTAAAAGTAACTGCATCCACCACCAAAGAATATATTTTTCTCATAATCAATTTCATGTCTTTGTGAGAATCTTTGTGCAACCAAACGAGCTTATATCTCGTGATTTCTCCTTTTGATTTCTCTTTCTCACAAAGGCTCATTAATATCCACGAGCTTTAAACATTTCAATATAATGGGCTATAGGCCCAAATACTTCTCTTTTCGAAAGAGATCTTAGTTTCGCCTCAATTGCCTCTTTCCATATTGGACAATCATTTCTTTGTTTATATTGTCCAATTGACATTGATTCATGATCCACATCATCAAATAAAATCTCTAGTGTTATATTGCATGCAAATGTATTATCGACGTCGATTTGATTTCAGTTCCACTTATTACCAGACATGACATAATCTATTGAGATCTCTTTATTATCAGGTACCTAAGTCATGTTAATGTTTCTATTGGAGACCTTTTAATCTCTTCTTGAGATTTTCATAATTCATTGATTCCTTGATTAGACCATCATAACTATAGCTCCCTTCTTCTTTTTTTGAGGATTTTTATCTTTGGAACCTACTTGTCTACCACGCTACAGGCGTAAGTTAGACTCATTAGTAACTAGAATTTGTCATTCCGGGACATTAAATTTAAACGGATCATTCATAGCTGGTATATGTGACTTAGTCACTCTATTAGGGTCAGCAAAATCATCTGACAATTGATTTGCTAAATGAATTATCCTTTGAACTTATAGTTCACATTGTTGAGTACGTGGATCAAACTAAGATAATGATAATTCATTCCAATTTATTTCTTTTTCCAGCTATTTTATTTTCTCCCCCTAACGTTGGGAAAACTGACACATTAAAATGATAGTCAGTAAATCGAGTTGTAAATAAATTCCCTATGAGAAGCTCAAGATATTTAATTATCAAGGGAAATTTGAATCTCACATATATTCCCAACCTCCTTTAAGAACTCATATTTGTGCGTTGTGGTGGAGCAATCAGAACATATACCGCACACTAAAAAAAATCTAAGATGAGAAATATTTGGTTCCTGACCAAAAACCATTTATAATGGGGAGGACTTATTATAATTTGTTGGCTTGATGCGAATTAGTGATAATACATATAAAATGACATGTCATCAGCATTATCAAGACCAATTGTCTTTATAAGGTAATCTGAAAATGTGCTCATAGGTTTATCAACTGAGCAAGTAGCCTCGCAAATACCAAGTTGCGGATTAGTAACAAGGATACATATGACCATCTAGTCGATGCATCAATTAAAATCGTAAAATATCTAGATGGACTGTAAGAAATGTGTATGGGCCCACATATATCACCTTTGTATCCGTTCCAGAAAAAAAATTAATAGATTCGCAATCTATCATAGCTGATGATGATTGAATAATCGGTTTGCTTTGATAGCAAGTATCACATGAAAACATTACTTTGAAGAAAATTTCAACTCTTCAATAAATTACCACATGAAAGTGTCAACAAATTTTCGCATCATAATTGAACCGGGATGGTCTAACCGGTCATTGCCAAATAATAAAGTTATCAGTAAACTTCTGATTCACAATAGCATGAGCTCCAATTTGTACTAATTCTATTGTAGTACACTATGGATGACAGTGCATATAACTTTTTCAAGTTTTTATAATTGCCTTGATTTATACTCATAATATTGAGATAGTCAACATCCCATCTACTAATGGTCTCAATATGATATCCATTACCATGAATATCTTTAAAATTAAATAAGTCTCTTTATGACTTTGACGAGTATAACGCACTGTGAATATGGAATAAAGTTCCATTTGACAATAACATATTTGCTCAACCAGAGCCTTTTGTGATATTAGTACTTCCGGATATAGTACTCACATTATTCCCTTTCAAAATGTGCTTTGTTTCATTTACTTCGGGTAATGAAAATATGTACTTTGTATCATTCACTTCGAGGAATGAAAAATATAAAATATAGCACAGCATATCAAGTCGATTATAAACTTTCAAGTGCTCTTCCGAAGCATTGATATTTTAGTACTTTGAGAAATATTACTCATATTTTCCCTTGCATTTAAATGGGAAAAATATTTCTTATGCTTAAGTACAATATGAGTACTTGCATTATCTGCTAGGCATAAATAGCCACAATTCTAGGCATAAATAGCCACAATTCATTGTATATTTTATTTCGGAAGTAATAATATTCTTCAAATAATAAATTAACATAAAGCGTAAATAAATAATATGTGAAATAAATAAACATAAAGCAAACTAACATAAATAAGTAATAAATAAAACGAATTAACATAAAAAAAATCAATTATTCCTTTTAGAGGTTATAAGGGAAATAAAATAAATGGTAAATTATTCCCTTCAAGGGTTATGAGAAAATTAACAATATCTAATTGAGTTGGATTAATAACGCCATAATTATTTTCTCCATAAACAAATTTTGTTTATATTTTATTTCATTTATCATTCATGATTATGGATAAAGTCCATAATACTTTGGCGTTTGACAAGTACGAAACCAATGGTTTATAACATCACATTGGTAAAAGGATTTCACTTCCTTAGAATGATCTTTATCACTCTTGTCATCCTTATAACTTCGCTACCAGCGGGTAGAAGTATTCTTAAAACGACTATATTTTTTTCATGTGTATATTCATAGCCTCGACCACGATCACAACTTTTAATGTTGTTTTTTTTTATTCCTTCAATAATATAATCTCACATTCACTTCAGGGAATGAAGTAGAGCCAGTGGGCCTTTGAAACCTTTTCACATATCCTTATCACAGAGAACAAAGATTTAATCCTCGTACGCGGCATTGTTAAACCTGTCCACAAGGTCCTTTAAAAACCTCCTTTGAGACCAGTAGCCTCGCAGAACGGGATGTCCAGCCAATATACTTGGATTATATCGAAATTATGTCTCTAATTGAATAATGATTTACCATTTTGCATTCACTTTAGGGAATGAAACAGTTCCAATAATCGCATGGAATAAACATCATGCTTGCATTCACTTCAGGGAATGCCCCATCATTGATAATCGTATGGAATAAACATCATGCTTGCATTCACTTCAGGGAATGCCCCATCATTGATAATCGCATGGAATAAACATCATGCTTTGCATTCACTTCAGGGAATGCCTCCCATAAAACTTTTTGGATCAAGACGAATTTCCGTAACTTGAAATTGGGAGAAGTCTATGGTCGAGTTTTTCGACGAAGAAGAAATATTACTTTCGAGTAAATATAGACTTTATAATAATCTTCTTGTAAATTCAAAATCATCATGATTTATCGCACTTTAAAATAACAATATAAAGAATAAAAATAAAATTAAAATTTACCGATATTGATTTTTCTCTCGTGGACAATGGAGACATAGCATATGACCGAGATAGCTTCTCATAGTCCCTTTATATCGCATCTCTTTCCAAATCATTTAAGCATATCATGTAAAACTCAAAACACGGTTAAAAATAGTAACTTTTACCAAATAAAATAACATAAATAATAATATGAAAAATATCAAATATAATCATATAAATAAAAGTATGAATAAGCATACCGCTAATTAACCCTTTTAGGAACAAGAGAAAACACACGTAATTTACACCAAACGCAACCTCTTCGTCTCTTTCGATCCATCTTTTGGTTTGTGAGAAGCCACAAATTTGTCTCTTTCCAATGTTCGAATAAAATCAAACATACTTTCAAACTTTTCAAAAAAAAAAGTTAAAATATAAAGAAAAAGACAATCGGTAATTTAAAAAAAAATGAAGAGAGAAAAAAAACTTATCTTTGGTTTATCCTAGAATCGAATTCTTTCCAATAACTTCTTTTGGATTCAAACACCTCAGTTGATTAGAGTCGTGCTGATAACGTGTTGTGAATAAAATAAAGAAGAACAAGAATAAGAACAAGAAGAACAAAGAGATGAGAAAGAGGGAGATTTGTATTATTCTCAAAATATAGAATTGTGTACAATACCTTCAATGAATCATCTATTTATAGGCATAAGAAGTACATAATACATTAAACTCTAATTAATAGAGATAATATTCCTAATAATAAATAAATCAAACTCCTTAGATAAAGTTCTAATCATGATAGACATCCACATAGATAAATATTCATAACAAATAATATTTTTTAAATAAATCATAAAAAATAGAAGATTGGGGCTTAATTTTACTAATTTTAAAATCAATATGTTTTAAAAGTAATTAAACTAAAAAAATTAGAACAATATTTAATTTCATTAATTTTAGAACTGGTAAAATCTTTAAATAATTAAACAAATTTTTTTTAGGAGAAATCATAACTTAATAGTTTTAAAACTTCTAAAGCTTAAAATACAATTAATTCTAAAAATCGGTGGGGTCATATCCCTTTAGGCCCCACGATGATCCACCCATAGTTGGGTAACGGCAATTTCTGCTCACAAGGTACTCGGATTAAACTTGTGTATTTTTTTTCAAATCATACAATTTAGAGTAATTTAAAAGGATACAATTTAGTTGGTTTCTAAATTCTAGCATAGTAGACCATCATTCAATAAATTAATAATTGTAAATATACATTACATATATACTAAAAAATGTTGTAGCAAAATTTTAAATTATTACTCATTTACATTTCAACATTAAAACGCTATATGTAACTCCCTAAAATTTATTCGATGATTAAATTGATTATTTTGGTTATTCAAGGGATGACCAAGTGAATTTCATAAATGATGGAACTAAATAGAATTTTTGAATAAACAATTTATTTATAGAAAGTTAGTTTATGGAAGATGAAAGACAAAATTTAAATGCTTAACTATAAAATAAGTGTCTAAACTATGTCTCTTTTTTTGCAATAAGTGCTTAAGGTATTTTTTTGCTGAAATAGGTGTCTAAAGTTTAATTTTTGGCTTGTTTTAAAGTCAACCGAGACACCTATTTTGACACATATTTTAGCCAAAAATGAAACTTTAAGAACCTATTTCAGCAAAAAATGAAACTTTAAACACTTATTTCAGCAAAAAAAAATTCTTAGGCACATATTGCAAAAAAAAGACATAATTCCGACATTTATTTTATAGTTAAGCCAAATTTAAAAGAGATGGAAACTAGTGAGAACATGGGAAATATGTTTATTTATGATATAATTTACTCAAATGTTATGAGATATTTTTCATGAATTAATATTAACTATATGATTAAAATGGGGGTTGCCATGTTTGTTTTAAGCCATTTGATTAGAAAAAATTTATTGAATAATTTTTAAATGGAAAATGAGGTTTACAAATATTTGAATAAGGGGAAGAAGATGAAGAAAAATGTACATATTTTTCTCCAGGAAGCTTCCAACATGAGATAGAGAGAGGAAATGTAAACTTTTTTTCTCTTCCATTTTTCTTTAAGTCCTCGTGGAATTTAGTTTAGTTCATGAAATAAAAGAATGATATTAATCCCTTAAGCTTTTATTTGAGTTCAATAATAATATTTTGGATGAGTCTATTACGTACGACGAATATTGTTAAACACCATTAACGATGAACATCATTAAATTAATTAATAAAAATTTAAAATTTCAAGACCCATACAATTAATAATTATTTTAAAATTTTAATTAAATTATTTATATATATATATATTAAAATTTTATTTTTTAAATAATGGTAAACTATATATTTAGTACCTCACCTATTTCCGTATTTCTATTGAATCTTTATTATTTAAATATTATTTCAATTTGACCCTATTCTTTATAAAATAAATAATTTAACCCTTAACCCTCAACCTAAAACCCTAAACTATTAAAACTTAAACCCTTAAACTCTTAAACCTATATCATAAACCATATACCATTAAAAATGATTTCACCATCATCGATTCAATTCAATTCAATGAATTGTTGAATTCTCCTAAAAAATTCAATTAAATTATTTTTTATATATATCAAAATTAATTAAACTCGAATCTTCTAGAATTAACATTGTCTTATTTGAGATGAGATGAGATGAATGGGGCCTTGTTGATGATGATGGCAAATGGGATATTCTCTTCTCTAGGAGATCTTCCACTCCCTGTTATCCCACACATTCTAAGTGTCAAATGCCCCATTCCCGATGATGCTAAGGATATTCTATGCTGGCGTTGGGGACCTCAACATAAATTTGAGATTAGTTCAAGCTATTAATCCTTTATGGAGTCTCGATGGAGCACAACAGATCCTTCTTGGCACTCTCTCTGGTACAGTGGTACCTGCGTGTGCCACAACGTATACGCCTCTTCATTTGGTTAGCTTTCAAGGGTCGGTTAATGACCAATTTGGAAAGGCAGCGTAGGTATTTTGCTGCGGATTCCTCTTGTTCTGCTTGCGGTGCGATTGCTGAATCTGGTTTACATGTCCTTAGGGACTGCCCTGCCGCCCAAAATATTTGGCAAACGATTATTCCGTCAAGCTTGGTCACAATATTTTTTGTGCGGGATATCTCTAAGTGGATCTTATCTAATATTATTTTCCATACTTTGATCCGTGAACTCGATACTCCTTGGAATCAGAGTCGGCCCTAGGGTTGGTCGAACCGGTCGACCGCTCAGGGTCCTATTTTACCTTGATAGCCTCTTCATCTCAAATGAGATGATAGTGTTAATTCCAGAAGATTCAAGCTTAATTAATTTTGATATATATATATATATACAAAATAATTTAATTGATTTTTTTAGGAGAATTCAACAATTCATTGAATTGAATTGAATCGATGATGGCGAAATCATTTTTAATGGTATATGGTTTAGGGTATAGGTTTAAGAGTTTAAGGGTTTAAGTTTTAATAATTTAGGGTTTTAGGTTGAGGGTTAAGGGTTAAATTATTTATTTTATAAAGAATAAGGTCAAATTGAAATAATATTTAAGTAATAAGGGTTCAATAGAAATACAAAAATAGGTGAGGTACTAAATATATAGTTTAGCATTATTAAAAAAATAAAATTTTAATATATATAAAAAATAATTTAATTCAATTTTTAAAAATAATTATTAATTGTACGATGGGTCCTTGAAATTTTAAATCTTTATTAATTAATTTAAGGGTAAACTAACCCAATGACCACCATACTATGGTAAATGTATTAAAATGACCACATTAAAAAAAATCGACTCAATTGACCACCCAAACTGTTTAAATTGGATCAATGTGACCACCAGCCGTTAATGGGCTAACGCAAGGTGACGTGGCAGCTAAAAAATTAAAGGTATAATTACACATTTGGTCTTTACTATTTACACATTCTTTCAATTTAGTCCTAATTTTAAACTAATAAAATAAATTAATTAGGTGGTGACACGTGTCAACACCTTATTGAAGGAATTTAATTATTTTTATTTGATATAATAAATTATTTTCCTCCTCCAATCAGGTGGTGACACATGTCACCACCTATTTAGAGGAGAAAAACAAATTTTAGCATACATGCTGCTAAGGGGATTCAAACCCGGGCATTGTAGAAGCAAAGACAGTGGGTTAGCCACTACACTAAGAAAAATATTATGCTATGAAACGCCAACTTTAATATATGTCTTATTGTTCTTAGTGTAGTGGCTAACCCACTGCCTTTGCTTCTACAATGCCCGGGGTTCAAATCCCCAATCAGGTGGTGACACGTGTCACCACCTAATTAATTTATTTTATTAGTTTAAAATTAGGACTAAATTAAAAGAATGTGTAAATAGTAAAGACCAAATGTGTAATTATACCTTTAATTTTTTAATTGCCACGTCACCTTCCGTTAGCCCATTAACGGCTAGTGGTCACATTGATCTAATTTCAATAGTTTGGGTGGTCAATTGAGTCGATTTTTTTAATGTGGTCATTTTAATACATTTACCATAGTATGATGGTCATTGGGTTAGTTTACCCTTAATTTAATAGTGTTCATCGGTGTTCATCGTTAGTAGTTTTCAGCAATGTTCGTCGCACGTTGTAGAATTTCCTAATATTTTAGTTGGTTTTTGGATAAACCCTAAACAACTTTATAGATTTTTTAAATGAGAAAGTTAAGGGTTTGATAGGAAGCATTAAATTGGAGTTAATACTAGTTAGGAAGCTCACTTTCCTTTATTAATTTCATTTTTACATTTATTATCATGTACATGTGTATACATGATAAAGATAGAGAAGGGTTTTTATTCATGGATTGTTTTGTCTGTATGTATGTATGGTTGCATTCTAGCACTTAAGGAAAACTTGGGAGTAAGAACTTTGAAAGGGAAGAAAAAGATTGGGGAAGATTAAATTAGAAAGTTCTTTGCATTTTGGCTTCAAGGTAAGTACATTCTCAACTTTGAAATGCTTCTTATATATTATTGTTGATGTTGATTTTGAGCAACACTGTACAAGGAGGTGGAGACAATGGCCGAAGGAAGGTTTGGGGGCAGAGTTTGGTTGTTCACCCGTCTTGGGATGGGCCGGGAGCCACGAGAGACGGTGGTGGACTATAGAAGTGGGCGATTCACCCCTGGTTGGATTGAGGCCGAGAGCCGTGAACAATGTAAAGACGGCGAGAAGAGTCATGTGGAGAGAAGAGGGATAGAGAATTTTGGATGTGGGAGAGTCATAAAATGGGCATCCCTTTTTCTTCGGTCTTGGGGGTATTTATAGCCCCTTGGTGTTGTAGACCGAGTGATGCTTGATGGGACCGTGTCAGGCCTAGTGATGGCTATTGATGGGCTAGTAGGCGATAGCTCGACTGTCAGGCTATGAGCTTAGTTGGACTTGATGGTTGTCTTGTTGTGGCTCAGTGGCCGAGCATAGAAGTCTCGGGAGGCTGATAGGTCTGAAGGGTATAAGAGCGTCTAGGCGAGAAGCTCTGGGATCCGTGATTTTGGAGCATGATGCGGAGACGGTGGTGTTTTTCTCCAGAGGTAGGGTTTTTTTAGAAGCGTTTGACAGAGGCACAACAATTATAAAAACGATATTTTATAGGCAGAGCCTTGCTTGACGCCCTCGGTGAAACAAATATTGAATGGACGGAGCCTTACTCGACGCCCTCAGAGAAACAATCATATTATGGGAGGAGCTAACTCTCGACGCACTTAGAGAAAACCATTCGTTTGTAAAGCCCACATGCTTATGTTAGCATGGGATATAAGCTTCTCTTTCCTTGTAGCATCGTGATGCTTCAAGCATCGATTGGACGGAGGCATCTCCTTTTGAAGGCATCTCATACCATTGGAGAGATTATTTTATGTGGGGTTGAGGCATCTCGCACCCATGTAGAATTGAATACTAATGAGTGGAGCAATCTTGACACTTTTGTAGATTCAACTGCTAATGGGTGGAAACGTCTCCGGCCTGGAGGGTCAGTTATAGGTAACCAGATGAATCAGTTCATTTTCTTTTTGACAAAATTTGTAGAATTGATTGTAGTTCCAGATGTGTCGAGTTTGTAGAATCAGTCGAATCCGTAGAGTCGGTAGTAGCTCCGGAGATGTCAATTTCAATATCCGTAGAAACGGTCGAAGTATCTGATATTGTAGAATCAGTCAAAGTGTCGAAGGCATCAGCTTTGGTATCTGTAGAAGCAGTTGAAATGTAAGGCGGCGAAGGTGTTTTAACTTGCCTGATGGAGTTCATTGCATGCCCAAGTGCACTTATTGGTGCTATCATTCATCTATTCATTCACATGTGCATACGCTCAATTATTCTATCATCTATTACTCGAGCAAGTATGTAGACACTCAAACATTTGTAAATTCAGGTGGTCTGAGTATTGCTCCTAGACTGTACCAAGTTCCCAAGTTGTTCAAATAATAAGGGATTTCCTTGTACCTGAAGGGCTGGAGCAGAGTATATTTGTAGTGGAGATCATTTGTTGGAGAGGTGTTTGTAGAAAATTTGTTGTTGTGTAAATCCCACTTTTGATTTTGTTTTGCTGGGGGGTCTTTCACGTTTTCTTTAGTCCTACACACATAGGTAGCTAGAGGGCAGAGGTTACCTTATAATTTACACGTGCTTACGCTTACACAAGAGGATATCTACCCCGGAGATATATAAATACAAAGTCGTCCTTACATCAGACGTTATCTATTCACGGGGGAAGAAATACAAGGGAAGTGGGGGCGCGATCGGAGGTGTTCCTCATTCACGTTATTATCCTGACTGTTTGTTGATCTTCCTTTTACAGGTTGGTCTTTCGTGCGCTTACGCTCTCGCTCTTCCACTTTCCTCGGGGTGTCGTCTCATGGTAGGTTGCTTCCCTGAACTGGCCCAAGGAAGTGATGTCAGACATCCTTCTTGGATGTCCTGGTTGCTTGATCTCCTCCTTGCATTCAAGGGGAGGCCTGGTGAGGGACTTGAGACTCCTTCAAGGCTACATATATTGTACGTTCTCGGCAAGCGTAAACGAGATACAGTCGTTGGCCTGGTGAGGTTGTTAGGCCGAGGTGGGCTCTTCTACCGGGATGCGGTTTCCCCAGGTGGGCACCTTGTATACCAACGGAAGGTTAATCTTTTCCAGCTGATCTAGTGAGATATTGTTGGCTCATCGCTCCGGCGGCGCTTCCCTCGGGCGTGTGTGGTGAGAAATTGATGTACTATCTTCTTCGATGTTTCCTTCCTCGTCATTATCGGCGCTCCAACTAGTAGGGGTCGGCGATAATGAGAACATCATCGGAGCTAATAGGGGATTTCCAGGAATAAGAGAACAGTCATGAATGATTCTCTTAATTAGAAGGATCTCCACACTCACCGCACCAATTGTTGATGTCGATTTTGGGCGACACCGAACAAAGAGTTGATGACGGTGGCCTAAGGAAGGTTTGGGGTAGAGACTGGTGGTTCACCCATTTGGGATGGGCTAAGAGCCTTGGGAGGCGGTGGTGGACTGTAGAAGTGGGTGGTTCATCTCTGGTTAGATTGGGACTAGAGCCATGAACAATTTAGAGATGGTGACTAAAGCCATGTGGAGAGGATAGGGAGAGAGAATTTTGGATGTAGGAAAGTCATAGAATGGTTGTCCCCTTTGTCTTTGGTCTTAAGGGTATTTATAGCCCCTTGATGTTGTAGACCGACTGATGCTTCATAGAATCGTGCCAAGCCTAGTGATGGGTATTAATGGGCTGGCAGGCGATAGCTCGATTTTCAGGCTACGAACTCAATTGGACTTGATGGTTGTCATGTCGTGGTGCAATGGTCGAGCATATAAGTCTTTCAAGGCTGATGAGTTTGGGGGCGTAGGAGCGTCTAGGCGAGAAACCCTGGGCTCTGTGATTTTGGAGCATGACGTAGAGATGATGGTGTTTTTCTCTAGATGTAGGGTTTTCCGGAGGCATTTGGCGGAGGCACAACAATTATAAAAACAATATTTTGTTTGGCTTTATAGTGCTTGTTGAGTGTTTTTGTGTAAATCATGCATTGAATGATCAAAATGGTGTTTTTGATGTTAAGTATGTTCTTAAATGGCTATATTATACTCATGGATACCTTAGGAAATGTTAGTGATGTAACGGCCCGAATTTTAGAGTCAACATGTGAGCATTGGCCCAAATTGTGGAGCGTTGGGTCGAATTAGTTAATTGGACTCTTTGGGCCAAGTTTGGGCTTTATAAGATGATAATTGGGATTTGAAGACTCAATAAAGGACCACTTTGTAACAAGGGTGAAAGTGAAACGTGAGAGTTTTATGTTGAAATTAGACCAATTTTCAAACTAAAGACCGGTTTCTCTTAAATGGTCTTTGTCTTCGCATGAGAGAGGGGAGACAAGCTTACCTCACTCTCCCATATTTCAATTTCTATTCTTTTCCATACATCATTTTCTCCTCCTTAAAATTTTTTATACCAAAAATCAATTCTTTTATTTTCATCTTCTTCCTCCAAGATTTAAGATTTATTGATTCATAATCTTCATCCCTAGAGCTTCAAGAAAAGGTCATTCTTGTGGTGAAAAGGTAAGATAACCATTTATGGGTTTTTAGGTGGTTTAGGGTTTATGAGCTTTGTAGGATTTCTCCTTTATTTCAAAAGGTTGTAAATTCGTAGTAAAATCCTCCACAAACTTTATTCCAAGCATTGATTCATTTTCGTGATTGTGTGGCTAGAGAAAGTGATTGGAGAGCTTTTCCAAGCTAAAGGAAAAAGGAAAGTTTAAAGGAGCTTAGTGTATGAGCTCAAATTTGAGTATGTTGCTAAGATTAGTACATCTCCAACTTCAAATACTTCTTGAAGATCATAAAGGTGATATATTTCTTGATTTTATAGTGTTTATGAGTGTTGTATGTGTGAAGCATGTCTTGGATGATCAATGTAGTGATTTTGATGTTAATAGGTTGAGTAAATGACCATGCGATGTTTAAGAATACCCTAATGGACTTTAGGTAGCATGGAATCAAATGTTGGTGTTTAGAGACGATTTTAGGTTGAAACTCGTGCTTTAGAAGGCTATTTTCGGGCTTTAGTTTCGGTACTAGATAAACAAGTATCGATAGGGGATAAACAAAGGCATAATGAGATGAACTTACGAGTGAGTATCGGTACTGCATTCACTGGAATCGATACTGATATGTTAGTACTGGTACTAATAGATTAATGGGAACGTCAACCATTTTTTTGTACTCGTACTCAAGGTCAATACCAAAACTTATAGGGTCAGTATCGGTACTAATGATGAGTAATGATACCCATATGTAGGGGTGTTTAAAAATACCCGACCCGAACCTAAAAATACCGGGTAATCTTATAAAAAAAATTACCCGATCAGGCCGAGTACTCGACCCGGTAATTTTTCTAGGACACGGACAGAAAGTTTTCCCTTACTGGGTACCTGACACGACTCGATAATTTTTAAAATATATATTTTTATATTTTAAATTATATTTTTATTTCAAGTTTCTTAATATTTTTACTCTAAAGCTAAATTTAAATCCCTAAGTTCTTTCCATGTTTGTATTATATACTTTTAAATTTTAAGTTTCAAACTTTTTAAAAATATTTTTGTGTTTAATATGTGATTTTTTTTAAATTTTAGAATTAAAAATAAAAAATATAAATAAGGTACCCGAGTAGCGGGTACCCAAGTGTAACGGGCCGGAACACGGGCCGGTAAAGTAGGTACCGGGATGAACCGGGTACCCGGTTTTTTGGGTACCCGACAATGAACATCCCTACCCATATGGCCAATATCGGTACTCAGTGGGTAGTATTGATACTACTAGTGGAATAAAAACACAGTGACTTGTTTTGGTTCTAGTACTAAAGTCGAGAACTGACACCCCCTTACAGCTAGTACATATACCCACATAAAAGTATCGATATGTAACCCCTAAACATGTCCTAAAAAGAAAGGCTAAATTTAAAAATTCACAGTGAAAACTCGTCCCTCAAGAAATAGTTTGGAAATTTTATTTATTTACAAATCAAATCAAAATAATCAAACCATAACATTTCTCATAAAAATATCCTTAAATTAATCAATTGTTCATACCTTTAAATGTCATAAAACTTATTATTAAAGTTGCATAAAAATGCCAAAATAATCCAAAAGTTTAAATAGTGCCCATGTTCGAAATTACATAAATGCCACAAAAATAATATTTATTCATATGAAATAATAAAGTAGTTTGTACTGATAAATACTGGAATGTAATAAAAGAGAAGTCCTCCAAGCACTGAATCGCCTATGTCTAAATTTCTAAAAGAAAAACTATAGGGAGTAAGCTAAATAGCTTAGTGTGTCTCTAAAGTACAAGCAACCTTAAAATAAAAAAATATTTTGGTTTTCTAATAAAGTCTTTTCTAAAAACACAGTAAATCTCAACATGATGAAATGATGATGTCATACACACAACTCAATACTCAACTATTATCACCATAGAGAGTGAAGATTTCTCTCATGTCTTCACACCACAATCACATCCCCTGTACACAATGATATAATTTAGAAATCATAAATCACAACTTAATCTCATTGTATTAAATACGAGTTTCTTATTTTTGAAAATTTGATGCTTGGTTTAAAAACACAATTTAGTGTGTTATGCATGAAATTTCAAGACATTCTCAAATCACAATTCAGATAGAAAATAATACAAAGTATAAAACACCATTTATTTATAGCACGAGAAAAAACACACATTAAGCGATCAATAGCTCTATCGTCGAAAAGAACACTTTTCACACTCAAACCTATCACTTGGTCTAATTGAATCGGACCCTACGAGATAAGAACTCTACATTGATAGCAATTACTATCACCAAGCCACCAAATAAAAGCACAAGTACTAATCTGAAAGAATACTCACGTGCATACCTCAAAAAACGTACATGATCAATGTAAACATGCGGAGGTGATAACTCTTCAACCTCAAAAACGTAATTACCTAAACACAAGTAGTACTCAATTAATCATCCCATAGAAAATGTCCAATAATTTACTAAGTACATATTAAATGTAAACAACAAAATAAAGCTCTCAAGTTCTAATTAGACGAAACGAGCAACAGATTTGGACTAAGAACATCGAAAAAGGTCAAGGTGAAGGTTATCTGAAAAAAAGTCAACTCTGGTTAATGCCAAAGTTAACGGTCAACTATCGATCAAAGGTCGACGATCAACTACTGGTCAACGGGTTAAGTTAGATATTGGTTAAAGTCAACATGTCAGGTCAACTTTCGGTCAAAGTTAACGGGTCGACTTGGTTCTACTTGTTTAGGTCATAGAACTCGATTAAGCTCACTGGTCCGGTTCATTTAGGTCGATTCAAGTTAATGGGTCTGGTTTGATTCACATAAGAATTGGGATCATTCTTGGTTCTCATCTGGTTCACTATCAGGCCTCACGATTAGGTTTCTAAAACCCTTGACCACGACGACACAGGGCAACAGAGAAGGTAACGACATGGCAGAGGTAGCACAAACAACGACAACAAGGTCGATTCACGACTACTATTGCCTACAACTTAATCAGAATCATCAAAAACAAGGAAAAAGAAAGAGTGCTCGGCTTACCACTACTAAACGACTTGTAAAGGCGCATAAAAAAGGTTAGAACTCGAACAACTCTAGTAGCATTTCTTGCAAATGAAGAATGGGAAAACATGACTGATGGTTGAGGTTTGGTTTGTAAGGTAAGGAGAAACACAATGGCAAGGGCGGTGTGGAGCATGAACGTCGACAGGGTGGTCGTCGGAGCTTAACCGAAGTTGTAGAGGGTGAGGGGGATGAGTTATTCGAAAGAGGGAGATAGAGATATTGAGTGGTGGTTGCATACTCAAATAGCATATCCAAAAGACTCAGAAGGTTTTAAATACCCAACTTATTGGTAAATTAAATAAAAGGTCACTGAATTGGTTAAGGGTTTGCAAAAAAGAAAACAAGCTTTACCTGTTTTACAAACCGATCCCCAAAATTTCAAATTAAGCCACTAAAATATAATTTTACTCAATTTAATCCCTTAACTGAACTAGGGTTCCTGAATTGAAATTCTCAAATGTCTAAGGTTTTCAATTTATGAATTTCATAATTAGGGTTTTCAATAACATCAAACCAAAATTTTCTCCTCATTTTCCTTCTACTATTTTAATTCGTCTTTTAATCCAACGACTCATATTTCTTTTCTTAATCGAGAGGAACTCACATAAGCTATGTATTTTCTGCTAATGGATGCTACAAATAGTCTAGACTTACCGCTAAATCTCCGCTGAAACCATTGGCCATAGAAGAAATTCCTTCAACGACATGTTTTCGGCAGAACAAGAACAATATTCAAAACACCTACATTTAACATAAAACTAAAAGAGAAAAACAATCATGAGATAGAGAATCAGACAATCAATAAAAACTCGTATCTTTAGTATAAATTTTTACGTTCATCACTGAATATAAGATGGAAATCAATTTTTTATTTGTATTAACTATCTATTATTGAAACCATCATTATATTCAAACGATGATAAGGTCAAAATCCTTGTAGAGAAGAGAGTAAAAACAATCAATTACATCATCTTACCATGAAAGTGTCACAATTTTCAATTATGAATGGATCATAATATTAGGGAAAGGATTAGCATGCATTCATCCCTAACTTATGACTTTTATACTTTAAAATCTAAACTTAAACCTTAAATTTTAAATGCTAAAACTTAAAATTGTAGTTTTAGACTTGAATATATCATTTATATATTAAATCGATAGATTTGTTTACACAATTTGTCTATCAAAATATTTTTCTATATATATTATTAAAAATATTTCTGAAATCTTTTTGAAGCATATTGTCACAGACCTAGAGTTTCGACCTAGAAAATCGCACGACATTAGTCGATGTTATCGAGAGAAACGACTACGTCAGTCCGATTTCTCTTTTTAGAAGATCAAACTCTTCCTAGGCACTAAGAACGCTGAATCTTTCTAAGCGACAGCAAACAATTAGAAAGAAACGAAGAATGAAATAAGAACAAATAAAAATGCTCAAGAACACAAGAGAGGATTTAAGAGTAAATACCTTGTATTACTCAGAAAATGGATGATTACAAATGAGGTAGAGAGCTTGAATCCACGTAAAATGAATGGCCAAAATTGGTTTACATCAGCGGCTCAGATCGAAAGCTACTAACTACATCCTAGCAAACTATGGAAAGTCTATCACCTTGGAATACTTTTCTTAGGTTCGCGTTCACATGGATGTTCACATTGTTTGATATTCCTATCCCTTGGAATATACCCTGGTAAGATGTCATCTATTAATTTACCAACTTCTATGTCATCGAGCCTTCTCTTAGCCTCCAATGGTCGGGACAAGTTAGGTGGTCTTCTAGGCAAGCCTAATATTTTGCAAAGAACTTCTTGGGCAGCTTGTTATGTACGTGTCTCATTTGCGAACTTGCGGGTCGTGACATTCTCCCTCACCCAATCCAATGATGCCCTCATCGTCGACTCGGAATGAACTTGGCTTGGTTGGATCTCCCTCAAAACCTTGGGTTACTCCCAACTCAGAATCGGGCTAGGTTGTCCCTCCAAAATGACTGCTCACCTTGTTCTTTACTGCCATGTAACATCATCTCGTTCAAAATCATTGTGTACATCTCGATCATAAGAGCTCTCTCTTACAAGTTGTGATTTGTTTCGACGTGGACCCTCATGATCCTCAAACAAAGACTTAGACGCCGAAGTCACTACGTTGAACACTGGGTGAACTCTCAGAACTCTGAAAGGCCTCTTGTGTCCTCGCCAAGTCTTCGATATTTCATAGCCTGATGGGATAGGTTTTCTACTTCTTACACCCAATAAAGGTTCCAAATCAAATTGAAATACACTATCAACGTGTTTGAGATGTGCCTCTCTCAGCTCAATCTTGGTGGCATTTACTTTAGTGGGAATCAATCCTTCGCCCATCAAGTTGGATGCATCATCGCTCTCTGGTAACTCCTTGTTCATCGACCCTTCTTCCTCAAAGTCTAATGTCTTATCTCACATTGACATTTCTTTGTCCAAGAAGTTCAATGCCTCATCCACCTTGGCCATTGGTGGTATTCTCCTTCTTGCCTCGGTAGGTCTCATGTCTTATGAAGGCTTTGGCTCTCCTGGTCCTTCCTCAATGACAGCAACCAAGTCATTTGTCTTGGCTAGCTAAACAACATTTAACACCTTAGTCTCTACCCTCGCGTCTCGATGGATTGGAACGAATCATTGTTTGTAAAGATCCAAGATGCAAACACAATTAGCAAAAGGAACTAGGAGTGTATTAAGCTGGTCAAGGAAATTTAAACTAATGACAAAGTCGTAGTCATCCAAGTGTATTACCTAAAATGTTTCCTTGCCTTTTCATTCTCCAATGTGCAACTCCACGTCTCGTACCATCCCAACTGTTGGAACACCTTTGGAATTGACATTATTGATCACTCTGGTTAAGTCTTCAGCTTTTAGACCAAGCTTGCCGGCACCTTTCTTGGACATGAACAAGTGAGAAGCTCTTGTGTCCACAAGAGCGCTTCTCCTTTAACCCACAACATTGATGTCCATGAACATCAACCTTTTGTGCTTTTGTCCCTTCATCGCCAAGGCAGAACTCAACAACATAGAACCAAGCTTCAAAGCCTTGTTGTACTCAGGCTTGTCCCCCCTTCATGGTGGATGACTTAACTCGATCCAGGAAATCTCAAAACATGTGTGGCCCCTTACATCAGTAGACCTTCAGTTGCTTCTCTTCTACCCTCAGCTTGACTATCTTGTACGAAGCAATCACGTCAAGTCTCAACTCCTTGTCCAAGATCAGATGTGGACCATCACAATGGTAGCACTTTAGTGGCCTCCTTTTGTCTCTTCTTTGACGTTTGGACTTGGCCTTATCTCTCCACTCGATGGCTCATCCTCACCATCACTCGACCGATGCTATTCTTTGTCTCCCCCACCTTTTAATTGCCCCAGGGATTGGAAGACTTGGACCTCTCGGACTTGTTCCTATTGTACTCGGTCAATGACTTTGCGGCTACTAGAACTTTGGAAAGTTCCTGCACATTCCTCCGCTGTAACTCGGTCTTAGCCCATGGCTTCAACCAATCCAAGAAGTTGAACGTAGCAAACTTGTCGCTCTTCTCCGGGATTTGGAGTTGTAATTTACTAAACTCTCGAATTGATCCATCATGCTTAAGTCTCCTTAACTTGGATCACACCTCGTCCTCGGTATTCCACTGGTAAAACTGTTTCTTCAACTCGGCTTGGAACTCTTCCCATTCCCAATGGTAGTGCCCCCTTATTTTTTTGAAGCACCTACAACGCCACCATATAGAGAGACATCAGTTAAATAAACACTCGCAATAGTTACCTTGTCGTCATCATCGACGATGCTCGTTGCTCTAAAGTACTGCTCTATGCCCTACAAGAAGTTCTCCACATCTTGTGCCGATCGAGTCCCCTCAAATTGATTTAGCTTTGGGAAATCTTCATGGTCTTGGACACAATGGGTGCCAATCAATTTTTCATGGCAATCTTGCACACGAACAGGTCCGCCTTGAAACCTTCCACCTCCAAATTGCCTTTATCTCGACTTCAAGAGCATCACTCCTCTAGTTCGCACTGTCGGTAACATGGCCGAGTTTGTCTTCTCTCTTTTTTTTTCAACGTTTTCCACAGTGTCCATCGAACTCGCTCTCTTGGTTTGCAGTAGGGGTCTCCACACCCTTCGCCGCTATGTCTCCTTCTTCACGTGCTATCTCGATTTAGTTCCTTGCTCAAACTCTCGCTTTGATACCAAATTTCATGGGGCCATTATCCTTTTCCCAAAAGACACGTCTGATAGGATGTGTAGTGCCATCGCTTATATATCTCAAGGCCTCCCTTTTCCTTTCCAATGTAGGATTAATGTTTCCGCCTCTTTCTAGGTGTGTATTCTCCCCTACTCAACCTCGTAACCCCCTCTTCACGTGTCAACCACACTCGTGATAGACAATTGTCACGGTTATCCACCCTATCTACCCCACTCATGGGCGCTCAGCGTGAAATCGGGCAGTCAAAGGGTTGCTCCGATACTATTTGTCACGAGGTCATTACCCTCTTTCAAAAGATATGTCTGATGGGATGTGCAACACAACCGCTTATATATCTCAAGACCTTTTTTAGATGTGACAACATACAATTTGGTGTTGCGAGGAACCCAATCTTAAGTTGCTTTTAAAAGTGGGAAAATGTTCAAATGTTTTTACTAAATTAATTACATCGTTTTAAAAATATTTATTAAAATGGTATAAAAATTATTTAAGAAAATAACACTTATTTTCTGATCAAATGTATCATCTAAGACATGGGCATCATACATACATTTTTTTCATGACACATTTGATCGGCAAGAAATTATATTTTACTGATAGAAAAAATAAGAAGACATAACTGACTAGACATGCCTTCCAAAAAATACATTATTTTTTAGATTTGTCATTTAAATTTCTATAATTTTTAAATAATAATATTAATGATTTTGTTAAAGATTTTTTAATGATTTTCTTACTTTGTGTTTATATTCAATTGGTGAAGATGAAAAATATTTTAAATAATAATCTTATTTGAATAGAAAAATATTACGATTATTGCAATTTGCATATATAATAAAAATAAAAAATAATATTTATCATCGATGATATCTATGTGAATCGGTGTCACAGTGTGACATGTAAAAAATAAAGGCAACAAAAACATCTAATCAACAACCTAATTGTTTTACGAGATATCCGAAAATTTATAGGATGACATCAACGCATATAAGGTGATAATCGAAATGTATGCGGTGGTACTAATAATATCAATGCATATGCAACATATGTTACCTTTTTGATGAAAATGAGAGCATAACATACATGTTCTACTTATCTCACATGAGCATTATAATCAATAATATATGAGTGCATGACCCAGTCAGGCGATGCATTGAAGGTCTGTACTGTAGATGCATGGGCGAATGACGAGCTATCTTTGCCAATAGATCGGCAACCTGATTACATTCCCTGCGAGCATGGCGAATAATAATCTCCCAATCAAGGTCCATCAGCTGCCAAATGTGAGGGATAATCATAAAAGGAATGATGGCCCGTGCATTATGTTGGAGAAAACAAATTGTGTCAGATCTATCTGTTTCCGCAATAAGCTTACGAAAACCGGACCACCAAGCTTGTACTAAACCTTCATAAATCCCACATAATTCCGCTTTAACAACCGAACATGATCCAACAGGTTTTAAGAAACTAGTCACCCAGTGACCGGTTGCATCACGGATCACCCCACCATACAATGTCGAGCTATCCACAATATTACGAGAACCGTCGCAATTTAGTTTGTACCAACCAATTGGAGGAGCCTCCCATTGAGTACCGTTAGAGACACTCATGCTACCTACATTCGGTGCTGCGATAGTAGGAGCACTGGAGCAGTAGCCTTAACCATCTCTTCCACTATCAAGCGGCTACGACCAAGTTCGAGTCTCTCTCAACTCTATCCGAATCGAAGACCATACTATTACGGGACAACCACAAGTTCCATAAAATTGCAGCAAATAACAGCTCCCAATGCGAGGATTCACGAGCAAAATAATCAGGACGGGTGAAGTTCAAACACAACCAGTCTATCCATATGCATGAATTCCATGAATCATGCAGGTTTGGCTAAGCCAAGCCAAATAGTTGATGCAGTCAAACACTCACGAAAGAGATGATCATTCAGGTTAGCTCCTCAAAAGTACTGATTTTCATGCCTATTTTATAATGCTTTTGTTTGCTTTTGAGTATATTTTGTTGCATTTAGTTGTTAATTCTATGCATTTGCACAAGGAGTTAAGAATTTTGTCTATGCCAGTGTGAAAGGTTGTTTTGTTAGCAATTTTTGCAGGTTTGGCATAGCGGTTGAAAGAACACAACAACACAAAAGGGAATGCCAGAGAGAATGCCGTGATGATGTTAGCACAGATGGACCAAATATTGCCAAAGCATCGGTCGGTAGAATAGAGGAATTTGATGCCCATCCAAAAAGTAGTTGTACCAAAAAATTAGGATCAGATCAGGACACGAGAAAATAGCATTTGGATCAACTTCCGAAAAATAGCGGATAAAGCATGCCAAGCTTGGTTGGAAGATTCATGCCAAGCTTGATTGCCAGAGCAGTGACGATAGAATGACGTCAGCTCCAACCTAATCAACTCATATTCAAATCTGGATAAGATGATCACATCCCTTATCCCTTGAGCATTCAAAATACAAGAGCTTATCCTAGTCTCCATTGCACGCCTATTTAAAGATCGATGGTGTGGGGGTAGGTGGGTGAAGGACTTTGGAGAGATCGGGTGATCAATCGACGACCGACTACACTAAGGAGACGTGCTTCGACCAGCTTGACCGAGAGCCTGGACCTTGAAGGGTTGCATCGAGAGACCCCTTTCTCGCTCATTCTCTTTGTTTAAGTTGTTTTTATTTTTAAAAGATGATGTGTTTGCAAAACATTGAAGGTTTTTCGTTTGATATCCTCACCATGAACTGATTTAATAGTTGGTGGGGGATGTTTGCGTTGAACGCTATTTTTATGTTTAGTTTTTAATAATGATAATGCTTCAGCATCGTTTCCCTATTTGACATGTTCTTTAATGTTTTATCAAAACTGTGCCAAGCTATCATTGTTGGCTTATTGAACCTTAATATCTTAACATATTTAGGGGAGATGCTTCGAAAGAAGATGTTCAAGTAAATGAGCTTACATCTGAAGTGAATCTACCCCTTAGGAGTATAGATTAAGACTTAATCAAATTAATTTATGAAAAAAAAGTTTCACTATAGAAATATAGGGGTTTTACATGGTTAATATCGGGCATCGACCATCAAAAGAGGCTTTGCCAACTTTGAATCTACTCGTTAAATGATGCCAAATCACTACATTATTAAAGGCTGGCATGGCATGAGTTGCGTGAAAATCAGGCATCCCTTGCCAACGCTCATCACTTATTTGACATCCTCATTGCCAACGTTGTTTTATTCTTATTTTATTTTTCTTTTAAATCATTTTCAACAACTCTCAAATCAAACAACATTTTTTCCTTGACAAGTAAACTATCAAAGCATTCAAAATCTTGGCCAATCCCTGTGGAGTCGATACTCAACTCACTACTATATTACTTGCAGACCGTGTATACTTGCACGCAAAAGACTCAACCTTTGGCATTATTTTATTACTTTTCCAATACATTTTCTACCCTTTTGCCAAACACTCACACGAGTCAACAAGTTTTTGGCGCCGTTGCCGGGGATTGTAACATAGTTTATTGTTTTTCTTTTACTTGTTTTTATTTTATATTACTTATTTGTTTTGTTCGGCGCATGACCAGAAACCGCCCTACGGAATATCAACCATTCGACCATGAAATTGAACAAACCAATCGCATATTGAAAAAGATAACCCGAAAGATGGCTCAAAACGCTAATGGAGGAGTAGAGGGTGTCCCGCACAATCAAGGAGATCCACCTATACAAGGAGGGATACCGGCTGCCCCTGCCGCACTCGTAGTGGCTGATGCCATAGAAAGACCTATTAGAGAGCACTTGGCACCAAATGTCGACAGTTTGATGCTAGGCTTAGTTGGCATAGAGGTAAATGCTTCCAATTTTGAACTTAAACCGGTTATGATTCAAACTCTTTTGAATGTAGGTCAATTCGACGAATCCCACTAGAGATCCAAGGCAACACTTGAAGCAATTCATGGAAGTTTGTAAATTATTTCAGCAACCTGGAGTTCTGGAGGATACGGTGATGCTGAAGCTGTTCACATTAACCCTTAAAGATAGAGCTAAGACATGGCTAAGTTCTTTCCCACCTGGATCAGTGACTACATGGGCGGATCTATGCAAGAAGTTTTTATTGCGATATCAACCACCTAAGCTTCATGCCAAACTGAGAAACGAGATCACGACGTTTAGGGAAGTTGATGACGAGACCTTATATGATGCTTGAGAGAGATTCAAATACTTATTAAGGAGGTGTCCTATGCATGGGCTTCCCAATTGGACTCAAATAGAGACCTTCTACAATGGACTTAATGCACATGCCAGGACAGTTGTTGATTCTTTTTTCAAATGGTTCACTTTTGGGAAAGAATTACAAGAAGTTATTAGCATTCTTGAGAGGGTTGTTGTCAACGATTTTGAGTATCCCACTGCTAGACTAGGGACCGACACAAAATCATCTGGAAAATATGAGCTAGATGCACTTACATCCATCAATGCTCAGATTTCCAATCTTACTAGCGTTGTGAAAACTTTGCAAAAGAGTAATGATTCCCGAGAAGTCAAGGCATTAGAACCATTTTGCACAACATGTAGAGAAGATCGTCATACATATGATTGCCATGTCAACAATGAGTCGGTAAATTCTATTGGTAATTTTGGACATTACTATAATTCTAACACAAATGCTTACAATTCAGGTTGGAGACAACACCCAAATTTAGCTTAGGGAAATCAAGGAGGTAACCAGTACAACGCCCAGCGTCAGAACAAAAATGCCCAGAGGCAGAATAACAATGCCATGCCAGCATTCAATCAGAATGCCATGCCACAGAGAGACCAAAACAATTTTTAGCAAGGGTAGAGATATAACCAAGGAAACACTCTCACAGAGTACATGGAGAGGAATGATGCAACAGTCCATAGTTTGGAAGCATCAACGAGAAACTTGGAGGTTCAGCTTGGGCAGATTGCCAATGCACTCAAGAATTGACCCCAATGAGCATTACCAAGTGATACGGAGGATGCTCGGCATAAAGACAACGAGCAATGCAAAGCTGTAACTCTTCGAAGTGGCAGACAATGCGAGACAGAGATGGCTGCCAAGCAACCAACTAGTTGCCCAACTAAAAAGCTAATGCCAGCAGATGATTCCAAAGAAGCAGAGAAGAAAGAAACAATAGTTGATGATGCCAGACAACATTCTGATGCCACACCAATACCTGATGCCAAGCAACATACTAATGCCAGACATGAGTCAAATGCCAACACCACCTTGGTAAAGCCATTGGAGCCGACATTTGCTTATCCACCACCACCATTTCCAGCAAGGCTTCAAAAGCATAAGCAAGACCATCAATTTAAGCGCTTCTTAGAGGTTCTTAAATAATTTCAAATCAACATATCATTGGTAGAGGCTCCTGAGCAAATATCCAACTATGTCAAATTCATGAAGGATATTTTGTCCAAAAAGAGAAATTTGGGAGATTTTGAGACCGTAGCTCTCACCGAATGATGCAGTGACATAATACTCATTCGATTGCCACTGAAGTTGAAAGATCCAAGAAGTTTTACTATTCCCTGCACCACTAGCAACATATTCATGGGCAAGGCAATGTGTGACCTAGGAGCCAGCATCAACCTAATGTCAATGTTAGTTTTTAGAAAGCTTGGTTTAGAAGCAAGACCTGCCATGGTGACACTTCAGCTGGCAGATCGATCCTTTGCACATCCTAAGGGTAAGATTGAGGATATGTTGGTAAAGGTAGACAAATTCATTTTCCCAACTGATTTTATCATTTTAGATTATGAGGCAGATATTGATGTCCCAATTATTTTAGATAGACCATTCCTTGCCACGGGTAGGGCTTTGATTGATGTCTATAAGGGTGAACTTACAATGCACATGAATGATCAGCATGTTACATTTAATGTGTTTCAAGCTTTGAAATGTGCAGATGAACCACATGAATACTAAACCAATGAGATGATGAAGTCCATTTTAACTTTGGACGTGGTACAGTTGTGCCAAGACACAAATGATGATGCCAACAAATTGGTTGGCAACGATGAGACAAGTGAAGAACTTGAAGAACCAGCCTTGGAGGCTGAAGATGTGTTATTTAGAGCCATTAGAGTTGGTCGGTAGAGAAATCAAGTCACCAAAACCATCAATTGAGGAGCCACCAGAATTTGAGCTAAAACCATTGTCAGATCACCTCAAGTATGCTTATCTAGGTAAAAACTCAACTTTGCCAGTGATCATTGCTGTTGATCTCACTAATGATCAGGAGGGAAGATTGATGGAAATATTAAGCAAATGTAAACAAGCTTTGGGTTGGACCTTGGGCGATATCCGAGGTATAAACCCAACCATCTGCATGTACAAGATCATCTTGGAGGAATACCACTGCAAGACCGCTGAAAGTTAGAGAAGGCTGGATCCCAGCATGATAGAAGTAGCAAAGAAGGAGATAATCAAATGGCTTGATGCCGGGATTGTAACACCACAAAATTTCCCTAATTCGGAAAACCTAAAATTTGAAATCCCTAATTTAGAAACCCTAACATTTGGGAAATTAAAATCTGAAACCTAATATAGAAAGTTGGGAAATTGTTAACTTTATCATGTTTTTAATGACCAAATTATTTAAAAGCCTAATTTTGGTGATCATTATGTAATGCGGGACAAATAGGGACATATCCCTTGTGATTTACCCAAAAGATTAGGGTATTTAAGCTCCTTTATCAGCCTTAAAAATGAAGAGAGCAGCAATATGTTTTAGGGTAAACTATCTGTTTGACCACCAATCTATTGGAAAAGTTTTAAAATGACCACCATAGAAAAAAACGCGTCATTTCACTACCCAAACTATTAAAATGGGATCAATTTGGCCACCTGCCGTTAAGTGTCTAACGGAAGGTGACGTGGCAGTTAAAAAATTAAAGGTATAATCACACATTTGGTCCTTACTATTTACACATTCTTTCAATTTAGTCCTAATTTTAATTTAATAAATTAAATTAATTATTTAATTATGTGGTGACACGTGTCACTATATTATTGGAGGGATTTAATTATTTATATTTAATTAAATAAATGTATTTTCATCCTCCAATCAAGTGGTGACACGTGTCACCACTTGATTAAAGGAAGAAAAGTAAAATATTCACAAAAGCGTTTAAAGGGTGTCAAACCTGCGTCTTACAGCAGGTAAGGGTGTTAGCTTACCACCACGCCATATGCAATATTATGTTACGATTCTTGCAATATATTGTATCTAATGGTGTTCAAGGGAAAGATTTACTTCGGGATACTCTGTGGCTTCTTGGCGCCATGTCTGTGGCTTCTTGCAATATATTGTATCGGAGTTTCCACTTCTGTGGCTTCTTGGCGCCATGTCTTCACCAGTGCAACTGCCTGTAGGATATCGTTTCCGTCCCTCCAAACCAGAGATTTTCTCCTCGTTTCTAATACCGATAGTCTTCCATGGAGCTCTTATTCCTCCTAATTTTCTCGACCTCGAAATCTATGGAGAAAACAAGGAGCCTTGGAATCTTTTCGACAAGCACTCGAGAGAGTCGTTTTGGGTTTTCACTACGTTGAGGAAGAGGGATAGTTCAAGAAGCCATCGGAAGGTGGGTTCCGGTACTTGGCGTCCTTGGGACTTAACCAGTAAAGAACTTCACTTTCTATATCACGACTGATCAACCGGCGAACCAAGATAATGGTCATTGGATCAATATCGAGTTATTTGTGAGATCAAGAACACGGGTGCAAGAATGTGTAGAAATCTAAACCCGAAATCGAGCCATGAATTGATGATTCCCGGGTCTTCAAATCGTAACATCTCTGATGACAGAGCTGATAGGGGTTCGGATCTCATCCTGTACTGGAAGCAGAAAGACGATGAAGAGATGCCGAATCTGAGTGACAACGATGACATTTGCGACATACGAAACGATGATCCCGAGTTTTCTCCGAACCAACAAGATTCAAACCAAGATGCTACAATCATTGACGAAACGACGGCCATTTCGAATGCTCCGGTAAAGGAGATTGTTTGCGCCGACCAGAACCTAACCAAATGCTGATGATGATAATGGAATTTTTCAGTTTTTGATCTTTATTTAGATAAACAATATTGCAAGAACCATATCATAATATGGTATTTGGTTTGGTGGTAAGGCAACACCCTTACCTGCTGCAAGACGCAGGTTTGACACCCCTTAAACGCGTTTGTGAATATTTTACTTTTATTCCTTTAATCAAGTGGTGACACGTGTCACCACTTGATTGGAGGATGAAAATACATTTATTTAATTAAATATAAATAATTAAATCCCTCCAATAATATAGTGACACGTGTCACCACATAATTAAATAATTAATTTAATTTATTAAATTAAAATTAGGACTAAATTGAAAAAATGTGTAAATAGTAAGGACCAAATGTGTGATTATACCTTTAATTTTTTAACTGCCACGTCACCTTCCGTTAGACACTTAACGGCAGGTGGCCAAATTGATCCCATTTTAATAGTTTGGGTAGTGAAATGACGCGTTTTTTTCTATGGTGGTCATTTTAAAACTTTCCCAATAGATTGGTGGTCAAACATATAGTTTACCCTATGTTTTATGCAGCCGCAGCCCATCTCCTTATCGCTGAAAATATCCCCTCACCCTTTGTTCTCCGTTTAAGCTCTGATTAGGGAGTTTGTGTAGTCTGTTCAAAGAGTCATCGCTGCCATTCGTATCCCCTCACCGTCCGACACGAACCTACCCGTCCGTTCACCACCGTCCCTTGTCGATTGCTCTAAATCGGTAAACAACCTTCCGGTTCTTTTGCTCGTTGCGTGCTCTATCGTGTGTGACACTCTTCTTCAGCTACCCAGAAAATGTGGAGAGACCACTCGTGCTTCATCGGTTCTCGCTCTGCCGCCGCCTCATCCTTTCGGCCGTTAGCTCTGCTGGCATATTCGTTTGGTGTGGGTGAGTCTGTTGTGTTTTTCTTTCTGTCGTTTGGGTTGGTGTTACTCTTTCCGTTCAAACATTGGTCGAAAATGACATCTTGGCCTTCATTTTTGTTGTTGCTAGTAAGCTGAACCTGTCTTTGTTGATCTATGGCGGTCTTTTGCTCTCCGGCCGCCACCTTTCGCGCATCCGACGTCGCCTCGGTGTCCTCGTGTAGCTGCCGTCGTTTGGTCGCGCCACCGTACTCGTCTGGATCTGCCACGTCGTTGTTTGGTCGTGCCGCCACCCATGCGTCGTGTTGAGTTCGCGCCGTCAAGGGTTCTATGAACCCTAATCTATTGCTGCAAATAGAATAATAGAGTTGGGCTTGCTAAATGTTGGTAGTGGGTTGTGTGAAATCTGTTGAGGCCAAGTGTAATGGAACCAAGTGGGTTGTGTGGGATTGGGTAAGCCCAACTGTGGGGCCTTGAGTTTAGGGAGTTCAAACTCAGATTATCATATGAGTGAGAAATGCTTAGACATGTTTTGTGAAACAATTCGAAAGACCCAATCAGCTATAGATGAACCAGGCAGGTTTTGAACCGTGACCAGAAGCAAATTAATTTTGTGAATCGAACTGAACATCTGAATCGAATCGGTCTTGGCCAAGACCCGTTTGACTGACCCAACAATGACCGGTTTTGACTTTTGACCTTTGACCGGACCTTAACTTTTGACTTTGACCAATTGACCAGAGTTGACTGTTGACCAATTGATTTTGACCAGAGTTGACTTTTTGGAAAACGTTAGCCTTGACCTTTCTCGATGTCCGGAATCCGAATTCGTTGCCCGTTTTTTTCGAATTCAAACTCGAAAGCTCCGTTTTGCTAAGTTCAATTAATTATTCATAAAATTTGGTTGAGTTATAGATTTCAGAATCTGATTCAGAAAATTCTCGTGTTCAGGTATCGACTCTGAGGCTGGCGAGTTACCTCTAGTTGTTTAGTCTAACCGGGCATGTTCTTCGAGATCTTTCCATTCTGATTCAGCTAGATCTGAGCGTGAGACGCGCTTTTCTCGGCATTAGAGCTATTGACTTAAAGGTGTGTCTCTTTCTGTGCTATAAACTTGTGTTTTCTTTGGTGCTATAAATGAACGCATGTATACATTTTGTGTGCATTATTCTGTTGTGATTGGTGAAAGTTTTCAGGCATCATGCATAACATGTCATGCTGTAATTTAACTGAAAAATCAGATTTATCGAACTATGAGATATCATATTTTCAAGATCATGAAACATCAAATTTATAGATTTATGCAACTTGAATTTTTATCAATTCAAGTTTTAGATAAGACTCAGATTTTAAAACCAGCATCATATCATTGTGTATACATGGATCGGGATTTGTGTTCGGGGAAGTTCAGTGGTTTCACCATTCGGGCTGAATTTCGCTTCAGATCAGTGGTTCCACCCTTCGGGCTGAGTTCCACTTCGGATGGTGACGATGGAGAGAGTAGGTTATGGGGAACCTTACTCTTCGGGCAGTGTATTAGAGTCTATTGAGTCTTCATGAGCATCAGACATCATATCATTGTGATTCAGATTTAATGTGTTTTCAAAGATTTTATCAGAGAAACAAAATAATATTTTGCTTTGTGATTGTTTGCACTTTAGAGACACACTAAGCTCTTTAGCTTACACCCCCATAGTTTTTTCTTTCAGATCCTCAGACTATTTTAGGCGACTCGGTACTTGGAGCTTCTCGCATTTTACTCGGATATTTTTATAATTCAGTATGAACTCTATTTTAATTACTTCAGACTACTGTTTTGAAATATTTTGGAACATTTATGTAATTCGGACATTGTGACTATTTACTGTTTTTAATTTGGGTAATATTAAATGCATGCATTTACAAGGTTATTTTCAGAAATTTAACCAATTATCGCAATAATGTTTAAACGACTACGTTTTATAATAATGAGATATTATCGAGTTTATCTTCTTTTAATAATAATTTTGTTTTTAAGTAAGTAAACTTAAAAGGTGCTACTTGAAGGGTAAGTTTTCAAACACGACTTCCTAGATTCGGCCTATTTCTTCTAGGTCGGGTTTAAGGTGTTACATGGATAATTTACCCCATTCTCTATAGCTCATGGGTTAGCCCAGTACAATGCGTGCCAAAGAAGGGTTGTATGACAATGATACAAAATAGCAAGGATGAATTGATACCCTCTAGGACTATCACGAGATGGGGAGTGTGCATAGACTACAGAAAGCTGAACAAAGCCACGAGGAAGTATCACTTCCCATTTCCTTTCATCAATCAAATGTTAGATAGGTTGGCAGGTAAAGCTTTCTATTGTTCATCAATCAAGTAAGGGATAATTCCCCAAGATTCGAATTTACCAGCAGAATTTGATGGAGATAAAGGCTCATATTTTTAAGGAGTTTTTGGAGATAAAGATGGAAAAGATTAATTATCTCTTATCCAAATTTAATCAAACCTAATCATATCCTTATCAACAAGCATTATTCGCAGATTATCTATAAATTAAAGGATAAAGCCAGATTCAAAATTCAAGCCCTTGATCAGATAGGGATCAATTTTCCACAGATTTCAAGTGCAATTAAACTCTTTCTCTTCATCTATAAAAGGAGATCGCATTAACAACACAAAAGGGGAGCGTCAATTGGGGAGAGAAAGAAGATCGCACGCACCTTCTTCTTCTTCTTCTTTATTCTTATGCGATCCATGGCTGAGAATTTTTCCTTTATATATCTTTCGAACCCAGCCATGAATTGATGTAAATTGGCTGGGGTTATTTTGGTTTTGTGGTTTTGATAAACAATTAGATTGTTTAGGTTCTTGATCGCAATTGAATTCAAAGTTTGTTCATTCTTGGTTCTTTAATTTTCTATCTTGAGAGAATCGGGAGAGGATCTTGAGTATTATCCATTTATCTAGACTCGGGAGAGTTACATTCAAGAAATGAATGAGCATGATCTTTATTCGAACGATCGGTGGTGAAGATTAATCCACCTTAGAAATAAGGATTAGATTTCAATGGCTAAGAGGAGCGTAGATCGGTTATTGATCACCCAAGGTTTACGCAGGGATGTATCACCAAGGCATGCTCGAACAAACAGTTCTTCTGTTAGGGATAACAAGAAGTCATTGAAGAACGCTTTGTCGAGCTTTGAAGGAAGGAACCCAGTTGCTCTGGTAATCGAACAAGTCCCTGTTGCCACGGGAATTGAGTTGCCTTAACAATCAATTGCCTCGATAATCCATTCGGACATTGCTCCATTACTCACGATAACTCGGCCTACTCTCTTTAATCGATTACTTTTTCCTTTCTTCCTATTTACTTGGTTTATTTAACTTATTATTCATCGCCATCAATCTATTTCTTTTACAATGCAATAAGTTAAACAAAGTGACCCAAACTAATCTCTGAGGAGACGATACTCGATATTTATCATTTATTACTTGTGACGTGTTCACTTGCATCATTTGCGTAGAACTCAAAACACGCAACACACCCTATTAAACACTCAAACTCCTTACTTTCTACCTACCCTAGCCGTTCAAAGAAACAAATCTTCTTTCACTTCTCTCTTTCTTTATCGAGAAAGAAACAAGATCCATCTTTTCTCTTCTTCTTCCTTTTTCCAAACCGTCCCAAGCTTTCATATCGTTCCAATGGCTTCTTCATCAACCATCTTTAAAATCTTTTCGATACAGAAATTGTAGAACTAAGTTTTGATATAATATTTGAAAAATGTTTTGGACTAAATTGCAAAGAATTTAAAATAAGTTTTTAGTCAAAAACAACTTGAAAATATGTTTAAGGGTTTTCAAAAGGCTTTGGATTGATTTAAAGTGTATTTTAAGTAGTCAAAACCATAATTTTTAAGTGACCGTACCGATACGCCTTAGGGTTTCAAACTACTAGATTTTCCAGTAGCCAAAACTCATACCGATACGCTTAGCCGTATCGATACGGTGTGCTTTGAAATAGCCCAACGGCTAGTCGCATACCGAAACGATTGAATCGCGTATCGATACGCCTAACTACCCCAACGGTCATTCCCCAACGGTCATTTGAATTTGCAGGACCGTACCGATACGCTAGGCAAGCGTATCGATACGCATCAGCTGAAGAAGCCCAACGGCTCTTTCCTCATTGAGACCGTATCGATACAGTTGGACGAGTATCGATACGCCAAGTTGTAGAACTGCATTTATGGTGGGAAATAAAGGCTCCAACGGCTCCAATTCAATCCCAACGGCTACAAACTCAACTGGGAGTATAAAAGGGACCTCCAAGCATCTTGTAATGGTTAATGCTTCAATTGTTACAACATTATGATGTCAAAATTTGTCTAGAGCTTAAATTGTTTATTTCTTGCTTAGACAACACTTGTGAGCTTACATTGTTAAATTTTCTCAAGTGTTTAGGTTTTGGGTGAGTGCTTAGAATTGCAAACAAACACCTATTAGAGGGATTTCTAGTTTGCTAAGTCTTTCTTTGTACAAGAGAGTGTTCCTTCAATCTTTGGGTAGAAAGCTTTGAGGGTTGTAACGGTTTCCTCCTCATCCGAGAAAAGGGGACGAAATTCTTAGTGAATTTGTTGGAAATCCTTAGTGGGGAGCTAAGGTAGTGTATGTAGACCTTGGTTATAAGGTTGAACCACTATAAATCCTTGTGTCAAATTGCCAAATTTTCACCTCCCACTAAAACACCCAATTATCCAACTTCTCCACACTTGGCGAGCAAGAACGGTTGATCGAATCGAGCCCCCTAAAAACTCAACAATTGGTATCACAGCTTGGCTCAATCGAAAGTGATTCACATCCTATTGAGGAGATCCGGCAAGCTCGATCAACATTTCACCAACCGGCTCAAATGGCGCAATCTATCGACAAACCGCCCTACTTCGACGGAAATCACTATGCCCATTGGAAGACAAAGATGAAATTCTTCTTGAAGTTAAGAGACTACAAGCTATGGGACATAGTTGAAGATGGTCCGTTCGTGCCTCAAGGAAGCAAAGCGGAATGGAGTGCCGACGATCGCAAGAAGATGAAGCTTAATTGCAAAGCCTTGCACATGCTCTTTTGTGCATTTGGCCCAACCATCTATGAGAAGATGTCTTCTTGTGAGAGTGCCAAAGAGGTATGGGACAAGCTTGAAGTCACATACGAAGGAACCGATGAAGTCAAGGAGACCAAGATTGGGCTCCTCACCTTAGAGTATGAGAACTTCAAGATGAATCCGGAAGAGGACATCGAGAAGATGTTTGATAGGTTCTCTACTATCACAAATGGACTTAAAGGTTATGGAGAAGCCATCCCGGAAGAGAAGCTTGTCCGAAAGCTCATCTACTCCCTTCCCGAGTCATGGGACTCAAAGAGGACCGCCATCATCGAAGCCATGAATCTCAAAACCTTAAAGCTTGATGAACTCATGGGGTCTCTTCTCACTCACCAAATAATGAAGAAAAACAAAAAAGAGGAGAAGAAGAAGGAAGAGATTAGAGTGATGGGGAAGAAGAAGATCATGGAGCTAGGCATCAATACTAGTGTCGTAGCTCTTAAATCCTCCACATGCCATCATGAAGATTCAAGTGAGGAGGAAAGTGAAGATGAAGAGATGACCTATCTCTTCAACAAATTTGCCCGGTTCATGAAGAGCAAAATGGAAAAATCCAAGCATGAATCGAAGAGGAAGATGAAGGACTCCCACAAATCCAAAAAGAGGGGATCATCTTCAAAGCAAGCATATGTGGCCACATGGAGTGATGAAGACTCCACCGATGATGAAGTAGCCCACCTATGCTTAATGGCCCTCAATGAGGGGGAGGTAACTTCTAACTAATCTATTTCAAATTCATATACATTTGATGAGTTACAAGATGCCTATGATGATTTGCTTTTGGAATTCAAGGCATCATTTTCCAAGAACAAAAAGTTGATTTCAAAAATAAAAATTGAAAATGATTTGCTTTCCAAAACAAATCTTGAACTTGAAGCAAAATTGAAAGATTTTGAACAAAAATGTTTTGATTTACAAAGTTTGCTTCTTAATGTTCAAAAAGAAAAAGATTTGATTTCCAATGAACTTGAAAAGAAAAATAATTTTGGAAAATCAAATTTTTATGTTAGACAATCTAGTGCCCCTAGATTTGTGAATGGAAAACGTTTTAGAAGTGTTTGGGTCCCAAAAGGACTAATCACGTCAACTAAAAAGGATGAAATTGAAAAATGGATTCCTAAGGGGACTAAATTTTGTGCTACTAACGTCTATGGATCCAAAGCAATTTGGATACCAAAAATCACTTGATTGTCTTTTGCTAGGTGTGATGGAGATTGATTTACAAGTCAATTTATTGAGGGGGAGCTCCATGCACACAAAGGAAGAACACTTGAAGAAGGAAGGCTTCACATCCTCCCTTGGGTTCAAGTGTGGTAAAATCTAGTTGCTTTTGTTTTTATTTGATTAATTTTCATTTAAGTCAACTAGATAATCATATATGTTAACTAACATTCTTATGATGCTTTGAGTAAGGGGGAGCCATTTTTAAACCAAAATTTTAAGTGTGTCAATTTTTTTGCCTCCTTTGTTATTTTGAGCTAAATGTCATTTTTAAATTCTTTTTTTGATATAACAAAAATGGGGAGAAATTGGTTTTGAAAAATTGAATTTTCAAATGAATAAGAGGGAACTTTATTTGATTTCATATGTTAATCTCTTATTCACAATTTTAAAGTTAAAGGGGGAGAATTTCAAACAATTTTTCAAGTTTGTTTTATTATATCAAAAAGGGGGAGATTGTAGAACTAAGTTTTGATATAATATTTGAAAAATGTTTTGGACTAAATTGCAAAGAATTTAAAATAAGTTTTTAGTCAAAAAAACTTGAAAATATGTTTAAGGGTTTTTAAAAGGCTTTGGAATGATTTAAAGTGTATTTTAAGTAGTCAAAACCATGATTTTTAAGTGACCGTACCGATACGGTATTGAACCGTACCGATACGCCTTAGGGTTTCAAACTACCAGATTTTCCAGTAGCCAAAACTCGTACCGATACGCTTAGCCGTATCGATACGGTGTGCTTTGAAATAGCCCAACAGCTAGTCACGTACCGATACGATTGTATCGCGTACCGATATGCCTAACTACCCCAACGGTCATTTGAATTTGCAGGACCGTACCGATACGCTAGGCAAGCGTATCGATACGCATCAGCTGAAGAAGCCCAACGGCTCTTTCCTCATTGAGACTGTATCGATACAGTTGGACGAGTATCGATACGCCAAGCTGCAGAACTACATTTATGGTGGGAAATAAAGGCTCCAACGGCTCCAATTCAATCTCAACGGCTAGCAACGGCTACAAACTCAATTGGGAGTATAAAAGGGACCTCCAAGCATCTTGTAATGGTTAATGCTTCAATTGTTACAACATTATGATGTCAAAATTTGTCTAGAGCTTAAATTGTTTATTTCTTGCTTAGACAACACTTGTGAGCTTACATTGTTAAATTTGCTCAAGTGTTTAGGTTTTGGGTGAGTGCTTAGAATTGCAAACAAACACCTATTAGAGGGATTTCTAGTTTGCTAAGTCTTTCTTTGTACAAGAGAGTGTTCCTTCAAGCTTTGGGTAGAAAGCTTTGAGGGTTGTAACGGTTTCCTCCTCATCTGAGAAAAAGGGACGAAATTCTTAGTGAATTTGTTGGAAATCCTTAGTGGGGAGCTAAGGTAGTGGATGTAGACCTTGGTTAGAAGGTTGAACCACTATAAATCCTTGTGTCAAATTGCCAAATTTTCACCTCCCACTAAAACACCCAATTATCCAACTTCTCCACACTTGGCGAGCAAGAACAGTTGATCGAATCGAGCCCCCTAAAAACTCAACAGAAATCCAGAAAAAGTACGAAGAAAACTAAGCCTCACGATCTTTTTGCTACGAGAAGCACATTGACTTCAAAGGTGAGGCAACCGTGGGATTTTCCTATGAGTTCATGGCGATAGTCAACCAGAACAAGTGGGAGCTATTCTGTCAGCAAAATGGGGAGGTTTATGCGAACATTGTCCAGGAATTTTACGTCCATTTGTCCAAGGATAGCCCGTTCTTGATGATCCGAGGTACGTGCGTTCGTTTTGATGAGGGTTATATTAATGTCATGTACAAGTTTGGGGATGTCGAGGATGAACACAAGGAGTATGTCAAGTCCATGACGTATGCCAAGAGAAAAAGGTTGCTGGCAGATCTTTGTAAACCTGTCACGATGTGGATAGTGTCTTCCAAGGGCCACCGAACAGTCAAGAGGCTGGCATTGAAATCTCAGCCGTGGGGTGGAACCATTTTCTCAAGGCAAATCTCATGCCCATCACTCACAACGAAACCGGTGTCAGAGGAACGACTAGCACTGTTGCATTCCATCTTTACCGGCCAAAAAATCAATATTGGTAGGATCATCATTGAAGAGACCTACAAATATGCTGGTAAGCCTAATGATAGTTTGTTCTTTCCTTTATTAATTTCTAATATTTGTATGAGGCATGGTGTGCCCAAGCTTGATTCAGACCAAGGCCAAGAAATCAAGGGCACCACAGTCTCACCTACTATATGGAGAAACCTCACTGCCACCAAGACCAGGGACAAAGGAAAAGGAAAGATAACCATGCCAAAGCCCAAGGTAGCAAAGGCGGAATCTGACGCTCCCATGCCAGCTAGTGCAGTGTCATTACTTTCTGGAATCCATCATCGCCAGGAGATGATTCTTCTTAAATTAGAGAAAGCCGAGGAGCGGAATGTCAAGCTTTGGCAGTATAGTCATGCTAGAGATATTGCCATCAAGGAGACCCTTGAGACGATGTCCCCAAATTTCCTATCAGTTTTCCTAGATTTCCCTACAAAGATCTTTGCTAGTGACGATGCCATACCAACAAGTCCCCAATCAGCTCACACACCATCTGATGCCACAATTCCATTATCTTCAGTCCATGTTGAATCTTCTAGTACCGAATCTCCGATTGAATCAAACGAAACCAAAGCCAAGTCTACCGCAATTCCTACCGCGCCGGCATAGTCCGATGCCACCGACACCCTTGCCGCGTTGGAACCTGTCAAGATTGTGGAGTAAGTTCTTCGAGATGTTTGAGCCTACAGTGCTGCAAAACCAACCATGACAAGAGTGAAGCGCAAAGCACCCGATCATGGAAGCTTTGTCAAGAGGAAGACCCAAGTCACAAGAGATGAAGTCTCTGAGGGGGAGTCATCTTCTTCCTAAACTCCTTTTTCATTTCATTTCATTGCATTGTCATGTTCATGCATTTTTATTTTTCTATTTATTTGTATATATGTGTTGATTTCGTTCATTAAGGATAATACACATCTTGAGTTTGGGAGTGTTCATTTCCTCACATTTATGCCATGTCATGCATTTCATGTTTACATTTATGTTTTCATGCCATATGTGTCATATAGTTTAGCTTTGCATACCGAACCATTAAAAAAAGAAAAAGAAAATTTTGTCTCATCCAAAATTTGAAGAAAGTTAACATTTGTTAGGATAATTTAATTAGTTTTAGAATAATTTGTCCGATGAGGAATTTTAAAATCTTTAGTTGCCTATGCCAACGGAATAGTAATACCAGGTTTGCTTAACAATTGATCTTCAGTTTAGGGAATTGAACTTTCACTTAACACATAGTATGCATCTAGTTTCCAAGGAAACTTAGAAGTTTTGAAACTAAGCTCAGAATAAATAAAAAAACAATTCGGTGCCAGGGTAAAAAGAAACAAATAAGGCAACAATGTTTTGCCAGGGCAAGAAAAAAATTGAACTCTCCTATACCTTAGGGACAATAAGTTACTTGGGGCTTCGTGGTTTGCTCCCTCTTAGTTCTCAAGTCTAAAACTTTTGGGTATGAGTTGAAGAGAAAGCCTAGTGATATTTGGATTAACGTAGGGGTTCATGGTATGCTCCCTCTTATTTCTCACGCCAAACAATGTCACGAAGCAAACTTAAATTAATGCCAACTGAAACCCTTGGGAGGAATAAAAGAAAAAAAATTCTGAGTTTAGGTAGTAAAATTGACTAAGCGAGTAAAAGGATACTTGATGCATATTGCCCACACATCATGCACTCTTCATGCCCTTAGACTAGAGTTATATTGTTGCACTTGAATTTCCTATATGCTTGGCATTACTGCACCGAGTTGACTAAGGACAGAGCTAGGCCTAATTATGCTTGCTAGCACTTGTTGGCATTCCAACCAAAACTTTGTAGAGGTAATATTTTCAGCCTTTTGTTTTTATTTTAGCTTTCTTCCATTACTTGAGGATAAGTAATGAGCTAAGTTTGGGGGAGTGTTAGCTCCTCAAAAGTACTGATTTTCATGCCTATTTTACAATGCTTTTGATTGCTTTTGAGTTTATTTTGTTGCATTTAGTTTTTAATTTTGTGTATTTGCACAAGGAGTTAGGAATTTTGTCCATGACAATGTGAAGGGTTGTTTTGTTGGCCATTTTTGTAGTTTTGGCAGAACGGTTGGTAGAACACAACAACACATGAGGGAATGCCAGAGAGAATGCCAAGATTTTATTGGCACATATGGACCAAATATTGCCAAAGCACCGGTTGGCAAAGTAGAGGAATTTAATGCCCGACCAAGAAGCATTTGAACTCGAAAAAATAGGATCAGATCAGTACGCGAGAAAATAGCAGTTGGATAAACCTCCGAAAAAATAGCGGATAAAGCGTGCCAAGCTTGGTTAGCAGATTCATGCCAAGGTTGATTGACAGGGTAGCGACGTCGGAATGATGTCAGCTCCAACCTAATCAGCTCACATTCAAATCTGGATATATGATCACATCCATTATCCCTTGAGCATTCAAAATTCAAAATACAAGAGCTTATCCTAGTCTCCCTTGCACGCCTATTTAAAGACGATGGTGTGGGGGTGAAGGACTTTGGAGAGATTGAGTGATCCATCGACGACCGACTGCACCAAGGAGACGTGGTTCGACTTGCTTGACCGAGAGCTTAGACCTTGAAGGGCTGCATCGAGAGACCCCTTTCTCACCCATTCTCTTTCTTTAAGTTGTTTTTATTTTTAAATGACGATGTTTTTGCAAAACGTTGAAGGCTTTTGGTTTGATATCCTCACCATAAACTAATTTAATAGTTGGCGGGGGATATTTGCGTTGAACGCTATTTTTATGTTTAGTTTTTAATAATGATAATGCTTCTGCATCGCTTCCTTATCTGGCATGTTCTTTAATGTTTTATCAAAATTGTGCCAAGCAAAAGCTAGCATTGTTGGCTTATTGAACCTTAATATCTTAACAGACTCAAGGGGCAATGATCTGTTGCTAAAGACTAAGGCGAGATGCTTCGAAAGAAGATGGTCAAGTAGATGAGCTTACTTTTGAAGTGAATATACCCCTTAGGAGTATAGATTGGGACTTAATCAAATTGATTTATGAAAAAAAATATTCAATATAGAAATATAGAGGTTTTTACATGGTTAATTTCGAGCATCGACCATTGAAAGAGGCTTTGCCAACTTTGAATAAGCTTGTTAAATGATGCCAAGGCACTACATTATTAAAGACTAGCATGGAATCAGTAGCGTGAAAACCAGGCATCCCTTGCCAACTCTCATCACTCATTTTACACTCTCCTTGCCAACGTTGTTTTATTCTTATTTTATTTTTCTTTTAAATCATTTTCAACAACTCTCAAATCAAACAACTTTTTTTCCTTGACAAGTAAACTATCAGAGCATTCAAACTCTTGGCCAATCCATGTGGAGATGATACTCAACTCACTACTATATTACTTGTGGATCGTGTATACTTGCACGTAAAAGACTCAACCTTTGGAACTGTTTTAGTACTTTTCTAATACATTTTCTACCCCTTTGCCAAGAACTCATGCGAGTCAACAATCATGCAGGTTTGACTAAGCCAAGCCAAATAGTCGATGTAGTCGAACACTCATAAAAGAGATGACCAATAGATTATGGATGCGCTTTGCAAACTTCACAACTATTGTCTGATGCAAGGTGCCATCGCACCCTTTCTAGGTCCGTCAGAAGATTACCTCGAGCCAACAACCACAAAAATGATTTAATCCTTGGCAATCCTTTAAATCTTGCAATAATACGCCAAATTTATTTGTCGACATCCTCAGCCCGACCAACACAAATGTTGTATGCCAAGCGAACTGAGAAACAACGGTTAGCAGTTCACTTTCGGCCTGGTTTGTCCTCACCATTCGACATCAATGGGTGCTTAGTGGTGACCAGTCATAGACATATTGAATGGGGTAAAACATTCTCAATCTCGCTCCAATTCCAATTCCCATCATTAGCAACCATAGAAGAAACTGAAGTGAAGTGGGAACCAATCATACCTGTAGGATCAACAACCATGACGAGTAAAGGACCTACATCACCCAACCAAGAGTCCCTCCAGAAATCAACATTATCACCATTTCCGGCATTCCAAACAATGCCATCTTGAATATCATTCCATACTAAGCTGACACCTTTATACAAAAGTGAACAATTTCTCCTATCCAAAGAAGAGGGGAGGTCATACATCCACCTATATTTGCTTCGGAGCACCCGAACCCAAAGCTGATTAGAATTATAAATTAAATTAAACATAACTTTCATCAAGAAAGCCATGTTTTGGCATTCTAATTTCTTGAAGTCGAGCCCCCTTCATCGTTTCTTTACACACCTCAAACCATTTCACAAGCGGAATACCACCCTTCGTAGCCAAATGGCCCCAGACAAACATTCTTATAAGCTTTTCTATTTCTTCGCAAGTGTCTTTCGGCAACAAGGTTGTTTGCATAGCATAGAACGGAATAGACAATAGAACAGACTTCACAAGAGTTATATGACCAGCATATAACAGACTTTTGGCTTTCCAACCAGACAATCTATCCCTGACCTTTTGCACTAGATAATGGTAAGACGCCAGTACTGACCGCACCACTTCACACTGATCATGAGATGGCTCCTCAAATAACAATAAATCATCCATAAAAAATAGATGGGAGATTTATGGTCCTAATTGATGAGTCTAATCAGTTTCCAACCCTCATCACCAATAGATGCTCTAATCTCATGAGCTAAATGTTCCATACATCGGACAAACAGATACGGTGATAAAGGATCACCTTGCCAAATCCCAATCGAAGGCCTAAAAGTATTTGGCATCTCCCCATTCCATAACACCTACATAGACAGCGATGAAACACAACACATAATCAAGGTAATAAGAGTATCAGGCAGGCCAATGTTACGAAGAGTATCCTCAATGAAAGTCCACTCCAATTTATTATAAGCCTTCTCCAAATCAATTTTAATGGTCATCCAACCTTTCTTACCCTTCCCGCTTCGCATAGAATGTATTACCTCATAGGCAATCACAATATTATATGTGATCGATCTACCCGAAACAAAGCTAGTATGGTTACTAGACACTCAATTAGATATGAAAGGTTTTAATCGATTGACAATCATCTTAGTCACCACCTTGTAGAGGACAGAATATAAACTAATGGGCCAAAATTGGCTCATATGTTTCGGGGAGGAGACTTTTGGCAGAAGCACTAGTAAAGTAAGATTAAGATAAGCCAGCAACGGATCACCATTAAAAATACGTTTGATCAAATGAAAAACACTATCACCCATCGTAGACCAATTCCGTTGGAAGAAAAGAGCATGAAAGCCATCAACTCTCGAAGCTTTCAGAGGGTCCATACTCCGAATCACTTGCTCAATTTCATCATTGTTAATTGGCCACGTAATCTCCTTATAAGTCTCATGCGATAATGAAGCAAAGCGGCCTCTTATCTCATAATTCTCAAGAGTCGAACCCATACTAGTAAATAAGCCCCTATAGTAATCGACTGCCATAGACATAAGGACATCACGGCCAGAACACCACGCCCCATTCGCATCCTTGAGCGAAATAATTGAGTTGCGACGGTGACGCTGCATAGCACTAGCGTGAAAAAATCAACTATTGCAGTCTTCAAAATGAATCCAACGACTGTGAGATTTTTGGAACCATAGACTCTCTTCATGGGACAGCACAATCTCAAGTTCAGCTCTTAATTCTTTTTTTCCAAATTGACAAGAAAATTTGAATGACCTTTCTGGAGGGCACGATCAATTCCCTGAATTCGTGCTATGAGAGCTTTCTTCTTCTTGCCGATATGACCATAAATATTTAGATTCCAATCTGAAAGCTCAGACTGCAATATATTCAAATTGTCGAACCAATAGGTCTAACACGTCCATGGACAAATTTATTTGACACCTATTATATTTCAACCTCAAACAAATCATTCCATGACACTCATATGCCACCACTAAACCCGTGCGCCTCCACGCGGAAAGAATTAGCAAAACCAAGTTTTTGAAAAAAATTATCAGCTCACATTCCACTCACACGAGTCTCCATTAAAATAGCAATATGTGGTTGTGAAATCCTACAAAAATTCTTGAAATAACGTCAAAAAGGGGTGCTTGCAGCACCGTAGCAGTTCCAAAATAAGACTTTGATCATTATAAAATAAAATAGAAGAAGAGAGACCATCCACACAGTTAAGTATCCACCTCAAATGCAAGGTTGTCCATAATGACCATGTCATCTATACTTACATCCCCAAGAACAGCCCCAGATGGTGACTTCAAGACTGTAGTCCCCGGCGTATTTTCCTTGTTTGCCTCATGTAAAATGCCCCATGGTGGTGCTGGTTGTGGTGAGAGACGAATGAGATCGTTGGATTGAATCCAATCTGCTAGTATAGGTCGTGGTGGTACTTGAAACCCTGCTTTTTTTGGATTTTAAGCTCGTACGAACCTTAGAAGCTTTCTTGGAATTTCTATGTGATGTACGAACTCAAAATAGAATTTGGTTTATCGGTTGCCCGATACTTATCCTGAATAACCATAGCCGAGTGGTTCTCGGTTGCCTTCAAACACACCTACTCAGTGGCTGCATCCTGAGTAACCCCAATAGACACCACATTAATAATATTGGAAGGACCATCTTGATGCATAGACGTAACACCCCTTTTCCGGCCAGGTAGAGAATCGGGCGGATTATGTTGTCGATGTACGATACAATGATCAATATAATATTATTTTTCAATATTTAGAGATTTGACGAAATAATGACAATGCAATGAAGTCGATAATTCGATACTATGCTATAATTTTCATTTTATGACCAATTTAACTTTTTACGACGTTTAGGGACTAAACTATAATTCCTATAAATTAGAGGTTCTTTACTAAAATTAACCTTACCGACAAGATATCCAGTATGTATACAATAAACATGTAAATTCTCATACCAATCGAAAGTCGGTTACTTAGTCAATTAGACCAACTACCAAAATAGTGATTGTTCTGGAAATTTACAAACTGGGTTCAGTGGCATTTAATTGAATTGCATGTATTGGTACCGGTACTCGGGAAGGCCTCACCGGTATGTCTGTGTCATGACCGGTAATACCGTTAGGTTCGGTGAACTCGTACCGGTACAGGGTTTATTCGTATCGATACGCGATGCTCAATTTATAATTTTAGAAATTTCAGTAACGATTTCTCGTACTAGTACACTGGCACACCTCATGGCGTAGCAGAAAAATTATCCGGCGATTACCACCAAAGATCTATGTACGAGCAACAAATTGGGGTGAATAAGGGTGAAGAATTAAATGTTTAAAATCTGGAATTCTGAATTTGGAGGAGATAGATATACAATCATGGTTCCACGATGTCGATTCTTAAGTCGCAACGATAACGCTCTGACCTCTACGTAGTTCACCCAATTGAAACGAGCATATAAAACTCTCCAAACTATATAGAAGGGAATGAGCATATAAAAATTCTCTAAACTATTTAGAAAGTTTTTCCCAAAACGCATTAAGGACTGCGAGATCTTTCATGCCTTTATATAGCCTTTGTAATCTTAATTCAACTCATATTAAGATTTCAATATATATATATTAAATATATATAATCCTAATTTAACTTTAATTAGGATTTCAATATATATACTAAATATATACAATCTCAATTATATATAAATATATTAAATATATATAATCTCAATTCAACTTTAATTAGGATTTCAATATATATATATATATATATATATATATATATATATAATATATATATATTAATTTAATTAAATCTGTGTACAACAAATTTGAACATATATAATTTGTTTAATATATCCTCATTTCAACTGTGGGCGTTACTCTGTAGGTTCATGTAACGTTAGTAGTAAATATTAGAACATTTTTAATATTACAAACAATGAGTGACATCTAGCAATATGTCATTGTCACCTAAGTTACAAGAAATCATTATTCGACATAACCTCTTCATGATTAACTCTTTTCATATATTACATCCTTTTGTCCTTATATCTAGATTGGACACAAGTCAAGGAATAGTCACACTTATATAGCTCATCTAATATTTCTTGATATCTTGAGTAGACTATTATAAAAGAATAACTATGATATCTCATATCAACCTATTCGAGCATGGTCATGTATTTCTAGTCTCACTCAATCAAGTGGCCTACGATATTACTCCTATTATGTGGAAGGGACAAATCCTATCTTGATCAACCATATCCCACTACATAGATTGTGACATATCCAATATCAGTCTTTATAGTGTAGTCAGTTACGGCACATGTTTGATCGTATCAAAATATGACACTCACGATGTTGAAATAATGATGATCTCAAGTTTGAGGATCATACATGTAGTTATCACTATGAGCAATGTTGTGACTGTCACATAATAATCCAAGAAACATGCTCATAGCGAGTCAGTCTAGTATGTCGTTCTCTAACACATATTTATGTATTGATTTTGACATCTCTATGTCAATGACAACATTTTGTCATCAATCAACTACATATTAGTCTTAATGCATTATTGTTGTCCATTCCCACAAACATTTAAGAATAACCATATTATTCTAAGGACTTCATTATAATTCAGTTTATTCATGCACGCATAATTGTAACTGAAAATAATAATGGTAATGCCTTTTTATGAATAAATAAGGTAAAAACAAATATCATTTATAATCATCTTATGATTGGTCTTTGGGCATACTCTAACACTAACATTTCAAGCATCTAGATTCGGTACGCCATATACTTGTATCAAAAACTCTTTGTTATCCCAAAATTCCAGTGTCCAATTTTCATACCGATTCACCTCTATATGTATTGGTACGCCTTAACAGCTATGACCAATAATGCACAAACATATTGATACGCCATCACCTGTATCAATATGCCCTACATTGTAATTACAAATTATAAATGGTTTTTATGCATTTTGACTGATCAATCAGTGTCCAAATTCCTTGAAATTTTACAAGCAAGATTAATTAGTATCTACTAGCATGCCAAATTTCATAGCTATATGAATCCATTTACTAGGATTTTACATTTTTAAGCCAAATAGGCATATTTTACCAACATTAGGCATATTCAGTAGGGTTAATTTAAGCCTTTAACCATAGACAAGTCATACATAACATGTATACAACAAAATGGTCAAATATGACTCGTCTAACTATTATGCCACTATACTAGGAGTTTGTAGGGTCGATAAACATTACTCTAGGGATTGTTGTGACTTGCTAGAAACCTTCAATACCCTCGATCTCGCTAAAACAACTTCTTTAGCCTGCAATGCATGAAAGAAAATACATTAAGCACACTTTGCCTGGTGAGGTAGTCGTAAACAATTTCAATCATAATATTATGCAATCCATATCATGTTTTAACAATAACAATGTTATGTATTATGTTTAAAAGCATATTTAACTTATATCAACGATATTCCTTGGATCGTTTAAGATAATGGATACGCAAATTCCGGCGCCTCGTCAAATCAATAAATGGTCTAGTCTGTTCACCTCGCCAATTGACCAATAACACAAACTTCCCTCCGTCTTGCCACAATAAAGGTCTTAGCCCAAGGACCGTAGTCCACCCATACAAATGGGCTCATGAATTCTATGGCATGCCAATTGTATCCAATTTCCTTTCAATTCCAGAGTTCAATAACAATAACGATGTTATGGCAATCGATGGTAATAACAGTGACAATATCAATGTCAATGATCAATGTCTCTATATTCCAATGCTTCAGTGATGTAAATGAAAATAGCAATTTTTCTATGAACAATATTTCAATGCAATAGCTTACCGATGCTTACCAATATAGTCTCCAAAAAGATTCGATGCAATATCCTTAGACAAAAGTGTTAGCTATGAAATATACAATAACAATGAACTGGGAAAAGTACCTAGTCTATTCCCGAGACTCTGACTACACTTACCTAGCTTTCCGAAGCTCCTACGGCTCTCGGATAATCACTCCCTTATTCTTATCCTTTGATGGAGGTAGTAGCTCTTCCTTCTCCAACTCTTGAGCTAGGTAGAAACAATAGAAAGTGTTATAATCAATATAACAATATCAAAATTGATATCTAAGCTTAAAATAGCTATTAGCTATTAGATTTCCATGGATTAAGGTGTTCAATAGCTTCAACTTAAAATTAAACATTCAATGTCCATGGAATCAAACAATATATTGGGGGCTTTAGCTTACCAAACCGATGACTATTCAGTGGAATCTATAGATCTAAGAAATCTTAAGGTTAAGCTCCAATGGTGATGCTTGCTTACAAGGAAGAAGATGATGACTAAGATGTTTGCTCCTTTCCTAATCGAGTAAGTTTTCTAAACTTCTTCTTATTTCCTAATTTAGTTTTTAATTGTCAAAAGCTTTCCTTCAAGTGAAGGAAGGTATTTTGAGCACTCCACGCAATGGGTGATGAGGCTTGGGATGGGCCAATTACAAGGTTGGTCCCTCAACTCCCCAAACTTTACACTTTTACCCCCAAACTTTCAATTTTTGCAATTTAGTCACTACTAGAATTTTCAATGTATTCAATAAGGTCCTTAATCAATAATTTGACTCAATTAAAGTCCACTATCAATGTAATTGACCACACGGTCAAAGTTAATACAATATTTGGACCTTTCTAGTATAGGGTTTTCGATCGTCAGAACTCAATTTTGACTACACCAGTTTTTGGGATGTTACAATAGACATCACAGAAGATTTGTTAGTTGTACGATCATATTTTGCCTCCATCGTAACATTCCTTTTACCAATTGCAGAACGAAAGGCCGACTTTTTTCTCACAACTTGATCAGAGTGACCAATTCCTTTCCCAATGTTAGCTTCAGCTAACACCTCCATATCCTCTTCATTATCCTGAGCGAGACCTTCCCCAGTATCTCAAAGGATGTCAAAACGAGAATCACTAGAACCATTTGCATCAGTTCTTTTAGACGATGCAGAACAGGAACCTCTTCTCTGCCTAGTCTATTGTTCTTAGCCATCATCCACAGTCCAAATAACGAATCACTCTCCCTCTTATTCGCCATCTCCAATCTACCTATAGTTGCAGCAACCTCCCCCTCGGTAGGTTTAGCCTTATCCAACCCAAAAATAGCTTGCTCATAGCCATAAACACCGCAACAGAAACAAATATTCTGAAGACTCTCGCATTCAAGCTGTTGATACACACCATCCAACTTGATACATAGAATCCATGGCTTATGTAAGTCAACCAATACAGGCAGTCTAGCAAATTTGCCTCTTTCCCCAGCCAATGTATTATAATCTACCTTAAGGACTTTTCCTATCACTGCTCCAATACGTCGGAACACATCCTTAGAGTAATAGATAAAGGGGAGTCCTGGCAAACGAACCCACACCATCACCTTAGACGTATAGCCATCTGAGGTAGTAAAAGAGCAACTCCATGGCTGAACGGTTAGGTAGTTCCCAAATATTGTCCAACACCCTCCCGTAAGAACATGGATATAGTCATAATCACGTTCAAACATGATTACAAAGTAATCATTTTTCAAATCAACAATGTGGAACTTACCTTGTAATTGCAACATAGCATGAACACGATTCATGAGAGCCCTATACCCAATGAATCGCCCAAGCATTCTTACTATAATAGACTTCCTCATGCTATGCTCAATTTGCTCGTGGACCTTGGTCGAGAAGTTGATCTCCAGGTAAGGACCACTCATATTCACTATAACATCCTTATCGTTAACAATTATCTCCTCACGGCGGAACTCTCTCTCATCAGTTTCATCATTCGTAATAGATGAGCCCCGAACCAGATCAGCATAGGAACGTCGTCCACCATTATTAGCAGTAGTCTGTTCACTCTAACCTACTCCAGGCATTGTTCCATTAGAACCATTCAAAGCATCAGCCATGGCAACGTCAATGTTAACTCCTCAAAAGTTGTACTTTATATGCATATATTTCCTTGATATTGCCTGACTTTAGGTATATATTAGTATAGTTTGCTAGTAGTTTCATGCATTTGCATCTAGGAGTTGAGGAATGTATAGTTTTTATTGCCAGAGTGAAGGGGTGTTTTCTTGTCGTGGTGTGCAAGATCGGCAAGACTAGAGCAAGTGGACACATGAGGGAAATGTCGAGCGTAGCTGGAAAAAGCAGAAGTAGAATGTCAAGCTTGGATGGCAAAAGAATGAAGGTCGATGCCCGGAAAATAGCCCCGAGTTAGAACCAGGTCAGCCCCAATTTCATGAAGTTAGAACGCACCATCACCGAAATTTGTGGCAACAAACACTTAGAGTTCCTCGTGCCTATATAAAGGAATTCAAGAATGAGCTGGGAGGGGAAGGTGTGCCGCGAGGAGAAGAGAATGGTAGAAGCATTCCAAGGTTCGATTGGGCAGTTTTGCCGAGAGCTCTGGATCCATTGAGGGGTTGCATCGAAAGATATCCTTCTTTAGTTCATTTCTCTTAAAAATATTTTTGGTTTCGTGGGGATGATTACAAAACGATGATTTTTTGTTGGTTTCCCCAGCCATGAATTAGTCTTTTCATTTGGCTAGGGGTGTTTGCGATGAACGCTTAGTATTTTTAGTTTCAAGTAATTTAATGCTTTGGCTTTATTGTCTATTTTGCATATGCTTAATATTACTACATTTGATGTCATACAACAGTTGGCATTGAATGTTTATTATCCCCTAATATCTTAACAAACTTAGGAGATAAGGATTAATTTTCAAATACTAATAAGAGAAACTTCGACGAAAGATATTCAAGTAGACGAACTTACACTTGAAGTAAATCTACCCATTAGGAGTATAGATTGAATTTTCACCAAGTTAATTGTTTGAAAACTCGTTATAGACATATAGGTGTTAAAAGTCATAAACTTGGGGTACTGCCATCGACAGAGGCAATACTACTTAAATTCCACTTGGCAATAAAACCAAAGTTTAACGTTACTAGTTGTTGCCCTCGCTAGCGTGAAATCCAAACATCCCTTGCCAAGCCTACCAATCATCATTGCATCGTTTGTTTGCCAACTTACTCGGATCTTCATTTAAGTTTTCTTAAACATTTTAATTAAATCATAAATCAATTGTCATCAACTTTATTTTAAATTCACAAGTATTAATTGTGGCATTTAATTTCTGGACAATCTATGTGGAGATGATACTCTCTCACTACTATATTATTTGTTGACTGTGTACACTTGCACGTAAAAAAAATATTCTTGACTTTAATTACTTGAATAATTACGCAGAATACTTAATCTTTTGTCAGACAATATTTCGTCAACAATCAACATTGACCATCGAATTATCATCCATCACTTGGTAATCACCCTCACCAACGTGGACAACATTCACAGTATCTACTTTCTCTTTGACCCTCTTCGTATCCTTTTGCTCCTCCAAACTTAGAGAGCTCCCGGACCATTCCAATGACGGTGGTAACGCCACCTGAATGTTCTCAACCATCGTAGCATGACCTGAGCCATCCACCTGAATAAAACCGGTCACCTCACCAAGGCTACCGTCGGCAGGATTCGAGAGAGAAACACTAGGGTTAGACATACGTGTTGACTTTTTATTTAAAGATTTCAATTTTAATTATAGATCATAGTGTAACATATGTTGTCTTTCATAGTACTTATATATAAAAAAGGTGAAGCCAAAAATAATGAAGACTATCGAACTGCTAAAAGTCAATAGCACAAGAAAAATTACAGTTTTAGTTCATTATCGTGACTATTTTAAAGATAATATCTAACGATTTTTAAAAAATAAATATCAAATTAATATAATGTAAATATTAGTTTTATATAAAAGTTGAAATATTTTAAATATGAATCTAAATTTAAGATTGTCAATATCAAATCGATGAACATATCGTTTCTTTTATGTACTGGAATAGTTACACAAAGCAAATATGAGTCCATAAAAATCAACACACCCCTCGTTCAAAAACAAACTAAGAACAAGAGGCATCTGACAATAACAAAGGAAAAATTTCTGCAGGGGGTTGCATATGAAACAACTCTCCCACAACAAGACCCCTAACCATACCAGCAAGGTCATCGGCAACTTTGTTTGCCTTGCGACCAATCTGTGCGATCCGAACATTCCAGCTACGACTTAACAAACCACGTACCCGATCAACAAGACCACAGTACAATAAATCCAAAGACTCTCCCTTCATAATTTGGGCCGTCATTCGATTGTTTGGTTCAAGCTCAACATTCTGATGACCAAGACGCCATGCATGCATAAGTGCATCATGCGCAGCCTACAACTCTGCAACAAGGACCGTACACGATCCCAAGCTTCTCGAGGCACCAAACAACCAAGCTCCAGCATCATCACGCAACACCACTCCTACAACAGCCATGTTCGACTACCCCTCACGGCGCCATCGGTGTTTGCCTTTATCCAACCACGGGGAGGTGCCCTCCATCTCACAGTCGATCTAGTGTCGTGCATAAGCATCGTCCGTTGCAACTCAGCCCTCTGGATCTCGTGTCATAAACGTCTACAATAGGCCACTACATAACTCTGGCATTCACTACTACCTGAGAACACCCTTGAGCACCATTGCTTCCATAAACCCCATAACAAAAGTGCAAACATGCTCGACCAGCCTACTCTCATCGCCTGAAACGATCCTCTTTCACGCAAATTCCCTATGAGCCATGATTCAAAAGGCATAGTGAAAAAATCATGTTGTTTTGCTGGTCGAACCACCCTTTGCCAAGCTTGTCAAGCCTGCTCACAATGCTGCAATATGTGTTCCAAGTTTTCATCCCCCCAGGAACATATTGTGTTGGGTCACGCCGGTACACCCCATGGTGCAGCGAAAAAATTATCTGGCGAACACCACCAGAGATCTATGTACGAGGAACAAATCGAGGTGTATAATGGTGAAGAATTACCTATTTTAAAATCTGGAATTCTTAATTTGGAGGAGATGGATATCCAATCATAAATCCACGATGTCGATTCTTAAGCCGCAACGATAACGCTCCGACCTCTACATAGTTCACCTAGTTGAAACGAGCATATAAAACTCTCTAAATTATTTGAAAGGGAACGAGCATATAAAAATTCTCTAAACTATTTAAAAAGGTTTTTCACCAAAAAGCATTAATGACGGTTAGATCTCTTATGCCTTTATAAAGCCTTTGTAATCCTAATTCAACTCATATTAGGATTCTAATATTTATATTAAATATATATAATCCCAATTTAACTTTAATTGTAATTTTAATATATATATATTAAATATATATAATCCCAATTTAACATTAATTAGGATTTTAATATATATTAAATATATATATAATCTCAATTCAACTTAATAAGGATTTCAATATATATATATAATCTCAATTCAACTTAATTAGGATTTTAATATATATATTAAATATATATAATCTCAATTCAAATTTAATTAGGATTTCAATATATATATATATATATATATATATATATATATATTAAATAAATATAATTCCAATTCAACTTAATTAGGATTTCAATATATATAAGTTGATTTAAATCGAATTATATTATTTATATATTAAAAGAACCATAATTACAATAATTATTTTTCTTTTAATATTTACCCAATAGTTAAATTATATATATTTGATATATATAATTTAACTAAATCTGTGTACAACAAATTTGTACATATATAATTCGTTTAATATATGCTCATTCCAACCCTGGGTGTGACCTTGTAGGTTCATGTAAAGTTAGTAGTAAATATTAGAACATTTCTAATTTTACAAACAATAAGTGACATCTAGCAATATGTCATTGTCACCTAAGTTACAAGAAATCATGATTCAACATAACCTTTTTCGTGATTAACTCTTTTTCATGTATTGCATCCTTTTGTCTTTTATATATATATTGGACACTAGTTATGGAACAGTCACACTTGTATAGTCCATCTATTATTTCTTGATATCTTGAGTAGACTATTATAAACGAATAACTATGATATCTCATATCAACTAATTCGAACATGGTCATCCATTTCTAGTCTCACTCAATCAAGTGGCCTGCGATATTACTCCTATTAAGTAGGAGGGAAAAATCTTATATTGATCAACCATATCCCACTACATATATTGTGACATATCCAATATCAGTCTTTATAGTGTAGTCAGTTACGACACACGTTTGATTGTATCAAAATATATCACTCACGATGTTGAAATAATGATGGTCTCAAGTTTGAGGATCATACATGTAGTTATCAATATGAGCAATGTTGTGACTGTCACATAATAATCCAAGAAACATGCTCATAACGAGTTAGTCTAGTATGTCGTTCTCTAACACATACTTATGTGTTAATTTTGACATCTCTATGTCAATGACAATACTTTGTCATCAATCAACTACATATTAGTCTTAATGCATTATTGTTATTCATTCCCACAATAATACTTGACTAAGGACATTTAAGAATAAGTATATTATTTTAAGGAATTTATTATAATTTAATTTATTTATGCACACAGAATTGTAACTAAAAATAATAATGACAATGCCTCTTTATGAATAAACAAGGTAAAAAATGTCATTTACAATCATCTTATGATTGGTCTTTGGGCATACTCTAACAATCTCCCACTAGCACTAGGACCAGTCACTCATGTATCTAATACCAATTGACTTAGTGTGACGATCATGCTTCTGTTGCGTCAGAGGCTTTGTTAGTGGATCGACAATGTTATCATCTGTTGGTACTCTGCATATTTCCACATCTCCTCGATCTATGATTTCTCGAATGAGATGGTAATGCCTAAGTATGTGTTTGGATCGTTTGTGAGATCTGGGTTCTTTTTGCTGGTGTGATAGCTCCGTTGTTATCACAACGTAGATATATAGCATTCAAAATGCTCGGCACAACCCCTAGTTCATATATGAACTTCTTGATCCTAACACCCTTTTTTGCAGCACCGCATGCTACAATATACTCGGCTTGTGTTGTAGAATCGGCTATTGTATCTTGCTTTGAACCTTTCCAGCTCACAATGCCTCCATTAAGGTAGAACACAAAACCTGATTACTATCGTGAATCATCCTTATCAGTTTGAAAGCTGAAATAAGTATAACCTTTTATACTTAGCTTTTCCTCACCTCCATATATAAGGAATGTATCCTTAGTTCTTCTTAAGTACTCAAGGATGTTTTTAACTGCGACCCAGTGACCTTCACCGAGATCTACCAGGTATCGACTTTTCATACTTAAAGCGTACGATAAATTTGGACGAGTACATAACATGACATACATGATAGATCCAATTGCTGAAGCATATGGAATCTTACGCGTTCTCTCTCTTTCTTGCGGTGTTGAAGGACACATTTCCTTCGAGAGTGAAATTTCATGTCTCATAGGTAAGAACAACTTTTGGATTCTTTCATTCTGAATCTTTTCAGTACTTCTTCTATCTATATAGATCTTGACTCCTAATATTTATGTTGCCTCACCCGAGTCTTTCATAGAAAAATATTTTCCTAACCAAGTTTTTACAGACTGTAAGCTAGATATGTCATTTTTTATTATCAGTATGTCATCCACATACAGTACTAAGAATATGATAGTGCTCCTACTGATTTTCTTGAAAACACATAACTCGTCTTCATTTTTTATAAAATCAACTCTTTGATTGTATCGTTAAAACAAAGATTTCAACTTCAAGAAGCTTGCTTCAATCCATAAATGGACCTTTGTAGCTTGCATATTTTCAGCATCTTTTGGATCGACAAAACTTTCAGGTTGTGTCATGTACACATCCTCATCTAGTTTTCCATTTAGGAAAGTGATTTTAACATCCATTTGCCATATCTCATAATCATAAAATGCAAATATCGCAAGTAAGATCTGGATGGATTTAAACATAGCAACGGGTGAAAAAGTTTTATAATAGTCTATACCATGAATTTGACTAAAACCCTTAGCTACTAATCGCACTTTGTATGTTTGTACATTACCATTCATGTCGGTTTTCTTTTTGAAAACTCATTTGCACCCTATGGGCTTAACCCTTAGATGTGGGTCAACTAAGGTCCAAACTTGATTTTCTGACATGGAATCCATCTCGAATTTCATGGCCTCTAGCCATTTCTCATAGTCTGGGCTTGTCACAACTTATTGATAAATCATAGGCTCAACTTGGTCCATTAAGAGGGCATCACCATGCAATGTGACAAGAAATCTATATTTCTCAGGCGTATTGCATTCTCTCAAAGATCTTCGTAGTGATTGTGTTTCCAAAATTGTTGAATGTTCCTCAACAACTTGTGGAACTTTTTATTGTTCAATCTCTTGTTCAATGATATGTGGTTGATCTCGAATTTCATTGAGTTCAATATTTCTCTCACTTCCTTTTCGGAAAACAAATTATCTTTCTAGGAAGATTCATGTTTGAGTATCTTTCTAGGAAGATTCATGTTTGAGCAACAAACACTTTGTTCTCGGTAGGATTGAAGAAATAATATCCTTTAGTTTCTTTAGGATAACCCACAAAATTACATTTATTAGATTTAGGTTCGAGCTTTGTAGTCAGCTTATGTTTAACATAAGCTTCTCATCCCCAAATTTTCATAAAAGACATACTAGGACATTTCCCAGTCCATATCTCATATGGTGTCTTTTGAACTGATTTAGATGGAACACGGTTTAGCGTGAAAGCAACTATTTTTTAGTGCATGTCCAAAAAGAAACTAGAAGATCAATGTGACTCATCATTGATCGAACTATGTCTAACAGTGTTCGATTTCTTCCTTTTGAAAACCACATTCCATTGTGGAGTACCAGGAGGTGTGAGACAATCCCACATTCCTTAAAAAGGTCACCAAACTCTAAGCTTAAGTATTATCCTCGTCGATCTGATCGAAGAGCCTTAATGTTTTTTCTAGTTGGTTTTGTACTTCATTTTTAAATTCCTTGAACTTTTCAAGGGCTTCATATTTATGATGCATTAGGTAAATGAACCCATATCTACTGAAGTCGTCTGTGAAAGTAATGAAGTATTGAAAACCTTCTTCTGGCTTGTGTATTCATTGGTCCACATACATCACTATGTATTAATCCCAATAAATCACTTGCTCGCTCACTTTTACCATTAAAAGGAGCTTTGGTCATCTTTCCCAAAAAGCAAGGCTCGCATACATCAAGTTGTTCAAAAACAAATGAATCCAAAAATCTATCTCTATGAAGTTTTGAAATACGTTTTTCACTTATGTGATCCAAGTGACAATGCCAAAGATGAGTTTGATTAGAGTCATTTTTTTTTATCTTTTCTTATTTATGTTGTAAATGGAATTCTCTGATCCAAAATATAGTGGTCATCTATTAATTGTGTCACACCATAGAAAACATTATCAAGATAAAAAAATAACAATTATTCTTAATAATTATCTCAAAATCAATCTTGTCTAAACAAGAAATCGAAATGATGCTTTTAGTAAAACTAGACACAAAATAACAATCCTCTAAACATAAATTAAGTCTACTAGGCAACGATAAAGTATATGTTCATATAGCTACTGCAGCAACTCTTGCTCCATTACTAACTCGTAGGTCCACCTCTCCTTTTCTCAGATTTCTACTCTTTTGTAGTCTTTATACAAATATACAAATATGAGAACCACAATCGGTATCCAATACCAAAGAAGTAGGTGTTGATAAATTAATATCTATAACATAAATATTCGAGGCGGACGCTCCGCTTTCATTTTCCTTCTTGACTTTTTCAAGATAAATAGGGAAGTTCCTTTTACGATGACATGTCTTATTACAGTGGAAACATTTTCCTTCGAGTGACCAGTCAATGTAGTTTACGTCGTTCAACTTGTCCTTCTCAAGGACCGATCACAATGATAACAAATTTATATTTGCCATAATAAGTCTACAATAATAAAATATAAATTTTGAGTACGTTTACCAAGTTTGTTTATAAAAGGTCTTTATACTCCCACTATTTTTATTAAAATTAATAATCCTCAAATATTAATGTCAAAAATACTTTTTGTAAAGTTTTTCAGGTGGGCAAGGATCCAAATTTCACATTTTCTTAAGTCACCTTTGGCTTTTCTCTTAAGATTATGGTCTATATAGGTAAGCAACACTTTCTAATTACATCTCATGTAACTCCTTTATTTGGTGAACAACTCTTGTTCATAATCATCTTATGATTATCCAAATAATTAACTTTTAGGTTTTCGAATCATATTAGAGTAACCTAGTTAAGTCTTTAACCAATATTACAACCAACGAATATCACTTGCTTATTCTTCGCGTTTAGCCAAGATAGATAGAAGTACCTCGCTTTAGCAAAACCTACATTGTATCGATCTAGACTTTAACGAGGGTTAATATTGGGAAACAATAAAAGACTTAATATTTTATCGAGGGGTTTTGTGAATATTATCTCACCATTTAACATTTAATCTTATCAATTAACTAGCATGCATCTCATACATTCATTTTATCACATACATAAAAGGCAGTAAATATAAGAGCAATCGTTATAGCTCATATCCTAAGGTGGCTCATCCCAAGCCAATGGGAGAACCAAATTATTCTAAGGATAAAATACTTCCCAAGCATCTTTTTGTCAGCCCATACTTCTGTTCCTCTCATTCATGCTTCTTCGTATAGATTACAATTTTAGAAACTCGTTTTACATACGAGAGAGTAAAATGAGAAGAGAATTACAATAGAAGTAAAGAAAGGCGCGACACACATTTCGTATTTATAGAAAATTATAAATAAAACTAAATGGGCTATTGGGCTATAACTATACACTCCAAACATCATGTATAACAAACATAATAACGACGCGGGTTGTTATTAAGGTCTTACCAGATTTTTCCTATGCAAGGGTCAAGCCCCTTGCGGGGTTTTAAGAGGGCGGATCCCCTTACGAGGTTCCAGTCAATGGCGAGAATTTTTTTTAAGATCAGCATCTTAATTGTTGTGTAAAAACCTCACGATTTGATAACATTTATCAATATTATCGCAATTTTCAAGATTTTAAAATCAACGAGGTTTTTACTGGAAAAAAAATCTTGTTACTTTCTCACGCGAAATCTATAGACTAATCATTAGTCTAATATATAACTATAACTCACGCATGTTAACATTTAACATCTAAAACCCTAAAACTTCATATTGAATATGTTAACAATTAACAAATAATATTTCAAACCTTATCGACAAAGATTTTGATGATTAACTCTTAATCATCTATCTTAGGAACATCTTTTAACTGGATTAACAGATTAACTGTAATTGAATAAATTTGCTCGTACTAATATCATATATTCGCTAAATAAATCAAAAAATAACATATATCTCATACAATTACATCACCCAAGTAATTAAAACCCGAGTCTGTATCATGCAAGTGGCTCTAATATCACAGTTGAGTCACGCTGGTACACCTCATGGCGCAGCAGAAAAATTATTCGACGATCACCCCAGAGATCCATGTACGAAGAACAAATTGAGGTGTATAATGGTGAAGGATTACCTGTTTAAAATCTAGAATTCTAAATTTGGAGGAGATGGATATCCAATCACGATTTCACGATGTCGATTCTTAAGACGCAACGATAACACTCCGACCTCTACGTAGTTCATCCAGTTGAAATGAGCATATAAAACTCTCTAAACTATTTAGAAGGGAACGAGCCTATAAAAACTCTCTAAACTATTTCGAAAGGTTTTTTTTACCAAAAAGCATTAATGACTGCTAGATCTCTTATGCCTTTATATATCCTTTGTAATCCTAATTCAACTCATATTAGGATTTCAATATATATGATCCCAATTTAACTTTAATTAGGATTTCAATATATATATATTAAATACATATATTCTCAATTTAACTTTAATTAGGATTTTAATATATATATATATATATATTAAATATATATATAATCTCAACTCAACTTAATTAGGAATTTAATATATATATATATATATATATTAAATATATATAATCTCAATTCAACTTTAATTAGGATTTCAATATATATATATTAAATATATATAATTTCAATTCAACTTAATTAGGATTTCAATATATATATATATATATATATATATATATTGATTTAATCGAATTATATTATTTATATATTAAAAGAGTCATAATTACAATAATTATTTTTCTTTTAATATTTACTCAATAGTTAAATTATATATATCAAATATTTATTAATTTAACTAAATCTCTGTACAACAAATTTGTACATATATAATTCGTTTAATATATGTTCATTTTAACCGTGTTCATGTAACGTTAGTAGTAAATATTAGAATATTTTTAATATTACAAACAATAAGTGACATCTAGCAATATGTCATTGTCACCTAAGTTACAAGAAATCATGATTCGACATAACCTTTTTCGTGAGTAACTCTTTTTCATGCATTACATCCTTTTGTCCTTTATATCTAGATTGGACACAAGTCATGGAACAGTCACACTTGTATAGTCCATATATTATTTTTTGATATCTTGACTAGACTATTATAAACGAATAATTATGATATCTCATATCAACTTATTCGAGCATGACCATGCTTTTCTAGTCTCACTCAATCATGTGGCCTACGATATTACTCATGTTATGTAGGATGGACAAATATTATCTTGATCAACCATATCCCACTACATAGATTGTGATATATCCAATATCAGTCTTTATAATGTAGTTAGTTACGACACACGTTTGACTGTATTAAAATATGCCACTCACGATGTTGAAATAATGATGACCTCAAGTCTGAGGATCATACATGTAGTTATCAGTATGAACAATGTTGTGACTGTCACATAATAATCCAAGAAACATGCTCATAGCGGGTTAGTCCAGTATATCATTTTCTAACACATACTTATGTATTGATTTTGACATCTCCATGTTAATGACAACAATTTTTCATCAATCAACTACATATTAGTCTTAATGCATTATTGTTGTTCATTCTCACAATAATACTTGACTAAGGGCGTTTAAGAATAATCATATTATTCTAAGAACTTTATTATAATTCAGTTTATTTATGCACACACAATTGTAACTGAAAATAACAATGGCAATGCTTCTTTATGAATAAACAAGGTAAAACAAATGTCATTTACAGTCATCTTATGATTGGTCTTTGGGCATACTCTAACAATCTCTCACTAGCACTAAGACCAATCACTCATGTATCTAATACCAAGTGACACGCACACATAGCTTATCCTCATTAGTCACCAACTGAAAACCAATCTTCATCAACAAATTCTTGTTCTATCGACTCAACTCATGGAAACCCAACCCACCCTCATCAACAGGAATACGAATCTTATCCCAAGTAACAAGAGTAAATTTGTTCTGACCATTAGAGGAACCTCACACGAATCGCCTAATTAATTTCTCCATTACAAAGCATATCCCTTTAGGAAGCCACATGGATTGCATGATGTAAGTAGGTATGGCAAGAAGCACTGCCTTCGCTAAAGTGATATGCCCAACGAGCGAAAGAGTTTTCGCAACCCAACCAGAACGCTTGTGCTCAATTTTTTTCAAGCAGGAAGCGATACATGTCATTCGTAACACTCTTATGGACAAGAGGGACTAGCAGGTATTTGCCAAGATCACTAACCATCTCAAAGACAAAGTCATCTGCTATCATATGCTTCCGATCTAGCAGACAATTCCTGGAGAAGAAAATATGAGTTTTAGCAACACTCACTCGAAGCCCAGAGCAAGCACAAAAAGAACTCAACACAACACTAAGCATTGTCAACTAATCAGAATAATCTTCCATTGCCCAACATTCACCCTCCTCTTAATAGCATGTGACAAGTGCTCTATGCATAGGACGAATAAATGCGGTGAGAGTGGATCACCTTGGCGGATACCTCTCAAAGGAATGGACCGATTAGTGATCTCCCCATTCCATATAATCTGTATAGAAATAAAACGCACACAAACCATAATCCATCAAATAAACTATGTCGGCAACCCCAACTCAATAAGAGTTCCCTTAACAAAGTCCCACTCGAGACGATCATACAACTTCTCAAGATCCACTTTAATAGCCATTCATGGCTTAGCGACAGTCTTCTTTTGCATAGTGGATAACCTCTTGAACTAAAATGATGTTATTAGTAATATGTCGTCCCAGAACAAAACTAGACTGGGTCTTTGCAATCCAACCTGGCATAAGAGGATTAAGATGATTTACCATAATCTTAGTGATAATCTTGTACAGCACCGTACACAAACTAATCGACCGAAATTGTTTAATAGTCGCAAGATTAGCAATCTTGGGTATAAGAACATGGAGGGTTTGATTCGCAACACTCTCCAACTCACCAATCTGAAAGAAGTTAGAAATGAAGAGATAAACAGAAACACCAATAATAGACAAATTCTTTTGAAAGAAACCCGCGTTAAAGCCATCAATACTTGGGTATTTGAGGGGGCCATACTAAAGACCACCTCGCGCACTTCCTCCATACTGACTTCCCGAATCAAATTTAGCCGATCCTTCTCCAAAATCAGCGAGAAATCACCCTTAAAGTCCGAACGAGAAGCATTCATTTCCTTGGACGTGAATAATGTTTCGAAAAAATTAATCGCGTGATCCCGGAGTACAGTTGCATCTTCACACCATAGACCATCATCCAACTTAAGCTTTCAAATGGTGTTTCTACGCAGATGAGAAAGCGTGGAGGCATGCATAGTAAAACTTAGTATTCCTATCACCCTACGTAAGCCATTGGCGCCGAGACTACTGATGCCAAAGGCTCTCTTCTTGCTCAAGAACATAGGCCAGTTCACATTTCAACGAATCATCTAAAGCCAATATATATAAATTGGCACGCCACTCTAGAGTTATCTCCACTCCTCGAATCTAGGCCAAAAGCCTAGCCTTTCGACGGCCAATGTGTCCAAAGACATCATGATTCCACTACCGACTCACCCTTAGGAGCTCAGTTGACTTTCAAGGATGGGGGAATCACCATGCCAGTTATCACGCAACAGTCGCTCAAAATCAAGATGCTCGTTCCAAGAAGCCACAAAATGAAAAGGTCTAACCCCCAACTGTTGCCTCTACTAATAAGAAGAGAAAAGAATCAGCCTATGATCAGATTCCAACATGTGGAGATGAGAGACCTCTAACGTCACAAACACCTCATACCATTTGGAATTACACAAGCAACGATCAAGCCGCTAACTAAGAGTATCGCGCTTCCAAATAAACCGCGACCCAAGAAATCCCATATAAAGTAACTCATACTGGAATAATAACTCACAAAACTTCGAAAAAACATCAGACCGACGATTAGAACCACCCTGACGCTCCTCGGTAGAACAAATAGAATTAAAATCAATCCCCCAACATCCACGTTTGGTCATTTCTGGGGTTGAGGACAAGAATTTGATCCCAAATAGAAGCACGCCGACCCTGATCTGGGCTAACATACACAAAACTGATAAAACATTGTCGATTAGTCCCCACATCAATACAAGCACCATGCACAAATTAGTTCGACATAGCCAAGATATCAAGCCAAATCGTATCCTTCCACATGATCCAGATTCCACTCGAGAACCCATTAGCCTCCAAACTAAAATAAAAAATCAAAACCCGAACGATGGATAAAAGCATGAGCAGAAATACCACTCACGCGCAGTTCTATAATTGCAACAATATCCAGATCATGAGCCTTGACTAACAATCTAAAAAAGTGATTAAAATCAAGGCCAAGAGTGCCTTGAGTATTCCAGAACATAACTTTAATCATTAAAATAATAATAAGGCAAAACACCAACAACCAAACCTGGTCTAACTCAAAGGCTTCCCCCGATCCCCTCAAACATAGAATTCTCAATCCATAGTACCGTACTCGTCGATGCCTCTGCTTTGGACAAATATTTAGATAAATTTGTAGCCCAATCTGCTACCACTATCGGTTTTTGAAGGTTCTTGTCCTTTTTTTTTTTTTTTTGTCTTATTTACTTTCTTGGGTAGAGGCTTAGCTGCGGCCAAGCTCCCTTAGAAGTAGTACTTCGAATTGGACCATACAACGCTCGACCATTATTTTCTTTCAACGCCCTCTTCGAATTTTCATCGTTAACACGCACAACAGCATGCTTATCCGAATTTAAAGAAGAAGGAGCAGCAATTACCTTATTCTTAGATGCGACAATAGGGGCAGCCCCAGCAACCATCGGCTCATCTCCACTCGACATACTTACAGGATTCTCAACTGGAACTTGCCCATCCTTACCCGACTGGGAACGCTAGCAATAACACATGATTCGACGGGCACCTGAACACCCTTCCTAGGATGAAATGCTTGGAGGATTGACGGTGTTCCTCACTAGAACCGACAGTAGCCACCACGTTCCCCAAAAGCTAAGCAACTGGCGTTGGCATGTCAACAAGAGTGATCCCCTTAACGTTCTTCGGCCGACGCCCAACCCAATGTTCTTGTTTCTCATTTTCCCTATCAGCGAAAGCTCCAAAACAAGAGCCCCTGTAGTAGCATTCGAGGGGACAACCTGATTTCCAGCATTTCGATTTTTCAACGGATGACGCTTACGACCAACCACTTGCAACCAAGGACCATATTTATATTCCTTTGGTTGCGACGAAGGGTCCGGAATTGTAACTTCAGCATTACGCCCACAAAACTCCTTAGAATGGCCATATTTACCACACCCATAGTAGATGTGCGTAAGACCTTTATACTCAATCACTTGGAGGCGGCCATCAATCACAATACCTGGGATCAAGATTCACAACAACAGCTAGACATGTGAATGTATTATTAAAATCAATACGAACTACCTTGCCAAACAATCCAGCAAACTTGCTGAGTAATAAATGTATGGGAGACCTAGGAGCCTAATCCAAATCATTCTTCGAGGGATGCATAGCAGTATCCGACTTCGACATAACTAGCTCAGCCACAGCAACTCCCTGCACAAGTCGATTATCGGTCCATGTCCATCTGATCACCAGACGAGTCTCCTGCCGGTGAACCATCCCCCGCCGCATCACTGAGAGACGTTGGGCGTAGAGTCCGATGGCCAACACAGAAGCATATTTTTCTTTGTCGATAGCTAGGGTTTCCATTAATTTCAAATCTTTTCAGTCTCAAGACTTTGATACATTCAAAAGTAGATACCAGGCTAAAGACTTTGAAAAAAATCTTTAAAAAAAATATATATTTATATACAAGTATAATATTTTAAAATTATTAATTAGTTTGAAAATATATATATATAATTCAAAAAGTGGTAAGAAATGTTAAATTTAGTTAAAAATAACAAGAAGATATATCAATCATAATGCAACTTAAATAGTACTCCCTCCGTCCTACTATTTGCGTCACATTTGTGTTTTAAAATTGTCTCAGTCAAAGTTTCACCTTAAAAATTCAACAATTTTTATAAAACTCATTTATTTTTTTGTCTTTTTTTATTTATTTTTTTTTGTCTTTTTTATTTTCCCAACAAAAATAAAAGTTAACTTTTTAAGGATAAATTTGTCATTTAAATTATTTTACACCACACATCTTATATAATTGTTTTCCTTAAAATTCCGTGAAAATCAACATGAGACGCAAATAGTGAGACGGAGGGAGTATAATATTTTGTCAAAGACGTAGCCAAGTTTGGAAGTGTTCTTTTCGTATAAAGGAAATGATTTTCGTTTTTGTTCTTTTTCCATCCATTTCATGTTAAGACAATACTTTTTAACTACAGAAAAATCATTCACATGTTGATATAAATAATTCAAATTCAACAACTATATGTATAATATTGATGATCCTCCTATATTTTCACTTAGATCCTATATTTTCACTCATCTTACACAATTTTGGTCATACTATTATGGTTTTATATCAAAATTAGTATTCAAACTGTCATATTTTTTCTCTTTTTGGTGTCTAATTTTTTTCTCTTTTTGGTGTCTAATTTTTTTCTCTTTTTTGGTGTCTAATTTTTTTTCCTTTTAAGTGCCTAAATTATATTTTTTTTGCCCCTTTGAAGTCAACTAATGCACCTATTTTGACCAGAAAAATATAATTTAGACACCTAAAAGAAATTAAACACTGGAAACACGAAATAATTTAGTCATCTATTTTGATATTAAACCTACTTTTATCGAAAAATCTGAATTAGAAATAGCCTACTTTATCAAAATTTAGCAAGTTAGATACCTCTTTCACTCTCAGGCTGGTAATCACAAAATGCCAGCCACATGAGTTATACATGTATTACAGTAGAAAAGTCACTTTTCTGGAATCCAAGGGGAAAAATATTGAAATTTGAATCACAAAATCCAAGTTCTTATTACCATGTAACTTCTCTGAGGGATCTCATTCTTACAGTTGGACACCAACATAAACAAGTTCGAATCCAAGAAAAAATCACAGAGGATGCCTGGATACATTCATTGATCTTAAGGATGTTATGAAACACAATTTCTAGCTGTTTCTAATAGTGTCCTTGAGGGGCATAAAATTTGGTTACTGCCAAAGCTTCATCCACATCATTGTGGCTGTTTTCAGAAGAACTACTTGGCACCTAATACACAAAAGCATTCGTTTTTAACCCGGCACTAGTTGCTTGCAAACTAATCCTCAGATATTCGACTTTGAATTCCTCAAAACAGATTCACACAAACAAACATGTTTCTTTCAACCATTGATAAAAATGTAGAAAGATTTGGAAAATGCAATATCAGAGGCTTCTCAGTTCTCACCAGGCAGATAAGAGGGAGATCCACCCTCGATTTGGTTCTTTCTTCGATGTAAGATACCGCTGATATTAGGTAAAAGGACCTTTTTTGAAACAGAAGACCTCTCTTTATCCAACTTCTGTACATGGATGATTTTCTCTGGTGGGTTCGGCTTTTGAATTCTGTAGTTCTGTGGGGATGATGCAGTTGTCGTCTGTGCTTCTGCCAGAATCCGGGATGCAGCTTCAGCTACTTTCTTCTGTTCCCTTTCACGCCACCTTCGGAGCTCTCCTTCCACTGCCCTCTTCGCTGCTTCAGCCATCTCTGCCCTCTTCAAAGCATCTGCAGTTGCAACCTTCATATCTTCGATCTCTTTCTGAGTCGCCTCTAACCTCTTGAGGGTCTCACTTTCACTAGCCTTTACAGCTTCCACCTGAGCCATGGCGGCTGCCACTTTCATTTCAGCTAAATTATCAGACTCTTCAACTTTATGGCTCAAAGACTCAAATTCTTCCCTGGAGATTGTGATATTGGCTCCAGATTCAGAGGTCGAGGAACGTGCAGCACTTGTTCTCTCAGAAAGCATCTTTATCTGATCAAGTGCTCTTATCTCAGCTTCTTTCACAACTTCAACTTCTTCAAGAGCAGCTCTCAGTTGCTTACCAGCTTCCTCTAGTGCAATTCTTGCAGCTTCAGCTTCCGAGTTTAACTTCTCAGCTTCCTTCTTCATCCCTTCTGCTTCTCGCCGTGCATTTTCCGTTTCCACCGTTAGCTGTTGGAGGGTTGAAATCATTTCTTCACAGGCACCTCTTGTTTTGGATTCCTCTACAAGGAAAGCTTCAAGCTCGGATTTACTTTTCCGAAGCTGAACTTGCAGATTCCCGGCAATGGATTCCATTTCTACTTCCTTCTCCTTCATTTCCGAATGCTCTTTCTTCACATGCTCTAGCTCCACCTTGAGAGACTCCACCATTCTTCTCAACAAGTTTTCTTCTTCAGCAACTTTTTGCAGTGATTCTTTAGCTCCATCTAGCTCCAAAGTGACAGTTCGCACGGACTCCAAATCAGAAGCCTTTGCATTCTCTATTTGCTTCTGCAAAGTCACAATCTGATTGACTGTTTCCGACAGTTGTGCTTCAAGATTTCGTGTAATCTCCGGGTCAAATTCATTCTTTAAAGCAAGCAACTTCTTAGTCGACTCTTCAATGGTAGCATTATACAATTGCCTCTGCCTATCCTTTTCAGCAAAAAAATTAGCTTCTTCTTGCTGTGCTTCAAGAGATGCAAGCTTCACTTGTCCGATTGATCCTTGTAATGATGAAATTTGCTTTGAGAGCTCTCCAACCTTCTCGATGTTAACCTTAGCTGAATCTTTAGCTTCTTCCGTTTGATTGAAGGCCGTAATTTTTGCTTCTATGTATGAATCACAGTCCTGACAAAGCTTCCTCAATTCTTGTTTTGCAGCATCGAGTTCGGCAATCACAGACATGTATTGTTGCCTAGCAGTTTCCAAATCCTGGCTTCGAACGCCATCAGGTCCCGGGAGAATATCAGAATTCGCTTCTTCAATCTGCTTTGCCTTATTTTTTGCAGCTTCTGTGGCCTTGATTGCAGAATCCTTTGATTCGTTAACAGTTCTGAGTTTGCGAGTCAGTTCCTCGACCATGCTCTTAGCCCTTTCAAGCTCAGCAAGTGCTTGAGTCTTGGTTGTCTCAGCATTTTCGACTTGCTCCTTTAACTTGGTCAACTCTTTCTGAGCCAAGTGAAGTTGTGTCTCCTTCGCCAGGACTCTCTGCGGCGCGACAACAAAGAATTTTTAGACAAAAAGGAGAGTTAAACTAAACTGCTCGGACTCTTTATTTACTTGAAGCACTCATGTCCAACACATATTCATACACGGGTGTGGGGTTATGACCCTCCAAGGACCCTTGAAGTAAATTAAAAAATTTAGAACGAATTGAACATTCGTGTGATGGACGCATACCAGTATACGACACCCAAACCAAAGAACAAGTAACATAAGAGTCGTAATATTACTGATCATGCAATTTTCAAATGACTGGATTTCCCAGAAATTTATTCCTCAAGCTCCATTTGTTATATTCATGATATTAATATTAATTATTTGAGATGAGCGTCAACAGCTCAAGAAGAAGCAAAAGAAAAACATGAACATGCGATAAACATCCTATCTAAATCAACACTTTATACTGCAATCCCTTAAAACAACAATTCAGGTGAAAGATGAGAAGTTCCGAGAGTCATTTACCTCTGCAGAATAAGCTTTTGCTTTCTTTATGGCAGGTTTTTCCCCAGAGAAAGCACCTTCACCAAAAAGACTGACGGCATCTTTAACGGATTGAAAAGGGGCACTAGTGTCTATCTCTCCAACCTCCACTTTCGGAGATCCCGTGGCATTCTGGTGTCCCCTCGCGACCATAATGCTTTGCTTGTTTATTAGTTCCTGAAATTCACAAGTCAAAACTAGGGGGAAAATGGCATGGCATGGAATCAATCATAATACGAAACATCCAACAACCAAACACGTCTCAGCCGAAACAAAGCAAACTGATCAGTGTATAAAAGTTCTATATTTTACCCATCATTTATCCTTATTTTTGCTGCACTCAAGCATGTTTAACTGCATTTTAGGTTAAATTTTGCATCAACATCACATTTAGATAAAACTGCGCAGATACTGCTAAATTTGGTTACTTTTGCAGGTATCTGCCGTGGTTGCAGTCGTGACAGCATCCAGGGCAGCAGTCGTGACAGCACCCAGGGCAGCAGCCGTGATAGCACCCAAGGAAGCAATCGGGGCAGGCGCTGGGCAGCGATGCAGAAAAGCTGGAATGAGCAGTCAAGGAGGACGATGCTGCCATGGTTGCCGCCGTGACAGCAGAGGACGACAGCAGTTTTGTGGAGAAGATGCAAAGTGGACCTCGACAGATAAAGAAAATTCAGTCCGTCTGTCATGTGAAATCACCATATTTTTCCAAGCCCTAGATCAGAAGATATTCCAAGCCCAAAGTTCAAGGAGAGATAATCCCAAAAAACAAGGAGGACGGCTGGAAAGTAGATTCCTAGAAGATTTAGTCTTTATTAGAATCATACTTTAAATTAAAGTTGTAATCCTTATTAAATTAGATAACTTGAGCCCAAAGCTTATATAAGGGCATATATCTTAACCTAGAACCGATAACCCCATAACCGATTACGCTAGCCTCCTTCCCAAATTCTGTCGTTTTCCTGCCCTCGACATGTTCTAAAATCCCCCTAGGGCCACGGGTTGATTTGTAAAGTAGTTGCAAGGGTTGTTTTTATTTTAGGAATTTTCAGTTCAATAAAATAAACTTCAAGTTCTCTTATTTTGGTTATTAATATCTTGCAAGAGCATCGGGAGAGCATTGTGAGGTTATCTATTTACTTAGCATCGGGAGAGTTAAGTATACGAAAGAAATAAGAGCAAGTTCTCTAGTTTATAATTGAACTATCTCGTGCCTAGGGATAGGGCGAGGTTAAGTGGCTAAAGAAGAATTCATACACATCGGTGTTCACCCTTCGATTCACGCCGGGAGGTATCATCAAGACGTGATCATCGACAGACTTGGACCTAGGGATAGGCCAAGGCAGATCTAGGATTCTTGCCAAACTTGAAAGTACTGAGTTGAGTGTTTGCTGCCGCGACAATCAACGGACTGCTGCCGCGACAGGTGCTGCCCGCGACAGGCGCGACGACAGAACTGAATTTCCTAAACTCTGCAATACCTGCACTACTGAGCAATTCAATACCAGTCTATTCTCTCTATCTTGATATCTATACTCTTTTATTTAAGTATTTTTTATTACTTTCGTGACAATATCTTAATCTATTCTTTTCCCCTTGTGCAGATAGCGAAGGAAAGGGTTAGCCCAGTCCCTGTGGAGACGATATCCGATACTCTAGTATCACTTTACTACTTGCGTCGTGTACACTTGTACTACATTGCGATAGACACTTTTACACGCAACAAGTTTTTGGCGCCGTTGCCGGGGACTGGCAACACACTCTTACCCTAGCTTCTGCACTTTTCTTTTCTTTTTTTATTATTTTTTTTAACAAAAATTCAGGTGAAAATACAGGTTCAAGGGCATCAACATGCCAGGAAAAACCATTCGAGAGCTGATGTGGGAAAGTTCTTGCAATTACCGTAAAAGTAATCATGCATTCGAAAGTCGTCCCTATTTTTTCGGTGAATATATGGACAACCAACGATGGAACCAACAAGAACAAGATATGCTGCCACGACAGCAATATGGGCAGCAACTGCCGATGCCACAACAGCAAAATTTTTTATGGTACGATCAAAACCCGCAAAATTTTTTATACCATAACAGTTTTGCTGCAGAACCCGACCTGCCCTGGATATGTCATCATCCTCAAGAGCAGTCAAAATCCTTAGAAGACACACTGCAAGTCTTCATGGCACTCACTCAAGAAGTGTCGGCTTCTATGGACAAAAGTATCGCCAAGATGGATGCACTCTTGAGCAGACCGGCCCTCATTCATGCCACAGATGAACCTGAAATCCTGATGCAAGATGACGAGGATGCCCATGTGAAGGAATACCCAACATATGATGAGTCTGAGCAACAACTTGCCATGACAATGATCGAGGAGCCGGAATGGAGCAACACCGCGACAACGCTGAGTGAAATTCAAGAGAATGTCACAGCAGCAACCACTTCCGAGGCAGAAACCCTAGTCAAAGCGAAAACTGCCGCCTCGGCAGCAACTGATGCTGAAGCAGCAACCACATCAGAGGTATTAGAGGAACCAACACCGGTGGACACAGAATCATCAAAGTCTCTACTGATGGAGATCTACGAGTGGTCAACAGAATTTGGTATAGAGAGTGATGGCACTTACCAATGTCCCATTGACCTACAAAGTAACCTGACAACGGACTGTCAAAATAACTGGCTGCCGCAGCAGCAGACACGACAGCAAGGGCTACATTCAACCACAACAACATTCAACGAAAACAAGATAAGTTTGTGGCCGAATGTCAATTTGATTTTTTCTAATCATATATTCATGCCCTCAGAAACATTACCAAGAAGGGAGGACTTCATGGACTACAAAGGGAAGAGAAAGAAAGGAGCTCTCACCATGAGAATAATCACCAGATGGAGGGTACGGATGGACTTCAAGAAGTCCCGGAAACGACCCCACAAGCATCAATAGAACAGGGAGTAGTTACTTTAGGAGATGCCCTTCAAGGCACTCCTAATTTAACTCATTTTATTTCTTTTTATTTTTATTTTATCTTTATTAGTTTAGGAATTAAAAATTTGATATTAGTTTTTAGTTTGATTGTGTTATTAGGTAAACAGAGAGAACCTTTGCAATAACGATACAAGCAACCCGAGGAAGCTCTGCCTCCACCCCTGCCACGGCAGCACTCATACTCTCAGGGCAGCACCCACAGCTCCTCCGACAAAGTTCAAAGAGACTGCCCGCCGACAGCTCCTCATCCAAAACTCCAGCAGCAGCGACGACAGCCGCACAACTTAAGTTTTCTTTTTCTTCTCTGTCGCCTGTTATATATATTATCTTTTTGTGATGTTTAACTTTTCTGTCATTTTTTTTCTTTTTGTTTTTCATCTTTTGTGTCATGCATTGAGGATAATACAACCCTTGAGTTTGGGGGTAGGCAGTCCTCCTAATTATTAAAATAATATTGTATTTAGTTTTAATTGTGTCGCATTTATTTTATGCAAAAAAAAAACAAATGAAAATATTGAAAACTTTGGCTGAAAACTGTGACTTAAACTTACCTGCTGTGACAGCCCTGTCGTGGCAGCAACTTTAGGAAAGTCTTTAGGAGAAGTTTTAGAGCCTTTCTATAGTTCTGAAAACTTAAACACCATTGTGGCTGTTATACTGCTTAGACTTCTTTTAGCCAAACAAGAATAGAAAACTTAGCACTTAGAGTAGAAAAGAGACTAGAATTTCAGGAAACCTAGAGGTGCCTACCACTAGCTCTAGGCAGATAACCAGAGAAAAACTTCTAGAGGTGCCTATCACCGGCTCTAGACAGTTAACTAGAGGTGCCTAAAATACTGGCTCTAGTAGAAAAAAAAAAGAAATTAGAAAAAAGGAAAATAACTAGAGGTGCCCGATTCTGGCTCTAGTAAGAAAAAGAAAGAAATCAGTCTCGTAAGAAAAACTCTAAACAAGCTTAAGAATAATATTCTAGTGAAACTAAGAGTCTTGGCATATAACTGTTCACAAGCATGCACACACTGCACGAGGACTATAGAGAGATTCCGGACAGATCCTAGATTATCCGACAGGGTGCTGCCGTCACAGGGAACGAACGACGGGTAAGGGAAAGGTCACTGTTTGAAAGGCAAAACAAAAATATTTCATTTTTCTTTTAGGTCTGAATTGCTTGAGGACAAGCAAAGATTCGAGTTTGGGGGTGTGATCAGTGTATAAAAGTTCTATATTTTACCCATTATTTATCCTTATTTTTGCTGCACTCAAGCATGTTTAACTGCATTTTAGGTTAAGTTTTGCATCAACATCACATTTAAATAAAACTGCGCAGATACTGCTAAATTTGGTTACTTTTGCAGGTATCTGCCGTGGTTGCAGTCGTGACAGCATCCAGGGCAGCAGTCGTGACAGCACCTAGGGCAGCAGTCGTGACAGCACCCAGGGCAGCAGTCGTGACAGCACCCAGGGCAGCAGTCGTGACAGCACCCAGGGCAGCAGCCGTGATAGCACCCAGGGCAGCAATCGTGGCAGGCGCTGGGCAGCGATGCAGAAAAGCTGGAATGAGCAGTCAAGGAGGACGATGCTGCCATGGTTGCCGCCGTGACAGCAGAGGACGACAGCAATTTTGTGGAGAAGATGCAAAGTGGACCTCGACAGATAGAGAAAATTCAGCCCGTCTGTCATGTGAAATCACCATATTTTTCCAAGCCCTAGATCAGAAGATATTCCAAGCCCAAAGTTCAAGGAGAGATAATCCCAAGAAACAAGGAGGACGGCTGGAAAGTAGATTCCTTGAAGATTTAGTCTTTATTAGAATCATACTTTAAATTAAAGTTGTAATCCTTGTTAAATTAGATAACTTGAGCCCAAAACTTATATAAGGGCATATATCTTAACCTAGAAGCGATAACCCCATAACCGATTACGCTAGCCTCCTTCCCAAATTCTGTCGTTTTCCTGCCCTCGACATGTTCTAAAATCCCCTAGGGCCACGAGTTGATTTGTAAAGTAGTTGCAAGAGTTGTTTTTGTTTTAGAAATTTTCAATTCAATAAAATAGACTTCAAGTTCTCTTATTTTGGTTATTAATATCTTGCAAGAGCATCGGGAGAGCATTGTGAGGTTATCTATTTACTTAGCATCGGGAGAGTTAAGTATACGAAAGAAATAAGAGCAAGTTCTCTAGTTTATAGTTGAACTATCTCGTGCCTAGGGATAGGGCGAGGTTAAGTGGCTAAAGAAGAATTCATACACATCGGTGTTCACCCTTCGATTCACGCCGGGAGGTATCATCAAGACGTGATCATCGACAGACTTGGACCTAGGGATAGGCCAAGGCGGATCTGGGATTCTTGCCAAACTTGAAAGTACTGAGTTGAGTGTTTGCTGCCGCGACAATCAACGGACTGCTGCCGCGACAGGTGCTGCCCGCGACAGGCGCGACGACAGAACTGGATTTCCTAAACTCTGCAATACCTGCACTACTGAGCAATTCAATACCAGCTTATTCTCTCTATCTTGATATCTATACTCTTTTATTTAAGTATTCTTTATTACTTTCGTGACAATATCTTAATCTATTCTTTTCCCCTTGTGCAGATAGCGAAGGAAAGGGTTAGCCCAGTCCCTGTGGAGACGATATCTGATACTCTAGTATCACTTTACTACTTGCGTCGTGTACACTTGCACTACATTGCGATAGACACTTTTACACGCAACACAAACTATCATCTCAACCAAGCTTTTGACTCTTTGAAACCATTACAAATCAAAAGACCTTAATTTATCCCAAGGTTGAGAAGAATATTACTCCATACCGTAGTGGCAGGAAATTATTTGGCTTTGAATCAGGGTTTTCAAGAACAGGTTGTTCCAGCTAGATACTGCAAGATGGGCAAGCAGAATCTCTCAATAACAATCAAAACTGGTAACTTCATGCTGGGAAAAATCCTCAAGAACCAAAAGGGCTAGAAGCTTTAGAAGCAAAATAAGGCTAAAATCTTTTAAATTTGATGAAACATGTGAACAAATCCATCATAGATTAAATAAGTAATGCTAAAGCACAATCACATTTTTGAGAAGTAGCAACTTTCTCGCATGATCCGTCTCGTACATTGATATGGGATATGAACATTACACAACAAATACAGGGAAATATTTAGAGAAAATTTGAACATACTCATATCAAACACATACAGGTAGTGGTATCCAACACTGTATTCGAATCCATACAAATCCAAGTAAACATAGCTTCATAGACATAGATTATTAAGCCAAAACTCCACTACAATGAAACTAAGATTCCAGTTTAAAATCAGTTAATATCAAGATTTCAACATTATAATAAAATCACATTATGAGTGAAACTGACCATACCTTCAATATGCTTGTTAAGTCTTCAAACAAAGTACCAAATCACCTCCTTGTCCATAAGAGTCAAGACCACCAAGCTTTAATTTTTTTTCCAGCAATCCAAGCCATAAAACCCTAACTCAAGATCAAAGAGAAATATATATATATTGGCATCTTACGTCTTGATATAAATCAGAAATTAATGAACCAAGCAAAAGACAAAGAAAAACCAAAACTTGAAAAACACAAACAATTTACCATTTAACAGCTAAACCCAACAAATGAAAGATCATAAAAGGGTAAAAAAAATCAAATAATCACCTTCTCTAAAAGGCCTTCACATCTTCATGATCATCTTCTTTGATCTTCACACCATTACTTCATTCACTCAAAAAACACCTTTTAATCTTTCAACCTAAAACCCAAAACCCACCAAGAAAATACAAACTTCAAGAATCTCCCAAGAAAGTTTGATTCAAAAAATGTTCTCCCCCAAGAAAAGAAAGTAGGCTTCTTGGAAAGAAAATTCCGTGTGTTTTAATCAAAGAGAGCTTCACAATCTTTCTGTTTCAGTATGATTGAAGCATTCAAACAGTTACTGGGGCAAGCTAGAGAGAGTGAAAAGTTTGAATATTCCGAGAGCTGTCTTGAGAGACAAAATTTTACATATCAGCAGAGACTGAGGAAAAAGAGAAGAGGTGAAAAAGGCTGTTTCTTTTCCTTTGATTGTGATAGAGAGAGAGAAATAGAGACAAAGAAATGGGCTTTCCAAGGCTGTTACTTTTTGGACAGGAATGTAGATTGTCTTAAAATCAAAGGGTAGTTCTGTCTGAAAGATACTAAGTGAATGAGCAGAAAAGAAGGGATGCCACGTTCAATCCATCACTCATATAGTCCATAAGAGATGAGTAGTGACAAAAAACGAGAGTAAAAATGTTAAAAAAATACTTTAGTTTATGAATCCCCATGGATTCTGCTGTTTCCTTCATGTGTGATCTCTCTCTCTCTCATGTGTAATATTTGTCTTCAATCCTTAGTTTTCTCAGATTTATCTTTCTTTCTCTTTTTGCAAATTTACAGATACTATTTGTTTTGGGACTCCCTTGTTTTTCTTATAAAGAAATTTCCTTTTCTTTTGGGTTATTTAAATGATTTAACCAATATGATTAAATGATTGAGTTGATAGGGTAAACAAGATGGTGAAAATAAAATGAAACTCATTTGGTTCATAACTCTTATTTTTTAATGTTGAGTGAAATGATGAGAGCAAAAAGTGGTTTTGGCTGTGGGGTTGTGGGGTGCCATACACAACATAAACCCTTACACCCACATAATAATTCATCAAATTAAAGAATCTAAACTTCTGTGTTTATCTGATAAAAAAAAAAACACTTCAATGTTTACAGCTCTTTCGCGTTCTGTCTATCTCAATGGAAAGCACCATTGCCCCCACCCCCTTTAAGTGGTTGTGGGGGCAGCAATAATAGTCTTGAATGCCTCAAATTACTCAAAAAGAATCAACAATTCCTCAATCTCATAGTGCTGCTAACAGTTTGTGTGACCTGTAAATGGACCCAAGCCTATGTATATCCGCAGCAGTTCAGAATTCAGACAATATTATAAGCAGCAGCAAATTCAAATTCCACCATTGCTTTTTACAGGAAACTCGGCAGCTGTCATTTTATTAGAATTATCTACTTGATGAGAAGTGGGGACTGATGAGAGGAACAAGGATCAAAGGAACCCCTCATAACTTGTGTTCAGATTCTTTCATCAAATTTGGTTTCATAACTTGCTGGCACCTGTAGTGCTAAAACTCTTCATACCCGTGTCTAACAACTATGTTCAACAAATTTAACCTACCCATGTCAACACATTCAAATTCGACAGTCACCCCAATCCAAATAACATAGGTTAGCATATCAAAGTTAAGTCCACCTTCCAAGTTCCTACCTAGCTGCCTTTATGCATTCCTTTTTTCATTTCAGAAGGGGGAAATTTGGACTTAAGAAGGTGTAGGGTGTGTCCTAAAACATGAAAAGGGTTACCTTACGAGCTTGTGGGATCGAAGCTATGCCAGCTTATAAGTCATAGTTCATTGCCAGTGGCAAGAGAAAGAAAAATATCAACAGAGACTGTAATTTATTGAGGTCGTAACATGAATATTTTGTTTGAATCCCACATAACTCTCATTACCCCTAGCTTTTGCTCAGCATCTTCAAATGAGGTACCTGTGGGATCAGATGGATAGGGTAGCTTCTCCCATCTATCAGCCTTTAGGTCAACCACATCGACAACACATGTTCCCAATTCCACCAAGCTCTTCTCGTACCATTTACCTTGCACCTGATGTACTTTTCCCTTACCGATCTCCTGACCTGATCCATCTACAAGCACCACAAACTGACCGGGCTTACACGGAACAAATTCTGCAGTGCCATAATCAACGAACTCTGGAGTTGCTGGGTTTTCACTTGTGTTCAATCTTGACATGCTTCGAGTGCCTCTGGTATTCGAGGGGGCAGTCTCTTGACCAGGACTATCAGGAACTCTTAATGAATGACCTTGTTGTGGCCCACCTTGCTTTCCCGCAAAAGCATTGTCAGGCTCAGAAGGCGGGCGAGCATCCTTACTTAAGCGTGCAAGCCTGGCCTTTCGATTGTTGAGCCTGATGGCAGCAATACAATTAGTTTCACACAATAACCGATAGGACCTATAGAAATATGCTAAAACAATATGTTGGTCACCTGAATATATTAAACAATAATCACTAGTTATCATTTTTTTTGTTCAAATCACTAGTTATCATTACAATTGATGCCTTTAAAGCAAAAAAATACTCATTTCATTTTAAGTAGGTTATTAAATTTTAGGAAAGAAATTCTAAACTCTAAAGAAACATCCGAAACATACCAGTTATTATAAGCGTTCTTTCTATTGTTTTCCCCAATTCTTTATTTTTATCATTAAAGAACTACTTCCGTGATATCAGAATGGTTTCAAGAAATATTATCATGTAAAATACTTTGGAAAGAGGCATCTTCCTTACCAGTTCCTTAGCTGTGAACATGTAACCTCTGAGCCCTGAGAAATGATTGCAGAAGAAACGTGTTATTTGAAATGAATAACTAAATTAACTTGGATAAAATAATACATTACTAGATCTATTTTACATACATGATGACTTAATTTATCAGCCCATGATTGTATCAAAGTAGTATTTCGTTGCATTTCAGGCTCATCCAGAAGGGCCCTTTCTATTATTGCCACCTGTTCATCATTCATTATAGTTCGCTTCCTTTTCCTTCGATGCTTTTCTTCAGTTTGAACAGTTTCAACTTTTTCATCTTCTCGAACATCTGCATTTGTACTTTCTCTGTGGCGCTCTACTAATTTATCAACAGCATTTTTTCCCTTTGTGGAACTTGTATCTGACCCGCTTGTTTCAGCATTCTGCATGTCTCTGTCAGTCTCTTTCAAACCACTAGGCGTAACAGATTTATCTTTATCATCCATCATGTCTTGTCTTGTTAAACCACCAACTTGATCCGTATGATTGTTTCTGACATAAAAATTCCCTTCTTGGAAAGCAGAATTCTCTGACGTTTCTTCTTTCAGGTTACCATTTCGATCATTAAGATTTGGAGGTTCTATTCTTTGTAAAGGAGACGAGCAACCCCCTACACTTCGATCCTCCTATCAGTTATAAAATGTTGCTGAGTGTTGGATATTAAAGATATTGTAAAATGAAAAAGAAAAAAAAAGGTATAACAGAATAAGGAGATAAATACCAACCACCACAAGAGGGATTGGAGATAATAATATTATACTAATCATTTATAAGATAAATAAGGTTTACCTGAACTCTGTTTTCTTCAAATTCGGAATGAGTTATCAGTGTTTGTAATTGATCAAAGAATACCCTGAAAAAATATAGGAAGTGTTTAAGAAGAGAAATCAATAAATTAACTCAAAAAGAGAGGAGGGCAGTAATGGCCTTGATAAATAGATCAAATTGAATATGGCAAACAAAGCCTCTGAAATGTGTTACAGTGGTAAATTAAAATTGTAGAAACAACTTTTTTATGGATGTTTTATAAATAAATTCTCTCTCAGGAAGCATAAGAAAAATAAGGCTACGTGATGAGCTTTGTATTAAGGTTTAGTTGGTATGAAGTATGAAATTCAAACATTTTGGTAGTGGAGTAGCAAGAAAGCAGTGCTCATTTATACAGGAAGAGGTATAACAAAAACTGCCACTAAGTTCTAATAATACTTGAGCTTTGCTGGAATTTCATATATAAAAAAAAATGAACTCCAGATCACCTCAGTAGCTGCAGATCATCCTCATTCAGAAAAGTAGGAATCAAAGATTCAGCGTGACTTAACAGGGAACCTACATAAACAAGTTACTCATAAGAAACAATAGAAACTTTTGCAACCATGTCCTACTTGGAGGAAAAAGGAAACCAAGTTCAACAAGATGCTTACGCAGGTTCCTACAAACAGCAGCAGCTTTTTGCGGACCAGTGATGAAGACATAACTCGGTAATAGCTTAGATGGATCCATTTGCAAGCACCCAAGAAACTTGTGAAGGAAGAGATTCCTCTCCTGCTCTGTGGATTGAAACAGATAATTCAATTAACATAAAAGAATAGCACAATCAGGGTGTTTAACCATCTATTCCATTAAAAAAAAAAAGAATAGCACAGACTCTATGGAGAACTTGCCATCGTTCGGGTGGAAATTTACCTTCACAGATGTTGGGAACAAAACAATGAAGGTTTGCAATTATTTTGACAAATAAAGATGTTCTTTGATGAACATAGGAAGCCTGAGACATGTTGTTGTTGGGAATGAAAGTGAATTCCAGATTTGTTGTGTTTGATAGATCAGACGATGAAACCGAATCTAAAGCCCATCCAGCAGCAGCAAATACTTCAAAATACAGGGTACCATCTTCTTCTCTTACAGGGAGATCAGCAGAACACCACATGGATAGAAAATCTCCATGAGAGAGTGAAAATATTGCACTCAAAAATTCAGTCTGAAGGAGCATAAAAGAAGCAGCCATAAATCTTACCAATGAATGATGCAAAAAAGGAATAATAGAAAACAAAATATATCTAATTTACATGAAAATCCAGCAAAAGTTTAGAATATTTTGCCACAAAAGTTTATAAGGTTCTTATCTGCAGGGAATCATGTAAATTTTTTGGAGGGGGGAATAGTAAAAGAGAAGTTATTTGAAAATAACATTCTACCAGTGGTCTCAAGAGTATGATGTAGCAATTCTTCAAAAATCAAATTAACAAATTTTAAGGTCTGAACATATAATAACTTACAAAGTACAGAGTGATGTACGATCGAAAGTTTGAATCGTCAGAGAAGATATCAGCTAGACGCATTGCATTAAGTTGAAGAAGCCCCAAAGGATAGGTTCTATCAGAACTAGCAGTGAGATGTTTGGGATTTTTACAAAGTCCACTCTTCAACAACTCAAGGACCTGCTTCATTGTAATTATTGTATTAAAGACAACCATCCAGGTAAACAATTTTGAGTATAATTCCCTACCCAAAAAATAAAACTTCCATAACCAACTAAACACTAACCTCAAGTGCAACAGATTTTGCCAAATCCAGACTTCTAGGAGAGCTGGCAACCTCATCAAGATAAGAAATGCTTTCTGCTTCACATAAATGCAATAACTGCATAAACAGTTCACTTCATTACATTATTGCCATATTAAAAAAGAGCTGCAGAAGATTATAAAGTTATCTTAAACCTCAACATGTATAGACAAAACAAAATACCCATGCCTAGGACTTACAATTGACAGGACTTTAGATTTCAGCCTAGATAATGCAGCCATGATTGAGCAGGATTCTACAAAATTTGGTGCATGTAACTTCAAGATGGACTGAGCAAGAAAAAGAATACCACCTTTTCCACATAGTTCCTGAAGGAATACCAAAGATGAAATCCATCAGTCTGATTAAAAATGCAATAAATCTCAGTAGATCACAATAATACTCTCAATAAGTAGCATCAATAGGACTCAAACCTTCACAGAGATCTTGTAAAGATCTTCCATACAATTATTGACATATTATGGGTACGCTTTATTGAAACCATAGCTTCTTTATTGCCTAATGAAAACTATGACATCTCAGATCTCAGCTTCTTTTCACTAGTAATCTTCCTCTCTTGTTTTTCACAAGATAATGCCAGTAAGTAGATTAATGTTATGACCAAAACAGATTATTTCGTGAGGACAATATCTCTTAATACATTACTTTATGACAAATGAACAAATAAATGAAATGCTAATATGCAAACCTTATTCTTCAGCAAGCGTTCCCGAAACGGTTTTTGCTGGCACAATAACTGAAGGAACTGTAAAGAAGCCTCACATTGTTGGCAAAGATAGTTAACCATTGATTCAGTAGTAGGACTCGGCTTGGCACAAATATCAGTATGCTGAGCAAACAGCTTGTTTTGGAGAAACCTGACAACTAGATGAACTGCTCTGTAAGCTACATCCATAAACATGTCAACCTGAAATGGAATTTGGATCAATACAGTCAAATCAATAGACATGATAGATTGAAGAACTCAGTAAGACTAGTATTGCCATGAATTGCTAAGGAAGAGACATGTAAAGAATACAATTCATAAAAGAAAATAGCAATAGCGTGCATAATCATTACATAAATAACTTTTATGTAACACATTTCATTTTCCCTCAAAATCAGTTCATAATAATGTTAACCAAGGTGATACCTTAGGATGTGCCACCATCACAAGAGCAAGATCTTGCCACTGTGAAGATATACATCCAGTCAACAGATACAGGCTACAGGCCACAAGTGCTGAATGCAGAACTGGCACAGGACCTGAATCATGGATGTCCTACAAAATGAAGCATGTTTGAATAAAGAAAAAATAAATTCATTGCAGATATGACATAAATAAACGGATATAAAAAGGAACCTGTCTATAATCATTGAGAACAATAAGCACATAAAAGACCAGATCAATCAGCTGCTCTGATACTTTTACATCATCAAGCAGCACCTGTAAACGTTATAAAACGAAAAAAAAATATTAGGAGAAAGAAAACTCACATCATACCAAAAATCATCAAAACTTGCTGTGTTATGTAGTAGATTTGCTGATGAAAAGAGAAAACTGAAGATCCAATTCAAAAGGACATTCATGGCACTAGAATGAGATAGGATAGAGAAGTGACTAGTGCAATTAAGCAGGTACCATCTGTAATAACCACAGCGGTGACTTTAAATTAAGGAATTTTGTAGAGGAACGGTTCAGACTAGACTTCAAGTCCCTTAGAAATTTGCAAGATGTCACACTCATTTTAGATTTAATCAAGGGTGTACGGGGATCTCAAGGTATTGGCGAGGTTTGCTATCCATATTAAGCATTGCAGTCGCTGGAGGCAGAATATAAGAGGTTGTTCCCTGTTTATATCTAAAAGCATTTCCAATCTTATAACTAAGTCCAATGTCCATAATATGGGATGAAATAACATCAGGACAGTTTGAAGTTAAGGAGTAAACTTATTTATCCTACAGTATAATTTCCAATCTTATAACTAATTCCAAATATTGAAATGTAAAAAATGAAGGTAGTCTACAGTGAGCAGTGATTATTTATCCTACACTACAGTATCTCTCTTCCAGCCTCCATTTTGATGTCTGAACTTTTTTCCACTTGTTTCAAGTCCTTGTTATATTCAAGAAGAAACTATGCAAATAATGGAACAAAAGGATAATTAAAACCATTAGAATAGAAAATAACCAGATGTGTATTTATAAGAGCAACCTGCTCAAGTTTAGTATGGCGAGGGGCCAATTCACACAAGGAATGCAAGAGCCGGATGCCACATAATAAATATCTGAGCAGAGCTTCATCTCTATCAGATGACACAAGCACTGCAATAAGGTGCAAAGGAAGAAATCCTGCAAGTTTTTCCACGTCAATCTGAAAGATAAAACAATTCAATATGAGATGTTCATGTTTCATTGGAAAAGAAGAAGAATGATACCATGGCAATAATGAGATGAGGACATGAGGTTGTACCTTTACTTCTAATCCCTTTTCAGTAACAAAGTGAATGGTGAAATTTTCAGAGTCTCTCAGCAACTTATTAAGCTCCTGTGAGTTAAGCCCATGAATCTCCTTAACCACTGAAATCAAGTCAATTGCCTGCTCATAAAGCAAAACACATCTGAGAACACAATGGACTCGAACCTTTTTTTTCTAGGTTAAAACACGGGACCAAAATGCCTGGATTTATTTATTTATTTTCAAAATTCAAGGGGCAACCTGAAAAAAGGAGATGTGATAGGAAAATCTAATGTTCAATTTGGATAAGGACACCAACCTGTTCCTCAGTGCATATTGCTTCTCCCTCGCCTTGCCTCATGTTCAAAAACCTAGCAGCAAACACTGTATGAATAAAGACTAAAGAGCATATTTGGTATTAAACATGCGATTCATCCACACTAGATAACTACAAAATTGTATTTTACCATTTGAATGAGCCAGAATAGACCCCACCCACAAAAAATAGACAAACAAACAAAGAAAACAACTATAGTGAATTCTCCAGGAGTTCTTGAAGCAGCCATTTCCGAAGAAAGTTTCAACCATTGAAGATTTATCATACTTAAATGGCACTGAAACTTACTAGTGCTCCCAAAACTAATCTCCAGAAAACATGTTCTACTCCATTTTCATCATTCCCATGTTCTTATTTTCACTAAAACATCTTTCAAGATCGCTAACCATTCATCCTACAACCAATTTAACCTAAAAAAATAATACCACACACAAAAATGAAGGGGGAACACAATTAAAAGGAATTACACGCTACTGCTCCTCAAACCAGCCATTGCTAAAAGCTTCAACCTCGCAATATTCAACAGACTTATGGAGTTGAAACTTACAAATGCATCCAAAAGCAGCCCCTAACAAAAAAAAACAGTCCTCTATTCCATGTTTTTCATTTCACTAAAACAGCTTCCAAAATTTGTAAACATGCATATACACCTATCAAACGTAAAGACAAAAACAAGTCGTGACCAAGAAGTCAGCGTTTTGAAAACAAATTAGAACCTGAAAGCTTCAAAATCATTCTAAGTTTGGAAATGAATTCTACATTCAACGAACAAAAACAAACGAACTCAAACCCAGAATAGGACAAACAAAAAGAGAAGGAAATAATAGAGGGAAAAAAACTTACCTGTAAAGGAAAAGTTTCAGGGGGGAAACCCCAAATTGAAACCGAATAGGAAAAACCCTAGGAAAATTTTGAAAAGCAGGGTAAAAATCACAATTGAACAACCGCTAGCATTGGCGAAGCAGCTCTTTTCCTCCGTAGTTGCCCAGCCCCAGCCCCGCCCCGGGTTCGTTTTCCTGTGGGCTGTAACTTTGATTACTAAAGGTAGGATTTGTAAATTGTAATGTAGGTTATGTAGATTTGGGCAAGGGCAGTATGATTTGTGAAGGAAGTAAAACAGTGAATATTGTAATGTAAATATAAAATATGAGGGAAAAGTATCTACAAGCTACTTCTATTATAATGACTCTATTAATTTAGTCCCTCTATTATTAATTAGATCAATTCTATTATACTGATTTCAGTTATTCTCTCTACTATTAATTATATTAATGTATTCTTTGTACCTAAAAAATTAAATTTAAATTTTTTTAATATTCTTTTCGATTTAGTCCTAAATCGTGAAAAATAAATGAGAGTAAGACTTGAACTCAAATCTTGTGGGGGAGGGGATAGGCACCCCAACCATTCAACCGAATTCAATATTAGATTTATTGTTGATAACATTTTAGCCCTGTTTGGCAATTAGCGGATAACTGATAGCAGATAGCTGATTGCATTAGCTGATTTGACTAGCGGATTGTATTAGCTGATTGTATAAAAGTGTGGTAAAATTAATCGATAGCTGTTAAATTATTTAAACAAGCAAAATGACATATAAGAACATGATTATATTCAATATTTGCTTGAATAGTTTATTAGTTATCAATATTTTGTATCTAATTATTATTAATTAGATCTATAAAATTATTTTTAATATAATTTTTCTAAACATATTCAAATGATGTATATATTAATTTATTATTTATATAATTATTTTAATATAATTTAATTAATTAATAAATTTAAATATACATATAAATATAAATATGTGATAATAAAAAATAAATACGATTAGCTTATAAATAGGGTGAGAAAATATTTAATTTAAGTTATTTTAAGATTTTTGATAATTGATAAGGGTAAAAAAGTCTTTACAACTCTAATATCAAACTTCTAATCTCAAAAAGCTTCTATTATGAGTTTTTTCAAAATTAGCGGTTTCACCCTAATCCGCTCTTTCAATCTGTTGTTTACCAAACAACAATATTAGTGGATTTGACTGGTCAAACCTCTAATTATATCTCAAACCTCTAATTTTTGCTCAAACCTCTCTTTACCAAACATTGACTTTATCCCTATGTTAAAATGTAGTTAATTATAATATTTTTTAATATACTTAAGTGATTATATTTTAGTATTTTTATATTTTTTAGTCTTTGAGAATGTACACATAGGTGCTAGATCTTTTAAGCAAGGTAAGGGGTTCCTGGTTTTGTGACTGGAGCAAATTTAGTTGGGAGGGTCGCCCTCATAATGGGCGCTTGCAGTACTCTATATGAATTAATCAACCAATTGATAGGATAAATGTTTAAATCAAAAAATATAATATATTATTAACTATTAATAAATATATTTAAAATATATTGATAATTTTAAATATTAAAATATATTAATAATTTTAAATATATATTTTAAATATATCAAAAATAATACTCCTATTATGGCTCTGTTTGGCAATTAGCGGATTGCATTAGCTGGTAGCGGATAGCTGATTGCATTAACTTATTTGACTAGCGGATTGTATTTGTTGATGGTATAAAAGTTGTGTTAGTTGATTGTATAAAAGTGTTTGGTAAAATTAACTGATAGTTGTTTGATTATTTAAACAAGTAAAATGACATATAAGGACCTGATTATATTTGATACTTGTTTGAATAGTTTATTAGTTAACAATATTTTGTATATATTAATATTAATTAGATTATGAAAATTATTTTTTACATATTTGAAGGATTTATATATTAATTTATTACTTGTATAATTATTTTTAATACAATTTAATTAATTATTAAATTTAAATACAAATATAAATGTGTGTGAATAAAAAGAAAAAATACAAAAAATATTAGTTTACAAATGTCACAACGTAAATAGGTAAGAGTGAAGAATTAAATTAAAAAAAGGTTAAATTTAGGTTATTTGGAGATTTTCTATAATTATTAAGGATAAAACGGTATTTATAACTCTTATGTCAAAACCTCTAACATCAAAAAGCTCCTATTAGACATGTACGCACTAACTTCATTGAATCTCGGTTCTCCCAAGAAAGTTACAATTACCTAAATTAACACAGTCATTGTGTAGAGTGTACATGCTAACCTCTTTTAATTAAGGTCCTAAATTGTTAAATTTGATATTGTCAATAACTTTTATAGGATGAAATGTGTCGGTTTCATGCTAACATTTTAATCTCACAAGTAATACTTTTTGTGAAAATTATCTAATTTTAAGTTTTCAGTAGCCTTGCAATCACTAGTAGATTTCAACAAAATTCCTAAGCCTGGTTCTTTTTTGATGTACTTCAGTACCCGTAATACAACTTCCATATGTACTTCACTACCCGTAATACAGCTTACATATGTACTTCACTACCCGTAATGCATCTTCCATATGTGACTTTTTAGGTTGATGCATCTCGTTTAGCTTGATTAATTAATACATCATTTCTTGGAATAAAATGGTATCAGAGCAAAAAATTTTAAACAAGAAAATTTAGGACCGGATTGAAAACATTTTGAACGATTCAGGGATGAGTGGAAGATTATAAAACACGGAGGGGCTAACGGCGTGAAAAAACAATTAGCCCATTTGTTTTTAAAAGTTGTTATAAATCTTGTTCTTTTTTACTGAAAACATAAAATTATCTCTGTTTCTTAAAAAACATACGCTCTCCCCTCTCTCTTATCTCGAGTGAAAAATCGCCGCTCACCACCACGTACCGGCGACTAACGAACCCTAAAACAAAAAACACATATTTTCTCGATTTAGACCCGAATCTGAAGTTGTTCTTTAAAAACCAAGTCTCTTTTGCCTTTAAAACCTAAAAGCCGAGACTCGAAAAAAGGTTTCCACAGCCGCTTTTCCCATCAGTTCACCACACATGGTCTGGGAAAGACCAGAAAGCTTGTTACCGGTGAGGAAACACGATGGCACCAAAGGAGGATCGAAACGCAAGAGAGGTAAAATGGAACCCTAGATTTTTCCTTTTTATGCTTCAAAATCTAAAAGATAAGAAGAAATATACTTGAAGGCTTTTGATTTCTATTGATCTCTGAAAATTTTCCTCGTTTTTCAACTTAGGAGGTTTACAATATGGTTGCTTCGGGGTTTACAATATGGTTACTTCGGTTTGTATAGCCGAATTTACATTTTTACAATAAAAGAAGAAAAGAATTAAAGTTTCCTATTGAATGTGATTTCCCTTAACCTTTTTGTCGTGATTTATCTGTTTCTCTGAAAATTGTTGTGCATTTCTCTAAAATTCTCTCATTTTGGTGCATTTCTGATATCCATGTGTTTTGTTTGCATGTGTTGATGTGGCTGAACGATGGATTTACCTTAGTACACCACTAAGGATTTATCAATTCACTAAGATAATTGACCCCTTTTCATTATTTTTGCTATAAAATATGTCTCCAGGTAGAAGACATGTCTTTTTGAGAAGAGGGTATTGGCCCCGTGACAAATGGTATCAGAACGACCATTTGACTGCCTGATTTCATGTTGAATGCCCATGAGTGGGGTAGGCGAGGTTGACAACCGTGACAATTGCCAATCACAAGCGTGGTTGACTCGTGACGAGGGTATCAGGAGATTGAGTGGAAGAAAATGTCACGCCTAGGAAGAGGCGAGGACATTAATCTCACATTGGAAAGAAAAAAGAGATGTCTTGAAATATATATATACGGTGACGCTACACATCCTATTAGACATGTACGCACTAACCTCATAGAATCTCGGTTCTCTCAAGAAAGTTACAATTGCCTAAATTAACACAGTCACTGTGTAGAGTGTACATGCTAACCTCTTTTAATTAAGGTCTCAAATTGTTAAATCTGATATTGTCAATAACTTTCATAAGATGAAATGTGTCGGTTTCATGCTAACATTTTAATCTCACAAGTAATGTTTTTTGTGAAAATTATCTAATTTTAAGTTTTCAGTAGCGTGCCATTATAGGAGTTAGTGGAGCCTTGGACCCTAAATTAAGAAAAACTAATATTTTTACATTTCAAATATTTTTAATTAAGTCCTTTCTAATTTTTTTTTAAAAGTTATTATTAAGTCCCAATATATTTGAAAAGTTTAGTTAATCCCCTAATATTTTAATTCTACCGTATAAAATTAATACCCTCTCTCTCTGTTTAACCTGGTCCTTCAAATATTTATTTAAATACTCATTTCTTTTCTTGTAGTATAAATTTTAATTCAATTCCCTTACAAAGCTAATAAATAACCAATAATAAACTATTTTAGCATGTCTACTGCAATCACTCAGTTAATCGCTTTACCAATAATAAGCTAATTTGTTCAACTGAAATGATAAAAAATAGACTTCAAACAGTTTATTAATGAAGAGCAAGCTGAAAGCAATAAATTGCTTTACCTATATCTCTGTCTCGTTTATCCTTTGATTGAGCAGGTTCTTTAAACAATGGGAGTAGTGTTTTAAACTTTGGCAGTGAAGTTTTGTTTAGGAATTTGTCTCTGTCTGTGTGTTCTTCAACATGTTACTTTTCTCAATGCTCTTCTTTTTGGTTTATCCTTTGACGTCAAATTGATACTTTGTTGTTTATTTTTAGGGATTTGAGTGCCCTTGCTTTGAAAGGAACTTTGGCAGCTGAGCTGGGGAAATTAAGCAACTTCAGATAACGGTAAGATTCAAAATTTTGGTGCTGAATTAGTGGTTTCGATGTTGCAGCATTGTCTCCATCTTGTGGTGTCCTATGAAGCACGGGTACAATAGATGAAGGTCGTCCCGCGTACCGGATACGTACCTGGGACGAGTACGAGTTGGGTACGACTGAGGTACGTACCGGGGACGTCCTATATTTATTGGGTACGGCTGAAAATTACTTGGGTACGTTTAGAGATCGAAGGGGACGTTTCGGGGACGGTGGTGGGAGTCCACGCGCGTACCCAACCTTCAATGACAGCTGAAAGCTCTCGAAAGAGTGCTGAGATCAGTTTTGGGTACAGTAACTTCCTGATTATGTGCTCTGTGTAGTTTTAAGAAAAAGAATTAAAGCTCCTACCTGAGTTGAAGAAAAGTTGCAGAAAATTTGAAGAAAAATTACTGAGTTGTTGAAGAAGAAGAGATGTAGAAGAAAGAACCCACGTGTACGTGAAAAAAGAAAAAAGTTTAATTATTTTATTTTATTTCTCGTTAATTAGTTTTTGTGAGGCCTGAGAAAATACTTTAATAAGCTGATTTATTCATACTTCAATATTATCAACACTTTATTAAATAAATTAAGGTTTTTTACTTTAACTTTATTATTATTATTATTATTATTATTATTATTATTAAAACAATTATATTATTTATAAATTTATTTTTTTTCTTTTGAAACTTTATATTAATAATTTTGAAAATCTTAATTTAGATTTGGAAGTTTAATTTTAACACTAATTTTGATGCTAATTATGATATAAATTAATTTTGTGACTAATACATATAAGCACGTTAAATAGTAGACAATTTTTTTTTAATTATGAATTTTATTTGAATTTTAATATTTTATTATTATATGTATATATTAAAATTTATTTTATATTTGTCGTACCCTTGTCGTACCCGTGCCCTATAATTTTGAAAATTGCCATTTCTTGTTCCCGTATCTGTCCCCGTATCCGTCCTAGTATCCGTATCAGTGCAACATAGGTGGTATCATCTCAATCAATGCCTTCACTCGAACCACTTGCTCTAATACCAATTGTCACGAGGCTAGAGTTTCATCTAGAACATCTCCCTTTACAAGGTTTGTCTGGTAAACTAAATACCTCACAAGGTGGGTGTTATGAAAAGAGTTAATTGCCCTGTGACAAGTGCCCTTGCTTTGAAAGGAACTTTGGTAGCTAAGCTGGGGAAATTAAGCAACTTCAGATAACAGTAAGATTCACAGTTTTGGTGTTGAATTAGTGGTTTCGATGCTGCAGCATTGTCTCCATCTTGTGGTGCCATCTCAATCAATGCCTTCACTCGAATCACTTGCTCTAATACCAATTGTCACGAGGCTAGAGTTTCATCTAGAGAACCGTGTGGTCTTAGTCGATGTTCCTGCGACAAACGACTAAGTCAACATGAAATTCCTCTTCGGAAGATCAAACTCTTCCAATGCACTCGAACGAAAAATCGTTCTAAGCGCAGCTAACAAATGAGAAAGCAACCAATAACCAAGCTAATCTCGCAATTATGGTATAGATCAGCACTGACTTGTAATTTGTTGGTTATGTTTCGATAAATCGAGGTAGCCTGATTCAATGATGGGTGCATGAAATAAGATAGAAGATTCAGGGTGGGTGCGAGATTTGACGACGACCTCGGTTCTCGAAACATATGGGCTTACAGTACGGTGGGGATGAGGGAATGGTGGTGCTTTGTTGATGCTGGAAATAAAGATAACAGTCAAAAGATGGTGGTCGAACGATATACGAGCATGCGAGCACTGACCTACATTTTGGAGGACGATAGACGGTGAGGGAGAGGTCGAATGTGGTGGAAGATGAGGGAGAGGTGTTGTACGGTAAGGTAATATGGATATGTGAGAAGTTTTAGGGAAAGAGCATCCATCGGTGGGATCCCAAACCCGCCACTCCATTTTCTTGATCTTTCTTAGCACCCCAAACAGAACATACTAGTTAAGAATTTCCTAATACAAGAAGGGAAAGATACCACTCCACGAAGAAGAAAAAAATGATGAATCTCCAAGTTATCAAATTGAGCAAGTCCAGTCACTACATCGGACACCTCATTACAATTGTGAAACATTTGTTGTAGTCGAACACTCTATTTTTGTTGTCTCAGTTCATTTAGATATAATAATAGAGAGCAATATCCTAGCTCGATTCAACCCATTTCTAAGCATAAGAGAGTCCAGCTATCGATCTCAAGAACAATTCGTCGACAATCAAAGGTGGATCCTCTATAGAGTCAGAGGTAGCCTTGGCTCCCTCAACATTCGAAAATGTTATTTTGTAGTCCTTTAAAATTATATAAATTATATATATATAATAGCTCCCTAGAATTTAAAAATTTTATTTTATGGCCCTTCAAAATTTTACAGACAGACAGACAGACAGGCAGGCAGGCAGGCAAGCAGACAGGCAGACAAGCAGGCAGGCAGACAGACAGGTAGGCAGGCAGACAGGCAAACAGGCAGGCAGCCTGACATGCAGATAGACAGCCAGACAGCCAGGCAGGCAGACACATTTCAGTTTCTTCCCGCCCATTTTTGGTCCACGTAGTAGGCCCTGATTCGTCTAAAAAGATACTACACGGATTTTTAATTTTGGGCAATAGGGTGTTAATTTTAAAGAGTTTTTGTAACACCCGTGTTTTGGGGCTAGGAGTTAGTCGGGTTAGTGGTCCGAGTCGGTAAAAATTAAATTAAATCAATTTGACATTGACTTGGGCTAATTAGGTTTTAAAATAAAAAGGAGGGACCAATGTGGTGATTTAACCCAAATGTTTTAAAAAGCTAGACCACTTTTTGAAAGTTAAAGAGAACAAAAAAATAAAATGGTCTTCTCCTCCCCCATTTTTACATCTCACGTAGGAGAGCTCTCAAACCTCCCCAAACCCTAAGTTTTCTATTCCATTGATTTCTCCCTCATCTCAAGGTCTTTTTCAAAAGCAAAGGTATATTCTTACTCTCCTCTTCATTTCCTATCTATCCATGGTTATGGATTTTAAAACCATGAACTTTGGAAAATTAGGGCTTGATAAAAGTTTAAGTTTTTATTGGGTTTTTCAATTGATTTCGATTTATTATGTTGGGTTTTGGTTTAAGCTCATGAAAATACACATTATATGTTGAAATGGAGGATTTTGGGTGAAAATCCGAAATGGGTTTTTGAGACAATTTTTAAGGTGTTAAAACTTGATTTTTGGGTGGGTTTTAAGTGGAAATTGAAGGGCTGATGGTTTATGTATGTTAGGAGGATGTTTTGCAACCATTTAGATGTCATTTGGGTGTTTAAAAACATGTTTTTCTGCTGGTAAAATAGGAGTACGAAAATGGGAATTTTAGTGATTGTTTAGGTTGGAAATTGTTGGAGCTTGGCTTGCACCTATGGGTTGGGGTTGTAGCTGAACTTAGCAATCATTTGTGAGTGGAAAATGTGTTGGAAACTTGGGTTTTGATCAAGGTTTATGGGCTGCTTGAATTAGATAAAGTCGGGGTTTGGTCATGACTTGAAATGTTGAGTTTGATATTCGAATTGTATTCCGGGTTAGCTACTTTGATGTTTGAGTTGATTTGAGGTTGTTTTGCTTGCATTGAGGTTGTTTAGAAGCGAGAATTTGTGTTGGAGAAGCTTCGGGAAGGAATCCGGAAACTTGAAGGTGATGCTTGCTTGGTAGTTGAGCTTGGAGGTAGATGTGAGTGGTTAAATGTTTTTGAAATGGTTTTGAGTATTTGGTTCAAGCATGTGAACCTAGGATGGGCTTGGTAAACCCACCTAGAGTTGGGATTAGAGTGGTAGCCTAATCCCAAGCTTTGATTAGGGACTTTGGTTGCACTCTTTAATGGTTGTATATGCCTCGTATTAAATTGTGATGATGTTGGTTATGTATATGTTGTATACATCTTTGTTGAGGCATGTTGGATGCATTGTTATATGTATGTTGATGATAGATATGATATGGTTATTCACATGTGCAAAATCTGATGTGATATGGTTGTTAATGATGTACATGTGTGTTGTCATGTGAAATGAGATTATAAGGTGATTGCTTGATCCGAGGATCATGGTGAGTACATGCTGGGCATGGAAATGTGGTTTGTGCATGACGGTAAGTCATGGTGAGTACGTGCTAAGCACGGAAGTTCTTAATAAATGGTATTGTGGAATGTGTTAGTATTGGCACTAGTATGCTTGGGTACAAATGATCGATCATTAGGATGTTTAGTGTGCACATGTGAGTCAAATGCGCGCGTGGTCTTGATGATGGTAGTCATCAAGATGGAGTACGGGTTTGCCCGGAAATCTTCTTATATATAGATATATGTCGGTGATGAGTGGAATCCCATCGACGGGCGTGAGGATGAGTGGAATCCCCTCCGCGTGAAATGTGGCGTGAGGATGAGTGGAATCCCCTCCGCGTGAACGGTGATGAGTGTAATCCCACCGTCAGGTAATGGTTGTGTTGTTGGATGTGAGTTCCAACGGTTATCCGCGTATTCGAGTCATAGCTAGGTGCCAATACGGATTGTGGTTTATGTTGCCAATATGTGATTAATTGTGAGCTGATGTGATTTGGGATGTGTTGCTAACATGGTTTAATATATGCGTTTTCATATGTTGTGGATTTAAACATGTTGAGCATGACATGACATTGAATATATGTCCATGCATCATTTGTAATTATGGCTCGTGTGGACCGGAGGTAAGATCATGCATTTTATCTTGGTTGTTGCTCGTGCTTGGACCCTGCATTGTCGAAGGTTTGTTTTATGAGCTTACCCTCACTAAGCTTTTATGCTTACGCTCTCTTTTGTTCGACAATGCAGATCAATAGCTTGTGGGTGGCAAGGGCAAGGAAAGGTCTCCAAGGGTTGCTTTTGGTTAGCTCAAGTATGAACTTTAATTTTGTAGATTGTAATAGTCAAGCAATGGGATAGGTGTTGTTGATGTGTGCTTTGTCGGTTGCTTAGGAGCATATCTAGACTCCTTAATTATGTTGTTTTTGATTGGCTTAATGATGCCATGTTTGGTTTGTAATCCATGCCTAAATTGCTTATCATGAATGTTGACTATGTGCCTTGAGGTTGCCTTTATGTTTAAATGTTGAAGTATGAGATTTTGGATGCTTAAGTGACATCTTTGATTCAATTGCATGCTTCCCTTGATGTATGTACTTGTTAGGTGTTTGTATGGCTAAGCAATGACCTTTAAATGTTGTATGAATGCTTGTTTGGGTCTAGGGAAGTCCTAAATTGCATCTAGGTCCGAGTCTTGTTCGTTTTAACTGAGTTGGGAGTTTTTGCTGTGCAGGGGTATCGATACGGTTGGTCCGGTATCGATACCACCTTCTTGTTTCAGGCCTCGTGTATCGATACACTTGAGGGGTGTATCGATACCATTTTGGTCACTGGAGCTACTGTCCATTTCGGTATCGATACTGGCCTCTGGTGTATCGATACCGTCATCTTAGCGTTGACCGTGGGAAGTCAACCGTTGGGGAGGGTATCGATACACGCCTTGAGTGTATCAATACGGTCTCTACGGGTTGACTTTGACCAGTTGACCTAGTCAAGGGGGTATCGATACACCCCTTAAGTGTATCGATACCGCCTGTTGTTAAAGCTTAAACCTAGTCAAGGGGTATCGATACACCCCTTAAGGGTATCGATACCGCTTGTAGTTAAAGCTTAAAATTGGGCTGTAAGATGTTGGGCTGAGTTCGTTTGTTTGCCTCGTAAATGTTGTTCCGCTGTATGATCACATAGGATTAAATACTCATCTAGACAAGATTTAAAATGAAAAAAATAGGGTTGCTAACCGAGGGGGAATTCCTTAGGGAGTTTTCACTCGGTTTTCCCCGTGTAGCTCACTCGGACCGGTCATCCGGCCAGACCGGGACGAGGGGGTTACATTTGTTGGTATCAGAGCCTAAGGTTACCGAGACCTTGGGCAGGTAAGTGAGGTAAGTTAAGTTCTTGCATTGAAATTGCACGGTGTTTGCTTGCCATGTAAGCCTATTGCTTGTTATCCGTGAATGCTGTGATGTGTGATTGCTTGATTGAGAATATATGTTGTTTGATTGTACGCATATGTTTGCTTGTTTAGCAAGTAAGCCTTGTTATATGCTTGTTTGAGCATGTATGTGTGTTGAGTTGTTTGAAACATGTTTAGTAGAGTCTCATTGCTACTATTACATCGGAAAAGAGATTTTAAGTGAGGAAATCATACTTGAGCCACTTGGAAGCCTTGCCTTGCTAACCCAATCTTGTATGTTTTATTGTTGATGTTGTTGTTGATTTAATTGCTTTTCGGTAAGTAGAAGTTGTAGTTTTTGAAAAGGTGGATGTTGTTGAGGAAGTCCTTTGTTGTAGTTTGGGGGTATGGTTGTACCGGAATTGAGGTACAATTTGTCCGTTTGAGACGATGTGTATGTGGGTTGATTTCTGTGGGTGAGGGATGATGTGATCAACTCTGGCATTAGTTGGTAAGAAGAAGTGAAGACATATGAGTGAGAGTTAGAGTGGTGTCGATGTTTTAACAAATAAGCCCTTGGTACAGTATTAAGTTGATTCCTCCAGTTGATTCTAAATCCGTGATTTTGTATATCGTTAGTAAGTATGCAAGTTTGAGTATACCCGATGAAGTGTTAGAGGTAGGTACGAGTACCTTAGTTCTTTTAGCGAGATCAAGGTAGGGGTCTCGCGTGAGTAATCGGAAATTCAGAAGTGTTAGTTGGTGACCGTTGGGGGTTCGGCCTATGATTTTAATGCAAGACAGCCGGTCATTTTCCGAGAATGGGAGCTAGTTTGTGTAATTGGGTCAGTGTACGTTGAGTTGTCTTCCAGCAAGCGGAAGAGATGAAGTCACTTCTGATGTAGTTGAGCCGAGAAGGGAGTCTCGAGCTTTGACTCCAGGTTGTTTGTTAGGGGTAGAACAAGTCCAGCATGACTGTTTGTGTGTGTGATCAGAATTGAATCTTGAAGTTACGAGATGCTCTAAGAACAGTTTAGAAGAGTCAGATTTTGTTGAGGAACCAGTCTGAAGACAAGAGGACCGAAGACTATCAGTTGTGTACATGTGAAGTTGCAATTTCCGCGGATACCTCCTTTTGTGTGAGCATGTAAGAAATTAGATATCCTAGTTGAGACCTTAGGAGTAGGGACACATGTGACTAGCCTTTGGGAGATAGTAGTGATCAGAAATATGTACAGAAGATGTTCGTTGGTGGTTCAGAGTTACTAGCTTCTAGTAGGTGTGAAGTGATTGTCTTCCGACGGTTTTGATGTACCTTCTGACAAGGTTTGGCTTGAAGAGCACAGAGTTAGTGTATACGTTGAGACAAAGAGAGAGAGTTGCCTTGAAGTTGCAGATTTCTGTGTGACTGTAGTAGTAGGTGAGGAGGTGAACTTCTTGTCGAATGTTGATCCAGCTTTGGAGGTCGAAGATTTATTGAGTTTAGATGGCAGGCTTGCTTAGCAAGTGTGATGAATTTGATTTTGAATGAAGATTAGACCGCAGAATGCTAGAATAGTTTGTGTTTTCCTAGAAGTGTTTGGAAGATTTACCCGGTTTGTCTCTTGATAGAGAAGAAGAGTTCGTTATTGAGACCGTCTCCGAGGTTGCTTCTGTTTTGTTTGCTCTGTAACTTATGAATCCCGGAAGAATTGAGAATGTTGAAGAAATAACTTCGAGGTTAGTTGGACCTTAGACTCATTAGGCCTAGTACGTCATCTTAGAATATGACATTACAATTTGTGAAGAAGAAAGAGTGACAGTACGAGAATGTGCTTAGATTTCAAACAGTTGAAACAAGTGACAGTGAATGATTAGTATCCGTTTCCGAGTGTCAGTGATTTGTTGGTCAGTTGGTGTGTGCTTCAGTCTATTTGAAGATTAATTTGAGATCCGATTACTACCAGTTGAACGTGAGAGAAGTTGATGTGCCGAAGACAGCTTTAGGGGCAAGAAATGATCGCTTTGAGTTCCGAGTTATGTCTCTTTGCTTGACTAGTGTGATAGTTACCTTTATAGAGATGTTGAGCAGAATATTTTCCTGAGTTTCTTGATCAGTTGTAGTAGCTCTTCTAGATGTCACATGAGTATATTCAGGTACCGAGGAAGATCCTGACAAGCTTTGAAGTTAGTGTGGTGGATTCTATTAGAGAATTAATTGTATACCAAGTTGTGCAACGTGAACTTCGAGTTAATGAAGATGTTCTCCTAGGACATGTAGATCAGCCGAGTGTATTAGAGTAAATCCCAAGTAGGCAAAAGAAGATATGAGTTGGAAGAAATTGAAGACTGTGACAAATATCTATAGTTCCTAGGTCTAGCATTGTTACTTTCGGGGAATTGTAAATAGTCTTTTGAAGATAGCTGCTCCTTTGACAAGTTGCTACAGAAGAATGTTTAGTTGTGTGGTTAGATGCGAGACAATGAGCCATTGAGAAACTGAAAGAAACTTTGAAGAGAGCTTCGACCTTGAATCAGCTTATATCAGAGAAAGAGTTTGTGAACCATAGTGATGCATTACTTGTAGGGTTAGGTTGTGTGCTTATGTAAGACGGAAGATTTATGGCTTGATCATCGAGATAGTTGAAAGACCGTGAGAAAAGTTATCCGATATGAGACATAGAGTTAATTACAGTTGTATTTGCTTCGAAGACTTAGAGACAAAGGCGTATAGTAAGAAATGCACAGTGTATATGTACGTATCATCAGAACTTGGAATATTTAAAGACTTAGGAAGGGTTGAAACTTGAACAACATGAAGTGTTAGAATTGCTTGAAGACTGTAATATCAAGATTGAGTACCATCCGAAGATAGTCAACGTAGTAACCGATGTTCCGAGCTATGTTGTTGATAGATTAGTAGTAGAGTTGCGGATGTAATTGTCAGATTCAGTTTACCAAGTGATAGTATTCTTGTGGCCGAGTTTCATGTTGAACCTATATTGAGTCAGAATGTTTGAAGAGAAACAGTTGCAAGACAGATTCTTGGCACCTCACGTGCGAGGCATAGCGGAAGGAAGACCTTCAGAATACAGTTTCAGAGATGATAGAGTTTCGCAATTCAGAGATAGAATAGTTGTACCGATTGACATAGTGTTTCGAGACGTATTGTGTTGGCCGAAGCACACCGCAGTCTGTTTGTATTGCATTTGAGTAGTATGAAGACGTATTGTGGGGCGAGGATGAGTACTTCTGGATTGAGTTGATGAATAATGTGGATCAGTAGGAGAGTAAGTGTGTAAATTGCCAGCGTGTCAAGACCGAGCTTCAGTTTTCTTCTAGTTTGTTACATCCGTGGAAGGTTCATAATGGAAGTGAGTAATAGAGATTCGAGATTTCAACTAGATTATTTTTTTAAAGACGTTTGTATAGTGTTTGGTTACCTGTTGAAGTCAGATGGTCAGTTAGAGAAGGTTTTGGGCCAAGAATTCAAGCAGTGCTGTTTGAGGTTGTGAATCGGGCTAGTCCTGTTGTTTATCTGTTGCGGTTATCACCAGAGTTAGAAAGAGACTTGTGATGTGTTTGTGTATCCACAATTCGGGAGTGTGAGTCAGGTCTGTTCTGTGCTATGTTTGTAGAAGAGTTTGAGTTGAGTTTAAAATTGACATGCCTTGAAGAATCAGTTGAGATCTTAGTGTCAGATAGCAAATGTTGTGTGGTAAGTCATTCGAGTTGGTTAAAATGTTGTGGTGAGAAGACAAGGGAAGTATGGAAGAGCATGTTTCAGTGACTCTTACTGTCCGATAAATTTCGGGGACGAAATTTCCTTAAGTGGGGGAGAGTTGTAACACCCGTGTTTTGGTGCTAGGAGTTAGTCGGGTTAGTGGTCCGAGTCGGTAAAAATTAAATTAAATCAATTTGACATTGACTTGGGCTAATTGGGTTTTAAAATAAAAAGGAGGGACCAATGTGGTGATTTAACCCAAATGTTTTAAAAAGCTAGACCACTTTTTGAAAGTTAAAGAGAACAAAAAAATAAAATGGTCTTCTCCTCCCCCATTTTTACATCTCACGTAGGAGAGATCTCAAACCCCCCCAAACCCTAAGTTTTCTATTCCATTGATTTCTCCCTCATCTCAAGGTCTTTTTCAAAAGCAAAGGTATATTCTTACTCTCCTCTTCATTTCCTATCTATCCATGGCTATGGATTTTAAAACCATGAACTTTGGAAAATTAGGGCTTGATAAAAGTTTAAGTTTTTATTGGGTTTTTCAATTGATTTCGATTTATTATGTTGGGTTTTGGTTTAAGCTCATGAAAATACATATTATATGTTGAAATGGAGGATTTTGGGTGAAAATCCGAAATGGGTTTTTGAGACAATTTTTAAGGTGTCAAAACTTGATTTTTGGGTGGGTTTTAAGTGGAAATTGAAGGGCTGATGGTTTATGTATGTTAGGAGGATGTTTTGCAACCATTTAGATGTCATTTGGGTGTTTAAAAACATGTTTTTCTGCTGGTAAAATAGGAGTACGAAAATGGGAATTTTAGTGATTGTTTGGGTTGGAAATTGTTGGAGCTTGGCTTGCACCTATGGGTTGAGGTTGTGGCTGAACTTAGCAATCATTTGTGAGTGGAAAATGTGTTGGAAACTTGGGTTTTGATCAAGGTTTATGGGCTGCTTGAATTAGATAAAGTCGGGGTTTGGTCATGACTTGAAATGTTGAGTTTGATATTCGAATTGTATTCCGGGTTAGCTACTTTGATGTTTGAGTTGATTGGAGGTTGTTTTGCTTGCATTGAGGTTGTTTAGAAGCGAGAATTTGCGTTGGAGAAGCTTCGGGAAGGAATCCGGAAACTTGAAGGTGATGCTTGCTTGGTAGTTGAGCTTGGAGGTAGATGTGAGTGGTTAAATGTTTTTGAAATGGTTTTGAGTATTTGGTTCAAGCATGTGTACCTAGGATGGGCTTGGTAAACCCACCTAGAGTTGGGATTAGAGTGGTAGCCTAATCCCAAGCTTTGATTAGGGACTTTGGTTGCACTCTTTAATGGTTGTATATGCCTCGTGTTAAATTGTGATGATGTTGGTTATGTATATGTTGTATACATCTATGTTGAGGCATGTTGGATGCATTGCTATATGTATGTTGATGATAGATATGATATGGTTATTCACATGTGCAAAATCTGATGTGATATGGTTGTTAATGATGTACATGTGTGTTGTCATGTGAAATGAGATTATGAGGTGATTGCTTGATCCGAGGATCATGGTGAGTACATGCTGGGCATGGAAATGTGGTTTGTGCATGACGGTAAGTCATGGTGAGTACGTGCTAAGCACGAAAGTTCTTAATAAATGGTATTGTGGAATGTGTTAGTATTGACACTAGTATGCTTGGGTACAAATGATCAATCATTAGGATGTTTAGTGTGCACACGTGAGTCAAATGCGCGTGTGGTCTTGATGATGGTAGTCATCAAGATGGAGTACGGGTTTGCCCGGAAATCTTCTTATATATAGATATATGTCGGTGATGAGTGGAATCCCATCGACGGGCGTGAGGATGAGTGGAATCCCCTCCGCGTGAAATGTGGCGTGAGGATGAGTGGAATCCCCTCCGCGTGAACGGTGATGAGTGTAATCCCACCTTCAGGTAATGGTTGTGTTGTTGGATGTGAGTTCCAACGGTTATCCGTGTATTCGAGTCATAGCTAGGTGCCAATACGGATTGTGGTTTATGTTGCCAATATGTGATTAATTGTGAGCCGATGTGATTTGGGATGTGTTGCTAACATGGTTTAATATATGCGTTTTCATATGTTGTGGATTTAAACATGTTGAGCATGACATGACATTGAATATATGTCCATGCATCATTTGTAATTATGGCTCGTGTGGACCGGAGGTAAGATCATGCATTTTATCTTGGTTGTTGCTCGTGCTTGGACCCTGCATTGTCGAAGGTTTGTTTTATGAGCTTACCCTCACTAAGCTTTTATGCTTACGCTCTCTTTTGTTCGACAATGCAGATCAATAGCTTGTGGGTGGCAAGGGCAAGGAAAGGTCTCCAAGGGTTGCTTTTGGTTAGCTCAAGTATGAACTTTAATTTTGTAGATTGTAATAGTCAAGCAATGGGATAGGTGTTGTTGATGTGTGCTTTGTCGGTTGCTTAGGAGCATATCTAGACTCCTTAATTATGTTGTTTTTGATTGGCTTAATGATGCCATGTTTGGTTTGTAATCCATGCCTAAATTGCTTATCATGAATGTTGACTATGTGCCTTGAGGTTGCCTTTATGTTTAAACGTTGAAGTATGAGATTTTGGATGCTTAAGTGACATCTTTGATTCAATTGCATGTTTCCCTTGATGTATGTACTTGTTAGGTGTTTGTATGGCTAAGCAATGACCTTTAAATGTTGTATGAATGCTTGTTTGGGTCTAGGGAAGTCCTAACTTGCATCTAGGTCCGAGTCTTGTTCGTTTTAGCTGAGTTGGGAGTTTTTGCTGTGCAGGGGTATCGATACGGTTGGTCCGGTATCGATACCATCTTCTTGTTTCAGGCCTCGTGTATCGATACACTTGAGGGGTGTATCGATACCATTTTGGTCACTGGAGCTACTGTCCATTTCGGTATCGATACTGGCCTCTGGTGTATCGATACCGTCATCTTAGCGTTGACCGTGGGAAGTCAACCGTTGGGGAGGGTATCGATACACGCCTTGAGTGTATCGATACGGTCTCTACGGGTTGACTTTGACCAGTTGACCTAGTCAAGGGGGTATCGATACACCCCTTAAGTGTATCGATATCGCCTGTTGTTAAAGCTTAAACCTAGTCAAGGGGTATCGATACACCCCTTAAGGGTATCGATACCGCCTGTAGTTAAAGTTTAAAATTGGGTTGTAAGATGTTGGGCTGAGTTCGTTTGTTTGCCTCGTAAATGTTGTTCCGATGTATGATCACATAGGATTAAATTGTAACCCCCTTAACCCGGCCTAGACGGTTGACCCGAATTAAGAAAGTCACACGGGGAAAACCAAAGTCAACCCGAAAGTCAACCTTGATTAACGACCCTTTTTTTTCCTTTTTAAACTTGTCTAGATGCATATTAATCCTTAGATATGATCATACAACAGCATACTCAAAGATCATAAACATCAGAGATCAAACAGGGACCCAATTGAACAATTTACAACTTTAGGGACCAAATTGTAAATTCTGATAATTCTAAGGACTTAACCCAAATTAAAGTTACCAACTTGAAATTAATCATGTTTCATGCTTCTCTGTGAAATGTCAGCTCAAAAGGACTTCCCAAGCTCATACAATTGCACAAACAAGATTCAGGACCAAAATGCAAACATTTCAAAACATTTAACTGCCAATGTCAGCCCCCAACGGTCACCCGTTCCGAAACGGGAGACAGCCCGTTTCGAAACACGGGGCCGTTCCGCAACGCGTACCGAAACGGGGGTCGGGCAGTAGCCTTTCCGTTTCGGAACGGTCCCTCCCGTTTCGGACGCCTGGGCTTGTTTAAGGCACCCATTCCGAAACGGTAGGTGCTGTTCCGAAACACCCTGCACAGATTGCCCAAAAATGCATACTTAAACATGCAATTGATAAACTAATCATGCTCCAAATGCCACCAAACTTTGCCAACATGCAATTCAACATATATGAGACATACTTGCATCAACAATTCATCAAAACATCCACATATATGAAAAGCTCCAAATCTATAGGCATCCTTCCTACACAAGCAACCATTCAAGCATATACTTCCAATTCAAGCATATAAAGGTCAACCACAAAAACCAGCATTCTCAACAACATTCAACATACTTAGGGAGTTCAAAACATCTCCCAAAACATACACATAGGTCCCCCATTGCCAAATTACCAAAAGCTAAATGTACTTAAGAAAACCTTCCATACTTTGAGCTTTACTACCACTTGAATGCTTGCCTTCCTTGCTGCCCTCAAAGTACTTTAATGCTCTGCAATATTGATTTGAGAAAACAAAGAGAGCGTAAGCAAAAGCTTAGTGAGGAATGCTCAATAAAACCATCCAATAATGCATTTATAAAACACTTTATAAATCATGCTTCAAATCATCATTTACACATGCTCAAAAGCATACTTTAACAAGCATCTCATGCTTCATTTCATTACATGTCATATTGGCCACAAGTGATACATTTCATTTCTTTGAAAACAAGTTCATCAACTTTCACCCCAAGGACTTTTAAACACCTTGGACCCCAAGGACTTTTAAACACCTTGGCCATGGACTTTTAAACACCATGATATAAATTACCTCAAGGACTTTTAAACACCTTGACCCCAAGGACTTTTAAACACCTTGGCCTATGGACTTTTAAACACCATAGAAAGGACCACACAAGGACTTTTAAACACCTTTGTGTCCGTAACAAGAATCATCCAAGGACTTTTAACCACCTTGATGTTCTTAAGTAACAAGGCTCACTCAAGGACTTTTAACCACCTTAGTGACCTCAACCTTTTCAAAACATCACTTGCCAATATACATCATTATCATCAATTTATCCACTGTTCTAAAGCAATAAACCAAGCCATATTCATCATGCATTTAAAAGCATCAAACCACATTTGATCAATGTTCAAAAACAAGGAGCTCTTACCTTGAGCTTCCTTCAACATATGGCTTACAAAAACAGCATTAACCATGCTAAATCATGCTTTCAAAACAGAATTTAAAACATGCAATAAACCACATTGCACAACAATCAAATCATGGCCACCACTAGAGAGTATTTCCGAAAACTTACACTTGAGCTTAGCAAAGTTGTTTAGACTTAAACTAAGCTCCCAAGACATTGGTTTCAAAGCCGAAAACCCAATTTCACTCACCGATTCCACTTCGCCTCTTGCCGAAGCACCAAATCAAGCCTCCGGATCACCACCACTTGGATCCAAAGATGACTCCCCTGTTTAACACATTAAAACAGTAGATTAATGCATCATCATGCATTAATAGCTTCAATGAAAGCACCTAAACTCGCTGCTCTCACCCACACTCCATTTTCGGCCACCAAACACAACCGAAAATGCATCCAAACCACTTCTCAACTAAGCCCAGCCATTAACCATCAAAACCTAACATCATTTAACATCCAAAAAGAACCTAACAACATCCTTATACCTCCAGCAACACCAGATCCACAAGATCACCTCAAAAACAACCAAGAATCATAAGCTAAACTTAGGAAATTCAACCTATCCGGGATTGCATTAATCAAAACTCAATTCCTTATCAAATTAACATTCATTAATCATCATTTTAACACCTTAAAACACTGGTTAAACAGATCCAACGAAATTTCATCAAAAACACACCAAATCTTGCATTTTAAGCCAAGATCCATTAAACAATCTTAAAAGCCATTTATAAAACATCAATTAAGGATTGAGAACTTAGGAATTTCATTAAAGAACTTGAAGTTCAGAGGAGAAGGACGTTCTTACCTCCAAACTTGAGTTTCTCCTCTTTTGGAACCAAAAAGCTTGATGAATCAAGTAGCAAATTGAGAGGTTTTGTAGATATGATGATTAGGAATCAAAAGAGAGTTGAAAGGAGAGAAATGAGTGACAAAATCAGAAGGAAATCTCTGGAGAGAAAGTGTTTGGGTTGAGAGAAAATGAGAGAAAAGAGAAATTGGAAAATATGAGAAATTAGTTACAAAATAACCAAAATGATTTTCCCTCCACTTTTCTTTTGCTTGAAAATCAGAATTAATCATTAAAATATCTTAGAAAAATCTGGAGAAACTCCCTTTGGGTAAATAGCTCCTTAAAGATTCAAAGTTTCAATCCTTTCTAAAACAGTCACAAAACTTTCAAAAATTACATTTTGGTCACTAGCCAAAATGTCACCCTTCCGAAACTCATTTTCCAAAATTGATTTCACAGTTCACTTAAATATATTAAAAGATGATTTTAGAACATTTTTCCATATTTTTAATGCAACCCGAACTAAGCTTTCCTAAATTCACTCTCTTAGATTCGAACAGCACTTTGACCAAACCGGTCAACGCCCAAAACTTCTAAGCCCAAAACCGGGGCGTTACAACTCTCCCCCCCTTAAGAAATTTCGTCCCCGAAATTTACCTGAAGGAAAGAGATAAGGAAACTGCTTCAGCATGTCTTCCTTTCGCTCCCACGTGGCTTCCTCGACACCTCGATGCTTCCACAGCACCTTCACCAACTCAATGGTCTTGCCACGAAGAACCTTGCTATCCGAATCCAGAACCTTCACCGGTTCCTCATCATAGGTCAAATCCGGATTCAAAACCACTTCCTCCACAGGCATCACATGCGAAGGATCAGATCTATACCTCCGGAGCATAGAGACATGGAACACATCATGAATCTTCTCCAACTCCTGAGGTAACCTCAACCGATACGCAACAGGACCCACACGCTCAACCACCTCATATGGTCCTATGTACCTAGGGCTCAACTTGCCCTTCCGGCCAAACCGCATCACCTTCTTCCAAGGCGAAACCTTCAAGAACACACGGTCACCCACCGCATACTCTATCTCCTTACGCTTCAAATCCGCGTAAGACTTCTGCCGATCAGAAGCAGCCTTCAACCGCTCACAAATGAGCTTTACCTTCTCTGTGGTCCCTTTCAACAAAGCCGGCATCGAAACCAACTTTTGACCAGTTTCAGCCCAACAAAGAGGAGTCCTACAGTTCCTCCCGTACAAAGCCTCATAAGGTGCCATCTGTATACTTGCCTGATAACTATTGTTATAAGCAAACTCAACCAAAGGCAGATGCTTCTCCCAAGAACCTTGGAACTCAATCACGCAGCACCTCAACATATCCTCCAAAATCTGGATAACTCGCTCAGACTGACCATCCGACTGAGGATGATAGGATGTACTGAAATGCAACCTTGTACCCAGAGCTTGATGCAAACACTGCCAGAACCGCGATGTGAACCTCGGATCTCTATCCGACACAATCGACTTAGGCACACCATGCAGCCGCACAATCTCAGCAATGTACAGCTCTGCCAACTTATCCAAAGAAAACGTGGTATGCACAGGCAAGAAATGCGCACACTTCGTTAGGCGATCCACAATCACCCACACCGAATTCTTCTTCGAGGGAGACAAAGGTAAACCAGATACAAAATCCATGGTAACCCGTTCCCACTTCCACTCAGGGATTTTCAACGGTTGCAACAACCCTGAAGGAACCTGATGCTCAGCCTTAACTCGCTGACATACCATACACTTGCTAACAAACTCCGCAACATCTTTCTTCAAACCCACCCAATAGTACTCATCACGAAGATCACGGTACATCTTAGTACTACCAGGGTGCATAGCAAAAGGACTACTATGACCTTCAGTCAGAATAGCACGCCTCAACTCAGCATCAGCAGGCACTACTATCCGACTCCCAAAACACAACACACCATCATCATTAAAACAGAAATCCGAAGGTCTACCCTCCGCGATATCCTGAACATGCGGCACCAAGGAATCATCCAGCAACTGCTTATCCTTGATCAACTGAACCAAAGAGGGTTTCACTTGCAACTCAGCAACAAGACCACCATCTTGCGATATGCTCAAGCTAGCAAACATAGCCCTCAGCTCAACAGCTACTTTCCTACTCAAGGCATCCGCTACAACATTAGCTTTTCCAGGATGATACTCAATCGTCAGATCATAATCCTTGAGCAACTCCAACCAACGCCGCTGCCTAAGATTTAACTCCTTCTGAGACATCAGATACCTCAAACTCTTGTGATCTGTGTACACAGTACACTTCTCACCATACAGATAATGTCTCCAGATCTTCAGAGCAAAAACCACTGCAGCCAGCTCAATATCATGTGTAGGGTAATTGCGCTCATGCACTTTCAACTGCCGCGATGCATAAGCCACCACCTTACCCTCCTGCATCAGCACACACCCCAAACCAACATAGGATGCATCACTGTAAACCACAAACTCTTTCCCTGATTCAGGCTGAATCAAGATAGGAGCTTGCGTCAAAGCCGCCTTAAGCTTCTCAAAAGCCTGCTGTCTCGCTTCCGTCCACTCATACTTAACATCCTTTTGCAACAGCTTCGTCAAAGGAGCAGCAATCTTGGAAAAACCATCCACAAACCTTCGGTAGTATCCCGCCAAACCAAGGAAACTACGGACCTCATGAACAGACTTAGGAACTTTCCAATTCATCACCGCCTCAATCTTCTGAGGATCAACACGAATCCCCTCAGCTGAGACCACATGCCCAAGAAACACCACCTCCCTTAACCAGAACTCACACTTGCTCAGCTTAGCATAAAGCTGATTCTCCAACAAAGCTTGCAAAACAATCCTCAAATGCTCTTCATGCTCCTCCTCAGTACGCGAGTACACGAGGATATCATCAATGAACACCACAACAAACTTGTCCAGGTATTCATGAAACACACGATTCATCATGTCCATGAAAGCAGCAGGAGCATTTGTCAACCCAAACGGCATCACAAGGAACTCATAATGCCTATACCTTGTCCTGAGAGCTGTCTTAGGCACATCCACATCCTTCACCTTCAACTGATAATACCCTGACCTCAAGTCAATCTTAGAGAACACAGTAGCTCCCCGAAATTGATCAAAGAGATCATCAATCCTCGGCAAAGGATACCGATTCTTGATAGTCAACTTGTTCAGCTGACGGTAATCAATGCACATACTCATAGTGTCATCCTTCTTCTTCACAAACAAGACCGGTGCTCCCCAAGGTGACACACTCGGCCAGATGAAACCACGATCAAGCAACTCTTGCAACTGCGTCTTCAGCTCCTTCAGCTCCTTAGGTGCCATTCTATAGGGAGTAATGGACACAAGAGTTGTATTCTCATACAGCTCAATTCCAAACTCCACCTCGCGGTTAGGAGGTAAACCAGGCAACTCCTCAGGAAAAACACCAGGAAACTCCTTCACAACTCTGATATCTTGCACCCTCAACTCTTTAGAGCTAGGATTCATCACAAAAGCTAGATAGGCTTCGCAACCTTGCCTCAGCATCCTGCTCGCCTCCAAGGTAGACACCACATTGGCAAGAAACTTCACATTCTCACCAACCACAACAACTTCATAATCATCTGCAAGCTTAAGCGAAACTCGCTTGTTTTCACAATCCACAACAGCGCGATGCTCAGCAAGCCAATCCATACCAAGAATTACATCAAAACCATAAAAGGGCAACTCCATAAGATCAACATGAAAAACATGTTCTTGAACAACCAAGGGACTCCTTCTATAAAGCTTACGAGTCACAACAGTCTCACCAAAAGAACTAGTGACACGAACACCAACATCCAAAGACTCAACAGGCAAACCAAGCAATTCAGCATGCTCACGCAAAATGTATGAATGCGTAGATCCAGAATCTATCAAAGAAAGCAATGACAAGGATTGCAAAGTTAAGGTACCTGCAATCACATCCGCATCATTCCTTCCCTCACGCTGAGCATACACCCTCGCTTGGCCTCCACCTTCAGGCTGAATAGCCACAACATGGGCCACTCCACGACCACCTTCCTCTCTCCTCTGGAAATTACCACGGCCGCGCCCACGACCTCTCTGCGGTGCAGCAACAACAGGAGCACGCACCTGATCACCAGCCAACCTAGGACAATCACGCCTCAAATGGTCTGCGGATCCACAATTCCAGCACCCATTACCAGCTGCCGCAACAGGAGCTTGCACCTCTCTCACAGCACGGGGACAGTCACGTTTCATGTGACCACGTGAACCACAGATCCAACAAGCACCCGGATCAGCTCTAGCATTGCCTCCTCTAGCAGGTGCACCACCACCTCTCTTAGCTGAAGACTGATACTTCTGATCACGTCCCCTCTTGTTCCGTCCACCTCCAGAACTATACTCAGCAGCTCGCTTGCCAGCACCCTTCGCAGATAAACCCAAGTTCATCTCAATGTCCTTGGCTCGGCCCACCAACACATCAAAATCATCATACTCGGTGGCCAGCACATACATTTTTACATCCGTCTCTAAGCCATAACGGAACCTCTCGCACCTTGCCCGCTCATCAGGTACCAGCTCAGGTGCATACTGACTGAGTCGCACAAACTGCACTTGATACTCAGCCACACTCATGCTCCCTTGGGTAAGAGACATGAATTCACGCTTCTTCTCATCAAGATATCTCACACCAAGATATCTCCGCTTGAACACATTCTGAAAGAATGTCCAAGTCACATCAGCTTCTGCCATCCCAGCAATAGTGGTTGTCCACCACGTATACGCATCCTTCTGCAGCAAGGACACAACACAACCCAGCTTCTGCACATCAGTGCAACTCATCTGGCCCAAGATTCGCTTGGTACTCTCTAGCCAAGCTTCAGAACTCTCAGCAGACATACCCCTGAACTCAGTCCCACCAAGACTGCGCAGACGCTCCAAAGGTAGTCTGACTCCAGCATCTTCCTGATGCCCCGCTCCACGAGCCCCAGCTACTGCTGCTTGAAAAGCACCAGCAATAGCTTGCACTAACATCGTCATATCAGGCATAGCTTGCCCCTGACCAGCCCCAGGTCCAGCAGCTCCAGCACCAGCTGCAGCTCCAGCTTCCTCAGCCCCAGCACCCCCACCACCAGGTGGAGGAGGAGGTAACACCGCACTACCCGTGTTTTCCTCATTCTCGTTCTCATTAGGAGCCGTAGCTCGCACATTACCTCGTAACTCTCTACGTGGTGCCATACTTTTACCATACAATCACAACACAAATAAAACAAAGTCAGGCCCAGCAAGGTAAGCAATCCAAGTATTCAAGCTCAATTTCATTCAAAATCAACACCATTTCATTAGTTTTTATTTGGCAATGGGTACCCACAACATGCTACATCACAACATACATCTCAAATGCAACATACATGCAATTCACTCAACATGCTTCCACTCAACAAGCATACACACTTCAATCATGCACACATTCATTCCCAATTACTCGAGAACTCAGCTCTGTTACCACCAAATGTAACCCCCTTAACCCGGCCTAGACGGTTGACCCGAATTAAGAAAGTCACACGGGGAAAACCAAAGTCAACCCGAAAGTCAACCTTGATTAACGACCCTTTTTTTTTCTTTTTAAACTTGTCTAGATGCATATTAATCCTTAGATATGATCATACAACAACATACTCAAAGATCATAAACATCAGAGATCAAACATGGACCCAATTGAACAATTTACAACTTTAGGGACCAAATTGTAAATTCTGATAATTGTAAGGACTTAACCCAAATTAAAGTTACCAACTTGAAATTAATCATGTTTCATGCTTCTCTGTGAAATTTCAGCTCAAAAGGACTTCCCAAGCTCATACAATTGCACAAACAAGATTCAGGACCAAAATGCAAACATTTCAAAACATTTAACTGCCAATGTCAGCCCCCAACGGTCACCCGTTCCGAAACGGGAGACAGCCCGTTTCGAAACACGGGGCCGTTCCGCAACGCGTACCGAAACGGGGGTCGGGCAGTAGCCTTTCCGTTTCGGAACGGTCCCTCCCGTTTCGGACGCCTGGGCTTGTTTAAGGCACCCGTTCCGAAACGGTAGGTGCTGTTCCGAAACACCCTGCACAGATTGCCCAAAAATGCATACTTAAACATGCAATTGACCAACCAATCATGCTCCAAATGCCACCAAACTTTGCCAACATGCAATTCAACATATATGAGACATACTTGCATCAACAATTCATCAAAACATCCACATATATGAAAAGCCCCAAATCTATAGGCATGCTTCCTACACAAGCAACCATTCAAGCATAAACTTCCAATTCAAGCATATAAAGGTCAACCACAAAAACCAGCATTCTCAACAACATTCAACATACTTAGGGAGTTCAAAACATCTCCCAAAACATACACATAGGTCCCCCATTGCCAAATTACCAAAAGCTAAATGTACTTAAGAAAACCTTCCATACTTTGAGCTTTACTACCACTTGAATGCTTGCCTTCCTTGATGCCCTCAAAGTACTTTAATGCTCTGCAATATTGATTTGAGAAAACAAAGAGAGCGTAAGCAAAAGCTTAGTGAGGAATGCTCAATAAAACCATCCAATAATGCATTTATAAAACACTTTATAAATCATGCTTCAAATCATCATTTACACATGCTCAAAAGCATACTTTAACAAGCATCTCATGCTTCATTTCATTACATGTCATATTGGCCACAAGTGATACATTTCATTTCTTTGAAAACAAGTTCATCAACTTTCACCCCAAGGACTTTTAAACACCTTGGACCCCAAGGACTTTTAAACACCTTGGCCATGGACTTTTAAACACCATGATATAAATTACCTCAAGGACTTTTAAACACCTTGACCCCAAGGACTTTTAAACACCTTGGCCTATGGACTTTTAAACACCATAGAAAGGACCACACAAGGACTTTTAAACACCTTTGTGTCCGTAACAAGAATCATCCAAGGACTTTTAACCACCTTGATGTTCTTAAGTAACAAGGCTCACTCAAGGACTTTTAACCACCTTAGTAACCTCAACCTTTTCAAAACATCACTTGCCAATATACATCATTATCATCAATTTATCCACTGTTCTAAAGCATTAAACCAAGCCATATTCATCATGCATTTAAAAGCATCAAACCACATTTGATCAATGTTCAAAAACAAGGAGCTCTTACCTTGAGCTTCCTTCAACATATGGCTTACAAAAACAACATTAACCATGCTAAATCATGCTTTCAAAACAGAATTTAAAACATGCAATAAACCACATTGCACAACAATCAAATCATGGCCACCACTAGAGAGTATTTCCGAAAACTTACACTTGAGCTTAGCAAAGTTGTTTAGACTTAAACTAAGCTCCCAAGACATTGGTTTCAAAGCCGAAAACCCAATTTCACTCACCGATTCCACTTCGCCTCTTGCCGAAGCACCAAATCAAGCCTCCGGATCACCACCACTTGGATCCAAAGATGACTCCCCTGTTTTAACACATTAAAACAGTAGATTAATGCATCATCATGCATTAATAGCTTCAATGAAAGCACCTAAACTCGCTGCTCTCACCCACACTCCATTTTCGGCCACCAAACACAACCGAAAATGCATCCAAACCACTTCTCAACTAAGCCCAGCCATTAACCATCAAAACCTAACATCATTTAACATCCAAAAAGAACCTAACAACATCCTTATACCTCCAGCAACACCAGATCCACAAGATCACCTCAAAAACAACCAAGAATCATAAGCTAAACTTAGGAAATTCAACCTATCCGGGATTGCATTAATCAAAACTCAATTCCTTATCAAATTAACATTCATTAATCATCATTTTAACACCTTAAAACACTGGTTAAACAGATCCAACGAAATTTCATCAAAAACACACCAAATCTTGCATTTTAAGCCAAGATCCATTAAACAATCTTAAAAGCCATTTATAAAACATCAATTAAGGATTGAGAACTTAGGAATTTCATTAAAGAACTTGAAGTTCAGAGGAGAAGGACGTTCTTACCTCCAAACTTGAGTTTCTCCTCTTTTGGAACCAAAAAGCTTGATGAATCAAGTAGCAAATTGAGAGGTTTTGTAGATATGATGATTAGGAATCAAAAGAGAGTTGAAAGGAGAGAAATGAGTGACAAAATCAGAAGGAAATCTCTGGAGAGAAAGTGTTTGGGTTGAGAGAAAATGAGAGAAAAGAGAAATTGGAAAATATGAGAAATTAGTTACAAAATAACCAAAATGATTTTCCCTCCACTTTTCTTTTGCTTGAAAATCAGAATTAATCATTAAAATATCTTAGAAAAATCTGGAGAAACTCCCTTTGGGTAAATAGCTCCTTAAAGATTCAAAGTTTCAATCCTTTCTAAAACAGTCACAAAACTTTCAAAAATTACATTTTGGTCACTAGCCAAAATGTCACCCTTCCGAAACTCATTTTCCAAAATTGATTTCACAGTTCACTTAAATATATTAAAAGATGATTTTAGAACATTTTTCCATATTTTTAATGCAACCCGAACTAAGCTTTCCTAAATTCACTCTCTTAGATTCGAACAGCACTTTGACCAAACCGGTCAACGCCCAAAACTTCTAAGCCCAAAATCGGGGCGTTACATAAATACTTATCTAGACAAGATTTAAAATGAAAAAAAATAGGGTTGCTAACCGAGGGGGAATTCCTTAGGGAGTTTTCACTCGGTTTTCCCCGTGTAGCTCACTCGGACCGGTCATCCGGCTAGACCGGGACGAGGGGGTTACAGTTTTAGGAGTAAGAAAAGAAGAGAAAGAGAGTAAAGTTGGATAATGGCCGAATTGGCTCGGTTTGGAACCTTTTATATGCGATTTAACACGGTGTCATTTTGGCATGGGGTCAAGATTAGATACGCGCATTTCTAAATCGGATCGGGTCTGACCCGCGCATCTATTCTATTCTCATGTTTCGAAGGGTAGTTCTTTCCTTTAAAAAGGGAGTTTCGCTTAAAAAAAGGAGCTTTTGCTTCGGCTTTTCATAAAAAGGGGGGAAGATTGAGTGGTTTCGACCCTTGATTGACATTAAATTTTGTCACATAACATCTGTTTTTTATTAAATAATAAGGTATTACATTCTCATACTGAGATATAAAGCCATACAAGATGAAGAAAGATAAACATCTTTAACCACTAGACCAATTAGTGGATCTCCATAACGTCTATTTTTTCTTCATAAAAAATAAATATATAAACAAATTTTGATACCTTAAATGATAATCAATAATTTGTGTTATTACAACACTTGCATCATAAAATATTAAAATAATAGGGTAAAGTACACGGGTGGTTACTCAACTATCATTTTTTCCTATTTTAGTCACCTAACTAAATTTTTTTGTCAAAACGACACAAACGTTTCATTTTGTTATTATTTTGGTCACCGGCCGTCAAAAAATTAACGGAAATGGTGACGTGTCATGAGATAATACACTTTTAGTCATAAAACTTATACATTCTATTAATTAGGTCCTAATTTAAAATAACTCATCAAATATATGAGTCAAACCCCAAATTTCCCATTTTCACTCTTCTTCCTCTACAACAATACTTCTCTATATTTTCTTCTTTCCTATTTTCGTTAACCGTTTCGTTTCCAGCACACCCAAATTAGCAAGAATTGTATGTTTTGGTGTGGTTACCTGGAAAATATATATATATATATATATATATATATATATATATATATATATATATATATATATATATATATATATTTGAACTTCAGTTTTGCATTTTGTACATGATAAAATTAAGAAAAATAGGTAGCAAGAATCGCAACTTGGTGTGGTTACCTGGAAAATAAGTTTTTTGGTTAGCAACAAATTCCAATATACCCTCCAAATTATTGTTGTTGTGTGATAAATTACTTGTATGTTTTGGATTAATGTGGTCATCAAAACGTAAGCTGGAGTAGGCAATAGTAGCCGAGTTATCTTGTCAACTAAGATAAATGAACACAAATGTAATATTAGTAGACTTATATCTCATTTAAAACTATTTCAAGAAGGAGCATTCTAGTTTTCTCCTAAACTTTTGGCAGAATAAAGTTTAGGAACTCCTCTCATGGCCATAAAAAAAGGTAATATGGTTAAAAAATATTGATATGCATATAAACTATAATATTATGATTTAGATGTCACTAATTGAAGAATTGGCATCAAATATGTAGGTTTAGTGGATTAACTCAGAAGGTAATATGGTTTGCGAATTGCTTATTGGTTCCATTGCAGACTATGTGTAGTGTTCCTTACTTTCAGCTTTACCGGATATGCGATGCCATTCATACTATCTGCTGTTGATATTGGCTTTGAAAATTCCAAAAGCCACCGAAAGCCAATCCACCGAAAGCCACCGAAAGTGGGTGGAAAAAATGGTGGAAAAGTAGGTGAAATAGTGGCATGGGATAATTAATTTTTGGTCCCTAAAGTTTAGGCTATTTACAAGTTTAGTCCTTAAAGTTCAACTATATATAGGCCTAGCATTTGTCATTTGAAATCATCCCAACATCCATCTCTCCCATTTGTTTCTCTTCTCTCATATTTGGGAATTCTTAGGAATTCCATTTGTTTGTACCATTTTGGTATTAGTGAAGTTATCATCCGGTGGTGGTGCCCGAGGAGTAGACGACATTTTCGTCGAACCTCGTAAATTCGGTGTGTTCTCTCCATTATTTATTTCGCTTGCTTATTATTGGGTTTTTCCATTGGGTTTCAATATTCAATAGTTGACGGGTTTGTCCGCTGTGCAAATTTCGGTAGTTTCGATCTCGACATTTCGGCTCAGATTTGAAGCTACGTTCGTGTGGGAAATAACCCGGTTTCCCCAACAATTGGCATCAGAGCTTCGGTGAAGGCTATCCCGGTTGCTCGGTTAGAAGTGTGGTGTTGTGACAGTGCATGTCTAGGAAAGTTCTGGCTAGGAAAGACTGGGTATTTAAGCGATCCGTGTGATCCACCTCTCTTTCCTGGGAACTTACCTGGTGCAGTGTTTCAATATCCAGTTTGTGCTGTTGAATATTATTCGTTGCCATGGCAAAAGACGGATCAGAAGGGACATCAAGCTCTTCCTCTATACCGATGAGGAGGATAATGTCAAATGCAAACTTCTCGGTGGAGTTGTTCGATGGATCCGGTCACTTCGGCATGTGGCAAGGCGAGGTGCTAGACTCTTTATTTCAACAAGGTCTAGACACTGCCATTGAGGAAGAAAAACCCGTAGATATGGTGGAGAAAGATTGGAGAACAATCAACCGTATGGCGTGCAGTACGATTCGATCTTGTCTTTCCAGGGAGCAGAAGTATGCCTACAAGAACGAGACTTCTGCAAGCAAACTGTGGAAAGCGTTGGAGGAAAAATTCCTAAAGAAAAGCTCTCAGAATCGTCTTCACATGAAGAAAAGATTGTTCAGATTTGAATATCAACCAGGCACCAATATGAATGAACACATCACTGCCTTCAATGAGTTAGTGGCAGATCTGTTAGGCATGGATGAAACTTTCAAAGATGAAGATTTGGCTTTAATGTTGTTGTCATCCCTTCCAGATGAATTTGAGCACCTTGAAACAACGTTACTTCATGGAAAGGATGAGGTGACCCTTAAAGAAGTAACTGCTGCTCTGTATAGTTACGAGCTCAGAAAGAAAACCAAGATGGAGAGCAAGTACAATGCAGCGGAGGCCATGGTGGTAAGAGGTCGCTCGAAAAGCCAAAAGCCAAAAATGAGAGGGAGATCAAAGTCAAAGTCCAGACTTGGGAAAGATGAATGTGCCTTTTGTCATGAGAAAGGTCATTGGAAGAAAGATTGCCCGAAGCTGAAGAAGAAAGGAAAAGCTGCTCCAGATGTATGTGTTGCAGAGCATGATACTAGTGACTCTGAAATATCACTGGTTGCTTCATCGTCAGCATTCCGCTCAGACGAGTGGATATTGGATTCGGGTTGTACCTATCATATGTCCCCTAATCGGGAGTGGTTCTTCGATTTAGTAGAACTAAATGGAGGAGTTGTTTATATGGGCAATGACAACGCCTGTAAAACGATTGGGATAGGTTCAATCCGATTGAAGAATCAAGATGGATCAACCAGAGTTTTGACTGATGTCCGATACGTGCCTAGTTTGAAGAAAAATCTCATCTCGTTGGGAGCTTTGGAATCCAAAGGCTCGGTTGTCACTATGAGAGATGGAATTTTGAAAGTCACATCAGGCGCACTCGTGATAATGAAGGGCATCAGGAAAAATAACTTGTATTACTACCAAGGTAGTACAGTTATTGGAGCAGTAGCAGCAGCTTCCGGTGAAGACAAATTGGATTCTTCTCAGTTGTGGCACATGCGGTTGGGACACGCTGGTGAGAAATCCTTGCAAATTTTGGCAAAGCAAGGATTGTTGAAAGGTGCAAAGGCTTGCAAGTTAAATTTTTGTGAGCATTGTGTTCTGGGAAAGCAGAAGAGAGTGAAATTCGGCACCGCTATCCATAATACGAAAGGTATTTTGGATTATGTTCACTCAGATGTGTGGGGTCCTTCCAAAACAACGTCGCTGGGAGGAAAACACTATTTTGTAACTTTTGTTGATGACTTTTCCAGAAGAGTTTGGGTGTATACAATGAAGTCTAAAGATGAAGTGCTCAAAGTTTTCCTGAAGTGGAAAAATATGATCGAGAACCAGACTGGCAAGAAGATCAAACGGCTTAGGACGGACAATGGAGGGGAATATAGAAGTGATCCGCTCTTTGACGTTTGCCAGAAGCATGGTATTGTTCAACACTTCACTGTTAGACATACACCACAGCAGAATGGGGTAGCAGAGCGTATGAATCGAACACTACTTGAGAAAGTTCGATGTATGTTGTCCAATGCTGGGTTGGGCAAACCATTTTGGGCTGAGGCTGTGACATATGCTGGCCATCTCATCAATCGTCTACCGTCATCGGCGATTGGAGGAAAAACACCGTTGGAGGTATGGTCTGGAGTACCCGCTACAGATTATGATTCCTTACATGTATTTGGATCCACTGCGTATTATCATGTGAAGGAGTCAAAACTTGATCCTAGAGCAAAGAAGGCTATCTTCATGGGAATCACTCATGGAGTGAAGGGATTTCGACTTTGGTGCTTAGACACAAAGAAGATAATTTGTAGCAGAGATGTTACCTTTGATGAATCTGTCATGTTGAAGAAGGTAACAAATGGAGCTGTTCAGACAAGTAGTACTCCACAACAGGTGGAGTATACTCCAAACCAGGTGGAGTTTCAAGAGACGATGATTAGTCCAGCAATTGATGTTACTGATTCTCCAACTCCAATGGAGGAATCAGAAGATGAAGAGGTTCAAACCCAAGAACCATTGGAGACACCAGAACTACTTGCAGTTACAAGGCCAAGGAGAGAAATTCGTAGACCTGCTCGATTTACAGATACAGTGGCCTATGCCCTTCCAGTTGTTGATGATGATATCCCTGTCACTTATCAAGAAGCAATGCAAAGCTTAGAAAGTGACAAGTGGAAAAGTGTCATGGATGAAGAAATGCAATCTCTCCAGAAGAACAACACCTGGGATTTGGCATATTTACCAGAAGGTAAAAGGGCAATTGGATGCAAGTGGGTGTTTGCAAAGAAAGACGGATCTCCCAGCAAGAAAGATGTTCGCTACAAGGCAAGGTTGGTAGCTAAAGGCTACGCTCAGAAGGAGGGAATCGACTACAACGAAGTATTTTCCCCTGTTGTGAAGCATTCCTCCATTAGAACATTGTTGGCCTTGGTAGCACAGTTGAATTTGGAGCTAGCTCAACTCGATGTAAAGACGGCTTTCTTGCACGGTGATTTGGAAGAGGAGATCTATATGACTCAGCCAGAAGGATATGTAGATGCTGGTGGTAAGAAATGGGTTTGTAAGCTGAACAAATCGCTATATGGATTGAAGCAATCTCCGAGGCAGTGGTACAAGCGATTTGATAGCTTTATGAGGAGGCAGAAGTACACAAGAAGCAAATACGACCATTGCGTGTATTTGCGAAAGCTACAAGATGGATCTTTCATTTATCTTCTCTTGTATGTTGATGATATGTTGATCGCTTCAAAGAGTCAACAAGAGATAGACAAATTGAAGGCTCAGTTGAATCAAGAGTTTGAGATGAAAGATCTAGGTGAGGCCAAGAAGATTCTCGGCATGGAGATAAGTAGAGACAGACGGAGAGGCAAGCTTTGTTTGACTCAGAAGCAATATCTGAAAAAGGTATTACAATGTTTTGACATGAATGAAAGCACAAAACATGTAAGTACCCCACTTGCTTCTCATTTGAAACTCAGTTCTCAATTATCTCCTAAAACTGATGAAGAGCGAGAATATATGGCAAAAGTTCCATATGCTAATGCAGTAGGGAGCTTGATGTATGCGATGGTGTGTACGCGGCCTGACATTTCACAAGCAGTTGGAGTTGTGAGCAGGTACATGCATGATCCTGGAAAAGGACATTGGCAAGCTGTGAAATGGATTCTACGGTATCTCCAACAAACCGTAGATGTTGGTTTAGTGTTTGAGCAAGATGAAACACTTGGTCAGTTTGTGGTTGGATATGTTGATTCCGACTATGCTGGTGATTTGGACAAGCGTCGGTCTACTACTGGGTATTTGTTTGCTTTAGCAAAAGCCCCAGTTAGTTGGAGGTCTACTTTACAGTCAACGGTGGCTTTGTCAACTACAGAGGCAGAGTACATGGCAGTTGCAGAGGCTGTTAAGGATGCGATTTGGCTTAACGGATTGTTGGAAGACTTGGGAGTTGTTCAAAGTCACATTAGTCTCTATTGTGACAGTCAGAGTGCTATTCATTTAGCGAAAAATCAAGTCTACCATTCAAGAACCAAGCACATCGACGTGAGGTATCACTTTGTGCGGGAGATCTTTGAAGAAGGAAAGATTCTGCTTCAGAAGATTGCGACGGCAGAAAATCCTGCAGATATGTTGACCAAGGTGGTAACATCAATCAAGTTCAATCATTGTTTGAACTTGATTAACATCTTGCAAGTTTGAGCACCTTTGGGTGTATGGCGCTTGTGGGCGCATTTGGAGGCACTACAAAAGATAACGTTTGGGGAGAAGAAAATTTTGAAAAGCTTGGTGAAATTTCAAGCCAAGGTGGAGATTTGTTGATATTAGCTTTGAAAATTCCAAAAGCCACCGAAAGCCAATCCACCGAAAGCCACCGAAAGTGGGTGGAAAAAATGGTGGAAAAGTAGGTGAAATAGTGGCATGGGATAATTAATTTTTGGTCCCTAAAGTTTAGGCTATTTACAAGTTTAGTCCTTAAAGTTCAACTATAAATAAGCCTAGCATTTGTCATTTGAAATCATCCCAACATCCATCTCTCCCATTTGTTTCTTTTCTCTCATATTTGGGAATTCTTAGGAATTCCATTTGTTTGTACCATTTTGGTATTAGTGAAGTTATCATCCGGTGGTGGTGCCCGAGGAGTAGACGACATTTTCGTCGAACCTCGTAAATTCGGTGTGTTCTCTCCATTATTTATTTCGCTTGCTTATTATTGGGTTTTTCCATTGGGTTTCAATATTCAATAGTTGACGGGTTTGTCCGCTGTGCAAATTTCGGTAGTTTCGATCTCGACATTTCAGCTCAGATTTGAAGCTACGTTCGTGTGGGAAATAACCCGGTTTCCCCAACATCTGCAACGTCCATTTGTTGCATAATTTCTGTTCTTGGTGCTCGGAAGGTTTTACTTGGTCTTCTGAAGTACAATTCCGGTTAGCAATGCTCTAAAACCGTATACCTTAGTGAGCTGACACTAATATTAATTGTGAGGGAGAGTATGTCTAGGGATGGCAATGGATCGGATTTGGATCGGATTGTATAGAATCCAGGTCCGAATCCGTTACAATCGGACTCGGATATTTTTATCGGATTTGGATTCGGATTTTTTTCAAACGAATTTGGATTGGATTGTTTTTGGATCGGATTTTTTCGGATCGGATTCGGATTTCTTTCAACCGCATTTAGATAAGAGTTTTTGAATTCGGATTAAATTGTCATCCCTAGTCTTGACCCAAGTCTGAGAGGTAGATTCGCGAATTTTATCGTATTTGGGGTATATTGTTTTTTGGCCCTCTAATAATTTTATTTTAGTGCAAATCAGTCTATAATTTTGTATATTTAATTTCTTACGCATTTAATTTATACTATTTAATTCTACACTTGTTTATTTTTATCCCTTATTTTTTGACTACATTTAATTTTTTGTGTTTATTGTTTATGCTTTTAATTTACTTTCTATTTTAATTCATAATTTTAGCATAATATATCATAACTTTATCTATCGATTGCACATTACTTACTATTTAATTCACCAACTTCCTTAATTTTTAGTAATTCATTGATATTTACATTTATTTGTTTATCCATTGTATTTATTTTATTGTTTGTTTATCTATGACTTGATCTTGCATTTATCTTTTTCATGTTTATTTATACATACATATGATATAAATAGATATATTACACTATAATAAGGTTAATTAATATATATAAATCATAATAAATATTATTATTATTATTATTTAACTTACATTCTTAACACATTTATATTTTTATTATCACTTTTAATATATATACATATATAAAGTTAATTTTTTTTTACCATTATTCCAAATTACATAATATATACATTTATGTTCTCGTTTAAAAAGTATATGTAGTTACATTTCTTTTAATGTATTTAGTTTAACTTTTTACTTTATTTATGTTGTCTTCTAGTTTTAATGTAAATATTATACATGATATTTTGTTTTAAGGAATTAAAAGTTATAAATGTTTTGATTCGGGCTCGGATATGGATCGGATGCGTCGGATTCGGATCGGACATGGATTCGGATCGGATTCGGATCGGACCTTGGCATGATCCATATTCAACCCATCTCCTATTAGGACTCGGACATTTTTCTCGGATTCGGATTCGAATTTTTTTAAATCGAATATGGATCGGATAAATTCCTTCGGATCGAATCGGATTCGGATCAAATTGCCATCCCTATTTGCATCCTATGGTCCCTGGTTTGAGTCCACCCAAGTGCATTTCTTTTCTTTCATTTTTCTGGGCATTAACAATCATAAACACATATATTAAATGTTGTACCCTATAGCACAAAAGCATGCTTGGTTCAGTGGCAAACACAAACCTTTGTTTCTCCAAGGTCACAGGTTTGATCCTTGATGGGGGTATTTTGTTCCTCTCATTTTTCCACCTCCAATTAGGTGACACGTGTCACCACTTGATTAGAGGTGGAAAATTAATTAAATAAATTAAATAAAAATAATTAAAGACTTCCAATAAGGTGATGACACGTGTCACCATCTTATTGAATAATTAATTTATTTTATTAGATTAAAATTAGGACTAAATTAATATATTGTATAAATATAAAGGACCAAATGTGTAATTATACTAATTTTTTTAACAGTTCCGTCAACTTTTTCGTTTTTTTAACGGCGAGTGGCTTAATTGGAACCATCTAAATAGTTAGGTGGTATATTTGACACAATTAAAAATATAGTGGTCAAATCGACACCAACCCTATAGTTTGGTGGTCATTAGTATAGTTTACCCAATATATAATATCCTTATTTATATGTGTGTGTATATTGATCTGGTAGCAGATAACATTATATCTGTGCATGTGAAGAGAAGAGAAAAGGAAAGAAAGGCATTCGACAAGCACGCGAATTAAATTTTAAACCACAAAAATTGTAATTCCATAAGGACTTATAACAGCACTACAGATCTGGTTTTTGTTTAGATATGGTGGTGGATTGAACATACGTGCAGAAGCTCGCGTACATGCCGGACCTCATCAAGATTCCGACAGTGGTGCTTGCACACAGCAAAGACATTTTTTTTCTGAAATGAAGGAGGGCACATCATGATAGAAGTCGAGAACAGCCACGGTTTACAACACGCAGCAGAGACTTTTTTTCTGAAAAAAAGAGAGGAGGGGTTCATAACAATCTTGTGAAGATGACAATGGTGCAACAATCAAGCAAATGGGCATTTATCACCAGGCAAGAATAGATTTTCACCGATGCCTAGTATATGCATTCCGATGAAGTCATTAGGGATTACTTACTTGCTGGGGTTTGCCGGGATCCGCCCCGGGCTTACTATTAGTATCAGCATTTGCTGCTGTCTCAGGTTTGCCGCCAGTTTTCTTCTCGTCTCTTGCCTTGTTAAAGATCACGGTAAACCCCTCGGCTGACGCTGGATCGTTGACATCCCATTCACCGAATTTCGGCAATGGCCGACCCTTGTTTTCCTCCTAGGCAAAAGGAAAAGTAAAATGCTCCCATTAACAAACCTCATAAGTCATAACCAAACAGAAAATTATTGTGTGTCTAAGGTCCCCCAAGCAGCCAATAGCTACATCCTACTTGATCATACATCATAACAAGCTGGTCAATAGTTGTTAGTCCTAAGAGTCCTCCAAACAAGCATACAGATCGATTCCCGGCTCGGACAAACAATTTTTCCTCATTCAATAAACAAGGAGAAGTCCTACAGAAAAAAACGGTTCTTAAACTCGAAAAGCTGCTAAAAGGAATTAGAGTATACTAAAGACCACTCTTCAATGTTTAGCACAAGGATATGAACATTATCTGAACCCCTAAAAGCTATTTTAAAGGCATTTGCATAACTTCAGCTTCAGCTTGAAACAAATTTCCTTCCATTTTGACAGCTGAAAAATTAATCAACATGCTTTACAACATTGAGAACAAACAAAGTGAATTCAGCCGAGCAGGTTAAATCACTGGGCCTAAATAGACAATGTAGTTTAAATCTATGTTACTCGGAATCTCAGGTGTAAGTGCCGGATATAAATATGTTTTCCATGTATTTGAGGGTCCTTTCAAGTCATCATATCCTCATACCATATGCATGTCCAAATAGACATCAGACACACAAGTCAAACACATAAACTCAAGAAAAAATAAAGTTTTAAAAGCTCGTTATTGGTCACTTACAAGAGGCACTCCAAAAGAAAACCGGTCCAGGACCACAAAAGTTCACCTTGATCACTATTTCTTTAAATAGAATATGTCAAATAAAACCATAGTCATACATGAATATGACTGTGGGGATATGACACTCGAAGCAGAGACATAGCTAGGATAGAACATTGGGAGGGGCATAGGTCTATTAAGTCTTTAAATCTAAAAATTGGGAGGGACAAAGACCTTATTTGACTACTATTTAAACTAAAAAGGACCTCAAATGCTATTATACCAAAAAAATTTGAGAGGGGGCAAGAACCCCTGCCAAGCTACACATACCTCTGTCCCCGACTCAAAGGACCCTCTATATATATGAAAAAAAAGAACTTAAGATTTGAACATACTTATAATATCCTACACTCGAGTTGAGAAACATAGGTTAAACCGGAACCCTTCAAAATGAGAAATACTAGATTACAACAAGTCATAATGGCCATCAAAGGAGATAAAATAAGACAACATAAAAGCATATGACAGTAATAAATAGTACAAAACAAAACAGGGAACTTGAATACAATGAAAAGCTCATCTCATCTTCAAACAAGATAACAAAGGAACCTACCAAAATGTCAAACTTGAAGTGACAAACTAACACTCAAAATAATATCAAGTCATGAAAATCGAAGCAGCTTTTATTTTCAAAAGAGAATAAAAACAAAACATTGCCATAGATTCCATAAAGAAGTCTAATCAGTAATTTACTTAGTGCTGGTCAATTGAAGATGAAAAGGTTGATGCCAAAAAGATTAATCTCCTCCAGAATATGAACAAATTGATAGAATTATGATATCCAGATTCCAGAATCAAGGAGCTTTTTTGAAGATTAAAATATCAAACACTAGACAATGGCCACTAAAAAATCCAACAAAAGCTAATTACAATGTAGCATTTGGAAGATAGATTTCAGGATTTGGACTTCATTAATTGTGTAAATTGAGTAATAAAAGAGTTAGAAATGTAATATTCATGATTATTTCTTAAATCCAGGGGATTTGCTAGATGCATATTTAGTAGTGAACTTGAAATTCCTAATATAATTTTGATAAATCCATGCTATATATTGAATCTTAACTATTTATAAATAATGTATGCATTTCACTGTCACCTACCTAACAAATGAAATCTAAATCTAAATTTTCAAATGAGCACCCTGACTATAAATGTGTTATCAACAACCTTATAATGATCCTATACAGGCTTCAATGATTAACCAAGAACTATATTTTCCACTCAAAATTAATGATACAATATTTGAAAGTAGAAAGTTTCAAATGCTATAAATTTATAAGTTCAACAAAACAAAAAATGTTCATAAGGAAATCCCAGAAAAACAAAACTTGATCAAAGATTGATTCTTTCTTTAAAGAAAAAAAAGGGGAATCATGAATGAAGAACCCCAAAAAAGATATGAATCAAAAGAATCCAAAGATCAAATCCATAAAAAAAAAACAAAAGAAATCAAATCAAACAACACAAATTAAGCTTTTCTTAAATATATTACATACCGACATGGATTCTTGAGAATGGAGATGGATTTTTTTTTTCTTGTGAAGAGAGAGAGAGAGAGAGAGAATGAGAGCTATAGAGAAGGATTGAAAGAATTCTTGGGAAGGGAAAGGTGGGAGAAGCTATAGCATCTGTCCAAAAGTTGAACTTTTCATTCCCTGGAAAAAAGGTTGAACTTTTCATTTCATTTTCATTTAATACGGATCTAATTTAAATTATTTTTTATGTAAAAACATTAATACAAAATTAATTTTGTACTCTTAATAACTATATGAGTTTGTGAATCAGTCATAACTCAATTGATATTTGTAATTTTTTTACACATTAACAGAGTAATTTTATTATAAATAAAATAAATTTAAAATATACCTTAAAGAAGTTTTAGAACATAAAAAATAAAATAGTAAAATTTAAAAAAAAAGCGATGCATCAGTCTGATAGATAATTTTATTTTGCACCAAAGAAATTTCTACAGCCCATCGTAAGAAGGGGTGAGTTGTCGAAACACGAGCTAGATGAAATCCTCAAAATCGACAACCACTTTTCACGCATATTCTTAAGAAACGACGATTTGCTCTAAATTACATCAGTAAACAACTTAAAAAGGGATTAAGCTTTATGCGCCCACCAACAACCAGCAAACACAAGCTATGTGAGGGTCACCGTATGAACACCAAAACATGTTACAAGGCAGAGACATGCCATAAAGGCATAAAAAACATGTCACAGAGGTAGAGAAAAACGCAACAAAATGTGTGAAAATAAAATAAATAAATAAATAAAACAAATAAAATATAAATCACTGGCGGTCGATAATCAATACAAAAACTAATATCGTCGTCAATTTAAAAAAAAATGAAAAAAACAAACGCCTATATTTGAAAGAAAATGAAAAAAAAATACTAGGATTTTGGGTGTACGACGTTAAAGTCTCCTTAAAACGCCTAAAGAATAAAGTTAATTGATATTATGGCGGTAAAAACTGAAAGTTTCCATAAGCGCATATGGTATATGGAGTTAGTTTAGGGTATAAGGTTTAAGGATTTAGGTGTATGGGGTTAGAATTTAGGGATAATTGTTTTAATTTAAGGTTTATGGTTATAATTTAAGGTTTATAGGTTAAAACTTAAATCCTCACCATATTACCCTTAAAAATCAAACCCTAACCTATAAACCCTAAATTATAACCACAAACCTTAAATTAAAACAACTATCCCTAAATTCTAAACCTCTACACTTGAACCCCTAAACCATGTACCCTAAACTAACTTCATACACCCTAAAAAGCTAAAACTAAAGCACTTGTGAAAACTTTCAGTTTCCACCGCCAATATATAGAATAATAATCCTAATTGATATTTGCAACTATAACATATACATGAGTTTATGTGTATATAAGCACACATTTTATGTATGTTAACAAACATTTTTGAACCATTAAATTCTTTGGAATTAAAGCATATTTTCTTGAGCTAATCTATTAAATATTATCCGAGAAAAAAAAAGTGAAATCAAGAACCAACGAGTTTGGTGAAAATAAGGTTATACATAATTTGTCCCGTCAAGTTCAAATTTTAAGATTTTATTTTATGAATCAACGAGTGGTTTAATAAAAAAGATTATAATATTTATTTTAAAAGATTTATATTTGAGTAGCATTATCTATAAAGATGTATATTACTTTGTAATCATTTTAAGACTTATTAAAAAATTTAAACTTTTTTTGGGTTACAATCCCCAATGCCCGTTGGAGGCAAACGGTCGTTCGTCAAAAGTTAAAAAATTCGGCTGCTCAAAAATGTTCGTTTGGGCACTAAAATAAGTGGGCAAACGTTGTATTTTTGTTGCGATGGTTGTCTCCAATAGTTGTTTACCGGCTACAACATCCCCAAACAATCACATGTTTGGATCCTAACGAGCATTTGCTCATCTATTTTAGCGCCCAAACGACGTTCGGGACATTCAAATTTTTTAACTTTTGGCCAACACTTGTTTGCCCTCAATGGGCGATGGGGATTGCAACCTCAAAAGAAGCCTTAGTTTATCATTTGTACACTTTAACAGGCCCTAATTTGAAGAATCATACAAAAATTAAGTGGGGTGGGAACTTAACTCTAACTCGTCCCGACATTTGAAAAGATTCCATCCATCTTAATCTGACTTAAATTTTAGATAGTAATTTGTTTCTGATCCAGTTCGATTTAATCTAATCTATTTTTTCTACATGGTAAATTAAGAATTAAAATCAATAATAGATTAGGGTTTCAACATCATAACATAAACAAGTAAAAAAATAAAAATAAAGCAACGTGACATATTAATTTCAGAACCAACAAAGAGTTCCCGAACAAATTCAAAACCGAAAACACAAAGTCAAAGTAGAGCAACGATTTACTGAACTGGATATCCAACATTTCAAGCTAATATCCATCACACCAAAATCCACTCAATATCTAACAAAAAAAGTTTCTTCAAATGAATATATTTAAACTCGAAATACTAGAAAAATAAAGATTTTCGTAAATATCTGAAATAATTAAAAACACCAAAATACTCCAAATAACATGATATATTACCGTGTAATTTTTATAATGAATAACAAAAATTCAATGAGTGTCCTAAGGAAAAAGAGAATGATAGGTTAGTTTTTAACAATTTTAATAGAATATATTTAAATGTTGAAATTGAATTTTAATTTTTGAAATTCAAGATCAACACATGAATAACAATGTACCAATTTTGAACCTCGTAGTTTAAATGCCTTCTTCATGTGTAATGTACTCCCAAATCCAATTTCATCATGCTTTTGGATTTTAGATATGAGCTTTAAATATTTTTTTATATAATTGGGAAGAAAGAAAATTAGAGGGGTGATGAATTCTATGATCATGTGTAAAAACAAGGGTAAACATCATCATTGGTCACTAAACTATTTCTACTTTTCTGTTTTGGTCACCAAATCCCTAATGTTACGTTTTTTTTCTATTTTGATCACCCACCGTTAAAAAACTCACATAAAACAACATTTTGATGACCAAAACATGAAAAAAAATAAATTGGTGGCCAAAATAAGAAAAAAAAGTAACATTAGTGACGATTTTGCATAAAATAATAGTTTGGTGACTAAAACAAGAAAGAAGAAATAGTTTAGTGACCAATTGTGTTGTTTATCCTAAAAACAAATCATTCCAAAATTAGAAGAAAAATAAGGAGATGTTGCGACCGTTTTTAAGACCCATTTGTGAAAAAATAGCTTGACGATTAGGGTTTTGAAAATCATGGTTTTCATGTTAATTTGATATTGAAATTAGGGGTTTTTCCATTTTTAATCGAATTTTCTTTATTTGCTTAAAAATCGTTTTGAGTCGCCACCGGTCACTTTAGTAAACCGGACACCATAAAATAGGACCAGAGATTTTTTTTTTTTTGTAAAATTAGGGTTCGGGAGTCGGTTACGTGTAGGGAAGGGTTAGCACCCCTACAAACGCCCGTTATTTGTACCTTATTGATTCCATGCGGCATTTTAGTATTTCGAACATTAATCTAAATTTAATTAAGTCTTTTTAATTGTAAAATGGATTTTATTTCAAATGGGAATATCATTCTGTAAGAAAACACATTTTGGACGAATATAAGTTATGAAACGTCAAATTACGTTGGGACACTTCAATTTATATTCAAAATACATCTCAACACAAAAGGTTTAATGCATGTTCAATTGTTTTGTTGTTCACTTTAAGTAAACCTTAATTTAAGCTTCATTGATTTAATTAATTAAAATTCAATGAATATTATTAATTTTTGGGCTTTAGGGGTAATACTCAAATAGTTTGGACACTACCTTTATTAGGCCCAAAAGTAACAATATTCCTAAGATTAGTGATACTAATTGTTCAATCCCATTCTTAGTTTTATTTAAATTTATTATATGAATATCATTTTCTAAGTTCAAATGGAACATTGAATTTATTATTTGAATATCCATTGATTAACATCACGTTACAATGTGATACTAATCAATTTAAGACATTCAAACATTTATTCAATATCCATTTATTAGATACAATGTCCTATCCTATTAAATTATTTATTTTAATTAGAGAATCTATTCTTAAAAAAGGTTCTAATCTTATCTTTGCTAAATGAATTAAATTCTTTAATCATACATACTACATGGTTATTTTAAAATCATGCATTCAATAAGCAATAATAAGTAAAGCAATAAAAATAAGGAAATTAAAATTGCAAGACTAAATTGAATTAAGTTCAAAAGTGAGTGACCCAATTACAAAAATAGTGGCTGAAATGTAAAAAGAAATAAACCTAAATGTCTAAGTCTAATTTCTCTAAAACTAAAACCCATACCCAAATGAAAGAAACAAGCCCAAATTTCCCTTTATTATTTTTTAACCTGACAGCCCACTAGAATAATAAAGGGTAGCCCAAGTCTTATTAAAATTGATTGGCCCAAATCTCTTTTTTATTTTCAAATCGACATCCCACTAGAATCAACCCAAGTAATCCGGTCGACCTAAGCTCGGGTCATGGGGCCCCGTATCTAGATCCACGAAACAACGTGTGGACCTTTCTCTATCTGGCTCTCAAAACGACGTCGCACTTCTCTGGCTATATAAACCTAAAATCAAGCCCACTCGCTCATTTTTTCCTTTTCCTCACTCGTCCTAACTCAGCTGCACCCCCAAATCCTCTCAACTCCTAAACTTTTCGTCCGTTGAAGACAACGTCGACTTCTGTCGGTCGTCATTTTCAGTCCTTTTCTCCGACCGAAATTCCTTTCCGATCACCTTTCCCGGCCAAACTGAAACTCCAATCACCTTTCTCGACCTAAACTGAAACTTCGGCGACCGGTCACCGCCGCAAGGCGATTTTCGGCTGCCGTCCGTCGCCACTTTCGAACCCCAAAACCCCTAAAAAAGAATTTTCTCCGATCTACAACCCTAATTATCCCGTTTCATCAGAAACTCCCCACTTCCCCATCTAAGTAACCTAAATCTACCCAAACCAAAACTTAGATCTACCCTCTTCGACTCCACCAGTGCCTAAAAGCACTTTGTCATCACTCCGGCTACGCTCTAGGACAACCCTAACAGTAAGATAATTACCACACTCTCTCTTTTTCTATAGCTTTAGAGTTTGTTTTTCTTTGCTTGGGGTTATTTTCTTGCATTTAGACTAGATCTGGACTCCGTTTAATGTTTTTTTTGAGTTTAGAACACATAGATTTAAGATTTACGTTTCTGTTTTCTTAAAAAAAGTGCAAAACTGACTTATTTTAACATTTTCGGCAGGGATATACCTTCTGAAATGGTAGACGAGCTTCGATGATCCTCCGATGGACTATTCCTGCATCGTTTTCTTTTCTCCGACGACCTTCCAGTGGCTGGTATAACTCTTCGACTCCTCTTTCTCTCTCTTTCCGCTAAATGCGTAATTATTGTGCATTTACTTCTTGTCCCCTACTAACTCTCTCTCCTCTTTTATATTTGACGCACAGGTGACGTCATCGTCATCGCTGGCTAAGCCAGCTGGCTCTAGCTAGGGTATTAATCAGCGTGGAAGCATAACTAACGAATGAAAGGATGACATGTGTCTGTGGGCTCTTAATCTGGGCGGGAATTAAAAACACAACCGGGTTATTCGTGTTTCTTTGCCCAGTAAACCATGGAGAACAAGTGTATTGGCTTTGGAAATGTATTTTAGACTTTTGAGTTTTGTATAAAAGATGGACTATTGATGTGTTTTGGACTCTTTGGGACTGTTTTATTTATTTGGGTTTATTTAATATATTTATTTATTTTAGCTTTATGTATATATATATATATGGGTACTCAGACGAAATACGGGTATTACATGAGACATGCGAGTTAGTTCAAAATATAAGGTTTATTTGGTTCTAGAAAATATGTTAGGCTTGTAACACGCTCGAATTGATCACCGAAATTCGTTAAAAGGGTTGTTTTTTTATCCTTGGTTGAATTGGCTAAAATCGATATGAAGATGGACAATTTGCACGATGATTTTAGAGTGGTTCGACTACTCAACCAAGTCTACATCCATTTCCTTAGCACACCACTAAAGATTTCCTAATTCACTATGAATTCTTCCCCTTTCCTAGGCTAAGGAGGTAACCCTATCTTTTAATAGCTAAGATAGTACCACTCTAGTTTTTAACTAAGGCTAAGCTAGAACCACTCATTTTACAAGGGATTTATTTGGTAAACTAAATATCTCACAAGGTGGGTGTTTACACAATTTAAGCTCACAAGAAATAGTGAAAGATTTACAATTTAAGCACTCTCTTAAACTATGTACAAGAGAAATGCATAAATGTAAATTAGACTCAAATTCTTTTGATCATCATGCTTGGATATGTTCTCTAACCATCTTCAAGTGTCCCAAGCTTGCTTTAATAGTGTGGAATGATATTCTAGTCGTTTATAGCCGTTGGAAAGTCATAAAGTCGAGCTTTAAATTCTCATCATCATAGAGGTTTCGAAACCTTAAGGAGGATTTGAAAAATATAACCGCTATAGAGCCATGGTTTTGAAATGTAACCCCCTCGTCCCGGTCTGGCCGGATGACCGGTCCGAGTGGGCCACACGGGGAAAACCGAAGCGAAACCCGTTAAGGATTCCCCCTCGGTTAGCAACCCTATTTTTTTCATTTTAAATCTTGTCTAGATGAATATTAAATCCTAAGTGATCATACAATGGAACAACAAACACGAGACAACCAAACAAACCCAAACCAACCTTTAACGGCCCAATTTTAGACTTAAATTGCAGGCGGTATCGATACTCCCAAGGAGGGTATCGATACGCCTTGACCAAGGTCAACACTCAGAGTCAACGTAGAAGTCCGTATCGATACAGCCCTCGAGCGTATCGATACGCCCCTCCAACGGTCAACTCCCCACGGTCAACGCTAAGAAGACCGTATCGATACACCAGAGGCCCGTATCGATACCGAAATGGACAGTAGCTCCAGTGACCAAAAAGGTATCGATACGCCCCATCGCGTATCGAAACACGATGCCTGAAACAAGAAGGCTGTATCGATACGGGACCAATCGTATCGATACCTCTGCACTGCAAAAACTTCCAAACTTAACTAAAACGAACAAGACTCGGACCTAGATGCATTTTAGGACTTCCCTAGACCCAAGCAAGCATTCATACAACGTTTACAGGTCATTATTTAGCCATACAAGCACCCAACATGTACATACATCAAGGAAGACATGCAATTGAATCAAAGATGACATTTAAACATCCAAAATCTCATACTTCAACATTCAAACATAAAGGCAACCTCAAAGGCACATAGCCAACATTCATGGTAAGCAATTTAGGCATGGATTACAATTCAAACATGGCAACACAAGCCATACAAAAGCAAGATAACAAGGAGTCTAAACAAGCTCCTAAACAAGTAGCAACTATCCATCAAAACAACACATGTCCCATTGCTTAAACTATTACATGTTCAACATTTAAAAGTTCATACTTGATGTACTCAAGCCAACAACCACACTTGGAGGCCCTTCACTTGCTCAAGCAACCCACGAACTAAGGATCTGCAATGTTGAACAAAGAGAGCGTAAGCAATGATGCTTAGTGAGGATAAGCTCTTAAAACAAACTTTAACATTGCAGGGTCCGAGCACGATCTAGCCAAGGCAAATCACATATTTACCAAGGATCCACAAACCACAAGATAAAGATGCATGAGCACTATTCAATATAAATGCCATGATCATAAGCTCAATTCCACAATACATGTAATCACATTTAAACATCCAATTAAAGCTCATATATCTCAACACATTGATACACATATCAATCAACATTGGCACCTAGCTATGACCTGAATACGCAGATAAACACGTTGGAGCTCATATCCAACAACCACATTACCTCACGGTGGGATTACACTCATCACTGGTCTCGCGGAGGGGATTCCAATCATCCTCACGCCCCGTCGATGGGATTCCACTCATCATCGACTATATTTAAATACAATTTCCGGGCGAACTCGTACTCCTCCTTGGTGACTCAACGCCACCAAGGCCACGCGCGACTTTTGACTCATGTGTACACACTAACATCCTAATGATCGATCATTTGTACTCAAGCATACTAGTGCCAACATTTTACTCATTCCACCTTACTCATTTCAATCGATTCCGTGCTTAGCACGTACTCACCATAAACCATCGTCATGCATGTCTCAAGCATCACAAATCATGCCTCATCTCACATGTATAACACAATATACATAAGCATTCATATCACATTTCATACAAGACATACACAACCACACATATGAGTTCATCCAAAGGCTCTAGATCAAGTTTAGGATTAGGCTACCACCCTAATCCTAACTCTAGGTGGGTCTACCAAGCCCAACCTAGTCCATATACTCGAACCAACCATTTTAAAACCAAGTAAAACAATTAACCACTCACCTAAGCTCCCAAGCTTAAAGACCAAGCAAGCGATCACCTTCAATTTCCCGGATTTACTTCCGATGCTTCACCGATGCCCAAACTCGATTCTAATCAATCCCAAACACAAACAAAACATCCACAATCAATAACTCATCGTTGGAACTAACCCGGATTAACGTTTTCAAGCAACCAACACTCAAAATCAAACCCAAAATAGAATTCCCGAGCAACCCACAAATCCCACTGAAATCTTCCAATTCAAGCATCCAAACAATCATCAAACACACCCAAAGTGACCCTCATATATCATACTAACACCAGCCCCCAAAATCCAACACATAACTACCCCAAAAACCACTTTAAAACCCTCCAAAAACCCCCTTGAAACCCAAATCCGAAAATTGCTCAAAATCATTCAAAATTCACATATGTTATACCATTTGACCTCTATACATCATAACTAAACATATTAAATCAAAACATTCAATTTAACAACATAAATCTTTCATTTTTAATCCAACTTTCCAAAATTCCATTTTCTAAAACCTCCATGAAAATGAAAATAGAAGGTACTTTTAAAGAGAGGGAGATGAGGGGAAGTCAAAAATGTCATTACCTTTCAAAATGGAGTTGAAATGAGGGAGCTTTGAAATGGAATAGTAGATTGGGGAGGATGAGCTCTTCTAACGTTGGGTGAGGATGAGGAAGAGGGTGAATAGTGGTTATTTGGGAAAAATGGGATTTAAATTGAAGGATGGGTAAATTACAAAAATGCCATTAATGAATGGCTATTCCTTTATTCTTTAAATAGCTCCTCAACTTGCAATTAAATCAATTTGGTCTCATTTTAAAAACTTATTTTGAAACCCAAAATTTTAAAGAATCATTTTGATTATAAACTCGAGCCTAAATAATATTAAAATATTATTTTCACCTAACCCCTAAACCCGGGTGTTACACGAAACCTTTGCTAAGGTTTCAATTCCAGGCCATTCTGCCCGAAAAGGTTTCGAAACTTTCACTTAAAAAACTTAATTTTGACTAATAGTTGACTTTTAAATGTATATTCGATATAGATACAAAGTCAAAACATTTTAAACATATTTTTCACGTTTTGAGGACTTTTGAATTATTTTTAAAATCTTTAAACAAGTCCAAAACATTTTTAACATGATTGTTATATCAAAGTATTTTCTCAACAAAATATTTTTTGTTTTTGTTTTTCATTTTTATTTTAAGAAAATGATTTTCATTTCCAGTTTTTTAAAAATTAGAAAAACATTTTGTTAATAGAAATGAAAGCTTTTTTTAAATTGAAAATAGTGAAAATGTGTTTGGTTTTTATGGACGAGTCTACCACGTGCGACGAACATTGATGAACACCACTAATGATGAACACCGATAAACACCATTATTTTTTTTTTAAATTTTAAAAATTTAAAGGATTAAAATTATAATTAAAATTATCTCTTAAAAAAATAAAAATCAAATTTAATAGTTACTTTATAATATTTTTTTAATAGGTTAGAATCAAATATACCCAATGCTCCGAAACCCTAACATAATCAATCTCTTAAAAAAAATTTAATTAGTAATCACTGCATTTCTCGTTTCAATCAAAACAATAATTCATGATCTAAATTCTATGTACAAAACGACTACACCAATAATTCAAATGGTGGTCCCATGATTAAAGGAATCGAAAAGCAAAAGGAGAAAAAAATATATGAATCACCTCCTCTACAACTCGTTCAGCTTCAAGCAAAAACTCGAGATTGACATGTGAAACCGACCTCGTAACTGGCTGCAGTTGAAGTTAATTATTTTTAATTAAAAATAATAAATCAATTCTCCTTCACATGGTTGTCGTGTCTATTAAATTTGGGTTTAAACTGATTTCTATCCAATAGATTTAAAAAAAACTGATTTCTATTTTTTAAGAGATTGATTTTGTTAGGGTTTAGGAGAATTGGGTATATTTGATTCTAACCTATTAAAAAAATATTATAAAGTAACTATTAAATTTGATTTCTATTTTTTTAAGAGATAATTTTAATTATAATTTTAATCCTTTAAAATTTAAAATTTTAAAAAAATTAATGGTGCTCATCGGTGTTCATCGTTAGTGGTGTTCATCAATGTTCGTCGCCCGTTGTAGAATTTTCCGGTATCTAATTTTAAAAATACAAATAAACAAATAGTTACTCATTAAATAATTAAATTAAAATATTATTATAATAAAAATATAATATGATTAAATAAATAAAATTTTAAAAATTACCATTAGAAGAATTTGATCTTGGGTTAAATAGAGTTAAAATTTAAAATATAGGTCATTTTTATTTTTTTGAAAAATAAAATTTACAATCATTTTTTTCTAATTTTTTAAACATTTCATTGAAATCGGTGAAAATATTTTTTTTGTATGTTTTCAAATTTTCACTATTTTTATTTATTTTTTAAAAATTATTTTCAAATTTTACAACCAAACATATTTTTTTAACGTTTTTTATTTTTCAAAAAAATAAAAGTGACCTACATTTTCTAGAACCAAACAATGATTTTTTTTAAAACTTATTTTTCTTCCTTTCCAATTTTCAACTCCACCAGCAATGATGAAAATAAAATATAATTTTCTTTCAATTTTTTCATCGTTACTACCAATCACGCAAATAGAAAGAAAAATAATAAACTTTCAACTTTCCACTTCTCTACCCTTTAATTTCCTATCATTTCAATTTTTCCATCATACCAAGTAAACTTTAAAAAAGAAAATTAAACATATAACTCAAAGAGCGCGAAGAAAAAAATTTGAACATCCATTTAAATTTAATGTTCATTTTTTTATAGAAAACCCATCAACCATCATGAAAATATCCTTGTCTCTTTCAACTAAACATTATATTTGTTCGAAAAAAAACTAAACGTTATATTGATGTATGAGTAGAAATTGGAAAAATTAATCTTGTAAAATGTTCCGCTTACAGCTCTTATTACATCGATAAACTACTACAAAAGGAGATCTAACCAGTAACCATATTAGACTGTCAACCTTTCCTGATTAGATGTGTACCATGATAACCGCTACACGAACGTTAAATTACTATAAAGATAGACAAAACAGTGTCAAAAAGAAAACGAAAATCGTGCTACACAAGCAAGTGAACAAACGCAACAAGATGTGAAAAAGAATGAATAGAAAAGGAGATGATTCTTATTTGAGATTAAAAATAAAGAAAAGAATAAATTAAAAAAAAAGTTTAAACAGTGACACTAAGGCCGCCACAAAAACAACATTAAAGAAAAAAAAACTTTGGAGAAAAACATAACTCTATGATAAAATATTATGTTATATTTGATAAATAATTTTTTGAGTCAAAATTAAATGTTTGAATTATATTTAGAGGTTTGATCAGTTAAACCGTTAATTTAGATGTTTGGTACACAAAATTTCTCTAAATAACCTAAATTTTTTTAACAACTAAGTAACTAATAAAATTTTAAAAATAATTTCATAAATAAGTAATATATACATCTGAATAATCTAAGGGTTCATGTTTTTGGTAGTTAAGTGATATGATACAACATAATTGAGTTATGAAGAAGTTACTGAAGCTTTGTTTTGCAATGGAAGAGGTCTATTTATGGTAAAGACTAAGGATGTTTGGGAAGAGACACGAGAAAAGCAAGACAAAGTTGTTTGGCATCGATTAGTCTGGTCTCATTTTCTATTCCGAAACATGCTTACTATTTTTTTGAATGGTCTTGTTCGATAGGCTGCCCACAAAAGATAAGCTAGTAAAGATGAGGATACCGGTGTGTATTTCGGATATCCGATCTGATTCAACCGAAATTTTTGGATAGGTATTTTAGTGATCCGTATCTAATCTGAAAATTCGGGTACTCGATTTTTGAATATCTGAAAATTTGGATATGAGTTAATTTAATTATTTTTTGAATTTGACGGTCTTATCCATGAACATTTTAGGTTTTAGAATATAAAAATCAACAAATTATTGAGTATAACAAGATTTGTATCCATAAAAAAATTCAAATTTCATATATAACAAGTAAAAGTATCGAATATAACAAGATTCATATCTATAAAAAAAATAAAATTTTCGGATATCGAATATCCAATATGAATGTAAAATTACTATCCGTATTCGATCCAAAATTTTCAGATATCCGATCCGAATTATCCGAAAAATAAAAAATAAATCAATTCAAAATTTTAGATCGGATCAATCAGATCAAATTTTTTTGCACACACCTAATAGCCGATTATGTGATATTTGTAGGGAGAGTCGCAATTACCTCTTCTTGGAATGCTTCTATTCAAAAAGGCATTTGAAAGATGATTATGCAGATGTGCAAATTACAAAGAGATTTGGAAATTCGTTGGGCTTGTCAGACATGATAAAGTAAATCACTGATGGTGTTTATTTTGAAAATAGCTTGGAATGTCTTTCTTTACTGTATTTGAGAAGAAATAGATGAAAGAAAATTTAGAGGAATTTCGAGGTATAGTTTCGTTATTTTTGATACTATACAAAGTATTGTGAGTAGGGCTGTAAACGAACCGAACGAACACGAACGAGGGTGTGTTCATGTTCGTTCGTTTAACTTTAACCGAACAAATGAACGAACACGAACATAAACGAACACAAATTTTTTTGTTCGCGTTCGTTCGTTAAGGAATGTAGTTTGTTCGTGTTCGTTCATGTTCGTTCGTTAAAATGATAAACGAACATAAACGAACATAAATGAACACAAACGAACATAAACGAACGAACATAAACGAACGAACATAAACGAACGAACATAAAATTCATTAATATAAGCTGCAACTTCAAAGTTAAAGTCTTCAAATATGACAAAAATATGCATAAACGTAAATAGTCTACAATAATCTTCAAAGTTAAAGTCTTCGAGTACGACGAAAACATGCAAGTTCAAAAATAAAGTTCAAGTCGACGTAGCTCCGACGAGGCTCCGATGAAGGGCTTGCCGGCGTCGGAACGGTAAGCTACTAGAGGGGTTTTGTAGATCGGGACAAGAGGAGCTCGCCGGTGTCCACGGTGATGCGAGCCGACGTCGGGAACGGCCGGAAAACACGTAAAACAGAGGGTACGTTGGCGTCTCCGACGAAGCTACTACCGGTGTCGAACGGACGATCTACCGGTTGGGTTTTGGTCTCCACATCACGCCGAGCACGTTGGTGAGATCGGCGCAACGATCGGACACCAGGAGCGGCCGGAATCGAAGCTGGAAACTCAAGGTTTCCGATAAAGCTTCGAACAAGCTTCCGTCGTCGGTGGTGGCTCAGTTACGCGCGTGGCTGTCGGGATCGAGCTCAGGGCACAACAACGATCCTGTCGACGGCGGCGGTGACGGTCACGGGGGAGCGGTGGCGCCGATCTGAGAGTGAGACGAACGGTGGGGAAAAAAAATGAGAGGCTTGAGAGCTTTCTGGAAATCTTTTTTTTTTCCACATTCGAACCAATTTTCTACGGTAGATGAAAAGTTGGGTTAATAAGTTGATTTACAAACCTTCAGACTTAACTCAATAGGTTTAGGGTGAGGTCGTGGGTTCAAATCCCACCAGCCTCACTTGTTTTTTTTTTATATATATAAAATTTCATAGTGTTACAGTATAATTAAAAATAAATGAACATAAACGAACGTAAATAAACGAACATAACTGAACATAAATGAACGAACATAAACGAACGTAAATAAACGAACATAACCGAACATAAATGAACGAACATAAACGAACGTAAATAAACGAACATAACCGAACATAAATGAACGAACATATAATCGAACGTTCACGAACATAAATGAATGAACAAGCCCTTTGTTCATGTTCGTTCATTTAAATAAATGAACAAAAAATCTTGTTCATGTTCGTTCGTTTATTAAATGAACGAACATAAACGAACTTCCCGCCGAACAGTTCATGAACAGTTCACTGAACGTTCAGTTCATTTACAGCCCTAATTGTGCGAGATAGATTACAAGAAAAATGTATAGCGATTTGATTAATTTATAATTTTGTCAGTATTGAGAAATTGTACTGTGGTGGTCACCCTATAGTTGTATTAGTTTGATGTACCAGATGTTTCTTGGATAAATAAAATTACATTTATCTAATATATATATATATATAATTTTATAAATAAAAAATTAATATATACATCTAAATTTAATAATTAATAATATTATATTAAAAATAATTTCATAAATAAGAAATTAATTTATACATTTTTCAAATATGCTTAGTAATGTTATATTAAAAAATAATTTTTATAACCTAATTAATAATAGATAAAAAAAATATTAATAGCCATAAATTATTAAAAAAGTATTAAATATAAGGGTAAACTACAACGGAGATCACTCAATTATGGGTAAGGTTACATTTGGGTCACTTAAATATTAAAAGTTACATTTGGGTCACTCAATTATGGTTAAAATTACATTTGGGTCACCCAATTATTAAAGGTTACATTTAGATCACTCGATTATGGGTAAAGTTACGTTTGAGTCACCCTTCATATTTAAAAAAGTCCATCAATTTAGTCATTTTTTCTTCGAAATCACGTGTATATCCTCATTAACATTAGAGTACTTCAATTGAAATCATTAAGTAATCTAATACATAAGTTGATGCACTTTTTTTAAATATGAAGGGTGACCCAAACGTAACTTTACCCATAATTGAGTGATCTAAATGTAACCTTTAATAATTAGGTGACCCAAATGTAACCTTACCCAAAATTGAGTGATCTAAATGTAACTTTTAATAATTGAGTGACCCAAATGTAACCTTACCCATAATTGAGTGACCTCCGTTGTAGTTTACCCTAAATATAATCATGTCCTTATACATCATTTTATTTGTTCAAATTATCAAACAACTATCAGCTATCAGTCAATTTTAACATACACTCTATATATCCAACTGATATAATCTGTTAATTGAATCAACTAACACAATTTGCTATAGCCAAAGTGTGCAAGAAAAGAAAATGGTGGAATCAAATATCTAACCCATAAGGAAAAAAGAATGCACACTGTTACAAATTTACAATGACCAACCAAATAAATAAAGGTGAAGTACACAAATAGTCACTAAATTATCTCAAAAAATATAAAATAGTTACTAATTCTCAAATGTTATATTATGGACATTAAACTTTAGTTTTTGTTAAAAATGGCCACTGAGCCGCTAATTGGATGATATGACAGTTAAAAAAATTTGTATAACAACACATTTAATCCTCAATATTTACACATTCAATCAATTTGACCTCAACTGTAACCCCCTCATCCCGGTCTAGCCGAATGACCGGTCCGAGTGGGTCACACGGGGAAAACCGAAGCGAAACCCGTTAAGGTTCCCCCTCGGTTAGCAACCCTATTTTTTTCCCATTAATTAATCTTGTCTAAAAGCATTATTAAGTCCTAAGTGAATCACGATAGCGGAAACACGAACGATATAACAACGACCCACCAAGTCTGCACATTAAAACAACCCATTTATCCTTTCTAAGCAGGTCGTATCAATACAGCTCTCTAGTGTATCAATACAGCTATAGTGTATCGATACACTCTCGAGTGTATCAATACAGCTATAGTGTATCGATACACTCTCGAGTGTATCAATACAGCTATTGGTCAACTAGGTCAAACCGTATCGATACGCTTAGTCACCGTATCGATACGACCCACACTCCACCACTCCTAAAAAATACAGAGAGTTGGGACCGTATCGATACACCCTAGTGTATCGATACGCCTGACCAAAAATCTACCCTTTTGGCAAGAGTGTATTGATACAGCACTTTGGTGTATCAATACGCCCTGTTTTGCAAGACTCCCAATTTCAACATATTCAAACATACTCAAGGCATGAATATGAACCCTCATACATACCTACATAGTACACAACATGAGCATACCTCAATCAACCAAGGAAAATCATGCATTTGATCAAAAGAAGGCAAATAAGCACATAAGGTATCATGCTTCAACATCCATACACTTAGGCATTCTCACAAGGCATATGACCAACACACATGATAAACAATTTAAACATCTACCAGGCATACATCACTCAAGCATTCATCAAGGCATGCATCATAAGTGATATTTACAAATCAAACAAGGCATCCAAATGCCAAACCAAATCAACACACATCAAAGCATCCAAGACAACAACACCTATCCCATTGCTTTACTATTACAATCTTCCAATTTATAAATCATACACTGAGCTCACCAAAAGCAACACTTGAAGACCTTTCCTTTCCCTTGCCACCCACAAGCTATTTATCTGCATTGTCGAACAAAAGAGAGCGTAAGCATAAAAGCTTAGTGAGGGTAAGCTCATAAAACAAACCTTCGACAATACAGGGTCCAAGCTCGAGCAATTATCATGATGAAATACATGACTTTATCTTCGATCCATATGAACCAAAATGAACATGATGCGTGAACATATAATCAACATTATGTCATGCTCAACATCTCATAAGCTCAACTTACAACGATATATATATACCTCAATGCATTAACCAAATCATATATCACTTCACATTTGAAATTCACATTTCATATCACATTGATACACATATCAATTCATATTAGCATGTATGCATAATCTCTTATTGGCATAAACATACTTTCTCATATTGGCACCTAGCTATGACTCGAATACGCGGATAACATGTTGGAACGCATTTTCCAACATCAACATTACCTCGGTGGGATTACACTCATCACCGGCCTTGCATGGACGGGATTCCACTCATCGCCACATGCCCTACGGATGGGATTCCACTCATCATCACGTAGAATATATATAAATTTCCGGTGGAATATTACATCACCGTACTCCTCCTTGGTGCCTTAACGCCACCAAGGCCACGTACGTTTTGACTCAATTTGTATGCACACTCATCCTAATGATCGATCATTGTACCCAAGCATACTAGTGCCAATTAATAATCAAGTTTCACAACCTTTGATGTTCAAGAGTCATAATATGGCATCTTACATCATATTAAGCTCAACATCAAATATCTCAACAACATAATATCATAATGTCATTTTCAAGAGTCATAATATGGCATCTTACATCATATTAAGCTCAACATCATCATGCACAATTTACAATCCAAACCACATGCATAGCAATGCATCAAACCATGCCTCAACAACATGTATAACACATTATACATAATCATCATAACACAAATCATCATGAGTCATAAAATCAATTAAAGAGATCATTCAATGTCTCTAACTAAAGCTTAGGATTAGGCTACCACCATAATCCTAACTCTAGGTGAGTCTACCAATCTCAACCTAGTCCACATGCTCGAACCAATTGCTCAAAACCATTTAAAATATTTTAACCACTCACCGACTCCTTCATTAGCACAAGCCGACAAGCCTACCAAGCATCCAAGTTTCCGGATTCTAGCCCGAAGCTTCACCATTGATTTCTCTTGCTTCTAACCATTCAAAAACAATATATTAACCTCAAAATCAGTCACAAACCCAAAGTTTAGCATCAACACACAAATCCACTTCAATTCTCACAATTCAAAGTCAAGTTCATTCTTCAATTTCTCATTTTCGTACTTCCACTAAAACCCGTCAAAAATCAGAATTGTAGTAATCCAAAACACTCTTAAACATGTTCAAAACACTGCCCAACTATAGTATAACCATCAACCCCCAATTTCCAACATTAAACACACAATTTAAGCCATAAACAATCCCCAAAATCATCAAATCCGAGCAGCCATGAAAAACAGTCCAAAACTTGTGATTTCAACATATTTAGCACATTCAAACGCTTCCAAAACAACCCCCAACTATTACTCTAACATCAACCATCAAATTCCAACATAAATCATACCCAAAACTCATCTAAAAACCTTCCTAAAAATCCACCAAAACCCAATTTCGGAAATTTTATAAAATACCTCAAAAATTACTCATTTTAACGTATTATGTGTATTTTAACATGATTAAACAAAGCCCCAACTCAATTTATCAAAACAAGATGAAAAACCCCTTAAAAACCCAAACTTTAATATGAACCCTAATTTTCAAAACTCCATAACTTTGAAATCTAAAACTATAGATAGATAGAGGATGAAGAGGAGATTAAGAAAACATAATTACCTTTCAAAAACCCCTTGAATTGATGAAGAAATTTGATGAATTATGAATTTTGGGTTTGGGAGAGTTTGGGGTAGTTTGCACGGTGGAGAGGGGAGAAATGAGAAAGATGATAGCTTTATCTTATGATAAGGTTGTCATTATTTTTGTTTTGGTTTAATTACCAAAATGATCCCTCCCTTTCTTTCTAAACTCAATTTGCTCACACTAAGGTCAATTTGATTAAAATAAATTTTACTGACTCAAACCAATTAACCCGACTAACTCCTAACCCCAAAACACGGGTGTTACAACTCTCCCCCACTTAAGGAAATTTCGTCCTCGAAATTCATCAAACAGGAAGAGCCACTGAACATGCTACTCCACACTTTCCTTTTCACCACAACATACTCACCAACTCGTATACTTACCATGCAACAACAACTATCTAACACCAAGACCTCAACTGATTCTTCGCTCCACGTAAATTTCAAACTCAACTCAATCTCTTCTACAACATAGCACGGAACAGATCTGACTCACACTTCCGAATTGTAGATACACAGGCACATCACAACCCTCTTTCTAACTCTGGTGGTAACCGTAACAGATAAACAACAGGACTAGCCCGATTCAACAATCTCATACTACATTTCTTGAATACTCGACCCATAACTTTCTCTAACTGACCATCTGACTTTAACAGGTAACCAAACACTATACAGACGACTTCAAAAATCTAGTCGAAAACTCGAATCTCTATCGGTCACTATCGATCTCAAGACTCTGTACAACTCACACTCTTGCAAAGGCACAACTCTGTTATCTTATCCACGGTACAAGTAACGTGAACGTGTATAAAGGATCACATACAGTGCAGCTAACATTGATTACTCAACTAAGTTTTCACTAAGGAAATAGGAGGCGAATCAGATACAAGATCTCCTGAATCTATTACTCACTTCCAATACGAATCTCCCGCGGATGTAATAAACTAAAAGAAGATTGATGTTCGATCTTGACACACTGGCAATTTACACACTTACTTTCATACTGAACCACATCATCCATCAACTCAATTCAAAAGTACTCATCTTCAACCCACAATATGTCTTCATACTACTTTGATGTAATACAAATGAACTACCGTGTGCATCGGCCGAAACAATACGTCTCAAAGCACTATGTCAATCGGCACAACTATTCTATCTCTAAAATACAAAACTCTATCATCTCTGAACTGTATTCTGAAGGTCTTCCTTAACTCGGAGTTCACATTTGCTCAACTTGGTATACAACTGATTCTCAAGAAGGATCTACATCCCTAACTTCAGGCTTGTTATGCTCTTCTTCGGTACTTGAATATACCCACGTATTATCTATGAGAATTACTACAACTGACTAAGGAACTCAGGAAATTATTCTGCTCAACGTCTCTATAAAAGTAACTAACACACTAGTCAAGCAAAACAGCATAACTCGGAACTCGAAATGGTCACACCTTGCCTCAAAAGTTGTCTTCAATACTTTAACTTCTCTCACTCCCAACTGGAACAAACGAATCTCAATTAATCTTCGATCTTCAAAGCTGGATCAACATTCGACAAGAAGTTCGCCTCCTCACCTACTACTACAGTCACACAGAAATCTACAACTTCAAGGCAATTCTCTCTCTGTCTCAATGTATACACTAACTCTGTGCTTTACAAGCCAAACCATGTCAAAAAGGTACATCGAAACCGTAGGAAGACAATCACTTCACATCTACTGCATACACATAACCCTGAACCATCAACAAACATCTTCTGCACATTTTTTCTTTTTGACCACCACTATCTCACCACAAGGTCTAGTCACATGTGTCCCTACTTCCAAGGTCTCAACACGTACATCAAATTTTCTTACATGCTTACACAAAAGGAAGTATCCGTGGAAATTGCAACTTCACAAGTACACAACTGTTAGTCTTCGGTCCTCTTGTTTTCAAAGTTGGCCCTTCAACAACTCCGACTCTTCTAAACTGTTCTTAGAGCATCTCAAAACTTCAAAATTCAATTCTGATCACATACAAACAGTCATGCTGGACTTGCTCTACCTCTAACAAACAACCTAGAGTCAAAACTAAAGACTCCCTTCTCAACTCAACTATATCGAAAGTGACTTCATCTCTTTCGCTTGCTGAAACACAACTCAACGTACACCGACCCAACCATACAAATTGATTTCCACTCACGGACACTGAATGACTGTTTTGTATGAAAACCATAGGCTGATCCCAACGATCACCAACTAGCATTTCTGAATTTCAGATTACACAAACGAGACCCTTACCCTGATCTCGCCCCAAAGAACTAAGGTACTCATACTTGCCTCTAACACTTCACCGGGCACATTCAAACTTTGTATGCTTGCTAACAATATACAGAAGTGCAGACTTAGAATCAACCAGAAGGGAACAAGCTCAAAACTGTACCAAATGTTTACCTACTATATCATCGATAACACTTTGACTCCCACTCATAGGTCGTCACCTCTTTCACCACTAACACCAGAAACGATCACATCGTTCCTCATCAACAGGAACCAACCCACATACACACTGACTCAGACAACCAATGTAACCCCCTTAACCCGGCCTAAACGGTTGACCCGAATTAAGAAAGTCACACGGGGAAAACCAAAGTCAACCCGAAAGTCAACTTTGATTAACGACCCATTTTTTTTTCTTTTTAAACTTGTCTAGATGCACTTTAGACCTAATTGTGATCACACAAAAATCATACCAAACGATCACAAACATCAGAGATCAAACAGGGACCCAATTGAACAAGATACAACTTTAGGGACCAAATTGTAAATTCTGATAATTATAAGGACTTAACCCAAATTAAAGTTACCAACTTGAAATTAATCATGTTTCATGCTTCTCTGCAAAATTTCAGCTCAAAAGGACTTCCCAAACTCATACAATTGCACAAACAAGTTTCAGGACCAAAACGCAAACATTCCAAAACATATAACTGCCAATGTCAGCCCCCAACGGTCACCCGTTCCGAAACAGGCATAGCCCGTTTCGAAACTCGGGGCCGTTCCGCAACGCGTACCGAAACGGGGGTCTGGCAGTGGCCTTTCCGTTTCGGAACGGCCCCTCCCGTTTCGGACGCCTGGCACGATTAAGGCACCCGTTCCGAAACGGTAGGTGCTGTTCCGAAACACCCTGCCCAGATTGCTCCAAAACTCAACTTTAAACATGCAATTACACAACCAAACATGCTCCAAATGCCACCAAACTTTGCCAACATGCAATTCAACATATAAGGGACATATAAGCATCCTCAATTCAGCAAAACAATATCATAAGCAAAAAGCCCCAAATCTATAGGCATGCTTCCTACACAAGTAAGCCATTCAAGCATAAATTTCCAAAACAAGCATTTAAAGATCCAACACCAAAACAAGCATCCTCAACAACATTCAACATACTTAGGGAGTACAAAACATCTCCCAAAACATACACATTGTTTCCCCATTGCCAAATCACCTAAAAGCTAAATGTTTAACAAAAACCTTCCATACATTGAGCTTTACTTGCACTTGAATTCTTGCTCTTCTTGCTGCCCTCAAAAGGTCTCTAATGCTCTGCATTATTGAATTAAGGAAAACGAAGAGAGCGTAAGCAAAAGCTTAGTGAGGAATGCTCTTAAAAACCATCCAATAATGCAACTTAAAACATTTATAAAACATGCTTCAAATCCACATTTGCTCATGCTCAAAACCTTACTTAAAACAAGCAATTTCATGCTTCAACATAAACATTAAAAACAAGCATCTCATGCTTCATAATATACCTAACATGCCATATTGGCTCAAGTGATACATTTCATTTCTTAAAACAAGTTCATCAACTTCCCAAGGACTTTTAAACACCTTGGTCCCAAGGACTTTTAAACACCTTGGCCATGGACTTTTAAACACCATGAATAAGGACCACACAAGGACTTTTAACCACCTTTGTGTCCATAGCTTGAATCACCCCAAGGACTTTTAAACACCTTGGCCCCAAGGACTTTTAAACACCTTGGCCCCATGGACTTTTAACCACCATGGAAAAGGATCACCTAAGGACTTTTAACCACCTTAGTGTCCACAACATGAACCATCCAAGGACTTTTAACCACCTTGATGTTCATAAGTAACAAGGCTCACTCAAGGACTTTTAACCACCTTAGTGACCTTAACATTTTAAAACCTCACTTGCCAATATACATCATTTTCATCACTTACATCACTGTTTTAAAGCATAAAACCAAGCCATATTCATCATGCATTTAAAAGCATTAAACCACATCATTTCAATGTACAAAAGCAAGGAACTCCTACCTAGAGTTACCTTCAACATATGGCTTACATCATCAGCAAAAACCATGCTAAAACATGCTTCCAAAACAGTATGTAAAACATGCAAATAATCATTTTGCATCACAACAAAATCATGGCCACCACTAGAGAGAAATTCCGAAAACTTACGCTCGAGCTTAGCAAAGTTGTTTAGACTTAAACTAAGCTCCCAAGACATTGGTTTCAAAGCCGAAAACCCCAATTTCACTCACCGATTCCACTTCGCCACTTGCCGAAGCACGAAATCAAGCTTCCGAATCAACAACTCTTGGATCCAAAGATGCCTCCCCTGATTAAACACATTAAAGCAGAGGTTTAATGCATCATCAAGCATCAAAAGCTTCAATGAAAGCACTCAAACTCGCTGCTCTCATTCCCACTCCAATTTCGGCCACCAAACACAACCGAAATTGCACCAAAACCACCTCCCAATCAAAGCCCAGCCATAAACCAGCAAAACCCTACATCCATCAACACCATAAAACATCTAAAAACAACCTACAAACATCCTTATACCTCCAGCAACAACAGATCCACAAGATCACCACAAAAACATCCAAGAAACATAAGCTAAACTTAGGAAACTCAACCTATCCGGGATTGCATTAATCAAAACTCATTTCCTTATCAATTTAGAGTTCATTTAACATCAAAAACACATCTCAAATCACAGATCAATCAGATCTAACGAAAAATCATGAAAACCATCAAATCTTGCATTATAAGCCAAGATACAATTCCAAACTCAAAAGCCTTTAATTAAACATCAATTAAGAGTTGATAACTTGGGAATTTCAGTAAAGAACTGATAGTTTAGAGGAGAAGGACGTTCTTACCTCCAAACTTGTGTTTCTCCACTTTTTGGAATGAAAATCCTTGTTGAAACACTTAGCAATTGAAGAGATTTGAAGATACAATGATTTGGAATCAAATGAGAGTTGAATGGAGGGATTTAGGTGAAGAAATCAGATCCAATTCTCTGGAAAAGTAGTGTTTGGTTTGAAAGAAAATGAGAGAAAGAAAGTTTAGCAAAGTTGGTTACAAAATCCAAAAATAGCCAAAATGGCTTCCCTCCAATTTTAATGACCTTTAAAATCAGATTTTAGACTTAAAATATCTTAGAAAAATCTGGAGAAATCATCTTTGGATTAATAGCTCCTTAAGGATTCAAAGTTTCAACTCTTTATAAAACAGTCACCAAACTTTCAAAATTTACATTTTGGTCACTAGCCAAAATGTCATACTTCCAAAACCCATTTTTCAAAATTGATTTCACAGTTCACTTAATTATATTAAAAGATGATTTTAGAACATTTTCCATATTTTTAATGCAACCCAAACTAGGCTTTCCTAATTTCACCTCTTTAGATTCGAACAGCACTTTGACCAAACCGGTCAACGCCCAGAACTTCTAAGCTCAAAACCGGGGCGTTATTGTACTTCAACTCCGGTACAACCACACCTCCCAGACTAAAGCGATGAATTCCCTCAACATCATTCACATTTTCAGAACCCACATTTTCCACTTACCGATTCACAGTCCACGCTTTGGCCTCAAACTTACCAAAAAGCAGTAAACTAACAACAACAATACATTAACATAGAAACTGGGTTAGCAAAGGAAAAGGTCCAAGTGGCTCAAGTATGATTTCCTCACTTAAAATCTCTTTTTCCGATGTAATAAAAGCAATGAGACTCTACTCAACATGCTTCAAGCAACTCAACACACATACATGCTCAATCATGCATATTACAAGGCATACTTGCTAAACAAGCAAACATATGCGTACGATCGAACAACATACCTTCTCCATCAAACAATCACACATCACCGCATACACGGGTAACGAGCAACATGCTTTTAAACAAACAATCAACATACTTGTCACACAAGCAATCATACTTACAAAGCAAGCAATCATTCATTACAGCATACTCGAATAACAAGCAACATGCTTACATGATAAGCAAACACCGTGCATCTTAATCATAAAACACAACTTACTCACTTACCTGCCCAAGGTCTCGGAAACCTTAAGCTCTGATACCAACTAATGTAACCCCCTCATCCCGGTCTAGCCGAATGACCGGTCCGAGTGGGTCACACGGGGAAAACCGAAGCGAAACCCGTTAAGGTTCCCCCTCGGTTAGCAACCCTATTTTTTTTCCATTAATTAATCTTGTCTAAAAGCATTATTAAGTCCTAAGTGAAGCACGACAGCGGAAACACGAACGATATAACAACGACCCACCAAGTCTGCACATTAAAACAACCCATTTATCCTTTCTAAGCAGGTCGTATCAATACAGCTATAGTGTATCGATACACTCTCGAGTGTATCAATACAGCTATAGTGTATCGATACACTCTCGAGTGTATCAATACAGCTATAGTGTATCGATACACTCTCGAGTGTATCAATACAGCTATAGTGTATCGATACACGCTCGAGTGTATCAATACAGCTATTGGTCAACTAGGTCAAACCGTATCGATACGCTTAGTCACCGTATCGATACGACCCACACTCCACCACTCCTCAAAAATACAGAGAGTTGGGACCGTATCGATACACCCTAGTGTATCGATACGCCTGACCAAAAATCTGCCCTTTTGGCAAGAGTGTATTGATACAGCACTTTGGTGTATCAATACGCCCTGTTTTGCAAGACTCCCAATTTCAACATATCCAAAGAAAACGTGGTATGCACAGGCAAGAAATGTGCACACTTCGTCAGGCGATCCACAATCACCCAGACCGAATTCTTCTTCGATGGAGACAAAGGTAAACCAGATACAAAATCCATGGTAACCCTCTCCCACTTCCATTCAGGGATTTTCAACGGTTGCAACAAACCAGAAGGAACCTGATGTTCAGCCTTAACTCGCTGACACACCAAACACTTGCTCACGAACTCCGCAACGTCCTTCTTCAAACCCACCCAATAGTACTCATCACGAAGATCACGATACATCTTAGTACTACCAGGGTGCATAGCAAAAGGACTACTATGACCTTCAGTCAGAATAGCACGCCTCAACTCAGCATCATTGGGCACTACTATCCGACTCCCAAAACACAGCACACCATCATCATTGAAACAGAAATCCGAAGGTCTACCCTCCGCGATATCCTGAACATGAGACACCAAGGAATCATCCAACAACTGCTTATCCTTGATCAACTGAACCATAGACGGCTTCACATGCAACTCAGCCACAAGACCACCATCACGCGATATGCTCAAGCTAGCAAACATGGCTCTCAACTCAACAGCTACCTTCCTACTCAAGGCATCAGCAACAACATTAGCTTTTCCAGGATGATACTCAATCGTCAGATCATAATCCTTGAGCAACTCCAACCAACGCCGCTGCCTAAGATTCAACTCCTTCTGATACATCAGATACCTCAAACTCTTGTGATCTGTGTACACAGTACACTTCTCTCCATACAGATAATGCCTCCAGATCTTCAGAGCAAAAACCACTGCAGCCAGCTCAATATCGTGCGTAGGGTAATTGCGCTCATGCACTTTCAACTGCCGCGATGCATAAGCCACCACCTTACCCTCCTGCATTAGCACACACCCCAAACCAACATAGGATGCATCACTGTAAACCACAAACTCTTTCCCTGATTCAGGCTGAATCAAGATAGGAGCTTGCGTCAAAGCCGCCTTCAGCTTCTCAAAAGCCTGCTGTCTCGCTTATGTCCACTCATACTTAACATCCTTCTGCAACAGCTTTGTCAAAGGAGCAGCAATCTTGGAAAACCCATCCACAAACCTTCGGTAGTATCCCGCCAAACCAAGGAAACTACGGACCTCATGAACAGACTTAGGAACCTTCCAGCTCATCACCGCCTCAATCTTCTGAGAATCAACACGAATCCCCTCAGCTGAGACCACATGCCCAAGAAAAACCACCTCTCTTAACCAGAACTCACACTTGCTCAGCTTAGCATAAAGCTGATTCTCCAACAAAGCTTGCAAAACAATCCTCAAATGCTCTTCATGCTCCTCCTCAGTACGCGAGTACACGAGGATATCATCAATGAACACCACGACAAACTTGTCCAGGTATTCATGAAACACACGATTCATCATGTCCATGAAAGCAGCAGGAGCATTTGTCAACCCAAACGGCATCACAAGGAACTCATAATGCCCATACCTTGTCCTGAAAGCTGTCTTAGGCACATCCACATTTTTCACCTTCAACTGATAATACCCTGACCTCAAGTCAATCTTAGAGAACACAGCAGCTCCCCGAAATTGATCAAAGAGATCATCAATCCTCGGCAAAGGATACCGATTCTTGATAGTCAACTTGTTCAGCTGACGGTAATCAATGCACATTCTCATAGTGCCATCCTTCTTCTTCACAAACAAGACCGGTGCTCCCCAAGGTGACACACTCGGCCGGATGAAACCACGATCAAGCAACTCTTGCAACTGCGTCTTCAGCTCCTTCAGCTCCTTAGGTGCCATTCTATAGGGAGTAATGGACACATGAGTTGTATTCTCATACAGCTCAATTCCAAACTCCACCTCGCGGTTAGGAGGTAAACCAGGCAACTCCTCAGGAAAAACACCAGGAAACTCCTTTACAACCCTGATATCTTGCACCCTCAACTCCTTAGAGCTAGGATTCATCACAAAAGCTAGATAGGCTTCGCAACCTTGCCTCAGCATCCTGCTCGCCTCCAAAGAAGATACCACATTGGCAAGAAACTTCACATTCTCACCAACCACCACAACTTCATAATCATCCGCAAGCTTAAGCGAAACACGCTTATTCTCACAATCCACAACAGCACGATGCTCAGCAAGCCAATCCATACCAAGGATCACATCAAAACCATAGAAGGGCAACTTCATAAGATCAACATGAAAGACATGCTCTTGAACAACCAAAGGACACCTTCTATACAACTTTCGAGTCACAACAGTCTCACCAAAAGAACTAGTGACCCGAACACCAACATCCAAAGACTCAACAGGCAAACCAAGCAATTCAGCATGCTCACGAAGAATATATGAATGCGTAGATCCAGAATCAATCAAAGAAAGCAATGACAAGGACTGCAAAGCAAAGGTACCTGCAATCACATCTGCATCATTCCTGCCCTCTCTCTGAGCATACACCCTCGCTTGGCCTCCACCTTCAGGCTGAATAGCTACAACATGAGCTACCCCTCGGCCACCTTCCTCTCTCCTCTGGAAATTACCACGGCCGCGCCCACGACCTCTCTGTGGTGCAGCAACAACAGGAGCACGCACCTGCTCACCAGCCATCCTCGGACAATCTCGCCTCAAGTGGTCCGCAGAACCACAATTCCAGCACCCATTCCCAGCATTACCAGCTGTTGCAACAGGAGCTTGTGCCACTCTCTCAGCACGAGGACAGTCACGCTTCAAGTGACCACGGGAACCACAGATCCAACAAGCACTAGGATCAGCTCTAGCACCGCCACCCCTAGCAGGCACACCACCACCTCTCCTGGCTGAGGACTGATACTTCTGATCTCGTCCCCTCTTGTTCCGTCCACCACCGGAACTAAACTCAGCTGACCTCTTCCCAGCACTTGCTCCAGCACCTCTAGCGGACAAACCCAGATTCATCTCAATGTCTTTGGCTCGGCCCACCAAAATATCAAAATCATCATATTCAGTGGCCAGCACATACATCTTAACATCCGTCACAAGACCGTAACGAAACCTCTCGCACCTAGCCCTCTTATCAGGTATCAGCTCCGGTGCATACTGACTGAGCCGTACAAACTGTACCTCGTACTCAGCTACACTCATGCTCCCTTGGGTAAGAGACATGAATTCCCGCTTTTTCTCATCCAGATATCTCACTCCCAGATATCTTCTTTTAAACACATTCTGAAAGAATGTCCAGGTAACATCAGCTTCAGCCATTCCAGAAATGGTAGTCGTCCACCATGTATAAGCATCGTCCTGCAGCAAGGACACAACACAGCCCAGCTTTTGCACATCCGTGCAACTCATCTGACCCAAGATACGCTTGGTACTTTCCAGCCAAGCCTCAGAACTCTCAGCTGACAAACCTCTAAACTCAGTCCCTCCAAGACTGCGCAGACGCTCCAAAGGCAATCTGACTCCAGCATCTCCCTGATGCCCAGCTCCCTGAGCTCCAGCTACTGCTGCTCGAAAAGCACCCGCAATAGCTTGTACCAAAACAGACATATCAGGCATAGCTTGCCCCTGACCAACCTCTGGTCCAGCAGCTCCAGCACCAGCTGCAGCTTCAGCTCTCGCACCTCCAGCACCACCACCAGGCGGAGGAGGGGGTAACACAGCACTACCAGTGTGCTCTTCATTCTCATTCTCGTTAGGAGCCGTAGCTCTCGTATTACCTCTTAACTCTCTACGTGGTGCCATACTTTTACCATGCAATCACAACACAAATAAAACAAAGTCAGGCCCAGCAAGGTAAGCAATCCAAATATTCAAGCTCAATTTCATTTCAAAACAACATCTTTCCTTTAGCTTTTGTTTGGCAATGGGTACCCTCAACATGCAACATCAGAGCATACAACTCAACTGCATCAACATTTCAAACCACTGAACATGCTTTCAAACAACAAGCATTCATAGCATACATACTTCAATCATGCATACAAACATTCCCAATTACTCGAGAACTCAGCTCTGATACCACCAAATGTAACCCCCTTAACCCGGCCTAAACGGTTGACCCGAATTAAGAAAGTCACACGGGGAAAACCAAAGTCAACCCGAAAGTCAACTTTGATTAACAACCCATTTTTTTTTCTTTTTAAACTTGTCTAGATGCACTTTAGACCTAATTGTGATCACACAAACATCATACCAAACGATTACAAACATCAGAGATCAAACAGGGACCCAATTGAACAAGATACAACTTTAGGGACCAAATTGTAAATTCTGATAATTATAAGGACTTAACCCAAATTGAAGTTACCAACTTGAAATTAATCATGTTTCATGCTTCTCTGCAGAATTTCAGCTCAAAAGGACTTCCCAAACTCATACAATTGCACAAACAAGTTTCAGGACCAAAACGCAAACATTCCAAAACATATAACTGCCAATGTCAGCCCCCAACGGTCACCCGTTCCGAAACAGGCATAGCCCGTTTCGAAACTCGGGGCCGTTCCGCAACGCGTACCGAAACGGGGGTCTGGCAGTGGCCTTTCCGTTTCGGAACGGCCCCTCCCGTTTCGGACGCCTGGGCACGATTAAGGCACCCGTTCCGAAACGGTAGGTGCTGTTCTGAAACACCCTGCCCAGATTGCTCCAAAACTCAACTTTAAACATGCAATTACACAACCAAACATGCTCCAAATGCCACCAAACTTTGCCAACATGCAATTCAACATATAAGGGACATATAAGCATCCTCAATTCAGCAAAACAATATCATAAGCAAAAAGCCCAAAATCTATAGGCATGCTTCCTACACAAGTAAGCCATTCAAGCATAAATTTCCAAAACAAGCATTTAAAGATCCAACACCAAAACAAGCATCCTCAACAACATTCAACATACTTAGGGAGTACAAAACATCTCCCAAAACATACACATTGTTTCCCCATTGCCAAATCACCCAAAAGCTAAATGTTTAACAAAAACCTTCCATACATTGAGCTTTACTTGCACTTGAATTCTTGCTCTTCTTGCTGCCCTCAAAAGGTCTCTAATGCTCTGCATTATTGAATTAAGGAAAACGAAGAGAGCGTAAGCAAAAGCTTAGTGAGGAATGCTCTTAAAAACCATCCAATAATGCAACTTAAAACATTTATAAAACATGCTTCAAATCCACATTTGCTCATGCTCAAAACCTTACTTAAAACAAGCAATTTCATGCTTCAACATAAACATTAAAAACAAGCATCTCATGCTTCATAATATACCTAACATGTCATATTGGCTCAAGTGATACATTTCATTTCTTAAAACAAGTTCATCAACTTCCCAAGGACTTTTAAACACCTTGGTCCCAAGGACTTTTAAACACCTTGGCCATGGACTTTTAAACACCATGAATAAGGACCACACAAGGACTTTTAACCACATTTGTGTCCATAGCTTGAATCACCCCAAGGACTTTTAAACACCTTGGCCCCAAGGACTTTTAAACACCTTGGCCCCATGGACTTTTAACCACCATGGAAAAGGATCACCTAAGGACTTTTAACCACCTTAGTGTCCACAACATGAACCATCCAAGGACTTTTAACCACCTTGATGTTCATAAGTAACAAGGCTCACTCAAGGACTTTTAACCACCTTAGTGACCTTAACATTTTAAAACCTCACTTGCCAATATACATCATTTTCATCACTTACATCACTGTTTTAAAGCATAAAACCAAGCCATATTCATCATACATTTAAAAGCATTAAACCACATCATTTCAATGTACAAAAGCAAGGAACTCCTACCTAGAGTTACCTTCAATATATGGCTTACATCATCAGCAAAAACCATGCTAAAACATGCTTCCAAAACAGTATGTAAAACATGCAAATAATCATTTTGCATCACAACAAAATCATGGCCACCACTAGAGAGAAATTCCGAAAACTTACGCTCGAGCTTAGCAAAGTTGTTTAGACTTAAACTAAGCTCCCAAGACATTGGTTTCAAAGCCGAAAACCCCAATTTCACTCACCGATTCCACTTCGCCACTTGCCGAAGCACGAAATCAAGCTTCCGAATCAACAACTCTTGGATCCAAAGATGCCTCCCCTGATTAAACACATTAAAGCAGAGGTTTAATGCATCATCAAGCATCAAAAGCTTCAATGAAAGCACTCAAACTCGCTGCTCTCATTCCCACTCCAATTTCGGCCACCAAACACAACCGAAATTGCACCAAAACCACCTCCCAATCAAAGCCCATCCATAAACCAGCAAAACCCTACATCCATCAACACCATAAAACATCTAAAAACAACCTACAAACATCCTTATACCTCCAGCAACAACAGATCCACAAGATCACCACAAAAACATCCAAGAAACATAAGCTAAACTTAGGAAACTCAACCTATCCGGGATTGCATTAATCAAAACTCATTTCCTTATCAATTTAGAGTTCATTTAACATCAAAAACACATCTCAAATCACAGATCAATCAGATCTAACGAAAAATCATGAAAACCATCAAATCTTGCATTATAAGCCAAGATACAATTCCAAACTCAAAAGCCTTTAATTAAACATCAATTAAGAGTTGATAACTTGGGAATTTCAGTAAAGAACTGATAGTTTAGAGGAGAAGGACGTTCTTACCTCCAAACTTGTGTTTCTCCACTTTTTGGAATGAAAATCCTTGTTGAAACACTTAGCAATTGAAGAGATTTGAAGATACAATGATTTGGAATCAAATGAGAGTTGAATGGAGGGATTTAGGTGAAGAAATCAGATCCAATTCTCTGGAAAAGTAGTGTTTGGTTTGAAAGAAAATGAGAGAAAGAAAGTTTAGCAAAGTTGGTTACAAAATCCAAAAATAGCCAAAATGGCTTCCCTCCAATTTTAATGACCTTTAAAATCAGATTTTAGACTTAAAATATCTTAGAAAAATCTGGAGAAATCATCTTTGGATTAATAGCTCCTTAAGGATTCAAAGTTTCAACTCTTTATAAAACAGTCACCAAACTTTCAAAATTTACATTTTGGTCACTAGCCAAAATGTCATACTTCCAAAACCCATTTTTCAAAATTGATTTCACAGTTCACTTAATTATATTAAAAGATGATTTTAGAACATTTTTCCATATTTTTAATGCAACCCGAACTAGGCTTTCCTAATTTCACCTCTTTAGATTCGAACAACACTTTGACCAAACCGGTCAACGCCCAGAACTTCTAAGCCCAAAACCGGGGCGTTATTGTACTTCAACTCCGGTACAACCACACCTCCCAGACTAAAGCGATGAATTCCCTCAACATCATTCACATTTTCAGAACCCATATTTTCCACTTACCGATTCACAGTCCACGCTTTGGCCTCAAACTTACCAAAAAGCAGTAAACTAACAACAACAATACATTAACATACAAACTGGGTTAGCAAAGGAAAAGGTCCAAGTGGCTCAAGTATGATTTCCTCACTTAAAATCTCTTTTTCCGATGTAATAAAAGCAATGGGACTCTACTCAACATGCTTCAAGCAACTCAACACACATACATGCTCAATCATGCATATTACAAGGCATACTTGCTAAACAAGCAAACATATGCGTACGATCGAACAACATACCTTCTCCATCAAACAATCACACATCACCGCATACACGGGTAACGAGCAATATGCTTTTAAACAAACAATCAACATACTTGTCACACAAGCAATCATACTTACAAAGCAAGCAATCATTCATTACAGCATACTCGAATAACAAGCAACATGCTTACATGATAAGCAAACACCGTGCATCTTAATCATAAAACACAACTTACTCACTTACCTGCCCAAGGTCTCGGAAACCTTAAGCTCTGATACCAACTAATGTAACCCCCTCATCCCGGTCTAGCCGAATGACCGGTCCGAGTGGGTCACACGGGGAAAACCGAAGCGAAACCCGTTAAGGTTCCCCCTCGGTTAGCAACCCTATTTTTTTCCATTAATTAATCTTGTCTAAAAGCATTATTAAGTCCTAAGTGAAGCACGACAGCGGAAACACGAACGATATAACAACGACCCACCAAGTCTGCACATTAAAACAACCCATTTATCCTTTCTAAGCAGGTCGTATCAATACAGCTATAGTGTATCGATACACTCTCGAGTGTATCAATACAGCTATAGTGTATCAATACAGCTATAGTGTATCGATACACGCTCGAGTGTATCAATACAGCTATTGGTCAACTAGGTCAAACCGTATCGATACGCTTAGTCACCGTATCGATACGACCCACACTCCACCACTCCTCAAAAATACAGAGAGTTGGGACCGTATCGATACACCCTAGTGTATCGATACGCCTGACCAAAAATCTGCCCTTTTGGCAAGAGTGTATTGATACAGCACTTTGGTGTATCAATACGCCCTGTTTTGCAAGACTCCCAATTTCAACATATTCAAACATACTCAAGGCATGAATATGAACCCTCATACATACCTACATAGTACACAACATGAGCATACCTCAATCAACCAAGGAAAATCATGCATTTGATCAAAAGAAGGCAAACAAGCACATAAGGTATCATGCTTCAACATCCATACACTTAGGCATTCTCACAAGGCATATGACCAACACACATGATAAACAATTTAAACATCTACCAGGCATACATCACTCAAGCATTCATCAAGGCATGCATCATAAGTGATATTTACAAATCAAACAAGGCATCCAAATGCCAAACCAAATCAACACACATCAAAGCATCCAAGACAACAACACCTATCCCATTGCTTTACTATTACAATCTTCCAATTTATAAATCATACACTGAGCTCACCAAAAGCAACACTTGAAGACCTTTCCTTTCCCTTGCCACCCACAAGTTATTTATCTGCATTGTCGAACAAAAGAGAGCGTAAGCATAAAAGCTTAGTGAGGGTAAGCTCATAAAACAAACCTTCGACAATACAGGGTCCAAGATCGAGCAATTATCATGATGAAATACATGACTTTATCTTCGATCCATATGAACCAAAATGAACATGATGCGTGAACATATAATCAACATTATGTCATGCTCAACATCTCATAAGCTCAACTTACAACGATATATATATACCTCAATGCATTAACCAAATCATATATCACTTCACATTTGAAATTCACATTTCATATCACATTGATACACATATCAATTCATATTAGCATGTATGCATAATCTCATATTGGCATAAACATACTTTCTCATATTGGCACCTAGCTATGACTCGAATACGCGGATAACATGTTGGAACGCATTTTCCAACATCAACATTACCTCGGTGGGATTACACTCATCACCGGCCTTACATGGACGGGATTCCACTCATCGCCACATGCCCTACGGATGGGATTCCACTCATCATCACGTAGAATATATATAAATTTCCGGTGGAATATTACATCACCGTACTCCTCCTTGGTGCCTTAACGCCACCAAGGCCACGTACGTTTTGACTCAATTTGTGTGCACACTCATCCTAATGATCGATCATTGTACCCAAGCATACTAGTGCCAATTAATAATCAAGTTTCACAACCTTTGATGTTTAAGAGTCATAATATGGCATCTTACATCATATTAAGCTCAACATCAAATATCTCAACAACATAATATCATAATGTCATTTTCAAGAGTCATAATATGGCATCTTACATCATATTAAGCTCAACATCATCATGCACAATTTACAATCCAAACCACATGCATAGCAATGCATCAAACCATGCCTCAACAACATGTATAACACATTATACATAATCATCATAACACAAATCATCATGAGGCATAACATCAATTAAAGAGATCATCCAATGTCTCTAACTAAAGCTTAGGATTAGGCTACCACCATAATCCTAACTCTAGGTGAGTCTACCAATCTCAACCTAGTCCACATGCTCGAACCAATTGCTCAAAACCATTTAAAATATTTTAACCACTCACCGACTACTTCATTAGCACAAGCCGACAAGCCTACCAAGCATCCAAGTTTCCGGATTCGAGCCCGAAGCTTCACCATTGATTTCTCTTGCTTCTAACCATTCAAAAACAATATATTAACCTCAAAATCGGTCACAAACCCAAAGTTTAGCATCAACACACAAATCCACTTCAATTCTCACAATTCAAAGTCAAGTTCATTCTTTAATTTCTCATTTTCGTACTTCCACTAAAACCCGTCAAAAATCAGAATTGTAGTAATCCAAAACACTCTTAAACATGTTCAAAACACTGCCCAACTATAGTATAACCATCAACCCCCAATTTCCAACATTAAACACACAATTTAAGCCATAAACAATCCCCAAAATCATCAAATCCGAGCAGCCATGAAAAACAGTCCAAAACTTGTGATTTCAACATATTTAGCACATTCAAACGCTTCCAAAACAACCCCCAACTATTACTCTAACATCAACCATCAAATTCCAACATAAATCATACCCAAAACTCATCTAAAAACCTTCCTAAAAATCCACCAAAACCCAATTTCGGAAATTTTATAAAATACCTCAAAAATTACTCATTTTAACGTATTATGTGTATTTTAACATGATTAAACAAAGCCCCAACTCAATTTATCAAAACAAGATGAAAAACCCCTTAAAACCCAAACTTTAATATGAACCCTAATTTTCAAAACTCCATAACTTTGAAATCTAAAACTATAGATAGATAGAGGATGAAGAGGAGATTAAGAAAACATAATTACCTTTCAAAAACCCCTTGAATTGATGAAGAAATTTGATGAATTATGAATTTTGGGTTTGGGAGAGTTTGGGGTAGTTTGCACGGTGGAGAGGGGAGAAATGAGAAAGATGATAGCTTTATCTTATGATAAGGTTGTCATTATTTTTGTTTTGGTTTAATTACCAAAATGATCCCTCCCTTTCTTTCTAAACTCAATTTGCTCACACTAAGGTCAATTTGATTAAAATAAATTTTACTGACTCGAACCAATTAACCCGACTAACTCCTAACCCCAAAATACGGGTGTTACATCAACAATGAGGGTTAAATGATGACTAAATCGATTTAGTGTGTAAATATGAAGGATTAAATGTATTATTATTCAAATTTTTATAACTGTCACATCATTCCCTTACAGTTAATGACTCAGTGACTATTTTGTAACAAAAATTAAAGTTTAATACCCATTATGTAATTTTAAAAAGTTTGGTGATTATTTTGTATTTTTTGGAATAGTTTAGTGACCATTTGTGTACTTTACCCCATAAATAAATTCCAAACAATTTAAAAGAATGCCTAACAGATTCCAAAACGGCGACGTTACCTTGTGAAACTACATGGAAGGAACATCAAAAACATATTTTCTTCATTCCTAAGCTCCAATGAGGACAGTTATTCTTATACCAGCAATCTCACCACTCCCTGATGGTTAAGCCTTAAATGATCCACAAACAATAAACAAAAACCCAAGAGAAAGGCTGAATCTTTCGAAGAAACCCTTTTTTTTTAAAAATAAAAGAGAGAAAAAAAGATGCAAGCTTGGTTCTCAGGGGGCAGTAGTGAGGGTGAGGGGCAGGGAAAAGAAGGATCTTCGCTTTTAGCAGATTGGAATTCATATGCAGCTTCAAGAGAATCAGACGAGGGCACTGCGTTTGGGTTCGATCTTGAGTCTGCTATGAGGTCTGCCAATGATTCCGTCACTGGTACCTTCAGCGTGTAAGCCATCATCTCACTCTTCTTCTTGATCTGGGAAATTTGAATAAAGCTTCGGTTTTTAACGTGTTTTTACGGTTGAGTATGGGATCTGATTGAACATTGCGTTTATGTGATTTACTAGTTGAATTCGATTTGGCTGATGGGTGTTGGGCATTTGATTTGTGGAAATTAGGGCTTTTAGATTTTCGGAGTTTCAAGCACGTTGATTTAGTAATAAAACCCGCATTGCTAATTGCTATTGTTGAATTATGGTTATTTGTTGGTTTACTGTGAAATTTAGGATTTAATATGTGTCTGCCATTCGAAATCTGGGTCAATTAGACTTTTGATTTTGTAATAGTCACCTCTTTGCATGATAGATGTGTGTGAATGAATTTGTATTTTATAACACACACACATGTATCTATGATGCTCTGCTAAAAGTGATTTGATTTAGGTATAGAAGGATTGAAGGGTAGAGGAGGGCGTAAGATCACCTCGGATAAGACGGATAATTTGGTATTTTAAGATCTCGGTTCGAGACTCCTACCTGAATCAGGGTTTAGTAAAACCTGTTCCTCTTCTACTTCTAAATAGCTAGCTATACTTGGTTCTGGTCTTCCTCTCTCTTTTTACTACCCAATTATACCACTAATACATAGTGAAATACCCTAAACCCTATAGTGGTGGAAGAGCAATCGCTGCGGGATCTTGATCAAAAGCTCATGCAAAGTTGTTTTTCTCCCACTAAAAGTTAAATAAAAACAGATACTTTCAAGACTACAAGTCCTAAGGTCCTATTATTATCCTGTTAATTCATATTTGGTTTGATTCTTGGTGCTCCAGCGTTTCAAAAGGGGTGAGAGATATTCCCGGGAACTTCCAATCTGCCACGAGTAGTGTTCCTTCAGGAAAAGCACTTGTCTATTTTGGTTTGTTTCTGGCAAGTGGGGTCTTTTTCGTTTTCATTGCTTTTACCATGTTTCTTCCAGTCATGGTGATCATGCCACAGAAATTTGCTATCTGCTTTACTCTTGGATGTGGTTTTATCATTGGATCATTCTTTGCTCTTAGAGGTCCAAAGAACCAGTTAGCCCACATGTCATCAAAAGAGGTATTTACGCTGTACTTTGATTTTCCCCCCTTGTTTTTGTTAGCAATCTGAGTGCTTGAAAAGTTAACATTCATCTAGTTCTATTTTGTGCATCTAATATTTTTCTTCTTTTCTTTTCACACCATTGCTGCAGAGGCTTCCTTTTACTCTGGTTTTTATTGGGAGTATGGTGGGTACCATCTATGTTTCCATGGTTCTTCATAGCTACATCCTTTCCGTTCTCTTTTCTGTGTTACAGGTACACTACACCTGTCATTTTTGTTCGATCAGTTTATCTTAAACTTGTTAGGTTTATTGAATTATGAGCTGAGATATTTAGTACCCGCGTGATCATCTAGTTTTGATATCAATTTTCTTGTTGTTTCCATGGAACTTGTAGGTCCTTGCACTTGCATACTATGCTATTTCTTACTTTCCTGGTGGATCTGCCGGGTTGAAATTTCTCACATCGGCTCTTACCTCATCAGTTACTAGCTGTTTCGGCAGGTGACCTGGCCACTTTTCGCCTTTGTTTTTGCCTTGTATACTTGTCTTAAGTCATTAAATGGTGTTAGTTACATGTTTTATTGCTTCCAATTTGTCAACATTTTCTGGTATCTTCTGAAGAAAAACGGTAACAAATGTACTTGTACCTGCATCAAAATTTTCAGAACGGCTGAACTTAATCCATTAATAGCATGAATTCTCTTCATTTTGGTTCATTTCCATTTTCGTCGGCAATATAATTACTTTGCCTCTTATATTTTCATACTGTTACTAAACAATTCTGGTTCTTTTGTTTAGTCTGTAGCAATATTGTTTGGACTTGGGTGTGAAATGTGAATGTTGGAAACAGGTATGGTTAGATTCTTCTAAGTTAATCTTTTAATGTATTTAGAGGATCCTTTAAGATAATTTCAAGAAAAATGAATAGTCTAAGCAAACATAGATTATGACCTACAACTGTTGAAGGGTGAAAGAAGAGCCTGTGGTCTTCAAGGCTTGCCTGCGTTCCATAGGTTGACACTCGGTTTGGGTTATTTCAAAGTAACTTTTTTTTTTATCATAACCATGACTTTCATTAAAACACAAAGGATAACAAAGTGCAGGTGGCATTTAGGTCATAGCAGCCCGCATGCACTTGCATACAAACATCAACGTAGAAATAAAAACATGAAACCCTAACGACGGTGGGGCTGACGCAGCAAGCCCGGGAACCGTTTGAAAGCCAACCAGTGGCAACAACATGAACACCCGTGAGACCTACACACAGGTACCAAACCGGGAAAACAGAGTGTAAAATAGAAAGTGGATAAAAGCTAGCCATACGTGAAGCATGCCAGGAGATGACAACCCAAAATCCTAGTGAGAGCTCTATTTGGAGGCAGGGTCCCTTGAACTCAGTCCATGATCTTGTCAACTGGGACGGGGAGGACATCTGACCTTGCAACGGCAGGCGATAAAGGGGAAGTAGACAAGTAAACTCCTTGTACCATGGACGTGGCCAACGCCTAGTACCAATTGATCCTAGGGGAAGACAACAGGTGTGAAACCCCCTTCCAGACCTTTCAACTGGAGGAGGGCCTGCATAGTCGAATCACAGTGGCTGCGGATAGCTCCTGAGAGGGCTATCCGCTTCAAGAATCTTTGAAGTACTTGGCACGAAGGGTTGAGCAGCTTGCACCTTGATTGTAGCAGTTTCATCATCACTCAGAACTACTTCTTCATTAAGGGAACATCTGTCATCAACAATCATGGAGGCCATGGTTGTGATTTTTTCTCAAATGGATCAATTCCTAATTCTTCAATGTCAACTTGATCCAACAAGATCCTGGTCCTTTCCATTGCATGCTTCCTTCTGGCAGCTTGCTTGATAAGTGTTTGTCGTTTAGCTCCAAATGTGAAACTTCGTTTTTGTTTTTCAATGTTGTTTATGATTGGGGATGTGTAGGTGAACGAGCTTGGGAAGAGAGTGATTTTTAGAACATCCTCGTTTGCAACTGCTCCAAAGTAATTGGCTCCCCAATTTCCCGAGAAAATCTGAAAAATCCCTTCGTTAATGTAGCTCCACAGTTCTCTCCTCTTTGACACGAAGGTAGAATCATCACTAGTCTCATCCCTTTTGCGTTTGTGCTTGTTTGAGACTTCGAGTTTCCCCACCCCTTCAGTTATCGTGTCCTTGAGCAACTCCACATAATGGATCCCTTTAGAAGATGGAATGACTAGATTAGGGTCTGCGGCTTCTACAAAAGCCTTATACTCAAAGTAACTTGTTCAGGCTATTTCAGATTTTGGTCATTTCCGGTCTGGGTTATTTTTGAGCTTGGGTAGCTTGGATTTGATTTGTCCATTTTTATTGAATTTTTCATTACCTTATCATTTTAAGGTCAAACCCTCAATTTTTATTAAAAAATTGTACACAATCATTGTTTAATATGTGGTTTGATTTTTAATTTACTTTATTTAAAAATGTCTAAAGATTTTAATTTCTAAAAATACTCCTACAATCACCAATTTTTACAAATCTCATAAATCTTTAATCCTAACTTCAAATCCCTAAAGCCTCAAATATTTTATATGTAAATCTAATATGACGTCGTCGAAATCAACCACTACTACCACTTCTTCTGTTGCCGGTACAAGTCGAAAGATGTCCGATATACAAGGAGGTTGTGAGTTTAACAATGGGGTGAATTTCGATTTAAGAGGAGTTAAACGTTTAATGGTTGGGTGAAATAGATTACTGAAATGGGCTGAGCGTCTGTCGGTGATGGGAAAAAGTCAGTTGAAGGAGAAGGAATTAAGGTTTTTTTAGAAAAAAAAATTAAATTTTATATTTTTTTAATTAACAAGAAAACCAAAACAAGACCAGGACACATGTAAAATAATGACCGGATCACAATTTTTTTAATGTATTGATTTTAAAAATTATTTGATAGACTTGGCTCACTACGTCATGGTTTTAGTCAATAAAGTCTATCCATTTAATTTTTTTAAGGTGAATCTTCATATTTTTCCTACTTGTTAATAAAAAATAAATAATTATTTAAAAATTTAAATGAGATGAAGAGACCTTATTGGATAGGACCACAAATGACGTGGTCAGTGAAGTTCATTTAATAATTTTAACCAGAAAAACTTAAGACATTTAAAAATAAATAATTGTAAAACTTATTTTATAATAAAGTCTATAATGTACCACGTGTGTTTTCCGTAACCGATAAAAAGGGCTTATTCTGGGAAATTTGCATCAATTCATATGCTTTAGCAATCATTAGGGTACGTTCTTATATGTAATTTGGAAATCACTCTCATTTCTTGGTGTTAAGTTTTAAGGCAAAATATTCTATGCAATTGCTGTGAAAAAATTGTTTTTCATATGCATATATTTTTTTAGAGTTTAAAGGTTTAGTGTTAGAGTTTTAATGTTTGTGGTTAGATTTTAAGATTTAAGAATAGATTTTATAATTTAAATGTTAGAGTTTAAGGTTTTAGAATTTGAGGGTTAGAGTTTAGGGTCTTATAAGGGTATATGTAGGGATGACCATGGGTTAGATTGAGTTTTTGGTCAATCTGCGTTCGACCCAAAAATTTAACACCTCCACCCAAACCTGACCCAACCCGACATTTTATGATGTTCTATTCGACCCTAATTCTAGAGTAAAAATTTGACCTAACCCGATCCCGACATAAATAAAAAAGTATTATTTTTCATTATTATTCGCTAAAATATAGAGTTAATTGAAAAATACAAATAGAAAATAAGTATTATAATAATAATTCCGTCTTTATATATATAGTCATTATAGCAATTATACCTAAATATTTAGAATAAAATTAAACTGTTATTTCAGGTCGAGTATTTTTCACTTTAAACTCAAATCCGACCCGACCTCATCATCATAAAATCATACTCAAACCTGACCCGAGCCCAAAATTTTCTTTTAAAAACTCGACTCTATAAGATGAGTTGGGTCGAAACCCGTCGAGTCTGGGTCAAATGGTCATCCCTAGGTATATGACAACTTTAAAAGTCCGCTTGTAGAAAAAAATTCATGCATCGAATAATTTCAAACCCTAAACTATGAGTGAAACAAGATTATAAAAATGGAATTCTGGTGAAGTCTAAAACAGGAAGCAATAGCTTCATCAATCTTTGCATGTGGGCGAGTTCGTCCAAGTAAACTCGGTCAATGGTCATTAGACTTATTTATGGAGATTTTGTTAAAGCATTGTAATCTCACTTTAAACCCATAATTAGGAAGCTCGCAATGGATTAACAACAGAAAAGAAGAAGATTTGTAGGGAATCCAAATCCTGAAATTAGGGAAAGATTACGAAAACAATACTGTGATTAGGGGACACTGATCTGACCTTTGAAATTGGAGCTTATGCAGTGTGACCAAACCTTTGTTTTTATCAATTTATTATTGCAATCCAAACTCTTTAATTTTAGGCTTAATAATTAAAAAGTGCTTAATCTATACCATTTTTTCTAGTTTAGTGCCTAACGTATTTTTCGGCCACTTTGATGCCTAATGTTTCATTTTGTTACTTAGATTAAATTCTTTTGTCAACAACCGTTAAAAATGTTCCGTTATCCAACAAAAAACAGGCCACGTTGCCGATATTATCTATTTATTAAATTTTCGAATTTATTTAAAAATATAAACTTCTTAAAAAACTCCAAATTTTTAATTTCTTTCAATCAAACTCTCAAATCACATCTCCCTCGTCGTACGACCTCCTCACACGCCGGCGGTTAACTGTTCACCACCCCAAGCGTCGGGTAATTCACCGTTCAACATCCCCACCCTTTAGCTGTTGATTAGAAGCCCAATCGATCTCTTTTTCTTCATTTTTGGATGTTTGTTGACGAAACAATCGTCGGTTCATTCGCCAATTTTCGATGGTGGGATGATGGGGTTTTTAGTAGTGGGGGCTGACAAAGGCAAGGGTGGTCGGTGGTGGTTGAATCAGTGGAGGAACGGTAGAATTTAGGGATCTAGTGTTTGAGTTTGGAGATTTTAGAGAAATTAAAGATTTGTGGTTTTTTATAAAATTAAATATTTTATAATTTTTAGAAAAATAAAAATGATAGATAATATCAGAATATGCCACGTGTCGTTTATTGGATAACAGAAAATTTTTAATGGCCGTCACGAAAAAACCCAATATAAATTACGGAATAAAACGTTAGGCACCAAAATGTCTCGAAAAAAACGTTAAGCACCAAACTAAAAAAATGGTATAGGTTGTGAACCTTTTTAATTATTAAACCTTAATTTTATAACTAAAATTATTGAAAGCCAGGGGGTCCATTAACAAAAATCAATGCTAGAAAAATGAAAAGAAGATGGAATTATACAAGTGTAGTAAAGATGATCGAAAACCAAAGGAGGAAAGCCAACGAAAGATTCAAATTACTAACTTTAATTGGGCGGTCCAACTTCATTCACCCATAAAAAAAGTAAATCCAACATATAAATATATATGATAATCATTTATGGAAGTAAAGAAACTTGATTGTTCGAATATGTTGAGAGTTTGGTTCGAACAGTTGTTTTTTAAGAGATTTTGGTTCGAACAGTTATTTGCACAGTATACGTGTATTTTCAAAGGATTATGTGTAAAGAACAAATACTATCGAATAATTATATTAGAAGAAAAACTCGACTATTCGTAAAGAAATAAAAGGAGATTGGTATTAGTTGATTGATGATAACCCTTAAGGAATAAAGTCTCATTTGCCATATAAAAAAAATCTCAAACTGAGGTCTGAGCTCTTACTAGAAAAAGGATGGAATGAAAAAGATACAGAAAAAGGCATAAAAACAGGAAAATTAGATCAGCCGACTAGGAGCCTTTAATAATTATTACGGTGGATATATATATAAAATCAGTTTATAATTATTTTTAATTATTATAATATTTTTTAAATAAAAGTCACTGATTTATTAAAAAATATTTAAAATTACAATAAGTGTTTACAACTATCATCGTAAACTAAATAAATTTAAACATTTTCCTATAACATTGACACAAGAAACTAGTCACTTTAGATCATACATGAATCATACATGAAAAAGGTTGAAAGCTCAATCAAAAGACTCGAACGAAATATAGATACGAACAAATCTAACTGCACCTGCAAGCGAACCACAAAAGGGGATCAAGCTGAAAGACCACCGAGAACCGCAAATCAGAACCGAGCGTCGTGAGAAAGCTATCCACGAACGGAAACCGCGCATCCAAATCCAATCTGAGAGCCCAAAACATAAAAGATCAACAGGATAGCAAATAAGCGACATCTTGATCTGCCGCAACGTCATCAAGTCCAAACCTGAGAAAACATAAAATAAAAAGAATGATCAAGTAAAAAGAAAAAGAAAAATAAAGATGAAACATGGTATAATAAAGAACAAAGAAAGACAATCAACTGTCGGCAACCAACATCAAAGCCAGTGTCGTCGTCGGCTAAACAAAGATGAAAAGAAAAAGTTTGTAGTTCTCTATAAACAAAAAATGGTGCGGCACAATATATGTATATGGGTTAGGATTTTTATAATTGCTCTTAATTGTTACGATATATATATGGGTTAGTATCACACTTGTACCGTGTAAAATTCAATTACTTTTACATTTTTTTTAAATCGTTAGATGATGATAAATAAATGACTAAGATTATTTTTTTAATTTTTTGTTCTTGTGATAACTTGATCATTTTTTTTTACATTTAATCTCTATCATTCATTTACCTTCATCTAAATAGTGTGTTTTTTTTTGCAAAAAAAAAAAGTTAAACAAGGGGAAATGAAAAAGATTAGAAGCTACATCAAATAAGTGGAAACTTGAATAAGGAAATTAATGGTTTGTTTCTCATAGATTCATGATTAGGAGGAAAACTAAAGGCATAAATTGCATAGCATTAGGCAAAATCAAGTGTGCTTCACCAAATACAAAAGGTAATGGAGCCTGCTTAATTGTCTTGGTTTGATTAGATGGAGCCTTCAGCCTTCAGCCTTCAGCCTTCAGCCTTCAGCCTTCAGCCTTGTGTGTATTTATTATCCAAAATTAATGGGTGTTTTGGATTCATCATTATAGTGTTTTAGAATTATTTGGTGAAAGATTTATCCTCAATACCACGTGTGACCAAGTACACTTTGTCTAAAACTTGGGTTTGATTACTCCCCTTTGTCTGTCTCCACCATTTCATTCAGGCTCCACCCCTCCATCATTATGCCAATATTATATAATCGAATAATACTACAACTAAATCACCTTTGAGTGATTTTAGTAATAAAGAACGTGATTATTCTTTTTAGGTGATTCGAATTCGAGCAACGTAGTCTGTATAATGTGTATGACACTATCATATCATCATACTAAAATATTTAAAAATAAAATTGTCGTATTAACCTTTCACCGGTTCTTTAATAATCTATTATCCGAATACGGGTTTAATTTATTGGTTCGTACAATTATCTTTAAAGTTTGAATCTAAATCTAATTGAGAGTAGATGTTGCGTGTCTCATGTGCAAGACTCATACAAACCAAACACACAACAATACCAAGCAAAAACAAATGATGTAATATAAAACAAGAAACTTAGATCAAATCACATGACCCAATGTGCCACTAATGGGATTTAGATCCAATTCCATTTATTATTATTATTATTATTATTATTATTATTATTATTATTATAAGATCGGTTTATCTAAAACCCGATCTATCCGAATTAAACATAATGATTAAATAAAAAAAATTACTCACAAAACATGGCCTTTTATTCCTAACACAAAAGCTTTTATCCTAGTTGTGTTTTGCCAACAAAAAGTGGACATTGGGACTGAAAAGGGGACCATTGGAGTTTGTTTTTATTGGGTGCACCTAGGGATGATAAGGGGGCAAGTTGTGTTTTTGACTGATATGAGTCCGATTCGATAATATCACAATAAAATGTGATTTGTTTCGAGTTTAAAAATATTTTTACTCGTCTTAAATTTGATCAAAATATTAATTGAAAACTCTACTTTGGTCCAACCCAATTTAAAATAATTTTTAAAATGTTTACATATTTTTGTCAAAAATATAAATAATAACTTTAATTTAATATCACAATTCAAGTACTTTATATACTAAACTTTTACATAAGTATTTGAAACTTAACCAATAATACACACTCATAAAAAAGAGTAATTTTGAAATAATCTCGAAACGTGTTCTCCATAAATTTGAATTTTATATAACTCAAAACTAAAATTTTATTAAAAATCTAAATTTTATTAGACCGGATCGGATGAGGTCGAAACTCGCTAAATGTTTACAGGGAATGCACATGCTCTCTTCTTTAATGTTATGTTTTCGTATCCAGGATCCTTAATAATTAAATTCGGATTTTATATATTTTTTTAAATGTTAACTTTTAAAAAATAATTAGTGGAATTAATTATACCCAAGTTTAGTTTTTGAATCTGGACTAGAATGTCATGTATCTATAAACTATATCATGTCGGCCAGGAAATTTGAAACAACAAGTACAATAACTGTTGGCCATTGCTTTTATGTGGAGTATTATAATAACATTTCCGTATAAATGAAGATCATGGGGTCCATTATCCTATGGTTAAAATCTCACAAATTTCACATGAATAATAATAATAATAATAATAATAATAATAATAATAATAATAATAATAATAGTTTAAACTTAAACTCTTATTTTTTTTTTCTCGACCCCAATCTTAACATCCCAACTTTTTTTATTTGTTTTTTTTCCGATGATCGGCAACTAATTTTTGTATTGGTTGTCATCTATCAGGATTCATTATTTTTTTTTGTTTTTTAATATTCACGCGTTTTTTCTACCTTTGTGATATGTTTTTATTTTTATTTTTATGGTTTGTTTTATCTGTCGTTTTGACATGATTTTAACATACCTTAGAGTTGTTTGATGCTCATACAAAGATTTTTACGACACTAGTTTCTGACTATGATTCTGTCGGTGGTCATAAAATTTTATTTTTATTTTATAAAACAATATGTGAAATTCAAAATTTTAAAGGAATGAATGTCCCTCCGATTAGGGTGAGCGTTCGATCGAGTCGAGTCGAGTCAAAAAATTTCGAGTTATTCGAGTTGACGAGTCATATTTTACAACTCAAACTTTATTTGAAATTTTTTCGATTCGAGTCGAGTTTAAAAAATTCGAGTCGAGTCGAGTTTTCGAGTTCGTATAAAAATTTAATTGTAATTATTTATCATGTTATAATACGTTTTGATTCCAATTTAAACGGCTTTCTCTAATCATATAAGATATGCATGTATATTTCTTCATATTTTTTATATGTGGCAATATTTCTTCATATTTTTATATATCGGTATGAATATATCATTAAAAATTGAGGGACTCGTGTTGAACTTAAAAATAAATTTACTAATTACTAAAAATTTCGAGTTATTCGAATTTCCATTTTACAACTCAAACTTTATTTGAAATTTTTACGAGTCGAGTCGAGTCAAGATGAGTCAAGTATTTTCGCCTCGAGTTTTACTCACCCCTACTTTCGATCCCCTCTAGGTCAATCCCTAATACACGATTCTGACCACGTAAACTTGATGTACCACCTTATGTTTGGATTGGCTAAGCCTAATACCCCACATTTTTTTTTCAAAGCTAATACCCCACATTGTTGTTGTTTCCACGCTGAAACATTCCATTTGTTTTAAAAATTATATTAATAATCAGTCATTTAAATTTAACTCAGTTGATATGCCACTGATATAATATAGAAAAAAATGTAAGATTGGTTAATAATTTCTAGAGTATGTAATTAAAAGATTCCAATTGACTCTTCTCTTAAATTGTGGGATCAATAGTCATTAAGAATAAATTTTTTCTTCTAAATAAAAATTGTTAAAAAGAGACGTAGATCGAATAAATGTCTCTCCCTTAAATAAAAATTGTTCACTACTAAGTTGCATTGTCATTGCAATTCATTTACATAACCTAAAAAACAGAAAATTAGTTCAAATTCTTTTGAAAAAAAGGTGTTTGTATTTAGCGACAGTAAAATAATTCGACTCCTGGTGTTTGGATTTGTTTTTTTTTTTAAATAAGTTAGAGGATGAATTTTTTTAATTAAATTAATTTAAATCAAGTTTAAATCAAATTCACACAAATAATAAATTTATAAAAAAATATTTTGATTTTAACACTTAATATAGTATTATCCGTGTACTATGGTCTAATTCTCATGTTCATGTACATTTTTTTCTCGGCTACCATCTTGTATTATCATTCTATTCTCAATTACTCTTGCATTAACATTTTGTCTTCCCCAATATGTCAATGATATTTTCGGTTAAAAAATATTTAAATCAATCAAAACGTGTTACGTGTCACATTTTTTTAAAATTATAAAAATTAAAAAATAATAAAATGCACAAAATTTCAATAAAAACCAAACTTTAATTTAAAAAAAAATCAGAAATTCTTTTTTTTTTAGAATTTTCCGAGTCTTTTGTTTTTTTAATATTACTTTTTATAAGAATTTATTGTTGTGAATAAAAAAAAATAAGAACAAGAATAGAAGAACAAAGAGATGAGAGAAAGAGGAAGATTTGTATTATTCTCAAAAATAGAATTGTATACAATGCCTTCAGTGAATCATCTATTTATAGGCATAAGAAGTACATAATACATTAAACTCTAATTAATAGAGATAATATTCCTAATAATAAATAAATCAAACTCCTTAGATAAAGTTCTAATCATGATAGACATCCACATAGATAAATATTCATAACACTCCCCCTTGAATGTCTATGAAGATAATGTGCCTCGTTAAAACCTTACTAAGATAAAAACCAAGTGGAAAAAAAATCATTAGTGAAAGAAAAGAGTACACACACTTTAATACGCATAACATGTTGCCTCATTAAAAACCTTACCAGGAAAACCCATTGGGACAAAACCTCGGTTAAGGGAAAAAGAGTGCAACACGTATTTACTCCCCCTTATAAAAATATCACATAAGATCTTTGAATCATCATAATTCAATCTTGAATATAATATTCAAATGTTGAAATAGAGTATGCACTAGTGGATAAATCTTCCAAATTATTGCTTAAAATGATCCATCAAATACTATTCTTTTGAAGATCATGAGGGACGAAACTTTAAAGAGATATGTTTCGTTTTATCACATTTGATGTATCCACCTTGAGATATAAATTATGCATTATCTCTACATAAAATAGCTTGCATCTTATCTTGTGAAAGCAATTCACATATCTTCTGGATATGTTTAGCCAAACACATATTTCGGCTTTGCCTCATGCATAGCAATTATTTAAAGGCAATGGTCTCGTAGCACTTAGATAGTATTTCTGGACCAACCAAGATACGATGCTTCTAGATCAATTAATGTTTATATGATGCTTTTAGACCAAAAATATCATCACCTTTTTCTCGAGGGCGGAATGGATCTTTGTTTACATTAAGAGACCTAGCAACCAAATAGTGGTCAACAAATATGCATTATGCATGTAAAGTCTCTTTAAACATTTTTCTGTGTTTGCCGATTGCTGCACAAGGATTTCATTATTAAGGAGATCTCTTCATGAGTTTCAATGAATCGCCAACATACATAATAAAAACAAAGACAAATCCAGAGCTAAATCTCTTAAAAAAATGCTCTGGAAATTAAATTATTCTTATAGCCTTCCGCTAATAAGTATTCAATGGGGCGATTATACCAAATGTGCCCAAAATATTTTAATCCATAAAAAGATATATTTAATATAATTGAATAATGTTCTCGAGAACTTGAATTAACTACTTATGACAGTCTAAATCCTTCTAGAAGCTTCATGTAAATGTTGTTATCAAGAGGCTCATACAAATAAGATGTAACAAAATTCATTAGGTGGAAACTGAGTTATTTCATTTATTGTCAGACTATCTAAAAGTAACTGCATCCACCACCGAGAAATATATTTTCCTCATAATCAATTTCATGTCTTTGTGAGAATCTTTGCAACCAAACGAGCTTATATCTCGTGATTTCTCCTTTTGATTTCTCTTTCTCTCAAAGGCTCATTAATATCCACGAGCTTTACACATTTCAATATACGGGCTATAGGCCCAAATACTTCTCTTTTCGAAAGAGATCTTAGTTTCGCCTCAATTGCCTCTTTCCATATTGGCAAATCATTTCTTTGTTTACATTGTCCAATTGACAATGATTCATGATCCACATCATCAAATAAAATCTTTAGTGCTATATTGCATGCAAATATATTATCGGCGTCGATTTGATTTCAGTTCCATTTATTACCAAACATGACATAATCTATTGATATCTCTTATTATCATGTACCTGAGTCATGTTAATGCCTCTATTGGAGACCTTTTAATCTCTTCTTGAGATTTTCATAATTCATTGATTTCTCGATCAGACCATCATAACTATAGATCCCTTCCTTTTTTTGAGGATTTTTATCTTTGGAACCTACTTGTCTACCACGCTACAGGCGTAAGTTAGACTCATTAGCAACTAGAATTTGTCTTTCCGGGACAATAAATTTAAACGGAGCATTCATAGCTGGTATATGTGACTTAGTCACTCTATTAGGGTCAGCAAAATCATCTGACAGTTGATTTGCTAAATGAATTATCCTTTGAACTTATAGTTCACATTGTTGAGTACGTGGATCAAACTAAGATATTGATAATTCATTCCAATTTATTTCTTTTCCCAGCTATTTTATTTTCTCCCCCTAACGTTAGGAAAACTGACACATTAAAATGATAGTCAATAAATCGAGTTGTAAATAAATTCCCTATGAGAAGCTCAAGATATTTAATTATCAAGGGAAATTTGAATCTGACATATATTCCCAACCTCCTTTAAGAACTCATCTTTGTGCGTTGTGGTGGAGCAATCAGAACATATACCGCACACTAAAAAAATCTAAGATGAGAAATATTTGGTTCCTGACCAAAAAACATTTATAATGGGGAGAACTTATTATAATTTGTTGGCTTGATGCGAATTAGTGATAATACATATAAAATGACATGTCATCAGCATTATCAAGACCAATTGTCTTTATAAGGTAATCTGAAAATGTGCTCATAGTTTTATCAACTGAGCAAGTAGCCTCGCAAATACCAAGTTGCGGATTAGTAACAAGGATACATATGACCATCTAGTCGATGCATCAATTAAAATCGTAAAATATCTAGATGGGCTGTAAGAAAGGTGTATGGGCCCACATATATCACCTTTGTATCCGTTCCAGAAAAAAAATTAATAGATTCGCAATCTATCATAGCTGATGATGATTGAATAATCGGTTTGCTTTGATAGCAAGTATCACATGAAAACATTACTTTGAAGAAAATTTCAACTCTTCAATAAATTACCACATGAAAGTGTCAACAACTTTTCGCATCATAATTGAACCGGGATGGTCTAAACGGTCATTGCCAAATAATAAAGTTATCAGTAAACTTCTGATTCACAATAGCATGAGCTTCAATTTGTGCTAATTCTATTGTAGTACACTATGGATGACAGTGCATATAACTTTTTCAAGTTTTTATTATTGCCTTGATTTATACTCATAATATTGAGATAGTCAACATCCCATCGACTAATGGTCTCAATATGATATCCATTACCGTGAATATCTTTAAAATTAAATAAGTCTCTTTATGACTTTGAAGAGTATAACGCACTGTGAATATGGAATAAAGTTCCGTTTGACAATAACATATTTGCTCAACTAGAGCTTTTTGTGATATTAGTACTTCTGAATATAGTACTCACATTATTCTCTTGCATTTTAATCGAGAAATGCATAATTATGCACCTTTCAAAATGTGCTTTGTTTCATTTACGTCGGGTAATGAAAATATGTACATTGTATCATTCACTTCGAGGAATGAAAAATATAAAATATAGCATATCATATCAAGTCGATTATCTATCAGAGATAAACTTTCAAGTGCTCTTCCGAAGCATTGATATTTTAGTACTTTGAGAAATATTACTCATATTTCCCCTTGCATTTAAATGAGAAAAATATTTCTTATGCTTAAGTACAATATGAGTACTTGCATTATCTGCTAGGCGTAAATAGCCACAATTCTAGGCATAAATAGACACAATTCATTGTATATTTTATTTCGGAATTAATCATATTCTTCAAATAATAAATTAACATAAAGCGTAAATAAATAATATGTGAAATAAATAAACATAAAGAAAACTAACATAAATAAATAATAAATAAAACGAATTAACATAAAAATAAAATAAAATAAAAAATAAATTATTCCTGTTAAAGGTTATAAGAGAAATTGTAACCCCCTCGTCCCGGTCTGGCCGGACGACCGGTCCGAGTGGGCCACACGGGGAAAACCGAAGCGGAACCCGTTAAGGTTCCCCCTCGGTTAGCAACCCTATTTTTTTTAACTTAATCTTTTCTAAAAGCTCATTTAAGTCCTATGTGATCAAACAGCGGAAAAAGAACACAAGAGATAAACATACGAACCCAAAACATCATTTGAACAACCCAATTTTAGTCTTTTAGACAGGCCGTTTCGAAACACCCTTGAGGCGTATCGAAACGCTTTGACCAGGTCAACTGCCCCAGAGCCTATACAAGGGGCCGTATCGAAACGGAGGTCAACCGTTCTGAAACGCCCTCAACGGTCAACTTCTTGTGGTCAACGAGATTTTAACCGTTTTGAAACCCTTAGACCCGTTTCGAAACTCCTTCATCTCATCATTTTCTCATAATTCCAGTAGCCAAAACATTCTGAAACCCGTATCGGAACAGGGGCTCTCAGAGGCCAAACCGTATCGAAACGCGTTCCGATACGGGGTCCCTGAAACCTACTCGTTCCGAAACGACCCAGCCCGTTTCGAAACGCAGGCTGCCTGCAACCTTTGAAAATTAGACTTAGGTGAATTTTAACAAGTCTAAAGGTCCCAAACGACCTCTAAAGGCACGCTACACAAGCAAACAAGGTCTAGAGGCATACTTCCTATGTTTAGCATGCTCAAACACATACAAGGCATGGATTTAATCAATCTTTCATACATGGAAAATACACATTAATAACATATTACAGAAGGCATGCTTGAAGACATTAATAGACAAAAGATACCAAATAATCACATATAGGTTTACATGCCATCAAACAATCTTAAGCATCCATAAGACATACATCATACGAGCATTTGGCAAGATATATCATGCTTACAAACCAAGTCAAGCCATAGACATCAAAATCATATATGAGTCTTACAAAGCCCATTCAAACACGCACTCTTGCCACATTGCTAAGCTACTACATAATTAATAACCATACTTGATCAACAAAAACTTGGAAGCCCTTCTTGCCTTGCTCCGAGCTAACACCACGCTAATGAACTGCATTGTTGAAAATGAGAGCGTAAGCTAGAAGCTTAGTGAGGATGCTCTAAAACTGAAAACATCAACAATGTAGGGTTCAAGCATGTATTCCGTAATTCTCATTTCCAACATGCATAGGTAAAATGATAAGTAGACCTAGCTAGTCTTTCAAGAGTCATAATATGGCATTTTACCTCATACTAAGCTCAAACATCAAATATCAATGTCATGCATCACAAGTATACGAACAAGTTCAATTGGCCACTATTAGATTACCCGGATGTGCAGATTTAATCTCAACATTCACATTACCTCGGTGGGATTACACTCATCACCGGACCTTGCATGTGCGGGATTCCACTCATCACCACATGCCCTACGGATGAGATTCCACTCATCATCCCGTAGAATATATATAAGCTTCCGGTGGAATATTACATCACCGTACTCCTCCTTGATGACTCAACGCCATCAAGGCCACGTATGTTTTGACTCAATTTGTGTGCACATTAATCCTAATGATCGATCATTTACACCCGGTAAGTTAATTAGTGCCAATTATCATTTACCACATCACATTTCCATCAATCATATCTCATGCTCATCACATACACTTATCGTGACACACATGTGCAAATCAAACCACATTTCACAAGAGCATAAATAGGCAACACAAATAGCATTTAATGGAAATCAAGAGCTAAGTTAACAATTTAAATCTACATAGAAATGGCCTACCAAGCACATTTCAACTCATACACCACACACACTAAAACCAAACCTTAAAAAACATTTAAAGTCACTCACCATCATTCCTTAGCAACCAAAGCAAGCCTCCTACAAGCCCGGATTCGATTCCAGTGCCTCTTCAACGTCTCCTCTTGCTTCTAGCCATTCAAAAACACATCCATTATTCCCAATCAATGCTAAAATTCAGTCAACAGTCAACTCTTGGGCTCAAACTAACTTCAACAAATTTTCTAATCAAATTAATCCCCCAAAATGCCCATTTTCGTGCTCCTTCAAACCCTAGCTGAAAACACCAATTTCAATCATCCAAATAACCCTCAAATGGTCCCAAAACATCCTCCTAACATACATAACCCATCAGCCCTCCAATTTAAACCTAAAACTCACCAAAAACCAAGTTTTTGACACTTTGAAATTTGCCTCAAGAACCCATTTCGGGTTTTCACCCAAACCCAACCATTTTAACACATTATGTTCATTTTAAGGTAAATAAACTAAAACCCAACATTATATTTCAAAACAAATTGAAAATCTCCATAAAAACTCAAACTTTCACCAAACCCTAACATTTCAAAAGTTCATAGTTTGAAAATCTACAACTATGTATGGATAGGGGAAGAAGAGGAGAGTTAGAAAATGTTATTACCTTTGAAAAATGACCTTGGGTTGAAGGGGAAATCAATGGAATAGTAACTCTTGTTTTTGGGAGAGTTTGAAAAGATGCTTGGGTTTCTCACGTTGGAAAAAGGGGAGAGGGTATAGAAGATGATAGCTTTTTTTTTAAAAGTTGTCTTCCTTTTTAAATTCTTTTGGGTCAAATCACCAAAGTGGTCCATCCCCTTTATTTTAAATTTCAATTAACTCATGTCATGGCCAAAAAGATTTAATTTAATTTTATCAACTCAGACCACTAACCTAACTAACTCATAACCCCAAAACACGGGTGTTACAACTCTCTCCCACTTAAGGAATTTCGTCCCCGAAATTACCTGACTGAAAGAGATACGGAAACTGCCTTTCCATATCCCCCTTCCTCTCCCAAGTGGCCTTGTCCACACCTCGACGTTGCCACCGCACCTTTACTAACTCAATCGATCTACCCCGTAACACCTTACTATCAGAAGCTAAGATCTCAACTGGCTCTTCCTCATAAGTCAAATCCGGATTCAACTCAATCTCCTCTACGGGCATAACATGTGATGGATCGGACCTATACTTACAGAGCATCGAAACATGGAATACATCGTGTATCTTCTCTAGCTCGGATGGAAAACGCAACTGATAAGCAACCAGACCAACCCTCTTCACAATCTCATACGGTCCTTTGTACCTCGGACTCAATTTCCCTTTTCGCCCAAATCTCATTACTTTCTTCCACGGAGACACTTTCAAGAATACCTTCTCACCCACTGAGAACTCAACTTCCCTCCTCTTCAAGTCGGCATAGGACTTCTGCCTATCCGAAGCAGCCATCAAACGATCACAAATCAATTTTACCTTGTCAGTTGTCCCCTTGAGCAAATCCGGCATAAGGCAACAACTTCTGTCCCACTTCGGCCCAACAAACTGGAGTTCTACACTTTCGGCCATACAAGGCCTCATACGGAGCCATTTGAATGCTCGACTGGAAGCTATTATTGTAAGCAAACTCCACTAGAGGCAAGTGCTTCTCCCACGTACCCTGAAAATCAATGATGCAACAACGCAACATATCCTCTAAGATCTGAATAACTCTCTCTGACTGACCATCTGACTGAGGATGATAAGACGTGCTGAAGTTCAAACGGGTACCCAAAGCTGTATGCAGACACTCCCAAAATCGAGATGTAAATCGCGGATCTCTATCTGACACAATGGACTTCGGCACACCAAGCAGTCTAACAATCTCACCAATATACAAATCGGCCAATCTATCTAAAGTGTAAGTAGTATTGACTGCCAAGAAGTGAGCACACTTCGTAAAACGATACACAATAACCCACACTGAGTTCTTCTTCGTGGGAGTCAAAGGCAAACCCGAAACAAAATCCATGGTGATGTTCTCTCATTTCCATTCTGGAATTCTCAACGGTTGCAACAAACCTGAGGGAACCTAATGTTCCGCCTTCACCCTCTGACATACTAAACACTTACTCACAAAGTCGGCTACATCTCTCTTCAAGCCAACCCAAAAGTACTCATTCTTCAAATCACGGTACATCTTCGTACTTCCAGAATGCATAGAAAACAGACTACCGTGTGCTTCAGTCAAGATCGTACGTCTCAAGTCACTGTCCTCTGGCACAACTATCCTATCTTTGAAACACAAAACCCCATCGGTACTGAAACTGTAGTCTGAAGATCTATCTTCGGCTATATCTTGCACGTGAGGTGCCAAAGATCTATCTAAGAGCTGCTTCTCTCTAATCAATTGACCTAGAGTAGGCCTAACCTGAAGCTCGGCTACCAAGCCACCATCTCCGGACAAACTCAATCTAGCAAACATGGCTCTCAAGTCCACGTCCATCTTCCTACTCAATGCATCAGCCACTATATTGGCCTTACCTGGATGGTACTCAATGGTAAGATCATAGTCTTTTAGCAACTCTAACCACCTACGCTGTCTGAGATTCAAATCTCGCTGAGTCATGATGTACTTCAAACTCTTGTGATCGGTGTACACTGTGCATCTCTCACCGTACAAATAGTGCCTCCAAATCTTCAGAGCAAACACAACTGCAGCTAACTCTATATCATGGGTCGGATAGTTGCGCTCATGGGTCTTCAACTGTCTCGAGGCATAAGCCACTACTTTCTTGTCTTGCATAAGAACACACCCTAGCCCTACATAAGAAGCATCACTGTAAACTACATAGTCCTTCCCGGACTCAGGCTGAATCAAGATCGGTGCTTGGGTCAAAGCTTCTTTCAATTTCTCAAAGGCCCTCTGTCTTGCATCTGTCCACTCAAATTGAACACTCTTCTGAAGTAACTGTGTCAATGGAGCGTCTAACTTAGAGAAACCCTCTACGAATCTTCTATAGTATCCGGCTAAGCCTAGGAAGCTACGTACCTCTGTTACAGACTTCGGTTGCTTCCATTCAACAATGGCCTCAATCTTCTTCGGATCAACTCTAATCCCATCAGCTGACACCACATGTCCTAAGAAGACTACCTCTCGGATCCAGAATTCACACTTGCTCAACTTCGCATACAACTGATGATCTAGCAAAGTCTTCAATACTAGTTTCAAGTGTCGGTCATGGTCCTCTTCAGTTCGCGAATACACCAAGATGTCATCTATAAAAACAACTACAAACTGATCTAGGTACTGATGAAAAATCCTATTCATCATATCCATGAAAGCAGCCGGTGCATTAGTCAACCCAAAAGGCATGACTAAAAACTCATAGTGACCATACCTAGTCCTAAAGGCCGTCTTCGGTACATCAACCTCTCTTACCTTTAGCTGGTAATAGCCTGATCTCAAGTCAATCTTCGAAAAGACTGACGCTCCTCTCAACTGATCAAACAATTCATCAATTCTGGGCAACGAATATTTATTCTTCACTGTCAACTGATTCAACTGTCTGTAATCTATACACATTCTCATACTTCTATCTTTCTTCTTCACAAACAAAACTGGTGCACCCCAAGGTGAAGAACTAGGTCAAATGAAGCCTCTATCTGTCAACTCTTGCAACTGAGTTTTTAACTCTTTCAGTTCTTTCGGTGCCATGCGATACGGAGCAATCGAAACAGGAGCCGAATCAGAATAAGTCTCAATGGTGAACTCTACCTCTCTGTCCGGTGGTAACCCTGGCAACTCTTCCGGAAATACACTAGGAAAGTCACATACTGTCCGGATGTCCTGAGGTCTAACCTCACTCATGTTAGGGTTCATCACATATGCCAAGTATGCTTCACACCCCAACTCAACTAACCTCTTAGCTTCTAGAGCCGAAACTACATTGGACAAGAACTTCACGTTCTCACCCACCACTACAATCTCATAGTCATCTGTGAGCCTCAAAGAAATCCTCTTAGTTTCAAAGTCTATCTTAGCTCTATGCTCCGTGAGCCAGTCCATACCCAGAATCACATCGAAACCATAGAAAGGTAGCTCCATCATATCCACTAGAAACACATGTCCCTGAACCATCAGCGGACACCTTCGGTACATTTTTCTAGCTACAACCGTGTCCCCAAAAGAACTAGTAACACTAACTCCTACCTCTAACATTTCACAAGGAAAATTCAACGACTGTGCATGCTCACTCAATATATAGGAATGTGTAGACCAAGAGTCAATCAAAGAAAGCAAACCCAAAGACTGTATCGAGAAGTTACCTGCGATCACATCGGTGTCATGCTGATCCCCACGCTGAGCGTAAACTCTGGCCTGACCTCCGCCCTCCGGCTGAACTGCAACTATATGTGCTATGTTCATCTGGCCATCGTTCCTCGGCTGGAAGTTACCTCTACCGCGCCCGCGGCCTCTCTGAAGGTCATTGGCTCTAGCAGGAGCCTGAGCTGGTGCCTGTCCCACCTGATGTGGACAGTCACGCCTAATGTGGTCTCTAGCCCCACAACTCCAACACGAATGGAAATTTTCCTAACACTCACCGGTGTGGTTCCTCCCGCAAGTAGCACATGTGGGCAACTTCCCACCAGCTCTCTGGCCCTGTTGGCCCCTACCGTGGTTACCGCCACCTCGTCTATGGTCATAATGATGCCGGTTGTCCCGATGCCACTTGGCATCACCTCTATCAAAGTTACTGGACCTCTTACCCGAACTAGAACCACAAGACCGCTTGGTCAAGCTCAAACTGTGCTCTAAGTCCTTGGCCCTCGCGACCAAGACATCAAAATCAGTGTAGTCTGAAGCTAGAGTGTACGTCTTGATCTCTTCACTCAGCCCATAACGAAAACGGTTACAACGTTCCACCTCAGTAGGAACAAGCTCTGGTGCATACTGACTCAGTTTGACAAATCGGATCTCATAATCGGTCACGGTCATACTCCCCTGAAGCAAAGCCATAAACTCCCTCTTCCTCTCATCAAGATATCGCGGACCCAGGTACTTCTTACGGAATGCTGACTCAAAGAACTCCCAAGTAATCTCGGCCTCGTCCATACCCGTAGTAATGGTGACCCACCAATTGTAGGCATCACCCTGAAGTAAGGACTCAACACATCCTAACTTACGCTCACCAGTACATCCCATCTGGGCGAGGATACGAACAGTCTTCTCAAACCACAACTCTAATCTCTCTGGAGTAGACCCTCTAAACTCTTTGGCCCCTAGGCCCCGGAGTCTCTCTAAAGGCAAACCAGTGCCCTCTCCTTAATGATGTGCTGCTGCCTGACCCCCAGCTACTGCAGCCTGAAATGCCCCAGCTATCGCCTGAACCAAGGAAGCTAAGTCTATTCCGGCCGGTCCTTGGCCACCTTAGCCTCCTTGAGGTCCCTCTTCTTCTGCCCCAGCCTCACCTCCTACTCCAGGTGGAGGAGGTGGTGGTGGTGGAGGGGGTGGAGGAGCTCCAACTCCAACCACAGGCTCTCCCACTTGAGCCTCAACCCTAACTACTGGCTCAACTCCTGGAGCCGCTGCCCGTGGTTCCGGTCGGACCATCCTAGGCCTCCTACGTGGTCTCATGATACAGCTAGCAAGGTAATAACTACAACAACAAACAAATAGGGATTACGTTAGCCAAAGCAAGGGTCCAATAGTGCTCAAGTACTCCCTTTTTACCATAAAATCTTTTTAAATTAAGTAATAGTAGCAATGGGCACACACTCTACACCAGACGCAACAATTCATGCTTCAAACATCATGCGAACGGTCAAACATCAAGATTTCATGGCAAGCATACATCGAGCAATACAATTACTTAGCACATCAAGCTTACCTCACTTACCTGCCCGAGGTCTCGGTAACCTCAGGCTCTGATACCAAAAAATGTAACCCCCTCGTCCCGGTCTGGCCGGACGACCGGTCCAAGTGGGCCACACAGGGAAAAACGAAGCGAAACCCATTAAGGTTCCCCCTCGGTTAGCAACCCTATTTTTTTAACTTAATCTTTTCTAAAAGCTCATTTAAGTCCTATGTGATCAAACAACGGAAAAAGAACACAAGAGATAAACATACGAACCCAAAACAACATTTGAACATCCCAATTTTAGTTTTTTAGACAAGCCGTTTCGAAACACCCTTGAGGCGTATCGAAACGCTTTGACCAGGTTAACTGCCCCAGAGCCTATACAAGGGGCCGTATCGAAACGGAGGTCAACCGTTCCAAAACGCCCTCAACGGTCAACTTCTCGTGGTCAATGAGATTTTGACCGTTTCGAAACCCTTAGACCCGTTTCGAAACGCCTTCATCTCGTCATTTTCTCAAAATTCCAGTAGCCAAAACGTTCCGAAACCCGTATCGAAACAAGGGCTCTCAGAGGCCAAACCATATCGGAACGCGTTCCGATACGGGGTCCCTGAAGCCTACCCATTCCGAAACGACCCAGCCCGTTTCGAAACGCGGGCTGCCTGCAACCTTTGAAAATCAGACTTAGGTGAATTTTAACAAGTCTAAAGGTCCCAAACGACCTCTAAAGGCACGCTACACAAGCAAACAAGGCCTAGAGGCATACATCCTATGTTTAGCATGCTCAAACACATACAAGGCATGGATTTAATCAATCTTTCATACATGGCAAATACACATTAATAACATATTACAGAAGGCATGCTTGAAGACATTAATAGACAAAAGATACCAAATCATCACATATAGGTTTACATGCCATCAAGCAATCTTAAGCATTCATTAGACATACATCATACGAGCATTTGGCAAGATATATCATGCTTACAAACCAAGTCAAGCCATAGACATCAAAATCATATATTAGTCTTACAAAGCTCATTCAAACACGCACTATTGCCACATTGCTAAGCTACTACATAATTAATAACCGTACTTGAGCAACAAAAACTTGGAAGCCCTTCTTGCCTTGCTCCGAGCTAACACCACGCTAATGATCTGCATTGTTGAAAATGAGAGCGTAAGCTAGAAGCTTAGTGAGGATGCTCTAAAACCGAAAACATCAACAATGCAGGGTTCAAGCATGTATTCCCTAATTCTCATTTCCATCATGCATAGGTAAAATGATAAGTAAACCTAGCTAGTCTTTCAAGAGTCATAATATGGCATCTTACCTCATACTAAGCTCAAACATCAAATATCAATGTCATGCATCACAAGTATAAGAACAAGTTCAATTGGCCACTATTAGATTACCCGGATGTGCGGATTTAATCTCAACATTCACATTACCTCGGTGGGATTACACTCATCACCGGACCTTGCATGGGCGAGATTCCACTCATCACCACATGCCCTACGGATAGGATTCCACTCATCATCCCGTAGAATATATATAAGCTTCCGGTGGAATATTACATCACCGTACTCCTCCTTGATGACTCAACGCCATCAAGGCCACGTACGTTTTGACTCAATTTGTGTGCACACTAATCCTAATGATCGATCATTTACACCCGGTAAGTTAATTAGTGCCAATTATCATTTACCACATCACATATCCATCAATCATATTTCATGCTCATCACATACACTTATCGTGGCACACATGTGCAAATCAAACCACATTTCACAAGAGCATAAATAGGCAACACAAATAGCATTTAATGGAAATCAAGATCTAAGTTAACAATTTAAATCTACATAGAAATGGCCTACCAAGCACATTTCAACTCATACACCACACACACTCGAACCAAACCTTAAAACACATTTAAAGTCACTCACCACCTTTCCTTAGCAACCAAAGCAAGCCTCCTACAAGCCCGGATTCGATTCCAATGCCTCTTCAACGTCTCCTCTTGCTTCTAGCCATTCAAAAACACATCCATTATTCCCAATCAATGCTAAAATTCAGTCAACACTCAACTCTTGGGCTCAAACTAACTTCAACAAATTTTCCAATCAAATTAATCCCCCAAAATGCCCATTTTCGTGCTCCTTCAAATCCTAGCTGAAAACTCCAATTTCACTCATCCAAATGACCCTCAAATGATCCCAAAACATCCTCCTAACATACATAACCCATCAGCCCTCCAATTTAAACCTAAAACCCACCAAAAACCAAGTTTTTGACACTTTGAAATCTGCCTCAAGAACCCATTTCGGGTTTTCACCCAAACCCAACCATTTAAACATATTATGTTCATTTTAAGGTAAATAAACTAAAACCCAACATTATATTTCAAAACAAATTGAAAATCTCCATAAAAACTCAAACTTTCACCAAACCCTAACATTTCAAAAGTTCATAGTTTGAAAATCTACAACTATGTATGGATAGGGGAAGAAGAGGAGAGTTAGAAAATGTTATTACCTTTGAAAAATGACCTTGGGTTGAAGGGGAAATCAATGGAATAGTAACTCTTGTTTTTGGGAGAGTTTGAAAAGGGGCTTAGGTTTCCCACGTTGGAAAAAGGGGAGAGGGTAGAGAAGATGATAGCTTTTTTTTAAAGTTGTCTTCCTTTTTAAATTCTTTTGGTCAAATCACCAAAGTGGTCCCTCCCCTTTATTTTAAATTTCAATTAACTCATGTCATGGCCAAAAAGATTTAATTTAATTTTACCAACTCGGACCACTAACCCGACTAACTTCTAACCCCAAAACACGGGTGTTACAGAAATAAAATAAATAGTAAATTATTCCCTTCAAGGGTTATGAGAAAATTAACAATATCCAATTGAGTTGGACCAATAACGCCATAATTATTTTCGCCATAAACAAATTTTGTTTATATTTTATTTCATTTATCATTCATGATTATGGATAAAGTCCATAATACTTTGGCTTTTGACAAGTACGAAACCAATGGTTTATAACATCACATTGGTAAAAGGATTTCACTTCCTTAGAATGATCTTTATCACTCTTGTCATCCTTATAACTTCGCTACCAGCGGGTAAAAGTATTCTTAAAACAACTATATTTTTCATGTGTATATTCATAGCCTCGACTACAAACACAACTTTTAATGTGGTTTTTTATTCCTTCCATAATATAATCTCACATTCACTTCAGGGAATGGAGTAGAGCCAGTGGGCCTTTGAAACCTTTTTCACATATCCTTATCACAGAGAACAAAGATTTAATCCTCGTACGCGGCATTGTTAAACCTGTCCATAAGGTCCTTTAAAAACCTCCTTTGAGACCAGTAGCCTCGTAGAACGGGATGTCCAGCCAATATACTTGGATTATATCAAAATTATGTCTCTAATTGAATAATAATTTACCATGTTTGCATTCACTTCAGGGAATGAAACAGTTCCAATAATCGCATGGAATAAACATCATGCTTGCATTCACTTCAGGGAATGCCCCATCATTGATAATTACATGGAATAAACATCATGCTTTGCATTCACTTCAGGGAATGCCTCCTATAAAACTTTTTGGATCAAGACGAATTTTCGTAACTTGAAATTGGGAGAAGTCTATGGTCAAGTTTTTCGACGAAGAAGAAATATTACTTTCGAGTAAATATAGACTTTATAATAATCTTCTTGTAAATTCAAAATCATCATGATTTGTCGCACTTTAAAATAATAATATAAAGAATAAAATTAAAAATTACCGATATTGATTTTTCTCTCGTGGACAATGGAGACATAGCATATGACCGAGATAGCTTCTCATAGTCCCTTTATATCACATCTCTTTCCAAGTCATTTAAGCATATCATGTAAAACTCAAAACACGGTTAAAAATAGTAACTTTTACCAAATAAAATAACATAAATAATAATATGAAAAATATCAAATATAATCATACAAGTAAAAGTATGAATAAGCATACCGCTAATTAACCTTTTAGGAACAAGAGAAAACACACGTAATTTACACCTCTTCGTCTCTTTCGATTCGTCTTTTGGTTTGTGAGAAGCCACAAATTTGTCTCTTTCCAATGTTCGAATAAAATCAAACATACTTCTAAACTTTAAAAAAAAGTTAAAATATAAAGAAAAAGACAGTCGGTAATTTAAAAAAATGAAGAGAGAAAAAAAATTATCTTTGGTTTATCCTAGAATCGAATTCTTTCCAATAACTTCTTTTAGATTCAAACAATGAAAACCTCAGTTGATTAGAGTTGTGATGATAACGTGTTGTGAATAAAATAATAAAGAACAATAATAAGAACAAGAATAGAAGAACAAAGAGATGAGAGAAAGAGGAAGATTTGTATTATTCTCAAAAATAGAATTGTATACAATGCCTTCAATGAATCATCTATTTATAGGCATAAGAAGTACATAATACATTAAACTCTAATTAATAGAGATAATATTTTTAATAATAAATAAATCAAACTCCTTAGATAAAGTTTTAATCATGATAGACATCCACATAAATAAATATTCATAACATTTACAAAATTATAACTATTTTTATATATTTCAACCAGATATTTTTATTTTTTAAAAAATTTTATAATATGTATTTTATTTAATTCTGTAAAAGTTAAAATCACATGAAAATTAACTAATATTCCTTTCAAAAAAAAAAATTAACTAATATTTCGGGACAGAATAGGTATGATAGAAATTTAGAATTTTTTATTACTTATAGAATTGTATTTGAATATTAATATTTTAAATAAAGTCGTATTTAAAATGAATTATGTTCAAAATTATAAAAATCGAACAAAACAAATAAAAAAAATGTCTCTCAGAATAAAAATTCTCTGTGCCTTTTCAGTGCTCTACTTATTCCCATCACTAAAAACACTACAAAATTAAATTTTAAGTCCTAACCCTAAATTCTAAATCTTAAACCCTACACTCTATACCCCTAAAAAATACACCATACTCTAAATTCCCTAAACCCCAACCTAAAACTCTAAACCTTGAACCTTAAACTTAATTTTGAGCGTGAGACATAAGTAGGGGCACCGAAAAGGGCAGATAATTTTCATCTCTCACCTTATTGTCATTCGTACATTATTTTTTGGTTATTTTCTCGGTTCCTCAGACCTTTGCTTGGCCTGCATTACTTCGGACCGACCCACGTCATACACTTGGCTTTGGTGTGCGAGTCTCTTAACGAATATTTTTCTGCATATATAATACCTCGAAACCATAAAACATGAATTTTAAGAGAGAAAAAAGAGAGAAGAGGAATATGGATAACAACATATATTGATAAAAAAAACTCCAGCTATTAGAATAATGATAGAAAAAGAAAGAGCACTTCCAGATCTTCAGCTTTTTGTTCTATAAACAAAACCATGGTGTTCCACCCTCAACAATCCCAAAGCAGATCTCCTCTTTCCTTCTTCTCTAACCAGCAATGCCTGCAACTCTAAGGAACCCCTTCTCTCCTTCCAATATCTTCACTTTCACTTTCACCTTCACCTTCACCTTCTTCTTCCACCATTGTTACTCCATTGACGACCAAGGCCAAGCTTTATTAGCATGGAAGAACAACAGCTTAAACCCCACCAAAGACGCATTAAAATCCTGGAATCCATTAGATTCAACACCATGCAACTGGTTCGGGGTCCGTTGCAGCTCGGAAATGGAAGTTGTGGAGATAAGCTTGAAATCAATGGATTTGCAAGGCTCACTGCCTTCAAATTTCCACTCTTTAAAGTCCTTGAAGACTCTTGTTCTTTCTTCCAACAATCTCAGTGGTGTAATTCCTGGAGAATTCGGGGATTACCATGAGCTGGAGTTTGTTGACCTGAGTGGGAATTTGCTGTCCGGTGAAATCCCATTGGAGATTTGCAGGCTGAGAAAACTGCACACTTTGGCTCTCAATACCAACTTTCTTGAAGGTCAAATCCCGCCGGGAATCGGAAACCTTTCCGGCCTTGTTTATTTGACACTGTTTGACAACCAACTGAGTGGTGAAATACCAAAGAGCATTGGAGAGTTGAGAAAGCTTCAAGTTTTTCGAGCCGGTGGGAATAAGAATCTTAAAGGTGAGCTGCCATGGGAGATTGGGAACTGCACCAACTTGTTGATGTTAGGCCTGGCCGAGACCGGCATTTCGGGCGATCTTCCGTCGTCAATTGGGATGCTGAAAAGGGTTCAAACCATAGCCATTTACACATCATTGTTATCAGGTCCTATCCCTGAAGAGATTGGTAATTGCAGTGAGCTGCAGAATCTTTACTTGTATCAGAATTCCATATCCGGTTCGATTCCTGGGCAAGTTGGGAAGCTCAGCAAGCTTCAGAGTCTGCTATTGTGGCAGAACAGCTTGGTCGGTACTATCCCGGAGGAGCTCGGAAACTGCAGGGAGCTAACTGTGGTTGATTTATCTGAGAATCTTCTAACAGGTAGCATACCGAGAAGCATTGGGAAACTTTCAAAGTTTCAAGAGCTTCAACTGAGTGTTAATCAGTTGTCAGGTACAATTCCTTTGGAAATCTTGAACTGCACGGACTTGACTCATCTCGAAATCGACAACAACGCCCTGTCCGGTGAGATTCCGGTCCACATCGGGAAGCTAAAGAGCTTGACTATATTCTTTGCCTGGCAAAATAAGCTGACTGGAAACATTCCAGACAGTCTTTCTCAGTGCCAGGAGCTCCAGGCACTTGACTTGTCCTATAACAGCCTCTCAGGTTCAATCCCGAAAGACATCTTTGGCTTGACAAATCTCACCAAATTACTGCTACTTTCCAATGATTTATCCGGCTTTATTCCGCCGGAAATCGGAAACTGCACCAATTTGTATAGGTTGAGATTAAATGGCAACAGACTTGCAGGAACAATTCCATCAGAGATTGGAAATCTGAAGGGCCTGAATTTTGTGGACTTAAGCAAGAATCGTCTCGTCGGAGGAATTCCTCCATCGATATCGGGATGTCAAAGCCTTGAGTTTCTTGACCTCCATTCAAATGGACTCTATGGATCCTTGCCAGATACTCTTCCTACAAGCCTACAGTATGTTGACATTTCAGACAACAGACTTACAGGCCAACTGAGTCATACAATTGGGTCCTTGAGTGAATTGACTAAGCTTAATTTGGGAAAGAATCAACTTTCCGGGAAAATTCCGCCTGAGATATTGTCTTGCAGTAAGCTCCAGTTGGTAAACCTGGGTGACAATGGTTTTTCTGGTGAAATACCAAAGGAACTAGGCCAGATTCCGGCACTCGAAATCTCTCTAAACCTTAGTAGCAATCGATTTTCCGGTAAAATCCCATCTGAGTTCTCTGGTCTTACCAAGCTAGCAGTGCTTGACCTCTCCCACAACAAATTCTCTGGCAAGTTAGATGTCCTTGGAAGTCTTCAAAACCTTGTTTCCCTTAATGTCTCCTTCAATGACTTCTCAGGTGAGCTGCCAAATTCCCCATTTTTCCGAAAACTCCCATTGAGTGACCTTGAATCAAACAAAGGCCTCTACATCTCCAATGGCAATGTAACCTCGGCCGATCTTGAACATTCAAGGCATGCTAAACCATTAGTGAAGTTAACAATGTCCATCCTTATAACTACCAGTGTGATTCTAGTACTGCTCGCTATCTACCTATTAATCCGTGCCCGAATTTCCAACAATGGTCTTATGGAAGATTATACTTGGGAAGTGACCCTGTATCAGAAACTCGACTTCACGATCGATGACATAGTCAACAACTTAAATTCAGCTAACGTGATTGGCACCGGGAGCTCCGGGGTTGTATACAGGGTAATGATTCCAAACGGTGAAACACTAGCAGTGAAGAAGATGTGGTCCTCCGAAGAGTCCGGTGCGTTCACTTCTGAAATCCAGACATTAGGCTCAATCAGACATAGGAACATCGTTAGGCTTCTTGGTTGGGGTTCGAACTTGAAAATGAAGCTACTGTTTTACAATTATCTTCCAAACGGAAGCTTGAGTTCTCTCATTCACGGTGGCGGTAAGGGAGGAGGCGACTGGGAGGCTCGTTATGACGTCGTGCTTGGCGTGGCGCATGCCCTTGCATACTTGCACCATGATTGCGTGCCCGCAATCTTGCATGGAGATGTCAAAGCCATGAATGTCTTATTAGGTCCTTGCCATGAGCCTTACCTTGCTGACTTTGGGTTAGCCAGAGTTTTGAATAGCAATGATGATGATGATAAAGTTTCCAAATCAAGTCCAAGACCACACTTAGCTGGTTCTTATGGATACATGGCTCCAGGTATTGCCGTTTTCCTTTTTAGGGTTCAATTATTTTCAAACTTTTTTTTTTGAAAATTAATTAATTCGATATAAATCCGCTAATAATTTCTAATTTACCATTGTTACTCTCAGAACACGCAACAATGCAACGTATCACAGAGAAAAGTGATGTCTATAGTTTCGGTGTAGTCCTTTTAGAGGTTCTAACCGGAACACATCCATTAGACCCAACTTTACCAGGTGGTGCACACTTGGTTCAATGGGTTCGGGACCATTTGGCTAGCAAGGGAGACCCAAGTGACATTCTGGATCCAAAGCTTAGGGGAAGGGCTGACCCTGCCATGCATGAAATGCTACAAACATTAGCTGTGTCATTCCTCTGTGTTAGCACCCGACCTGAAGATCGTCCAATAATGAAAGATGTTGCCGCGATGCTCAAAGAAATCCGTCATCTCGAAACCTTAAGGTCCGAAACTGACGTTCTGAAGGGAACCTTAAAAGCCCCTCGGTCAACACCATCGCCGCCGTCTAGAATAGTGGTGCAGAAAGGATCATCGAACTGTTCGTTTACTTTCTCCGATGATTCCATCCAGTTGTGAAGGGGGTGTTTCAAGTTGTAGCTATGTGATAGTACGTAACCTGTTCATAGTCCATTGAAGAATCCATGCGAGCTTCAGCGTTAAAGATTGGATTGAGTTGTAATTTCTGCTATATAAAGTATTGTAGCTTACAATAATTCAGTACTCAGCTTTCGTAGACTTATGGAAGCAACTGTTAGGCATTAGGATTGTGTCGTTGTTGCAGATGCTGGAACAATGATTGTTAGTGTTGGATTTATACGATTAGAATTTATTACAAGAACGAGATCCTGTGTCTCAGAACCTAGCTTAACAGCAGTGGTGGTGCTCATGTGGTCCCATGTTCCCTACATCACATGTCCATGCGCTGTCTGAAAAGACATTACTTCCAGCAATGTTAGAAGCCATCCCAAAGGTAAAAAAACCAACCTAGGTTTGGAACACTCTATATGTCGTAATCTGCAGCACATGCCAGTAGCAATCTACATTATTCGGACTCGGATATCAAATTTCCACAAAAATTTTCAACTACTTGGAGATTTATATTAAATACCAATGTTCGGATAAACGCTAAAGTAATGTCGATAGCAAGACAAGTATACTTGAATATAAATTGAAAAACAAAGTAAGTGTTCCATAATCATAGTGCTCCAATCTGCAAAAGAATTGAGATCCACATATATTAGGATAATGCAACTCCACTAGCAGAGGCTAGTGTCATTTTCTCGATATTTGATGTTGTCTCAAGAACTCCAAAAAACAACAGATAGAAACAACATATCCACGAAATGATGAAATTCTTACAAGCTTTTAATCAAGAATTCCTCTATAATCTCATACATTCTAAAATTAGCTTCATTTACTAGGCTTTATACCACTTAGAATGCCTTGGAGAAAGATCTATACATGACACAAGCCGCAAAAAGAAAATTTGGTGGATCCAATCTATGTCAAGACTCGAGATGGTACTACTGGTTTTTGCTTCCTCCTGAAGTTTAGTAGCAAAAGTCTATGTTACTCGGAAATGGGAAGGGGTGTCGGATACAAGTATATCTTTGACATGAAAAATGTTCATTTTTTTTCAGTTTTCCAAGCATTTAGACAAGGGTTTAGGGTTTAGAATTTAGGGTCAGAGTATGCATTAAACATGAGAGTCAAATACGAATAGGTCTAGAGAAATGAAGACTCGAAGCAATATAGGTAAAGATCAACCTCACCACATTCGGACTATAGTCTGGGTCACTATGGGAAGGTTTACACAATATGAAGTGTGGCATAGGTAGGAGCTAAGATGAGTTGTTTATTGGGGTTGACATTCCCGACATGAATTTCAAAATCCAAATTACGGAAATTAAATCTAACCTAAAGCCAAAACCTGGAATTGTCCTCTCATACTGCCAAACCATCCTTTTTGGTGCTTTAGGGAGGATACTGAGATTCCAACTTCTTTACAATGAAACCAATGACACTCCAGTTGAAACCACGATACTGAAGCCACCGTACAATCCTTGACTTGCGAGTCTCTTTGGGGACATCCTGACCTCGAAGCCATTGCTTTGAGGCCTGAATTAATAGGTGATCCATTGAATGCTTTGACAAACCAAGCCGGGATTCCTGATCATCGTTTGAGAAATCAACCTGATCCTTGAAAACGAGTTTTAATGCAGTTTCTGCATCAGCTTCACTTATTCCCTTCTTGAACAATGCCTGATTCAACATTCCATAACCCAAGAGTTCAAAACTTTTGCTTGAAAACATCAAATACTAGAAATCAACAAACCACGCTACATCTTTTCCTTCGTTCTTTCCGTTTCTTTTCTCTATTAAATTACAAATAGAACCCAGAAGCTAAATATTATTAACAAAAAATTATGATCCATCATTGAACATAAAGGACTAAATTTGACACTCATATTCCAAGTCTAAATCTAAAAGTAGTCATCTTTCTCCACTGGAATTTATTTATTTACATATTCAGATTCTAATTGCTTTCTTTCTAATTCTAATTTGATAAAAGGATCACACAATAACTTTTAACTTCTTAACCACTTCCAGGAAATTCGCTACTAACAAGAAAACAAAGCTCCACTATTTATCAAGATGGAATGACTTTAAGATACATGCGTTTGAGCTTTGACAAAACAATTTTAATTTGAGAACAGAATGCTTACTTGCTTGATTCTCCTTGGTCCCCAGGTTGATGAAGACCATCTAGATCGAGAATATGTTTCCGCATACAAGCTATCATTGATCAACCCTCTACAATAGCACAAAATAGTCAAATATTGTTTAACACAATAAAATTGAAAGCGAAATTTCGTAGAAAAAGCTAAACTAAACGAATGGGTTATAATTGCAAAATCAATTTTAGTATGGAACCAAATATGCTTCCCTCAAAATAGTCACACACCTATTCTGGAAATCACTAATCACTGTCTTGACAATATCCGGAGGGAATCTCTTCCCAAGCAGTTTCTTTCTCAGTTCAACTGCTGTATATGCTCTGCAGAAAACAAAGATTGCATTCGGCAAAGAACTAGTGAAACAAATAAGCTACATACTGAAATAATAGATGAATTTCATTTACAAGAAATCACAAAGGTTACAAAGCTAGAGATAGTAATATGTTAACCTTGCTGCAAGTAACTCAATTGCTGACTTCTCAGCATCTAACATTCCCTCGCAAACTTGTAACGGATTCTTTCCATTAATATCCTGTCCTTGAGGCATCTCCTCAACCACCTCTATGGGATTCTCCAGTATATCATGATCTACAAATTAGAGCAGTTTAACTTTTCCAAATCAGCTTGTGATAAATGGTTTAAACCATGTTATATAACAATTTTGCACGAATCTGGAAATACTAGGAAGATTAAACTTGGTAACGTGCAAGTGTTTCCATCTAAAAGGCATAAGCTTCTATAAATAGACATAAAACCATTAAAAAACCATTACGTCCACAATGCCGTGAATTCGAAATCAACAATCTGACCGATGCTCGCAGGCACGAGTCTTGTAACGCATATCACTAGTGTAAACTTCTATAAATGGACATAAACATGATCCAACAGAACCATCACATCCACAATGCTGTGAGTTCAAAACCTACAATTTTATCGATGTCCGCATTCACGAGTCTTGTAAACTACATTACCAGTGCAAACCTCTATAATGGACAATTGGACATAGATATGATTAAAAAAAACTAGTACATCCACAGTGTGAGTTTGAAACCAACAATTTTGTCAGATGTTTGCATACACTAGTCAAGTAAACCATCAATTCCCAATAGCAATACACAAGCATTACATGCTACAATATGTTCGGTATCTTTCATACTAATTCAAAGATAAAAGTTTGATCAGTGAAACTTCAGTATACCTTGTTTAACATCATCATATAATGCATTTTTCTTGAACCTTCCGCTTCCTGTTTGCGACTTTTTATCAACAATACTGCTTCTATTGTTTGTAAACTCTCTTCCAAATGCATTTGAAGCAGAGTATTTATGGGATTCATTCTTTCTCAAAACCTTTGAATTTGAAAAATTTCCAGGCTCTTCAGTTTCCAAAGGTTTCTTAGGCACATACCTTACTGGAACTGATGAACTATATTCCCTCTCCTTCAAACAGAATATTGCCTTGTTTCCATTCACCCTGAGAAATCCAAGCTTTAGAACAATAGCATAAAATCATAGCATTCAATAACTCAAAAACTCCAGGACTGTTTATTGTTTTTTTTAATATGAATCAGGCAATTAACTTCATATCTGAGTTGGGTTTTCCATTTTTTTCCCAGAAAAGTGAAGCAGATGAATCAAAGCACCAATTTTGCATCACTTACTACTATTTTTCAAGGGGAAAAAGAGAATGGGAAAAGAAAATTCAAAAATTTGGAGAGGGAGAGCTTACCAGGGAATTGAGAAAGCTCGAAACTGAAGAGTGGCAGAGATTTTGAAGCTCAGATTAGCCGCAAAACTCGACATTTTCATAATCTCATTTTCAAGTTTAGTGCTTTAGCATGTAGTTTCGTTAAAACCCCAAGCCGAAGTTTGTGCCTGAACGACAACGTACAGTCATGGTAATTTAGGTCCTTTTATTTTATTTCGGTTTAAATATGCTTGGTTTCACCGTAGTATCTTAAAATTTAAAATTTAATCCTTATACATTAACTTTGTGACATTGAGTCCCCGAATGATTTTTTACTTGAAAATCTTGACCCTTTTAACTCTTTTTTTCTTCTTCCAATTTTATTGTTAACTGCTGAGCAGATAATTATGGGAAAATGAACTTTTTAGTCCCTTACATTTATAGTTTTTATCCATTTGACCATTATCTTTAAAAATAAAAAATTATTATTAATTGAACAATAAAAAATTTCAATCATCTACATTTACATTTTTAGAGTCAAATTAATAAAAACTATAAATATTGAGAACTAAAAAGTCCCTTTATATTTTTAAATATATATTATTTTTAATTGAATACATAAATATTTTGTATATACTTTTCATTAATTACAATCTTAACAAACAATCCAATCTATCGTTTAATGTTTACATTATATTTTTTTGACAAGACATTACAATATTATATCTACCACGTACGACGAATACCGCTGAACATCATTAAAATAATTAATAAAAATTAAAAATTTCAATAACTTAACATACAATTAATAATTATTAAAAAAATTAATTAAATTATTTTTCATATATATTAAATTTTTGATTTTTTTGGGTAAAGTACCCAAATGGTCACTAGACTATTTCCAGAAAAATAAAATGGTAATCAAACTTTTAAATGTTACAGAATGGTAATTAAACTTTAAGTTTTGTTACAAAATGATAATTGTGTGAAAGAGGTGACGTGGTTGTTAAATATTTTTGTATAATAATACATTTAGTCCTCCATAGTTATACATTCGATCAATTCATTCATAATTGGAAGAAATTCAATAAATTTGACCCTCAATTTTTACACATTGTTATAATTTAGTCCTAATTCTAAAAAATTAACCCTTGACATTTCAAAATAACTTCAATTTAGTCATTCTTCATCCTTTCATATTTCCATCACATCTCTTACCTTTTCATCTTTTTTTCCATTTATTCCTTTGGTAAATCGACATGAAAAATAACCTCGGTTAGAAAGATATTTGTTGCAGTCACTAGGCAAAACAGTATGTGCATGTCTTTGATCCTTCAATCCAATTCATATCCTATCACATTTCTTTGATTCATATATTCTTAAAGGCGTTGTTCAACTTAGCAAGAACATGGAACGTATAGAACTGGTGTTTTCATTTTCTCTGTACCGAACTTAGAAATCAAATGCTTGATTCGGAGTCATTTGCATAATAATATATATTAACGACCAAATTCCTATTTTTCCCAGTTTTTGCACACTTGCCACGAGTAAACTAATTGATGCTAGAAACATAACAGAAATCCAACATGATCAGTCTTCATCTGAAATTGTTTCATATTCATATAAATCATACAAAAAATATAAAGAAATTGTTGTTCTACATTGACATGGATCCAGATTAAGACAATTGTTGCTTACTAGCTTATCGAGTAACACTTACCTCAACAAAAATATATTTGGAGAGTCGTAGTTTACCTTGAGATGAATGAACTGCAAGTCTGTAACTAATTTCTTCAGCTGAAATTGACGAACTGCATTCTTTTGGGTAAGAGATATAATGGAAATGTGAAGGGATTTAGCCGGACTAAACTGAAGTAATTTTAAAATAACAAGGGTTAATTTTTTAGAATTAGGACAAAATTATAAAAATGTGCAAAAATTGAGAGTTAAATTTATTCGAATTATGACTAAATTGATTGAATGTGTAACTATGGAGGACTAAATGTGCTATTATACAAAATATTTAACAGCCACGTCACTTCTTTAACGGAGGTTAACAACACATTTACCATTTTGTAATAAAACATAAAGTTTAATTGTCATTCTGTAACATTTGAAAGTTTGATTACCATTTTGTTTTTTCGGGGATAGTTTAGTGACCATTTTGGTACTTTACCCTTTTTTAATAAAAAATTCAAAAATTTAATATATATGGAAAATAATTTAATTATTTTTTTTTAAAAAAATAATTATTAATTGTATGTTGAGTCCTTAAAACTTTTAATCTTTATTAATAATTTAATGGTGTTCAACGTTAGTGATGTTGAGCGGTGTTCGTCGCACATTGTAAAATTTTCTTAATATATTTATATAAAATGTGTTGGACTTTATTTGAATTTTGAATACTCCCTTCGCCCCATTAAACTGTCACATGTTGGTCAAAATTGTTCAAGTTTGACTATAATTTATTTTAAAAAAATTAATTAATTAAAATTTATAAAATATATATTTAAAAACTACTTGACTCAAGGTTTTTAAAATCTATTTTTTTATATTTTTATCAATAATAAATTTTAAATTATAAGAAGTCAAACTTAAAAAAATTTGACTCAAATGTGACAGTTTAGCGAGACAGAGGGAGTATTAGAGTTCAAATTTAACCCTTATTTTAGTCTAATTTTCTACTTTCACTCATTTTATAGCCTCATATCTTTTACTCGAAAGTTAAACTCTTCCAAATTTCATACAAACTTCGAACATGAACCATTAAATAGGTTTATACTTTTAACATTTTTTATATGGATACCGGATATGACATGCTAATGACCATTTAAATACATAAAAAATTGAGCATACTCTCCTTAGACGTATATTTATATTCGACACTTGTATACGAATTCGAGTAACATATTCTTATATTCGATACCTGCATATGAATCCGAGTAACATAGATTTAATGTACAATTATCAAACTATCCCCATCAGACAAAACCAGTACAAATTCAGTTCATGGAAATGGGATCCCTACTCGGTTTTCCAAGCATATAGAAGATAGCAAAATTTTGGAACATTAATGTCGCAATCATCATCACCGCCGATGAAACCTTTAGAATCTGAAGAAACCTGTTCAGCTGGTGTGAAAATGAACAATCCATGACTCGAACCGGGGTTAGTATTATATAACCAATCATGCACATCCCAGAAAACTTGTACTGGTGTTTTGTTTACTGTGACTATTTCATTTCCTCTGAACCTCCAATGAAGGTTCATAACCCGAATCATGGCGGTGCCGTCTATGGTAACCCACATTTCGGGACCGTCAGGACCGGAGAGACAGTTTTCGATTATAATGTCATGTTCTTGTTTCTCCTCACCTAGTTTGGCCTTGGAACAAAAGAGTTTTTTGCCACAAACATGCTCTTTCTTGCACATCAAGGTAGGGTCCACCGAGGAAGGGTTTTTTCTGGTTCTTTTAAAAGCATCTATCTTCATATCTCCTAAAACTAATGCCAGTTTTTCACCATATACCATTGCCACATAATAGTCCGAGGAGGGCTCGGGGCTATCATCGAACTTAGCCTGTCGGAGATCCCAGTAAATTTCTACCTTTTTTCCATCCACTACCATGTTTTTCAGACCTTTTCTTCCCAAAAAATGCCATCCAGTTAAATCGATCTTGCAGGTACTATGATTTTGATCATCAGAAGGGTTCTCTATACTGATAGTAAAGGAATGGCTGGTAGGGGATTTGCACCATGTGGCCATTACTTTGCGGTACAAGTCCACAATGTCGGCACCGTAGATTGAGGTGACTGAACATTGCGCAGTACTGTCTGTTGTAGCCCGGTTCTCCTTTTGTTTCTCCGTTGACGGTGGTGGCCTTGGAATGTTAGGTAATGAAGCTCCCTCAAGATTATTTAACACCGTCAAGGTCCTCGACATGATGTGATTCCGGAGACGTAAGGTTACTTAGTATTTCAAACTTATCCGAAATGGTTAAGCCCTGGAGACAGGTTCCTTCTTGCTGTTACCGAAATCCGTATATCGACTCTGATACTCCTATTAGACCTAGTGTGCCGGCTTCATCCGATATTATCCAAATCTACCTTCTTTTCTTCATGAAGTGGTGGAGATATTTGGCCTCAAATGTTGCAACCTAAGGATGATTGAATTTGAGAAATCTGTTTGTTGAGAAATGTAAAAACACCCAGCTATGGAATTGCATATATCGGAACTGATATGTATCAATGGGTTGAAAAATTGCAGATATATGAATTCAAGAAATCGTTCCATGCTAATGATTTTGGAGTTGGTAACAATGGAAGTTGAAACTTTTATAAATTTACATCTAAGCTGAGGTTGTCAATGTTCATCAATCTTAAACAGAAGTTTTGTGGTTTTCTTCTACTATTACTATTTATAGACCATTGGCTAGCTTTTTTTAAAGCCATTCAAATGGAAGTCTAAATTTGGCAATACTTTAAAACAGTAGTGTTTATGATTGTCTGCAAAAAACAATGGATGAAAGACAGTTATTTGGTATTTGGTTTTCGATTTTTCGACTATTGTTCTGCGAAATATAGACATCCTCTAATGCAAGATTGCCATGGATGGAAAAAGAGAGAAACAAATAAAACAAATCATATATATAGATGACAAGTTTTTAAGTATACATATAATCAGCTCCAATGACATATCTTGATCTGCAATATCCTTTCAAAATGCAACCCCGAACACCAACCTCAATACTCACTGTACAAAACTTTATAAATATATCAGTCCAAGAATTAATTCTTATATACTGTAGAATCCTCAAGGCAAAACCAAAATTTTCCCATGAGGTGATGATCGACTCCTTCGATATTCGGCCATCGAAGTTTTGCTTCCCTCCTTTGCTTGGCGGCTCACACCGTTCGGAATTCGGTCATTTTTCTCTCCCAGCAAGGGTTCTACTGCTTGCACTGACCCCCTGTACATGGTAATGCAATATTCATTAGAACTAAAAATGATGATAAATCTTAACATGCAAATTGCAAATGGTAAAGCCTTGGTAAATGAAAGCATTGAAATATACCTAGGTTCTAGATTCTGTGAATTCCCAGTGAAATTCTGCCGAAGCCTCTTCGTCTTCAATGTGGCATGTACAGAAGAGCCAACAAGTGAATGCTCATTTTCTGGCTCAGAGAAGTCACTCTTGCGAGGCTCCTCTAGTTTCTCAGTGGCATCCATTTCAGAAAGCAATGTGATTGCAGCATCGTTTTTCTGAAGTCTTGCAGACGGTTGGTGCTTCGTTTTAGCCTTGCTCTCAACCTTGCTTTTCCTAATTCCACCCTGTCTAACATTAAGGGCTTGCCTAAAATGCTCATCTTCATGTTCCGAGTGAACTTTCTTGGTGCTAAGTTTATGGAGATTGTTCAATGAATCTGAGATGTTATCTTGTTTGGAAGTCTCTTGGGAACTTGTATGAACCCTGGAGGAGTTTCTATCCGTTGAGGGGATCGCAGTTGTTGTGGAAAAAGATTTGTTAACCAGTACTCTAGCTGGAAATGGTACTTTCGATACTGGCTGATTGTCAACTGCGTCAGCCTTGATCCTGCTTCTAATTAAGGCTCCTCTATCAGTGGATAAGGACCTTCGAACAGGAGGAGACGGTGACCTTGCCTTTACCGCACTCACTGATCTCTCTTCAGCTAGACTAGGCATCTTTGGAAATGCCTCCTTGTCTGAAAATGCAGATGGAAATCTTGACCTCCTTTGCTTACCTGAAGAACAGCTTCTAGCCTGCAAATCCAGTATAGCCATGTAATAGATGTAAAACATTACTCTTAGGCAAAATCCTGTCAAACATTGAATGTCCAATATGTTTTCAGTTACCTCAGAGATTCTATTATAATCACTAGGTCTCTGAGATGATTCAGGCTTCATGCTGGTAGACATTCCTTGTCTCGGAATTTGGAAAGGTGAAACTGCTCTTCCTCTTTGAGTTTCAGTTGTGCTTCGAGCATTTCCACCTTTCAGTTGTTCTACTTCTGTTTCCTTATTTTCCAATGCAAGTTTAAGATTTGAAATCTGAAATAGATTTTTTTTGTCAGATGATTGAACATGGTAGAACAAAAATTAGCATAAAAAATATATAAGAATTGGAGTTAAAAGTATTAACAACCCACCTCTTCTTTAAGCTCTCGGATTTCACCGGTTTCCTTGTTGGATCGAGCTGCCCCGAGTTCTATGGAAGCAACCCTCTCAGCAAATTTCAGTGTGCTGACTGTTTCTCCAATGGAATTGACTTCAGGACTTATATGTACAAACATTAATGTTTTTGCTTGACCACCTAATACATAAAAGAAAATAAGATATGAACAACTAAAGAAGATAAGATTCAAACAAAAAGTTTCACATATATAACAAATGATTGGAAACAGGCATATGTATTTATGTGTGCGTGTGTATGTATACCTAAAGAATCCTGTAATACTTGAGTAAGCTTGCTGTTTCTGTAAGGAATATGTGCACTCTTTTGTGCAAGTGCTGAAATGACATCTCCTAGTGCCGAGAGTGATTTATTAATGTGTTGAGCTTCCTTCAATCTGTCACCTACGGCCTCGGATTTATCCACTCTCTCACTTCCAGCCAAATCCACCAAATGCAGGCAACCTTTGAGAATAGATCCAGAAACCAACTCTTTTCCGTACACATGAATAGTCAAAATACTGTGAGAACGGCTACTTCGTTCGTTTAAAGCCGTAGCACCTACAGCACGATTCTTTTGACCGGTTCTCATCAAGTCAAGAACATCTTGAGTACTTGCAACCGGAACCCAACTTGCATCAGGCACATTTAGGCCATTCAACTGGGAATTGTTCCGAATATCCAATGTATAGGTTGTTAAGGTGAACTATATGCCAATATAGAAATTACATATATATATACAAAAATAACATGGATTTATTGCAGTTCAAGTATGTGAAAGGATATCTTCTGTTAGAGCCATCGACGACTAATAGATCTCTCACTTGTTCATTGTATATTTCGATCATCTGCACCCCAACTTCATATTTAACAACATCTGCTCTTTCCTTGGATATTTGAAACAGGTCACGTAGAGCACGGTAGTTTACACCCCATGTTTGCTCGGTAGTCAAATCCGGTCCACTCTATGAAGAACAAACAAAATGAGTTGTAATTAAAGCGCGATGAAAGAAAAGAAGACATTGTGCAGTTGCATACACAAGTAGAGTTTATGAAAATACCATTGTGTATGTCTTTCCGGATCCAGTTTGCCCATATGCAAAGATGCAAACATTAAAGCCATCTAAGACCGATCTAATCAGCGGTTGAGTATCCACATATATTTGTTCTGCACATTAATATCACCATGATTTGAATATGTGAACAAGGAAGTGAAGGATGACAAAGACCTAACTCCATGGAATAGGAAACACCTTGTGAGACAGTTGGTCCAAACACCTTGTTAAAAGAGAATACTTTTCTTGCATCTTTTCCATGCTTTAAAGGATTGAGAATCATGATGTTTCCATTTTCTCCTATATAATCCACAGTTGATTGTCCATTTGTTTGGCCTTGCAAAAAGGGCCTCACTCGACAGTAGACTCGTATCGTTCCTGTTTGAAAGCCGTAAAAAGGAGTTAAATCTGTGTCATTCATAACATGTATAGATTCAGCTCATGTATCCAACAGAGATGCAAACCTTTGAGGTCTTGGACTTGATTGTAAAGCATACGATTTTCTTCTAATACCTTGTGATAAGAAGAGGATGCCACTTCAAGACCCTTAATATGATGCACTACAAAGGGAAGAATATATAGTTTCATGATTTTATTCATTAACTTGTTAAATGACCATATAAAGTCTCTGGTTGAACAATGTTGGAGATTCTTACCCAGACTTTTAAGTTCTTCCTCCCAATTCGAATGAATCCGTTTAACTTCAAGCTTTGTTTGTTGAAAATCTGATTTTATGTCCTAAATGATACAAAACATAAGACAAGGATTTTAATTGTCTAAGGTACGTTTAGAAGTATTCTCAAGCTAACAAATGAATAGCAGATTGGTTTTGAAAGGAAAAATTCCAAACCTGTATTTCTCTCTGCTGAAGATCAATAAGCCCTGCTTGAGCGGCTGAGTGACTAACAGTATGGCGAATAACATCTCGTTTCCCACCACAGATGCAGAACTTGGAGAAATCATTTGAAGCCATGTTTGTCCTTTGACCAAGATATAGTGAGATGGCTTCTATAAAATCGGATTTTGATAGAGAATTTATGTCAGCTTTCAAGAGTTTCTTCAGAAACAGCCCAAGCTGGGAAAAAAACAGGCCAATGAACTATTAGATCATTTCATCCCAGGGAGAATGACAATAAGGTCTTTGCCTTGTAAGTAAAAGCACAGTTACTTTCTTTCCAAGGCATAAGTACTTAATCAGGACCCTGGCAGTTGAAGTTCGTATTACCTGTGTTCCTTGATAAACAAGCAACGCAGAGAAGTCCTTCACGATCTTACTGATTAATGTATCTATTAGCTGCACAGTTTGATCAATAAATCATACTGGACTACATGATAAGAGAAAGAACCAACTCATTGCTTCAGTTCAGTTTAGTCAATTATTTGAACACTGATCAACAAGTTGGCATGGTCTTACCTACCGTTGTATTCAAGGGGAACTCTTCGATCCCATTACTTTCTCTAAGGTAAGCTTGTAGAAGCCAAAGGCCGAAGCGATCGAAAAGAAAAGCCAGAGCATTGGCAGTTTTGGACTCCTCAATCGTGACTTCGTTGGAGAGATGGAAAAACTCCAACAATTGTTCATATTGTGATGATTCTGATCCATCCAGAGAATCGTCAGCACTTTCACTTCCGATCAAGGAAGGTGGCGACCCTTTTGGGAAGGCTGTAATCTTCACAGTTCCTCCGTATCTCCAAACTCCGATTCCTCCTGCTTGTTTCCACTCATAATATCCTTTCAGGCAGAGAATGCAGTCCACAACTTTATTCATTGAGCCCCCCTGAAGATTCAAGTCTTTCATATTCATAAAACAACATACTATAAGGAGATAGAATCATCCAGATAACAGTGGAGATAGCCGGGAAACTTTGAATCAATCTGCAGAAATATGCTTCTTAAAGAAATAAATTGCTGGAATCTCAAACTACTTGGATTGCCAAGTAGACCAACTAGAAGTTTGCTATGAAGGGTGAAGAACTGACATTGCAGTAAACAAGTCTAACACATTTTTAAGTTCTCTAGTATTAATTATGCATTCTGAAATGCTGAGTTTCAGAAAATTATAATGACTCGTGCGCTTAAAATGCACCGTTCAAACCTTTTCAACGTCAGAAGCTTCAAAGGTCAAGAGCTGCATATCTTTTACAGCTACCAGGAAATTCCTCATGTTTTCAAAATACTGAATTGCAGACTGTGCTGCCCCTTCTGTTGACTGGTCTGGGATTATTGGATTTTCAACTATCTGTAGAAAAACAGATTTAATAATCAGAAGCAGTTCACTTTTTAAGTTCAAAGAAAAATAGAATTCTTCTAATTTGTGCACATAAGAGATGATGCTAAGCTCTTTTCTATTGTTCTAAGAACATAATGATGTTTATGAAAGAAATACAACAGAAATCCATTGAGAACCTTAAGAACAGCTCCGGGATTGACTTTGTTGAGGACATTGCAAAGAATGAGCCCATTTCGAAGTGCAAGGCAAAACTCTTCTTCAGAGGGTTCTTTGGGCAGGGATTCTGATGCACCTTGGTCCATCTGTCTTAGCCATTCTGCTGCTTGATACCTCCTTGAAGCTGATTGGCATAAAGTATTAAAGCTGTTAGTTTTTCTATATGTGACTCTGACTCGGGATTGAATGATGGATATGATTATGTGTCTGACACTGTTATGTCAGATTTCTCTAACTTTTACCATGTATTTAGAGGATCCTTGAATGTCATATCCTCATATCTATGTGTCAAACACAAGTATCAAATACAGATACTTCAAAAAATTGAAGAGTCAAAGCAATATAGCCTTTTCTAATCCAAACTTCATTAGTCTCCCACAAGCCATATGTTCCTAAATCCTAATCACAATTCAGAACTACAATTAAAATACTGTGAGCTATATGTTCTGACCTTAAATGTATTAGAACAATTTGATCCTATGTTACACAGACTTTTCCGTAAGTGTAAGACCCAAATATTATTCAAAAAAATTCCAAGCTTTCTCCATATATGTGAAGGGTTTTAGAGGCTCATATCCTAATACCCATTTCCAAATATATACCGGATATGTGTCGGATACAAATACTTAAAGAAAATTGAAGAGTCGGAGCAACACGGTTACCCCATTGGCCATTGCAGACACATTCCTTAAGTAATTCTACAATTTTAATCTATCCTATGTTTTAACTTAAGATAAACCTTGATTGGTAGATAATAATAAAGAATTTTGGGGAAAGACAAGTCTTTAGCTACATTCTTTTGACCTCAGATTCCACAAACATGAAAAGGACATGTTCGGCCGAAGAAAGGATCTCAAGAACTTAACTCTTCTCATCTGTCATTTCATCTTTAACATCATGTATTAACATCAATTATTTCTCAAGTTTACCCTTGTTCCTCCTTTTGATTTTACCATCTTAGTTTGATTAACTTCTTATTTAAAAAGTTTTGCAATTGATGTCCATCATCTATTAGTCCCAAAAATAAGGAAAGAAAAAGAAGAAAAGAGAAAGAGACACACTGATAACAATTGGTTGGAATGTCCCAATACCCTACACCAAAACAAAAGTAATATGCAGAGGTGGGTCTCCTTAGAATAAGGGAAGTGTTACAGAAGCATTATAAATGTCGAGGATTCAAACTTCAAACATATTGAATGCTACTTTTTGAACCATATGCATAGACAGTTGATTACTACAAACCCTTCTTCTATTTTCCTACTAAAATAAAATGTAGATCTAACACACCAATGAATGTGGACCCAAATCAGCACCAGGTAATGGGATGAGTGGTACTAAATCACTTTTAAAACCAAGGGATCATCATGTAGAACATAGAATGTTTTTAATCTTCTCTGTTCTTTTGAAATCAAATTATAATGAGACCAACAACACAGTTTAATAATAACAATAATAATACTAGAAGTAACTTTAGTAGGGAACTTGAACAACAAAGAACTGAAATTAAACAATTTTTTTTTCAAATATGAAAGAGATAGACTGATCAAAGCATTGATTGAAAGAAATTTTCTTTTGATGTTGAAGGATTGTTTGTTGATATATATATATATGTGGGGGTGGGGGGATATGATCCACTAACACTATGTAAAACTCATTAGTCTTAAAGTAAATTATGACCATTGGATGAGTGAAATGGATGGATAAGATTAAAAGTTGAAAATGAGAGTTTTTTTAAGGGAAAGAGAGAGAGTAGAGTACCTGCTTCTTCAGCTTTTCTTTGAGCTAATTCATTTTCATTGAAGACATCATCAGTGTTTGAAGCCTCAACATCATTAGAGATTAAAGCCTTAAGTCCTCTCAGATTCTTGGATGGAGAAGTGAAAATTGGATTAGAGTTGATTTGCTGAGGCATTTTATCAGTCACCTCCCTCCTGGTTTTCCCCAGAAGAGACCTTGAGAAAGATTTTGATCACTGGAAAACAATGAACAGCAATGTTACTCAAGCTGAATTATGCTAATCAAGCTCATTAAACAATGCTGGTAAACATGACCAAAGTTTAATCCAAAAGAAAAAGAATGAAAAAGTTGCAGTATTTGGAAAATCAGATACAAAAAAGATGAAAGAAAATCCAACATTCAACGCAGTGTAGTAAAAAAGAAAGCAAAAGGCATAGGAAGAACCATTTTTCTTAATTTCTGCAAACAACAATATATGGTTCAAAGAAAACAGCATGCAAACAAGAACTTATGAGAAGGAAGAATAAACCTAAATGGAAGGTGTTGAAGCTGTGGCAGAAACCCAGGAAACTGCTTGGATTGTAAAATAAGTTGAAGGGTTGAAGCTGATCAGTTCAATTACTTTGATAGATCCAATATAGATATATAATATAATATAATGTATATATCTGACAACTGACACTAAATGTATGTCTGTGTATGAGAGTGGAAAAGAACAGAGAGAACCAAGAAATGACTCCTCAAATTCAAAGTTCAAACGTTGATGTCTTCAATTTATTAAAGACTAAAAAAACCATCCATTAATTAACTTTTATTATTTTGCTTGTCCTCCCCGGTTCTCAGGGCCCTAGCCTGATTAATTCAGACCGATCTGCGTCGCACACCTGACTTTGAGTTTCACAGCAGAGAATTTTTGCATACACATGCCTCGAATTCGCAACCTACTTAAGCGATATCAAGCTGCTTACCACTTAGACCAACTCGTTGGTAGTAACTTCTATTATTTTTTTACAAGAAAGTGTAATAAAGTATATAGTAAACAGTATTAATCAATTAGGCTTGTTTCAATGCTTCCCCTACACAGCACTGCATTGAAAGGTTTACCATAACAGATACTATTAAAATTGTTTATCTTCCTATAATATATTGTTTAGTGTATGTGATCATTTAAGCATGTATCAACACCGTTGATTACGTTTCTTGATTAAAACTTGTGATGATTAGTTTGCCATTGATTTCAAAGCATGGGACAGTAATCAATATAGAACCAATACCGGTGAACATTGGATCAAGTCGAGTAACATAATTTTGAGTTAGTCGAGATGACGAGTCCTATTTTATAACCCAAATTTTATTTAAATTTTTTTCCGATTCGATTCGAGTTGACAAGTCATGTTTTATAACTCAAACTTTATTTGAAATTTTTTCGATTCGAGTTTTTCTTCAAATTTAATTGTAAATATTTATAATGTTATGACTTTCTATAACCTTATACCATATGCATGCATATTTCTTTATATTTTTTCATGTGTGATATACATATATCAGACAAAATTGAATTTATAAAATTACAGTTCGAGTCAGAAAATTCTATTTTTTCGAGTCAAGTTGAGTTTTGTTCACCCCTACATGGGAATGCGAATGTGGTATTCAGTATATGCAAGAGTTTGACCTTATAAATTTGGATGAAAAGATAATAGGAAGAAGTTGGGTTTTCTTCTTGAAATAATCAACAACTCATTCATTCCAACTTCATTATTCTGGTCTTAGATGCTGATTTATTACACATTCTTTACCTGTTCTCAAACTTGAGCTACAATTTGTTTCCGTTAGGAACCAATTTCCCACCAAAAAAATTATGAGATTAAGGGCCTTAACCAACAATTTATCTACAAATATACACATAAATTCATTGTGTTTTGAGAAAGTATATGGCAAAATGGCAGAGTTTTGGTGAAGAATAAATAAGGGTAGGTGAGAAAATGTGAGTAGATAAAGATTCACCTGAGAAATATTAAAACCACCGCCACCCATTTCAATATTTCTGCTTTTTGAATTGTTTGTAATATTTTGCACACTTTTTGGGTGTTGGTCCCAGTCTCAAGTATACGTTGGAGTATGGTTTATTCCGTTGGTTGGTTTGAAATGAAGAGGAGGCAAAGACAGAAGTCTAAGGTCCATTTTGGAACGTTGGATCCCTTGATTCAAATGATTGTGTAGGGTAACCTTTGTTACATTCTGCACCCCTTTGCTTCTCTTTTTACTTTTGTTTTGCCAGTTTAAAGTTGGGTTGAAAATGAATTCAAAGCTTGTTTTATAAGCAAGTAAAATGTCATGTTGTATGCAGATTGTGAAAATTGTGACAATTGAAATGTAGTTTGTGAATTGGACTGCTTGAGTTGATTTTTATTAGATTAATTTGAATTAAATTGATTTAAAGTTTAGTTCTTTCCCCTTCCTTTTAAATTTAGATTTTTTTTAGAAATATAAGCCACTCAAAAGAAAAAAAATTCTCTGCCCCTAACTATGTCTCTTTCTATGACACTAAAAAATACTTAAAATTAATTTATAAACCCTAACCCTAATTTCCGCACCATAAACCCTAAACTCTAAAAATACATCATACATCTAATTCCATAAACCTTAACCACAACCCCTAACCTTAAACTATAAACCCTAAATCTTAAACTCATTTTTTAAAGTGGGGGCACCAAATAAGGTATAATTTGGGGCACATGATTTCCATCATCGTTAAACCCCCTATTTCTAGGGGGAAAGAGGAACAAAAATCCCATGCCCCTAACCATGCCCCCTTATGTCTCATACTAAAAAACACTTAAAAATAAATTCTAAACCCAACCCTAATTTCCACATCTTAAATCCTAAACTCTAAAATATACACCATACCTCTAATTCCCTAAACCCTAATCACAATTCCTAACTTTAAACCTTAAACTCTAAATCTAAAATTTTAAAGTAGGGACGGAGACATAGTTTGGGGCAAACGATTTTCATCCGGGAAAAGAGTGCTTGAGACAAATGGAAATCTTCTACCCCTTTTCGGTGCCCCTACTTATGCCCCATACTCAAAATTAAGTTTAGGGTTTAGGGGTTAAGGTTAGGGTTTAGGGTTGGGTATATTTTTAGGGTATATAGTGTAGGGTTTAGGATTTAGAATTTAGGGTTGGGACTTAAAATTTATTTATTTTAGTATTTTTTAGTGTTGGGGCATATATACTTGTCACGGGGCTAGGATCTGACTAGTTGATCCGTGCGGCCTAAGTCGTCGAGCTAAGTCGATGGACTAAGTCAGCCTTCGAATTTGTTAGGCAATAGTGCTTAGAAATTAGATGGGCGGAAGCTTGGTTGGAAAATTGGGAAGGCAAGGCAAGCGATGAAGAGAAAAGCTCTTAAAACTCTTTTACTTAAGAACTCTGAAAAATGGAAGATGGTTTACAAGGGGTGGGGGAAGGCTCTATTTATAGCCTTATCCCTCTCGATCTAACGGCTAAGAATGATTCGATCCAAGGGCTATGGATGAATCTTACCTCCTAAACATGGCAACACTATCACATAATACAAAGTTGCCTAGAATACATTGACTATGACATCATCTCTTTGGTGGCAAGGAAAACTTTCCCCAAGTTGGCTCCATGGTAGATAACTTTCCTTGTGTGTTGGTCAAAAGATGACAACTTGCCATGGGTTTTGGTCTATTGGGCGAATTGGGCTTGGCATGGCCCGGTTGACTCATCGAAAACCCCCTTTGTAGCAAGCTTGGTGCTAAATCGGGCCCTAGGGTGTGGGCAACTCGGATGGGACTCCCCTATGCCACTCTCTGTGCACGTTGGGTGCTGTCTCGGCCTTCTTGGTATGCACGTCGGGTGCTGACTTGGGATCTATGGCTTGGACGGCATGAAGGGCGAGAAATGCTCTGGCTCGGCTTTCTCGATTGTGGACACCACATGGGGTGTTGTGCATGGCCCATTGGTGTGTGGTGTTGGCATCTACTCGGGTCCCTCGGCCGGGTGAAAGACGTGGTGTGCTAATGCAAGCCCCTATGGGTGCAGCTTGCTCGGTTGTGGGAAGTTGGGTTGTGACATTCTTCCCCACTAAATCTAGCGACGCCCTCGTTGCTAGGCGATGATGCGACTCGCTCTCGAACGGTCTCGGCTCCTCGGTAAGTTCCCGCTTGGCATCGGGAACTCTCGTTCAAAGTGCAAGGCCTTCGTGCCTTGGCTCTCGATCCGTCTCGATGGTTTGTGCCTCTTTGCCAAAGGAGACGTTCGCCTTGCTTCGTGCTTGGCTCGTGTAACCCCCTCGTCCCGGCCTAGCCAACAGACCAAACCGAACGGGTTACACGGGGAAAACTAAAGCGAAACACGTTAAGGCCTCACTCCGATTAGCAACCCTATATCGGAACAACCCAACATGGTTCCGAAACAGGAGCCTCCAGTGGCAAATTGTACCGAAACGGCACAACCCCCGTTCCGATACGGGTACCCCTGGAGCTCGACCATTCCGAAACCATATCAGGCGCTTCGAAACGCTTGGGCACAGTTTGGCTCGAAAACATAATTTGACATCTCCAAACGTCCCCAAACTTGCCCCGAAAAATCACAAACCACATGTCATCTCAAAATACAATCAATCTAGAGGCAAGACACCCTAAACACGACCTCAACATGCAAACACGCAATAAAATGGATCTCAAGCTCAAGTTCACAAGAACACTTGGCTTCCAAAACACCAACATGCCAAAATGCAAGGTAATCTACCAAAAGCCATAGCAAACTTCAACAATATATGGTATCAACAATTAAAACATGTTAACAACACAAACAAGGCCAAACATATGAGTTTGAACACCAACTCCCTAACATAAAGCCTAGTATTCCCATTGTCTATGCATTATTACAACCAGTAAAATCATACTTTGAGCTTAGCAAGAACTCCTCCCTTGGCCAGTTGCCTCCCGGAACATCTAACGATCTGCATTGTTGGAAAAAGAGCACGTAAGCTTAAAAGCTTAGTGAGCGAAGCTCTATAACACAACAACAATGTAGTTTAAAACATATATCTTAGTTTAAAAGTAAAACCATTTAAGAAAGAGATGTAATAATGCAAGCATAGAAAAAACATGGTTTGCACATGCACAACCATTCCGGTGGGACTACACATCACCGTTCACAACAACTAGCATTTTTCCGATGGGACTACACATCACCGTACTCATCTACTAGTCACTACCGGTGGGACTAAACATCACCGTTTACAACGACTAACCATCACGTGAGGCTTGGCATCAACAATGACTACACAACAACATTAAAATGGAGAGTAAAGGCAATACACGCTTCACACAACAACACAAATAACCGCACACACCAACACTTAACGAAACAAGGTAAATTAGAAAACTTACACTTGGGTTTAGGTTAGCCTTTAAGGCTCCACCCAAACCCCCAAGAAACCACTTTGAATCATTTTAAACTTCAAAACATTACCACTCACCGATAGAGCCCAAACGAAAGCCGAAACACCGATCTCAAGCCTCTGTAACACCCAGTATCGCGCCCGAAGTACTCGAACCCGATTCCTCTGTTTTAAGCAACCCAAAACTGAACATTAGAATGCTAATACACTCACAAACACATCAGAAACCTGGAGCTCAATAATCTCGCAACAAACACATCGACATTCAACCCAAACTTCACCCAAATTCATTCTAATGCAACCTCAAGCTTAACCCACCATTTCCAAACATCAAAACACGCCAAATATACCCTAAAACACCCCCAACAACAAGGGAACCATCAGCCACGATTTCTACCCAAAACCAAGCCAAAAACTCACCCTTTTCAACCCAAAAATCCCATTTTTAGACTCATTTCGGGTTTCCTACCATTGGCCACCATTTTAGCATTTTTAAGACACCAAAACATGATTAAAAAAACCCTTAAACTTGACATTAAAATACCCACACGAAAATCCCATGAAAATACCCATTTCTCCAACCCAAAACCAAAAATGCATTTCAATGGGTTTAAAAGAAAGTTTTCAATGAACACAAGTTAAATATGTAAGAATCTAAGCAAGGAAGAGATTACCTTGAAAAATCTTGCTTGAAAGAGGAATTTGGGCAATGGAATAGTGAAAATAGGGTTTAGGAGAGGTTTTTGGTGGAAAGGGGGATTTTTGAAGAAGATGGCTTTTTCTTTCAAACTTTTCTTTTCTTTCTTTATTTCATTTACCCAAAATTCCCATTTTTCCCCTTTAGATAAAAGACCTTTTAGTGTTATTTAATAAAGTCTTCTTTCAAAGAAACTAACCCGAACCGGTTTAATCCAATGCCCAAACCCGAGTATCTTCCCGGTCCCAAACCCGGGCGGTACAGCTCGGCTTGCTCCACTCTTGGTCATCGGCGTCTTCGTCCAACAGCTTAGGGATGGTGGCAAGGTCCACTTGTTCTCTCAATGGTAACTCCATCTCGTAGGGCTTCTCGCCTACTTGCTCCACAGCTCGACTCGGATCCTTACTTGATCTCGCAAGCAACCTGTGGATGGAAACATAGCAAGTTAGACCCAAATCATCTAAGAAAGGCTCTCTCACCTCGAACACAAGGTCCTTTTTGGTTGGCTTCACTATGCCTTGTCGATACTCAAGGAAAGTGATGATGGCGGGGTCGCGGAATAGGCCCCCTTCGGTGCTCTCTATCACTTCTTCCTCGGCTTGCATGATGGTTGGAGACTTTCGGCTTGCTCCTTCCATCACGGTGCTATGGCTCGATTCCATTGGCTCATACCACTCGTCTATGGACTTTGACCACTCGGCAAATTCGGCTTGCAACTCTTTGTAGAAAAGTGCTAGCCCCTCTTCCTTGGGCATCCATGCTTCGTCATGGATTGGCAACGCATTGGGCTCGCCTTCTTTGGCTTGATCCACTTCTCTAAACTCGGATGAAGTTATCTGATGTTGTGCTTTGGATGGTGGCACAACATTCGGATAGTTCCCGGTCTCACGAACCACCTTGCTTCTTGGTGGCATTGTCTTTGGCAGCTCCAAAGGCTTCTTGTCTTTGATCTCTTCAAAGACTCGTCCCTTTGCCTCGGGGACTTCCATGGACTCTACCATGGCCTCGGCATCGTTGACTCTTGTCTTGGACGCTCCCTCAAAAAAACGGATCGTTGCTAACGCCTTGGCGCTCTTGTCCGCAACTCGCTTCACCGGCACAACACATTGTTGGCGGGGATCTAAAATACACAACACATCCTTTTTAGGCAAGACAAGCGCGTCGATCCGTTCAAGAAAAGATAAGCCCAAAACAAAATCGTAGTCATATAAAGGGATTACCTTGATGGATGCTTTACCGTGCCAATCTCCAATCCGAAGGTTCACTCTGTTTGCAAATCCCGCAATCGGTTCTTCTTTGGAATTGACGATCTTTATCCATCCACTTACCTTCTCGACTCGAAGATTTAGTCACTTGGCCGCTTGCTCAGACACGAACAACTCGGATGCACCGGTGTCGACAAGCGCTCTTACCTCTTTGCCGACAACTTTCATGTCCACGAACATAAGTCCCTTCTTTTTACGGCCACTCTTGGCTTGAAGTGAACTTACGATGGAATCAAGTTGGGCGTACTCGTCCTCTTCTCCATCTCCTCCTCGGATGGCGAAAAGGCTCATTTTTTGGGCAATCTCGAACATAATGTGGCCCCTCGCAATGATGGCACTTCACTGGACCTCGCTCCTTCCTCTCCCAAGGCCTCGTGAGGTCTTGGGCGTACTCGTCCTCTTCTCCATCTCCTCCTCGGATGGCGAAAAGGCTCATTTTTTGGGCAATCTCGAACATAATGTGGCCCCTCGCAATGATGGCACTTCACTGGACCTCGCTCCTTCCTCTCCCAAGGCCTCGTGAATCGAAGGGATTTTTTATTCGATGGCTTACCACTACCACTCGATGATTCCTCCCTTTCACTTTCGTTGGATCTATCTCGGTTTCTCCAATCACTCGAACGTGGCTTGGACTTGGTTGATTTGTTTCGATCAACACTATAATCTTTTAAAGATTCAGCAACCGCTATCACCTTGGAGAGTTCCTTCACATCTCTCCTCTCTAACTCGGTGTTTACCTACGGCTTTAACCCATCCATGAAATGGAACAATGCATCTTTCTCGCTCAAGTCAAAAATTTGGAGTTGTAGCTCGCTAAATTCCCGAACGTAGTCTCGGATTGATCCCTCTTGCTTAAGATGTCTAAGCTTGGATCGTGTCTCTCTCTCGGCATCTCCGGGGTAAAATTGTTGCTTGAATTCCATTTGGAACTCGTCCAACATTTGGATGCTAGTGCCTCCACGTTTCTCATCGGAGCACCTACATCTCCGCCAAGTAAAGCATGACCAGTTAAATATATTGACGCGGTACTTACCTTGTCGGCATCCTCGATGATGCATGATGCTTTGAAGTACTGCTCAAGCCCCCACAAGAAATTCTCCACTTGTTGGGCTGATCTCGTCCCCTCGAAGTGCTTCGGCTTCGGGACATCGACTAGCACTCTCGCCGGGCTAGACACTACGTTATTCCTCACGGCAGCTTTGTAAACAAGCACCTCACTCTTGAGATCTTCAATCTCCTTTCTGAGCACGGCTACCTCGGCTTGTTTAGCAAGATTTTCCACGATCTTCTTGAGTGCCATCACTTCATCTTTGAGGGACCCGTCTTGTAGATCTACGCGTTCATTGACATCGTTGATTATTCCTTGGAACTCTTCCTTGAGTTTTTCATCATGTTCGCCCAACTCCCATAGTCGGACATCAACCACATCAAGCCTATCTTTCGCATCGATCGTGGCATTCTCAAGGCGGATGACCTTGTCCTCAAGTGTAGTGATTCGGTCATTGGAACTAGCCCTCTTGGCCTTCTTGGTTTGTTGTGTCACACGTCGGCTCTCGTGTTCATTGTGCTCAAGGTCGGATCCGTTGCCTGCCATCTCGACTCAGTTGGATACAGAAAATGGCTCTGATACCACTTGTCATGGGGCTAGGATCTGACTAGCTGATCCGTGCGGCCTTAGTCATCGAGCTAAGTCGATGGACTAAGTCATCCTTCAAATTTGCTAGGCAAGTGTGCTTAGAAATTATATGGGCGGAAGCTTGGTTGGAAAAATGGGAAGGGAAGGCAAGCGATGAAGAGAAAAACTCTTAAAACTCTTTTACTCAAGAACTTTGAAAAATGGAAGATGGTTTACAAGGGGTGGGAGAAGGCTCTATTTATAGACTTGGCCCTCTCGATCTAACGACTAAGAATGATTCGATCCAAGGGCTATGGATGAATCTTACCTCCTAAACATGGCAACACTATCAGATAATACAAAGTTGCCTAGAATACATTGACTATGACATCATCTCTTTGGTGGCAAGGAAGACTTTCCCCAAGTTGGCTCCATGGTGGATAACTTTCCTTGTGTGTTGGTCAAAAGATGACAACATGCCATTAGTTTTGGTCTCTTGGGCGGATTGGGCTTGGCATGGCCCGGTTGACTCATCGAAAACCCTATTTTTAGTAGGCTTGGTGCTAAATCGGGCCCTAGGGTTGTGGGCAACTCGGATGGGACTCCCCTAGGCCACTCGGTGTGCACGTTGGGTGCTGTCTCGGCCTCCTTGGTGTGCACGTCGGGTGCTGACTCGGGCTCTATGGCTTGGGCAGAATGGAGGGTGCTCGGCAAGGCCCCCTCGGGTGCATGCATCGTGCCCCCTCGGGTCCTTCTCTCGTGGGTGGCACATGGGGTGCTTGACTTAGCCCCATGGTGCGCGAGAAGTGCTTCGGCTCGACTTTCTCGGTTGTGGACACCACATGGGGTGTTGTGCATGGCCCCTTGGCGTGTGGTGTTGTCATCTACTCGGGTCTCTCGGACGGGTGAAGGACGTGGTGTGCTAAGGCAAGCCCCTATGGGTGCGGCTTGCTCGATCGTAGGAAGTTGGGTTGTGACAATATATAGAAGCACCGAAAAGAGGAAGAAGATTTTTATCTGCTCGATACAATCTTATTAAAGCAATGAAATTACATCAAGTTTTATACAAATCGTTAAGAACCGAAGTAAAAGACAAAAGCATGATTGAAAAACAACCTCCATAACTATAACTTGAAACAAAATCAACCTAATGATCAGACCAAACAGAGGTCACGTAGAAAAGATCTATCTAGTACCTTCATTTTCCAATTTATCAGCTTCCATGTTGCAAGCTAAGGCACTGTCACTTTCTAATATAAGTCTAAACTTGTCAAGCCACAATGAATTTGAGAACAAGGTTAGAACATGTTTCACGGCCCTTAATTCTGCCAGGATGGGTGTCCCTTAGGGCCAGCAATTACCCATGGATGGTGGCCCACCTGACCCACCTAATCCAACTAAATGGACGAAAACTCGATAAAACGTGGATTTGATCCGTTTGAAGTGGGTGGAGGATGGAGCGGGTGATGGATTCGGGTGAAAAAATTTCAACCCACTATCCGATCTGTCACCCGCCCCATCAATCGATATATTATTACTTTTAAAAAAATATTTTGAACCTTAGACTTTTTTAAGCTTTTGTTTATTATTGGGAAATGAGAATTTTGTTTATGTAGGTTCTGTTGTATGTAAGATTATTTGGAAATTTACAACTTAAATAATAGTTGACTTTAATGTATTAAATATTAAATGCTTTTAGTAATATTTTAGATGTATTTTTAACTATAATTTTCTAATAATATAACCCATTTATGATCCGATCCACCCGCCTCATCCGTGGTTGATGGGTGGGGCGATTTGGGTCAATGATCAAGCGGGTGGCGGGTGGGTTGGGTGACTATTTGGGATACAGATAATGGGGTAGGTGAAGATCCAACCCACCCAAATCCGACCCATTGCCAGCCCTGGTGGCCCTGGTCCTAGGGTGGCAGAGAAATTGCACAGGATATTACCCTCGTCATTTCGAATTCACTTTCTTTTGTAGTTAAAGTTATTTGAATTTATGGATCAGATTATCTCGGGTTCAAGTTATTTTAAATTGTTTGGTTCGAATATTTCAAATTTCGACCTTTTCATTTCAAATCATTTTTGGATCATGTTATTTTTAGTTTGAATCATTTTCGAGCTAATATTGTTAACTTTTATTGTCAAATCAGTAAGTTGTTCATTATTCAGGTAAAATTAGGGGCGTAACTATTGAAGGACTTTAAAAATAGAAAGTTCTATGGTAAAATTGTTCTTTGACCCCTCAAAAAATATATAATTCAATATTTTCCTCCTAAATTTAAATTTTTATAAATGACCCCCTCAACAAATAATGTTAAGTTCCGTCACTACTAAAACTGAATTAACCAACAAAACTAAAATTTATTTTGGTTAATTAGGTGTTCAATTGATTAACTGTTAAAGATTTTTTTAAAAAAAATCGGTTATCGGTTAATCCAGTTCAAAACCGGTTAATTAACTAAATTAACCGAAAATATTAAATATTTAATAATTTATATATATTACATTTATATCTTAAGCCTAGACTCATTAAGATGTTAAGAGACCAAACTAATTTTTAACCCTAGACCCGTTACTATTCAAGACCCAACAAACTTTCAACCTAAATGAAAAAACTCAAATTAGTCTAATATAACTAAGAAAAAAAAATCAAATCTTAAAGATTATAACAAAGTTCGGTTAATTCGGTCGGTTTTCGAATTAACCGAACTTTGTTACTATAAGTTTTAGGATTTGATTTTTTTTCCTTAGTAATATTGAATCTAAATTTGTTCATTAGATTTAAGAGAGAAAAAAGCCCCAAGTCAAACTCCTCTCTTTCATACTTTTGTTGATCCACACATGGAATGCTTTGATCGTCAATCTTCCTAAGTGATTAGGAAGAAGTTCGACGTATCTGGTTTCCTTGCTGGTGGACCAGGGTTGTGGGAGGATAGGCTTCGAGTCCCTAACCTGCATGATGTTTTTCCCCTCGTGTACGATGTTCGACCCCTCTCCACCTATTTTTTGTCTCATCGTTGTCTAACCTCTCCCGGCTCTTGTGTGCCTTGCTTTTTTCACTTTTTCGCCTATTCTTACGTGGTTTTTCCCTTTCAACATCCCTGCCTCATTAACTCATTTCTTTAAGGTCCCCCAACAACCTTGCTTCCTCTGTTTATGAAAACCTTAAATGAAAAAACGTTATCACTCCCTTTACCTGGCCCAAACTGTACCACAAATAGTAATTTAGAATCTTTGGAGCTGATTGAGGACGGGGAAGTGAGTTTCGAAAGCAAGAATCATTCTCTGATTGGTAAGGTTTTGTCCGACATGGCAGTGAAACCTCTATCCATCAATGTTATTCTCTAGAAGGCATGGAAATGTCCGGATCTTGAGTGCCATGATCTGGGGAAAATGTGTTCCTTTTTGTCTTTCAATCTGCCGAAGATAGACTTAGAGTTCTCGAAAAGAGGCCTTGGTCCGTCCAAGACAGGTTACTGTTCCTCAAGGAATGGTTGCCGGAAAAGGCTTTCGAGGAATTGGATTTTACCACTGAAGAATTTTGGATTCAAATCCATAACCTCCCAATCTCCCTCATCACACCCTCCAACATTATAGGAAACCTTTTTTCGAGATTTTTTTGTTCTAACTTTGATATTGCATGCAAAGTCAAGTGAGATGGCCATTTATTGATTCGAGCGGCTATCAGAGTAGAAGAACCACTGAAAACGGGTTTCTCTTTGAACAGAAAAGGTTTCAAACCGCTGGAGATTGGTTTCAAGTATGAGAGATTACCTTTTTTGTTACAAGTACGGTAGACTCGGGAATAGGGAGAAAGATTGATGGTTTGATATGAGCCTATTCGAATTGTCTGGTCATTTTGGCCCTTGGTTGAGAGCCACTCAGATATGGGAAAGTTCTCCTCTCAAGAGCCATTCCAGAAACAATCGGAAAATCAAGTTAGGAGATAATCTGGTAGTCCACGTTGGTGCTGCTACTTCAGGCGAGGCAGGACAGTCAGGGATGGATGATTCGCGCCCCAAGGTATTACCAAGACCCTCGGTTGTGTGCCCCAAGGATAATATGGTTGTAGAGCCGGATAATGAGGCTAGCTTTTTTCCACCTTTACAAGATTATTCTCTTTGTGGAAATACCAAGCCAACACTTGTTTCCTTAAAAGGAAAAAATGTAGTTGTTGTCAGTTCAACTTCTCCAACAAGCAACATGCATGTTAACTCGCCAACCCTAACCGATGCTGTTGTGATCGACGGGTTGTTCCCTACCCCTACACCCGCCCCCAGTGCTATTGACGTGTTGATGAAAGAAGCTATTACAGAAGGGGTGAACAACCTTGGAGTTTCCACGGGTAAGAAAAGGAAAAGTTCTGAGTGCCTTAGGAATCTTTTTTCGTAGCAAAGAGGAGGGAGCTGTGGCAATATGTTTACGACGGAGTGTATCAGATTGGTCCCAAAAATTGGGGAGCCAACGCGTTCGAGGCTGTGGCCAATGAAGACGTCCTGAAAGTGGCCCTTTTCCCGAACTCATTCACATCCTCCTCCCCGAAAATTAACAGCATTGACAGAAGGAAAAAAGGCTTCTCGTACGGCACTAGGAGGTTGACACTAATTAAGCAGGTATCAAGGAGGAAACACGTGATGGAAATCTCTAGGAGATCTTTGGACGATATTGGAATCAAAGAATTGGGATTCGATCCTCCAGGAAGACTTAATACCAAGGTTCCATCCATGTTTGTTGATGAGCATTGCTCTCTAAATGAAGAAGTCCTTATTAGTGATAACGAAGGCTAACCGCTGGTGCCTCCTTCCACCAAACCAGTGGATTATGTCGCGGATAATCCCCTAGGGGATTATTTGTATCCCATATGTTGCCTCAAGCTTGCACCCCTTTCGAACGGAATGTGCGAAAGTCGGTGTATTTGGTATCTCCTTCCCCTCGGATCAGTGGACTTACCCGGATGGTTTTTGATCCTTGGCTCTCGTTGTGTTTTGGTTCCGGCTTCTACGAAACAGCCATCAAACATGACATGAAGTTTGATGCTGACTTGTTTCTTTCCAACGCCTATTCACAGTTAAGGGTTTTGGCAACAATGATTGGGATGACAAGACCTGAGTCCTTAGACGAGGGAGCCTGCCTTCGGATGGAGCTCTCACCAAACTTTGTTTCCAAGTCTACTCCCTTGATGGCTGATGGAGTGCTTTGCTTTTGGTGGTTACTGTCATGTTGTTTATGTTTTCTTGTTCATTTTGGTCTTGTTTGGTTTCTGGGTTCTGACTTCTTTTTGTTGGGGTTCGATCTTGCCCCTTGTTGTGTCGTGTTTTGCACTGTTGCCTGCCCCCCCCCCCCCGGGGCTGTTGTTCTTTGGCTCGGCTCCTCCCCGATCGTTGGAAGATGGGGTGTTCTCGGTTTAGGCTCTTGTTTCTTAGGGTGGTCTGTTAAGTGTTGGGTGACATTGTTTCTCTTGCATGGCGTGCATGACTTGTGTGCCACTCCGTGGCGTTGTTGTAGTTTCGTTTTAATTTAATGAATTCCCCTTTGATCAAAAAAATTGTTCATTAGATTAATGATTTTTAAATAAATTTTAATTTGATTAATGGTTATAAAAAACTCCGTCAATTCGATTTTACTTAATTTGGTTTAGTCAAACCAAATGAACTCCTTTACAAATCGGGATGGGCTCGAAGTGTAGCAAAAGTATCCAACAAACCTTTGACCTTATAATAAGAAGTAAATATAATAATAAACTGAGTAATTGTAATTTGTATAATACTTAAATCTAAATCCGAATGTGTATCGTTGCTTAGTTGAGAAGAAAGAAAATTAGAAAGATGAAAAAATGAAGTGATGAAAAAATGAAAGGATGTAAAATATATTTTTTCTTTTCATCGGTGTGCTTGGTTGAGAGGATAAAAAACTAGAAGGAAAATAAGTTTCTTTCCTCTCTATTGTTTGGTATAATAAAAAAATGAGAGAAAAAAAATTAAGCTTTGAAAAATATAATTTATTTTTAATTTTTATAATTTAGTACAATATTTTTAGTTTGATTGTTTTTATTCAATTTAGTTCCTAATTGTTTCATTTAATATAAAATTGACTCATATTTATTTCTATTTTTTATAATTTGATCTAACATTTTTAATATAGCTTTATTTTTGTTCAATTTAATCCTTAATTTTTTCTTTAATTCAAAATTGACCTATATGTATTTCTATTTTTTTATAATTGAGTTCAATATTTTTAATATGGTTTTATTTTTGTCTAGTTTAGTCCATAAATTTTTTATTTAATCTGAAATTAACCTATACTTATTTTTAATTTTTATAATTTAGTCTAATATTTTATAATTTAATCATGAGAGTTTGACTGTCAATGTAACACCTAATACACGGTACAAACGAATCTAACCCGAACATGAATGCTACAAATGGCCCATTTGTGGCCTAAAACAAATTTAAAAAAAAAACAAGCATATTTGATTACATGAAAGTAAACAACCAACATGAACATAAGGGGGAAACAATTAACTAAAGTCACTCGAGAAAATAAACCTTTGAAAACTTTAGAAAGTAAACGATTTAACAAAAATACATTTTGGTAATTTTACAAGATTTGAACCAAAAAACATTCGAGACTTAAATAAAAGTTTAATATAAGTAGAAACATTGTATATCTTTGTTTTGCTAAAAAAGAAGTTCAAATCAAAGTAAATTTAACCAAATTGGGATTTAGAGATTAAAATGTAAATAATTTATAAGTTGGATTTTAAGTTAAAAACTCAATTTCAGGTCCATTTTAGACTCATTAATTCCAATTAGACTTAATGGTGAATTTGTGTTAGAATCGAATTTGAAATAGAGTGTTAGTTGCAAAAAAATAAGTAGTTTATGGGCCATTTTGAAAACATTCAAAAAATACAAGGGCCAGTTTTTCAAAATGTGAAATTAAACATTCCTTAATGAAATAAATATCATCATTGGCGTATAGACCAAGTTTCAAGTTAATCCGAGCTAAAACAAGTCCTTAACAACAATTATAAAATTAGTGACTAGAATGTAAAATTTGCTATTATAAGATAATGAACTGAATTATAAAATAGAGGTCAATTCCAAATTAAATAAAATTTTAGGGATTAAATTGAATAAAAATAAAATCATGGTAAAAATATTATATAAAATTAGAAACAAATAGGGTTCAATTTCGAATTAAATAAATATTTTAGGGATTAAAGTGAATAAAAATATTATTTTATTAATAATATTGAATTTAATGATAAAATAAAAAACAAATAAGGGTAACTTTTAGATTAAATAAAATTTTTAGGAACTAAACAAAACAAAATTAAATCATAATAAAAATATTGGATGGAATCATAAAAATTAGTAAAAATATTGGATAGAATCATAAAAAATTAATTATAAGTATGCTTAAAATAAAATTAGAATTTTTTAAACATAATTTCATAATTTAGCTTTCACTTTCCCCCTATTTTTCACCCAATTTGGAGAGAAAATTATTTGTATATGAGCAAGGAAAATTATCTCTCCTATTTCTTTCCTTCTAAATTTTTACTCTACCAAGCAACCCTTAAATTTATTTTCTTTCCAATTTTCTCTTCTCCTTTTTCTCCCTTCCACTTTTCCCTCTACCAAGCAAAGCCTTAGAGTTTAGAGTTTAGAATTTGAGGTTAAAGTTTAAAGAATTTGGGGTAGGGTGTATTTTTTAGGGGGTAGGATTTAAGTTTTAAAATTTAAAATTATAACTTATATTTTAATTTTTAGTGTTAGATATATAAAGAAACATCGGAGGTAAAAGATTTTTGTCCGAAAAAATAAAATGACAAATATAAAAGATGAAATGACGAGTATCCTTACTTTTTTTTTACAACTCAATAGCTGGTTCTCTAATCAACTTATAGATGGATGGATTCAAGGACAAGAACCCAACACAAAACCATTCCCAGTAACTTCTTTGTTTAAACTAATGTTGTAAATGTTCACTCATGTTTATATACCGATGCAGATATGGATACAAGTACGAGTAGGAGTATGGAAACATAGATAGAAAATGTTAATTTTTAAAAACACATGGTACGAGTACGTCAAAGATATGATAAATATAAAATAAATTTTAAATTTTAAAAAATGTAAAAAATAAAAAGTCATAAAAATTTATGTGAGCATAACATCACAATACTTATATATGTAATAGTTGAATCATATTAGCAAACAAAGCCGAAAAGAAAGAAGAAAAAAAACATAAAAAGTATGGGAGAATAGAAAAAAAAATAGAGAGAAAAAATATTTACAGATACCCAAATTCTTATACAAGAACATATCAAGTATGTAGTACGTTTTTAAACTAAAATACCTCAGTTTTTGATAGTTTTGATGGTATACTCAAATTCATTACAAAACCAAGAGAAATGGATTGTCTCTAGGTTTGTTCTTTTCTCATTTTGTTTATATAGTTCTTGTTTGGCAATTAGCGGATAGCTGATTGTATTAGTTGATAGTTAATAGCTGATTGTATTAGCTGATTTGACTAGCGGATTGTATTAGTTGATTGTATAAAAGTGTTTGGTAAAATTAACTGATAGTTGATAGCTGTTAGATTATTTAAACAAGTAAAATGACATATAAGGACATGTTATATTTAATATTTGTTTGAATAGTTTATTAGTTATCAATATTTTGTATCTAGTTAATATTAATTAGATTTATAAAAATTACTTTTAATATAACTTTTATAAACATATTCAAATGATTTATATATTAATTTATTATTTATATAATTATTTTAATATAATTTAATTAATTAATAAATTTAAATGCACATATAAATTTGTGATAATAAAAAGAAAAAATAAATAGCATTAGCTTATAAATAGGGTGAGAAAATATTTAATTTAGGTTGTTTGGAGATTTTTGGTAACTAGTAAGGGTAAAAGAGTCTTTACAACTTTAATATCAAACCTTTAATCTCAAAAAGCTCCTAAAAATTAGCAATTTTACCCCACTTCACTCTTTCAATATGTTATTTACCAAACAATAATATTAACAGATTTAATTAGTCAAACCTCCAATTATAGCTTAAACCTCTAATTTTACTCAAACCCCACTTTACCACACTGGGCATAATAATTCTTTCCTTTTATTTGGCTTGCTTCAGATTTAAGAAGAATTGGGTTAATCATTCTTGAATACGGATGATTTTTTTATTAACATAATATTTATTTTGTTGAAAGATTGTAATTTTGCATGATTGTTTGGGTCCCTCCATTATTCACGCATGCATGCTATCGCTAAACATTAGATAGTCACTTTGATTTTTATTCTTTTTCTAAAGCATTTTAATCCTACGTCTAGGAGTGAGCGTTCGATCGTGTCGAGTAAAAAAAATTGAGTTATTCGAGTTGACGCGTCATATTTTACAACTCGAACTTTATTTGAATTTTTTTTCAATTCGAGTCGAGCCGAGTTTTCGAGTTCCTATACAAATTTAATTGTAATTATTTATCATGTTATAATACAATTTGATTCCAATTTAAACAACTTTTTCTAATCGTATAAGATATGCATATATATTTCTTTATATATTTTTTTCATATGTGGCATATATTTCTTCATATTTTTTATACCAGTATATATATACCAAGAAAAATTGAGGGACTCGACTCAAACTTAAAAATCAATCCACTAATTACTAAAAATTTCGAGTTATTTGAATTTCCATTTTACAGCTCAAACTTTATTTGAAATTTTTTCGAGTAGAGTCGAGATTATGAAATTTTGAGTCGAGTCAAAACGACTCGAGTCGAAAATTTTAATTTTTCGAGTCAAGTTTTGCTCACCCCTACCCACGTTAGCAAAAAAATAATTTTATATTTTATATAATTTTATAAAATTACTTTTTGACTGATGTGTCATTCTGTCAAGTTAGCACCTTTGTCTATATGATATTGTTATGTCAGCGTGCACTGTCACATAGATTTGCCTAAAAATTAAAATTGATATATGATTTAGAATGTTTTATGTATTTTATATTGAAAATCTATTTTTGCCCCAACAAGTTTTATAAGTTTGCTCCCTAGAATTTTATAAGTTCTCCCCACCTATCATAAAGCCATGCGTCTCTTCCTGTATTTACCGTTAGTTGACTAACAATTTGTAACACTCTCGACCCGGATGTCACATTTGAGTCTCAAGCTCAAACCGTTACCATAAAATTTTCAACTTAGTTTAGCCCAAATCACGTTCATTTTCATGAAATCCATTAAGTTCAAGTATTCAACATAGATAAATAGTTAAAAACATTACAAATGAGCTCCAATTTAAATTTAGAACATTTGAACATTCGATTTGATTAATACAATTTCAAAATAAAGATTACAGACTCTAACACGTAAGGTCCTATGAATACATAGCCCATTAAACACAAGTACTGTACTCCGGAGATCACCACATGCTAGAATCTCATACCGATAATGCTCCTCGATCCCACGATCCAAAGATCGACCTACGAACGAAAATAATGATTTTGAGCACTGAGCTTACAAAGCTTAGTAGTACACATCTACTCTACTATACTTCATGCTAATCATAAACATAAGCATGCAAGCTAGTACAAGCAATAAAGAGAGATGAATAAACACGTAGCGCTACCACTAGTCGCCTAAGCACATGCTCTCATCATAGCAATCGTCATACATGGCACACAAGGCCCAACCATACTCATAACATGGCAATATAACATCATACATATATGGCGCTACCTCTAGTCGCCAAATCATATATCAAAAGCAAGCTCAAAGGCTTCACATAGCATATAAGTATTATTCCATAATATAGGAGTGAGGCCCGCGACCACTAAGCATCGAGATATATACACTTTGAGTGAAGCTCGCGACTACTAAGCATCGGAATACATACACTCTATGGGGTGAGGCCCGCGACCACTAAGCATCAGGATGCATACACCCATGCTCGGAATCTCTCATCGAGCATCTTCAAATGAATCCCGGTCTCACTAAGCCTCATGTTCATACATTCAATAATCTTTAACCATGGTGTTGCAACACACTTTTCTCACACTAGGTATTCGGATCCCACCAAACAATGGTAACTCAACCATCTAGGTGTGTATATCAACACATAGCAAGGACACATTTATCACACAACACACAGCATCACACGATCCCTCAAGGATCCCTACAGTTGCTATTACCATCAAGGCACCTAACGTTTACCAAGTTATCAATTATTATGGAGGTGTACATTAATCGTCCTCATTAATTATCTCTATTAATCCATATTGTCTTATTAATATTCCACGTCAAATTCCATTTTTTATTAGCATTATAATTTTTCTCATTTAGTGAGTACCGGTATTCGAACACGAGTATCAATATGGTACCTCTAGATACCATTACTCATATGCGTATTGGTACTAAAATAGCTTAATGGAAATCCTTAATTTCCACAAGTATCAGTACGGCTAAAGCTCGTATCGACAACCTATTCACGGGTTCATACCATTTTTTAAATTATGTTATTACCACGCTTTATTCGATCCCTAAAGCTTATGAAAGTCATTAAGTTTTGTTTACTAACGCATTCATTCAAATATTATTAATTATCGGCTTCATAGTCATTTAATCGAGTATTTATCCCTTAAGCATAATTCCCATCAGTCACGTCAAACTATTCAAACAAGTATACAAAGCATCACAATTATCAACCAATCAATCATCAAATAATCATACGGGCATCTCAAACGACCCTAAACGGTCTTTAAAGCTTCCACGGGTCTCATCATATTCGCAACATCATCATGAATCTCATAGATGTCAAGTCTCACGATACCGATCTTTAGGCATGCTTATTTATCCTTTACCTACTTTGCAGACACTAACACGCAAGGCAATCACATTTATGATGCTCATGAAGCAATAAGAGTTTGAGGTGTACTAACCTTAAGCCGATGTCACTAAAATCCTCATTTGAGCTTCTCGAATATTTCACTTGATTCGGTATCTGATCGCGAATAGTCCTCGTACATCAATTAATACCATAAGCATCACTTAATCACATACTTTAATGAATTCGAAGGGTCAAACGTGTAAAAACAACTTACCAGGTTTGAATTTGAAAAAAAAAGGACTACACCAACGGACTCAGAACGTCGAGAAATCCTCGGGTAGGGTCCCTCGAAAAAAGTCAACGCGGGTCAACGGTCAACACCAGCGGAGGTTAACGGCGGCTGGCGACGCAACTGGCTCGGCTCGGCTCGAAGGGTCGGCTTGCTAGACCGGCTCAGCCTGCGACTTAGGTCGGCTTGGCCTAACTGGCTGGTTAAAACAGCCGAGCTCGGCCGAATTTCGCTCACGCGCAGGTGGCGACGCGTGTGGCAGCTTTCCGTGGCTAAACAGCGACGACGAGCGCCCAAATCAACTGTCCTAACGCCAGTGAACACGATGGTGGCCTCCGTTCTTCGTTTTGAGCATTATAACCCCCTCAACTCAATAGCCCAAAACTTCATCTCTCTCACCCCTCTGACGGTGACTCCGGTGATGGTGTCGCTGGTACCGGTGAACTCGTCTCGACAAGATGAACACAATGACGATAGAGGTGTCGACAACAGATGATCGGATCTCCGTAGATCAAAAATTTAAGTTTGAAGAGGAAAAGAGAAAATGAGAGAAAGGAATGATGAAAAGGGACAGAGAGAAAGGGATATAAAATTTAATTTTTCTTCCCTCTCTTTCTCACCACTTTAACTCAAATATCCTCTTCAAAAACATCACAGTAAAATCGCATCTTAAGCCCCCCCAACCTCCCATCTTTTCACAAAACGATGATTACTCCTCTTTAAATTAAATCCTTGACTTTAAAATACCAAACCCAAATTTTTATCCAAAATCTAACTCAAATCTGGGTCGTTACACAATTTTCATCATGAAGGGCTATTTTGACCTAAAATGAAACATTGATGGTTAAAGTACTTAAAAAATAGAGACCAAGGTGACTATCCAGTCAAACGTTAGAGACATTTTTTTTGACATTATACCTTACCTAAATTACACAAAATCGTTTAAATGTTTAAAACGCTTCTAAATACATAAATTCATGATGGATTACACAAACCGTTTAAATGTTTAAAACGCTTCTTAATATATACAGTCATGTTAAAACACTCGTATACCTAGATACGAGCGCGTACATTTTATCGCTATTTTCCCCAAATATTAATTTTTTGACAAATCTTAATCCTAATCCTACCTAAATGGGAGGGAAAGGAAGGGGTGATCTTAGTGGGTCTAGAACCCATGACCTAAAGAAAAATGATAGAACAAAGTGATGAAACCTACAATCTTGCATGTGGCTTCACAAAATAGATCTGATTGCATTGACAAATGAACCACAACAGGGGATCAAAATAATAAAAGATCATCAATAACTGCAAATAAGAGCCGGACGTCATGAGAAAGTCATCCACGAACGCATGTCTACCACAAAGGTAGGCGAAACGTGCCACAAGGCAGATAAAAATTAGAAAATCAAATTTAAAAGAAAACAAGAATTTTTTGAATAGTCTTAAGGTGATTACAAGGTATTATCTGTTAGTACATATTTTTAACCACTTGACAATGCACATACATCTTGCAGACAAATCAAAATATAAAAGGAAACAAGAATTGGATATAAGAAATCAATTAAAAAAATATTGACAGTCGACAACTAACACTAAAATTAATATCGACATCAGCTAGTAGGAATAATAAAAAAAATGTAAAACATAAAAAAATCTAGAGAGAAAAAGGAAGAAAAAAAACCTAGACCAGAGGTATTTATTTTGAATTACTAAATTAGAATGTCTAATGGGTTTGGATATCTTGCAAATAATTTATTTAAGGCATAAATCTAAAATTTAAACATGAACATTGATTGGTAGTATAACGGGATACATAAATTATGATTTGATAGAATTATATACATGTTACCTTAATTTTGGCACAATTTTCCGTAAAAATGTGACTTTAATTCAATTTTACACATTTATAAAAATAAATATATCCATTTATTTTCATATTGGACAAATATAATTAAACTACATAAATGATCACCGAACTTTTAGGGTAGATTCATTTTGGTCATTGTATTTTCAAAATATTCGATAAAATCACCCAACTTTTAGTTCGAATTCAATATGTTGCCTCATGTTAGAAGTTTACGTTTGTTTTCGTTTTTCCTTAATAAAAACGGGTAAATGACACCAACCATCACTCAACTTTCTTTTCACGCCTATTTTGGTCACTAGAGTTTAACAATTTTCAATTTTAATAACTTAATTTTCGAATTGTTCATATTTTGGTTACTCTCAAATGAAAATGATTATACAAATAGAAAAATTCGATTAATCTTTAAAAAATTCGGGTAATGATTTTTTACTTTGCTTATTAAATTTATCATATTACCATATTTGATATTTTAACAAGCAAAGTAAAAAAATTATTACTCAAATCAAATATTCTAATTAATTGGTCAATCGATTATCCGATTTAATTGGTATAATATAAGATCGAGAATTCAATAATATGAATTTAGCAATTAACCAAAATAATTTTTTAAGGATTAATCGAACTCGATTTCAGTACAAAATTTTAAAATAAATTATTTCGATTCGGTTACAGTTCACAGTTTTAAGCAAAATTGATTAATCGGTCTGATATATTATATACAATATTTCTAAATTTTATGTATTACAATATCTTATAGTCTAGTGATTTTGATACCCTTTTGATTTTTTTTAAATGGCTTTGGGCAGGACTAATAGGTGTGAACTTTCATTTTTTAATTTTCTAGTTGTTGTTACACTTTTATCGTAACCGAACAATTATTAAATTTCTCATATCATCATATTTGATATTTTAATTAACAAAGTAAAAAATCATTTTCAGAATCAAATATTTTGGTTAACTGGATAATCGGTTATCTGATTTAATTGGTACATTATAAGATCGAGAATTGAATAATATGCATTTACCAATTAACTAAAATATTTTTTAAGGATTAATCAAATTTTTCTATCTGTATAAACATGTCATTTGAGAGTGACCAAAATATGAACAATTCGAAAGTTAAGCTATTAAATTGAAATTTTTTAAACTCTAGTAACCAAAATAGGAGTGAGAAGAAAGTTGAGTGATGATTGGTGTAGTTTACCCATTTTTTATTTATGAAAATCGAAAACTAACTTAAGCTTCTAACGGAAGGTAACGAGAAGGACCATATTGAAAGCGAACTAAAAGTTCGGTGACTATATTGAAATCGAACTAAAAGTTTGGTGACCTTATCGAATATTTTAAAAGCACAGTGACTAAAATTAATCCACCATAAAAGTTCGGTACTATCTATATAGTTTATCCTTGTTTTATGCATACATAATTTACACGTGGTTGATGATAAAGTGGTTTGTGAAAATTGAACCAAATCAAATTTAAAACTTTCATGCATGCAATTGCATAAAATCAAAATCTATATATCATATTACAATATATCATATTACACGTTGTACCAAAATTCATTTATAAATTTGATAATTATCCTTTTATTTTGGATTAAATTCAAATAATAACACTGGGATTTAATAAAATTAACAAACATATTCGAATTTTTCCAGAAATTATAGATATTCCATCGTCTCTATAAGATGATGATGACGATGATGATCAATGGCGGAGGGTAACGAGGGCACTCCAACAATTTAAAGTTTTTATAATAGGCCCTTTAAATTTTTTATAAATTTTAATTTAGCTCCTTCAAATTTTTATAAATTTATATTAAATATTATTTTTTTAAAATATTTTTAATTAAACCCTTAAAAATTTTTAATTTGGTTCCTTCAGTTTTTCGGTCTGATGATAATTTAAATTTTTATAAATTTAAATATTAAATAAATTAAAAATTGTCGCTCAATTTTTAGTTTTAATACTTCATAAACTCTTATATTTTTAAGTTTAACAATTTAACCCCTCTCAACATTTTATCATGCCTCCAATCTCCATCCCTAATGATGATGATGTTTATCTTGACAAGACACTCTTGGGGTCCAATTGTGAGGAGCTTAGCCCAATCAGCACTAAAACGGGCTTAAATAAAAGCATATAATTACGGCAATGGTTCTGAAGTGGGCTAACCCTTTGCTCCTTGAACCGCAAAAATGGCTAAATTCTCATAAATTAAGGCAGCCGCGTATGTTTATAAAAAGTAATTATTTTATGCACGAGCCTTTATGAAAATTGTTTTTTCATAACTATATTAATTTTAAGAATCAAAGATTTTGATTAGAATTTCATGTTTAGGGGTTTTAGTGGATGAGTTCTGATGTAACCTCTGTACCTGCCCATGCGTTATACCTAAATTCCAAAAGGTCACAACATATTTCCCAAACTTCCATAAAAACATTTCCAAATTAAAGTCTCGTAACATATAATACTTGTATGTCATAAGGTAAAATATCAAGTATTTAGTTTAGAACCATACCGAAGTTTTAGTTACAAAATGGTGCCACATCGGGCGATTAATAAAGTATACAATATTAAAATATAGGCTCATGACACCCAAATAAAGACAATATGACGGATAGAAACATTACAACAAAAGATGAGTACGAAATGTGTCGATCTTTCAAGTGTCAAGTCCCATGGTAGCCTATCCAAAAGTATCTGAAAGGTGGGAAGATTTGGGGGTGTGAGCTAGGGAGCTTATTGTGTTCCAATAAGTGTAGATAAAACATGTATGTATGTTTTAGATATGCACAAATCATTTCAGGTCATGATATAAAGGCAACCAAAGTTTCATTAAAACCTAGCTACCCTCCAATCGAACATCAAAATGCAATCCCCCATAAACTGCATATTGAAAGACTTACCATAGGCCCGTGGGCGTAGGATCCTACCCAAGGGAATGCCTTAGGTCTAGAAAAATTTACCGTAGGCCCATTGGGCGTAGGAGCTTAACCGAAGGATTTACCAACTAGATCAGGGTTGTACATGCAAACACTTCAAATCATATCCCAAGAACATACCCCAAGTAAACTAGTTCAGTTTGATATGTGTTATCATCAGAATTCAAATGGCAGACATGTAATTATCTCTATTAAACAGAAATCAAATATCTCAATTTCATATCAAACATGAGACATACTTTCAATTATATTACATAGTCATGCTTTCAAAACAGAAAAGTGGTCATGCTTTTAATTCAGAGAACATTCCATGATACATTTAGAGAAATCATTTCAACTGTTCGTATAAAACAGTAGTATAGCACACACGAAACACACCTCAAAAAATTGGTCAGAATGGCCTATTGGGCACTAGCTTCGCTACGATCTGCCACAGTGCTAGATCCTATATCATAACAGAATAAGGTTGCTATGCGAAATAGATTCTAACTTAATTTGTTCACAGAGTTTATAAGGTCATACTAGTAATCACAGGGGAGCGGGGGTGAGCGAATCGAAAGGAGCTGGGCTGAGCAGACGACCGGTTGGGGGAGTCTCGAATACCTTAAAACATATAAATATTTATATCAGTCCTTTAATCAAAATAACCCTTTTAATGTAGCAACTTAATACATATGCATGTTCTTTTGGGTTAGAATTTTGCGAAACCGACTTCAAAACGTCGAAAAACCTAAGATAGGGGTTTTCGGAAAAAGTTGTAACACCCGTTTTTCGGGCCTAGGAGTTAACCGGGTTTATAGTTCGAGTCAATAAAATTTAATTAAATCAATTCAACCTCAAATTGGACCTAATTTAACTTTAGTAAAAAGGGGAGGATCTATGTTGCAATTTACCCAAAAGTTTTTAAAAAAGGAAGACAACTTTCAAAGTTGTCATCTTCTCCCCCTTTTCCCATTATTCCCACGTGAGAAACACCCCACCCTCTCCAAACTCTCTCAAATATCCAAACTACTATTCCATTGATTTGCAACTTGATTTCAACACCTTTTTGAAAGGTAAACATGTTTTCTTACTCTCCTCTTTATTCCCTATCAACTCATGGTCTTAGATTTCAAAGTTATGGAGTTTTGAAAAATTAGGGTTTGTATCAAAGTTTGGGTTTTTAATGGGTTTTTCATATTGTTTTGATAAATTGAGTTGGGGTTTCGTTTACTCTTGTTAAAATACACATTATATGTTAATTTGGTTGAATTTTGGTAAAAATCCGAAGTGGGTTCTTAGACCCATTTTTGAGTTGTCAAAAACTCTATTTTTGGTGGGTTTTAGGTTGAAAACAAAGGGCTAATGGTTAGGGTATGTTAGAAGGGTGATTTGGGACATTTTGGAGGTCATTTGGGTGTTTGGAAATGGAAATTTCAGCAAGGTCTTAGGGGAGCACGAAAATTGGTATTTTGGGTGATTATGAGGATTGGGAATTTGATGATATTGGCTTGTGTTTGTAAAGTGGGTTGATGGTTGAGTTTTAGCATTGAATTGTGAAGTAATGAATGTGTTTTGCTTGGCTAGAAGCGAGAGGAGTCGTCGAAGGAGCATTGGGACCGAATCCGGGATCGTAGGAGGATTGTTTCGAATTGCTAAGGAAGGGCAGTGAGTGGTTTCAAACTTGTTTTTAAGTTTGGTTCGAGTATGTGTAGTGTGTGTGTGTAAAGTGTGCTTGGTAGGCCACTTCTATTTAATTCAAGTTGTTAACTTAGCCTTTGTTCTCCATAAATGCTATTGTGCTTACTTAGCTATGCTCTTGTGATTGTGGTTAATTGGCGCATGTATATCATGATATGTATATATATGTGATGAGCATGAGTTGTGGTTGATGATATGTGATGTGATGATGAAAATTGGCACTAAATAATTACCGGTTGTAAATGATCGATCATTAGGATTAGTGTGCACACAAATTGAGTCAAAACGTACGTGGCCTTGATGGCGTTAAGTCATCAAGGAGGAGTACGGTGATGTAATATTCCACCGGAAGTTTTTTATATATTTCTACGGGATGATGAGTGGAATCCCATCTGTAGGGCATGTGGCGATGAGTGGAATCCCGCACATGCACGGTCCGGTGATGAGTGTAATCCCACCGAGGTAAAGTGTTGTTGAGTTTTAAATCCGCACAATCGGGGTAATTTATAGTGGCCAATTAAACTTGTTCATGTATTGTGATATATGATTGTGGTATATGGTGTTGTTACATGATGTTGATATTGATGATTGAGCTTGGTAGGATTGAGAAACCATATTATGCCACTTGAAAGACTAGCTAGGTCTACTTGATTATAGGCCTTTGTAGGTTGTATGTGAGATTAGGATTTACATGCTTGAACCCTGCATTGTTGATGTTTTTCGTTTTAGAGCACCCTCGCTAAGCTTATAGCTTACGCTCTCAATGTTCAACAATGCAGATCAGTAGCGTGGTGTTAGCTCAAGGCAAGGCAAGAAAGGCTTTCCAAGTTTGTGGCTCAAGTACGGTTATCAATTTTGTATTAGCTAGCAATGTGGCAAGGGTTTTTGTATGAGCTTGTATGACTCATGTGAATGTGGATGTTTTGAGTTTGATTATGGATTGTAAAGCATGCGATACTATGATGAATTTTGGTGTGTGATGGCATGCTTTAGATGTTTAGGTTGCCTTGTGTATAAGTGCAAACCTCTTATGATGACTTGTGCCTTTTAAGACCCTTTTGAGCCTTTATGTATGCCATTATTGCCTAAATTGCTCTTTGGTTGGAATGCTATGTATGAATGCTTTGACTCATGTATGAATGCTTCCTTTGGCTCAAGTATGTTTGCTTACATGTTTGTATACGCTCAGGTGAGTCGAGAAATGCATTTAGAGTCGTGTCGGGGTCGTTAAAGTTGAAAATTCTAGTGTTGCAGTGCAGGGCGTATCGATACGCCTAAGGGCCATATCGATACTGTCTTGCCTGTAGAGCTCGGTTTTGGCTGGGCGTATCGATACAAGGGGGTGTATCGATACGGTTTTTGGTCACTGGAATTTTGAGAAATTGGGGAGTTTTTGGTGTATCGATACGGTGTTGGGGCGTATCGGTACGGGTTTATCTTGTTGACCACGAGATGTTGACTGAAGAGGGCGTATCGATACGCTCGAGGGCTGTATCGATACGGTCTTCTACGAGTTGACTGTGTGGGTTGACCATGTCAGGGCGTATCGATACCCTTGATTGGAGTATCGATACTGCCTGTCTTATAAACTTAAAATGGACTGTTATGCATGGCTGTGGTTCGAATGTGTTTCCCTCCTTGATTGTTTTCCGCTGTCATGATCGCTTAGGACTTAACAATCCTCTAGACAAGATTTAAAATGAAAAAAATATGGGGTTGACCATGTCATGATCGCTTCGGTTTTCCCCGTGTGGCCCACTCGGACCAGTCATCCGGCCAGACCGGGACGAGGGGGTTACATTTGTTGGTATCAGAGCCTGAGGTTACCGAGACCTCGGGCAGGTAAGTGAGGTAAGCTTAATGTGTTAAATGATTGCGTTGTTCGATGCATGTTTTGCCATGAATCCTTGATACTTGGTTGATCGTATGATTTTTTGAATGCATGAATTGTCGTGTCTGGCGTAGAGTGTGTGCCCATTGCTACTATTACTTAATTTAAAAATATTTTTGGAAAGAGGAGTACTTGAGCACTATTGGACCCTTGCTTTGACTAACGTAATCCTTATCTGTTTCTTGTTGTTGTTTATACCTTGCTAGCTGTATCATGAGACCACGTGGGAGGCCTAGGATGGTTCGACCGGAACCACGGGCAGAGGCTCCAGGAGTAGAGCCAGTAGTTAGGGTTGAGGCTCAAGTGGGAGAGCCTGTGGTTGGAGTTGGAGCTCCTCCACCACCTCCACCACCACCACCTCCCCCACCAGGAGCGGGAGGTGAGGCTGGGGTCGAAGGAGAGGGACCGCGAGGAGGCCAAGGTGGCCAAGGACCGGCCGGGATTGACTTAGCTCCGTTGGTTCAAGCGATAGCCGGGGCATTTCAGGCTGCGGTAGCTGGAGGTCAGGTAGCACACCATCAGGGTGAGTGCACTGGTTTACCTTTAGAGAGACTTCGGGGCCTTGGGGCCGAAGAGTTCAGAGGTGCTACTCCGGAGAGGTCAGAGTTATGGTTTGAGAAGACTGTCCGTATTCTTGCTCAGATGGGGTGTATTGGTGAGCGCAAGTTGGGATGTGTTGAGTCCTTGCTTCAGGGTGATGCCTACACCTGGTGGGTTACCGTTACTTCGGGTATGGATGAGGCCGAGATTACTTGGGAGTTCTTTGAGACAGCATTCCGGAAGAAGTATTTGGGTCCGCGATACCTCGATGAGAGGAAGAGATAGTTTATGGCATTGCTTCAGGGGAGTATGTCCGTGACCGATTATGAGATCTGATTTGTCAGACTGAGTCAGTATGCACCTGAGCTTTTACCTACTAAGGTGGAGCATTGTAACCGTTTCCGTTACGGGCTGAGTGAAGAAATCAAGACGTATACACTAGCTTCAGACTACACTGATTTTGATGTCTTGGTCTCGAGGGCCAAGGACTTAGAGCACAGCTTGAGTTTGACCAGGCGATCAGGTGGATCTAGTTCGGGTAATAGGTCCAACAACTTTGATAGAGGTGATGCCAAGAGGCATCGAGACAACATACATCATTATGATCATAGATGTGGTGGCGGCAACCACGGTAGGGGCCATCAGGGCCAGAGAGCTGGTGGGAAGTTGCCCACATGTGCTACTTGCGGGAGGAACCACACCGGAGAGTGTTGGGGAAATTTTCATTCTTGTTGGAGTTGTGGTGCTAGAGACCACATTAGGCGTGACTGTCCACTTCAGGTGGGACAGGCACCAGCTCAGGCTCCTGCTAGAGCCAACGATTTTCAGAGAGGCCGCGGGCGCGGTAGAGGTAATTTCCAGCCGAGGAACGATGGTCAGAGAAATTTAGCTCATGTAGTTGCAGTCCAGCCGGAGGGCGGAGGACAGGCCAGGGTTTACGCTCAGCGCGGGGAGCAGCATGACACCGATGTGATCGCAGGTAACTTCTCGATACAGTCTTTGGGTTTTCTTTCTTTGATTGACTCTGGGTCTACACATTCCTACATATTGAGTGAGCATGCACGGTCTTTGAATTTGCCTTGTGAAATGTTAGAGGTAGGAGTTAGTGTTACTAGTTCCTTTGGGGACACGGTAGTAGTTAGGAAGATGTACCGAAGGTGTCCGTTGATGGTTCAGGGGCATGTGTTTCCAGTGGATATGATGGAGCTTCCTTTCTACAGTTTTGATGTGATTCTGGGTATGATTGGCGCACGGAGCATAGAGCTAGGATAGATTTTGAAACTAAGCAGATTTCTTTGAGGCTCACAGATGACTATGAGATTGTAGTGGTAGGTGAGAACGTGAAGTTCTTATCCAATGTGGTTTCAGTATTAGAGGCTAAAAGATTAGTTGAGTTGGGGTGCGAAGCATACTTAGCGCATGTGATGAACCCTAACATGAGTGAGGTTAGACCTCAGGACATCCGGACTGTATGTGACTTTCCTAGTGTGTTTCCGGAAGAGTTACCAGGATTACCATCGGACAGAGAGGTAGAGTTCAGCATTGAGACTTATTCTGATTCGGCCCCTGTTTCGATTGCTCCGTATCGTATGGCACCGAAAGAATTGAAAGAGTTGAAGACTCAGTTGCAAGAATTGACAGATAGAGGTTTTATTAGGCCTAGTTCTTCACCTTGGGGTGCACCAGTTTTGTTTGTGAAGAAGAAGGATGGGAGCATAAGAATGTGTATAGATTACAGACAGCTAAATCAGTTGACAGTGAAGAATAAATATCTGTTGCCTAGAGTTGATGACTTGTTTGATCAGTTGAGAGGAGCATCGGTCTTTTCGAAGATTGATTTGAGATCGGGTTACTACCATCTAAAGGTAAGAGAGGTTGATGTACCGAAGACGGCCTTTAGGACTAGATATGGACATTATGAGTTTTTAGTCATGCCTTTTGGGCTGACTAATGCACCGGCTGCTTTCATGGACATGATGAATAGGATTTTTCATCAGTATCTAGATCAGTTTGTAGTTGTATTTATTGATGACATTTTGGTGTACTTGCGAACTGAAGAAGACCATGACCGACATTTGAGACTAGTCTTGAAGACTTTGGTAGATCATCAGTTGTATGCGAAGCTCAGCAAGTGTGAGTTCTGGATCCGTGAGGTAGTCTTCTTAGGACATGTAGTGTCAGCCGATGGGATTAGAGTTGATCCGAAGAAGATTGAAGCCATTGTTGAGTGGAAGCAACCGAAGTCTGTGACAGAGGTACGTAGCTTCCTAGGCTTAGCCGGATACTATAGGAGATTCGTAGATGGTTTCTCTAAGTTAGCCGCTCCATTGACACAGTTACTTCAGAATAGTGTTCAGTTTGAGTGGACCGATGCAAGACAGAGAGCCTTTGAGAAGTTGAAAGAAGCTTTGACCCAAGCTCCGATCTTGATTCAGCCTGAGTCCGGGAAGGACTATGTAGTTTACAGTGACGCTTCCTATGTAGGGCTAGGATGTGTTCTTATGCAAGACCGGAGAGTAGTGGCTTATGCCTCAAGACAGTTGAAGACCCATGAGCGCAACTATCCGACCCATGACATAGAGTTAGCTGCAGTTGTGTTTGCTCTGAAGATTTGGAGGCACTATTTGTACGGTGAGAGATGCACAGTGTACACCGACCACAAGAGTTTGAAATACATTATGACTCAGCGAGATTTGAACCTCAGACAGTGTAGGTGGTTAGAGCTGCTAAAAGAATATGATCTTACTATTGAGTACCATTCGGGTAAGGCCAATGTAGTGGCCGATGCATTGAGTAGGAAGGTGGTCGTGGACTTGAGAGTTATGTTTGCTAGATTGAGTTTGTTAGGAGATGGTGGCTTGATAGCCGAACTTCAGGTTAGACCTACTCTAGGTCAGTTGATTCGAGAGAAATAGCTCTTAGATAGATCTTTAGCACCTCACGTGCAAGATATAGCCGAGGGTAGATCTTCAGACTACAATTTCAGTACTGATGGGGTTTTGTGTTTCAAAGATAGAATAGTTGTGCCAAATGACAGTGACTTGAGACGTACGATCTTGACTGAAGCCCACAGTAGTCCGTTTGCTATGCATCCTGGAAGTACGAAGATGTACCGTGACTTGAAGAATGAGTACTATTGGGTTGGCTTGAAGAGAGATGTAGCCGACTTTGTGAGTAAGTGCTTAGTGTGCCAGAGAGTGAAGGCGGAACATCAGGTTCCCTCAGGTTTGTTACAGTCGTTGAGAATTCCGGAATGGAAGTGGGAGAACATCACCATGGATTTTGTTTTGGGTTTGCCTTTGACTCCTACGAAGAAGAACTCAGTTTGGGTGATTGTAGATCGTTTTACGAAGTGTGCTCACTTCTTGGCAGTCAACACTACTTACACCTTAGATAGATTGGCCGATTTGTATATTGGCGAGATTGTCAGACTGCATGGTGTGCCGAAGTCCATTGTATCAGATAAAGATCCACGATTTACTTCTAGATTTTGGGAGTGTCCGCATACGGCTTTGGGTACCCGTTTGAACTTCAGCACTTCTTATCATCCTCAGTCAGATGGTCAGTCAGTGAGAGTTATTCATATCTTAGAGGACATGTTGCGATGTTGTATCATTAACTTTCAGGGTACTTGGGAGAAGCATTTGCCTTTAGTAGAGTTTGCGTACAATAACAGCTTTCAGTCGAGCATTCAGATGGCTCTGTATGAGGCCTTATATGGCCGGAAATGTAAGACTCCAGTTTGTTGGGCCGAAGTGGGACAAAAATTGTTACCTATGCCGGATTTGCTCAAAGGGACAACCGACAAGGTAAAATTGATTTGTGACCGTTTGAAGGCTGCTTCGAATAGGCAGAAGTCCTATGCCGATTTGAAGAGGAAGGAAGTTGAGTTCTCAGTGGGTGAGAAGGTATTCTCGAAGGTGTCTCCGTGGAAAAAAGTGATGAGATTTGGCCGAAAAGGGAAGTTGAGTCCGAGGTACATAGGGCCGTATGAGGTTGTGAAGAGGGTTGGTCCGGTTGCTTATCAGTTGCGGTTGCCATCCGAGCTAGAGAAGATACATGATGTGTTCCATGTTTCGATGCTTCGTAAGTATAGGTCCGATCCATCACATGTTATGCCCGTAAAAGAGATTGAATTGAATCCGGATTTGACTTATGAGGAGGAGCCAGTGGAGATCTTAGCTTCTGACAGTAAGGTGTTGAGGGGTAGATCGATTGAGTTAGTGAAGGTGCGATGGCAACGTAGAGGTGTGGACGAGGCCACTTGGGAGAGGAAGGAGGATATGGAAAAACAGTTTCCGTATCTCTTTCAGTCAGGTAATTTCGGGGACGAAATTCCTTAAGTGGGAGAGAGTTGTAACACTCGTGTTTCGGGCCTATGAGTTAACCGGGTTTATAGTTCGAGTCAATAAAATTTAATTAAATCAATTCAACCTCAAATTGGACCTAATTTAACTTTAGTAAAAAGGGGAGGATCTATGTTGCAATTTACCCAAAAGTTTTTAAAAAAGGAAGACAACTTTCAAAGTTGTCATCTTCTCCCCCTTTTCCCATTATTCCCACGTGAGAAACACCCCACCCTCTCCAAACTCTCTCAAATATCCAAACTACTATTCCATTGATTTGCAACTTGATTTCAACACCTTTTTGAAAGGTAAACATGTTTTCTTACTCTCCTCTTTATTCCCTATCAACTCATGGTCTTAGATTTCAAAGTTATGGAGTTTTGAAAAATTAGGGTTTGTATCAAAGTTTGGGTTTTTAAGGGGGTTTTCATCTTGTTTTGATAAATTGAGTTGGGGTTTCGTTTACTCTTGTTAAAATACACATTATATGTTAATTTGGTTGAATTTTGGTAAAAATCCGAGGTGGGTTCTTAGACCCATTTTTGAGTTGTCAAAAACTCTATTTTTGGTGGGTTTTAGGTTGAAAACAAAGGGATGATGGTTAGGGTATGTTAGGAGGGTGATTTGGGACATTTTGGAGGTCATTTGGGTGTTTGGAAATGGAAATTTCAGCAAGGTCTTAGGGGAGCACGAAAATTGGTATTTTGGGTGATTATGAGGATTAGGAATTTGATGATATTGGCTTGTGTTTGTAAAGTGGGTTGATGGTTGAGTTTTAGCATTGAATTGTGAAGTAATGAATGTGTTTTGCTTGGCTAGAAGCGAGAGGAGTCGTCGAATGAGCATTGGGACCGAATCCGGGATCGTAGGAGGATTGTTTTGAATTGCTAAGGAAGGGCGGTGAGTGGTTTCAAACTTGTTTTTAAGTTTTGTTCGAGTATGTGTAGTGTGTGTGTGTGTAAAGTGTGCTTGGTAGGCCACTTCTATTTAATTCAAGTTGTTAACTTAGCCTTTGTTCTCCATAAATGCTATTGTGCTTACTTAGCTATGCTCTTGTGATTGTGGTTAATTGGCGCATGTATATCATGATATGTATATATATGTGATGAGCATGAGTTGTGGTTGATGATATGTGATGTGATGATGAAAATTGGCACTAAATAATTACCGGTTGTAAATGATCGATCATTAGGATTAGTGTGCACACAAATTGAGTCAAAACGTACGTGGCCTTGATGGCGTTAAGTCATCAAGGAGGAGTACGGTGATGTAATATTCCACCGGAAGCTTTTTATATATTTCTACGGGATGATGAGTGGAATCCCATCCGTAGGGCATGTGGCGATGAGTGGAATCCCGCACATGCACGGTCCGGTGATGAGTGTAATCCCACCGAGGTAAAGTGTTGTTGAGTTTTAAATCCGCACAATCGGGGTAATTTATAGTGGCCAATTAAACTTGTTCATGTATTGTGATATATGATTGTGGTATATGGTGTTGTTACATGATGTTGATATTGATGATTGAGCTTGGTAGGATTGAGAAACCATATTATGCCACTTGAAAGACTAGCTAGGTTTACTTGATTATAGGCCTTTGTAGGTTGTATGTGAGATTAGGATTTACATGCTTGAACCCTACATTGTTGATGTTTTTCATTTTAGAGCACCCTCACTAAGCTTATAGCTTACGCTCTCGATGTTCAACAATGCAGATCAGTAGCGTGGTGTTAGCTCAAGGCAAGGCAAGAAAGGCTTTCCAAGTTTGTGGCTCAAGTACGGTTATCAATTTTGTATTAGCTAGCAATGTGGCAAGGGTTTTTGTATGAGCTTGTATGACTCATGTGAATGTGGATGTTTTGAGTTTGATTATGGATTGTAAAGCATGCGATACTATGATGAATGTTGGTGTGTGATGGCATGCTTTAGATGTTTAGGTTGCCTTGTGTATAAGTGCAAACCTCTTATGATGACTTGTGCCTTTTAAGACCCTTTTGAGCCTTTATGTATGCCATTATTGCCTAAATTGCTCTTTGGTTGGAATACTATGTATGAATGCTTTGACTCATGTATGAATGCTTCCTTTGGCTCAAGTATGTTTGCTTACATGTTTGTATACGCTTAGGTGAGTCGAGAAATGCATTTAGAGTCGTGTTGGGGTCGTTAAAGTTGAAAATTCTGGTGTTGCAGTGCAGGGCGTATCGATACGCCTAAGGGCCGTATCGATACGGTCTTGCCTGTAGAGCTCGGTTTTGGCTGGGCGTATCGATACAAGGGGGTGTATCGATACGGTTTTTGGTCACTGGAATTTTGAGAAATTGGGGAGTTTTTGGTGTATCGATACGGTGTTGGGGCGTACCGGTACGGGTTTATCTCGTTGACCACGAGATGTTGACTGAAGAGGGCGTATCGATACGCTCGAGGGCTGTATCGATACGGTCTTCTACGAGTTGACTGTTGGGGTTGACCATGTCAGGGCGTATCGATACCCTTGATTGGAGTATCGATACTGCCTGCCTTATAAACTTAAAATGGACTGTTATGCATGGCCGTGGTTCGAATGTGTTTCCCTCCTTGATTGTTTTCCGCTGTCATGATCGCTTAGGACTTAACAATCCTCTAGACAAGATTTAAAATGAAAAAAAAATATGGGGTTGACCATGTCATGATCGCTTCGGTTTTCCCCGTGTGGCCCACTCGGACCGGTCATCCGGCCAGACCGGGACGAGGGGGTTACAAAAGTTAACTTTTGGTCAAAGTTAGCGGTCAATGCTGACGTCAGCAGTCAAGTCAACGGTCAACGCTGACGCCAACATTGACTGATGCCATCATCAGTCAACTTGGTTGACTCGGACGAGTTGACTCACTGAGTTGACTCGATGGGCTGACTCGGACGAGTTGACTCAGTGGGCAGACTCGGTCGAGTCGATTCAAACAGAAGCGGGTCGGGTCGGAGTCGGGTTGACAGATTGGGCTAACCGATTTGGGCCTAGGTCGGTTTGAACCAGTTCAAAAAGAATTGAGCCATTATGCCCGGTTAACTTACCCTACCGATGAAGTCTTGCGAGCCCATCACCAGAAATGGTCGTCGAAAGCCCCAAATAACACGATCCTGCCAGAAAAAGAAAGGTCGCCAGTCCAACTTCAAAACCCATTCATCATTTATCCAAAACCAGCCAAAAATCGTATCAGGTTTAACTAAAATAGAGGGGAGTTGGCCGGAGAAGGCGTAGCTCCGACGAGGCTTCTCTCAGCATCGGAACAATGAGCGGTCAAAAGAGTTTTGTTCGTCGTAACGGAAGGAACTCAGATTCGGTGGTCGTGCCTCTAACGAACGATGTGGGTGGCTGAAAAATGCAAAGATCATATGGTGGTTTAGGGAGTTTCGACGGGGCTTTAACTCGCTCTCCACGATGAACGACAACCATTTCACGCGAGTAGAGCATTGGGCTACGATCGAGGTATGATGGCAGGCACTGCAAGGACTGTGGTGTCGGCCATGACGGAGCGGTAAGGTGTATTGAACGACAAATGAAGAAAAGGGGAAAGGTGAAGAATTTTGGGAAGCTGGATATTTTCCTCTCTCACTCTCCTGATGAAGAAGCAATAACGATGGTAGGTGAGGGGTCAAGGCGGGTCATTAACTCTGATTTGAAAACTTCCCAAGTTTATCTTTAATATCAAACTATGTAACATTTAATAGAAAACACCACTTGGCTCATATGGTTAACACCTAACTTTACCGAGCATAGCTCATGGTTTCAAAATCTAAGATGTTATGGTCAGAAATTAGGGGTTATGGTCAGAATTTATAGTTTATGATTAAACTTTAGGGTTTATAGATTAAGATTTAAATTTCTAACCATATTACCCTAACAACTAAACCCTAAATAGTAACCCTAAACCATAAATTCTAAACCCTTACATTTAAACTCATAAACCCTAAATCTTAAAATTAAGGCACATGTGGAAATTTTCATTTCCACCGCCAGTATATGAGATATTTTCCATATTTATAAATGTATTCAAAAAGTTGTATATTTGGAATTCATTGAGCGGTCCTAGTGAAAGAGGAGCGTTGTTTTATTTAGAAGACTCGAGTTTAAATAATTTGTTTGTACGATAAGTGTACATTTTTAAAGAAAAAAGAGTAAATGATAAATACTACCATATTAAAATGTTAAATTTTTTTATATGTTTGGATAAATTTTGATGCATTATCAAATGTTTGTTGCATAAATTTATGTGGCATAAATTAGACAGCCCAACCATTTCATCACTCACAAAATCAAAAGCAGTTGGGAGAGGGTCTTCGCTTTAAATTTTAGGCGAAGGGTCCAAACGTTAAGATTTGCCACACTACTTGACACTTGAAAGGGACTTTTTTTTTGCTTTAATTAATTAATAACATTATAATTTTAGATTATATTGTTATAAAAATTATAATTGAGTTTAATAATACGATTTAACTAATAAAGACTCAATAACATAAAAATCTAACACAAATTATAATATAAACAAATAAATTAGGAGTATTTATATAGTTTTAATTTTTAAAAGATAACTAATTGGGAAACAAGCACTCTTAAAATCTGGCCTCCTCTTATTATAATTTGTGTTAGATTTTTTTTCTCAAAAAATATTATATTGTTTTATGAAGAAAAGTTTGTGTAAGAGATGTGTTATAAAACAATTAATATGACAATTTTAACATTGAAAAGTTAAAGTTTGTTTTGTTGAAAAACTAAATAAGATGATAGAAAAGCAAATGTGCCTAGTAAAAGTGGTTGAGTTTTTCAATTTAAGCGAGACAATTTTAAAATACAAAAGGGACAAATTTTATAGGACAAAATGAGTAGTTAATATTAGGGGTGTTCAAATCCGGGTACCCGAAAAACCGGGTACCCGGACCTTCGGGTATTAGGTTTATCGGCCCGTGTCCCGACCCGTAAATACCGGGTACCCGGTTCTTTTTTTTTCTTCTAATTTTTTTAATTTTAAAATAAAAAAAAACTTAAAAGTTTATAACACATGATCCAAACAAAAAAAATAATGATTTGAAGTTTATAACCATAAGAAAGACATTAAAAATATTAATCTCGATCGTGATTTTTTTTAATCTCATATTTTTTAAAGAAACCTACTAATGCATAAATGCAATAGAGAAACTTTGTTGTTTGTTTCATATCAAATCTTACATATTCATAAATTAATATTTGTTTTTTGAAAATTTTAAAATATGAAAGCATATAATACAAATATAGAATGAATTTAGAGATTTAAATATAGTTCTAAAGTAAAAATATTAAGTAATCTAATAAAATAAAAAATAAAAAATATAGTAACCGGGTACCCGAAAAAATCATATTTTTTGACCCGGGCCCGACCCGGGTAAAAAAAAATTCCGGATAAATACCCGATTATTTGTGTTCGGGTAGTCGGGTCGGGTAGTTCGGGTCGGGTAATTTTGAACACCCCTAGTTAATATACGTTTTTGGCTAGTACTGATTAATATATCATATAATTATATTATGAGTTATATTTTGATACACAAGCTGTGTAAAAAAATATTATACAATCCTTCTTCAAAATTTAAAATCTAAATTACTAAACCTTAAACCCTAAAACATAAACTCTAAACCTTAACCTATACAATATTGTATTTAATAGAATCTTGTGTTTAATCATAAACCATAAACTCTAAAATAGTTATTTAAGAGCTTAGATTAAATACAAGATTCAATTGAAAAAAATTCTATCAATTAATGTATTACAAAACACTAAAAGATTTTATTAGAAAAAACTCTCATTCAATGTACTAGTAAACCCTAAACCCTAAACCCTAAATCTAAAACCATAAACCACGAAACTCAAACCTTAAAATCTAAAACCATAAACACCAAAACACTAAAAATATAAATCTTAAAAAAAGAGGGGATGAATATGAAAAAAGACAGCTGTGAGAATAATAATTGAAAGATTCCAAAGGGACCCACTAGTTAAGTTGGACAATACTTTGTTCAAAAAAAAAAGTTGGACAATACGTGTACACCTGCCAGTGGGGCCCGCTCCCGAAAATCTCACCAATCAAATCCCTCATGTTGCCCACGTGCGCTTCCCTCTAAACGGGGCGGTGCTTTTATTGACGGTGGCAGTAAATGCCAGTAAATGTCCCGTTTCCTTATTTACTACCTTTTCCGTTTTTTTTTTCTTTAATAAATGTCATCTTTTATTTTTCACGATTAAATTCGTATTTTTAATAGTAAATTCGTAATTTCTTTAAAAATACATCAATAGCGTAAAAAATATTAATTATTTTTTCCTTCTAAATTTAATAAAAATAGTGTATTTTTAATATTACTGGTGTAGTTCGTCACAATATTTGCTCAATTTTATAATTAATAAAATTTATCACAATTTACAAATAAAATTATTTAAATTTAAATTCCTAACAAAATAACATTTCTTTTTTTACTGTATTATTCCTTAGGCTGATAACAAAAAAGTAAATAATACACATAAAATTTTATTAATAGAGAAACATTATAATTTTTATTATTATTTAGATAATTGTTAATCTTGAAATTATGAGTAAAATAAATTAGATTAACCAATATTTTATAATAATTATATGAGTTTTAATCATATGAGTTATTAATATTGTGAAAAAAATAGAGAACATACTTCAATATGAGAAAATATTTCATGCGTCACGGTTGAAATTTTTATTTTTAAAATTAAATTTAATTTAGGGTTTAAAATTAAAAAAATAAAATTTAAGGTTTAGAGTTTAAGAATTAAAGTTTAATACTTAAGGTTTAAAATTAAAATTTTATATGTAGACATCGCAATGCATCAAATATTTAGTGTTGAGCTAATTTACTGGTGAGTTGAAAAATGAGTTCGCCAACTTCGAAGGGAAAAAAAATCCAATTGTAGTTTTTGCTTAAAGATTAATCTTTGGGGTGAAAAATGCAAATGCAATGGCTTATGCAAAGCTCTTTCTCACTCTTAAACTGTATAAATACCTTCAAATGAAATCAATTTTCCCCACACAGCCCCAGCACTCGCCCAAGAGATATTCCCCCCTTTTCTCTCTCTAACAATCCATTAAATCAGGTAATTTCAATTCAACAAACCCCATTGAGCTACTTGTTAATCTTGTTTTTTTACTTGGTGCTTCTTTGTTCTAAGTTAAGTGATCTGGTGCATATATAGTCTTTGCTTGAATTTTTCTCTTCTTTTTTGCCTGCATTTATTGTGTTGATTTTGATCTGGGTATTTTTACTTCTTCCAGAAGGTGTTAGGTTTAGTTTTAATGGGGAGTGACCGTTGGTGGTTTTGAAAGAGATGATGTAGATTTTAGCTTCACATGGTTGGATTACGATATGCGTTATTTACTTATTTATGATTTGAGCTAAAGGCTCTTGTTTTTGCCGGTGGAAATTACTGTTGATCATGGCTCCATTTTGTTGTATGAGAGATTTGATTCACGTGACATACCAAAAAGGTGGTAATTGTGTTTAATGTTTATGATTGAGCTTGAATTTATGTTTGTTCTTGACAATGACACATAATTGCAAGAAAATCGAAGAAAAGGGAGGAACTTTATTGGGGTTGTTTCTTTCAGATTCCGCTTCTTAATGGATGTGCTGTAATCGGGTTGCAATTTGTGTGACTGTTTTATGTTTTGTTCCTTGAAATTGATCGAAGGAGACTTGAAATATGTAATTAGTAAAGGGAGAACTTTGCTTCATCGTTAAGATCGTATGAAGGAAATTGTATCTGTGAATGTTGTTTTTCCTTCTTAGAAAGGAAAATTAATGGATCAAGACTCAATTCAATCAATCAAGAGTTGATCTTGGATTTAAGCTTCTATCTTATTTTAGCTCATTGTTTTGTTTCCTTACATGTAAGTTTGTGAGTAGGTTTAAGCAAATGGGTTCTGCAGCAGTTGAAGATATGATTGAGACCTCTTCTGGGTTCCATTTTTCTGGGTTCCATATGGATGGTTTGGATTCAAGACATTTTGAGAAGCCTACAATCTCACCAGCTACTGAAAATATGCATAATCAACCTTTTGTCATAGGTAAGTTCGACCATGATGAATGTTGTTCTATGATTAATCACGCTGTCTTTTAGAAGCACTAATGACCAAAAGTTGTTACTGATCTGAAAAAGTTTGGATAGGATTGCTGAAAAAAATTCAATGGATAGCCCCTCTTTTTTGTGCTTTTTTGTAGGAAGCATTATCTTAATATGATATGATAGTCTACCAAATGTTGACACTTTTCATTTCATTGTGCTTGATTGAGACACAAATAATAATAATAATAATAATAATATAATGTCCTTTTATTCAATTTGTTTGAGTTATAATTTAAAAACTATGTAAAGGTGCTGAACTAATACTTATGTAGTATTTGGTTAATGCATTGGTTTCTTCAATTACTTGTGCTTTTCTCTTTTTGGTTTTCATTTTATCTAACTCTGGCTATTATTTTATGGGTTAGGAGTTGCCGGGGGAGCAGCATCTGGCAAGACTACAGTCTGCGATATGATTATTCAGCAACTTCATGATCAGCGTGTAGTATTAGTTAATCAGGTATTTTCTCTAAGTTCCAAATGTAGGCTTTGTTAAGAGCTACATCGAGAAAACTCTTCCATGTGAATTTGTAATTCCCATGAATTTTCAAAGTTGAACAACTAAAGATCTCTAAAGTGTATGAATTTGAAATGCATTCCCCCATCCAACTGTTTCGATATTGATTTTCTTCTTAAATTCATTTAAAATTGGATTTTTGAATTGTTTGCTTTACTCAGTCAATCTGTCATGAACCATGTCTTTCTTTCACTCTTGGCTTCTTTCTGTCTTAAAATAGCTCTTCATTGAGCTGATTATGATTTGTTGGCCGGTCATTCATAGAAAGAAAAGGGAGAGAGTTTTTATCATTGGAAATCAATTGTGGAAGGAAACTTTTCAACATTTTAATTTGACCTACTTTTTAGCTCTTTTTTGTACAGTAAGTAACCATTGGTCAATCGGATACATATTTAACATGAACAATGTGCCAGGATTCCTTTTATCACAAACTCACTGAAGAGGAACTTGCAAGAGTTCATGAATACAACTTTGACCATCCTGGTGAGAATATCTCTGTAACAGCAATCCAAAGTATCTAGAAAACAATGACCTGCTGATTTTTTGACAAAAAGTTCTACCATATCTCTGTCTCTATTTACCTGTTTACAAAGTGTTCTCTACGCATTGGATCGGTAACAAGGGTACTATCTGAAATTAGTTTGTCTTATTCTAAATTTTAGCTACTTAATATCATGCATATGTGCTAAACTATGAAGTATGTGGTATGTTCTGAGAGCATTCAAGTATTAATCAGCAAACGGAAAAAGGGATTTCTTCATCAGTTTTGTGTGTGCTTGCTGTTTGATCCTATGCCTGTTTTGAATTTTATTGATGTAATATTGGCTCTTTCCTGCAGATGCATTTGACACGGAGAAATTATTAGAATCAATGGATAACTTGAGGCATGGCCGAGCAGTAGATATTCCAAAATATGATTTCAAGAGTTATAAGCATAATGTTTTTCCTGCAAGAAGGGTAATATTTCACAATGTTTAAAATGCATGTTCATATGACAATCCTGTACTAAAGACGAACAATCAAGCTTAGTATCTTTTCACAGCCTTTTTGAATATTTTTCACTGCAAAGGATCTTTAGCAATGAGATTTCCACTCATATTTGTTGTTTCGGACATAAAATTTTCTGCAGGTTAATCCTTCAGATGTTATAATTTTGGAAGGGATACTTATTTTCCATGACCCTCGAGTCCAACAGTTGATGAACATGAAAATATTTGTTGATACAGGTTATTTAATTGAACTTTTACCTCTATCCTTTGGCTTATCACATTTGTTTGCTGCATGTCTGGCATGAAACTTTATTCTTGCATATATTCTATGTTTATTTGGCTGTAGGCAATAAAATGATGCTATAATATCATTGTTTGTAGTATGAGAATGAGTTATCTCACCCTACAATATCACTGTTCTTTTGAAAGATCCATGACTCCCTCCCTGTAGCTAGGAGCGGATTAGGTTGAATGTGCATAATTTTATCAGTGTGTATTACTTGAAATACCAGACTGTTTTGTTTGTTGTGCTATTTGATGTGGATGCAGTTAAACTTACAGCTAATAAAACAACAATCGATAACTTATATAGTATGTTTGCTGAAAACTTTAGGTGGAATAACTTGCATGTATTAGGGGACATATCATTCGCATTTCTTTGTTGATGTTGCTGAGCTGGGCCAATACTTCACATTGGAAAAATTTCAGTGCAGATGCTGATGTGCGTCTGGCAAGAAGAATAAGACGTGATACAGTTGAGAAGGGCAGAGATATTGGTGCTGTCCTTGATCAGGTCTAAAATGTTCTTTCTCTATATGCATTAAAGAACTTGGGCATTTAAAGAAAAAACTTGCCTTAAGGTTTTGGATTGGTGTTGTGTCAACCGGGGCTCTACTAAATAAGCTTGTCAAACTGTTTCCAGCTTTAAATTGTTGCAGTTCTAAAGCTTGGATTTAATTTACACAATGCAAGTATTCTGTGATGCAACAATATAAGATCTTTTCTATCACATTTACTAATATTTCATATTCGTATTCATCATTTGGAGGTGCTTCTTTTCAGCTGATATTTACATGCAATTAATTTTTAATGCAGTATTCAAAATTTGTGAAGCCTGCTTTCGATGACTTTATACTTCCAACAAAGAAGTATGCAGATATCATCATTCCCCGAGGAGGAGATAATCATGTAGCAATTGATTTGATTGTGCAACATATTAGGACGAAGCTTGGCCAGCATGATCTCTGTAAAATCTATCCGAACCTATATGCCATTCAATCAACTTTTCAGGTGTGACATCCCTTTTTTTCTTGAATTAACTAGGGGTGTAGTATTTTTCTGCATGCATTGAGATCCAAATAACTGTTTGGAAATATTAATGTCCATATGTTAAAAGAAAATGATTATTCTTTTAATATTATTTATGCAGATACGGGGCATGCATACCCTCATTCGTGACTCTCAAACAACGAAACATGACTTTGTCTTTTATGCTGATCGGTTGATTCGTCTGGTGAGTGATGCGATTAATTTGTCTTCTGGTTTTTTCAAATCATTAGGTTTCTCACTCCTCTAAGGCTTTTTTTTCCAGGTTGTTGAACATGGGCTGGGACATCTGCCATTTACAGAAAAGCAGGTGATCACTCCTACAGGTAGGCTGATGTTACTTCGTATAGCACTGGGTCTCCTACAAAGTACTTTTCCGTTTATAAAAACTTTGACTACCATTTTTTCTCTACACTATGTTTAAGTGTTGTAAATCACATCTGCTTGTATGAATGTATGTATTTGTTCTCTAACACCATCTGGTTGCAATGTTCTCTGAAATCGAGTTTTGCACTATGTTTATAATGTTGATGATAGCAAGTTGGTTTATGTAATGCTCTCAGCTTTCATGGTTTTTTTTCTTCTTGATTTCATTCGCATATACATGGTCATTGATTGTTATATTGGTGTTATTTTGCATGCAGGATCTGTATATACAGGTGTGGATTTCTGTAAGAGGTTATGTGGAGTCTCCATTATTAGGAGGTACATCTCAGCTCTAAAATCAACAAAAAATAATTATGGTGATGTTATAAGGGTAAAAATAATTATTTATGGCGTAGACGTGAACTTAACGTGGATGTGGTAAGTTGGAAGAATTCAGATAGCTCTTGTGGAAGGTTGTTGAGTCGATCGATGTTGTTAACATATTGATATTGATGTATTGTTATTCTAAACCATTAGCCACTGACCATTTAACATTAATGATAGTGGTGAGAGTATGGAGAATGCTTTGCGAGCATGTTGCAAAGGTATCAAGATCGGCAAGATTCTTATTCATAGGGTCGGGGACAACGGTCAACAGGTTTGTAAACTCTTCTACCTGCAACAAGTGAGATTTTTTTCTTCTTTCTTTTGCCTAATTTCTCACTCTTTCTTCCATGCTTTTATGATTGAGTAGCTTATCTATGAAAAGTTGCCGCAAGACATCTCCGAAAGGCACGTGCTGCTACTGGATCCTATTCTAGGCACAGGTTCGTTTCTGTTATGGTCTATAATTGTCTTCTGCTACGTGCATATGATTTTTAACTTAACCATTTTACATAGTGTTTTGGTTTTTTAGTATCATTTGGTTCACATGCTTATCAATTTTGTGTCAAGCTGTAGTTGGTATTTTTATGCAATTGAGAAAATTGTTTCATTGCCTTGAGTCATAACATATTGCAAACTACTCTACAGGCAATTCAGCTGTTCAAGCTATTTCATTGCTGATAAAGAAGGGTGTACCAGAGTCCAACATCATTTTTCTCAATCTCATATCTGTAAGTTATACATATGTTGCTTTCAAGCCTTTACAATATTAGTTTCTCATTGCTGCCATCTCTCGAACGATTCCTACCTACCTATGATCACGTCACTCGATTCCGCAGGCACCTCAGGGAGTACATATGGTCTGCAAAAGCTTCCCAAGATTAAAGATCGTGACATCTGAGATTGATATTGGTTTAAACGAAGATTTCTGCGTTGTCCCCGGTATGGGCGAGTTTGGAGACCGATATTTTGGAACAGAGGATGACGATGACCAGAAAGTGGCTACTGCCTGAGCTGGTTTAGTCATGTTGAGCTTCAAATCACTGGTTTTGAAACAATTTTGACTTCATTAGACCCGAGTCCCCAGTGTTGAATTCATTTTTTATCTATCCTAAGTCTTTTGAGTCAGACCAGGGGAGCCATAACATGCCAGGAATGTCAATAACCTGGCCTAGTCAATCCCCTACACAGGAAATATCATCCTCATCCTATGTTACTCATATTCGAGTGTCGGTATCGGACGAATGTATCCAACACGAGTATGGCTAGATTTTCATAAGTTTTTCTATATATTTTTGGAGGATCTTTGCATAAAATAGACAAAACCACAAGAAATGGATCATGTTGATTCAGTTGTCATCTTTTTGTTTTGCAAGTATGTGAAACCAAAACACCAGTAGGTGGACTAGACATGAGCAACTCACATCTGGCATGCAGCCAATAAGAAAAATGGATCAAACCCAGATGAGCCCTCACTTTGAACGTCCCTCTCACAAAGTAACTAACCCTGTTGCTCAAAACCTGTTTTTGCAATTCAACACCAAGATTCTGCGGCAAATACACCAAGCTCGATATAAAATGGATTGCTTCAACCCGAGCTTCCCCTCTCCTTTGCGAGAACGGTTGAACAGCTTGAGTCGAAATGAGCCGATCATGGAAGTAAAGCTCTATCACCAGATACTCGAATCTCACGTCGATTCTGTTGTTGGGGTTCGAAAAGTTGGCCAGGAAAATGAAGTCGCCGTTGAAATACTCCGGGGAGTCGAAGTATATTCCGTTGAGTCTTGCGTTTGGAGTGTCGAACGATGGGATTTTTGGTTTCATGGAGAGGAAGATGATTAGCGTCGCCACCCCGAATAAGATGAGAACAATGCTGAATATCAAGCATATGACGGCGCAGCACCATATCAGTGGATTGGTTCGTCGCGGATGAGGTGGTCGGAGGATTGATTTTCTGACTTCCCTCGAGTTAATGTCGGTGTCGGGGTTTGTTTTGCCCGAGGATGGAGTTTGTTGTTGGGTTGTGACTGGCTTTGATATTACGATTTGGGATAGAGAGACTGGTGTCGCCGGCTTTGTTGACAGTGGAGGTGGAGATAGCGGCGGTGGCGGTGGAGGAGGTGAAGGTGGAGGGGGAAACATGGTTTCGACAAATGGTAATGGATAAAAAAAACTCCGCGAATGAATTCAAAAAGAGAGCATGTAGGAGTTTTTTAAAGTCTGAACGTTTGATGTTTCCTTAAATAAATAAATAAAGAATCGGAGTGGACAACGGTAAAGACAAAACAATATGATTACATAAAAAATATTACTTATTAGTACCTTAAATTTTAGGAAAATAATCTAATCAAAATATAATATTAGAATATAGAATATATTTAGTAAATTAGAGCATTTGTTATAATGGAGTGAAACTCGGTATTTATTTTAGGGTAATTATTCTATACACAAGCACTTGTGGAATTTTTTTTACACAAGCGCCTTAATTTTAGGGGTTAGAGACTCCGTTTATGGTTTAAAGTTTAGGGGTATTAGTGTAGTAGTTTTGAATTTAGGAATTGTTGGTAGAATTTAGGGTTTGTGGTTAAAATTTAGAGTTTATAGGTTAAAACCTAAATCCCTACCCATATTACCCTAAAACTAAACCATAACCCTAAACCCTAAATTCTAACCCTAAATCCTAAATTCTAAACATGAACCCTAAATCCTAAATTCTAAACATGAACCCTAAATTCTAAATGTCTACACCAAAACCCCTAAACTCTAAACTATAAACCCTAACCCTAAACTATATAATTGAGGCGCTTGTGGAAACAAAAAAATTCCACCGCCAGTGTATAGGATAATAATCCTTTATTTTAAGGGTAATTGTTCTATACACAAGCGCTTGTGGAAACTTTTTTACACAAGCGTCTTAGTTTTAGGGGTTAGGGACTCTGTTTAGGGTTTAAAATTTAGGGGTATAAGTGTAGTAGTTTTGAATTTAGGGATTATTGATAGAATTTTGGGTTTAGGGTTAAAATTTAGGGTTTATAGGTTAAAACCTAAATCCCTACCTATATTACCCTAAAACTAAACCCTAACTCTAAACCCTAAATTCTAACCCTAAATCCTAAATTCTAAACATGAACCCTAAATTCTAAACCTTTACACTAAAACCCCTAAACTTTAAACCCTAAACCCTAACCCTAAACCCTATAATTGAGGCGCTTGTGGAAACAAAAAATTTCCACCGCCAGTGTATAGGATATTAATCCTTATTTTAATATATGTAGGGAACTCACTAAGAGTACATTATGAGTTCTCCTTTCACTATAGCAAACGACTTAATTTGTTAAATAAATTCCAACACGTCCTACATTTTTAATATTATATTTTGATAAAATTATTTCTCTAAAAACGTCATATAAAATACGATTACATTGATAGTGATTTAATTCAATGAATATAATTATTGAACTTATTATGTGGTTTCAGCAAGAATAGAATGTTGTTATCTTTAGGTGATTAGGATTGAATATTATTCTCCTATTTGAATCAGAATTATTTTTTGATTAAATAAAGAAACAATTATATTTCCAAAGAAAGCGATAAGATTTGAATATATACAAGATAAAATAACATAAGCAACATTGGCCATTGGGCCAATTAATGGATGTCGAATTAATAAAGCTAAGATATAAAACACAAAATTGTTTGAAAGGAAAACTTGATTAAGGAAAGTAAAGAGAGAAAGCTTTTGAAAGAGTGAGTGGATTGTAGGGACCAATGTATTGTATTGAGATTGGGAAAAGCAGTAGATTAGGTTGAAAGAAATAAAAACATTTGAATTGGCTTTTGCTTTTGAATTGGACTGCTATATGCATTAAAAGTGTTGTGCTTAGTGGTTAAGCTTGCTCCTGTTACTATGGGGCCATGCAAGCCTGCTAGGATTCCACTTTTGCCACACTTTCTGCCTTCTAGATCATACCTTGTATCTCTACTCTCCACATTCAATTACATTCTCACATGATATATTAAGGAATGAATTATTATAGAAGATATAACAAGGTTTTGATAATCAAACGAGTTTTGTTCTGTGAATAGACTATAACAAATAATACTATTATAGTGCAGGAAATTATTCATTCTGAGAAATATGAAAAGAATGTATAGATAACTATTTAGATCAATCTAAAGAAAGCTTATGATAGACTGTAGTGGTCATTTACCAGTGATACACTACAAGATGTGAGTATTCTCGACGGGTTGAGGCATTTAATTATGGAATGCATTTCATCAGTCTCGACAAGATTGTTTGAAATGGATCTTTATCGGCATCATTCAAACCCAAAAGGAAAATTCGACAAAGAGAGGCAATATCAACTTATTTATTTCTCCTCTGTATGGAGCGTCTTGTGCAAACTATTCAGTGCGTTGTTAATAGGGGCGAGTAAAAATCGTTTCGTGTTGCAAATAGAAGTCTGGGGTGTCACTTTTTTTTCTTTGTGGATGATATGTTTTTATTTGTCGGGGTATCGATTGATCAATTGGAGAATATCGCTAGAGTATTGAATGGTTTTTGTAGTACATTAGAAGAAAGGTTAGTATTGCCAAGACAACTATATTCTTCTCTAAAAATGTAGACTAGGGAGTTTATTTCAGCATCCCGTTGTTGCATCAGCATTACTGACTTGAGAGTTTATTTGAGCATCTCGATGTTGTATCAGCGTGTAGTTAAAGAGATTTATTTGTATTTAATATAAAAATTTCGGAACAAATTATCAAGATGGCAGGCTAAAATGCTATCATTTAGAGAAAATAATATAATTGTTTTATGTTATACAATCATTTTTCTGGTCGAAAGGAGTATGTGACGAATTGGAGCGATTAATCTGATATTTCATTTAAGGTCATGACAATACGAAACGTAAGGTGAATCTTGCCTTTAGGAGAAAATGTGTGAACCTATTCGAGTGGAGGCCTTCTTGAACATCCCCATCATGAGAACAAAGCATTCCTTGTGAAAATTTCTTTTAATTTGGTAGCCAAAAGAGACCAGTTAGGAGTCCAGGTTCTTAAAGACAAGTATAAATGTGAAAACAATATTCCCGAAACTCTTTTAGAATTATCGATGTAGGATTCATTGATTTACTTTGATTTGTCTACCTTTTAAAAGTTTAAGTTAATAATTTTAAGAGTAAGTAATTAAAAACTCTTAATACTTACTTTTCTCTTTTAAATTGTGGATTTAATATTTATTAGGAGCAAGTTTCTCTTCTCATCCCCTTCCCTAATATAAATTGTTCAAAAAAAATGTTTATAATGTCATCTAGTTAGTTATTGTGCAACTTATTGATTTCCATTAACTAACCCTAGATCATTATTTTTGTCACTCAACTGAATGTTTAAATTGTTAAAAGGCAGACGTTTTGACTAATATTAATTGATATTAGTGTAGTGACGCAACAATAAATTACATAAAGTCAATCAAATACACAGAACCTTGACATCAAGAAAGTAGCAGTGTTTGCAAGAAAACAATCTTCATAGCTGCCAAAACCATTCAATACTTTCAGTTATACCCTTTAAACATTCGACGTCCCCAATATGTTCCTATAATCTCCGGACGTACCAAATTATTTTCAGTTATACCCTTTAAACATTCGACGTCCCCAAGCCGAACCCGTCACGAGAATATATCAGATAACCAAAAACTATATTCGCTATAGAGAAAAGAGTGCATTAATACAAAAATAGAGAGACATCACGCCAAAGGATAAGAGTCAAGTAGGAAGCAACCATTCAAACATATTAGTATTAAATTACGTTTGCGGTTACGATTGTAACGTTGCGGTTGCAAATATTACGGCGTGATTTTTTTTTAAAATATAACTATGACTTTAGATGCTGTTGTGGTTTACGATGTCACAAAAACTTCTAAAATCATTACAATTCGGCCGTTACGTTGTCAAAGCGATAAAACATAGTTTCCCCATACAAGCCTTAATGAAACTAATCCAGAACCTTACACACAGACAATCGACTTAGCCCAAAAAGCATCACTTTAGCATGCCCAATTTGAAGCAATTATGAACCCAAAACACGACCAATTTCAGAACCTAGAAACCAATCCAAAAATTATGGGAAAACAGTACCAAAAGTGAGACATTAACAACAAACATGTTATTTTTTTTTGTTAAGTGTGTAAAACTGGTAACTTTTCAATTACAATCAAGTCAAAATTTTCTTTTCGGTTGCAATAATCTTATTTATTTTTTTGAATAGTCTTAAAGTGATTACAAGGTAGTATCTATTTATACATATTATTAACCATTTGACAATGCACACACAGACAAAGCGATTTGAACCCAGATCTCTTAAGATGAATATCATTTTCGTTTCCACTATGATCACTAGTTGGGTTCCAATAATCTTGTTTGTTTGGCTTTGAACTTAAGGTTGTATGTTTATTTTTAGAGTCAGTTTTTTTAAGGATAAGCAAAAACGTGAGTGGAATGTGATGTACAATTAAAAAAAGCACATTCTTGGTCCTTAATTTGCTTATATTACGTTTATTTTTTATGTGCAATTAAAAAATTACTCAACTCAAATTTGACTCGAATTTTTAACAAGTTGAGTCGAGCTCAGTACTACTTGAGCTCGATTCAACTCGTTTACTTATAAGACACAAATATCTTATGTGTATAAAGACATTTGTGTCTTTTAATTCTATGTTCATGATTAAACATGCTACTTAAAGCTCAAAATAATCTATTCTTTGAATGCTCCTACTCAAGGATCATTTAGAAATCCATTCTTAGAATGTGTGATTTGAATAGAAATGTATTGAAATGAGAGGAAACATTTGTTTGGGTTGTTATCAATTTGAAGGATAAGTCCCTAATTAACTTCATCTTTAAGATTGCTTTGAATGTACATATTTATTGCATTTGAGAGGAAAGAAACCGTAGGCAGTTTAGAGGACAGTTAAGAAATATAGAGAAAATATTGGACTAGAAATTGTTAGAAACAAATGTATAAGTAGAATTGATTGTGTTAATATGCAACTATGTTATATTTGAGGAGAAATTACATGTTCAATTTGGGGAGAAATTACATCATGGGTCCTTCTGACCACGTCATTTATGAGACAAATTAATAAAATACATCTATTTCATTAATTTTTTCATGTCATTCTTTTACCAACTGAATCTTCACTTGGTAAAAAATATTTTTAAATTTGATTTACAGTAAATATGAGTGAAGATTCACTTGGTAAAAAGATGAGATGAAAAAAATTAATGAAGTGAATATATTTTATTAGTTGGTCTCATAAATGACGCGATAGAAAAGACCCATGATATAATTTCTTCAATTCGAGGATCTCTTGTTAGAACATCTTATTTCTTTAAAATACTCTAATTTATTGTAATGTTTTATGCTTTTCTTTGGATAATTTACAAACAGTTTATTCAAAAAAGAATAATAAGATGTTTTTAGAAACGCATTATAATTTTTCCTTTCCTTTCCTCACTTCTATTTTCACCAGATAATTTAAAATAAAAGGCTTGTGAAAAGGAAGATTCTTGGCTCTGTCTCCAACACGGTCCATTTACATGCCTAAAATGCTGATACTTTCACCTGCGGACTCAAACCATTAATTGTGTTTACATCAAAATTGCAGGAGCTTTTATTACTGAAGTTGGTAGATAAATCTCCTTTGGCAAGCCAAGCCATTGTTATTATTATTATTATTATGTATCGTTTCACTTAAATCTTAATTTACAAGGCAAGATGGGCCTAAAACGGATATTTCATTCGGCTTCACTTTATTGTATTTGTACCCCTAAATCTAATCATAACCATTTCATTGTCAAATGAGCTTGCCTGGTTTTTGTATATAACACATGTCACGAAAACCCATCATTTGCTAAGTAATTATATTAACAGAATTTTTTTTTGCCTTTTCGGTATCTATATTTATGTCTACGTTAAAAAAATTATGTTCAAAGTTTAAGATTAGAGTTTAAGGTTAGAGTTTAGGATTAAGGTTTAAAGTTAAAGTTCAGGGTTTATTTTTTGAGGTTTAGTGTTTAAGATTTATAATTTAGAAATTAGGATTAAGGCTTAAGATATAATTTTTTTAGTGTTAGAACATGAATAAAAGCACAAAAAAAAGAAGAGAATTTTTGCTCCATTGATATTTGCTCTTAAAAGATTCAACAAAGGAAAACAAATAAGCTTAAAAGTTTATTAGTTTTGTACAAAAGTAGGGACATGGTTAGATTCAAACATTGAGACAGACAATAATTTATTAAGTTTTTAAATTTAAAATCTGAGAAGGACATAAGTCTTAGTTAACAAATATTTAAACTAAAAACACTATTATATCAGAAAATTTGAGAATTACAGCAATCCTATATGGTCAATATATGACTTGGTCCCTAACTTAAACCCCATGCAAGGATGACAACATGTGATGGTAATGTCTCCCTTAGGGTCCAAAGAATCAATATCCATCTGTAATAAACAAGAACAAAAATGTGGCCCAGGAAAGCTATGCTAAAAAATGACACCCAAAACTATAATTCTTGCATGAAATTAATACGAAGGCCATGGCATGACAACAAAAACTTTGTAATTAGGGATGAACCAGAAATGGCTAACATAAAATTCTACGTCCATCCTTGTTTGTAATTAAATGATTTAATTTAAAATTTAATGTCAATTTTTTTTTATCATCAAGTATAATTTTATGAATGAGAAAAATTATATAGATATTATTGTCGAGAAGCTTCATTTAAAATCTCTCTAACCCTAAGTAGATGAAAAGAGTACTCATCGATAATATCGAGAAATCTAATCGAACCAAGCTCAGTATAACTAAGTCAAAGCAAAAAACAACAACCGAGCACCCCACACTAAACCAAACCAATCACTCCCAGTTTCTAACTCCACAACCATACATACACCAATGAAGCATCAAACAAGCCAAGCCACAACGCCAATCATCCAATATATCAATTAAATTCAAAGTAATATTTTTCATCATTGCACTTAAACCTGTCAAACTTGACCCGAGATCTAAACTGAGACTTGAAATTGACCCGAACACGATGATCCGAATTTGATCTAAAAACAAAAATAAACCAAATCGAACTGAAATCGAACCGAATTTTAGTTGAACCGAAAATGGACCCGAATTGATTTTTAACCGAACTGAATGGACCCGAATAGATTTTTAACCGAACCGAATGGGCCCGAACCGATTTTCAACTGAACCGAATGGACCCGAATCGATTTTCAACCGAACTGAATGAAACCGAACCGAAAGCAACCAGAAATAAAGAAAATATATTAAAATAAATAAATAAATAAAGATGAGATGTGAATTGTCGCACAACTCACCAAAAAATCAAATATACATGCTATATAAAGTCATATATAGGGTGGAAAAACCTAACTAGGCCTGAAAATCCGACTAAAACCGATCGAGCTCATATTAACCTGATATTGTCCCAACCCAAAATCAACCGAACCGAAAAATCAACCGAACTGACGTCTTGACCCAATACCTGAACCGAAATTACCATAGACCCGAACTAAAACCGAACCAAACTCGAATCAAACTTAAACCAAATGTAATCAGACTCAAAATGATTCGAACCAAAATCAAACCGAATGACATGTTTGTCACATCTTATTACACTATACAATTATATGACAACGTCTTAAAATTAAGTTAATCATGTGACAATAAAAGAAAATTACTCGTATAGGTGAAAAGAATTGCGTGCTGAATCTAAAGAATTGCATGATCATGACATGAAATCAGCAGGAACGTGTCGAAACAAATACGTCATTAAGCTAAAATTAAAGCAGCCAAGTGTCACGTTTTGACTATGTAATTAAATTACACCCACCCTTCCTAACTTTGAAGGAGAAGTTGAAGAAATTACGAAACCCCATAATTCAATTGTCTTTTTCTCAATGTTTTTATCTTAAAACGTAAGGTCAACTTCACTTATCGTTGTCTTACTGTTAGATGATAATGATATAAGGCCCAAGAGTATGGGATTTATGAAAGTTTATTGGATGTATTTGCTCCTCACGTCATTCGTGGTTTTAACTGATAAGGTCTATTTATTTTATTTTTAAGGTAAATTTTTGTATTTTTCTCACATATCAACAAAAAGTAAGTGATTATTTAAAAATTAAAATAAAATTAATAGATCTTATTAACTGAAACTACAAATTACATGATGAGTCCGGCCCATTTAATACTCTCGGGATTTAGTTTTTTTTTAGAAAAAAGAAAGAAAGAAATGAGAGGATATTTAGGGAACTGTCCTAATATTAACATATGGAAGAGACCAATTATAAACATAAGACAAAAGCGGTTCAATTAATGCACTAAACCATGCCTGGCAATATTATATGCACTACAAGTGTATCGCCCAATCTTCATCTTTGAAATTTTGGGGTTTCCTTTTTCTTTTAATTTTAGTAGTTTGGATTTTTACCTAATAAGTGCCCCACTATGTCCGCAAGTCAGATTAATGCTTTGAATTTGTTAGTTTTGATCTTTATTTATTTATTTATCCACAGAAAAATCATGTAATGATTTCTATATTTATAATTGTATCACACATTTTTAAATTATAATCTTATTTTAAATTAATTTTTTAATATTTTAATTTCACCCTCAAACTACAATTATCATTATAAATTGGTCCTCACATTTTTAATGTTTCAATTTCATCCTCAAACTATGACCTCATTTTAAATTGACCTTAAACTTTTTAGTATTTTAATTTCATCCACAAATTACCGGTATATTCTAATCGCATCCATTGTTAATAAAATGGTTAAAAATGTTAATTATAGTTTAAACATTGATGTGTATTATGTAATAATATGATGTGGTGCAGACGAAAATTAATGTTGCACTTGCATATACTGATAATTTGTTGTTGAAATTGAAATATCCAAAAGTTTGGGGAGCAATTTAGAATGAGGATCACTTAAGGTTATAGTTTGAGAACGTAGGTGCAATTAACTTATAATCCAATCCTTTTATAACTATTGGTATCGATTTATTGATTAACTAAACCATATCGAGCATTATATAAATTTATTACGATAACGATCCTCTTAATTCAATTTACTTCGTTCATAATTCAAGATTCAAAATCTAACCTTGCTTAAAGATGATAATGCAGAGATTGGACTTGAAGATGATAATGCAGAGAAATTAGATGAGATTGAGAAGTGAAAGTTCCAAATAGGAAGGCTAGTGTACACTCCATTAATGTTTGGCATCATGATCAAGCATGAAACACAAGGCATACGTATATAGAACGATAGATACCATTCATTAACAGGACACTCAATGTGTATGGGTGTGATCATTTCACATTTATTTTTCAAGATTTCTTGCAAGATAGGGTATTCAGACACTATAATTGCTGAGAAATAAAAATAAATAATTTTAATCCACAATTTATTAAATTATTTCATATCACTGAAATATTTTTATCAAAGCATGTATGATTTATTTATGAGAAACCCCTCAAGAATCCGATTTGATGATCATTGTATAGTCATCACCCCATTTAGAACGAACAAGCATTTAAAGAGCGTAGTGAATCGCTCGCAGTTTAGCCTCATTAAAATTAATTATTTCCAAACGTTCCGAAAAAATTGCTAATATCGTGCCATGTCATCTTTCAATACCCTTCCACAACCCACCGGACTCGGTTTACTCTTCGCCGAACCATCCACATTAAATTTCAATGCTCTTACTGAAGGGGACACCATACCGCCACTACCCTATGTATATTCATGTTTGGTCTAGGTTCACACAAATAGAGATTATTCCACAATTGCGCCTCCAAAATTGTCACTAGCCAAGTCCGACACCTTTACCAAATATCACTGAAATATATATTTTTTATTAATTACAATTTTAAATTTTAATATTTGTAATCTTTATTAAAAAATAATTTATTTTTATTAAAATAACCAATTGATTTAGTAAAATATTACATTAAATACTTTAAATAAACATTGGTCTATATTTTTGACATTGTGAATAGAGCCGGTTAGATTAGAAAGTCAATCCCTCTGGTAGTGATGAAAAAAATCAAAATTAGAAGAAGAAAAACTACACGAAGACCTTATGTTACAATCACCTACCCCTAAACTGAAAAATTCCTACAAAAGCAAAAACCACAACCCAACTCCCTCTCATAGTCCGCATAAAATAGAAAAAGCAAACCAAAAAGAAAAAGAAACAAAAAAGGCTTTTTTTCAGCTAAGGTTTTATTTTGGTGACTGGAGCATCATTTTAAAAATTCGAACGGAGAAGAAACACTACAGAACATCAGAAACAACAATAAAAAATAAGATAACCGAACGATGAAAGATCAACGATCGAAGTCTCCAAAAGGGTTTTTTTTGTAGATCTAGATTTGGATTAGATATATAAAAAAAGAGTTTAGATTCATGTTTAAGAAAGAAAAAATAACTTGCGTATTTTTTTTCTTTGTAAAATTTTGGTAATGGTTAACGGCGCCAGACAATAGCTGGTCTTTAATGATCGTTTAAAAATATGTTGTCCAATCACTATTTAACATGTGGCACTAATTTTTTTTAAAAAAATTCTGAAAATACTTTAAATTTTTCATTTTTTTTAAAGATTCTCAAAATTTTTAAAATAGTTCACAAATCTCTAAAATTTTAAAACCCCAAATAGCCATCACTGCCGTCACTGAGTCCATCCCTTTAGCCGTCAGGCCAAGCCAACCATTTTTTAATCTGTCGTCGTCAAAAATTGATGAACGGTGTGACAACCGATCGACAATTTCACATTTGTCGTTCAATGTTCGGTTGACACACTGTTCGTCGGTTTTCGACGGTGATAGGTTAGAAGAAATTACCGACTTGGTCCGACGACTAAAGGGGTGGGCTCGATGGCGGCAACGATGGCTATTTGGGGTTTTGGATTATTATAAATTTGGGAACTATTTTTTTTTTAGAATTTTGTGATTTTAAAAAATAAATTATCAAAAATAAAAAAATAATTAAAATAAATTAGAAATTAAAACTTGCCACATGTCAAATTTGAATTAGTTAATGGTTTTTTTAAAGTTAATTTTATTGCTAAAAGACACTATCTGGGACCTCATTAAAAAACTTACTTAAACTTAGATTGGAGGAAAAAGAGTGCACCGAGATAGTGTTGTTTACAAGAACAATAACACTTTATCACAACAGTACCCTGACCTTTCCATTACAAAACCTTATACATCTCGACAAGATTCCGCCCACGCCACTAACAAAAGAACCCATGCAAGTCCGAGATACTACCTTGAAGGCTTCACTAAAACGCTGGACGACAAATCATTGACAAAAAAACTCTGATGCGTTCAGATCCAGGCACAATCAAACCACCTCCATTATCAGTGCTCCTCAAGCACCAGCAAGCAACGAGGACGAACCTACTGGTTCAAGACCCAGGCTTTGACCAAACAAAGGGCAGAACTCTGGAGATACCAGACTTGGCCAATCTGTCAGCAGATGAATTCCAATCACGGGGAATCGCCTGAATGATCCAACCAAACTCAGAACAAAATCTAAAACAAACGGACACTAAAGATCTAAAAATCTCAGGGGCTAATCCACCCTACAATCATGAAACAATCAGTTTCAATAATTAGAACGGCAGTATTAAACCATGGTGAAGACCGGAACAGAGAGCACGCTTCTATAACAGTAAGTAGTTCAACAGTTGTAGCATCGTTAATTAGTTAATGAATTTTTAATGATAATTAACTACCAGACACCTAAAATTAACAAAACGAGACGTTAAACACTTATTTTTATAAAAAAAATAGTTTATTCACTTAAAATTAAAAGGATAAACCATATGGACACTCATTCGTATATTAAACCTAAATCAGAAGAAAAGAAACAAAAAAGAGAACTTAACTATATATAGTCCTCTAAAACGATATTGTTTTGGATATCAATAAATCAAACCAAAACAATGTCATTTTTGAGTCATTAAATTAGCTGGTCCATGTCATCAAGTTGTTTCGAATTTAAATGTTCAGTGCTTATATTGAAAAAAAAATAGAAGTTTAATGTTACAATTAAATAAAAATAGCAGTGATAAAATCAAATGGAACTCTATAATTTAATGGTATTTGATGTGATTTATTCGAATCATAAAACGAAAGAACACGCAAAAGCATGAATGGAAGTTAAATTGGGTGCACGCAAATCCATGAGTGGCCTTTAAATAATTATGAAATGAGTGTTAAAGAGGAAATGGAATGGAATGAGTTCAACCTTCAAAGTAATCAAAACCAATGTATTGTCATTTACACCAAGTATTGGATACCTTACCTTTCTTTTCTTTTCTTTTTTGATGAAACACATAGTACTTTCTTTTTAATGCAAACTTTGTTTGAACATATATTTTAATGCAAAATTGATCAAACAAAATTAAAGAGTGTGATCTTAAAAGACAATGTTATAGTAGGGAGGCACCATGGTGAATATTTATAATGTTATGATACTAATTGGTTCTAATTTAAACAACTTTTATAACTATGTACGATATACATATATATTTCTACATATCTTTTTAATATGTGATAAAGATATATCAAACAGAGTCGAGGGACTTGACTCAAACTTGAAAATTGTTCCACTAATTACAAAAAAATTTAAGTTATTTGAGTCACTTTTTTATAACTAAAACTTTGTTAAAAAAAATTTTAAATCGAGTTTATGAAATTACGATTCGAGTTAAATCGATTTAATTTTTTCGATGTCGACCTTTTTTTTCAAATCTAATTTTATTCACTTAGAAGAGCAGGGCGGTGACATTGTCCCCTAAAATGGGAGAAACCCTTTAATCCCTTAAAAATGTATTTGATTCACGGAATGTAGGATTACGGTCCTGTTTGGCAATTAGCGAATAGCTGATAGCGGATTACATTAGCTGATAGCTGATTGCATTAGCTGATTTGACTAGCGGATTGTATTAGCTGATTGTATAAAAGTGTTTGGTAAAATTAACTGATAGACGATAGCTGTTTGATTATTTAAACAAGCAAAATGACATATAATGACATGATTATATTCAATACTTGTTTGAATAATTTATCGGTTATGAATATTTTGTATCTAATAAATATTAATTAGATTTGTAAAAAATATTTTTAATATAAATTTTCTAAACATATTTAAAAGATTTATATATTAATTTATTATTTATATAATTATTAAATAAATTATATGCACATATAAATGTGTGATAATAAAAAAATAGAATTAACTTACAAATTTTACCATATAAATTAGTAGTAACAACAAATAAGTCCAATATTTAATATGTTATTATTTATATTAAAAAATGTTATTATTTAATTTAGGTTATTTGGAGATTTTTGGTAATTGTTAAGGGTAAAAGAGTCATTACAACTCTAATATCAAACCTCTAATCTCAAAAAGCTCATATTAGGAGCTTTTTCAAAATTAGCTTTTTCACTCCAATCCGCTATTTACCGAACATCAATATTAGCGGATTTGACTAGTCAAACCTCTAATTATACCTCAAACCTCTAATTTTTGCCCAAACCGATGTTTACCAAACAGACCCTACCTCTAGAAATAAGATTCTCAGAATGTAACATTACCTGACACATTATTGGAATGTTACATTACTTTGTTTAGTTTATTTGGTAAAAATGTAAGATTATTGTGCTTGGTAGGAATGTAAGATTATATAGAAGTAAAATTTACTAAATTGTCCATGTGTTATATTTTCTTTTTAACACATTAAACTTTAAATATTGAATTAAAAATATCCGCACATAAAGTTATAAAACTATTTTTGTTACACTATCTAAAACTTATAAAAACTATATATTTATCATATTTTTAATATAATTATTGTATTAAATATTTTAAAAAACATATATTTTATATTTCCATACACTCGTTACTCTTTATTTAAATATTTTTGTGAATTTTTAAATACTAAGCAAGGGAAAACATCGGAGAAGGTTCGATATCGATTCCGAAAATTGTGGAGGCTTGAGTGGCTTTGCTTGGTTTGCTTAAGGAAGGGTGGTGAGTGAAACTTTCAAACTTATTTAAATTGGTTCAAGTGTGTAGTTGAGGTTTTGGAATGTGCTTGGTAGGCTATTCCGAGGTAGAAGTTAAGTTGGTAGCTTAACTTCTTGTATGTTTATACGTTTTAAATGTTTATGCCTATTATGATCTTATGGAGCATGAATTGTTTGTGTATGAGTATACATTGATATGTGTGGTGATGGATACATGATATGCATGATGGTTGACATGATGTGGTTTTAATAGTATGATTGGCACTAGTTAACTTACCGGGTATAAATGATCGATCATTAGAATTAGTGTGCACACGGTTGATTCAAATTCGCGCGTGGCCTTGGTGGCGTAAAGCCATCAAGGAGGAGTACGGTGATGTAATATTCCACCGGAAATGTTTATATTATACGTGATGATGAGTGGAATCTCATCCGTAGGGCATGTGATGATGAGTGTAATCCCATCCATGCGAGGTCCGGTGATGAGTGTAATCCCACCGAGGTAATATTGTTGTTGAGTGTAATCCGCATATCCGAGTAAACTAATAGTGGCCAATGTACTTGTTCTTGTGGTTATGTTGTTTAGATAATTGCTTTATCTTGATGAACTTAACATGAAGTGAAATGCCATATTATTGTCTTATTGTGTTGCAAGCTAGGTTGCTATATTGATGCTTAGGTATGCATGAGTGTGATGTTAAGGATTATATGCTTGAACCCTGCATTGTCGTTGTTTTTGGTTTTAGAGCATCCTCACTAAGCTTCTAGCTTACGCTCTCGTTTTCGACAATGCAGATCATTAGCGTGGAGTTAGCAAGGAGCAAGGAAAGGGGCATTCCAAGCTTTTGTAGTTGCTCAAGTATGGTTTAGTAAATAAAGTAGTAGTTTAGCAATGGGGCTGCTATGTGATTGTATGAGCGTTGTATGACTCATAAATGTTGAATGTTGTCTATGCTATACTTTGGATTTGTAACCATGTTATGTCTTGGTCAAATGTTTGTGATGTAAGGTTATGCCTTTGGATGCTATATGTTGTTTTGGTGTGTAACACCCGGGTTCGGGTAAAAATAATATTATGAGTCTCGGTTTTATAATTAAAATAATAAAGTATTATTTTGGTCTTCATATTTTCGAACAAACCTTTTGTGTGGGACCAAATTGAATTGGAAATCAAATTCCATGGATTTTAAGATTAATGAGAAATGCCATATCATTAATGGCATTTTTGTAATTAAGTGGACTTCTTTTAAAACCCCTTTTAAATTAAAAGAGAGTTGTCTTCTTCCTTCACCCATCTTCATTTTTGAACGACAATAAGCTCTCTCCTTCCCCTTTTACTATCCCATCTTCTTTCTCCTCCATTTTGGCTCGGTTTTGAAAGATAATTACATTTTCGACTTGCTCTCATCTTCCTCTCTTTAAAAGTACAACTAGATTTCATTTTGGTTCAAGTTTTAAAATTTGGGGTTTTTGGAAGATTTGAATAAAAATGATATCTTTATTGTTTTTAACTTAAGATTTCGATTTAATATTGTTAGATATGGTGTTTATGAACCAAATGGTCCAACATATATAATTTTTAAAGTGTTTTATGTGAATTCCCGAATTTGGGTTTTGGTGGGGTTTTAGGAGGGTTTTGGGATGAGTTTTGGGTATGGTTTGTGTTGGAAATTGAGGGTTGATGTTAGGGTAATAGTTGGGGGCTGTTTTGGAAGCATTTGAGTGTGCTAAAAAGGTTGAAATCATGAGTTTTGGTTGGGGTTTGAGGGCTACCCGAGTTTGATGTTTTGGAGGTTGTTCTTGGCTTGAAAATAATGTGTTTTGTGCTTGATTAGTGTTTCGGGTTTGCTACATTAATTGGTGAATTGATTTGAGGTTGTTTTGATTGTGTTGAGGTGATTAGAAGCGAGATTTTGTGTTGGTGAAGCCTCGGGAACAAATCTGGAAACTTGAAGACCTTGGTTGCTTGGTAGTGGAGCTTGGAGGTGAAGGTGAGTGGTTAAAATGTTTTAAATGGTTTTGAGCAATTGGTTCAAGCATGTGGACTAGGTTGGGATTGGTAGACCCACCTAGAGTTGGGATTAGAGTGGTAGCCTAATCTCAAGCTTTAGTTAGAGACCTTGGTTGATCTTTAAGGTGTTGATTTATGCTTCATGTTTAATCATGTTTATGGTGGTTATGTATATGTTGTTATACATGTGTGTTGAGGCATGGCCTGTTGCATTGTTATATGCATGTTGATGATAAATATGATGGGGATATACATATGTATGAATTATGATGTGATATTTGTGTTAATGATATACATGTGGTGTTGACATGTGAAATGATATTATGAGGTGGTTACATGATCCGAGGATCATGGTGAGTACATGCTAGGCATGGAAATGTGGTTTGTGCATGACAGTAAGTCATGGTGAGTACGTGCTAAGCACGGAAGTTGTTATGAAATGATATTGTGAAAGATTAATGAAATGTGTAGTATTGACACTAGTATGCTTGAGTACAAATGATCGATCATTAGGATGTTTAGTGTGCACACGTGAGTCAAAATACGCGCGTGGTCTTGATGATGGTAGTCATCAAGATGGAGTACGGGTTCGCCCGGAAATCTTCTTATATATATTAGTCGGTGATGAGTGGAATCCCATCGACGGGCGTGAGGATGAGTGGAATCCCCTCCGCGTGAAACGAGGCGTGAGGATGAGTGGAATCCCCTCTGCGTGAACGATGATGAGTGTAATTCCACCGTCAGGTAATGGTTGTGTTGTTGGATGTGAGTTCCAACGGTTATCCGCGTATTCGAGTCATAGCTAGGTGCCAATACAGATTGTGGTTTATGTTACTCATATGTTGAATATATGTGTTTTCCATATGTGTGGTGATGGACTCGTTGAGCATGCCATGGCATTGATACTATGTTCATGCATCTTTTATATTTTGGCTCTTGTGGAACGGAGGTAAGATCATGCATTCCATCATGGTAGTTGCTCGTGCTTGGACCCTGCATTGTCGAAGGTTTGTTTTATGAGCTTATTCTCACTAAGCTTTTATGCTTACGCTCCTTTTTGTTCGACAATGCAGATCAGTAGCTTGTGGGTGGCAAGGGCAAGGAAGGGTCTCCAAGTGTTGCTTTTGGTTAGCTCAAGTATGATCTTTAAATAGTAGATTGTAATAGTCAAGCAATGGGTTATGTGTTGTTGATGTGAATCCTTCATTGTATGTTGATGTTGGTTTGGCTTTTGGATGCTTTGTTTGAATTGTAAACCTCGTTTATGTTGCATGTCTTGAATGCTTATATGTTTTGTTGGCTAAGGCATGTAACCTTAAAAGCTATGTATGCTCCCTTGTGGTGAATGTATGATCTTGTGTTTGGATGCCTATCTTATATCTTGTGTATCTTAAGCATGGTTGCTATAGGGTGTATGCCTCAAGAGTGTGTTTGTATGTTGTGTATGCTTCTTGGGGTCGTTTAGGGCGTTTGGGATCGGTTAAAGATGTGTAAAACTGGTATTGGGAAACTGCAGGCTGCAGGTGTTTCGAAACGAGTTATGCCGTTTCGGAACGGGTGTGGTTCCAGGGTCCCCCGTATCGGAACACGTTTCGGTACGGTTTGGCCACTGTGAACCCCTGTTTCGAAACAAGTTTCGAAACGCTTTGACCACTGTGAACCCATGTTTCGAAACAGGTTTCGAAACACTTTGGCCACTGTAAATGCCTGTTTCGAAACGGGTATCGAAACGCCTAGGCGAAACGTGACCCTGTTCCGAAACGGGTGTCTTGCTTTTTAAAATGAAGCCCGTGTTCCGAAATGGGTGTCGTCTGTTTCGAAACACAGGTCTAAAAATGGGCTGTTTGACATCTCTAATGGGTCCCAAGGGTTGGGCTTAGGCCCTGTTTGCTGTTAGGCTTCTCTTGAGCCTTGTTTTCGCTGTCGTTTCACACATAGGTTTAATAAAAGCATCTATATAAGATTATAATAAACGAAAAAGTTTTCTAGGGTCGCTAACCGAGGTGAGACCTTAACGAGTTTCGCGTCAGTTTTCACCGTGTAGCCTACTCGGACCGGTCACTCGACCAGACCGGGACGAGGGGGTTACATGATGAGCATGTAAACCTTGTGAGTGAAAACATGTGCCTTTTTAGCTTTTAAGCTTTTTAAGTATGCCTTGAAATGCAAGATCCTTTATTGTATGAATGCCATGTTGTAAATGCTTGTTGTTCACCTAAATTGTTCTATATGTTAGTTCTTGGTTGTTGAGTGTTGTATGAATGGTTGTTTGTGGCTAGGAGAGTTGAGAATTGCATTTAGAGTTGAGTCTCGTATCGTTTTGCTGCAAATTGGAGTCTTGTAGTGCAGCGCGTATCGGTACGCCTAAAGGCAGTATCGGTACGGTCCTACACCTTGGGACTCAGATTTGGCTTAGCTTACCGATACGCGGGGGTGTATCGATACGTCAAAACCTCACTGGAAATCTGAGTTTTAGACGAGATTTTGGCGTATCGGTACGGGCTCTAGGTGTATCGGTACAGTTTTGTATCGTTGACCGCGAGATGTTGACCGAGGAGGGTGTATCAATACGCCCAAGGGCTGTACCGATACGGTCTCCCTGCGTTGACTGGAGGCAGTTGACTTGGTCAAGGCGTATCGATACCCTTGTTTGGTGTATTGATACAGCCTGATGTGTAAGTTTAAAATGGGCTATTTAAAATGTTGTTTTGGATTGGTTGCTTTTATTTTGTGGTTTCTCCGCTGTCGTGATCACATAGGAAATAAATATGCCTTTAGACAAGATATAATTAAAAGAAAATTTCTAGGGTTGCTAACTGTAACCCCCTTAACCCGGCCTAGACGGTTGACCCGAATTAAGAAGTTTACACGGGGAAAACCAAAGTTAACCCGAAAGTCAACCTTGATTAATGACCCTTTTTTTTCTTTTTAAACTTATCTAAATGCACATTAACCCTATTTATGTTCATACAATCAGTATACTCAAAGATCAGCGCATTCGGAAAACATTCAGGGACTTAATTGAACAAAACACGAATTCAGGGACCAAATTGTAAATTCTGGAAATTATAAGGACTTAACCCATTTTTGAGTTACCATTATGAAATTAGTCATATTTCATGCTTCCCTGCCAAATTTCAACTCAAACGGACATCTCAAACTCATTCAATTGCATAAACAAGATTTATGACCAAAACGCAAAGATTTCAAAACATTTAACCAACAATTTCAGTGCCCAACGGTCGGGTGTTTCGGAACAGGGATGATCCGTTCCGAAACGCGGGACCGTTCCGAAACGCGTTGCGCAACAGGGCCTGGCAGTGGCCAAACTGTTTCGGAACGGCTCTGCCCGTTTAGAAACGCCTAGGCCATTTCAGGCCCTCTGTTCCGAAATGGCAGCACCTGTTCCGAAACAGGCTGCCCAGATTGCAGAAATTTAACTGGATTATCACACAATTGACCCATCAAACATGCTCCAAAGGCAACTAAATTATACCAGCAACACATTACATGCATAAGGAACATAATGGCATCAACAATACTCAAACATGGCATCAAACAAGGAAAGCCCCAATTCTATAGGCATGCATCCTATATTGAAAACCATTCAAGTATCAAAAATTCCAAACCAACCACATAAAGGCCATTTACATGTTCCAACATTAACAACAACATAAAACCAACTTAGGGAGTCTAAAACCTCTTCCAAAACATCAACATAGGTTCCCCATTGCCAAATGCCTAAAGCTAATAGTGTTTAAGAAACTTTTACCATACATGAGCTTAGGTCACCACTTGGATTTCTTGACCTCCTTGCTGCCCTCAATGCACTTTAATGCTCTGCATTATTGGTTAAGAAAAGAGAGAGAGCGTAAGCACATAGCTTAGTGAGGAATGCTCTTTTAAAACAACACAATAATGCATTAATAAAACACTTTTATAACCTTAGTTCAAAACAACCTTTAACCATGCACAAAAGCATTTAAAACAAGCATACATGCTTTACATTAAACATGTCATATTGACCACAAGTGATAATCATAATCTTTCCATTTCAAAACAATCAACATAAGATTCACACATGGACTTTTAAACACCATTGTGATCTTACAATTCACAAGGACCACACATGGACTTTTAACCACCATTGTGTCCTTAGCACAAGAATCACCCATGGACTTTTAACCACCATGGTGTTCTTAAATACACAAGGTCTACACAAGGACTTTTAACCACCTTGCGACCTTAACCAAGAATCACCCATGGACTTTTAACCACCATGGTGTTCTTAAAATACACAAGGCTCACACAAGGACTTTTAACCACCTTTGTGACCTTACAAGGCTCACTCAAGGACTTTTAACCACCTTAGTGACCTTAGCACAAGAACCAATCATGGACTTTTAACCACCATGTTGTTCTTAAAACAAGAACCACCTATGGACTTTTAACCACCATAGTGTTCTTAACCTTTCTCGAAACATCACTTGCCAATATGCATCATTTAACAACAATAATCCACTGTTTTAAAGCATTTAACAAAGCCATTAATCATCATGCATCCTTATGCAACAAAACCACATTTTATCAAATGTTCTAAACAAGGACTCTTACCTTGAGAATCCTTCAACACATGGCTTATAAAACCAGCAAATAAACATGCTATATATGCTTTCAAAACAGAATATAAAACATGCAAACAATCACATTGCACACAACCAACACATGGTTCATCAACAAGAGAGTTTTTCCGAAAACTTACTCTTGAGCTTAGCAAAGTTGTTTAGACTTAAACTAAGCTCCCAAACCTTCAAAACAATGGTTTCAAAACTGAAAACCAAAATCCACTCACCGATTCCGTTTCGCCACTTGCCGAAACACCAATCAAGCTTCCGGATCAACACCACAAGGATCCGAAGATGTCTCCCCTGTTTTAAACACATCAAAACAGTAGATTAATGCATCATCATGCATTAATACCCTCAACCAAGACATCTAAACTCGCTGCTCACATCAACACTCACATTTCGGCTACCAAACACAACCGAAATCACAACCAAACAACTCCACAACACTACCCAGCCAAGATCCATCAATTCTAAACATCCTTAAACATCAACTAACATCCAAAAAGGATCTAACCACGTCCTTATACCTCCAGCTATAACAGATCATCAAGATCACTCCAAATACCACCAAAAACTCAAGCAAAACTTAGGAAAATCAACCTATCCGGGATTGCATTGATTAAACCTCAATTTCTCATCAATTATACATTCATTTTACATCAAAATGACATCTCAAAACAGTGCCCAATCAGATCATACGAATTTCATCAAAATTAAAGCAAATCTTGCATTTTAAAGCCAAGATCAAGAACACAATTGTAAAACCTTTAATAAAACACAAATCAAGGATTGAGAACTTGTGAATTTCAGTAAAGAACTGAGAATTTAGAGGAGAAGGACGTTCATACCTCTAAACTTGAGTTTTCTCCCTTTTTGGAACCAAAATCTTAAAAATCCAATAAGCAAATGCTAAGGTTTTGTTGAAGAGATGATTAGAGATCAAAAGAGGATTGAAATCTCATATTTGGATGTCAAAATCAGAGGGAAAATGTGCTGGAGAAATGTGTTTGGGTTGAGAGAAAAGGAAAAATGAAATTTGGGAAAAGTTAGTTGAAAATGCCAAAATATCTTTCCCTCCCTTTTACTTTTATTTTTAAACCATTAATTAATACTTTAATATTTAAGAAAAATCTGTAGAAACTCTTTTGGGTAAATAGCTCCTTAAAAATTCAAAGTTTCAATCCTTTTTAAAACAGTCACCAAGTTTCCGAAAATTACATTTTGGTCACTAACCCAAAATGTCACCCTTCCAAACCTCATTTTGTAAAATTGATTTCACCTTTCTCTTATATACAATAAAAGAGGATTTTAAGACATTTTTCCATATTTTTAATGCAACCCGAACTAGGCTTTCCTAAATTCACCCTTTTATATTCGAACCGTGACCCGACCGGTCCGGTCCAAACCCAAAACTTCTAAGCCCAAAATTGGGGTGTTACACTAACCGAGGTGAGACCTTAACGGGTTTCACATCGATTTTTCCCGTGTAGCCTACTTGGACTGGTCAGTCGACCAGACCGGGACGAGGGGGTTACACAACATTAAATCTCCAAAATTACAAACATAAAAGATAAATTTAGTTTTATCAAACAACAAACAAATAGTTTCAAAACTATAAAACATGACTTAAATATTAACCGTTTGAAACATGGTATCTTGCACTACCTTTAAAAGAAAATATGTGATTAATAATCTATAGTTTCAAATAATGCTATGTTTGTTCTAAAAAACTAAACTCGATAATTTTTCCAATCATATAAATTACTTATTCTAGTTTTACTCGTACGATTTATGGTGAATTTTCGAAGTCACTGTTATTGTTTTTTTTCGAAACAATCTATTGTCTTTTCTTCTAACATTTGCTTACTCAAAAATTAATAATTTCTAATATGTAACTCGAAATCAATATCTGTTTGTTTTAAACAAATCTAGACTTTCGTGTGATTATATAAATATAATGCTCACTTCCTAATTTAACTTGTAGAATTTTTGGTGATTTTTCAAATTCATTACTAAAACTTTTTTAAGAAATATGCTGTCAAATTTTTATGACCTTTCAACATTCAAATATTTATATAATTTAGAATACATATCTAAATCAATCACCGTGTATTTTATACAAAACTAGACTAAATCATGTTTACAACAATGTATAAATAACATTCTAATTATTTTTATAGAATTTACAAAGAATTTTCAAACTTACTCTAGCCGGCCATGCTCAGATGAGAATAGATTTTTGATGAAACATATGTAAATTACCCTTATGGCCATCAAACTTCGTAAAATATCAGGATCCCTACAGATATTTTTGGGGATTCTTGCGGATATTTTGAGAGATCCCCACGATGATTTATACGAGTAGGGTTCGGTTATCCCCACGGTTTGAATATAGCAATCCCCGTCCCCATCCCCATCCCCATTTGAGCTCCGGTTATAAAACTTCCCCATCCCCGTCCCCATGGGTAAGGATTTCGGTTATTCCCCATGCCCATCGGTTCGGATCCCCACGGTTTTCGGATATTTCCCACCCGATTGCCACCACCAGTAAAATTATATATTAATACAATAGTAAATTACATTAAGACCCCCAAAATATTTAAATTTCAGTTTTGACTTCATAAAGCAGATTTGCAGTTTCCCCCCTGACTTTCAGTTTTGATTTAATAATTCCATGAATAAATTTAATTAGTTCTTTTATGGCACGTATTAAATACTTCTTTATTTATAAAATACTGTTTTAAGAAAATCAAAGTACGATAAAATTCAAATTCATATGAATTGATTCATTTGTTGAAGTATACGTGTCAATTGTGATCCAAATCTAAAATTCATATCTGATCATTTAAATTGGCTCAAGGTGCTATTCAAAAAAAAAAATTGATTAAGGTACTAGTAACCCTTAAATTTTTGTAAAAAAATTAATTAAGCTCATGAAATTTGCACTCAATTAAACTCTTGAATCAAAAAATGAAATCAATTAACCCCTTAAACCAAGAAATAGAACCAGATAAGCTCTTTGAATAATTTTGATCATTAAATCATGATAGTTTTCTTCTTCTTTAGATATAATTTACTGGGACATAATACAGTATGTTTTATCATGTTACATTTACATATTTTTTTCAAAAAATATTTTTATAAGTTTTACAAGTTTTTTATAGAATTTTTAAAATTTTTAATTTAAATAAAATAAAAAATCTCTGAAAATGTCAATTGAAACACTCTGACACTACACACTACACCAACATGTCCAAAGAAATTGTCAATATACAATAGTCAAAATTGATCAAATGACTTAATTGATTCAATTTCTTGGTTCAAGGGCTTAATTGATTCTATTTATTGGTTTAAGGGCTTAATTGATTCTATTTTTTGGTTCAAGGGCTTAATTGAGTGCAAAAAATATTCATGGTTTAATTAATTTTTTTTTAAAGTTCGATGGCTTCTTACACCCTTCAACAATTTAAATTTAAATTCAATTCAAATGAACCAAATGAATTATCATAGTTATAAAGAGTGACATGTTCCACTTAAATGATTAGAGTTGAAACATCTTAATCTACACAACACACGTGAGTGATTCATATTTAAAACTGAACACATATTATATTGCACTAGAATAAAATAATAAAAAATTTAATCTGACTTGATTTAATAATGTACATACAAAGTTAATTGAACTTGGGTCACCTAGAAATAACAACATTTTTTTTCTTCACAGAAACCACTTGAGTAGAGGTGGAAATCGGGTAGGACATGGACGATTTTTGCATTTCTCACTCAATCCCCAATATTTGCGCGGACGGTTTCAGAGAATTCCATTAAATGTATCGAGATTTTTTCGTTGTCATTCCCATACCCATCCTATCCCCAAGGGTTTTAGAGAACCCCGTCCCAACAAAATTTACTACTTTAATGACTAAAATATATGACCAATTTCAATTTACAAGTCATATATTCAATATACTTAAAAATATCCAAATCTTAATATATTAAAATAAATATCTGACATTAGATCTCCAAAAATACAAACATAAATGATAAATTTAATTTTACAAATAATAAAAAAAACCATTTAAAGACTGTAATAACAACTTAACATGTAACGATTTTTTATTTTTGTAAAATCAATATAACATGTGGTACTTGATGATGCTATTGTATTATTGTTTTGATCCTTCTTGTTATCAACCTATAATATGAAAAGTAAATATCATATGCATCAAACATTATAAAAAATAAATATCATAGATTCGTATGTATCAATAATAGAGGCCACTCAAACTTAATAAGGTTTAAACAAATGACACAAATATCTTAATGGACTAGAATATTGATAATAAAATAGTAGATATACATGTAATGAGAGTTAAGTATATATTTTTTTATAAAAAATTGTAAAATATCACGATTCTTCCTCATCCCGTCCTCGTCCCGTCCCTGTGAGTAAAATTTTTGATTATTCCTCATCCGTCGATTCAGATCTCCACGATTTTCGAATATTCCCCGATTCTCACCCTACACTTGAGGTGTTCTAATATGAATCATAATTAAGACTATAAGCTAAAATGATCTAAATTTAAAGCTATGTAATGAGACTTTGCTGTACTAATTCGAATTAGTCAAATAATAGATGATTAACCAAACCATGGAAGGATTATATACTTTGCTTCAAAGTTCCAAATCAACAACAAACACAAGGAGGGGCCTACTCGTATAGAAATTCTAGTAGTAAATAGTAAACCCCATAATGAGAAAAGATCCAAAGGCGTCCCCTTGTTTTCAGTTCAAAAACCAACAAATAAGGTTTCACCAATTCTTCCTCTTTATATCTCTCTCTCCCCCTCTCCTCTGTTTCTCTGCCAATACGATCGTAAACCAACATCATCGGACCTCACCTACCTCCAACAACAACAACAACAGTGTGTTTAATTCAGACAAAACTGTGTTCTAGACTGAAAGGAGAAGTTTTTACTTTTCTTTTTTTTTTTGGTGGGGGGATTAGATTCAAGAATTTATGTGGAGAGATAGTAACAGTAAACCTGGGAAAGTCAGGGGAGTATTTGTTCGAGGGGATATTTGATTGTATCCATGAAATCACCTCGGCTCTGGCTTTTTCTAGGATGAGCGAATCGGCCTATAGAGTCCACACCACTTCCCGGCTTGCTCAATGGCGGATCGACAACCTTGCCTCTTGCACTTACCGCAAATCCGATCCCTTCAAGATCGGCAAATGGAATTGGTCTGATTCTTTTTTTTTTTGATGATTTCATTTGAGCTTTTTATTATGAATGACACCCTCATGTTCTGATCATGATTCATGAGTTAGTTTGGTCTTTGGATTCTAGACCATGCATTCCGACAACCCTTTAGGCTACTAGATTCCATCATGAAAAAACGTTAAACAATCCGAATTTTAATCAAGCACGCAGAAAATCTTGTTTCCTTGTTGATTATTTGAAGTTTAACCTTGTTTTATGTTATTGCAAGTTTTAATGGATTTCTGTTGTGTTTTTAAGACGAAAAAGGTTTTTTAAATCCTGGGTTGCGCATTGATGAAACTAAACTGTTGAGAACTTTAATGTTTGAGTGAAATTTTGATGTTATTGCAAATTTTAATGGCTTATGCTCGGTTATGAAGACAAACTTGTTCCTGTTTTTTTTTAATCTTTAAGATTGTTCTTATGTCTTACTTTTTTTTAACTTTGAAATGAAGGCATTTATCTGTGGAGAAAAACAGGGCATTGTATCTTAGATTATACCCGGAGATTTCAAATCTGACCAGAGATAATCCTCCGATCGCTTCCTTCATCATCCGAGTTGTTTGCTCGGCCGATGATCGGAAGGCTTTGACTCATCCAGGTACTCAAACCTCGAACTAAAACAATCATCATTTATTATGATCAATTATTTTTGTTATTGATTTTGATTTGTGATGCTGATTTAAACTCATGTTGCATCTGTTTACAGAAATAACAGACAAACAGCTGAAGAACAACGACGATTTCGTGTGGCCGATCGAGGTTCCTTTCACCGGGAAATTCATCATCGACGTTGAATTTCTTGATCTAAAGACTGCATCTCCAAACGTACGTCTCCAAGAACAAAAGGCCGAACATAACATATATGTACTAACAATTATGGTTTGCGGCTTATTTGCAGGGTGGTGAACCTTGCTCCATTTGGGCTGAAGGGTTCACAACAAAGCAATCGAACGAAACGGCCTTAGCATGCCTTGATCGAATGTTAACCGAAGGGATCAACACCGACATCATCATAAATGTTTCCGATGGAAGCATCGCGGCTCACCGAGCCGTTCTAGCCTCGAGATCACCCGTCTTCCACAGCATGTTTTCACATAACCTGCAAGAGAAAGAGCTCTCGACCATCAACATATCCGACATGTCGATCGAAGTTTGCCAGGCTTTCCTAAGGTACATATACGGGAACATCAAACACGAAGAATTCCGGACTCACCGGTTGGCACTTCTCCGGGCAGCCGATAAGTACGATATCCTTGACTTGAAAGAGGCTTGCCACGAGAGCCTAATGGAAGACATCGACGCGAAGAATGTACTCGAGAGGCTCCAAAATGCAAACTTGTACCAATTGCATAAACTGAAGTCGAGTTGCATGCGGTATCTGGTGAAGTTCGGTAAACTATACGATATTCGAGACGATTTGAATGCTTTCCTGCAATGTGCAGATAGGGAGCTGATAGCTGATATATTTAACGAAGTTTTAAATACTTGGAAAGGGTTCTAAGATTCCACCATTGTTGAAGAACAAACCATGATTTCTATGAAGATTCATTTTGGTAACATGGAATTCATCATGTGTCAATGTACATATTGGTTTTAGTTTGGCATGAAGAAGCTGTCCTTTCCCTTGTTAACATAATTTCTGAAATACAATATGATCATTTGGTTGGATGATTGATATATGTTGTGAAATTCGATCATTTGATTGCATTTCTCTCGAGGGTTGCCTTTAAACTTTCTCTTGACAATCTAATTAAGAAACGAATATGACTAGGGATGGTCATTTGATCTAAACTCGATGAGTTTCGATTAGATTTTATAAGGTCGATTTTTTTTTAAAAAAGTTCGAGTTTAGATTAACAAAAGACAACCCTCGAGAAGGTCATGAGGAGGTCAAAATTTTAGAGAAGGGCACGTTGAGCTGGTGAAGAGAGGAAGAAAGGGAAGAGGGAGAGGAGGAAGTAAAAGAAGAATATGTCTAATTGGAATGAAAATGGAAAGAAGAGAAGTGAAAAAAATAACTTTTAAGTTTAGCGCGTCATATCAATTTTTATTAACGATAATTTATGACAGTTACTATCTTGAAATGTAATATAATAATAAACGTTAAAGTGATCAAATTAAAAAAATTAAAGGATTAAATATTAATTTAGTAAATTTTAGGGACCAAAAACCTCCCCTAACTCCCACCTACCAATAACCTTAGTTACTCAAGATTGTTGAGATGTGAACATGAAATTTCTTGAGTTATGGCCTCCAAGTAACTTCACTCATATATTGGCATAACACATGTTTTTATTTTTCTCAAATTGATTTATAATAAATATAAGTGAAGATCTACTTAATGAAAAAGATAATATAAAAAAATAATGAAATAAATAATTTTTATTAGTTGGGACATGAATAACATGACGGGACAAACCTACAATATAATTTCTCGTTGACTAAGGTTCCTTTGGGATGTGTGGTACGATTGGGCTATATTACACCGGAAATCTTTTTTATACAATATCTAGAAAATGGCCCCACAGACTTTTATTTTAAAAAATGACCTCCAAATATGTCACGTATGAAGAACTCGCATTTTGGGGATCGCGAGACACGACATCGCTCTACACAGAGAGCGAATTCCACATACGTGGCTAGGGGTGTAAACGAGCTGAGTCGAGCTCGAGTAGTGCTGAGCTCGACTCGACTCGTTAAAATTTCGAGCTCAAGTAATTTTTAACGAGCTTGAAAAATCTGAGCTCGACTCGGCTCGTTAAGAACTCGAGTCGAGCTCGAGCCTAATCGAGTCAAGTGTTGACCGATCTTTGACCGTGTCGGACTCAAGTATCTCGCCATCTGTCATATCTCATTTAAAGCCCTATCACGAAAAAAACTTTGATACACAAGTTGTATAAACTCAAACTTGTTAATTTTAGGGTTTAAAGTATTAGTTTAAGGTTTAGAAGTTTAGGTTGTTGGGTTTAGAATTTAGGATTTAGATTTTAGGATTTAAGACTTATGTTTAGGGTTTATATTTTAGGGTTTTAAGTTTAAGAATTTATATTTAAATTATAAAAAATATTATATTATATTTTTGAGTAGCTTGCGAGCTTTCTGAGTCAGGTATCAAGTAGCTCGGCTCGACTCGTTAAGAACTCGAACCGAGTACAATCGTGTAACGCCCCGAATTTAGGGCCGAGAGATATCGGGTTAGTTAAACCGGGACGAGTTAAATTAAATTGGAGACAAACTATTTTTAATACACCAAAAAGAGTTTTAAAAGACTAAAGGGCAAAAAAGGGATTTTTAATAAAAAAATAAGAAAAAGGGGTTTTTTTTTATCAAAAGCTATCATCTTTTCAAAATCCCATTTCACGTTCTAAAACCTCCCCAAAACCCTATTCACTATTCCATTGATTTCAAGCTTCCAAACTAAGTGATTTCTTCAAGGTAAATGGTTCCTTAACTTAGTTTCATCTTTCTTGAGTCTTAAATGTTGATATTTTTGTAAAACTCATGGATTTATCTTGTTTTTTATTTTTAAAGTTTTGTTGGAAATGAAGGGAGGTTTATGGATTTTCGTTTGGGTTGGTTGTGGCTGAGTTGAGGGTGTTTTTATCTTTGTTTTAACACTAAAATAACATGAAAAGGATGGGTTTTTAAGGGAAACCCGAAATGAGTATTGTGGGTGATTTTAAGAGTTAGAAATCTTGAGTTTTTGGTTGGGTTTTGAGTCTAAATGGCAGTTGGAGGTTTGGTAGCTTTGGATTGATGTTTATGGATGTTAAAAGGTAGATTTTTGATGGTAAACTCGTTGGGTATGGCTACAAGTAGCTTGGGTTTGAATTGATTATGTTTCAGGTGAAGTTTGGGTTCGAATCGATGTGTATTGTTGAAAGGTTGTTGAGTTCCGAGTCTTCGCCGTATTTGTGAGTGTATTTGTGTTCTAATGTTCAATTTTGGGTTGCTCAAAACAGAGGAATTGGATTCGGGCTCTGTGGACGGAAATTCGGGTAGTTCGGAGGCTTGATTTGGCATATTGGACATCGGTTGTGTGTTGACTGGTGAGTGGATTGATTTTAAAAGCCTTAACGTGGTTAAGGGAATGTTTTGGGAGTTTGGATTGAACTTGAAAGGCCAATCAAAGCTCGAGAGTAAGTTTTAAAGGTTTTATGCAATTAAATTGTGTTTTACGATTCTTGAATGCAAGTTGAACATGCTATGTTGATATGTGATGAATTGCATTGTTATGCATGTTGAGATATGGGACTTATGTTTATACTTGCATTGTGAGTACATGCTTTGTATGGAAGTTTGGACTTGGTAAGTGGTTCAAGCATCGGTAATGCTTGTGGTTGTAATTGAGTATATTGACATGTGTTTGGTTGTTACCGGATATAATTGATCGATCAATAGGATTAGAGTGCACTCGAGGTAAAATTCGCGCGTGGCCTTAGTGATGTTAGATTCCACTAAGGAGGAGTACGGTGATGTGAGATTCCATCGGAAATTATGTTTTTACTAGACGAGTGAGTACGGTGATGTGAGATTCCACCGGAAGTGTATTGTGGGTTTGAGAAACTATTCGCATATCCGAGTAAAAACGTTGAATGTCAATATACCCATGAATGCTCTAATTCTCATGTTAAGCATGTTGTTGATTTCCCTTTATTATGCTTATATTTAAGCATCGTGGTTTACTTTGCTTGCGTTATGAGAATGAACATGTGTTAAGCCTATGGCTTGTGGTTGCATTCGGTAAATGCATGACATTGTGTGTTCAAACATGTGATTTGGAGATGGTTTTGGTTTTCAAGCAAACTATGTTTTAAAACTATATTGTTGTAGCTACCGTTTTGAGCACCGCTCACTGAGCTTAAACGCTTACACTCTCTTTTCCAACAATGCATACCCTTAGACCTTCGGAGTAGCTCGGGGAACAAGGGAGACTCCAAGGGAGTTTGGTTTGCTCAAGTATGGTTTAGACTTCAATAATTAGTATAAAGCAATGCGATATGACCTTTATGATTGAGATGTTGTTGGCATGTCCTTTTTGCTTAGAAAAGTTTGTTTAGTTGTTTTGGACTTGTAATACCTCATGCCATGTTGAAGTATGCTTTTGTTTAACTTTTGGCTACGTGGGTGAATGCTTTGTATGCATGTTTCCCCTTTAAACCTTATCTTGTTGAATGTTGCTTCATTGAGTGTTTGAAATGCCTTATATGTTTATCCATGGTTGCTTTGAGATATATGCATGATTGTATGTTGCTTGAATGGTCGTTATATGCCTCTAGTGTCGAGTCCTTGTGTTTTTAGCAGCCAAAACAAGTTTTGCAGTGCAGGGCGTATCGATACGCTCAAGGGTTGTATCGATATGCCAAATGCTCTCTGGAGAATTGAGAAATTGACGAGATTTTGGAGTATCGGTACGAGTCCTGAGGGTATCGGTACGGTCTTCGTAGTTTGACCTTGGGGAAGTTGACCGTTGAGAGCGTATCGATACGGTCTTCTAGCGTATTGATACGGTCTCCCTAGGTTGACTTTGAAGTGTTGACCAAGTCCAGGCGTATCGATACGGTCCTCTAGCATACCGATACTGCCTGTTGTAGAAGTTAAAAAGGGTTTGTTAATTGTCCGTTTTGCGTGTCTTGTATCCATGTGTGTTTTCCGCTGCGTGTCCTCTCACATAGGATATATTTAATACATCTAGACAAGATAACTTTAAAAGAAATTTTCTAGGGTTGCTAATCGGAGTGGAGCCTTAACGGGTTTCTCTTCGGTTTTCCCCGTGTAACCCATTCGATGCGATCTGGCGGCTAGGCCGGGTCGAGGGGGTTACAAATCGAGTCGAGCTTTGACCGAGTTGAGCTCGAGTAGCTCGCGATCTGTCTCATCTCATTTACAGCCCTATACGTGGCAACACTTTTCAGAATAAAAAAACTTAATAAAAACTCGCGTTCTGCGAAACGCGAGTTCCCCGAGAATTTGAAGAGGCGGATGGATTTATCGCGAGGAACTCGCTTTCTGCAGAAAGTGAATTCTTTGCAAATCGGGCTGGCCGACCAAGCTTCGATAGGCATGTTCGAGCAATATTTCGGGCTTATTAATCGTATATTTTGGTAAACATTTAGTTTTGGTTCGTAGTACTGGAACGTGTCTTTCATTTGACACCAAAATGGGTAATTTCGGTCCATTCTAAACCGACTAAAATTCGCGTCGAAAACGGTATCATTTTGTGAATGAATGAAAAGTATAAGATGGCCTCATAGGCTACTTATGTCAAATTTTCGGGGTTTTTAATCAGAGAATTATCACAATTTTTTACCTTGCATGCGTTGTAGTTGAACTTGTCTTCTATTTGAGACTGATATTGGCACGCACAATATATAGAGAAGGGTATAAAATTTGCCTTGAAAATGGTTCCAAAGCGTGGTTTTCTACAAGAACGACAAGCTGGAAAGAGAATTTTTAAAACGAATTAGACTAATTTTTTAAACCGATAGTTGAAGGACGCAGACATAAACAAATTACAATGACTTAGTTAATACGAGGACCCGAGCGATTAGGACACTTATTCTTTGTGTCTCTAGGATTTTTACATATACTGCAATGTTTCTTTTGTCCGGTTTTTTCTCTATGTTTGACCAGATCCTCGGCACAGTAAATTCATGTCGATCGTGGACGTCCCTTTTCTCTTATTAGTGTTGGATCTGGGCGTATGGTTGGTTTAGCGTTAATGGCATAAGGATCAATTTCATTTCCGATGGGAGGAAACTCTTTTTTTGTAAACCTTGAATACTGTTTCAAGTAAGTATACCGGATCAAGCCGTCTCATGTAGTTAATCCGTTGGTTTGAACAAGCAGCAATGGCGTGTGCAGACAGGTATTTGAATGTTTGGAATACTCCGCACTCGCAGGTTCTTTGCCTAAGATCTACCACGTATGTGTTGTGCTGTATGCCTTCCAACGACCTCGAAAATTCTGAAACATGGAACAAATGTCCTTCTCGCGAGAAGAGAGTTGCAATCATCTCATTTGAATGGCGTGAGTTTGCAATTTTTTACGGAAGTTCGGGTAGACTTTGTGGCCACCTGCCATGAAATCAATTGCTTGCCTTCCCAAGTTTGCAAATAGGGTAGCCAAACGATAGTAGGTCGCTTTGACAACGAAAGTGATAGGAAAATGCCGCACTCTTGAGTGCTAAGTTGTCCGCCTCAGCCAAGTTCGTTGTCATGTGACCATATCGTTTACCCCCGTCATATGATCTAAGACATTTCCCCTCGGGATTTTGGCAAGGTAGTCCGCGCCATCTTTATTTCTGGCTCTTAGTTCTTCGAACAGCTCCTCTACCTCTTGTACGTAATGCGAGTTGCCTAGGGAATGACAGTTAAATAGTTAAGGGCGAACAACACATGCAAAGATATCGTAAATGAAAATGACCTAAAAGACATACCCATTCGAAGCACAAGAGCACGTTCATCATGGTCCTTGTACTGCTGCAAGTAGTTCGCCGCAACGTGTCGCAAGCAGAAACAGTGGTAAATGTAGGGAGGCTTCCAAGAATTGCCTAAATGTTTTATTTCCCACAAGATCGTTGTGCCTCTTTCGGAAATAAGACATATCCCATCGTCCCTTGCCCGCATTACATAAGAAAGAACATGTTTCCGCAGGTTCTTAAGGAAGAACACCCAAGACTTGAGATCCTCATTTTCAACAATTGTGAATGCTACAGGAACGGTTTTCCGATTGTCGTCTTGTGTAACCGCCAGAAGTAGGACCTGCGTATATTTCCCGTACAACCATGTACCGTCGATTTGAACCATCGGTTTGCAGTGCTTGAATGCATTAATGCACTGGGGGAATGTCCAAAATAGCCAGTGGAATTAACAAGCACCTTGAACGACACGATCATTTTCGTATGCTAGAATCATATGAAGTTCGAAAATCATTCCGGGTATGTGTTTCTGCATCAGGTTTAGCCACGGGCGCAACTCATTGTAAGATTCCTCCCATTGGCTAAACAATTTTTCTACGGGCCGGTTCTTTGCATACCATGCTTTATGGTATTGAGGATAGTTGCGGTGGACCTATTGAGCTGTAGCCTGACAGACGTGAACCGTCACCCGTGGATTTGCTTTTACCAGTGGCATGAAGGTGTCGCAGAGGACGTGCACATCCAGGTTCTTGTGATCCTGACTTAGGCCAGTAACGGTGCATGTATGGGGCCCTTCCAGTTTTGTGATTCTCCATAGGCCGCCCGCCTTCTTCAATTGAGATACACGAATTTTCCACTTACATCCTTGATTCTTGTGGGCGCACACCGCCTTGTAGAAACTCACTTGGGTTTTCTTCACATTCGTCGTAATAGCCCAGCGAATGTTGTACTGCTTAATTGTGGCCACCGCTAGTTCTTTTGTAAGGAACATCATCCCAATGGCCAGTTCACCATCAACACGATTGATTCTGCCGTCAATTGTTTGGTATTGTAAAAATTCTAGAACGTCCAACGCATCCATATCAACCGTTGTGAAGTGGGATGGTGGCTGGTAATAAGAAATAGGTGTGGCCGATACTGGAACGTTGCTTGTTGTCGGGTGTTCTTCGTTGCCTTCCAACATATCTATATCAATTGTTGGAATGATCACGTCTTTTGGTTCTTCATAGAAGGGCCCTTTCTCGTCGCCTTCGGGTCTGGGTTCCCTAAGCGGTTTTTTTGTCAGAATTATCCCCCTCGAATCGGTATAGTTCATTGTTGTGGATCGCTACCTTTTTAGGCGAGCAGGTTGGTCTTCGATCACAAGACCGCTCACGAAACCGCTCATGAACCGTATTTCCATGATCAAAATCGAGAGCACCAACACAAGAATGTCTCCCCATAGATGGTTGAACGTACTCCGTGCTAGGGACATACACTGAGTATCGTCCATATGAGGAATCATCGAAGGGGTTGAATGCTTCATGGTCGGACCTCATGTGGGATGATGACACTGCCTCCCCCTATAGTATACGGACCTAAAACTAACTACGTACAAATGTCTTGGCACAACAGACGACGATGCACCAAACTCGTTGCGTGGATTGTATGTAGTTAACGGGTTGAAATCATTTCGTAAAATGGCTGTCGGGATATCAACATTGGCATTCGGATCAAAGTCGAAATTCGCTTGTCTCCATCTTTAGATTTCGATAGCAAGATTAGAATCAGAAAACGATGCATACAGCTCTAGGGGACCGCCTAATGAATACTCCAAGTGGGTTGAGAGCATCATCTCCACATCACCATTGTCCGCAATGCAGCATACAAAGTACGTTAACGGATCTATAAAGATCTACATATGATACTTCAAGTCGAACAAATTTTGGTTTTGGCCACGCGGGACAGTGCTATTCAGTTCCTTAATCAACTTCTTGTAGGATAATCTCCTCGGAATCGTTAGTGTTACAGTATTCGCGGACTGAAAAATGACGCCGAGTGAGGCATCGACGATTATCTCTTCATCGTAGTATACTAGAGCAGCAACACCTCCCCATCTCGACATTTTTTCCGGCAATTGAAAGACTTGAAAAAGTGAAAGACTTGTTTTGTGAATGTTATACAATATCAGTATTGCATTCTGCTTCATATAAGGGAACAAAGAGACTTATGGTATCTTATTCATCCGAAAAATCCTAGAGAATCTCGCTTTTGCAGACGTGTCAGGGAAGCAAAAAACTCACTTTCTGCATCAAGCGAGATGCTATCAGATTCGTGGATCTCGCGTTTTATAGAAAGCGAGTTCCTTTCGTTCACGCGTTCTGCGGAATGCTAGTTCATTATCGAGTTAGACACTGACAAAGCTGGACTGACACGCCTGAAAAAGAAAATATTTGGGTATGGGTGAATAATAATGGTACTCTGTACCCTTATATAAATACATGTTTGAATAAGTGAGGCAATGGGAGATAAGTAATGTTGTTTGAATATTTGAAATAAATTGTATCATCCGTCTGAAAATAGCATTTTATAGAACGTAACTTCTTCAGTATATATATACATCAAGAAGGTTGGAATTTAATTTGTAAGGACTCCAATCGATATAATATGTCGAGACGAGAAACTATTACAACTTTGGTATACTATAATAGGCAGATAATCGATGATGCATCTCTCGGCGTCGTTTTTCAGTCCTCAAGTACTATATTGCTTATGCTGCCATACAACTTATCGTATAAGAAGTTGATGAATGAAGTGAAGAAACATGTTCCACATAGTTCTGGGCAAAAGATGGAACTGTTGAAGTACATAATGACGACGTCGTTAGAACCATTAACATACTCATTATTCCATATTATGGACGACGCTGATGTGGAAATGTTGGTGGAATCTCACCATCAGTTTTGTTCAGGGCGGACCCTTGAGCTTGAGCTTGAGCTTTATGTAAAGTTTTTTGATGATAGTGATGTTATCGGAGTAAGAAATAATATGTAAATTTTATTTATATTATTAATGTTTTATGAAGATTTGTTAAAACACGCCAATTTTAGCACCATATACACGCCTTTGACAAATTATTTCGACATTGTTCTACCCTTTTGCAGTGTACCTGACATGGCAGGCAAAATCGCGGCCTGTGGAACGCGACTTCTTTGAATAATGTCTTAATCGCGTCATGTAAAACGCGATTTCTCTCTCCGCAGGAAAAATTGCATCATGTACAACGCGAATTTGACAAATTATTTCGACATTGTTCTACCCTATATATGTTCTGCAGGAGTCACAAACTTTTTACACTACTAAAATAATTTCTACATACATTCCGTTGCCAAACCACTCATACAAATACAAATTATGGAGCATTTTCTGCTACTATTTCTTTCGTAGAACCTACTTCTACACTTCTTTCAATGAGACAATCACAAGAGATGAATTGTTTGAGTTGATTTCAACAAGAGTTAAGGAGTCTACAAGCTCCAAAATTTCTGCGTTGCGTGCCAAAGTTCTAGTGAATGAGTCCAGCCCAAAAGAACACTACATGCTAACACTATCCAATCATAAAGATATGCACAAGATGTTTCGGGCATACAAACGTGCCGGGGGTACGAACATCGAGCTTATTGTAAAGTTTGATGACAACTCCATTTCATCAACATTACTTAAGCTTGAAGACGAGGACGCAATATCTACAAAAATTATAGGAGACAGACGGAGAAGGAACAAAAAATTGAGGAACCAAACTTAACTTCTGACATAAGTACCGACTACGAGGGCAACGAAAATGATTCGTTCTCTTAGATTTAAGTATGCTTAGTAATTTAATGCTTGTGTACTTCTTTCAATTAATAATCTTGTACTATTTTTCGTTAATATAATTATCGCAAATATTATTTTCTACATCTTAACCGCTTCGATTTTCAAACAGTTAACAATCACAAAATATGTAATTAACAAACACAGACGTATTACATATCCATTACACTAGAACAACTGGCATGTATGAGGTCCTTCGTATCTTCTTATCTGTCAAACGTTGTTCAGCCTCTTTGTTCGTGATACATGAATCCTCCAGTTACAGCCGTTGCCCTTTTCGACACATTCTGCGATATATTTGTCCACAATCGTTTTCTTCATCGTCGAATGAACTGATCGGCGTATGTTGTAGTTTTTAATTGCATCCTCTGCCATTTTCTTCGTAGTGAATATCATCCCAACTTCTAGTTCACCGTCAGTATCGACATCAGAATCACAGGAATGACTCCTAATAGATGGTAAATCATCTACGTTTGCAGCCATTACAAGGAAAGTAAATGAAAGAGTGAGTTTTTTAGGCATGAGGTCTATTTATAGGGTGTAAATGAACCAATGTAAATGAACCGGCGTTCTTTAAAATTATTATTTTTATAGAAGACAAGCATTGAAACACGTAAAATATTACATATGAATTACATATGTAAATTATATTTTTATTTTTCGTATGTTAAAAACAATTGTACCCCTACATGCGGGGGTCTTAACATAGCTTCAAAAGCACCGGTGTTCTTCCACGACACATATGTCGCCAACACCGCTACATGCGAGGGTCTTAACATAGCTTCAAAAACATCGGAAATGGTAGAAGCTTTGACCCGCATTATCAAATATAATCGGTACCCGCCATCGGAGAAAACCCTAGACAAGATACCTCAAGTTTCACTCGTCATGATTTTGCAGTTGCCATTGATCCACCATGAGCCACTACATCATCTTCTTGACTTAGCAAATGTACCCATACACTGGCTCGCCATGTAATGTTACCCTGGATAGGAACAAAAAAAGTTGCCCGATATTGTGATTTGTCGATCATGTTACACAAACATAGACGATACATTGCACCACATCTTCTACCCAACGGATTTTCTAATCATTCGAATACTCAAACTTTGCAAATCAATACAAGTGAAAATATTCAGCAACGTTCAAGTATATATAGACCAAACTCGCCGATTCCCAAGGAAAATCGCGTTCTGCAAAGAGCGACTTTTGCAGGAATTGGATTCCTGACGTGTCAGTGACTTTGCGTTTTACGAAATGCGATTTTCTAAAGAACTCGCATTTCACAGAACGTGAGTTTGCCACGTCATCAACGACTTTTGCTTCTATAAATACCCAACTGATCGAGGAAGGGAAGCAACACTCAGTCGGGAAAAAAATTGCCTTCTCAATTTGTGCGTGAAGTTTTTGATTGTAACTACTACTGCCAATAAATCACGTATCGGGAAAATTTATTCCCAAACTAATTTCCCCGATGTTGTGATTTGTTGTTATTTGTAGTTGCATATATATGTTGAGAAGATGTTAACTATTCGGTATTTTTGTTCACGGGGATCGACAACAACAAATCACAATATCGGGAAATTCGAGGTCTTTTTGAATATAAGGCAAGTGACAATATCCAATAGACCTCCAAGATTCAAGACATGCATCGGGTGCAAGACAAGATTCACGAGGACCGATTATTAGCATCACCTTCATAATGATCATCACCGTCAGAACAAGTTTCAACTTCTTTAATAAATTTTGGTTGGCTGCAAATGTGATTTTATCATTTTAGTTGTAAAGAAATACCAAAATCCTTTCAATTGTAAAAAAGGAATATTCAAATCCGATTTTAAATGGAAATATAACATTTATAATTACGTTATTCATATTACTATAAATAATAAATAAGATAAATACAAAAAAAGTTATATTATACTAATATTCAAATCCGATTTTAATTGTAAAAAAGTAATATTCAAATTCAATTTTAAATGAAAATATATTAATAATATACCGATATTATTTATTAATATATATTATATGGCCTTATAAATATATTCGAAACGATGGCATTCAAAAATCCCGTGACCTCGCGTTTTACAAAGAGCGAGTTCTTTGAAAACTCGCGATTTGCAAAACGCGAGGTTCTCTATGCCCGTTCAGTGTACGTGTCTGTTGCAATGTCGCGTCTTTTTACTGGACCTCGCGTCCTGTGAAACGCCGGGTCTTCCAATATCGCTTTTATTAGAACGCGGGTTCTATTTAATATCGCTTCCTAGGGGGCACAATTTCTTCTATAAATAGCTGGTCCCTACCACACACACAAATCAGAAAGCAAGTTCTTCTTCTTCTTCTACTATAATATTTTTCATACTCGATACAAATGGCGGGTTTATTGCGGCTATACCAGCAACACGTGTTCGACTACTGGAGGACCACTAATGGGGTAATATTCTTTACATTTTTAAATTTTTATTACTTTTTACCTTATTTTATTTATTTATTTATTTATTTATTTATTATTTACTGTTTTATTTTTTTCAAGCATTTCTAACGCGCATTGACGTTATACGTCAATCGTATCACCGTCGCGCCGAATCCGGAGATTATGTCGTTCATTGAAGAAGTTGGTTTTGTTCACGTCGCGAAAATCGTGGGTGGTACGAAGTTGAATAGTCCTCTGATTAATGCCCTAATTGAACGATGGAGGCGAGAGACGCACATCTTTCATTTTCCGTGTGCCGAGGCGACAATTAGACTAGAAGATGTTGCATACCATCTTGAGTTGCGTACGGACGACGATCTTATTACCGGTGTAGCTGACGGTCACTGGCCATCCTATGTGGTGGTTTATTGGGAGCGGTGCCGAAGATGTTCGACGGTGAAAAAATCCTCCTAACTTTTTTGGAGCAAGATTTTTCAGTCCTCCCCCCGATGCGGATAATGAAACAAAGCGGGTAAATATTTTTTACTATATATTTCGTGTTTTTTACTAATTTAAATTTTTTATATGTATTTTGTGCCTTTTTTACTATTATAAATATTTTTATTATATATTTTCACAGAGGTTTGCTCGTGTCCACATCCTACGCATTATTGGAGGGATTTTGATGCTTGATAAATCCCGCAACAAAGTGCATGTGATGTGGCTGTATCATCTAATTAATTTTGCGGAATCAAGAGCAAAATGTTGGGGAGCAGTGGTCTTGGGCTTTCTGTTTAGGGAGCTTTGCAGAACCGTCGACCCTGACAGACAAACAATCAGAGGATGTCTTTTGCTCCTTCAGTCTTGGGCTTGATTGCAGATGTCGTTTTTAAGCCCGCAGCCTAAAGAGCCCACCCCTACATATTTCCACTTCTTCGGAGGTATTATTAAAATTATTTAATTGAATCTATTTTTTGAATATTTTTTTAATTATTTTATTTATTTTCCATTAATGACAGGTGGCGCGGTGCACTCACCCACTAGGGACTGCCAACCAATCAGCGCGACTACAGACTTGTGATCGACAAGATGCGCCACGATATGGTAATCCAAAAATTTATTTGTAGTACTTCATATTATTTCTCTAATCAAATTTCATATAACTAACGTTCAAATAAATTTTTTCAGTTCGTGTGGACTCCGTACGTTAGTCTTGCGATACGCCAGATTACTCCGCCAGACATTGTGCAGTCCTCTCACGTATGGCTGCTGCGAGTGCCACTCATCAACTACGAAATTGTCGAGTGGTATCCTACGTACCGAGTTCTGCGACAATTTGGGTACTTCCAAGGGGTTCCACATTTGCCACTTGATTTGGACGAATTACATCGGTTGACGCGGCAAGGGAAGACGAAAATTCATTGGGGCCATCATCACGCTGACTGGGTCTAGCAATGGATGGACCGATATGGCAGTCGACTGCTCATCCTCGCACCCATTGTGGATTAGGCCATGTCCGTCACTTTCGATTATTTTCAGTGGTACCTCCATAATAGAAGCCGCGTATACTTACTCCGGAGGAGCGCGAGCGAGAAATTGAGGCGCCTCCCCAAAACCGCCCACGCCCCCAACGTCGAGCCAGCCAGAGCCTATCGAGGTAGCGCGGTCCGAGACCGCGAACTGACACTACAGGGCATCGTCTTCTAGAACAGTGTTTCAGAATTTGAGTGGTCCTTCCACGTTTCAGCAGACGAGGCCTCCACCCGAGTTCGGCTTCTCGGATGCCTATCGTCCCTCGATGTCGATGAGTGGTTCTTCGGTGATCGATGTTCCACCGTTGGCATCACAATTTGACTACAACATTGTCGAGCATACGCCGTCGGGCAGCTTGTTCTCCACCCGCCCCAGTCCCAGCAGTAGTTCGCGTTTCAAAGATGTTCTTGGAGCCGATGATGATGATGCTGATGATGATGAGAACGACCCTGTAGCACATGACGTTTGGAGGAATTCGCCACGGGATCATCGTGCACCCCACTACGAAATGGGTGGAGATAGACATCATTAGTACGAGGGCGGAATTGGCGAATATATATATATATATATTAATTATGTTAATGGAAGACGTTATTTTTTTATTTTGTAATTACGAATATTTTATTTTGCCTTATTAATTTTTTACATACTTTTTAGAATTTTATATTTAATTTTATTTTTTGGATAATTAATATTCAATTAATAAACCAAGCTTATCACGCATTTTTAAGGGCAAAATCATTCACAAAGCAAGCTACGATACCGTTTTCGACGTGAATTTTAGTCAGTTTAGAACGAACTGAAATTGCCTATTTTTGTTTCAAATGAAAGACACGTTCCAGTACTACGAACCCAAATTGAGTGTTTACCAAAAATATACGATTAATAAGCCCGAAATATTTCTCGAACATGCCTATCGAAGCTTGATCGGCCAACCCGATTTGCAAAGAAATCGCTCTCTGCAGAAAGTGAGTTCCTCGCGATAAATTCAGCCGCCTCTTCAAATTCTCGAGGAACTCACGTTTCGCAGAACGCGAGTTTCTGTAAAGTTCTTTATTCTAAAAAGTGTTGTCACATATTTGGAACTCACTCTCTGTGTAGAGCGAGGTTGTGTCTAGCTATCCCCAAAACGTGAGTTCTTCATACGTGGCAGATTTGGGGGCCATTTTTATAAATAAAAGTATGTGGGGGGACATATTTCTTGATATTGAATAAAAAAAAGTTTTTGGTGTAATATAGCCGGAACGATTGATTTCAATGAAATTAAAAATAAATAATATAATGGCGAGAATAAAATCAACAGTGGAATATAAATTAAAGGTAGGGGTAAGCGTTCGATCAAGTCGAATCGATTCAAAAAAATTTGAGTTATTCGATTTGACGCGTCATATTTTACAACTCAAACTTTATTTAAAAAATTTCGGTTAGAGTCAAGTTTATGAAATTCGAGTTGAGTTTTCGAGTTCCTATACAAATTTAATTGTAATTATTTAGCATGTTATAGTACAATTCGATTTTAATTTAAATGACTTTCTCTAATCATATAATATATGCATATATGTTTTATCATTTTTTTCATATGTGGCGCATATTTCCTCATATATATATATATATATCAAGAAAAATTTAGGGACTTAACTCGAACTTAAAAATCAATCCACTAATTACTAAAAATTTCGAGTTATTCAAATTTCCATTTTACAACTCAAACTTTATTTGAAATTTTTTCGAGTCGAGTCAAGTTTATATAATTTCGAGTCGAGTCAGAACAAGTCGAAGTTTTTTGCCTCGAGTCGAATTAAAAATTTTAATTTTTTGAGTCGAATCGAATTTTGTTCACCCCTAATTAAAGGAGATGAAAGACAAGTTCGCATGCAAATTAAAAATAGGCAGACAAAGGATTCCAATTGACCACTTGGTTGACAGTAAATGAAAGTCTAGTAATTAGCTAGGAATAGGATTGACCTAAAACATCAAAATCAAAATACCTTTTTTTTTTTTCTCTCTTGCCAACAACACACCTGAAAAGTGAAAATAATTCTTTTAGTGATTAGGAACTAACTTTGATATTTAGCTCCATGAATTATAAAAATAAAATAAAGGATGTTGGCATCATTTTATATAAGCTAAGTTAGAGTGTAAGTCTTTGTTTCTTATGATGCTAAATTTTAAAGTTAGCTTCTAATAGTTTAATTTTTGGGAAAACTACACCGGTGGTCCCCTAAGTATCACCGTTCTCCTGTTTTGGTCTTAAACTATGTTTTTTGGCAAACTCGTTCCTTCTGTTACATAGTTCTCCTGTTTTGGTCCCCCGACGTTAAATAACTAACGGTTTTGCTGACACGGCATTTTTTAATATTTTTTTAATCATTTCTCAGTCCTCTTATATTATTTTTATTTAATTTATTCACCAAATCATGTCGTGACACGTGTCACTACCCTATTACTTGGAGAAAAACCCCAAAATCCTTAAAAATACATTTGGTGTTGCTGGGATTCGAACCCAAGAACACCAACACAAAAGGCATGTGCATGTACCAACTATGCTAGGCAAATTACTTGATTTAAGTCTACTAACATTTATATTTAAGCTATACAAATTAACCCAAAAAAAAACCTTAAAACTCTTCAGCAATTCCCAACAACAAACCCAGATTCCAAAACCCCCACCTTTTGGGTCCCAAAGACTTCGAGTATTTCGTCAGGCATCAATGTAAATCAGGTAAACTCACCCTCAACGATGCACTCACTTATTTTGACAAGCTAATAGCAACTCAACCTTCACCGTTGATTCAAACCTTTAACTTCGTATTGGGTTCGGCCTCAAAGCTTAAATGCAATCCAGATGTGTTTTCCATGTATATGAAGTTGAATGTTGAAGGAATTAAGCCGAATTTGTATACTTTAAGCATTTTGTTGAACTATTGCTGTCAGTTGAAGCAGATGAGTTATTGGTTTTGTGTTTTTGGTGAAGTTATAAAGAGGTGATTCGAGCCTGATTTGGTTACCGTTAGTATTTTGTTGAAGGGTATGTGTGGGGATGGTAAGGTTTTGGATGCAGTTCAGGTTTTTGATAAAATGTCTGAAAGAGGGTTTCAAGGGGATGGTGTTATATATGGGATTCTGATTAATGGGCTTTGTTCCATTGGCCATCCGGCTATGGCTCTTGAATTGCTTAGGAAGATGGAAAAGAGTGGTTTTCGAGGGACTTTGATGACATTCAGTATGGTTATTGATGCTTTTTGTAAAGATGGAATGGTCGATGAGGCAGTGAGTTTGTTTTTGGAAATGGTTTCGAAACAAATTAGTCCTGATGCTGTTGTTTATGGTTCTTTGATCAATGGATTTTGTCGTTTAGGTAGATTGAAAGAAGCTGTTAATGTTTTCGACGAAATGGTTAGTCAAGGACTCACTCCAGATTTGATCATGTATAACACTTTGATTCATAGTTTCTGTCAAGTAGGGATGTGGGAAGAAGCTATGAAAATTTTCAATCCGATGGTTGGAAAGGGGATTTGGAATCTGGGTTTGTTGTTGGGAATTGCTGAAGAGTTTTAAGGTTTTTTTGGTTAATTTGTATAGCTTAAATATAAATGTTAGTAGATTTAAATCAAGTGATTAGCCTAGCATAGTTGGTTCACGTACATGCCTTTTATGCTGGTGTTCCTAGGTTCGAATCCCAACAACACCAAATGTACTTTTAAGGATTTTGGGGTTTTTTCTAAGTAATAGGGTAGTGACACGTGTCACGACATGATTGGGTGAATAAAATTAAATAAAAATAATATAAGAGGAGAGAGAAATGATTAAAAAAATATTAAAAAATGTCGCGTCAGCAAAACCGTTAGCTATTTAACGTCGGGGGACCAAAACAGGAGAACTATGTAACAGAAGGGAAGAGTTTGCCGAAAAACATAGTTTAGGGACCAAAACATGAGAATGGTGATAGTTAGGGGACCACCGGTGTAGTTTTCCCTTAATTTTTTTCATTTCCATTCTTCAATACATTGAAGATGCGAAGTAGGTAGGGGTGAGCAAAACTCGACTCAACTCGAAAAAACCGAAATTTTCGAATCGAATCGAGGCGAAAAACTCGACTCGTAACTAACTCAACTTGAAATTACATAAACTCGACTCGACTCAAAATATTTTTAAATAAAGTTTGAGTTGTAAAATGGAAATTCGAATAACTCGAAATTTTTAGTAATTAGTGAGTTGATTTTTAAGGCATTATTATATGAAAAACCTTTTTTAATAGTTATTTACGAAAATGACTCTAAACCAATGTTATTTAGAAAAAATGACCCCAAATCATCCACGTAAGGTGACCTCGCGTTGTACACGTAGCGAGGTCTGTCCAACGTGGGCTACCTTTTCATATTCTGTAATTTAAAATTACTGGATAAGACATCGGGTTTTTCAATACGTGAGGTCCACGAGATTTTGAAGAGGCACATTTATGTATCGCCTTAATTACTATAGGGACCTCGCGTTTTACACATAACGATGTTCCATTAACCGTTGAAACCCTAAACCCTAATAAATGTATTTAAAAGGTTATAATTATTTGACTTAAAATAGGTATCTAACTTAATTAAAATATGATATTTAAATCTTATTATTTGACTTAGTTAAACTAGGTATCCAACTTAATTAAAATATGGTATTTAAATCTTATTATTTGACTTAATTAAAATAGGTATCTAACTTAATTATTTGACTTAATTAATATCTTATTTGAATAAAAAATAAAATATTAAGAAAGCAAAATCTAATAGAATCACCAAATAAGGATAAAAAATAAATTTAAAAACCCTTGGAACTCGCTATTTAAAGAAAATATGGTATTTAAATTTTATTAGTATTTAATATGTTGTATTAGTAAATAATTATCCCAATTAAAATATTCTTTATTTTTTAATTAAAGTAAGAAATCAAAATTTTATTCGAATAAGGAATTAAAGTATGGTATTTAAATTTTATTACTTTTTTATATTTTGTATTAGTTAACCCAATTATAAATTGTTGATTTTTTAATTACAGTAAGACATCAAAATCTTATTCAAATCACCAAATAAGGATAAAAAATAAAATTAAAAACCCCTAGAACTCGCTATATGCAGAAAGCGAGTTCCAGTCAAACAGTTGGATTCCATTGAAACAGTTGGATTCCGTCCGGATTGAATCGTCGCGGCTTTTCAATAAACCTCGCGTTTTGCAGAGCGCTAGGTCCATTTATATCGCTTCGTATGGGATACGAGAACTCCTATAAATAGGGCTCATTCTTTCAACTTTTATCACATCAAATTCTTTTCTCTTGTTCTTCAATTTCTTACTAGTCTCTACGTTTTTACTTTTAAATTCTTCAAATTTTTGGTACCATGGCGAGATTGTTGAGGCTCGACGACAAACACGTGTGAAATTTCTGGCGCAGAAACACCGATATAAGTTTTTTAATTTAAAATTTGTAATTGTTTTTTATTATTTTTTTAATTGTTAATATTTTATTTAATAATTTATGAATTTTAAATTTATTTTGAAGGGGTATGAACGTGCCTTGTGTCGTTACATCAATCGCACGGGACCACCGCATCCGGACATTGTCGGTTATTTACATGAATTCGGTTTTGGCTATATTTTCCACCTATTTGACAGTCCGAAGTTGAACCGTCCCTTGATTAATGTGTTACTAGATAGGTGGAGGCCCGAGACACACACATTTCATCTTCCCTACGGGGAGGCAACTATTACCTTGCAAGATGTTACATTTATTTTCGTTCTGCCCATTGACGGTGAGGTTATCACCTGAAATGCGGAGGTAGACTGGTCTGGCGTGTGTGATGCCTTGCTTGGAGTGAGGTTGGAGGAGGATGATTTCGATTGTGGCAAACTAAAAATAGTTTTCTTAGACAACAATTTGACCAACCTACCCCCAAACGCTAATGAAGTAACCAAAATGGTATAGTTTATTTTTATTGTTTATTTATTTATTGTGAAATTTTATTTTATAGAAAAATAATTTAATATTGAAAAAATTAGTTTTGCAGCAGTTTTCTCGTACCCATATTCTACGAGTTATTGGGGGTTCTTGATGCCAGACAAATCTCGCAACAAGGTCCATTTAATGTGGTTGCCTTATCTAGCGGATACTGTGGAATCTTAAAACAAATGCTGGGGAGGGGCTGTGTTCGCATATCTATTTCGAGAGTTATACAAAACCGTCGAACCAGAAAGACGTGCCATTGGTTGCTGCAATCTTGGGCATGGATTCGTATGCTGTTTTTAAGCCCGACGCCTCGAAACCCAACCCCAATACAATTTTCACTTGTTCGGAGGTACTAATAAATATTAATTTTATCATTTTGTTTTTTAATATTAGAATACTTAAAATTTTTCTTTGAATTATAGGTGGCTGGGTCAATTAACACACGTGGAACTATCGACCACCCAACAGGATTATCGATTGTTGATCGATAAGATAGATGGGGGTAAAATATAAGGTTCGAAATTTAGATAACTGAATTTTGTTAAATTGAATTTTTTAATTTAATTTTTATGAGTTTCGAGTTTAGCTAACTGATTTTACATATTTTTGTAGTTCCTGTTGACGTCGTACGCGGATCTTGATATTCGGGTATGCATTCCGCCTGAAATAATGCTGAGTGAAGGTATTTGGATTCTGATACTTCCACTTACACACTATGAGATAGTTGAGTGGCATCCAACCGACCGCGTGTTGCTGCAATTAAACTATGTCCAAGGGATTTCGGATGTGCCACCCAATTTGGATGCATTGTATAGGTTAACGTGAAAAGACAAGACAAAAGTCCATTGGGGCCATCATCACATGGACTAGATGCAATAGTGGATAAGTTGTTTCAGTAGGCGACCCATTTTTTTGGAACCCATTCGGGACTACAGTATTACCTATGAGTATATGTCATGGTACTATCAAAATGGGAAGCCGCATCTATTAACCACAGAGGAGCAAGAACGAGAAATATATGTTCCCCCCAAAATCGTCCGCCGACACAGCGTCCTCTGATGCAACGTGGTACTCGTATGGGCCAGAGATAAAGAACACAAGCTCCCGGGTCATCGTTTTTGGGAACAACGTAGACACCTATCCAGTCAGCCGCCCAGCCATAGACACCGGTGCCAGCACCTACATTCTACCAGTCGCCTTTCTCTGAATTTCACCTCATGAGTATTAGTCCATTGTTTCAACAAATGAGGAGTCTGTCAGAAGGTTTTTTTCACAGACGTGTTTCATCCGCTTATGGTGGTGCTTCCCCTAGTTTACCATCTGACAGTACCCTCTGTATCTATTCGTCCAGTCTCAACATAATTCAGATAAGGTATTGTGGATCAGACACCGCCGTGGAGCCTATTCTTCACCAGCCCCAATGCGAGTAGTGGGACTCGTATTTCATTTGGGGATGACGATGACGATGAGATGAAGAAGATGATGGTGGTGGTGGTGGTGGTGCCATTGGTCGAAGGAATCCATGTTGGGATCGTCATCCACGACGGTGCGCTACAGGTGGACATAGGCGTCATTAGGATGGATATGTAATTTTTTATTTATGTAAAACTAATTTGTTATCATTTTATCCAAAAAAATTATATTATATCATGACATATCTTGTTATTTTTATATAAATACCACAAAATAAATTTATGCGAACAAAAAACAAAATTAATAAACGGACCTTGCGATCTGTAAAATGCGAGGTCCAATGACATGTCAGGTCTATGGGCTGCCACGTTAGGAATCTCTATCACGAATCTTTGTCAGGAATTACTGTGGAATGCGCAGTTTGCATAGCGCGAGTTTTGGCCTATTTAAAATGCATGCTCACCTGCAATTGCTTGTCATCATATCCGAAGACAAAATTGAGTTACAACTAGTAATGAAAACAAACAACGCGAGTTTCAAATGTATCTGCTATTCATGGGTTGACAGTTTTCATGAGGCGGGTGTTCCGCGTTATTGTTAAAGATGAACGACAAATCATAATATCAGGGAAAATAGTAGCGAATCTAGGAATATATCATTGACTGGGCCAATATAAATAGAATAAAAAATTTATCTAATATAGCTTATATATAATTTTTAATTGAAAACATAATAACTTACTAAAAATAATATGATTACATGTTTCAAAAGCACACACCATTCAAAACATTATAGAATTTTTTTTAAAAAAAATCCTATATAGGGGAGGGGAGGAAAAATTTGCTCCTAACGACTATTGAATCCACAACTTAAGGGAGATGTGAGTGTGTCAACTGAGAGCTTTAAACTACATGCTTTAGAGATTGTTGACAAACATTCTAAAAAAATTTCATTTTTAAAATAAATTTTTAAACAAAATTAAGCCTTTATTCCACAACTTTAACAATACCAAACAAATCTTAACTATCAACATTTCTAAAACTTGAAGCACTTGGTAAGAATGGACTATCCTAAAATATCAAGTTGGGTGAACCATAATAAATCGAAGGATGTTGTCTAAAATTAAAGAAGCAACATTCCTAGTTACACATTGTTGGAAAAATTTGATAATTTTGGAGCTTTAAATAAGAAATTGATTCAAATGTTGTTGAGGAAAATGTGGAACCAATTGTTGGTTTGTAAATGTGCAAACGTGCACGACGTGGGTAACGCAAATGTTTGAATCGGTCCGGTCTTTCGTGGGCTTGCAGATATTTTGACCCAAATTTGAAATGAATTTTTCTCAAATAAAAGCATAAATTTGCCAAATTTTATCTTGGAATTAAAAGGGTAAATATTGGAAGTTACCTTTAATTCAAATAATAATTTTGGAAATTGTTTTATAGGAGAATCAATTGATTCTCAATATTAAATGCTCCATTAGGTCAAAATTTCCACTTATACCCTCATGACAATCCTATAAATAAGGAGTAAAGCTTCTAGGTTTACAACCAACAAAAACCACAGAAATTTTTTATTGTTTTACTCTGTGGATTTTACAAGTGGTTTTCGGTGATAGGCGAAGGCAAGGGTCGGTTCGTGATCTCCATAGTAGTGCAACTGTGACTGATCTTATGTTGTTGTATCCTGGGAGACAGACGACCAATGAACTCGAGCACCATAGGAGTGGCCGAAATTCTATCTTAAGGAAACTGCGTTCGTGCAGGCCTCAATACGTTTCTTTTGGTTCTAAATCAGTTTGATTTATATATTGTTGTATTGTTCTTAATTTTGTACTGTTCGTTTAAATAATATTATTTTATCTTATTATTTATGCTTGGATTAACGCTTATTTTCTAACAATCTTAAGACAGATTCTCAGTTTTAATCCAAGACGAACAAATTATTGTATCTAAAGCAATAATTCACAAGATGAGGAAATTTTCACGCATAGAAAAAGGAAAGCCTAATGTTGTTATTTGTGATTTACATGCGTGCTTTTTCCATAACCTTTATATGGCTTTAAACTAAAGTGGCCAATTATTTCATATTTGGCATTTGACCATTTTTTCTTGTCTTCAAAGCTTTTGGTGCCCGTAAATGCTCAATGACATCTCAACGATTTTCATGGCAGTGAATGCCCAAAGACAAGAAACGTTGAGATCACCAACACCACAGATTCAACACGATGCAAGCGGTTTTCGTGAGATAGAACATTTGGATATTCAATTAGTAAGGTAATTTAAATATTCCTTAATAAGTTTTCTTGTAAATATTATACTTTTAAAACCATAAATTATGGTATTATTAAGGTAATATTCCATATAAAATTTTGACTTTTAATATGGTATGGTTTATGTCATATTTAAATTTTTTATGACATTGTTAAGGTAATAATGAAATATTCCTTAAACATTTTTTACATTAATATTAAATAATAAATATGACATTTAATATGAAAATATGGCAATTTTATAACCTTATATGCCAACCTTTCTTGGAATGGAAATAAAAACTTTAAATACATATTTGCATGTATTGTTAAGATAAAGATTTAAATTTGGTAATATTTTTGGTAATATTATTATGATAGTGTTACCTCATAATGTGGACATTTTAAATATGGCATGTATATAAATTATACTTTGTCACATTTTTTGTCTTAATTGTGATTCTTTGTATTTTTGGAAATTATGTGGATTTTATTTCGTACTAACAATTTCTTTTGAGAAATTTTGTAGAGAGAAATATGATATCCAGACGAAGTCGTGTTTTGTTTTGGAAATAAAAGATCTCATAAATAATTCGTTTTGGGAATTTAATTCCTGCCGTTTTAACGGGTTTACTTAATCTTCCAAACAAGAAATGGAATTAAAATCAAAAGATTAATTCCTTTTGATTTCTGTTGGTTAAACAGAACTAAGTTGGATTGATATCTCTGTTGTTTAACAGAAGATATAATGGAAATAAACTACTAAATTAGAATCTTGTGTTGATTCTAATTTTAGAAAAGAAAATAAATCATTGAATTTATTTTCAAGAGAATCTTGTATGATTCTAACGTTGCAAGGAAAATAAATTATTGAATTTATTTCCGTAAGAATCAAGTATGATTCAATTTTTGTAAAAGGAAACAAATCATTAAATTTATTTCTATGCTAGAATCATGCGTTGATTCTAACTTGTTAAGAAAAAGAAATAATTGAATTTATTTTCGTAAGAATCAAATATGATTCAATTTGTGTAAAAAGAAATAAATCATTAAATTTATTTTTGTACTAGAATCATGTGTTGATTCTAACTTGTTAAGAGAAATAAATTGTTGGATTTAATTTCATAAGAATCTAGAATGATTCAACCCTAAAATAAATTGGTGAATTTATTTTGGAAAGAGAAATAACTTAAAGTTATTATTTATTAAAGAATCAAGTATAATTCTATTTTAGAAATAAATCGGTGAATTTATTTTGAAAATAACATTGGTTACTAAATTCCGACTAAGGTCTCGAATCAAAGCATAGAAGAATTTGGTTCTCTATGTTAAAATTAAATTCTTAAAGCCTATTCTGATGCATGCTATGAAGTGCACAATGTTTAAAATGGCTAAAGAATCGAGAGGGTCGTTGGACCATAAATGGAAGATTCCAAATTGTTGTGAATCAAAGGTAGTGATTTCGATTGATCATCCATGCTTGGAATGATTTCAAGAATAGAATCCATAAACGATGATTGAAAGAAAATTTAAAAAATGCATGTCTAGGATTGGTTCTTTGAGAGACTTGGTATTTAAGCGTGCCTAGTGCACCACCTCTCTTTCATAAGTTACCTACCTGGTGCATTGTTTATTATTGTTCTTTCTATTAATACCGTGTGAACTTTTGTTTGGGGTTTAGTTTACTAAATCACCGTCGTCTAACAAAAGTTAGAAATTATGTTTCTGTTTCTGGTTTTAGTCTTTGACTAAATTTCTGACGTTTAACATATTCATAATGCTTGGTTTTGGGTTCATACATGGCAAGAAAAGATGTTGCATAATTGACCGTGATAAACCTGGTTAAATATCTGAAGGGTGATCCTCATATTATTAGAGAGGATAAGGTAAATATTGTTACCACCTTCAAATGTTACTAAGGTAAATATTGCTAAGACAAATATTATCACGGCAAGCGTAGTGGAAGTTAAAAATGACTTCAAACCGTAAATTAGACGGTGTGTTCAAGAAGCAAAATTTCATGAAAAAAATGCTTCAATTGCCATAAGATGGGAACAAGTATTCGGACTATAGACTTCCAAACGAGGGCAATGTTATTGCAATAACAATTGATATGACAACATATTGGTTGAAGGAATATGTTTATTACCTTCATTGATGATAGCACAAAAATAATGTAAAGATGAAGCTATAGTGAAAATTGTTCTCTATGAGTAAGATGTTGAATCCCAAACTTAATTAAAGGTTTAAGATGGGGAGAAGCTCTATATGAGTAACGTTGGTACTATAATGTGCCTAACATGTGGGGGAAGCTGTTCTATAAGCTAATTACCTTTTAAACAAGATTCCTCGTAATTAAAGAGACTAGACACCATATAAGTTATGGAAGGTAATTAAACCTTCCTACAACTACTTGAAAATGTGGGGGTGTCTTTCAAAGGTAATGACCTCATTACTAAAGCAACTGAGAATAGATCCCTAAAAATGGTGGATTGTATTTTCATTGGCTATATAGAACATAACAATGTATATCGATTTCTTGTGTATGAATTGAAGAACCCTGAGATTCACAAGCATACGATAATGGAAGCAAAGGATGCTTTTTCTTTGAAAATCTATTCCCTTGTAAAGCTAGGGAAGTTGGTCAAAGTTCAATGAAATGAACTTCAGAGATTATCGATAAAGATGACTCAAATGATCAACAAGGGTTTGAGCTTGAAATAGAGCCACAAAGAAGTAAACGAGCAAGGGTAGAAAAATTCTTTGGATCATTTTTCTAAACTTTATGCTAGAGGTAGAATCTCAAACGTATAATGATGTTATACATTCATCTGAAGGCATCTTATGGAAATATGTCATTAAGAGTGAAATTGATTTCATCACGCAAAACCATACGTGGGGAATTAGTGGATCTTTCTCCGTGAATTAAACCACTAAGTTTTGAATGGATTTTCAAACGGAAAATGAAAGCATATGGAACAATTGATAAGTATAAGGCCAGATTGTTAATAAAAGGTTATCGAATGCCTTGACTATTTCGATACATACTCTCATATATCAAGGATAACCTCCATAAGTATGATACTTACAATTTTCGCTTTGCGGAATCTAGACGTACATCGAATAGATGTTAAAAAAGCTTTTCTAAATGGAGATCTTGATGAAGAAATATACATGGAACAACCTGAGGGTTATGTAGTTTCAAGTCAAGAGAGAAAAGTATGTAGATTGGTGAAGTCCTTGTATAGACTTAAACAAGCACCAAAGTAAAGACATGAGAAGTTCGATAATGTCATGATGGCAAACGACTTTAAGATAAATGAGTGTGACAAATGTGTATATGTCAAAACTACTAACATTGGATTTATTATTCTATGTTTGTATGTTAATAACATATTCATTGTTGGAAGCAACAATAAAATGGTAAACGTACCAAAGACTTGTCAAATTCAAGATTGACATGAAAAATATGAGATTAAAATATTTGATTTTGGGCATCCAAATCAAACGCTCACTTGAATGTCTCATATTGACGTAGTCACACTACGCGGGCAAGAGAAGTTGGCAAGGATGTTTCCGGCATAGCCAGAACTCCAATAAATACATGCAACCTTTTGTCTAGGAACAAAGACCAAAGTGTTGACCAAGTAGATTCAATAGACCAGATATTGTTTCTACTGTGAGCAGTTTAAGTAGATTCACAAGCAATTCAAGTGAAAATCACTGGAAAGCAATTGTGAGGGTATTGAGATATCTTAGATATACTCGAGATTATGAATTGCATTATTCCAGAGATCCTACTATTTAGAAGGATACTCCGATGCGATTGGATATCTGATATTCAAGATATCAAAGGCACAAGTGGATATGTCTTCACTTTGAGAGGAGGAACCATGTCATAAAAATCCTTAAGAAAATGGTTATAATCAAATCCATAATAGAATTTGAGTTGTAGTTCTAGACAAGTCTAGAAAAGAAGTCGAATGGCTTCAGAAATTTCTTGAAGGATATTCCTGAACGACCAAAGCCAATGCCCACAATTGGTAGAGCACAAAGCTTTGTGTATAATGGGTAAGTGGAGACATATGCGTCCTCAACATAATACCGTTAGACAATTGATCTCAAATAAAGTTATCTCTATTGATTTTTTGAAATCAAAGGATAACGTTGCGGATCCACTAACCAAAGGGTTAAGTCGAGATCAAGTTAAAAAAAAACGAAAGGAATGAGACTAAAGCCCATGTAAATTTAAGGTGCTATGTGAAGGAAAACCCTACCTAGTTGACTTGAGATCCCAAGATCTAGGTTCAAAGGGACAACCTAATTGCAGAGACCTGTGCGGTCACTGTAGGGGATCTTATCCCCAAGTCCATTCCTATGATGTAAACAATGATCAAAGTGGTTTAGGCTAAGCAATGCTTTTAATGACCATTGTGTGCTTTTGTGAGTCAAGCAACATAAGTCACCTATGTGATAGTGAAGTGGGGCCGCTTCAATGAGACTATTGGGCATAGTTCTTTAAAAATCTTGCAGAACCAGGCGATGTCCACGGCCATATGGACATACCCATGAGAACTAATACTCTTGTCAGAGAGGTAGTTGTGTGAAGTATATCATCGTTTACACAAACGAAAGAACAGTTCAAGGACATTACGTCTACTGCTCAGCTAGTAAAGTAAATATACTTTCACAAGGGAAGGTTCAAGGGTGGACACCTACCTATCCTATGCAGCTATCGATCGTAGAATCTATCACCACATCGAGTCAAAATGTTTTTGATTAAATCAATTTCATTCATGTGGGGGATTGTTGGAAAAATTTGATAATTTTGGAGCTTTGAATAAGAAATTGATTCAAATGTTGTTGAGGAAAATGTGGAACCAATTGTTGGTTCGTAAATGTGCAGACGTGCTCGACGTGGGTAACGCAAATGTCTTAACCGGTCCGGTCCTTTGTGGGCTTGCAGATATTTTGACCCAAATTTGAAATGAATTTTCCTCAAATAAAAGCATAAATTTGCCAAATTTTATCTTGGAATTAAAAGGGTAAATATTGGAAGTTACCTTTAATTCAGATAATAATTTTGGAAATTGTTTTATAGGAGAATCAATTGATTCTCAATATTAAATGCTCCATTAGGTCAAAATTTCCACTTATACCCTCATGACAATCCTATAAATAGGGAGTAAAGCTTCTAGGTTTACAACCAACAAAAACCACAGAAATTTTTTATTGTTTTACTCTATGGATTTTACAAGTGGTTTTCGGCGATAGGCGAAGGCAAGGGTCGGTTCGTGATCTCCATAGTAGTGCAACTGTGGCTGATCTTATGTTGTTGTATCTTGGGAGACAGACGACCAATGAACTCGAGCACCATAGGAGTGGCCGAAATTCTATCTTAAGGAAACTACATTCCTGCAGGCCTCAACACGTTTCTTTTGGTTCCAAATCGGTTTGATTTATATATTGTTGTATTGTTCTTAATTTTTTACTGTTCGTTTAAATAATATTATTTTATCTTATTATTTATTCTAGGATTAACACTTATTTTCTAACACATATAAAGTTAAAGTGCATTATCGATTTTAATTCCTTTAATTTTTTCTATTAAAATTTTGTGTTTATTATTTGATTACATATAAAGTTTTGACACACACTTCTTTCTTCTAATTTTATTTCACTTAATTTTTACTATAAATTTAATCATTTCTTAATGTTTTTATATGCTAAATTTAAACTATAACTAGACGAAACTTAAATTTTATTTTTTATACATAATATTCCCTTTTAACTTGTTTTGAGAGCAAGCGTTGATGGCCGGTTGGTTAGAGCTGCTCACCTGCTTCATTCTTGTAACCCCCTCGTCCCGGTCCGGACGCTTGACCGATCCGAGTGGGTTACACGGGGATAACCGAGGCGAAACCCGTTAAGGCTCCACTTCGGTTACCGACCCAAGTAAAACTTTTTCTTTAATTATCTTTTCTAGATGCCTTATTACATACCCTATGTGAACAAACGACAGCGGAAGCAACGAGCAAAGCGAACCAACGAACTTAAGACATAAAACATCCCATTTTACCTTTTTAAGACGGGCCGTATCGATACTCTAAGAGAGGGTATCGATATGCCTTGACCAATTCAACCCTTACAGTCAACTCAGGGGAGACCGTATCGATACAGCCCTTGGGCGTATCGATACACCCTCCTCGGTCAACATCTCGTGGTCAACGAGACAAAACCGTATCGATACGCCCTAACACCGTACCGATACGCCAAAATCTCAAAATTCCAGAGAGTTTTGGGCGTATCGATACACCCCCGCGTATCGATACACAAAGCCAAAATTGAGTCCTGAAGGCAAGACCGTATCGATACGGCCCTTAGGCGTATCGATACCCCCTGCACTGCAAGTCTCCAAATTTCAGCAAAACGACACAAGACTCAACTCTAAATGCATTTTAGGACTTCCCTAACAACACACAAACATTCATACAACCCTAACAACCAACATCTAAGCATTGAGGCACCCAACACCAACAAACATCATTCATTCAAGAAATACAAGCATTCACTCAAAAGGAGACATACATAGCATATATAAGGTTCATGCCTTAGCAACAAACATAAAGCATTCATAGAAGGCAGTCTAAACATGGTTTTACAGGCCAAGCATGGCATCCAAAGCCAAAACAACACAAGCATTTAAAGGAGTCTAACATGCTCCTAAACAAACCAACATTCAACATACTTTCAAAAACATCACATCACAATTACATATCTCATTGCTTGACCATTACATCATAACAAAAATACCCATACTTGATAGCTAAGCTAGCACCACGAAACACACTTGGAGGCCCCTTCTTGCGCTAGCAACCCACGAACTAAGGATCTGCATTGTCGAACAAAAGAGAGCATAAGCATAAAGCTTAGTGAGGGTAAGCTCATTAAAAACAAACCTCGACAATGCAGGGTCCAAGCACAACCACAACAAGGTAAATGCATGTTCTTACCTTCGATTCACAAAAGCCAAAATGTCAATGATGCATGAACATAATATCACAATATGTCATGCCCAACAAGCTCATTCCACATCATATGTAAACACATATATTAATCCAAATAGGAAACACATTTCATATCACATTGATACACATATCAACTCATATTGGCACCTAGCTATGACTCGAATACGCGGATAAACATGTTGGAACTCACATCCAACAACAACTTTACCTCACGGTGAGATTACACTCATCACCGTTCTCGCGGAGGGGATTCCACTCATCCTCACGCCCCGTCGATGGGATTACACTCATCCCCGACTAACATTTATATAAGAAGAATTTTCGGGCGAACTCGTACTCCATCTTGATGACTATCATCATCAAGACCACGCGCGCATTTGACTCACGTGTGCACATTACATCCTAATGATCGATCATTTGTACCCAAGCATACTGGTGCCAACATTAAACAAATCCACAACATCTCATATCACTTCCGTGCTTAGCACGTACTCACCATGATCATAATCATGAACAATCCACATGCATATCACAATGCATCAATATCGTGCCTCAACATAATGTATAACATATTTATACACAACCATCACCAACACAAATCATCATGAGGCATAAACAATAATTATAGAGTTCAACCAATGTCTCTAACTAAAGCTCGGGATTAGGCTACCACTCTAATTCCAACTCTAGGTGGATCTACCAAGCCCAACCTAGTTCACATGCTTGAACCAAACACTCAAAACCATTTTAAAACATTAAACCACTCACCTTCACTTCCAAGCTCAACTATCAAGCAACCGACACCTTCAAGCTTCCGGATTCACTCCCGATGCTTCACCAACATAAGTCCTTGTCTCTAAACAACTCAACACAATTCAAACAACATCAAATCAGCTCAAACATCAATGTAGCTAACCCGGAATACTATTCAAACATCAAACACAAGAATTCAAGCCATGGACAACCCCCAAAAACCACAAACTCGAGCAGCCCTTATACCCAATCCAAAACCTTTGATTTCAACACTTTTAACACTTCCAAAAGGTTCCAAAACAACCCTCAACTAACATACTAACATTAGTCTTCCATTTCCAACATTAAACACACCCAAAATCCACTACAAAACCCTTCAAAAACCCCCATTAAACCCAAATCCGGGAAACTTAACAAAACACTTTAAAAATCATATATGTTGGACTTCAATGTTCATAAACAACATATCTAACCTTATGAAATCAAAACCTTAAGTTAAAAACGATAAAGGTAGCATTTTTATTCAAATCCTCCTAAAACTCAAATTCCAAAAACACGAATGAAAATGAAAACTAGTTGTACTTTTGAAGAGAGGAAGGTGAGAGCAAGGTGGAAATGTAGTTACCTTTCAAAACCGAGCTAAAATGGAGAAGCAAGGAAATGGAATAGTGAAATGGAGGGGGAGGGGTTCTTTGTCGTTGAAGTTGGGAGAGGGAATAGGAAAGAAGATGATAAAAGGCTCTTTTAATTGAAAAAGGGTTTTAAAATGAAGTCCAACTATTTACGGATTTGCCATTAATGAGATGGCATATCTCATTATTCACAAATTCCATGGAAGATGTAAAACAATTCAATTTAGTCCCACACAAAAATGTTTTCTTTGAAATCACAAGGTCCAAATAAAATATATTATTATTTTAATTATAAAATCGAACCCGGAACAATATTTTAATATTATTTTCACCCGACCCCTAAAACCAGGTGTTACAACTCTCCCCCACTTAAGGAATTTCATCCCCGAAATTACCTGACGGAAACAAGTACGGAAACTGCTCAAGTATATCAGCTTTCCTCTCCCACGTGGCCTCTTCCATGCCTCTATGTCTCCACAACACCTTGACCAACTCTATGGTCTTGCCACGCAACACCTTGCTATCAGAAGCAAGTATCTCAACAGGCTCTTCATTATAAGACAAATCCGGATTCAACTCTATCTCCTCAACATGCATAACATGAGAAGGATATGATCTATATCTCGTAAGCATCGACACATGAAAGACATCATGGATCTTTTCTAACTTTGAAGGCAACCTCAAACGATAAGCTACCGGCCCAATCCGCTCAACTATCTCATACGGACCAATAAACCTCGGACTCAACTTGCCTTTCCGGCCAAATCTCATCACTTTCTTCCACAGAGACACCTTCAGAAACACCTTCTCACCCACGGAGAACTCAATCTCTTTTCTCTTCAAATCTGCATAAGACTTCTGACGGTCGGAAGCTGCTTTCAAACGGTCACAAATCAACTTCACTTTATCAGTAGCCCCCTTAAGCAAATCCGACATAGGTAACAGCCTCTGACCCGTTTCAGCCCAACAAATCGGAGTCCTACATCGTCTACCATACAAAGCCTCATAGGGAGCCATCTGGATACTAGCCTGATAATTGTTGTTGTAAGCAAACTCAACTAAAGGTAAGTGCTTCTCCCAAGAACCCTGGAAGTCAATCACACAACAACGAAGCATATCCTCTAAAATCTGTATCACTCGCTCTGACTGTCCATCGAATTGTGGATGATATGAAGTACTGAAATGCAAACGGCTACCTAGAGCACTATGCAAACAACCCCAGAACCTCGAAGTGAATCTAGGATCTCTATCTGAAACAATAGACTTCGGAACTCCATGAAGTCTCACAATCTCACGGATGTACAAGTTCGCCAACTTGTCTAAAGAATATGTAGTGTTCACCACTAAGAAGTGAGCACACTTAGTGAATCTATCCAGTATTACCCATACAGAATTCTTCTTCGAAGGAGATAACGGTAACCCCGATACAAAATCCATGGTGATTCTCTCCCATTTCCATTCCGGAATCTTCAAAGGTTGTAACAAACCTGAAGGAACCTGATGTTCTGCCTTCATTCTCTGACAAACCATACAACGGCTCACATACTCGGCTACATCCTTCTTCAAACCAGCCCAGAAGTAATCATTCTTCAAGTCACGGTACATCTTGGTACTACCCGGATGCATAGAAAAGGGACTCGAATGTGCTTCACTCAAGATCAGACGTCTCAACTCAACATCTTCAGGCACTACAACTCTGTCTCTAAAGCACAACACATTCTCACCACTGAAACTATACTCGGTCGGTCTACCTTCGGCTATGTCCTGAACATGAGGAACTAAAGACACATCTTGCAATTGTTTCTCTCTAATCAACTGAATCAAAGAAGGCTTCACTTGCAACTCTGTGATCAAACCACCATCATCGGATACACTCAATCTAGCAAACATAGCTCTCAACTCAACTGCAACTTTTCTACTCAAAGTATTGGCTACTACATTTGCCTTACCCGGATGGTACTCAATGGTCAAATCATAATCTTTCAACAGCTCAAGCCATCTTCTTTGTCTCAAGTTCAACTCTCTCTGTGTCATTAAATACTTCAAGCTCTTATGATCGGTGTAAACTATACACTTCTCACCATACAAGTAATGACGCCAAATCTTCAATGCAAACACAACTGCGGCTAACTCAATATCGTGAGTAGGATAGTTCTTCTCATGAACCTTCAACTGTCTCGAAGCATAAGCAACAACTCTTCTTTCTTGCATCAAAACACAACCTAAACCTATATAGGAAGCATCACTATAGATCACAAATTCTTTACCTGATATAGGTTGTACTAACACTGGAGCATTTGTCAAGGCTTCTTTCAATTTTTCAAACGCCTTCTGTCTTGCATCTGACCACTCAAACTTAACTCCTTTTTGCAACAATTTAGTCAAAGGAGCAGCTACTCTATAGAAACCATCAACAAATCTCCTATAGTATCCGGCTAAACCTAGGAAACTCCTAATCTCAGTCACAGACTTAGGTTGTTTCCACTCAACAATAGCCTCAATCTACGACGGATCAACACGGATACCTTCGGCCGAAACAACATGGCCAAGAAATACAACCTCTCGAATCCAGAACTCACACTTGCTAAGCTTCACATACAACTGATTGCTCAACAATCTCTGCAAAACAAATCTCAAGTGCTCATCATGCTCTTCTTCTGATTTCGAGTATACAAGGATATCATCTAAGAAAACAACTACAAAACGGTCTAGATAGTCTCTAAAAATTCTGTTCATCATATCCATGAATGTTGCAGGTGCATTCGTGAGCCCAAATGGCATCACAAGAAACTCATAGTGACCATATCTAGTCCTAAAAGATGTCTTCGGAACGTCACACTCTTTTACTTTCAACTGATAGTACCATGATCTCAAATCTATCTTCGAGAACACTGAAGCACCTCTCAACTGATCAAACAAATCATTTATACGAGGCAACGAATACTTGTTCTTCACAGTCAACTGATTCAACTGCCTGTAGTCAATACACATACGCATACTGCCATCTTTCTTCTTTACAAACAACACAGGAGCAACCCAAGGAGAACTACTAGGCCTAATGAAACCACGGTCTAATAACTCTTGCAACTGACTCTTCAATTCTTTCAACTCTTTCGGAAAAATATGATACGGTGCTATAGAAACTGGAGTAGGCCCAGAAACAGTCTCAATCACAAACTCAACATCTCTGTCAGGAGGCAAACCTGGTAACTCTTCGGGAAACACATCCGAAAAATCACAAACGGTTCTAATATCTTTCGGTCTAGCCTCACTCATATTCGGATTCATCACATAAGCTAAGAAAGCCCCACATCCGGAATCCATCAACCTATGACCCTCTAAAGCTGACACAACATTAGACAAGAACTTAATGTTCTCGCCTACTACTACTACCTCGTAGTCATCAGAAAGTTTCAAAGAAATCCTCTTCGTCTCAAAATCCACACTAGCTCGGTGCTCAACTAACTAGTTCATACCCAAAATAATATCAAAACCATAAAAAGGAAGCTCCATCATATCAACGGGAAACACATGACCCTGAATCTTCAGCGGACATCTCCTATAAATACGTCTAACCACAACTATCTCACCAAAAGAACTAGTTACATTCTTACCTACATCTAAGATCTCAACAGGTATATCTAGCTTTCGTGCATGCTCACTCAAAATGTAGGAATGCGTAGAACCCGAATCAACCAAGAAAGAAAAGACATAGACTGTAACTCAAAATTACCTGCTATCACATCAGTGTCGTTCCCGGCCTCTCTCTGAGCATAGACTCTCGCTGGCCCTCCTACCTCTGGTTGTACGGCTACAACATGAGCAAGGTTCCTCTGAGCATCTACCCTAGGTGCATCAGCCCTAGGCTGGAAGTAGCCACGGTCGTGACCACGACCTCTCTGAAAATCAATTGCTCTCGCAGGAGCTTGAGCTATGTTCGGTGCCCGTGTCGCCTGATGCAGACACTCCCTCCTAAAGTGGTCCCTCGAACCACAGTTCCAACAAGCATGGAAGTTACCCCAACACTCACCAGTATGCCGCCTCCCACATCGTGTACACTCGGGCAACCGCCCTCCTCCCTTATGGCCCTGGTGGCCTCTACCATGGTGGCCACCGCCACGTCTATGGTCAAACTGATGTCCACCGCCTCTATGCCTCTTGGCATCCCCACGGTCAAAGTTGTTATTCCTCTTACCAGACCTAGATCCTCCAGAACGCTTGGTCAGCCCCAAGCTGTGTTCAATGTCCTTGGCACTAGCAACCAAGACATCGAAATCTGAGTAATCAGAAGCCAACGTATACCTCTTAACCTCTTCATGCAGCCTATATCTGAAACGGTTACAACGGTCTCTCTCAGTTGGAACCAACTCTGGTGCATACTAACTCAAACGAACAAAACGGATCTCGTAGTCAATCACAGAAGCATCTCCCTGAACTAGGGCCATAAACTCTCGCTTCTTCTCATCAAGATACCTCGGCCCCAAGTACCTTTTCCGGAAAGCAAACTCAAAGAAATCCCATCCAATCTCAGCCTCTGGAACTCCGGTAGTAATGGTGACCCACCAAGTGTAGGCATCACCCTGTAGCAAAGAGATCACACATCCCAACCTACGGGCACCAACGCAACCCATCTGAGCTAAGATGCGGACGATCTTCTCTAACCATAACTCGGATCTCTCAGGTGTAGACCCTCTAAACTCTTCAGCCCCTAAGCTACGAAGCCTCTCCAACGGTAAACTGTTATCATCCCCTCTAGGCGGAGCTGCAGCCTGAGCCCCAGCAACAGCGGCCTGAAATGCTCCCGCTATAGCTTGCACAAGCGGAGCCATATCTATTCCGGCCGGACCTTGGCCACCTTGGCCAAACTGTGGTCCCTTTCCCTCGACTCCGGCCTCGCCTCCCCCACCAGGCGGAGGAGGTGGTGGTGGAGCTCCAACTTCAGCAGCAGCAGCATGCTCTTCCACATGAGCCTCAACCCTAACCACCGGCTCATCAACAGGAGCCGCAACACGTGGTTCCTGACGAACCACTCTCGGCCTACCTCTCGGCCTCGACATCGCTCACAACAACAACTACAACCACAACAACAAAACACAAAAGATAGGGTTAGCAAGGCAAGGGCTCCAAGTGGCTCAAGTATGTTCCCTCACTTTAAAAATCCTTTTTCCGATGTAATAGTAGCAATGGGACTCTAAACATCATGCTTCAAACAGAACAACAAGCATACTTGATACACAAGCAAACATTTCAACATAAAAAAACACAACAGACCTCACTTACCTGCCTAAGGTCTCGAAAACTTTAGGCTCTGATACCAACAAATGTAACCCCCTCGTCCCGGTCCGGACGCTTGACCGATCTGAGTGGGTTACACGGGGATAACCGAGGCGAAACCCGTTAAGGCTCCACTTTGGTTACCGGCCCAAGGAAAACTTTTTCTTTAATTATCTTTTCTAGATGCCTCATTACATAGCCTATGTGAACAAACAACAGCGGAAGCAACAAGCAAAGCGAACCAACGAACTTAAGACATAAAAAATCCCATTTTACCTTTTTAAGGCAGGCCGTATCGATACTCTAAGAGAGGTTATTGATACGCCTTGACCAAGTCAACCCTTACAGTCAACTCAGGGGAGACTGTATCGATACAGCCCTTAGGCGTATCGATACACCCTCCTCGGTCAACATCTCGTGGTCAACGAGACAAAACCATACCGATACGCCAAAATCTCACCAAAATCTCAAAATTCCAGAGAGTTTTGGGCGTATCGATACACCCCCGAGTATCGATACACAAAGCCAAAACTGAGTTTTGAAGGCAAGACCGTATCGATACGGTCCTTAGGTGTACCGATACGCCCTGCACTGCAAGTCTCCAAATTTCAGCAAAACGACACAAAACTCAACTCTAAATGCATTTTAGGACTTCCCTAACCACATATAAACATTAATACAACCCTAAAAACCAAAATATAAGCATTGAGGCACCCAACACCAACAAACATCATTCATTCAAGAAATACAAGCATTCACTTAAAAGGAGACATACATAGCATATATGAGGTTCATGCCTTAGCAACAAACATAAAGCATTCATAGAAGGCAGTCTAACATGGTTTTACAGGCCAAGCATGGCATCTAAAGCCAAAACAACACAAGCATTTAAAGGAGTCTAACATGCTCCTAAACAAACCAACATTCAACATACTTTTAAAAACATCACATCACAATTACATATCCCATTGCTTGACCATTACATCATAACAAAAATACCCATACTTGATAGCTAAGCTAGCACCACGAAACACACTTGGAGGCCCCTTCTTGCGCTAGCAACCCACGAACTAAGGATCTGCATTGTCGAACAAAAGAGAGCATAAGCATAAAGCTTAGTGAGGGTAAGCTCATTAAAATCAAACCTCGACAATGCAGGGTCCAAGCACAAGCACAACAAGGTAAATGCATGTTCTTACCTTCGATTCACAAAAGCCAAAATGTCAATGATGCATGAACATAATATCACAATATGTCATGCCCAACAAGCTCATTCCACATCATATGTAAACACATATATTAATCCAAATAGGAAACACATTTCATATCATATTGATACACATATCAACTCATATTGGCACCTAGCTATGACTCGAATACGCGGATAAACATGTTGGAACTCACATCCAACAACAACTTTACCTCACGGTGAGATTACACTCATCACCGTTCTCGCGGAGGGGATTCCACTCATCCTCACACCCCGTCGATGGGATTACACTCATCCCCGACTAACATTTATATAAGAAGAATTTTCGGGCGAACTCGTACTCCATCTTGATGACTATCATCATCAAGACCACGCGCGCATTTGACTCACGTGTGCACATTACATCCTAATGATCGATCATTTGTACCCAAGCATACTAGTGCCAACATTAAACAAATCCACAACATCTCATATCACTTTCGTGCTTAGCACGTACTCACCATGATCATAATCATGAACAATCCACATGCATATCACAATGCATCAATATCGTGCCTCAACATAATGTATAACATATTTATACACAACCATCACCAACACAAATCATCATGAGGCATAAACAATAATTATAGAGTTCAACCAATGTCTCTAACTAAAGCTCGGGATTAGGCTACCACTCTAATTCCAACTCTAGGTGGATCTACCAAGCCCAACCTAGTCCACATGCTTGAACCAAACACTCAAAACCATTTTAAAACATTAAACCACTCACCTTCACTTCCAAGCTCAACTATCAAGCAACCGACACCTTCAAGCTTCCGGATTCACTCCCGATGCTTCACCAACACAAGTCCTTGTCTCTAAACAACTCAACACAATTCAAACAACCTCAAATCAGCTCAAACATTAATGTAGCTAACCCGGAATACTATTCAAACATCAAACACAAGAATTCAAGCCATGGACAACCCCCAAAAACCACAAACTCGAGCAGCCCTTATACTCAATCCAAAACCTTTGATTTCAACACTGTTAACACTTCCAAAAGGTTCCAAAACAACCCTCAACTAACATACTAACATTAGCCTTCCATTTCCAACATTAAACACACCCAAAATCCATTCCAAAACCCTTCAAAAACCCTCATTAAACCCAAATCCGGGAAACTTAACAAAACACTTTAAAAATCATATATGTTGGACTTCAAGGTTCATAAACAACATATCTAACTTATCAAATCAAAACCTTAAGTTAAAAACGATAAAGGTAGCATTTTTATTCAAATCCTCCTAAAACTCAAATTCCAAAAACATGGATGAAAATGAAAACTAGTTGTACTTTTGAAGAGAGGAAGGTGAGAGCAAGGTGGAAATGTAGTTACCTTTCAAAACCGAGCTAAAATGGAGAAGCAAGGAAATGGAATAGTGAAATGGAGGGGGAGGGGTTCTTTTTCGTTGAAGTTTGGAGAGGGAATAGGGAAGAAGATGATAAAAGGCTCTTTTAATTGAAAAAGGGTTTTAAAATGAAGTCCAACTATTTACGGATTTGCCATTAATGGGATGACAAATCTCATTATTCACAAATTCTATGGAAGATGTAAAACAATTCAATTTAGTCCCACACAAAAATGTTTTCTTTGAAATCACAAGGTCCAAATATTATATATTATTATTTTAATTATAAAACTGAACCGAAACAATATTTTAATATTATTTTCACCCGACCCCTAAACCCGGGTGTTACAATTCCCTTTTTTTAGGTCCCGAGTTTAAGACCTAGCAGGAGCATTTTCCCCCTAGAATATCCCCTTTTTCCCTCTAGGTAGAAGTATAAGTAATATTTGTCAAAAAAAAGTTGTTTTGAAAAAGTTGTTTCTCCTTTTATTCTATCATCTACTATAATATATAATTCTAAAAGTATTCTCGGTGAAAAATAAATTTTACAAGTATTTATAATTTAATTTATTCATGGGTCATGGAGTTATCTTTCAAAATATATAATAAAAACAAATTTAATACCCAATAACAAAAGTTAATTTTTCCGCAAAATTGAAAAAAATAAGAGATAAAAGTAAAAAAAATCTATAACAAAATTAAACCTACTTGATTGAAAAGGAAAAAAAGAACATAAATTTTTTTTAACTTTCATGTTTACCGTCGAGAGCAATATAACGAAAATAATAAGAAAAGAATGATAAAAATAATACTTTACTTTTAAAATTTTAATTTTAAGCTTCTTAAGAAAAAATAAAAAAATGGGCATGGGGTGGGCCATGACCTAAGTAGGCCTAGACCCACATTCGCCCCTAAGGGAAAGTGTGGTCTTCATAGAGTGTTGGCTAGGTGAAGACCATAACATGTAGTCGTAGTCAAAGGCCCTACATTGTAGATGATGATAAAAGTGGGTAACAGTTGCAACCTTCGGGGGAACCTTAAAATCCTCAATTCTCCACTTCATCAAAGCAAGCATGTTTAAGGGTACAATTGACCGGTTACAATGTCTCGTATGTGCCAATATCAGCCTCATAAGTTGAGCCAAAAAGAGGACATTCGCACTCTAGGGGTTGGATTGGACGACTATGGACAGACCTCAACATTCGTACATGTTTAGGGGAGTGGTGTACAAAATGCCCTCTTTGGCCGGGGTGAGGATTGCGGATGCGAACTTCTCCTTAAATTACGATGCAAAGTGGGTACCAAGAAAAGTTGAGGAACTGAATAATCGCTAAGGCCATCATATCAATAAATTAACTATGGTACCATTTGTCTAAATCATGTTGTAACACCCCAATTTTGGGCTTGGAAGTTTAGGGTCTGAACCGGACCGGTTTAAATTACGGTTCGAATATAAAAGATGGTTTTTAGGGAAAGCCTAGTTCGGGATGCATTAAAAATATGGAAAAATATCTAAAAATCTTCTTTTATTATATATAAGAGAGTGGTGAAATCAATTTTACAAAATGGGGTTTGGAAATATGACATTTCAAGTTAGTGACTAAAATGTAATTTTTGAAAAGTTGGTGACTGTTTTAAAAGGATTGAAACTTTGAATCTTTAAGGAGCTAATTTACCCAAGGGAGGGTTTCTCCAGATTTTTCTTAAATTTTAAAGACTCGTTTAATGTGATTTAATAAAAAGAAAAGAGGGAAAAAAGATATTTTAGTTTCATAACTAACTTTTGTCAAAATTTTCCCATTTCATTTTCTCTCAATTTTCCCTCAGCCAAACACATTTCCACAGCCACTTTTCCTTTGATTTTCACACCTAAAGTTGAGATTTCAATCTCTAAATGATTTCTAATCATTTCTACACCAAAACCTCATCATTTGCTTATTGAATTTTCAAGGATTTTGGCTCTAAACAAGGAGAAACTCACATTTAGAGGTATGAACGTCCTTCTCCTCTAAATACTCAGTTCTTTACTGAAATTCCCAAGTTCTCAATCCTTAAATTGAGTTTTATTAAAGGTTTTAAAGTTGTGTTCTTGAATTTGGCTTAAAATGCAAGATTTGGATTTAATTTTGAAGAAATTCGTAATAGATGATTGGGCTCTGTTTTGAGATGTCTTTTTGATGTATTTTGGATGACTAAATAATGTGTAATTGAGGTTTAATCAATGCAATCCCGAATAGGTTGATTTTCCTAAGTTTTGACTTGAGAAAATGGTGGTTTTTTGGGTGATTTTGATGTTCTGCTATAGCTGGAGGTATAAGGACGTGATTAGGTCCTTTCTGGATGTTAATTGATGTTTAAGAATGATTGGATTTGATGGATCTTGGCTGGGTAATGTTGTAGAGGTGTTTGGATGTGTTTTCGGTTGTGTTTGGTAGCCGAAATGTGAGTTTTGATGAGAGCAGCGAGTTTAGGTGTTGTGGTTGAAGATTTTAATGCATGATGATGCATTAATCCACTGGTTTGATGTGTTTAAAACAGGGGAGACATCATCGGATCCTTGTGGTGTTGATCCGGAGGCTTGATCGGCGTTTCGGCAAGCTTGCGAAACGGAATCGGTGAGTGAAGTTTGGTTTTTAGCTTTGAAACCAATCTTTGAAGGTTGTGGGAGCTTAGTTTAAGTCTAAACAACTTAGCTAAGCTCAAGAGTAAGTTTTTCGGAGAAACTCTCTTTTTGATGAACCATGAGATGGTTGAATGCAATGTGTTTATTTTGCATGTTTAAATTCTGTTTTGAAAGCATATTTTAGCATGTTTAATGCTGGTTTTGTAAGCCATGTGTTGAGGGATGCTCAAGGTAAGAGATCCTTGTTTTGGACATTGATAAATGTGGTTTGATGCATAGTAATGCATGATTATGTAATGGCTTTGTTTAATGCTTAAAAATAGTGGATTGATGATGGTAAATGATGTATAATGGCAAGTGATGTGTTGGTTTAAAAGTACTTGAATCGGATATAGTTAGCCGGCTATAGGATTGGGTGTACCGTGAATAAAGTCGCCTTGGATGTTGAGGGGGTTGTGATTGTACCGTAAACTCCATCCAAGAACACTAACGAGATGTCTAAGATCATAATGGTGGTTAAAATGCCATGTGAGGATCTTGTGTTGTGTCCCGTGTTCTCGTTAGTGATGTTATACAACTACCAATGAGTGATGTGGAGGGGGTTGTGATTGTACCGTTAAACTCCATCACGGGTGTTGAGGGGTTGTGATTGTACCGGTAAACTCCACCTTGTGTGTTGGTAGTGTGTATGGAGCGTATGGGACAACGCTTGTAATCCGCGTATCCGATTGTGTTTTGAGTTGAAAATGGTTATGGATTATCACTTGAAAGCCAATATGACATGTTGATGTATTGAAGCATGAGATGCTTGGTTTGTATGCATAGATGCATGATAAATGATGTTTTGAAACTAAAGGCCTTGAAAAGGTGTTTTTACAAATTGCATTATTGTGTTGTTTCATTAGAGCATTTCTCACTAAGCATATGTGCTTACGCTCTCTCTTTCTTGAACCAATAATGCAGAGCATTGAAGTGCTTTAAGGGCAGCAAGGAGGTCAAGGATCCAAGTGAAAGTCTAAGCTTATGTATGGTGACTATTTTCACAACACTATTAGCTTTTGGTATTTGGCAATGAGAACCTAGGTTGTGTTTTTGGGAGATGTTTTGGACTCCCTAAGTTGGTTTAATGCCTATGATGATGTTGGAACATGTAAATGGCCATTTGGTATTTGTTTTGGAGATTTGATGATTGCTTGCTTTTCATTTTAGGATGCATGCCTATAGACTTGTGGTTTTTCCTAAATGATGTTATGATTGAGCTTTTATGATGCAAATATGTTTCTTTAATGTTTGATGACTTGTTGGCATGACATGGAGGTCTTATGAGCATGTTTGGTGGGTTGAAAGAGTGTAAAACAGACTTTTCTACTGTTTCTGGGCAGGGTGTTTCGAAACACCCTTGCCTGTTTCGAAACAGGTGCATATTTTGGCCTGGGTGTTTCGAAACGGGCTGAGGTGTTTCGAAACACTTTGTCTACTGAAAAGGGGTGTTTCTGAACGGCCTAGACCCGTTTCGGAACACTTGACCGTTGGGCACTGATTTGAATGGTTTTGAGGTTTGCAAGCTTTACGTTTTAGTCCTGATTTTTGTATGTGCAATTGGTTGAGTTTGAGATGTCCGTTTGAGGTAAAATTTGGCAGAGAGGTATGAAACATGACTAATTTCATAATGGTAACTGAAAAATTGGTAAAGTCCTCTTAATTTCCAGATTTTACATTTTGGTCCCTAAATTCGTATATTGTGCAATTGAGTCCCTTATCGTTTTCCGATTGCTGTGATTTTTGAGTATGCTTATCTCAAGAGTACACCTAAGGTTAATATGCATCTAGACAAGGTTTAAAAGAAAAAAAGGGTCGTTAATCAAGGTTGACTTTCGGGTTGACTTTGGTTTTCCCCGTGTAATCTTCGTAGTTCGGGTTAACCGTCTAGGCCGGTCTAAGGGGGTTACATTTGGTGGTATCAGAGCTGAAGTCTCGAGTATTTAGGAATGGTTATGTGGGTGATATGTGTATGATTGCATGTATATTTGTTGAGTGAAAGTATGATGTATGAATTGTAAAAATGTTGCAATTGTGGTGTATGCTGTGGTGAAGCATGTTAGAGGGACCCATTTCCATATCAAAGCTAATGAAATGATTTGTTTTAAATTGGAAATGAGCTTGAGTACTTGGATTGCTTACCTTGCTGAGCCTGACTTTGTTTATTGCATTTGTGATTGCATAGTATAGTGAATGGGACCTCGTAGAGAGACGAGGATTAATACGCGAGCTAGGGCTCAAAATGAGAATGAAGAGAATGCTGAAAATGTAGTGGATTTACCTCCTCCACCCGGTGGTGGTGGTGTTGGGGGTGAGGGAACTGGTGCTAGTGCTAGTGCTGGTGCTGGTGCTGGGGTTGCTGGACCTGAAGCTGGGCAGGGGCAAGTTGCTCCTGACATGACAGTGCTGATTAAGGCCATTGCTGGAGCCTTTCAGGCGGCGGTAGCTGGAGCTCATGGAGCTGGGCATCAGGGAGATGCTAATGTTAGACTACCTCTGGAACGTTTGCGCAGTCTGGGAGGGACTGAGTTCAGGGGTTTGTCTACTGAGGGTTCCGAGTCTTGGTTGGAAAGTACCAAGAGAATTTTGGGACAAATGAACTGCAATGAAGTGCAGAAGTTGGGTTGTGTAATATCATTGTTGCATGACGATGCGTATACCTGGTGGACAACCGCTATCTTTGGAATGGAGGATGCTGATGTGACTTGGACGTTCTTTCTGAACGCGTTCAAGAGGAGGTATCTGGGTGTGCAGTATCTGGATGAAAAGAAAAGAGAATTCATGTCTCTTACTCAAGGGAGTATGTCAGTGGCTGAGTACGAGGTTCAATTTGTCTGACTCAGTCAGTACGCACCTGAGCTTATCCCTGATGAGCGGGAGAGGTGTGAACGTTTCCGTTACGATTTGGATTGGATTGCACAGTGTTTGCTTGTTTTGCAAGAATGATTGCTTGTGTGACAAGTATATTGATTGTTTTATTTTAAAGTATGTGTGTGTGAGTCCCATAGCTACTATTACATTGGAAAAATGATTTTTAAGTGAGGGAACGTACTTGAACACTTGGAAGCCTTGCCTTGCTAACCCAGTTTGTATGTTTTGTTGTTGTGGTTGTAGTTGATATTTGTGAGAGCGATGTCTAGACCGAGAGGTAGACCGAGAGTGGTTCGTCAGGAACCACGGGTTGCGGCTCCTGTTGAGCCGGCTGTTGGTGTGGAGGCTCATCTGGAAAGGCCGGTGGCCGTGGGAGTTGGCGCTCCACCACCACCTCCACCACCACCACCTCCACCACCTGGAGCTGGAGGTGAAGATGGAGCCGGAGGAGATGGACCTCAAGGTGGCCAAGGTCCAGCTGGAATTGATATGACTCCGCTAGTGCAAGCGATAACGGGAGCGTTTCAGGCCGCAGTTGCGGGAGCTCAGGCTGCAGCTCAGCCTAGGTGTGATGATACTAGTCTACCTTTGGAGAGGCTCCGTAGCTTGGGAGCCGAGGAGTTTAGAGGATCTACTCCAGAGAGATCGGAGTTGTGGTTGGAGAAGACAGTTCGTATCTTGGCTCAGATGGGTTGTGTGGGCGCACGTAGATTGGGTTGTGTGATCTCATTGCTTCAGGGTGATGCCTACACCTGGTGGGTCACCATTACTACCGGAGTTCTAGAGGCCAAGATAGATTGGGATTTCTTTGAGTTTGCTTTCAGAAAGAGGTACTTGGGACCGAGGTACTTGGATGAGAAGAAGCGAGAGTTTATGGCTCTTACTCAGGGAGATGCTTCTGTGACTGATTATGAGATCCGCTTTGCTCGCTTGAGTCAGTATGCTCCAGAGTTAGTTCCTACTGAAGTGGAACGTTGCAACCGATTCTGCTACGGGTTGAATAAAGAGGTTAAGAGGTACACACTAGCTTCTGACTACTCAGACTTTGATGTGTTGGTCGCGAGGGCCAAGGATTTAGAGCATAGTTTGGGTTCGGCCAAACGAGCTGGTGGTTCTAGTTCTAGCAAGAGGCATAACCACTTTGATGGTAGAGATGCTAAGAGGCACAGAGGTGACGGACATCAGTTTGATCAGAGACGTGGCGGTGGCCACCATGGTAGAGGCCATCAGGGCCATAGAGAAGGAGGGCGTTTCCCCCAGTGTGCACAGTGTGGGAGACAGCACACTGGGGAGTGCTGGGGTAACTTCCATGCTTGTTGGAACTGTGGTTCGAGGGACCACTTTAGGAGGGACTGTCCGCGTCAGGCAGCTCAGGCACCGAACATTGCTCAGGCTCCTGCGAGAGCGAATGATTTTCAGAGAGGTCGTGGGCGCGGTCGTGGCTACTTCCAGCCTAGGGCTGATGCACCTAGGGGTGATGCTCAGAGGAACCTTGCTCATGTTGTGGCTGTGCAGCCAGAGGCGGGAGGACCAGTGAGAGTTTATGCTCAGAGAGAGGCCGGGAACGACACCGATGTGATAGCAGGTAATTTCGAGTTACAGTCTATGTCTTTGCTTTCCTTGGTTGATTCGGGTTCTACGCATTCCTACATTTTGAGTGAGCATGCACAGAAGTTAGATATCCCTATCGAGATCTTAGATGTAGGTATGCATGTTACTAGTTCCTTTGGTGAGACAGTTGTGGTTAGACGTATGTATAGGAGGTGTCCACTGAAGATTCAGGGTCATGTGTTCTCAGTTGATATGATGGAACTTCCTTTCTATGGTTTTGATATTATTCTGGGTATGGACTGGTTGGTTGAACATCGGGCTAGTGTGGATTTCGAGACAAAGAGAATTTCTTTGAAGCTTTCTGATGACTACGAGGTAGTGGTAGTGGGCGAGAACATTAAGTTCTTGTCTAATGTGGTGTCAGCTTTAGAGGCTCATAGGTTGATGGACTCTGGATGTGGAGCTTATTTAGCTTATGTTATGAATCCGATATGAGTGAAGCTAGACCGAAGGATATCAGAACAGTGTGTGACTTTCCAGATGTGTTTCCTGAAGAGTTGTCTGGTTTGCCTCCTGACAGAGATGTTGAGTTTGTGATTGAGACAGTTTCAGGGTCTAATCCAGTTTCGATAGCTCCGTACCGCATGGCTCCGAAGGAGTTGAAAGAATTGAAGAGTCAGTTGCAAGAATTATTGGACCGTGGTTTCATTAGGCCTAGTAGTTCTCCGTGGGGTGCTCCCGTGTTGTTTGTGAAAAAGAAAGATGGTAGTATGCGCATGTGCATTGACTATAGACAGTTGAATCAAATGACTGTGAAGAACAAGTATCCGTTGCCTCGTGTAGATGATTTGTTTGATCAGTTGAGAGGTGCTTCAGTATTCTTGAAGATAGATTTGAGATCCGGGTACTATCAGTTGAAGGTGAAAGAGTGTGATGTTCCGAAGACAGCTTTTAGGACTAGATATGGTCACTATGAGTTTCTTGTGATGCCATTTGGGCTCACGAATGCACCGTCAGCATTCATGGACATGATGAACAGAATTTTTAGGGACTATCTAGATCGTTTTGTAGTTGTCTTCATTGATGATATACTTGTGTACTCGAAGACAGAAGAAGAGCATGATGAGCACTTGAGATTTGTTTTACAGAGATTGTTGAGCAATCAGTTGTATGCGAAGCTTAGTAAATGTGAGTTCTGGATTCGAGAGGTTGTATTTCTTGGCCATGTTGTTTCGGCCGAAGGTATCCGTGTTGATCCATCGAAAATTGAGGCTATTGTTGAGTGGAAGCAACCTAAGTCCGTGACCGAGATTAGGAGTTTCCTAGGATTAGCCGGTTACTATAGGAGGTTTGTTGATGGCTTCTCTAAGGTAGCTGCTCCTTTGACTAAATTGTTGCAAAAGGGAGTCAAATTTGGATGGTCAGATGCAAGACAGAAGGCCTTTGAGAAATTGAAAGAAGCTTTGACAAATGCCCCAGTGTTAGTGCAACCTGTTTCAGGTAAGGAGTTTGTGATCTACAGTGATGCTTCCTACGTAGGCTTAGGATGTGTTTTGATGCAAGATAGAAGAGTTGTTGCTTATGCTTCTAGACAGTTGAAGATTCATGAGAAGAACTATCCTACTCATGATATAGAACTAGCCGCAGTTGTGTTTGCATTGAAGATTTGGCGTCACTATTTGTATGGTGAGAAGTGTATTGTTTACACCGATCACAAGAGCTTGAAGTATCTGATGACACAGAAAGAGTTGAACTTGAGGCAGAGAAGGTGGTTAGAGTTGCTAAAGGATTATGATTTGACCATTGAGTACCATCCGGGTAAAGCAAATGTAGTAGCCGATGCTTTGAGTAGAAAAGTGGCCGTTGAGTTGAGAGCTATGTTTGCTAGATTGAGTGTGTCCGATGATGGTGGTTTGATCACCGAGTTGCAAGTGAAGCCTTCTTTGATTCAGTTGATTAGAGAGAAACAGTTGCAAGATGCGAGCCTAGTTCCTCATGTTCAAGACATAGCCGAAGGAAGACCGACTGAGTATAGTTTCAGTGGTGAGAGTTTGTTGTGCTTTAGAGATAGAATTGTTGTACCGAAAGATGTCGAGTTGAGACGTCAGATTTTGAGTGAAGCACATTCGAGTCCCTTTTCTATGCATCCGGGTAGTACCAAAATGTACAGAGATTTGAAGAATGATTACTTTTGGGTTGGTTTGAAAAGAGATGTAGCCGAGTATGTGAGCCGTTGTATGGTTTGTCAGAGAGTGAAGGCAGAACATCAGGTTCCTTCAGGTTTGCTACAGCCATTGTCTCCTTCGAAGAAGAACTCAGTTTGGGTGATTGTTGATAGGTTCACTAAGTGTGCTCACTTCTTAGCAGTGAACACTACGGATTCCTTAGACAAGTTGGCAAACTTGTATATCCGCGAGATTGTGAGACTTCATGGAGTTCCGAAGTCTATTGTTTCAGATAGGGATCCTAGATTCACTTCGAGGTTCTGGGGTTGCTTGCATAGTGCTCTAGGTAGCCGTTTGCATTTCAGCACGTCTTATCATCCGCAGTCCGATGGGCAGTCAGAGCGAGTGATACAGATTCTAGAGGATATGCTTCGTTGTTGTGTGATTGACTTCCAGGGTTCTTGGGAGAAGCACTTACCGTTGGTTGAGTTTGCTTACAACAACAGTTATCAGTCTAGTATTCAGATGGCACCTTATGAGGCTTTGTATGGTAGACGATGTAGGACTCCGATTTGTTGGGCTGAGACAGGTCAGAGATTGTTACCTATGCCAGAATTGTCTAAGGGAACTACCGACAAAGTAAAGTTGATATGTGACCGCTTGAAAGCAGCTTCCGGTCGTCAGAAGTCTTATGCAGATTTGAAGAGGAAAGAGGTTGAGTACTCAGTGGGTGAGAAAGTATTTCTGAAAGTATCTCCGTGGAAGAAGGTAATGAGATTTGGCCGGAAGGGTAAGTTGAGTCCGAGGTTCATTGGTCCGTATGAGATTGTCGAGCGGATTGGGCCTGTAGCTTATCGTTTGAGGTTACCTTCTGAGTTAGAAAAGATCCATGATGTCTTTCATGTGTCTATGCTTAGGAGATATAGATCGGATCCTTCTCATGTGATGCCCGTTGAGGAGATAGAGTTAAATCCAGATTTGTCCTATAATGAAGAGCCCGTAGAGATACTTGCTTCTGATAGCAAGGTGTTGCGTGGCAAGACCATAGAGTTGGTCAAGGTGTTGTGGAGACATAGAGGTGTGGAAGAGGCCACGTGGGAGAGAAAAGCATATATGGTTGAGCAGTTTCTGTATTTGTTTCCACCAGGTAATTTCGGGGATGAAATTCCTTAAGTGGGGGAGAGTTGTAACACCCGGGTTTAGGGGTTAGGTGAAAATAATATTTTAATATTATTTGGGCTCGGTTTTCATAATTAAAAGGGGTTCTTTAAATTTCGGGTTTCGTTTTCAAATTAGTTAATTTAATGTGGACCAAGTTTTGAAATTTAATCCCAAATAGCCATTAATGGTGTGCCCTTGTGAATGTCCCATTTCATTAAGGGCAATGTGGTCTTTTAGCCTTTGAATTTAAAGAAACAATTAAAACACCCATTTCTTCCTATTTTCCCACTATTCATCTTCTTCTCTAACGTGAAAGAAGCCCCCCCTCTTCAATCTACTATTTCATCCAAAAGTTTCTCCATTTCAACTCCGAATTGAAAGGTAATGGTACTTTTGACTTCCCCTCATCCTCCCCTTCATAAAAGTACCTTTCATTTTAGTTTCCATGGAAGTTTTAGAAAATGTCATTTTTGAATATTTTGATTAAAAATGAGATTTTTAAGTTTTTAAGTAAAGTATCTTGATTTAATATGCTTAGTTATGGTATAAGGAAGTCAAATGGTATATCATATATGAAGTTCAAGTGATTTTGGGAATTTTCGGAATTGGGCTTTGAGAGAGTTTTTGGAGGGTTTTAAAGTGGGATTTGGGGCTGTTTAATGTTGGATTTTGGGGGCTGTAGGTGGTATGATATATGAGGATCATTTTGGGTGTAATTGATGCTTGTTTGGGTGTTTGAAATGGGAGAATTCAGTGGGTGTTAAGGGCTGCTCGAAAATTCTGTTTTTGGGGTTGATTTTGAGTGTTGGATGCTTGGCAATGTTAATCCGGGTTAGTTTCGATGATAAAATATTGATTGTGGATGTTTTGTTTGTGTTTGGGATTGATTAGAATCAAGTTTGGGCATCGGTGAAGCATCGGAAGTGAATCCGGGAAATTGAAGACGATCGCTTGCTTGGTTTTGAGCTTGGAAGCTTAGGTGAGTGGTTAAATGTTTTAAATGGATTTAAAATGGTTGGTTCGAGTACATGGACTAGGTTGGGCTTGGTAGACCCACCTAGAGTTAGGATTAGGGTGGTAGCCTAATCTTAAGCTTGATCTAGAGCCTTTGGATGAACTCATTTATGTGGTTGTGTATGTCTCATATGAAATGTGATGTGTGTGCTTATGTATATTGTATTATACACGTAAGATGAGACATGAATTGTGATACTTGAGACATGCATGATGATGGTTGTTGGTGAGTACGTGCTAAGCACGAAATTGTTTGAAATGGGTAAATATTGGCACTAGTATACTTGAATACAAATGATCGATCATTAGGATGTTAGTGTGTACACATGAGTCAAAAGTCGCGCGTGGCCTTGGTGGTTTTGAGTCACCAAGGAGGAGTACGGGTACGCCCGGAAATTGTATTTAAATATAGTCGGTGATGAGTGGAATCCCATCGACGGGGCGTGAGGATGAGTGGAATCCCCTTCGCGAGACCGGTGATGAGTGTAATCCCACCGTCAGGTAATGGTTGTGTTGTTGGATGTGAGTTCCAACGGTTATCCGCGTATTTGAGTCATAACTAGGTGCCAATGTGGATTGATATGTGCATCAATGTGTTGAGATTAATGATCCTTATGAGGATGGTTGATGTGGCTATTTATGTTGAGAAAGTTAGAGCTTGTTGATCATGACATTTACTTGTATATATTGCTCATGCATCTTATCTTGTGGCTCTTGTGGATCCTTGGTATGTTTGTAAAATGCCTTGGCTAGATCGTGCTCGGACCCTACAATGTTGAGGTTTGTTTTTAGAGCTTACCCTCATTAAGCATCATTGCTTACGCTCTCTTTGTTCAACATTGCAGATCCTTAGTTCGTGGGTTGCTTGCGCAAGTGGAAGGCTCCAAGTGTGGTTGTTAGCCTTGAGTGTTTCAAGTATGGATTTTTTTTGTAATGTTCAGATATGTAATAGTTTGAGCAATGGGACATGTATGGTTTTGTTGGATAGTTGTTGGTTGTTAGGAGCATGTTTAGACTCCTTGATGCCTTGCTTTTGTTTGGTTTGTATTGCCATGATGAATGTTGACTCATGCCTATTTGCTTATTTTGAATGCTCGCTAAATGCTTTAGAGGCCATCTTTATGTTTGAATGATGTTTGAATGAATTCTTGAATGTGAGGTTTTGCCTTAGTGTTAGACTTGTCTAAATCTTGTTGAAGCATGCTAGTATGGTTGGTATGCCTTAGGTTTAATCAACATGGTGTCGTGATGTGTTTTGGTGGTGTTTTGGGGCACCTTTGTGCCTTAAAACAGCAAGATCGAGTCTGCAGACAGGAGGCGTTTCGGAACGGGTCCCCCTGTTCCGGAACGGTTCCTTGCAAATGGCCTGCCGTTTCGAAACGGATGGGGGTCGTTTCGGAACACTTTAGCTACTGGAATTTTGAGAAATTGGCGAGATGTAGGCGTTCCGAAACGGGCCTTTGAAGTTTCGAAACGGTCAAATCTCGTTGACCATGAGAAATTGACCGTCTGGGTCGTTCCGATACGGGTCACCCCTGTTTCGGAACGGTCACCTTATGGTTGACCCTGTCCTGTTGACTAAGTCAAGGCGTTTCGGAACACCCTATGGGCGTTTCGAAACGGCCTGTTGTAGAACATTAAAATGGGTTGTTTTATGTCTTGTTTGGTCGGAGAATGTTTCATTGTTTGTATCTTCCGCTGTTGTGCTTCACATAGGAATTAAATATACATCTAGACAAGACTAAAGCTAAAAGAAATCTTCTGGGTCGTTAACCGAGGGGAAACCTTAACGGGTTTCGCTTCGGTTTTCCCCGTGTGGCCCACTCGGACCGGTCATCCGACCAGACCGGGACGAGGGGGTTACACTTGTTGGTATCAGAGCCTAAGGTTACCGAGACCTTGGGCAGGTAAGTGAGGTAAGCTTAAGTTTTTGAATTGGATTGCACGGTGTTTGCTTGTTTTGCAAGAATGATTGCTTGTGTGACAAGTATATTGATTGTTTTATTTTAAAGTATGTGTGTGTGAGTCCCATTGCTACTATTACATTGGAAAAATGATTTTTAAGTGAGGGAACGTACTTGAACACTTGGAAGCCTTGCCTTGCTAACCCAGTTTGTATGTTTTGTTGTTGTGGTTGTAGTTGATATTTGTGAGAGCGATGTCTAGACCGAGAGGTAGACCGAGAGTGGTTCGTCAGGAACCACGGGTTGCGGCTCCTGTTGAGCCGGCTGTTGGTGTGGAGGCTCATCTGGAAGGGCCGGTGGCCGCGGGAGTTGGCGCTCCACCACCACCACCTCCACCACCTGGAGCTGGAGGTGAAGATGGAGCCGGAGGAGATGGACCTCAAGGTGGCCAAGGTGGCCAAGGTCCAGCTGGAATTGATATGACTCCGCTAGTGCAAGCGATAGCGGGAGCGTTTCAGGCCGCAGTTGCGGGAGCTCAGGCTGCAGCTCAGCCTAGGTGTGATGATGCTAGTCTACCTTTGGAGAGGCTCCGTAGCTTGGGAGCTGAGGAGTTTAGAGGATCTACTCCAGAGAGATCGGAGTTGTGGTTGGAGAAGACAGTTCGTATCTTGGCTCAGATGGGTTGTGCGGGCGCACGTAGATTGGGTTGTGTGATCTCATTGCTTCAGGGTGATGCCTACACCTGGTGGGTCACCATTACTACCGGAGTTCCAGAGGCCGAGATAGATTGGGATTTCTTTGAGTTTGCTTTCAGAAAGAGGTACTTGGGACCGAGGTACTTGGATGAGAAGAAGCGAGAGTTTATGGCTCTTACTCAGGGAGATGCTTCTGTGACTGATTATGAGATCCGCTTTGTTCGCTTGAGTCAGTATGCTTCAGAGTTAGTTCCTACTGAAGTGGAACGTTGCAACCGATTCCGCTACGGGTTGAATGAAGAGGTTAAGAGGTACACACTAGCTTCTGACTACTCAGACTTTGATGTGTTGGTCGCGAGGGCCAAGGATTTAGAGCATAGTTTGGGTTTGGCCAAACGAGCTGGTGGTTCTAGTTCTGGCAAGAGGCATAACCACTTTGATGGTAGAGATGCTAAGAGGCACAGAGGTGGCGGACATCAGTTTGATCAGAGACGTGGCGGTGGCCACCATGGTAGAGGCCATCAGGGCCATAGAGGAGGAGGGCATTTGCCCCAGTGTGCACAGTGTGGGAGACAGCACACTGGGGAGTGCTGGGGTAACTTCCATGCTTGTTGGAACTGTGGTTCGAGGGACCACTTTAGGAGGGACTGTCCGCGTCAGGCAGCTCAGGCACCGAACATTGCTCAGGCTCCTGCGAGAGCGAATGATTTTCAGAGAGGTCGTGGGCGCGGTCGTGGCTACTTCCAGCCTAGGGCTGATGCACCTAGGGGTGATGCTCAGAGGAACCTTGCTCATGTTGTGGCTGTGCAGCCAGAGGCGGGAGGACCAGCGAGAGTTTATGCTCAGAGAGAGGCCGGGAACGACACCGATGTGATAGCAGGTAATTTCGAGTTACAGTCTATGTCTTTGCTTTCCTTGGTTGATTCGGGTTCTACGCATTCCTACATTTTGAGTTAGCATGCACAGAAGTTAGATATCCCTGTCGAGATCTTAGATGTAGGTATGCATGTTACTAGTTCCTTTGGTAAGACAGTTGTGGTTAGACGTATGTATAGGAGGTGTCCACTGAAGATTCAGGGTCATGTGTTCTCAGTTGATATGATGGAACTTCGTTTCTATGGTTTTGATATTATTCTGGGTATGGACTGCTTGGTTGAACATCGAGCTAGTGTGGATTTCGAGACAAAGAGAATTTCTTTGAAGCTTTCTGATGACTACGAGGTAGTGGTAGTGGACGAGAACATTAAGTTCTTGTCTAATGTGGTGTCAGCTTCAGAGGCTCATAGGTTGATGGACTCTGGATGTGGAGCTTATTTAGCTTATGTTATGAATCCGGATATGAGTGAAGCTAGACCGAAGGATATCAGAACAGTGTGTGACTTTCCAGATGTGTTTCCTGAAGAGTTGCCTGGTTTGCCTCCTGACAGAGATGTTGAGTTTGTGATTGAGACAGTTTCAGGGTCTAATCCAGTTTCGATAGCTCCGTACCGCATGGCTCTGAAGGAGTTGAAAGAATTGAAGAGTCAGCTGCAAGAATTATTGGACCGTGGTTTCATTAGGCCTAGTAGTTCTCCGTGGGGTGCTCCCGTGTTGTTTGTGAAAAAGAAAGATGGTAGTATGCGCATGTGCATTGACTATAGACAGTTGAATCAAATGACTGTGAAGAACAAGTATCCGTTGCCTCGTATAGATGATTTGTTTGATCAGTTGAGAGGTGCTTCAGTATTCTCGAAGATAGATTTGAGATCCGGGTACTATCAGTTGAAGGTGAAAGAGTGTGATGTTCCGAAGACAGCTTTTAGGACTAGATATGGTCACTATGAGTTTCTTGTGATGCCATTTGGGCTCACGAATGCACCGGCAGCATTCATGGACATGATGAACAGAATTTTTAGGGACTATCTAGATCGTTTTGTAGTTGTCTTCATTGATGATATACTTGTGTACTCGAAGACAGAAGAAGAGCATGATGAGCACTTGAGATTTGTTTTACAGAGATTGTTGAGCAATCAGTTGTATGCGAAGCTTAGTAAATGTGAGTTCTGGATTCGAGAGGTTGTATTTCTTGGCCATATTGTTTCGGCCGAAGGTATCCGTGTTGATCCATCGAAAATTGAGGCTATTGTTGAGTGGAAGCAACCTAAGTTCGTGACCGAGATTAGGAGTTTCCTAGGATTAGCCGGTACTATAGGAGGTTTGTTGATGGCTTCTCTAGGGTAGCTGCTCCTTTGACTAAATTGTTGCAAAAGGGAGTCAAATTTGAATGGTCAGATGCAAGACAGAAGGCCTTTGAGAAATTGAAAGAAGCTTTGACAAATGCCCCAGTGTTAGTGCAACCTGTTTCAGGTAAGGAGTTTGTGATCTACAGTGATGCTTCCTACGTAGGCTTAGGATGTGTTTTGATGCAAGATAGAAGAGTTGTTGCTTATGCTTCTAGACAGTTGAAGATTCATGAGAAGAACTATCCTACTCATGATATAGAACTAGCCGCAGTTGTGTTTGCATTGAAGATTTGGCGTCACTATTTGTATAGTGAGAAGTGTATTGTTTACACCGATCACAAGAGCTTGAAGTATCTGATGACACAGAAAGAGTTGAACTTGAGGCAGAGAAGGTGGTTAGAGTTGCTAAAGGATTATGATTTGACCATTGAGTACCATCCGGGTAAAGCAAATGTAGTAGCCGATGCTTTGAGTAGAAAAGTGGTCGTTGAGTTGAGAGCTATGTTTGCTAGATTGAGTGTGTCCGATGATGGTGGTTTGATCACCGAGTTGCAAGTGAAGCCTTCTTTGATTCAGTTGATTAGAGAGAAACAGTTGCAAGATGCGAGCCTAGTTCCTCATGTTCAAGACATAGCCGAAGGAAGACCGACTGAGTATAGTTTTAGTGGTGAGAGTTTGTTGTGCTTTAGAGATAGAATTGTTGTACCGGAAGATGTCGAGTTGAGACGTCAGATTTTGAGTGAAGCACATTCGAGTCCCTTTTCTATGCATCCGGGTAGTACCAAAATGTACAGAGATTTGAAGAATGATTACTTTTGGGTTGGTTTGAAAAGAGATGTAGCTGAGTATGTGAGCCGTTGTATGGTTTGTCAGAGAGTGAAGGCAGAACATCAGGTTCCTTCAGGTTTGCTACAGCCTTTGAAGATTCCGGAATGGAAATGGGAGAGGATCACCATGGACTTCGTATCGGGATTGCCTTTGTCTCCTTCGAAGAAGAACTCAGTTTGGGTGATTGTTGATAGGTTCACTAAGTGTGCTCACTTCTTAGCAGTGAACACTACGGATTCCTTAGACAAGTTCGCAAACTTGTATATCCGCGAGATTGTGAGACTTCATGGAGTTCCGAAGTCTATTGTTTCAGATAGGGATCCTAGATTCACTTCGAGGTTCTGGCGTTGCTTGCATAGTGCTCTAGGTAGCCGTTTGCATTTCAGCACGTCTTATCATCCGCAGTCCGATGGGCAGTCAGAGCGAGTGATACAGATTCTAGAGGATATGCTTCGTTGTTGTGTGATTGACTTTCAGGGTTCTTGGGAGAAGCACTTACCGTTGATTGAGTTTGCTTACAACAACAGTTATCAGTCTAGTATTCAGATGGCACCTTATGAGGCTTTGTATGGTAGACGATGTAGGACTCCGATTTGTTGGGCTGAGACAGGTCAGAGATTGTTACCTATGCCAGACTTGCTTAAGGGAACTACCGACAAAGTAAAGTTGATATGTGACCGCTTGAAAGCAGCTTCCAATCGTCAGAAGTCTTATGCAGATTTGAAGAGGAAAGAGGTTGAGTACTCAGTGGGTGAGAAAGTATTTCTGAAAGTATCTCTGTGGAAGAAGGTAATGAGATTTGGCCGGAAGGGCAAGTTGAGTCTGAGGTTCATTGGTCCGTATGAGATTGTCGAGCGGATTGGGCCTGTAGCTTATCGTTTGAGGTTACCTTCTGAGTTAGAAAAGATCCATGATGTCTTTCATGTGTCTATGCTTAGGAGATATAGATCGGATCCTTCTCATGTGATGCCCGTTGAGGAGATAGAGTTAAATCCAGATTTGTCATATAATGAAGAGCCCGTAGAGATACTTGCTTCTAATAGCAAGGTGTTACGTGGCAAGACCATAGAGTTGGTCAAGGTGTTGTGGAGACATAGAGGTGTGGAAGAGGCCACGTGGGAGAGAAAAGCAGATATGGTTGAGCAGTTTCCGTATTTGTTTCCACCAGGTAATTTCGGGGACGAAATTCCTTAAGTGGGGGGGAGTTGTAACACTCGGGTTTAGGGGTTAGGCGAAAATAATATTTTAATATTATTTGGGCTCGGTTTTCATAATTAAAAGGGGTTCTTTAAATTTCGGGTTTCGTTTTCAAATTAGTTAATTTAATGTGGACCAAGTTTTGAAATTTAATCCCAAATAGCCATTAATGGTGTGCCCTTGTGAATGTCCCATTTCATTAAGGGCAATGTGGTCTTTTAGCCTTTGAATTTAAAGAAACAATTAAAACACCCATTTCTTCCTATTTTCCCACTATTCATCTTCTTCTCTAACGTGAAAGAAGCCCCCCCTCTTCAATCTACTATTTCATCCAAAAGTTTCTCCATTTCAACTCCGAATTGAAAGGTAATGGTACTTTTGACTTCCCCTCATCCTCCCCTTCATAAAAGTACCTTTCATTTTAGTTTCCATGGAAGTTTTAGAAAATGTCATTTTTGAATATTTTGATTAAAAATGAGATTTTTAAGTTGTTAAGTAAAGTATCTTGATTTAATATGCTTAGTTATGGTATAAGGAAGTCAAATGGTATATCATATATGAAGTTCAAGTGATTTTGAGAATTTTCGGAATTGGGCTTTGAGAGAGTTTTTGGAGGGTTTTAAAGTGGGATTTGGGGCTGTTTAATGTTGGATTTTGGGGGCTGTAGGTGGTATGATATATGAGGATCATTTTGGGTGTAATTGATGCTTGTTTGGGTGTTTGAAATGGGAGAATTCAGTGGGTGTTAAGGGATGCTCGAAAATTCTGTTTTTAGGGTTGATTTTGAGTGTTGGATGCTTGGCAATGTTAATCCGGGTTAGTTTTGATGATAAAATATTGATTGTGGATGTTTTGTTTGTGTTTGGGATTGATTAGAATCAAGTTTGGGCATCGGTGAAGCATCAGAAGTGAATCCGGGAAATTGAAGACGATCGCTTGCTTGGTTTTGAGCTTGGAAGCTTAGGTGAGTGGTTAAATGTTTTAAATGGATTTAAAATGGTTGGTTCGAGTACATGGACTAGGTTGGGCTTGGTAGACCCACCTAGAGTTAGGATTAGGGTGGTAGCCTAATCCTAAGCTTGATCTAGAGCCTTTGGATGAACTCATTTATGTGGTTGTGTATGTCTCATATGAAATGTGATGTGTGTGCTTATGTATATTGTATTATACACGTAAGATGAGACATGAATTGTGATACTTGAGACATGCATGATGATGGTTGTTGGTGAGTACGTGCTAAGCACGAAATTATTTGAAATGGGTAAATATTGGCACTAGTATACTTGAATACAAATGATCGATCATTAGGATGTTAGTGTGTACACATGAGTAAAAAGTCGCGCGTGGCCTTGGTGGCGTTGAGTCACCAAGGAGGAGTACGGGTACGCCCGGAAATTGTATTTAAATATAGTCGGTGATGAGTGGAATCCCATCAACGGGGCGTGAGGATGAGTGGAATCCCCTCCGCGAGACCGGTGATGAGTGTAATCCCACCGTCAGGTAATGGTTGTGTTGTTGGATGTGAGTTCCAACGGTTATCCGCGTATTTGAGTCATAACTAGGTGCCAATGTGGATTGATATGTGCATCAATGTGTTGAGATTAATGATCCTTATGAGGATGGTTGATGTGGCTATTTATGTTGAGAAAGTTAGAGCTTGTTGATCATGACATTTACTTGTATATATTGCTCATGCATCTTATCTTGTGGCTCTTGTGGATCTTTGGTATGTTTGTAAAATGCCTTGGCTAGATCATGCTCGGACCCTGCAATGTTGAGGTTTGTTTTTAGAGCTTACCCTCACTAAGCATCATTGCTTACGCTCTCTTTGTTCAACATTGCAGATCCTTAGTTCGTGGGTTGCTTGCGCAAGTGGAGGGCTCCAAGTGTGGTTGTTAGCCTTGAGTGTTTCAAGTATGGATTTTTTTTGTAATGTTCGGATATGTAATAGTTTGAGCAATGGGACATGTATGGTTTTGTTGGATAGTTGTTGGTTGTTAGGAGCATGTTTAGACTCCTTGATGCCTTGCTTTTGTTTGGTTTGTATTGCCATGATGAATGTTGACTCATGCCTATTTGCTTATTTTGAATGCTCGCTAAATGCTTTAGAGGTCATCTTTATGTTTGAATGATGTTTGAATGAATGCTTGAATGTGAGGTTTTGCCTTAGTGTTAGACTTGTCTAAATCTTGTTGAAGCATGCTAGTATGGTTGGTATGCCTTAGGTTTAATCAACGTGGTGTCGTGATGTGTTTTGGTGGTGTTTTGGGGCACCTTTGTGCCTTAAAACAGCAAGATCGAGTCTGCAGACAGGGGGCGTTTCGGAACGGGTCCCCAGTTCCGGAACGGTTCCTTGCAAATGGCCTGCCGTTTCGAAACAGATGGGGGTCGTTTCGGAACACTTTAGCTACTGGAATTTTGAGAAATTAGCGAGATGTAGGCGTTCTGAAACGGGCCTTTGAAGTTTCAAAACGGTCAAATCTCGTTGACCACGAGAAATTGACCGTCTGGGTCGTTCCGATACGGGTCACCCCTGTTTCGGAACGGTCACCTTATGGTTGACCCTGGCCTGTTGACTAAGTCAAGGCGTTTCGGAACACCCTATGGGCGTTTCGAAACGGCCTGTTGTAGAACATTAAAATGGGCTGTTTTATGTCTTGTTTGGTCGGAGAATGTTTCATTGTTTGTATCTTCCGCTGTTGTGCTTCACATAGGAATTAAATATACATCTAGACAAGACTAAAGCTAAAAGAAATCTTCTGGGTTGTTAACCGAGGGGAAACCTTAACGGGTTTCGCTTCGGTTTTCCCCGTGTGGCCCACTCGGACCGGTCATCCGACCAGACCGGGACGAGGGGGTTACAGTGGTAACCGGTAATTCGTGCTGGAACTGTGGTTCGGTGGATCACATGAAGAGAGGGTGTCCTCTGTTGGCCGGTGGTGGTCAGGGACGTGCTCCTGGAGTTGTTGCACCACAGAGAGGTCGTGGTCGCGGCCGTGGTAATTTCCAGCGTAGAGAGGATGGTGGAAGGAATGTGGCTCATGTGGTAGCTGTTCAGCCTGAGGGTGGTGGCCAGGCTAGAGTGTATGCTCAGAGGGAGGGGAGGAATGACACGGATGTGATCGCAGGTACTTTCACTTTGCAATCCTTATCATTACTTTCCTTGATTGATTCTGGATCTACATACTCATACATATTGCGTGAGCATGCTCAATTGCTTGGTTTGCCTGTTGAGTCTTTGGATGTTGGTATGCGTGTAACTAGTTCTTTTGGTGAGACTGTTGTGACTCGAAAGCTTTATTGAAGATGTCCCTTGGTTGTGCAAGACCATGTTTTTCATGTTGATCTTATGGAATTGCCTTTCTATGGTTTTGATGTAATCCTTGGTATGGATTGGCTTGTTGAGCATCAAGCTGTTGTGGATTTTGAGAATAAGCGAGTTTCGTTGAAGCTTGCGGATGATTATGAGGTAGTGGTGGTTGGTGAGAATGTGAAGTTTCTTGCCAATGTGGTGTCCACTTTGGAAGCGAGCCGGATGCTGAGGCAAGGTTGTGAATCCTACCTAGCCTTTGTGATGAATCCTAGCTCTAAAGAGTTGTGTGTGCAAGATATCAGGACTGTGCGAGAGTTTCCTGGTGTGTTTTCAGAGGAGTTGCCTGGATTGCCTCCTAATCGCGAAGTGGAGTTTGGGATTGAGCTGTATGAAAACACAACTCCAGTGTCCATTACTCCTTATCGAATGGCACCTAAAGAGTTGAAAGAGCTGAAGACGCAACTTCAGGAGTTGCTTGATCGTAGTTTCATTCGGCCGAGTGTGTCACCTTGGGGTGCACCGGTGTTGTTTGTGAAGAAAAAGGATGGCACTATGAGAATGTGCATCGTTTACCGTCAGCTTAACAAGTTGACTGTCAAGAATCAGTATCCTTTGCCGGGAATTGATGATCTTTTTGATCAATTTCGGGGAGCAGCGGTGTTCTCTAAAATTGACTTAAGGTCAGGGTATTATCAGCTGAAGGTGAAGGATGTGGATGTGCCAAAGACAGCCTTCAGGACGAGGTATGGGCATTATGAGTTCCTTGTGATGCCGTTTGGGTTGACGAATGCTCATGCAGCTTTCATGGACATGATGAATAGAGTGTTCCATGAATACTTGGATAAATTTGTTGTGGTGTTCATTGATGATATTCTCGTGTACTCTCGTACTGAGGAGGAGCATGAGGGGCATTTGAGAATTGTGTTGCAGGCTTTGTTGGAGAATCAGCTTTATGCCAAGCTGAGCAAGTGTGAGTTCTGGCTTAGAGAAGTTGTGTTTCTTGCTCATGTGGTCTCTGCTGAAGGAATTCGTGTTGATCCTCAGAAGATTGAGGCAGTGATGAATTGGAAGCCTCCTAAGTCTGTTCATGAAGTCCGTAGTTTCCTTGGTTTGGTGGGGTACTATCGGAGGTTCGTGGATGGGTTTTCAAAGATTGCTGCACCTTTGACAAAGTTGTTGTAGAAGGATGTTAAGTATGAGTGGACGGAAGCGAGACAACAGGCTTTTGATAAGCTTAAGGCAGCTTTGACGCAAGCTCCTATCTTAGTTCAACCTGAATCAGGGAAAGAGTTTGTGGTGTATAGTGACGCGTCCTACATTGGTTTGGGATGTGTGTTGATGCAAGAGGGTAAGGTGGTGGCTTATGCATCGCGTCAGTTGAAGGTGCATGAGCGCAATTATCCTACGCGTGACATTGAGTTAGCTGAGGTGGTTTTCGCTTTGAAAATTTGGAGACATTACCTGTATGGTGAGAAGTGTATTGTGTACACGGACCACAAGAGTTTGAAGTATCTGATGTCTCAGAAAGAGTTGAATCTTAGGCAGCGACGTTGGGTAGAGCTGTTTAAGGATTACGATTTGACGATCGAGTACCATCCGGGTAAAGCTAATGTTGTAGCGGATGCATTGAGTAGGAAGGTAGCTGTGGAGTTGAGGGCTATGTTTGCCAGTTTGAGCATTTCGCGTGATGGTGGTCTTGTGGCTGAGTTGCAAGTGAAACCATCCTTGATTCAATTGATTAAGGAAAAGCATTTGTTGGATGATTCCTTGGTGCCACATGTTCAGGATATTGCAGAGGATAGGCCATCGGATTTCTGCTTTAATGATGATGGAGTTTTATGCTTTGGAAGTCGGATAGTAGTGCCCAGTGATGCTGAGTTGAGGCGTGCTATTCTGACTGAAGCTCATAGTAGTCCTTTTGCTACGCACCCTGGTAGTACTAAGATGTACCGTGATCTTCGTGATGAGTACTATTGGGTGGGTTTAAAGAAGGATGTTGCTGAGTTTGTAAGCAAGTGCATGGTTTGTCAGCGAGTTAAGGCTGAGCATCAGTTTCCTTCAGGGTTGTTGCAACCGTTGAGGATTCCTGAGTGGAAGTGGGAGAGGATTACCATGGACTTCCTGTTTGGTTTGCCTTTGTCGCCGTCGAAGAAGAATTCGGTGTGGGTGATTGTGGATCGCCTGACGAAGTGCGCGCATTTCTTGCCTGTGCATACTACGTACACTTTGGATAAGCTTGCAGAGCTGTACATTGCTGAGATTGTGCGGCTGCATGGTGTGCCAAAGTCGATTGTGTCGGATAGAGATCCGAGGTTTACATCACGTTTCTGGCAGTGTTTCCATCAGGCTTTGGGTACACGGTTGAATTTCAGTACATCTTATCATCCGCAGTCGGATGGGCAGTCTGAGCGTGTTATCCAGGTGTTGGAGGATATGTTTAGGTGCTGCGTGATTGAGTTTCAGGGTTCTTGGGAGAAACATTTGCCTTTGGTGGAGTTTGCCTATAATAATAGTTATCAGGCAAGTATTCAAATGGCACCTTATGAAGCTTTGTACGGGAGGAAGTGTATGACTCCTCTTTGTTGGGCTGAAACAGGTCAGAAGTTTGTTTCGATGCCCGCTTTGTTGAAAGGAACCACCGAGAAGGTGAAGCTCATTTGTGAGCGATTGAAGGCAGCTTTTGATCGGCAAAAGTCTTACGCGGGTTTGAAGCGTAAGGAGATTGAGTATGCGGTGGGTGACCGTGTGTTTTTGAAAGTTTCGCCTTGGAAAAAGGTGATGAGGTTTGGCCGAAAGGGTAAGTTGAGCCCTAGGTACATTGGACCATACGAGGTGATTGAGCGTGTGGGTCCTGTTGCGTACAAGTTGAGGTTACTGCAAGAGTTAGAAAAGATTCATGATGTGTTTCATGTTTCTATGCTTCGGAAGTATATATCGGATCATTCTCATGTGATGCATGTGGAGGAAGTGGAGTTGAATCTGGATTTGACCTATGATGAGGAACCGGTGGAGATTCTGGATTCGGATAGTAAAGTTCTTCGAGGCAAGACCATTGAGTTGGTAAAGGTGTTGTGGAAGCATCGTGGTGCTGAGGAAGCCACGTGGGAACGGAAGGATGACATGTTGAAGCAGTTTCCGTACCTTTTTCCTCCAGGTAAATTTCGAGGACGAAATTTCTTAAGGGGGGAGAGTTGTAACACCCCAATTTTGGGCTTGGAAGTTTAGGGTCTGAACCGGACCGGTTTAAATTACGGTTCGAATATAAAAGGTGGTTTTTAGGGAAAGCCTAGTTCGGGATGCATTAAAAATATGGAAAAATATCTAAAAATACTCTTTTATTATATATAAGAGAGTGGTGAAATCAATTTTACAAAATGGGGTTTGGAAATATGACATTTCAAGTTAGTGACTAAAATGTAATTTTTGAAAAGTTGGTGATTGTTTTAAAAGGATTGAAACTTTGAATCTTTAAGGAGCTAATTTACCCAAGGGAGGGTTTCTCCAGATTTTTCTTAAATTTTAAAGACTCATTTAATGTGATTTAATAAAAAGAAAAGAGGGAAAAGAGATATTTTAGTTTCATAACTAATTTTTGTCAAAATTTTCCCATTTCATTTTCTCTCAATTTTCCCTCAGCCAAACACATTTCCACGGCCACTTTTCCTTTGATTTTCACACCTAAAGTTGAGATTTCAATCTCTATATGATTTCTAATCATTTCTACACCAAAACCTCATCATTTGCTTATTGAATTTTCAAGGATTTTGGCTCTAAACAAGGAGAAACTCACATTTAGAGGTATGAACGTCCTTCTCCTCTAAATACTCAGTTCTTTACTGAAATTCCCAAGTTCTCAATCCTTAAATTGAGTTTTATTAAAGGTTTTAATGTTGTGTTCTTGAATTTGGCTTAAAATGCAAGATTTGGATTTAATTTTGAAGAAATTCGTAATAGATGATTGGGCTCTGTTTTGAGATGTCTTTTTGATGTATTTTGGATGTCTAAATAATGTGTAATTTAGGTTTAATCAATGCAATCCCGAATAGGTTGATTTTCCTAAGTTTTGACTTGAGAAAATGGTGGTTTTTGGGGTGATTTTGATGTTCTGCTATAGCTGGAGGTATAAGGACGTGATTAGGTCCTTTTTGGATGTTAATTGATGTTTAAGAATGATTGGATTTGATGGATCTTGGCTGGGTAATGTTGTAGTGGTGTTTGGATGTGTTTTCGGTTGTGTTTGGTAGCCGAAATGTGAGTTTTGATGAGAGCAGCGAGTTTAGGTGTTGTGGTTGAAGATTTTAATGCATGATGATGCATTAATCCACTGCTTTGATGTGTTTAAAACAGGGGAGACATCATCAGATCCTTGTGGTGTTGATCCGGAGGCTTGATCGGCGTTTCGGCAAGCTTGCGAAACGGAATCGGTGAGTGAAGTTTGGTTTTCAGCTTTGAAACCAATCTTTGAAGGTTGTGGGAGCTTAGTTTAAGTCTAAACAACTTAGCTAAGCTCAAGAGTAAGTTTTTCGGAGAAACTCTCTTTTTGATGAACCATGAGATGGTTGAATGCAATGTGTTTATTTTGCATATTTAAATTCTGTTTTGAAAGCATATTTTAGCATGTTTAATGATGGTTTTGTAAGTCATGTGTTGAGGGATGCTCAAGGTAAGAGATCCTTGTTTTGGACATTGATAAATGTGGTTTGATGCATAGTAATGCATGATTATGTAATGGCTTTGTTTAATGCTTAAAAACACTGGATTGATGATGGTAAATGATGTATATTGGCAAGTGATGTGTTGGTTTAAAAGTACTTGAATCGGATATAGTTAGCCGGCTATAGGATTAGGTGCACCGTGAATAAAGTCGCCTTGGATGTTGAGGGGGTTGTGATTGTACCGTAAACTCCATCCAAGAACACTAACGAGATGTCTAAGATCATAATGGTGGTTAAAATGCCATGTGAGGATCTTGTGTTGTGTCCCGTGTTCTCGTTAGTGATGTTATACAACTACCAATGAGTGATGTGGAGGGGGTTGTGATTGTACCGTTAAACTCCATCACGGGTGTTGAGGGGTTGTGATTGTACCGGTAAACTCCACCTTGTGTGTTGGTAGTGTGTATGGAGCGTATGGGACAACGCTTGTAATCCGCGTATCCGATTGTGTTTTGAGTTGAAAATGGTTATGAATTATCACTTGAAAGCCAATATGACATGTTGATGTATTGAAGCATGAGATGCTTGGTTTGTATGCATAGATGCATGATAAATGATGTTTTGAAACTAAAGGCCTTGAAAAGGTGTTTTTACAAATTGCATTATTGTGTTGTTTCATTAGAGCATTTCTCACTAAGCATATGTGCTTACGCTCTCTCTTTCTTGAACCAATAATGCAGAGCATTGAAGTGCTTTAAAGGCAGCAAGGAGGTCAAGGATCCAAGTGAAAGTCTAAGCTCATGTATGGTGACTATTTTCACAACACTATTAGCTTTTGGTATTTGGCAATGGGAACCTAGGTTGTGTTTTTGGGAGATGTTTTGGACTCCCTAAGTTGGTTTAATGCCTATGATGATGTTGGAACATGTAAATGGCCATTTGGTATTTGTTTTGGAGATTTGATGATTGCTTGCTTTTCATTTTAGGATGCATGCCTATAGACTTGTGGTTTTTCCTAAATGATGTTATGATTGAGCTTTGATGATGCAAATATGTTCCTTTAATGTTTGATGACTTGTTGGCATGACATGGAGGTCTTATGAGCATGTTTGGTGGGTCGAAAGAGTGTAAAACAGACTTTTCTGCTGTTTCTGGGCAGGGTGTTTCGAAACACCCTTGCCTATTTCGAAACAGGTGCATATTTTGGCCTGGGTGTTTCGAAACGGGCTGAGGTGTTTCGAAACACTTTGGCTACTGCCAAGGGGTGTTTCTGAACGGCCTAGACCCGTTTCGGAACACTTGACCGTTGGGCACTGATTTGAATGGTTTTGAGGTTTGCAAGCTTTACGTTTTAGTCCTGATTTTTGTATGTGCAATTGGTTGAGTTTGAGATGTCCGTTTGAAGTGAAATTTGGCAGAGAGGTATGAAACATGACTAATTTCATAATGGTAACTTAAAAATTGGTAAAGTCCTCTTAATTTCCAGATTTTACATTTTGGTCCCTAAATTCGTATGTTGTGCAATTAAGTCCCTTATCGTTTTCCGATTGCTGTGATTTTTTAGTATGCTTATCTCAAGAGTACACCTAAGGTTAATATGCATCTAGATAAGGTTTAAAAGAAATAAAAAAGGGTTGTTAATCAAGGTTGACTTTCGGGTTGACTTTGGTTTTCCCCGTGTAATCTTCGTAGTTCGGGTCAACCGTCTAGGCCGGGCTAAGGGGGTTACACATGTTTAGAGGTACAATTGACCAGTTAGAACGTCGCTGACCTCGGTCCGATTATGTACAAAATGCCATCTTTGACCGGGATCAGTGGCCTAACTATCAAAATATATTTTCTTCATTGTATTTATTTTTTTGAAATGTAATAAACTTACACGTTATTCTTACCCTAAAAAAGCTTCGAAACCATTTTTCACGGGCTTATTACACATGATAATTAGAATTACTAATCATTTATAATTGTAATTGCTTAACATCTAAAGATTGCATCTACAATTTAAGATTTCAATCATAATATAAAAAATGGACATTGCGCTCTGTATATAGCGAGGTCCATTGACATGATACTATGTACTTGTACTGCCACGTCAGGAATCTCTGCAAACCTCACGTTCTACAGAGCGCGAGGTCCGTTTAAAACGTGACTGAATACCTCGTGTTTCGGAGAGCGCGAACGTTTGCCTATATAAGGCAGAAACGAGGGAATAAAACCCACTTCTCCATTCAAATATGTGTTAGATTCGAAGAGAATATACAACTGTTGCTACTAATGGAAACAACTCACGTATCAGGAAAATTGTTTTACAAATTAATTTACCGGATATTCCGATCTGTTGGTATAAGTAGTTGCATTTATACGGTGACTATATTATTTTGGTCGGTTAATAATATTTGGCGTTATGTATATTTCTTGTTTTGGTTCAAGATCTACTGAAAATCGCAATATCAAGGAATGAGTGGTCCTTTTGAAGTTCCAGGATTAGTCTTGACCTTTTGTTCGAGGCTACCGGTAGCTTTTTCGTACGCCTTTATCGTGAAGGCTACAGGAAGTCCACAACATCTAACGTTGTTGGTGATATATGTGTCGTGGATTATGATGATTATTGCATACTCAAGAAATCCACGAAGCTTTAGGGTTCCAACAAATAGGACAAACTATGTCTCCATTTATCTACATCAACGACACATCTCTCGGTGGCCATACAACTTGGACAAACTATTACACCTCTCGTCTAAATCAATTCATATATAATTTACTTTGTCTGTATGTTTAGGGGTACAATTGACCGCGTTTTTAGGGGTACAATTGTTTTTAAGATACAAAAAATAAAAAATATAATTTACATATGTAATTCATATGTAATATTTTACGTGCTTCAATGCATGTCTGCTATAAATACTATACTTTGAAAAAATAAATGAACGGTCAGTTTCTAAAATACATGAAAGAACATCGGTTCATTTACACCCCTATAAATAGACCCATCCGCTTCCTCAAAAACTCACTTTCCTTTCATTGTAATTCGCTCAAAATTTCTCTTAGTCCATTTCATTCGTTCCAGCGCTATAATGGCTTCAAATGTAGATGATTTCCCATCTATTGGGAGCTAGTCGTGCGATGTTGATGTCGATACTGATGATGAACTAGAAGTTGGGATGATATTCATTACTAAGAAAATCACGAAGGATGTAATTAAAAACTACAACATACGCCAATCAGTTCTTTTGACAGTGAAGAAAACGAGTGTGAACAACTATATTGCAGAATGTGTCCAAAAGAACCACAACTGTAATTGGAGGATTCATGTATCACGAAGGAAGATGATAAACAACATGTGGCAGATAACAAGATACGACGAACCTCATATATGCTAGTTGTTCCAATACAATTTGATGATTAATATGTTTTGTTAATTACATATTTTGAGATTGTTAACAGTTTGAAAATGTAATCGGTTAGATGTAGAAAATTATATTAAAAAAAATTATTTTAACGAAACGTACTACAAGATTGTTAATTGACATAAGTACACCAACATTAAATTACTAAGCCTAATTAAAATCTAGGAAAAAAGAATCATATATGTTGTCCTTGTAATCAGTACTTATGTCAGATGTTAAGTTTAGTTCCTCAATTATTTGTTACTTCTCCTGTCGTCTCCTATAATTTCGTGTAGAGATTGCTTCCTTATTTTGAAAATGAGGGATTGTTGATAAACTGAAGACTTCATCAAATTTTACACTGAGCTCGATGTTTGTACCCCCGACACGTTTATATGCCTAAAACATCTTGCGCATATCTTTCTCATTGGATAGTGTTAGCATGTAGTGTTCTTATGGGTCGGGCTCATTGACTGGCACTTCGACACGCAAGGCAGAAATTTTAGAGCTTGTAGACTCTCTAAACCGTGTTGAAATCAACTCAATTCATCTTTTGTGATATTCTCATTGAAAAAGTGTAGAAATAGGTTCCACGAAAGAAAACAGTAGCAGAAAAATGTGTCGTAGTTTATATTTGTAGTTTGGAAATATATGTATGTAGAAATTGTTTGAGTGGTGTAAAAGTTTGTGACTTGTGCAGAACTTATATATGGTAGAAATTGTTTGAGAAATCATCTATGTTACGTGTATTTCTGATGCCTCTTGAATTATTTGTTCTGATGACCTTGCGTTTGGTGGGACGCGGGTTCATCTATTATTGTAGAACTCACGTTGGTCAGGATGCGAGTTTGCCTGCCATGTCAGGAATCCTGCAAAAGGTGATGAAATTGGCGCGTTTTAACGAAGCTTTAAAGAATGTTAAAAATATAAATAAAATTTGCATATGATTTGGGACTCGGATAACATCATCATCATCAGAAAACATTGCATACAGCTCAAGCTCAAGAACCCCGCCTAAAGAAAACTGTAGGTGAGATTCCACCATTAATTCCACACCAGCGTTGTCCACAACGTGGTATAATAAATACGTTAATGGTTTTAACGACGTCGATATTCGAAACTTCAACGGTTCCAACATTTTCCCACGACCATGTGGAACATGTTTCTTCACTTCATTCATCAACTTCTTATACGATAAGTTGTATGGCAGCAGAAGCAATATAGTACTTGAGGACTGAAATACAACGCCTAGAGATGCATCATCAACTATCTGCCCATCGTAGTATACCAAAGTTGTAATAGTTTCTCGTCTCGATATATTATATCGATCGAACTCTTCACAAATAATATTGAATAGTATACTAATAAGAAGAAGAATGAAGAACAAAGATGAGTTATGAGAATATTCGAAGATCGTCTTCCTCTATTTATAGACTTAACAGACCTTACTATAGGCAGAGCGCGAGGTCACTTTTTCGCTTTTTTAATAAAAAAATATTACATGATTCTTGCTACCTCCTCCAAAGTACTAATTTTTATGCCTATATTACAATGCTTTTGCTTGCTTTTGAGTACATTTAGTTGTATTTAGATGTTAAATTCATGCATTTGCATAAGGAGTTGGGAATTTTGTCTATGCTTGTGTGAAGAGTTGTTTTGTTGGTAATTTTGTAGGTTTTGGCATAGCAATTGGCAGAAAAGAGCAGCGCAGGAAAGAATGCCAGAGAGAATGTCGAGATGTTGTTGGCACAGATGGACCAAACAATGCCAAACACCGGTTGGCAAAGAAGAGGAATTTGATGCCAGACCAAGAAGCTGTTGAAGCCTAAAAAATAGGACCAGATCAGGCTGCGATAAAATAGCAATTGGACCAAACTCCGAAAAAATAGCAGAAAAATAGTGCCAAGCTTGGTTGGCAAACTGATGCCAAGTCTGGTTGCCAAAGGATCGATGGCAGAATGACATCAGCCCTAACTTGATCAACTTATCACTTCAAATCTGGATAAAGGTGATCACAAGCTTTATCCCTTGCGCATTCAAATTTCAAAGGCAAAGGCTTATCTTAGGGCTTCTTCGCACGCCTATTTAAAGAACAATAAAACAAGCATTCAAGGAGGTTGGAAGAGAGGTCCATCGAAAACTGGCTGCACCAAAAAGACGTGGTTCGACCAGCTTGACCGAGGGCTTGGATCTTAAAAGGCTGCATCGAGAGACCCCTTCTCGTCCCACTCTCTTTGTTTAGTTTTTTTTATTTTCTTTTAAATGATGATGTGTTCTCAAAATGTTGAAGGTTTTATGGTTGATACCCTCACCATGAACTAATTTAATTGTTGGTGGAGGATGTTTGCGTTGAACGTTGTTTTTATGTTAAGTTTTTAATAATGCAAATACTTCGGCATTGCTTTTTCTATCTAGCATACTTTACTACTGGCACTGTTAGCCTATTGCACCTCAATATCTTAACAGACTTGGGTGGCAACGATCAAGTTGCAGGATACTAAGGCGAGATGCTTTGAGAGAAGATGTTCAAGTAGATGAACTTACTTCAGAAGTGAAATCTACCCCTTAAGATTATAGATTGGATCTTAATCAAATTGATTTTTGAAAAACATTCACTATAGAGATATAGGGATTTTTACATGATCAATTTAGGGCAATGACCATCGAGAGAGGCTTTTCCAATTTGAATATGCTCAACAAACAATGCCAAGGCATGATATTATTAGAAGCTGGCATGGCATGAATAGCGTGAAAACCAGGCATCTTATGCCAACGGTCATCACTCATTAGACACTCTCATTGCCAACACTATCTTATTTTACTTTTCTTGCCTTTGCAATATTTTCAAAACCATTTCCAACATAAACAATATTTTCCCTCAATAAGTAAACATTCAAAGCAATCGTATTCCAAGTCAATCTCTGTGGGATCGATACTCATCTTACTTCTGTATTACTTGTCGACCGTGTATACTTGCATGCAAAAGACTCAATCTTTGACATTGTTTTTATCACCTGTCTATTACATTTTCTGCCCCTTTTGCCAACACTCACGCGAGTCGCAACAATTCTCAAGGATTATGCGAATGCGACGATTAACTTCTCGGATAGACCCATCAAACATGATTCTCAAGACATTTTACCATTTTATTCATGCCCAAAACCAAGCTTTGGAACCATTTTTAGGGCCATTTTTATACCGTTTAAAATGTTTGTTCTGTGCCAATATTAGTCTCAAATGAAAGATAAGTTCCAATACTAGGCCTCTAACCTAAATAAGTACGAAGATTATTCTAACAATAACCCGGGAAAACAACTCCAACATGCCTACCAAGCCATTTCAACTTCTTATTCTTGGACAAAAACTAGCGTTCGAACCATTTTCAACGCGCTTTTTATACAGTGTGAAATGTCTCGTACGTGCCAATATCGGTCTTAAATGGAAGATAAGTTACAATTCTACGTCTCTAAGCTTAAAAATTACCAAAATTATTGGGATAATGGCACGATAAAATACCTCGAACATTCTTATACACCATTGTATTTTAGCATGGATTTCAGGGACCTCGCCATGTGTAAAGCGCGAGGTCCTTATAGTAATTACCGCGATACATAAATGTACCTCTTCAAAATCTCGTGGACCTTGCGTATTGGAAAACGCAAGTTCTTACCCAGTAATTTTAAATCAAAGAATATAAAAAGGTGGCCCACATCGGACGTACCTCGCTACGTGTACAACACGAGGTCATGGTGCACGTTTCCTAGAACGTGGACGATTTGTGGGTCATTTTTCTAAATAACATTGGTTAAGAGTCATTTTTGTAAATAACTATTAAAAAGGTTTTTCATATAATAATGCTGATTTTTAAGTTTGAGTCGAGTCCCTCAAATTTTCATGATATATATATATCAATATAAAAAATATGAAGAAATATATATCACATATGAAAAAATATGATGAAATATACATGAATATCTTATAAGATTAGAGAAAGTCGTTAAATTGGAATCAAACTATACTATAATATTGATAAATAATTACAATTAAATTTATATATGAACTCGAAAACTCGACTCGAACTCGACTAGAATAAAAAAATTTCAAATAAAGTTTGAGTTGTAAAATATGCGCGTCAACTCGAATAACTCGAAATTTTTTGACTCGACTCGACTCGATCAAACGCTCACCCCTAGAAGTAGGTTCCTAGAAGTTTAATTTTTTTTTCGTCATTTAGTAAAAAAGTTTGATTTAAAAAAATATGTGGAACTCGCCATGCATGCACGATGAGTTCCAATTAGGATGTGCTAATCATCTGTTAACTAATTAATTAAGACACAAAAAAATATTTTTTTATTCAAACTCGTCGTACATGTACGGCGAGTTTACTGTAATAGTTCTAGCCCGAAAAATATAGAATTTTAGATGCTACTTTGAGGAATTTAGGATGTAAGGGTGTTATTTTGGAGTTTCACCCCAAATTTTAGTGTATGAAGTAAATGAAACTCATGTCCAAGATAATGGTAATATGGTGAGTCTGAGTTTAGAATTTTGGTTTAGAGTTTAGGGATTTAGGTATAGAGGTTTAGAATTTAGAGATAATAGTTATAATTTAAGGTTTATGGTTTAAGTTTTAAGGTAATATGGTGAGTCCGAATCCTAATAGGAGGCGGATCAGATATGGATATTGTCAGGATTCATGGTGTGTCTCTAAGGTATCTAAAGATTCTCTTAATAGCTATAAGGTGTGATTCTCTAGAACTAGCTTGAAACCTAGCACACAAGCAAACACTAAACATAATGTTGGGTCTACTTGCGGTATGGTAAAGCAAAGAGCCAACCGTAGAATGATAAAGCTTTAAATCAACACACTTACCTCCTTCATCTTTGTCAAGCTTTATAGATGAGCTCATTGGAGTGGCTTGAGGTTTCACATTCTCCAAGACAAACTTCTTGAGCATGTCCTTGATATATTTAGCTTGATTAATGAAGGTGTTGTCCTTCCTTTGTTGATTTGGAGTCCCAAGAAGAATGAGAGCTCCCCCATCATGCTCATCTCAAACTCACCTTGCATTAGCTTAGCAAACTCTTGGCAAAACAACTAATTAGTATAACCAAAACTTATATCATCAACATATATTTGAACTACTAAGATATTTTTGCCATTTCTTTTAATAAAGAGTGTAATGTCCACATTTCCTTTTTAAAAACCTTTTTCAATCAAAAAGCTTGAAAGCCTTTCATACCAAGCTCTAGGAGCTTATTTCAAAACGTATAAAGCTTTAGTAAGTTTAAAAACATGGTTTGGAAATTTAGGATCTTTAAAACCGGGTGGTTGTTCTAGATACACTTATTCATTGCACTCTTAACATCCGTTTGAAAAAGCTTGAATTTATGATAACATGCAAATGCAAGAAGCATCCTAATAGCTTCCATCCTAGCTGTGGGTGCATATGTTTCATCAAAATCGATTCTCTCTTCTTGAATGTAACCTTGAGCAACAAGTCTAGCCTTGTTTCTCACTAGGTTACCACTCTCTTCTAGTTTGTTTCTAAAAATCCATTTATTCATATAGTAAATTTATTACTAGGCCTATCAACTAATGTCAAAACTTAACTCCTATCAAATTGATTTAATTCTTCTTGCATGACCAATATCCAAAAATCATCATTTAATGCTTCTTTGATATTCTTAGGCTCTATGCATGAAATGAATGCAACATTATTCATAAGCTTAAGAGGGGATCTAGTGGTTATCCCTTTGGATGGATCACCCAAAATCTCACCACCTTTGACATAGTTTTACTCCTTGTGTAGCTTACTTCCTTTTCCTCTAGGGTCATATCCTTCAAGGCCTCTAGAGGTGGATCTTGTGCTTCTTAATCTTTGCTTGGAACCTCATCCACCTTTGATAATTGTCCACCATCATTGGCTTCAATGATTCCTACATCATCATCATCGCAAGAATCTTTCCTCGGAATGAGGTTATCATCAAAAACCACATGAATTGACTCTTCAACAACTAAAGTTCTTTTTTAAAATACACGATAGGCTTTAGAGTTTAAAGAGTAACCTATAAAAATAGATTCATCACTTTTAGCATCAAAGTTGCCTAAATTTTCTTTTCCATTATTTAAAACAAAACACTTGCATATGAAAGGATGAAAATAGCTAATGTTAGCCTTTTTAGATTTCAAAATATCATAAGGTGTTTTCTTTAAAATCGGCCTAATCATCACTCGATTTATAATGTAACAAGCGGTATTTGTGGCTTCCGCCCAAAAATACTTAGGCAAATTATTTTCACAAAGCATGGTTCTAGCCATTTCTTATAAAGTTTGTTTTTTCCTCTCAACTACCTCATTTTGTTGAGGAGTGCGATGAGCGAAAAAATTATGACTTAAACCATTTGAATTACAAAAATCCTTAAATCCTAAGTTTTAAAATTTGGTTCCATAGTCACTTCTAATATGAGAAATTAATTAATCAAGATCATTTTGAGTGATTTCTGAAAACGTGATGAACTTTTCTAAAGCCTCATGTTGAGTGCATAAATGTTCTCTATTTTAGCCCTCATTTACCCATATTATTGATGCACTCAAGCATGTTTAGTTGCATTTTAGGATAGATTTTGCATGAAAATCACAAATGGAAAATATTGCACAGATTCTGCTGATTTTGGTTTACTTTTGCAGGTGCCTGCCGTGGCAGCATCCAGGACAACAAAAGATCAGAAGTTAGCTGCAGAACTGGAGTGAAGAAGTGAAGCAGATTGTCCGTTACAATGCTGTCGTGACCGCTGCCGTGGCAGAAGAGGCGACAGTGAAGACCATGGTGACAGAAAAATGCAAAGTGGAGTTTGATCAATAGAGCATTTAAAGCCTGGTTTTCGTGGACCACTTGCATAACTGTCGGAGCCCAGAAGCACAAGGAAGGCATGGTCCTAAGTTTGAGGAAAAAAAGTCAAAGCAAGAAGATATGGCGAATTAAAAGACATCTACTCAGAGATTTAGTCTTTAATAGAGTTGTACTTTAATTCAAACTTGTATTCTTGGCAATTAAGAAAACTCAAGACCAAGGCCTATATATATGCTTGTAATTTGACAAGGCAAAGGATATCTAGCTCCTAGCCTTCTTCCCCAAAAACCCTAGTTGTTTCTCTCTCCACCATGTTCTAAGCTTCCCCTAGGGCAAAGGGTTGATCTTGTAGCGTAGTTGTAAGGGTTGATCTTGTAGCGTAGTTGTAAGGGTTGTACTGTTTTTAGGATTTTTCTATTCAATTCAATAAAAGCTTCAAGTTTATTTACTCTGGTTTTCAACATATCATAAGAGTTTCAGGTGAGCATTGTGAGGTTATCCATTTACTTAATATCGGGAGAGTTAAGTATAAGAAAGGAGTAAATACGAGTTTTCCAATTTATGGTTAAACCATCTTGGCCTAGGGATAGGTATAAGATTAAGCAGCTAAGGAAGAATTCACAACCATTGGTGTTCATCCTTCGATTCACGCCCGGAGGTATCATCTAAGACGTGTTCATCAACAGAACTTGGGCCTAGGGATAGGACAAGTCACAACATGGATTCTTGCTGAACTTGAAGTACAGAGTTGTTGATCGTTGCCGCGACAACAACAGACCTCTACCGCGACAGGCTCGACGACAGCCGCAACAGAAAGCCTTTGAACAGTGCAATACCTGCACTACTGAGCAAATCAATATCATCCTATTTTATCAAACTGAATTCATCTTTTACTTTAGTTTATTCTCAAGATTACTTGAAACATTCTATTAAACTTATTTCTTTTCTTGTGTAGAGATTCAAGGATAAAAGTATTTCCAGTCCCTGTGGAGACGATATCCGATACTTAGTATCACTTTATTACTTGCGACGTGTATACTTGCACCTATTTGCGATAGACTATTTTACACGCAACACATCATCCTTAGTACTTAAGAATAGAACCCAAGTGTATCTAGAGTAATCATCTACTAAAACAAAAGCATATGATTTTCCACCCAATCTCACTGTCCTAATAGGTCCAAAGATATCCATATGGATCAATTGTAATACTCTACTAGTTGAAACATCATTAGTAGGTTTAAAAGATACCTTTTTATGTTTACCCTTAGCACAAGCATCACAAATTTTATCTAGAGAAAAATTTAGCTTAGGTAAACCTCTTACTAGATCTTGGGAAACCATTTTTTCTAAAACACTCATGCTAGCATGTCCTAGTTTCCTATGCCATAACCATGAATCATGTTCATCCTTAGCTACAAAGCATGCATTAGAAATGTGTTTGCCATCTAAATGCACTATATATATAAATATATTACCTATGCGATGACCTATAAGCATTATTTTTTTAGTTTCAATGTTCAAGATTTTAAGACCATTTATATCAAAGTGAACATTAAAACCTTTATCACATAATTGACTAATGTTCAATAAATTATGTTTTAAACCGTTGACATATAAAACATTATCAATGAGTATGGAAGAGTGATTACCAATAGAGCTAATTCCTTTAATGTGACCTTTGGAGTTGTCACCAAATGTCACTAGTCCACCACCTTTTGTCTTTAGTTCTAAGAATCTACTATTGTCACCAGTCATGTGTCTTGAGCATCCACTATCAAGGTACCATGTGTTTTGACTTGAAGCTTTAGCCTTGTAGAAATGCTCCCCCTACAAACAAAAAATTAATTCTTGGTTTTTTGTACCCAAATCATTTTGGGTTTATGGTCATTAGCTCCCCAAAACTTGGTTCCCTTAGGAATCCAAGAAGCAATAGCATTAAGGTTGTTAGAAGCTACTAGTTCATTAGGAACCCATACACTTCTAACTCTCTTACCTCTAGAGGGCCTTTGGAAGCCTCTTTGTTTGTGGTTAACAAAGCTTCTTTTCACATAGTTGGTTTTAGAAGACTGTCCTTTTTCTAAAGTAGTTGAACCAACTTTTCTTAAAGAAGCTTTGCGACAATTCACCTTTTTATGGTGAAGATCATGAAATTCAGAAAAAAGGTTGTTCAAGTCAATATTTTCTTTCTCAAAATATTTTTGACTATCTTGTAAAACCAAAACCTTCCTTTCAAGTTCTAAATTGGTTTTAGATAAGGAATCCTTTTGGTTTTTTTAATCGAAAATGATTTTCTTTTTTTGCAAAATTGATTCCTTATATTTCTCAACCAATTCATCATATACCTCTTGTAACTCATCATATGTAAAATCAAAATTAGATGAGTTAGAGGTTACCTTAGGATCCTCTTCCAAGGACATGATGCAAAGGTTGGCAACTTCTTGCTCCTCTTCATCAGATGATTCCTCATCACTCCAAGTAGCAATGTTGGCCTTGAGCTTCTTCTTCTTCCCGAAGCTCTTCATTTTGAGTTGGGGGCAATCAGTTCGTATATGCCCCGGTTTCTTGCACTCATAGCAAATGAGTTGGTCATTCTCTTCCTCCTTGTTCTTGTTCTTGAAGTCTTTTTTCGATTGAAATTTCTACCTCTATTAGACTTCATGAATCGAGTGAACCTTTTGGCTAACATAACCATTTCCTCATCTTTCTCCTCACTTGAATCACTCTCTTCATGTGAAGCTTTGAGAGCAATTCCAATCTTTTTCTTCTCTACCTCTTTCTTTTCCATTCTTTTCTCTTCTCTTTTCTTCTCTTCTTCTCTTCCTTGCTTCATTATCTCATGAGCAAGGAGAGACCTCACTAGTGCATCAAGCTTCAAGGTCTTCAAATATTTTGCCTCTTTGATGGCGGTCCTCTTCCCATCCCATGACTCGAGAAGAGAATAGAGAAGTTTCTGGACAAGTTTATTTTTGGGAATGACTTCACTGAAGCCTTTGAGACCATTGATGATGACGGAGAAATGATCAAACATCTTGGTGACGCTTTCACCGGGCTACATCTTGAAATTTTCATTGCTCAAATTGAGGATTCTAATATTGGTCTCCTTGACATCGTTGGTTCCTTTATATGTGGTCTCTAGCTTGTCAACACCCCCTTTGCACTTGTATACGAAGACATCTTCGAGTACATATCCGGTCCAAGTGCACAAAAGAGCATGTGCAAGGCCTTGTCATTTACTTGTAGTCTCCTTCGATCCTCTTCGCTCATTTCCACCTTTGCCCTTGGAATGAGTCTTCCTTCTTCATCTCTCTTCATTGGAATGTTTGGACCATCTTCCACTACATCCCAAAGGGTGTAGTCATTGGATTTGATGAAGAGCCTCATCCTATTCTTCCAATAGGGATAGTTATCCTCATTGAAGTATGGTGGTTTAGTGATGGATTGGGACTCGCACAAGATGTGGCCGGAGGTAGATGCCACGGCTTCAAATTTCGGTTGATCAATCTCTCCTAGAATCGACTCAAGAGGGTGTTAATCCTTCCAATGAGTGTAGCTTTGATACCAATTGTTGAGATGATCAAACAATGTCGAATTGACCAATATGTGGTGAATTGGCTTTTTAAATTGAAAGGGAGCAAAGTGGTCAAATAAAATTGAAGAAAATAAGATTTAGAGTGGTTCAAGCTTACAACAAGCTTGACATCCACTACCTTACCTACCACTAAGGATTTCAACCAATTCACTACTGAATTCTTCCTCTTTTCTAGGATTAGGAGGAAACCGTTAAAATGATCAAAGCTTTCTACCCAAAGCTTGATCAAAATCACTCGTTTACAAGAAGAAGTTGGCAAATTGAAAATAGACCTCACAATAGATAAAATATTTGCCCAAATACAATAGCATACTTCTCAAAATTGAAATGAGAGATTAAAAATGAATTACACAAGTTGGGTGTAAGGGTTTAACTCTAAAAAGCTCAATGAAATTGGATTTTTGCTTAATTTTGCTTGACTTGATCAATAATTGTTGTTGTAGCTTCAGAGGCTTGCTTTTATACCTTCTCATTGAATTCTAGCCGTTTGGGTTGTTGAAATCATCAATAGAGTCGTTGGGCTCTCTTTTTCCCACCATAAATGCACTTCTGTAACCTACCGTTTCGGTACACGGGGTACCCGTATCGATACATGTCTCAAAACAAAAAGAGTCGTTGCAAGTAATAAAGAGGGTGTATCGATATATAGAAAGGCGTATTGAAACGTATAAGGGTCGTATCGAAACAACTATAGGTCATATCGATGCAATTTTTGCAAACTTTGACACTGCCAAACACTGTATCAGTACGGCACTAGGGTGTATCGGTACGGGTAACTGAATTTTAAAAGTTTGTTGATTTCATCTAACTGACAAGGCAATGGTCATATAATTAATGCAAAGATTTGAAAATCTTAACCCCGTATCGATATGGTATAGGTCCGTATCGGTACGCTAAACAAAACCTTAAGCCCAGATGAATGTCGGATAGAAACATACATAGTCGTATCGAAACACCCTTATTGAAACAGGCTTAACCATATCGAAACGTGAAATTCCAATAGCCAATTAAGATGAGGCCGTATCGAAACACTGGGATAGCGTATCGAAACGCCTGTGCAGTTTTGTTAAGTTTGGCTTTGGAAAGGCAATACCGTATCGAAACACTTATATAGTGTATCGAAACGCATGGGCGATTTTGTTAAGTTTGGCTTTGAAAACACTTAGAAAAACTTTGTGGGGTTTAAGTTTTGACTTGGAAACAATTTAGGTTTAAAATCCTTGTCAATAGTGAGGCTTTCAAGTACTTAAAAATTTATTTACTTTGCAATTTGGTCCTTGAAATATTTGTTATATCAAAATCAAACATAGGTTTTACAATGTCACATAATTCAACCACCAATTTAATTTTTTAGTGTTGGGCATAGAAAAGAGCACCGAAAAGGTTCCTATTGCCTAACCTTACAAAGGAAAATGCATATTTGAGCCCCTTTGTCCATCATTTGTGTGCTGGATGTTGTTTTTGTTGTCAATCATTGGCTTGTGAACGGGAAACATTGTGCACAAACAAGGTAAAAACAGTTGTTTTATAATACCAACTTAAAGTTCATTACAAATTTACAATAGTTTCACAACTTTTTAACATATATGATTTTTCCTGGAGAAACATTGAACTGTGAGGCTTAACTATTTCTTTCCACGTTAACAATCTAAACATTCTCAAGAGAACTTTTTTACATTGCAATGAAGAGTGGCTCAAGAGGATGGACAAAAATTTGGTTGCCGTTAAACCAATAATGGAGTCAACCTATGGCAAAAATCAGGCTGTAAAATGGATTGTTTATTGGTGAACCTTCTTTATCGCTGTTGCGGAACTCTTTGGATACAATAACGGAGAAGAATGGATGGTTGTACTTTTCCAATTCAAGAAGAAATGAAATGGGGGAATAGATTTTCCCACAGCCTTAACTCTAACAAATACTCAAACAAACTTTTGTTTGATTTCAAGGTTTTATTTATTTTTATAGAAAAAGGCAGTAGAAAGGCAAGCAACATCAGTGGAGAAGATAGTGGAGGAAAAAAACAACAAATTTGTAAATGTGTAATTATAGAATTTTTATTTTGGTGGTCAAAATAGGAGTAAAGTAATAGTTTAAGGACTATCTAGATAATTTTTCTTTTCTTATTACTGTGCCAACTCAGCACACCGTCAGTGTCTAACGACAATTAACACTCGAGTGGCCAAATGTTTAAAAACAAAAACATAAGTGACCATAACAGTCAATTTCAAAATCGGTGACCAAAACTGTTCATTTACTAAACGTAAGTGATCATTCCAGTAGTTTACCCTATTAAAAAAGCACTAATGGCGCATTTGGATCACTGAATGTAAGATTACCTGTGGGAATATGATTCATAGAATTTAACATTACCTAACATATTACTAGGAATGTTAAATGTTAAATTGTCTTGTTTGGTTTAATTGTCAGGAATATGAGATGACAATATTTAGTTGAGGGAATATAAGGTTGTCTGAAAGCAAAGTTAACCAAACTGTCCTTATGATGTATTTGCCTTTAGACAAGTTAAATTTCTCATATATAATTAAAAATATTTACATGGAAATGTATATAACTACTCCGGTTGCACTACGTAAATTTTAGAGAAAAACATGTAATAGAATTTTAATATAACTAGTACGTTAAATTTGTATTTTTAAATAATTGTCATAAGTATTAAATTTATTTATATATGAGATATAACATCATATGAAAAATATAAGTTTAAAGTAAGATTTTATTAAAATTTAATAAAAAATATAGTAAAAATATACTTATGAAAATTATTTAAAATTTATCCAAAGTAAGATTTAAATTTACATTTCATTGTGAGATTAGATTAATAATATTATTCAATCTCTTTTATATTTTGGGAACATGTGATAAATTTATATTTTTTCAATTATTGTAATTGAATTTTTTTACAATTAATTTGGAATAATATCCTTAAAAGGTAAAATCAAAAAAAGAAGTTTAAAGTATTTTTATGATTTTATATAAATATAATTATATATTTTGATATTGTAATCTTTCAAAATATATAATTTATTTTATAAAAAATATGTATAATTATATTTTTGGCAATATATTTATTTATTATCATATGTTTTTAACTTCGTGTCTTATTTTTTCAATACTTATTTATTTGTATGTAATTACGTCTTATTTAACAATTCAAAGTAGCAAATTAGCTCAAAAAAGAAAGGACATGATTGAAATGTTTTTATTTTATCAAGAGTACTTTTGTCCTAAATGCAAGGAATTGTCAAATACCTAAGAAAAAGAAGGGAATAGGATTCTCGGTATAAACCCAAAAAAGTGCTATTGTTGGAAATAAAATATTACCCCTTGGTGGAAATCTTCCCAACCAAACGTGGGTATGAGATTCTCGAAAAAAAAAATTCCCCTTAGTAATCCTCTTTTCCGCGATACAAACGCCCCTAAGAGTAACTTGAATTTTGTTGTGGGAGTTTATTGTGTCTTAGAGAAATTTTACAAGTTATCTGATTTGCAGTTCAATTTATCAGAACTACTAATACTACTAGTACTACTACTACAAATAATAATAATAATAATAATAACAATAATCATAATAATAACAACCCATTATCCAGCCATACTGGCCTTGATTTCCAAGGCTATGGACTACAATTACAAAAGAAAAGAGAGTGCTTTTAATCAAAGCCTGAAATTGAAAGTACAGTTTCGTAACCATAAGGGTTTTAGGTTTTTAAACTTTCCATAATCGGTTGCTACTTCTTCCTTTCTTCCTGGTTGCATGCCGCTACATACCATTCTTCTCCACTTCCAGGCTCCGGCTAACATCGATCGAGGCTTCGTTGTACCTTACTTGATCTCCTTTCTTTTGAAGGATGAATTTCGCCTAATTAGAATTTTAAATTCAGTCCAGGTCAACTCAACTTTTTGATTTCTTCTATATTTCTTCGTTTTTCAATTCCAATGATTTAGGTTTCATTTATATGTCATGATGTTTCCAAAAACATTTCTATTTTTTCGTTTTTAATTTAGGTTTATTATCTATGCAAAATTTGATATTTTGGATATTAAAGCAGGAATTTAAAAAGTGTTTGCAACATGTTTTTGGTTGCGTCGCGTTTATCGTGGTTGCAGACTTAACGGGTGCTATTGCGATCACTGCGGGTTTCGCGGTCATTATTTTTTAAATCTGCACATCTTATTGTAAAATATAATAATTATAAATATAAATATAGACAAATAACTAAGTTAGTATAAATTCTCACTCGAGAATATCAAATTCTTCCAAGGCACTAAAAACGCTGAATCGTTCTAAGCGGAAACAAACTATAGAGAAGACAACTCAAGAACAAAGAAAGAAAGTTAAGAACACTCAAGAACAACGCATGGAGTTTTAGAGTGAATGCCTTTATTACTCAAAAGATGAATGATACAAATGAGATGGGGAAGGCCTCTATTTATAATTGAATTTTCCTGCATCCGACTATCCCTAATGATTTACATCGATGACAATGATTGAAGTCCACCAACCACAATGAAATATTCCCTAGAATATATCTACTATCTAAGAAAACAAATCATATGTTTACATGAAAAGTTTATATAGGTCAAAGTGGTTGTCTTCTAGAATCTTCAATAGATCGGGCTAAGTCTGGTGGTCTCTTTAGGCCCAAAATCTCTGTTAGAACCTCTTGGGCAACCATGCGTGCATGTGACTCGGACTGGAACTGGCGGTCCGTGACAATATGGCCTAGTATTGTTCACTTTGATTATAGAGTTAAAGAGTTTAACAGTTCCGTACCAAGTCTCACAAATATGAGTTGTCTTTATTATATTAAGAGCTACATACATATAAGTGGTGTATAACGAAATAAACTTTCCTGGTGTAGTATCATAAACAACTACAAATGGTTCTTTTAACTCAAAATATAATTATTCAAAAAAACTCAAAATATAAATGTTTTTTTATAAAACAAATGTATTTTAATTAGTTAATAATTTCTATTATAATTAATATAATTTTTTTCAAAAAAATAATATAATTAACTTAAAGTATGATTTAAAATAAAGGCTTAATAACCAAATATGTGCTCAAACTATACATGTGGTTCATTTTTAGTGCCTAACTTATTTTTCGCTCTAAATATATGCCTAAAGTTTTATTTCGATCATTTTAAGTATCTAACTGTTAAAAAACGTTGGCTAATTAAAATGTGATACATGACATGTTTTAATATATATTCTAATAATGTTTCAAATTAGTCGATTGAGGTAGTGGTCGTTGGTTACAGCTTCAATGGTGGCTTTTAAAGCAAGGTTCAAATCCCATGGATGGATACCAAAAGTTGTTTTCTTTTTCTTTTTAATTTTAGAGACTAGTTTAGAGTAAGAGTCATAGTTTGAAGACTTCTTCTGCAATTAATTCTAAAACATCTAGAAATCACGTTAAAAAAATATGGGACTAACTATTATTTATCCCAATTTTGATGGTAGTGTAAATAGAGTTGATTAACCGAAAAGAATGGATAGCACATATATTTCTTTAGCCCAAACTTTTCAAGTCCATTGAGGCCCAAATAGTTCTCAAAATATAGTTCATGCTTGATATTTGTTTCAATCTTCCCCACCATCTCAGTATGAAACTTGATAGTTTTACTCTATGTTGCATGGATACGAATACGGGTACAGGGACAAATACGGGGACGAGAAATAATAATTTTCAAAATTACAAGATACATGTACGATAGGGGTACAATAAATGTAAAAAAAATCAATACATATATTCATAAAAAGCATTAAAATTCATAGTAAATTAGAAAATGTAACGATTTTCATGGATTAAAATAAAGTCCAAGTTAAATTCTCATTAGTTGTGGTGGTCTCTCCTTCAATTAAAATCTAATGATTTTATGATTCCTTTAAAAAGATATTAAAAAATTATTATTTCCTATCTATTTTTTAAAATATAGTCTTATTGCACTTAATATTATTTTTTAAATTTTTTTATTAAAAAATACTTTAAATCAAATAATATTTTAAAGCTATAAAAATTAGTTTATTAAAATAAAAATACTTTATACACTAGTTTTGTATTTCTTTTTTTTGTCAACCACTTCCCTTCAGTTCGACGTAAACAGAACGGTATAGTTTTAGAGTTCTATGAAAACATTGTCGTAAGGGTTAAAACCTCATTCGCAGCTGCCGTTTCTTATTCCTTATTCTTAATTGACTATTGTTTCTTCAAGTAGTAGAGACATTAGTGTCGGTTTTCAAGATGCATTTAATAACAAAATTAACTTTTAACTTTTAAATGTAATAAATGTATAATATAATATAAATACTAATTATAATATTCAAGTAGTGAACAAATTAGTGTCGGTTTCCAATATGCATTTATTTTTTTCTTTTCTTTTTAGTTTTTCTAGGTAGTGTAGTGTCGGTTTCCAAGACTCAGTTAATTTATTCTCGTTGGTTTTTGTATTTTACCTTGAATCAAGGCCCTTGATGGATATATTCTTTTTAATAATAAAATTAATTTTTATCATTCAAACACTAAAAAATGTTTTTTTACTTATTCTTTTTACTTTCTAGTATCCTTCTCTTTTTTTCCCTTTTTTTCATCTTTGCAACTTCATTGCATCGCTTTCATACAATCATTCGAAGGATCGTTCAGATATGGTGGACGACGCTTGGATCGCCGATAATAACAGGAAATACCAGTTGAAATCGTCTTTTAAAGATTATCTATTTTTCTTTTTCTGAGAAAATATCTGTATTTTTTTTGTTGATCGTTAACGAGATAATAACGGGAATAGCGGTCTGTTATCGCCGCAATTGGACGTTACTCGTTTAATCGCGGCTGCAATCTGCCGTTTTGGTGTGAATCTGATTCCCATGGCGATTTTCGGTGATATCGATTTCGGACGACGACGATACCGCTATATAATGGACACAATCGAGGTTGCGGACCATTTTTTAAAACCCTGATTTGGTGCTTAATTAATCTATAATTCTAAGTTCAGTCAAAGATTTTATTTAAGTATATATAGAGATGGATTGTATTTTAGCTCTTATAATTAAAAATGTCTTTTTGTTATTTTCAAGCTAAGGATTTATTACGAATTCAGTTTGAGCAACTTCACAAGATTTAGATCTGTAAAGACCAGATATTTAAATCTCGGTTGTTGTCGCGTTTTCGGTCGTGTCATAGTTATCGCGATTGCGGACATAACGGAGGCTATTGCTGTATTAAAAATTTAGAGTGTTTTCCAACACTAATTATAAAACATAATAATTATAATTATAATCATAAAATATTACTTTTTAATGATTTTTAGAGTATTTTTCAACACTTACTAACTTAAATTATTGAAATTAAAAGACTACATTGAACAAAAAATAAAGTTTACACTCTAAACTAAGAAAACTCCAAAAACTAAAATAACAAAGATAAAAAGTAACATATACCCTTAAAAATACGCCAACATCTCATAATTTAACCTTTTATTTATGGGTCAAATCCTAATCCTCGATTTCAATTAGAATCTTTAAAGAACTTTTTTTTGATTAAATTAATGGGCTCTCTTAATATCTATTCCTAATTGGATTCTCATAATTCAAGGGGTTTTTTTAACGATAATAAAATAATATTATATAATATTAATAACAAAACTTAAATCCCTCTTTATTCTTCGTTTTCTCTTTGGCTTTCAAACCCTAAAAGGATTGTTTTCACGCCTTCGTCATCAGACCAGCGTCTAGAGCCGCGCGATTTCACCTCTTGTCGTCGGCGCGCCATCAATCCCCTCTCCTCAACGTCGACCAATCCTCTCCCTGTAAGTCTCATCAGCTCCCCTCCCTTTACACGCTCACCCTTATCGCCCGCCCATGGATTTTTTTAGATTTTACAGTAACGGGAGAAAACAGGGATAGCGGCCCGTTACTACCGTTATTTACCGCCACCCGTTAAATTGCGACCGCAATCCACCGCTACTAGTGTGATTCCGCGTCCCACCGTTGTTTTCGCCGATAGCGGTTTCGGCCGGCGGCGTTCCGCTAAATAGCGGCCGCTATAGCGGTCGCGGGCCGTTTTTTGAAACCCTAATTGAAGTTTTTGTTTTTATGAATTATGTTGTTTAGAGATGAAGAATTTGATAAAAACTAATAAGAGTTATGACATTAGCTTTGTTCTTTTTAGATTTAACAGTGTTTTCATTACTAGAATAATTTCTTAAGAGGCATGGTTGTAATTTGTTCTTATTCAGAGTCCGACTAGATTCTGTTGTAATAACATAAAAGATGTCTACCGAAGCAACTGCCACCATGGAGATTGAAAGAATGCCTTCTGAATCGAAAGCATTGCCCCCGAAGCCACAATTCGAGCCTCTTAAGGCGCATGAGATGTCCGATGGTCGAGTCCAGTTCAGAAAGGTTTCGGTTCCACCCCATAGGTATTCACCTCTCAAGAAATACTGGATGGATATCTATACTCCAATTTATGAACAGATGAAAGTCGACATCCGTATGAATCTCAAAGCTCGGAAGGTTGAACTGAAAACGAGGCCTGAGACGCCCGACATTAGTAACCTACAAAAGTGTGCCGACTTTGTCCAGGCTTTCATGTTGGGTTTCGATGTTCCAGATGCCATTGCTCTCTTGAGATTGGATGAGCTATTTGTGGAATCCTTTGAAATCAAGGATGTCAAAACACTTAGAGGGGAGCACTTGTCTCGTGCCATAGGAAGATTGTCCGGGAAAGGCGGTAAAACGAAGTTTGCCATCGAGAATGCTACAAAGACTAGGATTGTCATTGCCGATACCAAGATTCATATACTGGGATCTTTTGCCAACATCAAGATTGCCAGGGATTCTCTTTGCAGCCTCATTTTAGGTTCCCCTGCTGGGAAAGTTTACTCGAAACTTAGACAAGTTTCTGCTAGATTGGCAGAAAGGTTTTGATCTTTGTTATTTCTAATATGGCTGAGATTTTGTTCTTTGAGTAATGGATTTTTAAGACTTATCTACAATGAACCCTTGAATGAAGAATATGATAGATCAACATGTATTCTTTAGAGAGTAATTCATTGAGTGGTATTTTTTTGTTTGTTAAAGACTTTTTGGTGGAAAAAAGTCAAAAAAAGTATTTTAGAGTAAAATTATGGCTTAATATCAAAATTATTGTCCAAATTATTATTTTTCTTTTAGGTGCTTAAATTTTTTTTCTGTTCAATATATTAATATTATACTTAAACTTCACTTATATTATCAATTTTTTTATATTTTTAAAAATAAAATTAATATTTGATACATTGTAAGTGTAAAAAAAATTTGCTTAAATTTAAAATTTAAAATTTTAACCTTAAAACCTTAAAAATCTACCACAAACCCCTAAATAACCCGGATGTAGAAATTTTGTTTTTCACTGCCTATACACATAATAATCCTTAAAAAATGTCTAAAATAAATAACTTATCTATTTAAAATAACACTTAAAAGTTTTTCACACTTTAAAAGGAAGGTTAAACTAGTCTTTATTCAATTGATAATGATGTTATGCAAGTCCATATAAGAACTGCTGAAATAACAATATTTTCATTGAGCTTTATGAGGTTAAAACAAAGAAAATAAAAAATGGAATTGGGGAAATTAGACTCATATTTTCTTTGGAATTGCAATATTATGTCGAATAAAAAATGCATAGCAAGTAGAGAATTTAGAATGTGTTTGAATAACTGAAAATCAATGTTATTTCTAAGAAAGAGAAGTGGAAGATGATGTTTAGCCTCCAAAGAGAATCCCAGCAGCCTGGTCTTCATTGCCATCACATAATTTTAGAGCTTCTATCACCATTTCTCTTCCAAACCCCAGCTCAACAAGCTTTGCTACTTTACCTTCAAAATCAGGTCTCTGCAGAAAATGAAATAACTCAGCTGTTTAACTTGGAACAGAAATACTTTGCCAACAAGGTAAGACATACCCGTGTTACATCAGCATATGCGCCCCCTGGGAACAAAGAAATAAACAATGTCAGAATGGGAATAAGAATCACTTGCAGAGGGCTTCCGTGACACCTCTTTTCAAGTCATCAAAGCATGCTCGTGTAAAACAAATATATGTATATATCGCGCGCGGGTTAAACAATAAAGTTGGATGAATTTCTGGAATAAAAGCAACAAGAAGCATGCACTGAAAACACGAGTCAGATGCCAATTACTAACCAGAAGGTTGACCTCCAGATTGCACATTAGCATTCTTCTCTGTGGTTCCGGTTGTCTTCTGAAGTATCACAAAAGATCAGTCCATAAAAGCTAAAATGAATCTCTGTAGCAGGCTATTGAAGCCACAGAATAATGTAAAACATGGAACTATAGTCATGTTCCTCGCAGACATGGCAATTTGTGATAGCCAAGTAAATCTTTGGTGAGACATAATTTCAAGGTAGCAGAGATCCAGAAAGCACATAAAAAAACAGGCTGGAGTAGCTTGGAAGTTGTACACATGCAACTTATTTCATAATTATAAACAGCAATCCATGCATTATTGAATGGAAATCCAAACCCGCTGTAGCAGATAGAGAAAGGACTTACAGCAGCTCCTGAGCTGGATGCTTGCTTCAAATTCCTTTCGTCGTCAAGGTAATGAGAAGGGATGTCCTTTTCTGAGAAGAGTAAATATTTTGTTATCTTCCATTATAAGAAAAGAAATTTAGCAGAACAAAGTCCCGAAAAAGATGGACATCAATGACCACACGGTAATTGGTAACTCATGAACTTGCATAATATACCGATTAAAGTCACCAACCTGGCAAAAATGGCACAGAAACTTCTCCTCCTCCAACTCTAAGAACATTCTCCTTCAAATCAATAATACACTGTACAAATTGCACAAGTCAGAATGACAGAATCATCCAAACTTAAGAAATTTAAGAACTAAAATGGATGGATATGTAAGGATATTAAGTAGAGCTTAAGGTACCTGGTGTTTGCGTAGCATATCCAATCCAAAGAGAAATTCCATATTGGGTGAGTCCAGAACCACGAAGGAGCATGGATAGAATATATTTCCAATCTATGATAACATGAAACAATACAAGAAATTGGATGCATTCATATCATCAATTATAAGTATGTTACGTAATGACAGTTTTAAGCTAATAAAAAACACATAGGATAAAGACCACTTAACAGACAAATTTCATAAAAGCAACCAAAAAGAAAGAAAGAATATTTAACATAATGTTAGAAGAGAAAAACCAGAATGCATACTACCTTGATTGGAGCAACATGTATACGTCCCAGAATCTCTGACTGGCCAACCCCATGAGCAATACCTTTATATCTTTGATCTAAAAGCCTCAGCAATCTGGAGGGGTCAACACCAACCGAGCAAGATGAACACCATATGTTTTTTAAAGTAGTATGATTATGAAGAGAAACAAATAACATGACCGATTAAAGAACAGAGAAGGAAACATTAAGTGAACATTATCAACCATTTTCAATAAGCCAGACAATGATGTCAACTATGTAGCTGAAACTCTTCATTTTTCTTTAAGCACTTGTGTCCGGAGCATGGATATGGGGATACGAGTACGACCTCTAAGGGTCTCCAAATACATGGAAAATTTAGAAAAATCTAACCATACCCGTGTGGGGTACATGCCCATACCCAACATACATCCAAGTCCGAGTTACACATAGAACGTAAATTTACAAAACTCCCCCATAAAAAGGAAGGGGGAATATTTCAAGGACTAATTCAATTGTGCCATGATGACTTATAAAGCAAAGGGATTGCTACATATGCAAAAAAGGAAGAAGGTTACAGCACATACCCACAACGCTCAGCACAGCTTTTTGAAATTATAGTTGACTGTGCACCGCTATCGACAAATGCCTGAAAGATAAAAGATAAATTTAATGAACATATAAGAGTCAGATATTCAACATCTAGGTATATGTGATAGAATATTACGGTAATGGAATCTCAACTAAAACATTATAATGAACAACTGCAACAGAGTTTCTTCAAAGGTGTAAAAGAAAATTAAAGGATAACCGCATGATGAACATTGTTTTGAGAAGAAAAACTGCATGTAATACAAAGGGTATGAATTATGATTGAACCTATATAGGTTGAAGTACATAACAATGACCCTTTTTGATTATATACAATACCAGCAATCATCCCTACCTTTAATGGAATACCGTTAACCTCCATGTCCACATACAACATAACCTGATCAGTATGACAAGAAACATTAAATTCTTAAGAAGAAAAAAGTAATGAAATTTAGTAGGTACACTTCACAAGGGAGACAAGCCTACATACCACCCTTGCAAAACCTTCAGGATTATGTTCCAAGGCAGCAGCCCAGTTCTCATCAATTCCTTTCTGTATCACAGTATTGTAAACGCCCAAAGATCATATTGACCAGAAAAATAAGGGATACGCATGAAGATACTCATACAACCACCTTGGTCAAACCATAAATTAACATTTGACACATTTCAAATGCAAATAGGTTCCAACTAAGTTAGATTAGTAGAATGTTGGAGAAAACTAACCTGCCGGATGGCAGCTTCAATTTTCCTTTGTGCTTCAACATCAAAAGGATCAGCCTGAAGAAGAGCCTATGGCACAAAATCAAATACATATGCATCAATCACAGAGATGATCAGTAAATATAATATTATCATAAGAATAATTAAGCTCCTTCAGAATTAATAAAATTATTGATAATCAAATCGTGATATAATAAAGCAATACATGGAAAAATTAGTGTGTAAATTTGGCCACTCATACTAAACCACCTACAGGAACAGACCACTAGGACAAGCTACTCACAAGTTCCTCCTCCTCTTTTTGTCGGAATTCTGATCGTTGCTGGTGACGCGTTCGTAGGATGTCCTGCAGTTTGTTGAGATCATTCCCAAGAACAGCTTGTGCAAGTTCAGGGTCAGCCTGAAATATTTGTCCAATTAGATTAGAATCGCTTCGAATATGTTGCTGAAAAGCTCCAGGGTTCACAGCGGATCCATCGGGATTGAAGCTCAAATCATTAGTAGATGCTCTGCAAATGATTCATGTTCTTATCAATCAACAAGAAAAGAATAAAAGACTGAGGAGCTTCTTTCCATGAAATAAAACTATAGAGACACAGCGCTAAAATCTCATAATAGACGTCGAGGTCAATTCTGGATAGATATCAAGAACCCTTTAAAATCCAGTAGTGACATTTCAAAAGATTCAAACAAAAAAAAGTAGAAAATGAGTAACCAATGCATAAATTACCTAGAACCAGCACTGGAGACCATCATAATTAAATCATCATCCTTAACACCCAAAGCACTCAATTTCTCAGAGTTCTGCATTTCTCTCCCATGATAAAGAAGTTGCTGCTGCTGTAATGGCACATTTGTCTGCCATAAACCCAAACAAGTTCTAACCAATCAGCATAAACCCAGCACCACAGTCAGCTCTCAAAATTTCAATACATTTTAAAAAATGGAATCTTTTATCCACTAACATACAGTATAAGCTAATGAAAGTCAACAGTTCATTTTCAAAAACCCTAAACCCTGGGGGGGGGGGGGGGGGGGGGGCAAAGAACCCCCAAATAATCCCAAAAGGAAGCATATAAACCAAAGGGTATATCACAGACCTCCACTTCCAGCAAAGCTTTCAAATTTTCAACCTATCAGAAACAAAAGAAAAATCAGCAAAGAAACATGGATTTTAAGATAAGCAAAAAGAAAGGGTAAAAGGGTACTCAACAGTTTCATGAGGATCAACGTCTAAGGTGACGATCTGTTCATCTGCCGTCATTACAGTAATTCTCATCTTCTTTCCTCTGTTGGGTTAATTTTGTGTAATGCAAAGGAAAGGATTTACCTTTGTGTTCAATTGGACTTGAAATACGATGTTTCTTAAAACAAAGTTTCTGTTTTGCTCTTTATATCTTGGTGCCGAAGCAGGGAAACAGATGGAAATTATTGTCCAGACTTCTAGAGAGTAGAGTTAAGCGTTTGTCTATAATTCACACTGTTTGTTAGGATTAAGAGGCCCAATCCAAGAACCTAACTTCCTCAAAACAATTATCACTAATGTTTAGTTTCAAAATATAAATATATATATCACTAATGTTTAGGATTAAAAAATTTTAGTTACTATTTAGATATTTTTTAGTGTTCATTCAGAGTTTACCTTCGGTTTTTAGTTTTAACATTTTTTAATACCGCTAGTGTTATTAAAAATATATTCAAATTTATGAAAAGGGTTTACGACTATTAATCGTAAATTAAATACATAATTTGAATATTTTTATAACATTGACACAAAAAATTAGCCACTTTAAAACATACAAAACCATACATAGAAAAGATTAAAAATTCAACCAAAAGACTCGAACGAAAAATAGATACGAACAAATGTGACTACATCAACAAAAGAAACACAAAAGAGGGATTAAGCTACTAAAAGATAACCAAGAATCACAAATCAAAGTCGAGCGTCTAGAGAAACTATCCATGAACGCAATCCACGTATTCGAATTAAATTCGATGATCCAAAGCAAGGAAGATCAGTAAAATTACAAATAAGCGTAATCTTGATCAGTCGTGGCGTCATTAAATTCAACCATGTAAAAACATAAAATAAATAAAACAGTCAAATAAGACGAAAAATATGCCACAAAAATAAATAAAAAGGTGTCACAAGAGTAAAAAAAAAATGTGTCGTAAAAGCAGAATTATTTATTAAAACAAAAATATAAAAAAAAGACCAGCGGTTGACGACTAGCATCAATACCAATTCCTTCATCGGTTAAACAAAATTGAAAAAGAAAAAAAAATGTGGTGCTTTATAAAGAGAAAATAAGTTACGGCGCAATCCCTTAAGTTTATACATTTCGAAGTTTAGACTTAACACTTATTTAGTTAGGTAGAAAGATGGAATGGAGGAAGGATAGTAGAAAAAATTAGAAAGAAAATAAATTTAATGATTTTATGGTAGAGTGGAAAATTAAAAGAAAAAAAAATAGGAGGAGAGGTGGTTGTTTCTATATAAATAGTTTTTGGGTAAACTACATAAATGACCACCTTATTATTGCAAAAGTTGCGATCTGACCACATTATTTTTTTTCGTCACAATTAAACCACCAAACTATTTAAATGGTATCAATGTGACCACCAACCGTTAAAGGTTAACGGGAGGTGACGTGATAGTTAAAAAAATAAGGGTATAATTACACATTTAGTCCTCGTTACTTATAAACTCTAATTTTAATTTAATAAAATAAATTAATTATTTAATTAGGTGTTGACACGTGTCAACACCTTATTGGAGGAATTTAATTATTTATATTTAATTAAATTATTTTATTTTTCTCCTCCATTCAGGAGGTGACACATGTCACCACCATTTATAGGAGAAAAATTTAATTTGCACAAAAATGCCAATGGTGGGAATTGAACCCACGTATGGGTGATTTAGAAGCAATGGTTTAGCCACTACACCAAGTATGTATTTAAGTTACAAATAACCATTTTAAATATATGTTCTATTTTACCCCGGATCTTCCAAAATTTTAGTATTATCTTTGACCATCACTGTTGTTGTTTCTTATTTGCTTTCTTTGTGTTTTTTTTTTTTTTTTGACAGAAATTTGTTTCCTTTGTGTTTAAATGTACATTTCATGACAATCTGCAGGAGTGACTACTGGAACACCAATCCTTGTTTTCGTTCCAAATACTGATCAGCGAGGACATGTAAGGATCTACTTGTAATATGTTATTAGGGTCTTAAATGGAAAAATTCAAAGGAAGTTGAACAACCCTTTGGTTGAGCAATTCTTGAGCTGATACTGCTTCTAGACAGTGAGTGAGACCTCATTAATCAATCCAATAATGTAACTATATAAACAGCAGTCATTAATTAGAGTCAATCATACTAATTTTGAGAGCATTCTACTGAATACTTTCAGTTTAGGATCATGACTGTGTGTGAGCAAATTTTAAGGATATTGTGTATATTAGGGACATTCTCGATTTTGACTTAATTATTTGTTATTTTGGCATCTAGAAGAATTCTTGATTGATGTCGTTCTGCTTTCAGAATTACAAGGAAATGTCAATAGCTTATAAGCCTTCTCATGCTGATGTCACTTATGACATGAAATATGGTGTTAGAGCAGTGCAGATAACACCTTTTAGTATCATCCTAGTATTGTGAATTCTGCCGTCTTTTGAGAGGTGCATATTTGTTTGGACCCAATTTATCTGATTCTAACTTGTAACTGAAGGGTGGTGGTAGATTTTCTGCCAGAGAAACCATTGGAAGAGTGGCCTCTGGAGCTATTGCTAAGAAAATTCTCAAGCAGTTCTCAGGAACTGAGGTATGTTTCAAGCTGGTGGGATTGATATCTATTGTGTCTTCTTGTTACATGTGATTATAACTCGTTGTATCTATTCCCTTAAACTACGATAATGCTTGTACTCACTGCAGTAGTTGTACGGACTATTTGATTAATTTGTTTGCGTGTTCAAATTGCTTAATGTCCAACTTTACTAATGCGTCGTAAATTAAAAGAGGAAAAAATATAATAAAAAAAAGATAACTGTGTGCCTCACCACTGTATTCCATGTTGCAAACATCTGTCTTGTGTCCAATGAATGTTAAGATTCACTATTACATAGCTTTAACTACATATTCAGGATTCTGTTCATACGAGTGCAGACTCTAACTTCCATTATTGAATCATATCTGTTTATTTATCTTTTTACGGTTTCTTTTTAATGTTAATTTTTTTCTTCAGGTTATTCCCTATGTTTCACAAGTTCATCAGGTTGTACTGCCAGATGGTTCAGTTGACCATGACACTGTATCTCTTGACTAGGTTAACAGGAGTTTATTTTTTTCCCATTTCCTCCAATTTTGTTTTTCCAGTTCTGAAAAAGCATTTCGTCTACTTTCACCCTTGTACTCCATCTAGATTATTGACTCCCATTCATTACTGACCAATTTATTGTAGCCATTATCTAACTGTTTTCAACAAATGTTGCCAGGTTGAAAGTAATATTGTAAGGTGCCCAAATCCTAAATATGCTGAGAAATGATTGCTTCTAAATTCAATGAATGAATGATTCACCGATGAGAGGGTGTTTTTGGGTGGTCATTCATTCTGTACACAATAGAACATATATTTAAAAGGGTTATCTTTAACACAAATACATGCTTGGTGCAGTGGCTAAGCCACTGCTTCTAAATCACCCATACGCGGGTTTGATTTCCACCATTGGCATGTTTGTGCAATTTGAATTTTTCTCCTCTAAATGGTGGTGACACGTGTCACCTCCTGATTGGAGGATACAATAAAATAATTTAATTAAATAATTAATTTATTTTATTAAATTAAAATTAGGACTAAATTAATAGAGTTTATAAGTAACGAGGACTAAATGTGTAATTATACCCTTATTTTTTTAACTGCCACGTCACCATTCCGTTAACCTTTAACGGCTGGTGGTCACATTAATACCATTTAAATAGTTTGGTGGTTTAATTGTGACGAAAAAAAGTAATGTGGTCAGATCGCAACTTTTACAATAATAAGGTGGTCATTTATATAGTTTACCCATAGTTTTTTTCTCTAAAATTGGGTGGAAAATAAAAAAGAAAAGTGAAAGCTATCATACTTTAATAATAAAATTATAAAATTTTATTTAAAGTAGTTTCATCCAATATTTTCATTATGATTTTATTATTGTTCAATTTAGTCCCTAAAAATTTTATTTAATCTAAAATTTACCCTTATTTGTTTTAAAATTTATTATTAAAGTCAATATTATTAATATAATAATATTTTATTCACTTTAGTCCATAAAATATTTATTTAATCCAAAATTGACCCATATTTTTTTCTTTCTATTTTTTATAATTTCATCTCATATTTTTACTATAGTTTTATTTTTGTTCAATTTAATCTCTCAAATTTTATTTAATTTGGATTCCACCTATATTTATTTTTATTTATAATTTAATCCAATACCTTATAATTGCAAACTTTACGTTTTAGTCACTAATAGATGTTAATGATGATATTAGTTTCATAAGGAAGGTTTAATTTTACTTTTTAAAAAATTAGCCCTATATTTTATGAATGTTTTCAAAATGGCCCATAAACTACTTATTTTTTTTCAATTAACACTCTATTTCAAATTCAATTTCAACAAGAATTTACCACTAAGTCTAAATTGGAATTAATAAGTCTAAAACGGACCTGAAACTGAATTTTTAACTTAAAATCCAACTTATGATTATTTACATTTTAGTCCCTAAGCCTTGATCCGGTTAAATTTACTTCGATTTGAACTTATTTTTATTAGCAAAACAGAGGTATAAGATTTTTCTACTTGTATTAACATTGTATTTAAGTTTTGAATTTTTTGGGTTTAAATCTTGTAAAATTACCAAAAATACATTTTTGTTAAGTCGTTTATTTTTCTAAAGTTTTTAAAAGTTTATTATCTCAGGTGACTTTAGTTAATTGTTTCCTCTTTATGTACATATTGGTTATTTACTTTCATGTAATCAGATATTCTTGTTTTTAAAATATGTTTTTAGGTCACAAATGGGTCATTTATAGCATTCAATATTCGGGTTAGATTCATTTTTACTAGGTATTAGGTGTTGCATTGATAGTGAAACTCTTGAGATTAAATTATAAAAAATATTAGACTAAAATATAAAAAATAGAAATAAATAGAGGTCAATTTCGGATTAAATAAAAATTTTATGGACTAAACTGGACAAAAATAAAACCATATTAAAAATATTGGCCTCAATTATAAAAAAATAAAAATACATATAGGTCAATTTTGTATTAAAGAAAAAATATTAGAGATTAAATTGAACAAAAATAAAACTATATTAAAAGTATTAGATTAAATTATAAAAAAATTAGAATAAAATAGGGGTCAATTTTAGATGAAATAAAAATTTTAGGGACTAAATTGAATAAAAATAATCATATTAAAAACATTAGACTAAATTATAATTTTCAAAGCTTAATTTTTTTCCTCTCACTTTTCTATTGTACCAAGCAATAGAGAGGAAAGAAATTTATTTTCTTTCTAGCTTTTCATCATTTTAACCAAGCACAATAATGGAAAGAAAAAAAATATATTTTTCATCATTCCATTTTTTCATCACTCCAATTTTTTATCTTTCCAATTTTCTTTCCTCTCTACCAAACAAAACCTAAGTTTTGTTTTTGGTTGTCGTGAGACATCGCTCGTTGGGACTAAACGTTTGTTGCAAGAAGCTAAAAATTTTAACTGTAGACAAACGATCGTTTGGGGTAAAAAATAGCTGAAAAAACGCCCGTTGGGAGCTAAACTTTTTGAACGCCCGTTGCCATAAGCTAAAAAATTCAGCTGTGGGCAAAGGGCCGTTTGGGCGAAGAATATGATGGACAAATCCATGTGTAATCGGCACCTGTTTGGCAGCAAAAAGACGGTGACAACTAGTGTTGAAGCTGAAAACTCAATTTAAAAACAAAGCCTAAAAGTTATTGTTCGAATTATTTCAAATGATTTAATTCTTTACTAATTTAAATTGTTGATTTACTATGTTCGCATCGGATTAAGTAGAACTTATATATGATTAAATTGAAACCCAAGTTCAGAATAGAATCGATAAATGCAGGAAAAATTAGGGGTACAAATGAGCAGAAGGTTCGATAAACTGTCAGTATAACGTTCGTTTATTTTTGCTTATAAAACTAAATAAATGAGTACAAAATTTTTATGTTCGTTTAATAAACGAACCAGCACAAATATAAGTGTGTTCGATTTGTTTATGTTCTCGAACAAGCTCGTCTAAAAAATAATAGTTAGCTCATTTATTTATTAATAATATTTTTTAAAAAAATATTAAAATAATATCTCTCTATTTTTATATTTGAATTTTAACTCAATAATCTATGAAACATAGATATTATATTTGCAATCGCTATTGATAATTTGATAAAACTAACCACTTAAACTAATATTCACTAAAACATATCGTTATAAATAATAATAAAAAAAACATAAATTTCAAATGAATTGATCACTTATTACACCGTTGTAAATAAGCATTGATCACTTATTTACACCGTTCTAAATAAGTATTGTTAACTTATTTACACCTAATCACTTATGTTTACGAACGTTAAACGAACATGTTCGTGAGTGGTAACGAAAATCACTTATGTTTACAAACGTTAAACAAACATGTTCGTGAGTGGTAACGAATTGAGCCTGAAATACTAAATAATAAACGAACCGAATTTAAACATAGTATTAAAAAACTAAACAAACACAAATTAAATATGATCAGCTTCATCAGAATTAAACAAACGAATATAATCTAGTATGTTTGAGCCCAATTCATTTACATCCTCGGAGAGAATGTTTTTGTCAAGACATAAAACTGTAGACATTGAAATGCAAACACAAATTGTGGTTTGTATTTCATGATCGAAGTAGTTGTCCAGACATAAAGTTGGGGGCGTCTTTCGTATTTGGAAAGTAAGTAGTAACCTTATCTCCTATGATTACACGTTTAACCATAATTTCACTCTCACTTTTAGAATTATTAGCTACCTTGAAGGGATTCAAATTCCCAGATTTAATTTGTATACTTTGGTTTGATTTTTTAAATTTTTTATAACGTCTGTACTATTTACACTAATAATAAAATGAATAATTTTATGAGAAAAATTATGGGTAAGCATTTTAATCATAAATATAATTGTTTAACTATCTAGACTAATAAATGATGCTAAAATAAGTAAAATCAAATTATGAAACAGGCACTAAATCTCTTAAACAAGATCAAAGGTCAAGAGAATTGTTTCGTAATGAGCTTCTGCAATACTCGATTCAGATTAATCAACTAATATGTTAAATACACGAGGTTAAACCTAAAAATTATGTTGATCTCATATTTTGAGATTTAAAAGTAACCGAAAACACATAAATTCTCGTACGTTTTATATTATTTGATGTATTGATTGATTCATATATTTTGGGCAGTTTGGTTTAAGGTTGGAAAAAAGAAATAACAAGATTAATTTGGTTTACTATTCATGGTTTAAACAATGTCAAATTAAAAACAATAAATAATTGCGCTAATTATTGGAATTAATGATTAAACCATTTGGAGCAAGTGAAAATTCAAATTATATCAATTTAACAATCCGAAGTGAAATAGAGGAGTAAATCCTAAAATACACAGTAGTAGAGACACCAAAATCGTAATTTGACATCTAAACAAACACGTTTGGCGGTAGGGTTGTTCTGGGATTGGGACTGATAAGAACAAGAAAACAAAGGCTGCATCTGGATTATACATCAATATGAACAAACGAATGACAGTAGAATTGAATTTGATGAAATCCCAACAAAGAAAGAAACAAATCCAAGTTATTTTCTAATGACAACACGAAATTAAAAACAAAAACAAAAGAAAGAACTGGGGGGATTTAGAACGGAGGAGGAGCTGCATAACCCAGAAAAGGCCTTCCACAAGAAGAGAATTTGGGGTTACAGTAATCCTCATGAACCGTATCTTTGAGCTTGTGGAATCCGTTCTTGAAAACCCCGAAACCGAACAGCAACCCGATCGCCACCACCACTAGAATCAAGCAAGTGCAGAGCATGCATATTCTCCCGCAACACATCTTGAATCTATCTAAAGAACAACACTTTCTGGGGTTATTTTGTTTGAAATTCTGGGGAATTTTTAGTGAATTAGAAAGACGAAGAAAGGGATTTAAAGGGTGGGTTTTGGATCTGGAAGAGAAGAAGAAAAACGTGAGATTGAAGAAGGAAAGTGAAAGGTTGAAATTACTTGGACGTTTGGGGGGATTGAAATTGTTGAATGGCTTAAAAGGTAAGCAATAAAGGGAGAGATTCCCGTTTTCCTCTTTGCTTTACCTTTTTAACTAAACTACAAATTCCCCGTCCAACTACACACGGAAAACAAATTCAAATTGATTCACCAATTTGACCTAATCCATTCATAAAAACAATCGGAAAGTGTACCAACTTTGCTTGCACAAAGGAGTTCATACTTTTAGGGGGATTTGGATTGTGGGATTGGGCCCTTTTTCAAATAGTTGTGTTGTGTGAGGTGGGCTTTTGGCCTGTTTTCAAGCTCAAAATTCAGAATTTATGCAGTTTGACATTATTTTTGAAAAATACGGTAAGAAAGTAATTTGAAAAAGTATTTTTGAATTGTTTGATTAGTGTTTGGTATTGTTTATTAAAGTGATTTTAAGTAGATAGAATGTTTATTTTAGAATTTTTTTTAAAATATAAAAGGATTGGTAATATAAACGAGGATATATGAGTAAATTTACTTAAAAGTGCTTTTAAAAAAGCTAAAAAGCTAGAAATTTCAGCTTCTGAAAAGTACTTTTCAAACCAATATGAAAAGCGCCTGAAAAGCTACATGTTATTCATTGTTTTTGGTCTTAAACTAGTTTTTGGCTCCAAAAGCTGGTTTAAAAAGCAATACAATTTTTATGTATTTGGAGAATCTTTAGAGGTTATATCCCCGTATCAATGTGTCCGACATAAATTTCAAACACAATTAGTTCAAGTCCTTACTTAAGGGATCTAGTGCCTCATCCCACTAAACAAACTGATTTTTGTTCCATTTATTGTGATTTTGATATATAGTAATTATTCCATGCACAAGCGCTTTGTGGAAACTTTTTTTTTACAAACACCTTAGTTTTATGGTTTAGAAATTTTGTTTAGGGTCTAGTGTTTAGGGTTTTAGTGGACGAGTCTTGAATTTAGGGGGCGTGGTTGAAATTTAGGGTTTATAGGTTAAAACCTAAATCCTTAACCATATTACACTAAAAACTAAATCCTAACCATTAAACACTATATTCTATCCATAAATCATAAATTCTAAACCCATACTATTGAGTGGATCAATCGAATCGAAATTGGCCAAGATGAGTGAATTGCCTTTTTAAAAATGAAAGGGAGCAAATTGAAAATATAAAAATTAGGGTAAAGTACACAGACGGTCATTGAACTTTGGTAAAAAAAAAACAAAATGGTAACCGAACTTTCAAAAGTCACAAAATGACAATTAAACTTTATGTTTTATAACAAAATGGTAACTAGACGTTAAATCCCGTTAAGTGTCTGTTATAAAATTTGGTATAATAACACATTTAGTCCTTCATATTTATACATTTAATCAATTTAGTCCTAATTCGAAACAATTCACTAAATTTAGCCCTCGTTATTTACGAATTCTTTCAATTTGGTCCTTAAAGCAAAATTCCAAAGTATGGTAACATGATAAACAATTACAATTAAATTTTTATAGGAACTCAAAAACTCGACTTGACTCGAATCGAACAAATTTCAAATAAATTTGAGTTGTAAAATATGACGCGTCAACTTGAATAACTCAAAATTTTTTGACTCGACTTGATCAAACGATCACCTCTATCTTAAGATATGACACGTCAACTCGAATATCTCGAAATATTTGAATATTTTAAATCATTTTTTCCTTTAAATCGAATAATTTTTAAAATAGAATATTTAATATTTTCATATTTAAATCACATCGATTATTTAATAAAAACTTTAAATATTCGATTTAAAAGAAAAAAATTGATTTAAAATATTCGAATATGTAATTAAATTTTTAGGAACTCGAAAACTCGACTCGAATCAAAAAAATTTCAAATAAAATTTGAGTTGTAAAATATGATGCGTCAACTCGAATAACTCGAAATTTTTTGACTCGACTCGATTGAACGCTCACCTCTATCTTAAGATATGACACGTCAACTCGAATAACCTGAAATATTCGAATATTTTAAATCATTTTTTCTTTTAAATCGAATATTTTTTAAAATAGAATATTTAATATTTTCATATTTAAATCACATCGAATATTTAATAACTACTTTAAATATTTGATTTAATTTAAAAATATTCGATTTAAAAGAAAAAAATGATTTAAAATATTCGAATATTTAATTAAATTTTTATAGGATCTTGAAAACTCGACTCGACTTGAATCGAAAAAATTTCAAATAAAGTTTGAGTTGTAAAATATGACGCGCCAACTTGAATAACTCGAATTTTTTTGACTCAACTCGATCGAACTCTCACCTCTATCTTAAGATATGACGCGTCAACTCGAATAACTCAAAATATTCAAATATTTTAAATCATTTTTCTTTTAAATCACATCGAATATTTAATAACTACTTTAAATATTTGATTTAATTTAAAAATATTTGATTTACAAGAAAAAAATTGATATAAAACATTCGAATATTTAAAGTAGTTATTAAATATTCGAATATGTAAAACAAAATATTTAAAGTAGTTATTAAATATTCGAATATTTAAAAAAAAAATTAAATCAAATTTTTTTAAATTAAATTGAATATTTAAAGTAGTTATTAAATATTCGATGTGATTTAAATATGAAAATATTAAATATTCTATTTTAAAAAATATATGATTTAAAAAGAAAAAATGATTTAAAATATTCGAATATTTCGAGTTATTCGAGTTGACGCGTCATATCTTAAGATAGAGATGAGCGTTCGATCGAGTCGAGTAAAAAAATTTCGAGTTATTTGAGTTGACGCGTCATATTTTACAACTCAAACTTTATTTGAATTTTTTTTCGATTCGAGTCGAGTCGAGTTCCTATAAAAATTTAATTGTAATTATTTATCATGTTACCGTACTTTGAAATTTTGCTTTAAGGACCAAATTGAAAGAATGCGTAAATAACGAGGGCTAAATTTAGTGAATTATTCCGAATTAGGACTAAATTGATTGAATGTATAAATATGAAGGACTAAATGTGTTATTATACCAAATTTTATAACATACACTTAACGAGATTTAACGTCTAGTTACCATTTTGTTATAAAATATAAAGTTTAATTGCCATTTTATGATTTTTGAAAGTTTGGTTACGATTTTGTTTTTTACTAAAATTCAGTGACCGTCTGTGTACTTTACCCAAAAAATTAAGAACAAGGCAATTTATAGTGGTTCAAGCTTCACACAAGCTCTACATCCACTACCTTAGCTCCCACTAAGGATTTTCAACCAATTTCACTAGAAATTCTTCCCCTTTTCTCGGATTAGGAGGAAACCTTACAAACTAGTTAATCTTTCTACCCAAAGATTAACCAAGACTCACTAAATACAAAGAAGGAATGACAATCTGAAAAATGCCTCTCACAAGGTTAATAGATTGCCCAATTATAAGTAATCACTCCCTAAACTTGAAAGAAAATGATATAATAAAAAATTACACAAATGAGGTTACAAATATTTGACTATTTAAGATCAAGGGTTTGGATATATGTTTGGATGTTACAAATAGGTTCAATAGTTGTTGCCAAGGCTTTGTAGGCTTGCTTTTATACCCTTGCATTGATTTCTAGCCGTTCTAGTGGTTGAGATCATCAATAGAGCCGTTGGGCTCCATTTTTCCCGCAATAAATGCACTTTTGCAACCTACCGTATTAGTACACCAGCAGCCGTATCGATACCTGTCTCAAAACAGAAAATGTTATTGTGCATATTTAAGAGGGGCGTATCAATACACGTATAGGCGTATCGGTACGGTTATAGTGTAAAACAAGGGGCGTATCGATACTCAAAGACCTTATCGATACAAATTTTGCTTACTGGAATCCTAAGAAAAACTTAAGCAAAAAGTGTATCGATACGCTATATGGGCGTATCGATACGGTCCAACGACCATTTGAAATTTGCTGATTTCATAATTGACAAGCAACAACTATATTATTAAATACAAAAATTTATCGAATCAAACCAAACCGTATCGATACGGGGACAACCGTATAGGTACGTTAAAGCAAAAAAGTAAGCCTAGAAAGAATATCGTATCGATACGGGCACAACCATATCGGTACACATTTGTCGATAAAAATTCTAGTAACCTAAAACCATATCGATGCGACTAGAGCGCATCGATACCCCTTGGCGTAATTGCAAGTTTTGACTTGAAAACACTTAGAAAAATTTGTTTGGTTTGAATGTTTTGACTTAAAATCAATTTTGGTTCAAATGCTTGTCAATTTTGTGAGACTTTGAAATACTTAAAAATTTATTTATATTTACAAATAAGTCCTTAGGAAAATTTGTTATATCAAAATCAAATTAGGTTTTACAATCTCCCCGTTTTTGATATAACAAAACCAAAGTAAATTTTTAAGTATTTTGAAAACTTTGAAAAGTTTACTCCCCCTTAATTTAAGATTAGTTTTCAAAAATTTTGTAAAAATTTAGGCTTTTACACCTCTCTCCTTTTTGTTAGATCAAAATCAATATATATAACAAGGATATATACAAGAGATATATCAATAAAGCACAAGGTAAAAACATAATTAAATCAACATAATATCGTTAAACTTCAAAATAACATCCAAAGTAACATAAAGTCAAATTATTCCAAACGTAAATCCAAACTTAAATCCTAAAAACATAGATCAAAAGCATAAAGTTCTTAAACATAAAACATAGGTGCATAACAAAATAAAAATCCTAAATGATATGATACGTTATGAGATGCTCAAAGACTACTCGTCCCCATCATCTTTGTCCTCGTCCTCTTCATCACCATCATTGCGATTGGCTTGAGAGTTCCGAGCATTAAGCCAAACACCATGGAAAGCGGTGAGAGATACATCCATGAAGGCTTGTTGTTGCTCAATGGCCTTGACTCGATCCTCCAACGATGTAAAGTGTATATTAATGACCACAAATTCCGCATTCATGGTTGTATCTAAAGAAGCAATATTAGTTCCTAAGGAGGTGAATTGCTCATTTAGATACGCCATGAGTCCCTCCATGAAAGATTGAGCTTGATTAACTTGTGGAGCTACTGGAGGAGGTTGATCATCTTGAGGAGGAGGTCAATTAACACGAACCCATTCATGGTCAATGTACTCAAAGTGAGAACGAGTAAGGGAGTTGTAGAACTAATGTTTTGATATAATAATTGAAAAATGTTTTGGACTGATTTAAAAAGTATTTAAAACATTTCCAAAGTCCAAACAACTTGAAATTATGTTTAGGGAAGTTTTTAAAAGGGTTTTTCATGTTTTTCAAAGCCAAACTTCACAAACCTGTCCAGGTGTTTCGAAACACCTTAGGGCGTTTCGAAACAGGGGTCTCCAGTAGCAAAAACGTTTCGATACGAGTATCGAAACAGGCTTACCCTGGATGAGGATTTTGCCCAGCGTTTCGAAACGGGCTCGGCCGTTTCGATACGCCTACGTGGCATTGACCACAACGGTCATAAACCCCAACGGCTATTTTCCCAACTAACTTTTAAATGCAGGCGTTTCGATACGAGCCTATAGCGTTTCGATACAGGTTTCGAAACGGCAAGGGGGTGTTTCGATACGGATGCCCTGACAGACTGCAACGGCTCTTTCTACTTAAAGAGCGTTTCGAAACGTCTTCGAGCGTTTCGAAACGGGGAGCTGTAGAACTGCATTTATGGTGGGAATTAAAGTCCTCAACGGCTCCAATTTGATCCCAATGGCTAATAACGGCTACAAACTCATTTGGGAGTATAAAAGGGACCTCCAAGCATCAAGAGAAGGCTAATGCTCATATTGTCAAACATCAAATGATCAAGAATTGTCTTAGAGCTTAAATTGTCATTTATTGTATAGATAAACACTAGTGAGCCAAAATTGTCAAATTTGCTCAAGTGTTTTAGGTTTTGGGTGAGTGCTTAATTGTGCAAACAAACACCTATTAGAGGGTTTTAAGTTTGCTTTCATTGTCTCTTTATAAGAGAGGGTTTCAATCAAGGCTTTGGGTAGAAAGCTTGATTGTGTGTAAGGGTTACCTCCTAAGCCTAGAAAAGGGGACGAATCAATAGTGGATTGATTGAGAAATCCTTAGTGGGGAGCTAAGGTAGTGGATGTAGACATTGGTTAGAAGGTTGAATCACTATAATTCATTGTGTCAATTCTCTTTTTAGCTTCCTAAACCCTAACACCCAAATATCCACCTCTCCATCACTTGGTGAGTGTAAAACCGAAATTGATTTTGATATAACACATAAACTTAAGGACCAATTTGCAAAACAATAAATTTTTAAGTACTCTTTAAAGTCTCACAAATTGACAAGTATTTTTGAACAAAATAATATTTGAAGACTGGCTCTTAAACATATAAAAATTTCCTAAGTCTTTTCCTATGTTTTTCAAGCCTAAGTATGCAAAAACGCCCAGGCGTATCGATACCCTTATGTGTATCAATACCCTATATAGGAGGAACTTGTGAAAGCTTTCAAGCTTGCCAACAGATTTCAAGATAAAGGATCCTACAGAGAAAGGGTCCAAACAAGCTCTATATAGGAGGAACTTGTAACTTCAGGATCTCAAAAGCGGAAGGTCCTACGGAGAAGGGACTCGTAGATCCTTAATTTCAGAGGGAAGTTCAATAGAGAAAGAGCTACTACTCGAAGAGTACGCTAAGGAAGAGGAGTTCTGTGGAGAAAGAACTCAGAATCCTAAGGCTTCAAGATCTCGAAAGCGGAGGGTCCTACAGAGAGAGGACATGGAGATCTTTTATTTCAGAAATACGAGGACAAGGGTTCTATATAGCAAGAACTGCCACTCGAGAAATACGCCAAGGAAATGAGTTCTATGGAGAGAGAACTCATGTTCTTAAGACTTCAGAAAGAAAGTTACTTGGACTTGCGTGCTGCCGCTTTGAGAGAGCAAACCGTCCAATAGTGAAGTTGGACAGATTTAGTTATGACCGGTTTGCTTTAAGGCCATGAAGGGAAAACAAGTCCACTTGGACGCCCAAATTCGCCTTTTGGCCGTAAAGGGGAGGCAAAAATATTTGGAGTTTCAGCTAGCTTTTGACCGCGAAATGGACAACTTGCTTTTAGACCGCGAAGGGGAAGGCAAGGTTGTTTGAATGACCAGCATGTTTTTTCGAAAAGAGAAGACAAAGATATTTGGAATCTGCTCATCTATTCGGGCACTTGGAGAATAGAACCCGCCTATCCGTTCGGGCACTTGGAGAATGGAAATCTGCAAAAAAAAAAACTCTATGTCTACCTGTTTGGGGCATTCGGAGGGAGAACTCACGATCGGAAGGCGTTGGGAAGAGGAGTTGCTTGGAATCACGTGGCTGCTTCAAGAAACGAACCGTCCAACAGGAAAGTAGGACAAAATTAGTGCTTATGGTCTTTGCTTTATTCTTGTTCCACAAGTATAAGCAAAGAGGGGCAGCTGTCATCACTAATTTTGTCCGGACATCAGACCCCTTAAAGTTTGTGTTGTTAATGGGCTTATATTGGGCTATTATGAAATTTAAAAATTAAAAAAGAAAAAGAAAGAAAAAGAAAAGAAAAAGAGAATATATATATATATATATATATATGTGTGTGTGTGTGTCATATTTAGTATTGTTACCATACTATTATTGTAACACTCGGGTTTAGGGGTCGGGTGAAAATAATATTTTAATATTATTTGGGCTCGGTTTTATTATAAAAATGATTCTTTCAAATTTTGGGTTTCAAAATAAATAATTTTAATGGGACAAATTGATTTAATTGCAAGTTGAAGGGCTTTTTAAGGATCAATGAAATAGCCATTTATTAATGGCCTTTTTGGTAATTTACCCATTTTCTAATTTAAATCCCCTTTATATATATTAAATCACCCTTTTTCTCTTCCTTATCATCTTCTTCAACGACAATGAAGAAGTTCTCTCCCCGTTTCACTATTTCATCTCCTTCCTCCCTCGTTTTGGCTCGGTTTTGAAAGATAACTAGCTTGTGGGTGGCAAGGGCAAGGAAAGGTCTTCAGGTGTTGCTTTTGGTGAGCTCAATGTATGAGTTTTAAGTAATAAAATGTAATAGTTAAGCAATGGGATAGGTGTTATTGATTTAAATGCCTTGTTGTATGTTGAAGTGGTGTGGCTCTTGGATGCCTTGTTGAATTGTAAAGCTTGCTTATGATGCATGACTTGTATGCCTACATGTTTTGGTTGCTAAGGCTTGATATCTTAAGTGCTTGAGTGACCATATATGCATAAATTGCTCTTTTGTTAGAATGCCATGTATGAATGCTTTAATCCATGTTTGAGTGATTCCTCTGGCTTAAATATGTGTGTTTACATGCTTGTATATGCTTAAGTGAGTCGAGAATTGTATCTAGAGTCGTGTTTGAGGTCGTTTAGCTTAAAATTGTGGACTTGCAGTGCAGGGCGTATCGATACGCTAAGGGCTGTATCGATACGGCCTTGCTCTTAGAGAACACAAATTTGGCTGGGCGTATCGATACGTGGGGTGTATCGATACGGTCCCAACTCTCTGAAATTCAGGTTAGGCTGGGCGTATCGATACACAAGGGTGTATCGATACCCTCTTAACTCTCTGTAATCTTGGGGTATTGTGGAGTGCATGGTGTATCGATACGGTGTCCAAGCGTATCGATACGGTTCAACCTAGTTGACCAAGTGGTGTTGACCGAGAAGGGCGTATCGATACGCTCAAGGGCTGTATCGATACGGTCTTCTTATGTTGACCATAGGGTGTTGACTTTGGTCAATGCGTATCGATACGCTCTGAAGGCGTATCGATACGCTCTGAATAAAAGGGTTAAATGGGTTGTTTTAAGGTGCTGTTTTGGTTGGTCGTTGCTATGGAGTTGTGTTTCCGCTGTCGTGTATCACATAGGACTTAATAAGGCAATTAGACAAGATAAATTAAAAAAATAGGGTTGCTAACCGAGGGGGAACCTTAACGGGTTTCGCTTCGGTTTTCCCCGTGTGACCCACTCGGACCGGTCATCCGGCCGGACCGGGACGAGGGGGTTACATTTGTTGGTATCAGAGCTTAAGGTTATCGAGACCTTGGGCAGGTAAGTGAAGTAAGTTGTGTTTTATGATTGATATGCACGGTGTTTGCTTATCATATAAGCATGTTGCTTGTTATCCGCGTATGCTGTGATGTATGATCGTTTGATTGAGAATGTATGTTGTTTGATAGTGTGCATAGGTTGCTTGTTTGGCAAGTAAGCCTTGTTATATGCTTGGTTGAGCATGTATGAGTGTTGAATTGTTTGAAGCATGTTTAGTAGAGTCTCATTGCTACTATTACGTCGAAAAAGAGATTTTAAGTGAGGGAATCATACTTGAGCCACTTGGACCTTCTCCTTTGCTAACCCAGTTTGTATGTTAATTTACTGTTGATGTTGTTGCTGATTTTAATTGCTTTTCGGTAAGTAGAAGTCGTAGTTTCTGAAAGGGTGGACGATGTTGAGGGAGTCCATCGCCTTAGTTAGGGAGGTGTGGTCGTACCGAAATTGAGGTACAAATTGTCCGTTTGAGACAGTGTGTATATGGGTTGATTCTTGTGGATGAGGGACGGTGTGATCAACTCTGGCATCAGTTGGTAAGAAGAAGTGAAGGCCTATGAGTGAGGGTCAGAGTAGTTTGATTGTTTTATCGAATGATCCCTTGGTACAATATCAAGTTGTTTCCTCCAGTTGATTCTGAATCCGTATCTCTATACATTGTTAGCAAGTATGCAAGTGGAACATGCCTGGTGAAGTGTTAGTTGGTGACCGTTGGGGTTCGGCCTATGATTTTAATGCAAGACAGCCGGTCAGTGTTCGTGAGTGGGAGTTAGTTTGTGTGATTGGGTCAGTGTACGTCGAGTTGTCTTTAAGGGAGCAGAAGAGATGAAGTCACTTCCGATATAGTTGAGCCGAGAGGGGGGTCTTGAGCTTTGACTCCAGATCGTTTGGTAGGGGTAGAACAAGTCCAGCAAGACTGTTTGTGTATGATCAGAATTGAATCTTGAAGTTACGAGATGCTCTAAGAACAGTTTAGAAGAGTTAGATTTTGTTGAAGAATCAGTCTGAGAACGAGAGGACCGGAGACTATCAGTTGGGTACCTGTGAAGATGCAATTTCCGCGGATTCGTCCTTTTGTGTGTATGAGCATGTAAGAAATTAGATATCTTTGTTGAGACCTTAGAAGTAGGGACATCTGTGACTAGCCTTTGGGAGATAGTAGTGATCAAAAAGATGTACAGAAGATGTTGTTGGTGGTTCAGAGTTACTAGTTTCTAGAAGAGGTGAAGTGATCGTCTTCCTACGGTTTCGATGTGCCTTTTGACAAGGTTTGACTTGAAGAGCACAGAGTTAGCGTATACGTTGAGATGAAGAGAGAGTTGCCTTGAAGTTGCAGATTTCTGTGTGACTGTAGTAGTAGGTGAGGAGACGAACTCCTTATTGAATGTTGACCCAGCTTTAGAGGTCAAAGATTGGTTGAGTTTAGTCGACAGGGTTGCTTAGCAATTGTAATGGATTTGATTTTGAATGAAGATTAAATCACAGAATGTTAGAATAATTGTGTTTTCTTTACCTAGAAGTGTCTGGAAGAATTGCCGGTTTACCTCTTGCTAGAGGAGAAGAGTTTGTTATTGAGACCGTTTTCGAGGTTGCTTCTGTTTTGTTTGCTCTGTGACTTACGAATCCCAGAAGAATTGAGAATGTTGAAGAATTGACTTCGAGACTTGTTAGACCTTAGATTCATTAGGCCTAGTGCATCATCTCAGAGTTCTACAGTGCAATTTGTGAAGAAGAAAGAGTGACAGTGCGAGAATGTGTTCAGATTACATACAGTCGAAACAAGTGACATTGGATGATTAGTATCCGTTTCCGGGTGTCAGTGATTTGTTGGTCAGTTAGTGTGTGCTTCAGTCTATTTGAAGATTAGTTTGAGATCCTTTTTACCACCAGTTGGAAGTGAGAAAAGTTGAAGTACCGAAGACATCTTTAGGGGCAAGATGTGATCACCTTGAGCTCTAAGTTATGTCGTTTTGTTTGACCAGTGTATTAGTTACCTTCATAGAGATGTTGAACATAATATTTTCCTGAGTTTCTTGATCAGTTGTAGTAACTCTTCTAGATGTCACGTGAGTATATTCAAGTACCGAGAAAGATCATGGCAAACTTTGAAGTTAGTGTTGTAGATCCTTTTTGAGAATCAGTTGTATACCAAGTTGAGCAAATGTGAACTCTGAGTTAAGGAAGATGTTCTCCTAGGACTTGTAGTTCAGCCGAGTGTGTTAGAGAAAATCCCAAGTAGGCAGAAGAAGATGTGAGTTGGAAGAAATTGAAGACTGTGACAGCTGTGTGATCAGATGCAAGACAATGAGCCCTTGAGGAACTGAAAAGAACCTTGAAGAGAACTTCGACCTTGATCCAGTCTATATCAGAAAGAGAATTTGTGAACCATAATGATGCGTTACATGTGGAGTTAGGTTGTGTGCTTATGCAAGACAGAAGATTATGGCTTGTTCATTGAGATAGTTGAAAGACAGTGAGAAGAGTTATCCGAAATGAGACGTAGAGTTAACTACAGTTGAAATTGCTTCGAGGACTTGAAGACAAAGCTTGTATAGTAAGAAATGCACAGTGTGCATGTGCATATTATCAGAACTTGAAATACTTGAAGACTTAGGAAGGGCTGGAACTTGAACAACATGAGTTGTTAGAATTGCTTGAAGACTGTGATCCCAAGATTTAGTACCATCCGAAGATAGCCTCCGTAGTGACCGATGTTCCGAGTTGTGATTGTTGTTGGATTGGTAGTTGGGTTGCGAGTTGTATTTGCCGAATTCGGTTACCGAATGCCAGTATTATTGTGGCCGCGTTCCATGTTGAGCCTACGCTGAGTCAGAATGTTTGAAGAGAAACCGTTGCAAGACAGATTCTTGGCACCTCACGTGCAAGGCATAGTAGAAGGAAGACCTTCAGAATACAGTTCAGAGATGATAGAGTTTTGTATTTCAGAGACAGAATAGTTGTACAGATTGACATAGTGTTTTGAGACGTATTGATTTGGCCGAAGCACACGGTAGTTCGTTTATATTGCTTCTGAGTAGTATGAAGACGTGCATAGTGTCTGGTTATCCGTTGAAGGCAGATGTTCAATTAGAGAAGGTTATGATCCAAGTGTTCGTACAGTGCTGCCTGAGATTGTAAATCAGACTAGTTCAGTTGTTTAATTGTTGCAGTTACCACCAGGGTTAGAAAGAGGTTTGTGATGTGGTTTATGTATCTATGATTCAGAAGTGTGAGTTGGATTTGTCCCGTGCTATGTTGTTGAAGAGATTGAGTTGAGTTTTATATTGACATGCCTTGAAAGAACCAATGGGAATCTCAGCATTAGATAGCTATTGTTGTGGGGTAAGTCCACTGAGATTGGTTAGTATGTTGTGGTGAGAAGGAAGTGTGGAGAGACAGTTTCTATGATTCTTCCTGTCCGATAAATTTCGGGGACGAAATTTCTTAAGTGGGGGAGAGTTGTAACACCCGGGTTTAGGGGTCGGGTGAAAATAATATTTTAATATTATTTGGGCTCGGTTTTATTATAAAAATGATTCTTTCAAATTTTGGGTTTCAAAATAAATAATTTTAATGGGACAAATTGATTTAATTGCAAGTTGAAGGGCTTTTTAAGGATCAATGAAATAGCCATTTATTAATGGCCTTTTTGGTAATTTACCCATTTTCTAATTTAAATCCCCTTTATATATATTAAATCACCCTTTTTCTCTTCCTTATCATCTTCTTCAACGACAATGAAGAAGTTCTCTCCCCGTTTCACTATTTCATCTCCTTCCTCCCTCGTTTTGGCTCGGTTTTGAAAGATAACTAGCTTGTGGGTGGCAAGGGCAAGGAAAGGTCTTCAGGTGTTGCTTTTGGTGAGCTCAATGTATGAGTTTTAAGTAATAAAATGTAATAGTTAAGCAATGGGATAGGTGTTATTGATTTAAATGCCTTGTTGTATGTTGAAGTGGTGTGGCTCTTGGATGCCTTGTTGAATTGTAAAGCTTGCTTATGATGCATGACTTGTATGCCTACATGTTTTGGTTGCTAAGGCTTGATATCTTAAGTGCTTGAGTGACCATATATGCATAAATTGCTCTTTTGTTAGAATGCCATGTATGAATGCTTTAATCCATGTTTGAGTGATTCCTCTGGCTTAAATATGTGTGTTTACATGCTTGTATATGCTTAGGTGAGTCGAAAATTGCATCTAGAGTCGTGTTTGAGGTCGTTTAGCTTAAAATTGTGGACTTGCAGTGCAGGGCGTATCGATACGCTAAGGGCTGTATCGATACGGCCTTGCTCTTAGAGAACACAAATTTGGCTGGGCGTATCGATACGTGGGGTGTATCGATACGGTCCCAACTCTCTGAAATTCAGGTTAGGCTGGGCGTATCGATACACAAGGGTGTATCGATACCCTCTTAACTCTCTGTAATCTTGGGGTATTGTGGAGTGCATGGTGTATCGATACGGTGTCCAAGCGTATCGATACGGTTCAACCTAGTTGACCAAGTGGTGTTGACCGAGAAGGGCGTATCGATGCGCTCAAGGGCTGTATCGATACGGTCTTCTTATGTTGACCATAGGGTGTTGACTTTGGTCAATGCGTATCGATACGCTCTGAAGGCGTATCGATACGCTCTGAATAAAAGGGTTAAATGGGTTGTTTTAAGGTGCTGTTTTGGTTGGTCGTTGCTATGGAGTTGTGTTTCCGCTGTCGTGTATCACATAGGACTTAATAAGGCAATTAGACAAGATAAATTAAAAAAAAAATAGGGTTGCTAACCGAGGGGGAACCTTAACGGGTTTCGCTTCGGTTTTCCCCGTGTGACCCACTCGGACCGGTCATCCGGCCGGACCGGGACGAGGGGGTTACAATTATCATTAATTAGTGCTATTTATTGTATATGTATGCATGTGACATATTAGATGTAGGTGTGTTTTGGTTACATATAATTAGGTAATGTGTACATAATGTGTGAATGTGTATATATTTGGTATCAATATTCGCTACTGTCGTGTTATAATTAACTTCTTATTGTTTACTATTAGGTACTATTACTAGTATTGTTTATTATTATTGTGATTATTATTTAAATTCACTTTTAATTATTATGTACTATTGTTATCATCATTTTTATATACATTATACGATTGTTATTATTATTGATATTATAAGGAAAATAAATAAAATAAATAAGAACCAATATAGCCCATATATAAATATTAATAACAGTCCATACTTAAATAAATTACATGTGGCCCGAAAGCCCAATAAATACATAGCCCAACAAAATAAAAACCCTAATTGCCTTAATGGCCCTTTTTGTTTTCAGGTATAGCCGTCACCCATCTGTGACCGTTGGATCTGGCCGCGATCCAACGGTCCAGATTGCACCCGCCAAAGAAGCCCTAGAGAGCCCTATCAAGGTTGAAGCGCCGCACCCTTTCCCACCGTCGAATCACGCAAAGGACCAACGGTTCAGATCTGTCCGCAGAGAAAAACCCTAGAGAGGGTCTCCCCTTTGCCCTTGCGCCGCGCAGCCTCGACTGTCGGATCGATTCGATCCAACGGTCCCAGATCAAGATCGGCAAGCGTTCCGGATCCCCAACGCTCCCCACGCTCGACTTGTCGTCTGCCAACGCCCGCGTGCGAGACCACGCGCCTGACGATTCAGTCCCCTCCTCTACCACTTCCACGCCGACTGCCATCTCCACCAACCGTGCCTCTCCCGATTAGGCAAAACCGGCACACCTCAGACGAAAGACAGAGAATCAGAACCTGAAAGTGGCAAAAAAGACAAGAATAATAAATCAAATATCAAAGTCAACCAGGCAACCAAAAATCAAAAACAGAGAGCAGAACAGAGAGAAAAATAGTCTTGCATGTAATATTTTCGGATATAAAATCCGAGCTCAAACCAGTGTAAACGATTCGAATTTTCAGAGAAATCAATAACACAAAAGCCTTCAGAGGTAGCACATCCTTTACTTTCGATTGCATGCAAACCCAAAACGAAAAAAACAGAAAAGGGTCTAGCGTTTTACCTTCGCATCTCTCCTTCTCAGCTTTTCTCCGTTTCTCCTTTGCCGGTGATAAGCCATCCGACCTCATCGGTCGGGACGGATGAGCCAACGGCAGGGGTGAGCGGCGGTTTTAAGTTTCTTTCGGGGTTTCGTCTTTTGAAAAAGGGAAAAGAGTTTTTGGTTTTGGTTTCGTAAAACAAAGGTTTTTTTGTTTTGGGTTTTCGGGGAAGTAAAAAAAACCCTTTTTTAGGGTTCCGGCGCCGGCAACGGCGACCGGAACCCTTGCGGCACCGGAGTTTTCAGAGAAAAGGGGAGGGTGTGTCTCGATTTAGGGTTAGATTTGGAGAAAAATGATGCAAATGATTTTAAAACGGTTTATATAACATTTTAAATTTTTAAAATCGGTTTAATCGCCTTACAGTCCCTCTGCGTCGCTGTAATATCGCGGGAAGGGCTTCCGCATTTCAAAACCATGCCCGTGGTCCTCCTATGTTTCAAGCTTTTTTAATTTGATCCCTAGTCTGGTTTCAATCGATTTGCGAAGGGGAAAATTACCGTCACCGTCCCTGCAACTTTCCGCGCTTTTTTAATTAAGTCCCTATTTCGCTTTTTAATTAGTTTTTAAATGGGTTTATTACAGCTTTGACCCCTGTCAGATTGCTCTTTTATTTCAGCATTTATTCATGTTCCTTTTATTCATGTATCGAATATGTGTTTTTGCCCTTTTGTTATGCTTGTTTAATGTGGATATCGGATTTGTGGTGCATGTCATGTTTATCTTATAACATGTAGTTGTATGCTTTTTTTTAATCTTGTTTAAGCCTGTTTATAATGCGTAGTTTAATTTTTCCATGCATGTTTTTTTATATGTGTGTATTTTCCCTTTTCATGATGGTTCGAATATATGTGGCATGCGTCCTAATATGTCATGATAGGTTGCATCTCGACTTAAAAAATGCAATGCGAGCGTCTTTTTATTCGGGAACGAACGAGGCCAGTACCAGTCTTAGTGGTGGTGGTTCGGACGTTCCTTCTCGAATATTAAGACCTTTAAAATTCACTCGCTCGTATAACCAAATTTCGATACGATTCGTCACTTTAATTCGCAAAATTTAATATTAATTAAGCGGTAATGTTTTTGGTACCAATTTTGGGCACGTCGAGGGTGCTAATCCTTCCTCGCGTGTAACCGACTCCCGAACCCTTTTAAATCTCTGGTTTTATTTCGATGTCCGGTCTACCATTTTTAAATGGCCGGTGGCGACTCCTCAATTTTTTACAAATCCGACCAAAATTTTCAAAAACAATTAAAACCCGGTCCTTCTAAGTGACACCGAGGTATTTCTTAAAAATTAGTCGCAACAGATGGCGACTCCGCTGGGGAAAAAATTTTGTTTTCAAAAACAAGAAAAGAGGGTCGAGCCAAAAAAAACTTTACCGCTCAATTAATATTAGAAGTTGCGAATTAAAGTGACCGAGTCGATCGATGTTTGTTTATAAGTGCGAGTTTATTTTAAACGCATTTAAAATTGGCATTTAAACCCGTTTGTTTAAGTGGGGGGAAAACGCTAGTGCTTTCGTGGGGATATTGTTCCTCCGTCTGGGCCTAACAAGTACCTTCGGGGCTCGAATACCCTATATCTTCGTTAGAATATCGTTTCTCCGTCCGGATATAGCTAAAGGGTCCCCTCGAATTGAACTCGGTTGAGAGGAGCCTATAATGGGTGATGACCGGGGGCCTTGCTACCCCTAGAAGGGGACAGCGAGGACAATTCGAGTACCTCCTAGAACCAAAACTGCATGTAGAGAACTATATTGCCCACCCTTGTTAGAGCCATGCGGACAACCTAGGTTTATTAGACGGGATAAATAGGGTTGCTTGCCTTCATGCTTGCCTTATTTCTTTTATCATATGTTGACCGCATTTATCCGGCACTAACACATTTCTTTTATGACTTTTTGCATCTACTTTTCGTGCATGCATTTCATGAGTCAAGGTGGTTCTACCCATTTTTGGGGCTATCATTGTGTACGAGAGGTTGCTAGAAAGGATAATGTCAATTAGCAAGTCCGACAACGGTCGAAGTTGAATTAGAAAGGTTAAGGGAGCAGCTTACCGAGCGAACACACAATGTCAGATCTGATGCCCATCACCGAGGAAGGCACATCTCTTCTCCATCCCGAGGAAGTCAAGCGAGATCGGATCTACTCCAAACATCCCGAGCCGCAAAATTTCGAACCGTCTATCGGATCAACATCTTTGGATCACAAGCGGAAGCATATTTGTCAAGACTTTGCTATGACTGTCTCGTAACAAGGAACCTCCTTCACGTTCGAATGATAGTCGACCTAAGGGGAATCACCTATAGGGCCAACACATTTCATCCGCATACACATGCGTACATATTTCTTTGCATCATATGTTCATACATCATGACATGCATTGACCAACTAAATAACGAATTAATATTGAAAAAATATTATTACAGTGGTGAAGTTTCCAATCTACAACCATTCCGCGTTCGTACGATACCCGTTCTCAGTCACGAGCAATGTAAGAAAGGATGGCCAGAGTTGAACAAGGTCAGAAGGACCTCGAGGGCCGATTGGATGGGATCAAGAAAAACATTAAGGATCAGATTGCACAATCACAAACCACCATCATCGCTCAGATGACCGAATTGCTTGAAAAGAAGTTTAGCAAAGAAAGAGGATCAGGGGGCAATTCGAATGAGAGGGGAGTAGGAGAGACTACATCGCATATCCAACTAGAAGCGCCGACCACCGGGAAGAGAATGCATATCAACCTCGAGGGAATGCCCGTTAATCGTCCTACAGAGGCACCGGCTAGCCGTCACTTGGACCAACCTGTTGAGTTAGGAGAAGATCTCGAGGTTGAAGTACCGGATCCAAACACGTTAATTGAGGCCAAAGAAAGGATTAGGGCCGAGGTGGAAAAGAAGTACGAGGAGAAGTTTCGTCTCTTTGAAGAAAAGTTCATGGCCTTGCAAGGAATGGATAAGCAAGGGAATGATGCCAGTGATTTGAGCCTTGTAGCGGATTTAGTTTTACCTCCGAAATTCAAGGCCCCCAACTTTGATAAGTACGACGGGACTACTTGTCCTTCAGCTCACATCACCATGTATTGCCGAAAGATGGCAGCTTTTATAAAAGACGAGAAGCTACTTATCCACTGCTTTCAAGACAGTTTAACTGGTTCCGCAACCCGTTGGTATACTCAACTTAGACGAGTCGACATCAAGTCATGGAGCGATCTTTCGAAGGCGTTCGTGGGTCAATACAAGCATGTAACTGATATGACTCCGAATCGGCTCATGCTACAAGGGATGGAACAAAAGCACGGTGAGAGTATCCGTGAGTACGCCCGGCGTTGGAGAGACGTAGCAGCTCAAGTGCAGCCCCCACTTTCGGAAGGTGAAATCATTCCTTTGTTTGTTGACACTCTGAAAGGAGTCTTGTACGATCGCTTGATAAGCAATCCCTCCAGCAGCTTTGCAGACATGGTCTTGACGGGAGAACGTATCGAGGACGCCATCAAGAAAGGGAAGATAGTAGATCCCTATGGCGCAACCACCCACAAGGGGCATGGGTCCCAAGTTCACATGGTGGGTTCTCACCCGAACAACCAGTCTTCTGGCTCCACCATAATCAAGCATCCCGGTCTGCAAAGCCTCCAATGGATCTTCATCCAATTCCTATGTCGTACACCAATTTGCTCCCAATGCTTATTGAGAAGAAGCTTCTAACTCCGGTTCAGTCCAAACCAAAGGATCCTCCCTATCCTGAAGACTATGATGTCAATGCCGTATGTGACTACCATGTGGGAAGCACGGGCCACACCACGGAGAATTGTGGGGCACTGAAAAACAAGGTGCAGGCTCTGATCGAGAACGGTCACTTGACATTCTGAAAGGAAACATCGGGGTTGTGACTTTTGGGGTGTGCTAATGCCCAACCATCTTTAGGAGTCTTGTATGTTGCATTTTTCTCTCGAAGTAATGCATGGAACAAACGTTGCTATCCTTTGCCCAAGATAGCAATGATTTTTTCAAGGGCACTTGTTATGTTCACAATTTGACGTTCCAATGAAATGCACTTCTTTTTTAACATACAATGACCTTGAAATCATGTATATGCATTTATCTCTCCATACCTCCGCAGGTCCTCGGATATCATATGCATGATGTGGCATTGATTCTACTCAAAGAGATCGATCGAATGTTGTGAAAACGATGAAGCATGATGTCCCGCTCCGTCCGCTCCGGTCGGTAAAGCGAGAGAAGCAAGATCACTATTCCTTTGATGATGTTCGATGATAAGGGAATCTCCTAAGAAAGCCCAAGTAGAGTTACTCGAATGTGCAAAAAATAAATAAAAAATAAAAATAAAAGGGAAAGAGAAATGAAAGAAAAAATATATACTGTTTCAAAACAAAATAAAATTTTAGAGCCTGGTAATAGGCATTAACCAAAAAGCACTCCAATGTTCGAAACCTGGTAATAGGCATTTTCGGATACGAGTGTGGAATTCTTGGGGCACTCCGCTGAAGCCCGAAACCTTTCGCTTCATGAGTGATGGTAATATTTTCAAGTCGTGACTATGCCGAGTAACTCGGGGTATTGTTGTATGCTCCATCAGTATCCTCAAGACAAAGGACTGTGACGATTTGAATTCCCCTAGGAAAAAAAGAAACGAATGAACAAATCGAATAAGTCCCGGATGTGAATCCTTGAGGACACTGACACAATACTAATTGTAATCAGAAGCACGTGCTTACATTTAAAATTCTTGGAGTGACATTTTCTGTTCAATGTGCTAAATTTTTTTGAAAGCATATGGAGAAACATTATGAGAACTAGAAAGAATAGTAATTGAGCCAATTAAGCAAATACCATAATCATGAGGATGAACCGAGCGATTTGGAAAGGGTTTCACAACCTCGTATATCGCCACAACATTCAGAGTCTCCATTGACTCAAGCTGATCATCGAAAAGTAGGATCTAAGACGCTCTTGCATTTGATATCTGGGGAATCCTATTCTATTTTTTTTCCTTTTAGAATTTTGACTTCAAGGTTCTGTATGCTAATAAAAAAGGGCATTCTTCATTAGAATGACAATCCATAAACTGGTACTTTTTAAACCAAGAGATCTCTATGTATTACTTCGGAGATAAATGCATCAGCAAGGCCCAAAGGTTGAGGGGCATGACGTGAGGAGGAATGACAAAGAGTCAGTGAAGCTAAATGGCCGTGATGGGGCACCATTGTCCGTGGCAGAACTAAGGTTTCATGTAGAGAGGTTCAAACCAAAGTGTATGAAAGATAGCGCAAGGCCAGAAAGGATTTAGAATGTGACCGAGGTCACTTAACTCGGATTTTAGAACGAAGAACGAGCGGCAGAAGTTTAGGGGGCCAGATTTCTCAAGACACAAGATTGATGGATGGTTGTAGTCCCAAGACAACGACCACTAACCCTAAGAAATGAAGACAAACTAAATCCATGCATCTTTGTATTCTCGTAAACACATGCATCTTTGCATCCGGAAATATGCTCATGCATCATCGATAGCTAGATGTCACCCATGCTAGGAGTATACTAAATCATGTCATAACATCTTGTTTTCTCTAAACAGACATTTGAAGATTAGTTTACAGCTTCACGAGAGGAGAAGCATATCTCACAAGAATCAAGAGTCCTTCGACTTGCGTAATTCGGGTTTCTAAAATCTTTCCAACCCCTAATTTTAATCTTCCTTGAAGATTGTTTTTCTTAAAACTCTATTTTCTTAAAATTATCCTTCCAAAAGGATGTTTTCCTCAAAGCTCAATTTCTCAATTTTATCCTTCCAAAAGGACGTTTTCCTCAAAACTCAATTTCTTAATTTTATCCTTTCAAAATGATGTTTTCCTCAAAACTCGATTTCTTAATTTTATCCTTCCAAAAGGTTGTTTTCCTCAAAACTTAATTTCTTAATTTTTATCCTTCCAAAAGGATAATTTTCTCAAAACTCAATTCCTCAATTTTTATCATTCCAAAAGGTCGTTTTTCTTAAAACTAAAATTGCTCAATTTTTATCCTTCCAAAAGGTCGTTTTTCTTAAAACTAAAATTTCTCAATTTTATCCTTCCAAAAGGACGTTTTTCATAAAACTCAAAATTTCTCAATTTTATCCTTCCCAAAGGTTGTTTTCCTCAAAACTCAATGTCTCAACTTCGTCCTTCCCAAAGGATACTATTCTTAAAAATCAAAATTTCTCAATTTTACCCTTTTCAAAAAGATTCTTTTTCCCCAAAACTCAAAGCCCAAGATTTCGGAGCAAACGAGGCAGATAAACAAAGCTCAAGGACTTCAGGAGAAATCTTTCATGATCGCAGCTCCAGAATGACAAGTGAAAGCTTTCAAGCTTGCCAACAGATTTCAAGATAAAGGATCCTACAGAGAAAGGGTCCAAACAAGCTCTATATAGGAGGAACTTGTAACTTCAGGATCTCAAAAGCGGAAGGTCCTAAGGAGAAGGGACTCGTAGATCCTTAATTTCAGAGGGAAGTTCAATAGAGAAAGAGCTACTACTCGAAGAGTACGCTAAGGAAGAGGAGTTCTGTGGAGAAAGAACTCAGAATCCTAAGGCTTCAAGATCTCGAAAGCGGAGGGTCCTACAGAGAGAGGACATGGAGATCTTTTATTTCAGAAATACGAGGACAAAGGTTCTATATAGCAAGAACTGCCACTCGAGAAATACGCCAAGGAAATGAGTTCTATGGAGAGAGAACTCATGTTCTTAAGACTTCAGAAAGAAAGTTACTTGGACTTGTGTGCTGCCGCTTTGAGAGAGCAAACCGTCCAATAGTGAAGTTGGACAGATTTAGTTATGACCGGTTTGCTTTAAGGCCATGAAGGGAAAGCAAGTCCACTTGGACGCCCAAATTCGCCTTTTGGCCGTAAAGAGGAGGCAAAAATATTTGGAGTTTCAGCTAGCTTTTGACCGCGAAATGGACAACTTGCTTTTATACTGCGAAGGGGAAGGCAAGGTTGTTTGAATGACCAGCATGTTTTTTCGAAAAGAGAAGACAAAGATATTTGGAATCTGCTCATCTATTCGGGCACTTGGAGAATAGAACCCGCCTATCCGTTCGGGCACTTGGAGAATGGAAATCTGCAAAAAAAAAACTCTTTGTCTACCTGTTTGGGGCATCCGGAGGGAGAACTCACGATCGGAAGGCGTTGGGAAGAGGAGTTGCTTGGAATCACGTGGCTGCTTCAAGAAACGAACCGTCTAACAGGAAAGTAGGACAAAATTAGTGCTTATGGTCTTTGCTTTATTCTTGTTCCACAAGTATAAGAAAAGAGGGGCAGCTGTAATCACTAATTTTGTCCGGACATCAGACCCCTTAAAGTTTGTGTTGTTAATGGGCTTATATTGGGCTATTATGAAATTAAAAAATTAAAAAAGAAAAAGAAAGAAAAAGAAATGAAAAAGAGAAAATATATATATATGTGTGTGTGTGTGTGTGTCATATTTAGTATTGTTACCATACTATTATCATTAATTAGTGCTATTTATTGTATATGTATGCATGTGAGATATTAGATGTAGGTGTGTTTTGGTTACATATAATTAGGTAATGTGTACATAATGTGTGAATGTGTATATATTTGGTATCAATATTCGCTACTGTCGTGTTATAATTAACTTCTTATTGTTTACTATTAGGTACTATTACTAGTATTGTTTATTATTATTGTGATTATTATTTAAATTCACTTTTAATTATTATGTACTATTGTTATCATCATTTTTATATACATTATACGATTGTTATTATTATTCATATTATAAGGAAAATAAATAAAGTAAATAAGAACCAATAGAGCCCATATATAAATATTAATAACAGTCCATACTTAAATAAATTACATGTGGCCCGAAAGCCCAATAAATACATAGCCCAACAAAACAAAAACCCTAATTGCCTTAATGGCCCTTTTTGTTTTCAGGTACAGCCGTCACCCATCTGTGACCGTTGGATCTGGCCGCGATCCAACGGTCCAGATTGCACCCGCCAAAGAAGCCCTAGAGAGCCCTATCAAGGTTGAAGCGCCGCACCCTTTCCACACCGTCGGATCACGCAAAGGACCAACGGTTCAGATCTGTCCGCAGAGAAAAACCCTAGAGAGGGTCTCCCCTTTGCCCTTGCGCCGCGCAGCCTCGACTGTCGGATCGATTCGATCCAACGGTCCCAGATCAAGATCGGCAAGCGTTCTGGATCCCCAACGCTCCCCACGCTCGACTTGTCGTCTGCCAACGCCCGCGTGCGAGACCACGCGCCTGACGATTCAGTCCCCTCCTCTGCCACCTCCACGCCGACTGCCATCTCCACCAACCGTGCCTCTCCCGATTAGGCAAAACCGGCACACCTCAGACGAAAGACAGAGAATCAGAACCTGAAAGTGGCAAAAAAGACAAGAATAATAAATCAAATATCAAAGTCAACCAGGCAACAAAAAATCAAAAACAGAGAGCAGAATAGAGAGAAAAATAGCCTTGCATGTAATATTTTCGGATATAAAATCCGAGCTCAAACCAGTGTAAATGATTCGAATTTTCAGAGAAATCAATAACACAAAAGCCTTCAGAGGTAGCACATCCTTTACTTTCGATTGCATGCAAACCCAAAACGAAAAAAACAGAAAAGGGTCTAGCGTTTTACCTTCGCATCTCTCCTTCTCAGCTTTTCTCCGTTTCTCCTTTACCGGCGATAAGCCATCCGACCTCATCGGTCGCGACGGATGAGCCAACGGTAGGGGTGAGCGGCGGTTTTAAGTTTCTTTCGGGGTTTCGTCTTTTGAAAAAGGGAAAAGAGTTTTTGGTTTTGGTTTCGTAAAACAAAGGTTTTTTTTGTTTTGGGTTTTCGGGGAAGTAAAAAAAAACCCTTTTTTAGGGTTCCGGCGCCGGCAACGGCGACCGGAACCCTTGCGGCGCCGGAGTTTTCAGAGAAAAGGGGAGGGTGTGTCTCGGTTTAGGGTTAGATTTGGAGAAAAATGATGCAAATGATTTTAAAACGGTTTATATAACATTTTAATTTTTTAAAATCGGTTTAATCGCCTTACAGTCTCTCCGCGTCGCTGTAATATCGCGGGAAGGGCTTCCGCATTTCAAAACCATGCTCGTGGTCCTCTCATGTTTCAAGTTTTTTTAATTTGATCCCTAGTCTGGTTTCAATCGATTTGCGAAGGGGAAAATTACCGTCACTGTCCCTGCAGCTTTCCGCGCTTTTTTAATTAAGTCCATATTTCGCTTTTTTAATTAGTTTTTAAATGGGTTTATTACAGCTTTGACCCCTGTCAGATTGCTCTTTTATTTCAGCATTTATTCATGTATCGAATATGTGTTTTTGCCCTTTTGTTATGCTTGTTTAATGTGGATATTGATTTGTGGTGTATGTCATGTTTATCTTATAACATGTAGTTGTATGCTTTTTTTTAATCTTGTTTAAGCCTGTTTATAATGCGTAGTTTAATTTTGCCATGCATGTTTTTTTATATGTGCGTATTTTCCCTTTTCATGATGGTTCGAATATATGTGGCATGCGTCCTAATATGTCATGATAGGTTGCATCTCCACTTATAAAATGCAATGCGAGCGTCTTTTTATTCGGGAACGAACGAGGCCAGTACCAGTCGTAGTGGTGGTGGTTCGGACGTTCCTTCTCGAATATTAAGACCTTTAAAATTCACTCGCTCGTATAACCAAATTTCGATACGATTCGTCACTTTAATTCGCAAAATTTAATATTAATTAAGCGGTAATGTTTTTGGTACCAATTTTGGGCACGTCGAGGGTGCTAATCCTTCCTCGCGTGTAACCGACTCCCGAACCCTTTTAAATCTCTGGTTTTATTTCGGTGTCCGGTCTACCATTTTTAAATGGTCGGTGGCGACTCCTCCATTTTTTACAAATCCGACCAAAATTTTCAAAAACAATTAAAACCCGGTCCTTCTAAGTGACACTGAGGTATTTCCTAGAAATTAGTCGCAACATTGGCCATTTGTAATTGTTCGATCAACTCAACAGTGAGCAACATTGGTTGATCGAATCGAGCTCCTCTCAACTCAACAATTGGTATCAGAGCTTGGCTCAATCGAAGGGGATTCACATCCTATTAAGAAGATCCGGCAAGCTCGATCACTTTTTCATCAACCGGCTCAAATGGCACAATCAATCGACAAACCGCCTTTCTTTGACGGAACCCACTATGCCCATTGGAAGACAAAGATGAAGTTCTTCATCAAATCTAGAGATTACAAGCTATGGGATATAGTTAAAGATGGTCTGTTCGTGTCTCAAAGAAGCAAAGCGGAGTGGAGTGCCGACGATCGCAAGAAGATGGAGCTAAATTGCAAAGCCTTGCACATTTTGTTTTGTGCTTTTGGCTCAACCATCTATGAGAAGATGTCTTCTTGTGAGAGTGCCAAGGAGGTACGGGACAAGCTTGAAGTCACATACGAGGGGACCGATGAAGTCAAGGAGACCAAGATTGGGCTTCTAACCTTAGAGTATAAGAACTTCAAGATGGATCCGGAAGAGAACATCGAGAAGATGTTTGATAGGTTCTCCACCATCACCAATGGTCTTAAAGGTTATGGAGAAGCCATCCCGGAAGAGAAGCTTGTCCGAAAGCTCATCTACTCACTTCCCGAGTCATGGGACTCAAAGAGGACCTCCATCATCGAAGCCAAAAATTTGAAGACTTTGAAGCTTGATGAACTCATGGGGTCACTCCTTACTCATCAAATCATGAAGAAGAACAAAGAGGATGAGAAGAAGAGGGAAGAAATTAGAGCTATAGGAGAGAAGAAAATCAAAGGGCTTGGCATCAATGCTAGTGCCATGGCTCTCAAGTCCCCCACTTGCCATCATGTCTACTCAAGTGAAGAGGAGGATGAAGATGAAGAGATAGTTCATCTCTTCAAGAAGTGTGCCCCGTTCATGAAGAAAGCCTTGAGAGAGCTTGAACGAGAACCTAAAAGAAAGGAGAGGGCAAGCACTTCAAGCCATAAGAAGAAGGCACATGTGGCTACTTGGAGTGATGAGGACTCCACCGACGATGAACAAGCCAACCTTTGCCTTATGGCCATCGAAGAAGATTCAAGGGTAACTTCTACTTCATGTTCTTATTCCTTTGATGAATTACAAGATGCCTATGATGATTTGGTTTTAGATTTTAAAACCCACATTTTGAAAAACAATAAATTGATTTCGAAGTTAAAAATTCAAAATGATTTGCTTTCTAAAACCAAACTTGAACTTGAAGCAAAACTTGAAGAGTTTGAATTAAAATGTGTTGATTTACAAAAAATGCTTCAAAATGTTCAAGAAGAAAAAGATTTGATTTCCAAAGAGCTTGAAAAGAAAAAGAATTTTGGAAAATCAAATTTTTATGTTAGACAATCTAGTGCCCCTAGATTTATAAAAGGTAAATGTTTTAGAAGTGTTTGGGTCTCAAAAGGACTAACCACTTCAATTAAAAAGGATGACATTGATAAATGGATTCCTAAGGGGACAAAAATTTGTGCTACTAATGTTCATGGATCCAAAGCAATTTGGATACCAAAAATTACTTGATTGTCTATTGCTAGGTGTGATGGAGATGTTCAACAAGTCAAACATTGAGGGGGAGCTCCATGCACACAAGGAAGAACACTTGAAGAAGGAAGGCTTCACATCCTACCTTGAGTTCAAGTGTTGGTAAAAATCTAGTTGTTTTTAGCATTTATTTGTTTTATTTTTAGTTTATTCAACTAGATGATCATAAATGTTGGACTAACATCTTTAATGATGCTTTGAGTAAGGGGGAACCATTTTAAAACCAAATTCTAACTTTTGTCATTTTTTACCTCTATTGTTATTTTTGAACTTAATGTTTTCAATTCTTTTTAATATAACAAAAAGGGGGAGAAATTGTTTGAAAAATTGAATTTTCAAATGAATAAGGGGGAGCTTTATTTGAATTAAAAATTTTAATCTCTTATTCGCATTTTTAAAGTTAAAGGGGGAGAATCCCAAACAATTTTTCAAGTGAGTTTTATTATATCAAAAAGAGGGAGATTGTAGAACTAATGTTTTGATATAATAATTGAAAAATGTTTTGGACTGATTTAAAAAGTATTTAAAACATTTCCAAAGTCCAAACAACTTGAAATTATGTTTAGGGAAGTTTTTAAAAGGGGTTTTCATGTTTTTCAAAGCCAAACTTCACAAACCTGTCAAGGTGTTTCGAAACACCTTAGGGCGTTTCGAAACAGGGGTTTCCAGTAGCAAAAACGAGTATCGAAACGGGCTTACCCTGGATGAGGATTTTGCCCAGTGTTTCGAAACGGGCTCGGCCGTTTCGATACGCCTACGTGGCATTGATCACAACGGTCATAAACCCCAACGGCTATTTTCCCAACTAACTTTTAAATGCAGGCATTTCGATACGGGCCTATAGCGTTTCGATACGGGTTTCAAAATGGCAAGGGGGTGTTTCAATACAGATGCCCTGACAGACTGCAACGGCTCTTTCTACTTAAAGAGCGTTTCGAAACGGCTTCGAGCGTTTCGAAATGGGGAGCTGCAGAACTGCATTTATAGTGGGAATTAAAGTCCTCAACGGCTCCAATTTGATCCCAACGGCTAGTAACGGCTACAAACTCATTTGGGAGTATAAAAGGGACATCCAAGCATCAAGAGAAGGCTAATGCTCATATTGTCAAACATCAAATGATCAAGAATTGTCTTAGAGCTTAAATTGTCATTTATTGTATAGACAAACACTAGTGAGCCAAAATTGTCAAATTTGCTCAAGTGTTTTAGGTTTTGGGTGAGTGCTTAATTGTGCAAACAAACACCTATTAGAGGGTTTTAAGTTTGCTTTCATTGTCTCTTTGTAAGAGAGGGTTTCAATCAAGGCTTTGGGTAGAAAGCTTGATTGTGTATAAGGGTTACCTCCTAAGCCTAGAAAAGGGGACGAATCAATAGTGGATTGATTGAGAAATCCTTAGTGGGGAGCTAAGGTAGTGGATGTAGACCTTGGTTAGAAGGTTGAACCACTATAATTCATTGTGTCAATTCTCTTTTTAGCTTCCTAAACCCTAACACCCAAATATCCACCTCTCCACCACTTGGTGAGCAACATTGGTTGATCGAATCGAGCTCCTCTCAACTCAACATGAGTGTTCATCGATTGGTTTGCCAAGAGGCTCGACGGCATCATGTGAACAATCGATCTCCAAGGAATGGAACAAGAAACTCAAAGTCGTGCCATAAAAGAAAGACTTAACTTGGTCGGTGTGACGGTGTTGAACAAGATAAACCAAGTTGGCAAACATGATTTGGCAAAGGTTTGGGCGCTTACCCTCACGAAAACAACGAAGCAAAAAAGAATCAACTTGGCGGATAGTAGAAAACTTGCCACCGGAAGGACGAAGCCACCAAGAGATGATAAGATGGAGGATACGATCGTGGGCATCAAGAATGGTTACGGAGCCAAGTTGAGAATGCCCCAAGGAGTGTTCATCATCAATTCCCAAATTTTCAAAACCAAAAACATTGCACATAAAAGTTTGGTCAATTTGAAATTTCTTCCCCATAAGATAGGATTCAAGAGCAATTTCATTTTCCCTTGTTTGATCATGGATGCACCGGGCATTTGCAAAGAAAATCAAAACTAGATTTCGATATAAAATCGGGAGTATACTTAGAAAGCTCATGAATTTCAATTGTTGTAACAACCCAAAATATTTGAACTTCGGAGTTTAGAAAAGGGATTGAAACAACTCTCGCATCCCGAATAGAAAAAGCTTGATATTGTTTGTAATGGGCTAAAGCCGAAGGGGATTGAAAACTATGTTGGATTATAAAACCAAGGTTTGGTTTAGTAATACCCTCATTTTTCGGATTGGGATTTGATGAACTAGAAGGAAATTCTTTTCTTGGTCTCTTTTTAAGACTCATGGTAACCTGAAAACGTCAAAACAATTCGAAAATAATATATGCAATTATTATCACATTTGATCCAATAAACATTCCCATAATTTAAGGTATTGTGAAAAACACTATATTTTATATGTTAAAAATATATATACAAGTATAAAAATAAATCTTGGTAAAAAGAAATTTAAAACCCATACCATAAATATACTATGTAGAAAAACATTGATTGAAAACAATAAATAAAATTAAACGAAAATTAAAAAGAAAAGAAAATGGGTTTTATACCTTGAGTTATGAAATTGGATGAATGAAGGATGAAGAATGTACCAAATTGATACTAAAGCTTAGCCTTGATGTGTTGATGAAAAACCTTCAAAGAATTTTGAGTTTGGTGTGAAAAATCAAAGGGTTTGAGGGGGGGTTATGGTTAAAATTCGGCTATGGTTTGAGAGAAAAATAGATTTGAGTTTTAATTAAAGTGAAACACTCTTTTAATGCCCATTTAAAGCTCTATCGACAAACCATATCGATACGCTGAAGTGGCGTATCGATTCACCATATCGGTACGGTTTTTATATAGTATCGATACACGTGATCGTATCGATACAATTAAGAATGTATCGATTCCTATTTAGCAACACGTATCGATACGATGTTACTCGTATCGATATCCTTTTGCCAGAAATGCATTTTTGAACCGAATTAAGTTCAAAATTTTAATTTTAATCGATCCTAAATGCACGTGTATGATGAATGAGCAAAGTTTATGGACTAAAACAAATACATACTCCCCCTAGCAACAAGCATAGATGCATGAAGAAGCAAAATTAAATAAACATGATCATCATTCAAATTCAAGCAAATTTTTAACATTTAAGGGCTCTAAAAGGTCAATATAGGCTAGTTAGACCTAACTCTCTCCTAAGACTCCAAAAACATTCTTTGTCTAATGGTTTTGGAAAGATATCCACTAGTTGGTTTGATGTATCAACATACTCTAAAACAACATCATTCTTTAAGGCATGATCCCTAATGAAATAATGTCTTATCTCTATGTGCTTGGTTCTAGAATGTTGGATGAGATTCTTAGTGAGACATATGTATTTTGATATAATAATTGAAAAATAGTTTTGGACTAAATTGAAAAGATTTAAAAATGTTTTTAAGTCCAAACAACTTGAAAATATGTTCAAGGAATTCTTAAAGGGGGTTTAATGTGTTTTCTAAAGCCAAATTTTACAAAACCACACAGGTGTTTCGAAACACCCCCTAGGTGTTTAGATATGACCATTTACAGTTTCAAAACATTTCGATATAGCTCTGTATGTTTCAAAACGAGCTTAATCTGGGTGAGGGTTTTTACATAGCGTTTCGATATGGGCTTCACCGTTTCGATACGCCTATGTGGCAAAGACCTCAATGGTCAAAACCCTCAACGGCTATTTCCCAACAGTATTTTAAATTGCAGGCTGTTTCAATACAAAACTAGGCATTTCGATACAGACGTTCCGATACGATCTAAGGTGTTTCGATACGGCCTCTTCAATGCGCATAACGGCTCTTTCTGTTTTAGTCGTGTTTCGAAACAGGGTGACACCGTTTTGAAACGGGCAGTTGCAGAACTACATTTATGGTGGGAAATAAAGTCTCCAACGGCTACAATTCAACCCCAACAGTCCTAAACAGCTACAAACTCAATTGAGAGTATAAAAAGGACCTCCAAGCATCAAGGAAAGACCAATGCTTCAATTGTAACAACATTATGATGTCAAATTATCTTTAGAGCTTAATTGTCACTCTCTTGTATTAACAAAACACTTGTGAGCCAAAATTGTTAAATTTGCTTAAGTGTATAGGTTTTGGGTGAGTGCTTAGAGTTGCAAACACATACCTATTAGAGAGATTTCTTGTTTGCTTTAAATTTCACTTGTAAGTGAGTGTTTGATTAAGCTAAGGGTAGATAGCTTAATCATTGTAACGGTTTCCTCCTAAGCCGAGAAAAGGGGACGAAATTCTTAGTGAATTTGGGAAATCCTTGGTGGCGTTCCAAGGTAGTGGATGTAGGCTTTGGGTTAGAAAGCCGAACCACTCTAAATCCTTGTGTTTAATTCTTTATTTTTGCCACCAACTTAAACACCCAAAAATCCAACTTTTCCACCACTTGGCAATCATCGGTTGAAGGTGGTAATCGAGCCTATCAAGCCTAACAATTGGTATCAAAGCGAGGCTCAATCGAAGGGGATTAACATCCTATTGAGGCTATCTGAGAAGCTCGATACAACATTCAATTAATCGGTCAAATGGCGCAATCCATCGACAAGCCACCTTTCTTCGACGGGACCAACTACGCTCATTGGAAGATTAAAATGAAGTTCTTCATTAAATCCAAAGATTACAAGCTTTGGGATATTGTTGAAGAGGGTCCTTTCGTGCCACAACGAAGTAAGGCAGAATGGAGTGCGGATGATCGCAAGAAGATGAAGCTTAATTGCAAGGCCTTGCACATTCTCTTTTGTGCATTTGGCCCCAACATCTATGAGAAGATGTCCTCTTGCGAAGATGCCAATGATGTATGGGACAAGCTTGAAGTCACATACGAGGGAACAAACGAAGTAAAGGAGACCAAGATCGGCCTCCTCAACCACGAGTATGAGAACTTCAAGATGGAATCGGATGTAGACATCACAAAGATGTTCGATAGATTCTCCACCATCACAAATGGACTCAAAGGCTATGAAGAAATCATTCCGGAAGACAAGCTTGTCCGAAAGCTTATTTATTCTATTCCCAAGTCATGGGACTCAAAGAAGACCGCCATCATCGAAGCAAAAAATCTAAAGACCTTAAAGCTAGATGAACTCATGGGGTCTCTTCTCACTCATGAAATGATGAAGAAAGAAAAAGAAGAGGAGATGAAGAAGGAAAAGATAAAGAAGACGAGAAAGAAGAAAATCATGGAGCTTGGTATCAACACTAATGTCATTGCTCTAAAGTCCTCTAAGTGCAATCATGTTGAATCAAGTGAGGAGGAAAGTGAAGATGAAGAGATGATTCATCTCTTCAAGAAATTCACCCGATTCATGAAGAGCGAGATTGCTAAATCCAAGCATGAATTGAAGAAGAAGATGAAGGATTCCCACAAGTCCAACAAAAAGGGATCATCTTCAAAGAAAGCATATGTGGTGACATGGAGTGATGAAGACTCCATCGATGATGAGGTAGCCCACCTATGCTTCATGGCCCTCAATGAGGGGGAAGTAACTTCTAACTCATCTATTTCAAATTCATATACATTTGATGAGTTACAAGATGCCTATGATGATTTGCTTTTGGAATTTAAGTCATCATTTTCTAAAAACAAAAAGTTGGTTTCAAAATTGAAAAAGGAAAATGATTTGCTTTCCAAAACAAATCTAGAGTTTGAAGCAAAACTTAAAGATTTTGAACTTAAAAATTTAAACTTAAGGTATATATTTTTAGGTCGGGTTCGGGTGGGCCAAAAACCCGACCCGTGCCCATCCCTAGACTGAGAGACAACGGTGAATGAGCGGTGATGAGTTGCATGTTGGGTTACCAAACGTGTGTGGATGTGGTGTACTTATAGGTCGAGGTCGTGATGGTGACCGTCAATTCAACATATTTGCTTGTTTTCCTGATGTTGTGTTTAAAGTAGGCATTGTTAGAGATGGGCACGGGTCGGGTTTTTGGCCCACCCGAACCCGACCTGAAAATAAATATCCTATACCCGCACCTGACCCGAACATTTTTTTTAAAAACCCGACCCGACCCGAAAATAAATACACTAAACCCGACCTTTAGAAAAAAAAATTAATTTTTAGGGACCTAATTATAAAAAATAATTTTAGGGGATATAATCATAAAAAATTATAAATTTAAGGACTAAATTATAAATAAAAATTCAATTTTAAGGACCTAATTATAAAAAATATAAAGAGGGAGTATTATTATAAATATCTCTAAAAAATTTAGGAGAAAATTACACAATTAGTCCCGGGTCGGGGCGAGTAGGGTATTTTCACCCTAAACCCGACCCGACTTCACCCTTAATAAAAACGCGACCCGACCTGAACCCGATTTTTCATTAAAAAAATCTGACCCAATCGAGCCGGGTCGGGTCGGTACCCGACCGAGTAGGGTAAAATGCCCATCCCTAGGCGTTTTTTTAGTGGATTGCGAGTGAAGAATTGTCATTTTGAATGGGTTGAATTGGGATATTATTGCATTCGTTGGGCTGAATGTTTGGGGTAAAAATTTCCTGCCCCTAACCATGCCTCCTTCTATGCCCCTGCCTAAAAATACTTAAAAAATAAATCTTGCCCCATAACCCTAATTTTCATATCTTAAACCACAAACCCTAAACCCTAAAAAATACACCCTACCCCTAATTCCCTACACTCTAACCCTAAGCCCCAACCTTAAACCCCAGACTCTAAACCCTAAATCCACTATTTTAAACTGGAGGCACAAATAGAGGCATACTTTGGGGGCAAATGATTTTCATCCGAATGTTTGATACTATTACCTAAAATCTTGGTGTTCATAGATTAGGTGGGTGGATGTGAGCTAGATTTGGTGCTTTGTCTATATGCTTTTTGGCGTTATGTTTTGTTATCTAAATATTATCATGTTGTACTTTTTTTTCATTATAAATTTATAAACGTTTTTGATGATACACATGATAATATTTTCTATGTATAATTTTTTTTCTATAATAAAATCATACTTGCTGATAAAAAATAATTTAAAATAATATCATTTTAAAGCAACTAAATCACAACTTATTATCTTAGCGGGATCAAAATGCATATATTGCATAGCAGTAGAGACGACTAAAAAATTTAAGGGATCTTATACAATTTATTAAATTAAGACCCTTATTTAAAAAAATACTCGCTAACTTGTTATGTGTGTGTGATGGACTATTTTGAATGAAAAATGAGTATGAAAAACTCAAATCCATGCAATAAACAACATTTTACTTTCTTCACGTACTTTATTGTTAACCTATAACTAATATTTTATTTTCTTCTTAAAAATATTAACTTAACTTATTTAGGTTTTTCTCTCTTCTCAAAAAACATGTGCCGTCGTTCACATTATACATGTCCAGAACCGAGTGCACTGTGTCTATGTCCATATTAAGTTTTACATGGACAAGTGATCCTGCAGATGAAACCTATTGTCAAAGTATATTGTTGAATACTTTGATTATTGATTACATTGATAAAGACAAGACAGCATCTTGAATACACTTGTGTGCACAACAAAAGAAAGAAACAATCTGGATTGCTTCTAATTATTTCATATGAAAGAAACAAAAGGAATTAGAAAGGAGGGGGAGCTGCATAGCTCAAGAAAGGCCTTCCACAAGTAGAGTATTTAGGATCACAGTAATCCCAACCCAGTGCATCGCCCAGCTTGTGAACCCCTTCCCCTCCCCCCCACCCATTCAACCACCCCATCACCGCCGCAATCCCAACCGCCAACACAAGCACAGATACGACGAGGCAACATACCGGGACACACAAACCCATCTTCTCAACTCTAACAACAAAATGCTTTCTTTATTTTTGGTGGGGGGAAATTATTTTTATATGGGTTTATAGGATTTAGGGGTGTTTATAAAGAGAAAGGTGGCGTAGGTTTTGGACACCAAAGAGAAAAAAAATGTATAATGACAAACTTAGTTCTTAATGTTTTTATGTTCATATATTTTGTCATTTCGATTCTGATTCTTTTTTTAAAACTAAATATGGCCCAATTTTTTCTTCTTTAATTTAACTATTGTGATCGTAACGAGAATGGTGATTAGAGTGTTAAGTTTTTCACAACACTAACATGGCAGTTCATGTGTATTTTATTGTTGATGTGATGATTAACTTCACCTTACACTATTTTATAACAAATTATTTTTTGGAAATATTTATTATAATTTTAAAAATATTTGGTGGAATATACGTAAGTTGCCACGCTAACCTGTGAAAAAATTAATGACTTAGACAACATTTTCGTTAAATTTTGAGTAAAAAGAGTTTAAATTTAATTTGACTAAGAAAACTTAGGATCAAATTAACAAAGGATATAAATGTTCAGGACTAAAATTATCATTATGTGTAAAATGATGAGGGAGTGAGGGATTGTGGCTGTTTGAAAGCTTGAAATTACTTAGACGTTAGTAGGATTGAAATTCAAATTGTGTTGTTTGGTGGCTTCAAAGGCAAGTTAAAAAGGGAGAGTTTTATAAGATTGAGAGAGAGATTCTCGCTTGCTTGTGTTGCCTTTTAACTAACGACAAATACTCATCCAACTAGATGCGGCAAACAGGCCGTTTAGGTCATTTCGTGTCTGACTACATTCGATTCATGTTTAGTTCGATTTTAATTTGGGTCCATGGTGGTTGGGTATCAGGTCAATTCAGGTCGGTTAATATCATTTCATGCTAGTATCGAGTCAAATAGGATATCAATCGGTTTCGGTCGGGTTTTCAGATCGACTCAATTTTTTTACACCCCTATATGGCTTTATAAAGCCAATATATTTTGACTTCCTTTGTGAGTTGTGCGGCAATTCACATCTCATCTTTCTTTATTTCTTTTAATACTTTCCCCTTATTTCGGGTTGCCTTCGGTTCAAGTTGCTTTCGATTTGGGTGAAATCGGTTTGGGTCCATTCGGTTCGGTTGAGAATCGGTTCAAGTCCATTCGGTTTGGTTGAAAATCGGATCGTGTCTATTCCGGTTCAATTGAAATTCGGGTTTATTTCTGTTTGGTTCCATTTATTTCAGATCATCTTATTCAGGTCGATTTCATGTCTCGAATCAGGTAAGTCGGTTCAAATTTCAGATCTATTTTTTTTTTACTTTGGCCCACAATAATGGCACAAATGCCCTCTAGACTTTTAAAAATCTTCTAAGGTGAGGTATGTACTTTATAAACGTTCAATCAGTCCTTGTACTTTCCTTCTATCATACAAAGTGTCCTCGCCCATAATGTTGTTATGTGGTGACGTAGCAAGACATGTGGCTGCGTTAAAAAGTGACACATGACTTCGCAGTCAAAAAAAAGAAAAAAATTACTGGATGAAGGGCACCGTTACAAATTTACCATTATTTTTTTTAGGTTTTTAAAATAAAGTAGAAACAAATAGAACCCCGATTAGTTCATCTTCTTTCATTTTTACTCTGCACCAGTGTTTATAAACCCAAAAAAAATCTCTCTTCAAATTTCTCATTTGTTGTTGCCTATCATGGAATTTTCGAAATTACTGGATGAAGGTCTACATTCTTAGGAAGTGATGCTATGTCGATGAAATGCAACGAGGCTGGTGTTGCAACTGCTTTTACTTCGGCCCAGTCGTAGAAGTATTCAGAAAATTTCACAAACTTAATGGCAGCCACACATCCGCAGGTAGCAAGCAATATTCGGGGTTTCCTCGGAGCATGGTCGATCGGTCCCTTTTCCCTCTCCGCATATTGAATCCCGGTGTTAGGGTTAAGGGTGAGAGTTCAATCAAATGAAAAAATTTCAAGTTATTCGAGTTGACGCGTCATATTTTATAACTCAAATTTTATTTAAAATTTTTTCGATACGAGTCGAATTTTGTTCACCCCTAGTCAGGGTGTGCCATAACCTAAACCAGAAAGTCCCACCACATTCTTATAAACTCTTGAAGTGCATGAAAGTATACCTACAAATGAATCAATCTATTTGTGTTGACAAATATTCAAAAGAAAACATAGTAAGTCTGATAGATTAAAATCCGCAATTGTGGGCACATATGTAAAATGTATGATGCTATTATAAAGTATAATACAAAATTAAGTGACTAATTATGTTAGGCGTGTCATGGATATTAAAGTTTTATGGAAATAAAAGCGTAGATACCATAAGATATATTTATAATTCAATGAGAGACAGAGTTATAAAGTAGTCCCCAAGAAATAGGTTAACTTGTATTACTCTTGTCCCCGTCAGAGAGTTTTTACGGCAAGGGCTAACCTATATTCTTGGAAGATCACAACCACCCGTCAGAGAGTTTTTACGGCAAGGGCTAACCTATATTCTTGGAAGATCACAACCATCTTTTAGGCGATCTTTGTCAAAGGATTCAAGATTTTCATCTATCGATTAATTCAGGTACGCTTCCGCATTCAGTTTATTCGGTATATTGTTCTTGCTGATTTGACATGATAGATCTTGGGTATTAGGTTTCATATTAATTTATGATTTGGCTCTAACAAGTGGCATCGAGCCAGATTATATCGAATCATTAAGATCGTATTTGTTTTTGGGTTATTAATCTTCCATCGCTGTTTGCCGATTTGAATCTATTTTCTGTGTATTTATGGTGATTTTGGTTTTGTCAGCATGAACATTCTTTGGTTACTATTAATCAGAATTTGGTTATTAAATTAGGGTTTCTTTTTCTTTACCGCGTTTAAGAATTCCCAATTGGTTTGCAATTTGTATTGAATTCATGCTTTACTGCTCATGAATATACGTTATACGTGCCTAACTATGATTTGTTCTTAAATCTCTTTAAATCAAAACTCTATATTCAGCGATAAAACCCTTCAGTTTCGGTATTTCAATTATGTGAAGAAGACTACAGTTTTGTTCTCGTATGAATTAGGGTTTGTTTTTAAGTTTTTTTTGTTTTGTTTTGAAATTGCCGATTGTTTATATTAGTCTTTTTATCACTATTGTCGATTAATTTGGGTATTCTATTTGAATTCAAAATTGTCGTATTTATTATGGGTTTCACTGTTGCATTATCAATCGGTAATTGATCATTGAGTTTTCAATTTGGTTGATTATGAGATTCTGAATCAATCCAAATACCTTTTAGTTTCTATTGAATTTAAGGTTTCATGATTATCTATGAATATTTTTTACGAACCTCGTGCATTCTGTTTGATTCATTCTATATCGTTTAATAATGTTATCGAATGAATTAAAATTATGGTTATTATAGAATTTTTAATTTATCAAGTTTCAGAGTTTTATGACTATATATTAAATAAATATGTTGTGATTGAATCTCTAAGGTAATTCATCTCAATAATTTCCCAAGGTTAAAGTTGCTATGTTGGGTTGTTTAGCGTTTCAAGTATTAAGGTGCAAGTTATAGTACGTGATTCATTGTTTTTGAATTAGCATATGAAATCTGTTTGGAATTGGTGTAAATATATATTATGTATTTGGTTAATATGATTAGGTTAATTTCTTTATCATGTTTTGATTATATTGGCATATGCATGCTTAAGGAATTCTTGTGAAACAGTCAAAGATTTTAGTTTTCGATTATAGCTTCATTCAGACAACCTTATTTTGGGTTATTTCGGAAACTTAAGTGTTATCAGAAAATTTTAGCTTTGACTGATACAAAATTTTAAATTTGAATATTGGTATATTTATATTATATATTTTGAGATAAATTAATTGAAACATTAAGTCACCAAAGTGACCTCTATTGTGGAGATTATTTTATTTTAAAATATAGAAAGTTTTGTGCATATAAGTCGGATTATGTTAGTATTAATCGGCCCAAAGGAAGGTTAATAATTAACATTATTACATGTGCAACCGTGGTAATAAACATGTGATAATTATTTAGTTTTATATGTGAGCAATAAATCGGCCCAAAGGAAGATTTCTGTTTGACATGTTCTTATCATCAATGTTTGATTACTATACCAAGATATCACTTGCAAGTTAATGTTTTGTCCAAAGATGAAATATTAATGGAGTGTCCGCTATCTTGATATTAGGTTTACCTTTATTCAAATTTATTATTATTTTGGTTATCTTTTAATTTAATTGAAAGATAAAATTAAGAAAAATATTTTGAAACAAATAAATTCATATTTTGGCTTCAGATGTTAGTATTTTAATGGATTAATTAAAACATAATGTCACCAAAGTGACCGCTTTTGTGTAGATTAGTTTATTTAAAATATTTAGATAATTATGAGTTTTTGTAATTCATGCGTTTATTAATTGACCCAAAGGAAAGTTAATATATGGCAGAATAACAACGATAACTGCGGCGATATATGTGTGACAATTATAAGGTATTTTATGTGAGCAATACGTTAGTCCAAAGATTAATCTATCGTTTGACATAGTTTATTGTCAATGTTTGATTGCTACAACAAGAGTACCACTTATAGTTAATATTACTGTCCAAAGACTTGATATTAATGTTGTGTTTGGTATCTTGAGGGGAACTAGCCATTATTTTGAATTTAATTTATTTACTTATAAATATTTATGTGAGCATGTTTTTATTTTATTTATTTATTTTTGTTTTATATTTAGGTAATTTATTTTTGTTGTCACAATATCTGTTAAATACATTCTACACTCATGTTTAGTGAAACTAATTTTAAGGAATAGAAAAGACACTTACATATAGTATTTGGTTGTATGAACAAAGACTTTGCACTAAGGAAAGAACAACTTGCACCTCTCACTGCGGTAAGCACCCATAAAAGGTATTTTGCGAGGTGAGATCGTTCGAATCGCATGAGTCTAATGATCATAAAACACAACATTCTACATGTCTTTAGGAGCACAAATCTAAAGATATTATTTATACTAAGAGTTTTCTTGACGAAATTAAGAAATGTTTTACCCAAAACATTAAGGTTAAGATGACATCACTTATGCCTTATTTGATGTCTATGAAGTATAAGGGTCAAGGAAATGTGAGAGAGTACATTATGGAAATGTTTAATATTGCTTCAAAAGTTTAAGGCATATAAGATCAAACTTTCTAACAATTGTTTGTTCTTATGGTTTTGGTACTGCTTCCTATACAATTAAACCAATTCAAAATTAGTTACAACTGTCAAAAAGAGAAGTAGGCTCTAACTGGGCTTTTTCTCATTGTGTTGAAGAAGAAGAAAAGTTGAAGCATTATAAGTGTAAAAATACTCATTTGACTAGTGCTCATTTAGTTAGTGTCTCTAAGAATAATGACAATAAAAATATTAGAATAAAGTTGCTAAGGGTCATACCAAAAAAAAACGACAATAAGTTACAAAGTGTTGATTCTTTTGTATAAGTTAGGACACATGTAAAGAAGTTAAACTTCAAAAGCGAGCAACTACTTCGGTTATTTTGAGTGATCCATGGGTTGTAAGTTTTATGATCTCACTATTAAGAATTACTTTAAGGAAAGATTTATAATTTTTTTAGGATGTTGAGTTTGGAGGGAGAAATAAGGTTAGATGCATTGTTATTGAAGAGGAATTGAATTATAATTTAATTCATACTACACTTTTGATGATGTTTAGGTTTCACGCCTATCATTAATCAAGTACCTCAGCAAAATAATGTTGAACAACCTCCATTCAAGATAAGGTAATTGTTTCAGAAGAACAAACTCAACAACCTTAAAAAACAAGTGTCATTAAAGAGGTCCACGAGAGGAAGATGAAATACTATTTTAGATTATTATATTGTATTTCTTTAAGAAAATAAGGATAACAATGGAATGATAGAAAGTGACTCAATTATTTTTTATCAGACCATAAAAGTTCTAACTCTCAAAAGTGGATTGATGTCATTCAAGAAGAGTATAATTTTATGCAAGACAATAAAGTTAAGGAACTTGTCTCATTACCTTAAGGTGCAAATCAATTGGTTGTAAATGTATATTTAAAACCAATAGGGATGAAATGGTAATGTGGATAAGTATAAAGCACGTCTTATATTTAAAGGATACACTCTAAAAGAAGACATTAATTTTGTAGAGACTTTCTCTTCAGTTTCATTGAAAGATTCTTCTAGGATAATCATGACGCTTGTTGCTTATTTTAATCTTGAGCTACATAAGATGGATGTTAAGCTTGTGTTTTTCAATGGCGACATTGAAGAAATGAATTATATGGTACAATCATAGATTTGTGTCTAATGATACAAAATCAATGATATGTAAATTAAATAAATTCATCTAAGAGCTTAAGTAGGACTCTCATTAATGAAATCATAAATTTCATATTGATTATCTCATTCGGTTTTGAGATAAATTTGGTTGAAAATTGTATATACTACAAGTTCAGTGGGAGTAAAACCAGGTGATTCTCATATTGCTAAAGAAGACAAATATTGTCTTACTCAATGCCCTAAAAGTAACCTTGAAATTTAGAATAAAAAAATACAAATAATTTCATATGCATGAGCTATTGAGAATCTAATTAATGTTCAAGTATGTATGTGTTTGGATATTGCGTACATTATTGAAATGTTAGACAGATATTTAAGAAAATTTAGTACGAACTATTGGATAGTAGCCAATAGGGTTATGAGATATCTTCAGAGAACAAAAATTACATGCTCACATGTCGGAGTTCTGGTAAGTTAGAGATCACCAAGTTTACAGACTTCGATTCTAATAGAATATTGATGCAAAAAGATTTTGTCACTTGAGCTGCTAATTGTAGATCGAATAGAAAGACCACTTCAGTTATTTTGTGACAATAAATATGCATTCATTTATTCTATAAACAATAGGAACACTTCAAATTTGAAGCACATAAATATTAAGTTCCTAGTTGTTAAAGAAAATTCAGAGTAGTTGTGTGTCTATAGAGCATGTTGGTACAAACTCCATAATTGCGCGCATATTAAAAAACGGTCACCCTAGGTCTTTCATCAGCACACTACTCATGTGGGTGTAATGTTATTTAAGGATATTCAGTTTTAGTGGGAGTTTGTAATTTTAAAAAATGCTCATTCTTTTTAGACACAATTTTGGTTACTTCAGTTTAAGGATATTTTAAGATTTTTTCTATAGAAATAAAGTTCTTTTGGTTTATGCACACTCTGAATTCAGTAAAGTTGATCTCACTAAGGTTTAGGAGGACTAGTTGAAAATAGACATGTTTGGTTCACATTTCATGTAATTTTCTATGCCACGCATCCATGATTGATCTATGTCATTTGATTATGTTTGTATATGTGACCATTGATGGGTTTAGTCATGATTGATATGGCGAAGACCACTTTGATCCTATATGGATATAGTTGATGGACGAGATTGTTATAGAATACCTATTATATAATAGCAAATTTTTGAGCTCATAAGGTTGTACATTTATCAGGAAACATATGTTGCCCAAGTGGGAGATTGTTGGATTAAGATCCGCAATTGTGGGCACATATGTAAAATGTATGATGCTATTACAAAGTATGACACAAAATTAAGTGACCAATTATGTTAGGCGTGTCATGGGTATTAAAGTGTCACGGAAATAAAAGTGTAGATACCATAAGATATATTTATAATTCAATGAGGGGCAGAGTTATAAATATTTAGTAGTTGATTTAATAATCAACTATATAAAGAGGTAGTGATCCAAGAAATAGGTTAACTTGTATTACTCTTGTTCCCGTTAGAGAGTTTTTACGGCAAGGGCTAACCTATCTTCTTGAAAGATCACAACCACCTTTTAGGCGATCTTCATCAAAGGATTCAAGATTTTCATCTATCGATTAATTCAGGTACGCTTCCGCATTCAGTTTATTCGGTTTATTGTTCTTGATGATTTGACATGATAAATCTTGGGTATTAGGTGTTATATTAATTTATGATTTGGTTCTAACAAAGTCAACTAAAATATAAATTTGTCATTGCACGAATAAGAACCCTGCAATTCCACATGAAGCCAATAAGTTGACACTTGAAAATAGCACACAAAAGATCGATCTTAACAACTAAAAAACCATCCCCCATTTTGTCTCCATAATAAATCTTGTCAATTGATATTTTGGTCAAATCTACGAGCATTTCTCCCTATTCAATGCCAGAGGATCAAAGAAATTTCCATATAATCAAAATTTCAATCTTTTTTCTAGTTAAACATACCAGTCATGAAAATCCCAGAAAAAAGAGAGTGGAACCATCGATTGAATCATAACTTTCTTGCAAGAACAAAGCCAAGGTTGCATTTTCTTGAATCGAAACTTAAAACCCATTTCGAAAATTCCAAGGTTGCATTTTTTTTGGGTTTAGGAACAATGGTGTAGAGTAAAAATGAGGATGAACTAATCGGGGTTTCTATTTGTTTTTATTTTATTTTAAAAACCTAAAAAAATAAACCGTAAATTTGCGTAATTTTTCCTTTTTTTTCTAAGAGTGAAGCCATGTGTCACTTTTTAACGCGGCCACGTGTCCTGCCACGTCACCACATAATGTCGTTATGGGCGAGGGACACTTTGTATGATGAAAGAAAAATACATAGGGCTGATTGAACGTTTACAAAGTACAAATCTCACATTAGAAGATTTTTAAAAATACATGGGTCATTTGTGCTATTATCCCATTCAATATTATTTTTTAGACCGAAATCTTGATTGAACTGTTAATATTTGGCTTAAGGGTGCCAAAAGCCCTAAACTTTTGGAGAAAAATCAATTAAGTCTTTAAAGTTTTTTTCATCCAATTAAGTTTTTAAACCCAAAAATTTAATAAATGTGCCCCTTTGTCGGAAGAAATTTTTCGTTAACTGTGATGGTGTTAGGGATGTAAAATCGGGTACTTGGTCGGATTTCAGGGGGTATTTGGCTAGATATTCCCTTTTGGGATTTTATTTGGCTAAATACCCCCTTCAAAATGACATTTAGAAAAATACTCCTCATTTGGCTTACGTAAGGATAACTCGCGTTCTGTTACTGTACGAGGTGATTTCCAAACTCGCACCGCATAGGGTGCGAATTCCGCCCGATGTGGATTATATTATCCGGTATTAATTCTTTTTAAAATAAAAATAAAATCGAAGCCTGTAGAACACGGCTTCCATGAGAATTTAAAACGAATCGGCGCGATAAACTGAAGTCACGCTTTGTGGGCAGCGTTTTTCGCGGTAATAAATTGCAACGGTTGAAAATTTATTTACCGCGTTAGGGTTACTAGAAAGTCACATTCTGTAGGGTGCGGTTTATAGAAATCACATCCTGCAAGATGCGATTTTCGTTGAATATTCGTATCCCAACCGGTGCGATTACCACTATAAATTGGTCCCCACCCTCCCCTTTTACCCCACACCAAAAAATTCACTCTCTCTCAAATCTACTTTCTTTCAATTTCTCGGTTGATTTTTCGTGTTTGATATAATAGCGGGATTAATAAGGTTGGATCACAAGCACGTGCTCGACTATCATCGAAGACATGTAAGTTTTATCTAGTTTATTTTATTTTATTATATATTGTAATTTATACATACGTATTTTTATATTCTTTTATGCAGTTTACTTTATACATATGTGTTTAATTTCTTTAAAATGGGGAGGAACGATGTCTGGAGGTTTTTTACAACCGGATGTCGAGATTACCTGACGCGTTGATCGAACTGTATCTAGAGCAGGTCGGATTTCTGCACGCATTCAAAATTATTGGAGTTGTGAAATTAGAAGTTGATTTGATCAACGTTCTTTTAGAGAGGTGGAGGCCGGAGACACACACACACATTCCACCTTCCTTGCTGTGAGGCGACGATTACACTGTAGGACGTTTCCTATATCCTGAGTTTGCCTATTGATGGAGAAGTTATCAGCGGTCCCAGTATTGATGATTGGCATGCCCTATGATTGAATTGGCTAGGGGTTGCGCCGGAGCGTTTTGACGGTGAAAAAATAAAATTAGTGTGGCTGCGGAATAATTTTGAAAATTTACCCGATGACGCGAGTAAAAATGTGAAGACAGTAACAATACAGTTTTAGTGAATATTATTGAAATAATAAAAATCTGTACACATGCTAATATTTTTTTTCCTATTGTAGGCATATGCTCGCGCTTATATTTTACAGATGATCGGCGGGGTATTGATGGCTGGCAAATCCCACAACAAAGTTCACATGATCTGGTTGCGGCATTTGTAGGATTTTGAAGATGCCGGTAAAATGAGCTGGGGATCTGCAGTTTTGTCAAGTATGTTTAGGGAGATTTGCAAGAACACCGATCTGAAAAAGTATTACATCAGATGTTTGGTGTTGCTCCAGTTCTGGGCGTGGTGGAGAATGCTATTTTTGCGCCCTCAGCTTACGCAGCCTACTCCATATGTTTTTTTGCTAAGCTGGAGGTAAGAAAAGAGTTTATTTTTTAATATACGTATTTTTATAATTAAAATTATCTTCTTCTTTTGTAGGTGGACCGGTCCTTTAACTCATGTTGGTGTTGCGAAGGGTCTGGATGTTATCAGACAGGAAATTAAGAATTTCGCGAAAAATCAGGTATCACTTTGGTATATTATATAAAATAAATTTTATATTTAACTATAATTATATATTGTACAATTTTTATGGACACCGTGCGAGGATCCAGAAGTGCACAAGTGCATCCCATAATTTTTGAACGAGACGAGGCTTCTTTGGACGGACATTGTACCACTCGTCTGCTACGCCATAGTTGAATGGCATCCGACCGACCGCGTCTTACGATAGTTTGATCGTTTTCAACGTATCCCAGTGGTCCCTCCAAATCTGGATGGGTTGCACAAACTCACTCGACAAGGGAAGCCCGAGGTAATATTTGTATACTTATCACATTATTTTATTAACTCGAACGTAATTCATTTCTAAAAAGAATCATAAATTTTGTTATTGTCCGATAGGTTGATTGGTCGGTGTACCACTGGAGGGACATGGCGAATCCGCAATAGCAACCCAACGTGATTACTGTATGTTTGATACGATTGTCAGCCATGATTACAATGACTAGTTTATGGAGAATAGGAAGCCATTTATTCTTACTCCATAGGAACGAGCGGTCGTCTATCGGCGTCAACAACACAACCGCCCACCACCAATGCGGCCACAGCCAGCCTCAAGTCTGAGCCAAGGTTGTTTAACGCCTTATGTGTCAGGTCCCTATGGTCAGTTTGCGGCGATGATGAGTGGGCCTCGAGCTATCCTGCAGCCTACGTGCCCTTCATGCAGTTTCCTCCAACGAAAACTGTATTTGGAATCGGGATTGTCCAACAAACGTCGCCACAATCCCTTTTCTACCTTAGCGGGCTTGGTGGAACGAGTGGTACTGTTGGAGTTGGAACCGAGGATGATGGTGATGATGATGATGATGACGACAACGACGATGAGCCGGTTGATGTTAGTCGCCCCCGATGCAATCCCGATCGGCCTCGTCGTCCACCGTGTTGTGGTACCGGTGGACATAGGCGTCATTAGTTTTTTAGTTTATTGTATTTGAAAATATTGAACTTTATATTTTTATTTTATTTTTGAGCAATCTTCACATGTAGTCCCTTTTGTTTGGGGTTTGTTCTATTTTGGTCACCCGAATTAAAAAAAATCATTCTTGCTACTTACGTTTTGAATCGTGTATGTTTTGGTCCGTTGGCCGTTAACCTCCGTTAATAAAAAAAAATTCTAATTTAACCCCCAAACTTTCAAAACTTTATTTTACACTATCTTCCCCACAACTTAAAAACTTTATTTCTTCGCCCACCACCCGATCCCGACCCTCTTTCCACCGCCATGGATTCGCCACCCTCCTCCGCCCCAAATCCTTTAAAGTGCAGTAACATCCTTTAAAGATAATTGGAGATTTACAGATTTAATGGCAAGCAGATGGGTGAAATCCTTTAAAGTGCAGTAACATCCGGTCCTTTTTGCGTGTTAGTATACTTTGGTAGATCAATTGGAGACTAACATTTCTACTACCATTGCATTTCACATGACATCCTTGAAAGATAATTGCAATATGTGTATTCCGATAGCAATATGCGTATCTAGAGACCATTAATTCTAGTTTGTAGAATATCATTTGAACAATGAAATATTTTCCTCAATGTTCTTTTGCTAACATTGGCTTTCTTTTTCAGATGCAAAAAAAAAAGGCCAGTCAATGAGTTGATCTGTGATCATCATTTTTCTTTTTTGGTTGATGTCGGAATTGGAAGCAAAGTCCAAAGTGAGTCGGAAGATAACTATGTGTACAACGTTAGAATTAACAAATATGGGGGCATTATAGTTAATGCATCCTTCACCTCTTTCTGAAATAGAAATGGAGGATGACCATGAAACTGTCATCTACATTAAGGTTAAAGGGGGTTCTAATCTGATTTGGAAGCTTGGTGGTTTTCAATAACATCCGTACCTTATTTGGTCATCATAAATGTTCTAAAAGCTTTCTTTATATATAATCTTTTTCTCTAGTTTACTATTCTCATAATTTTGTCCTTTTTTCCATTTAATTATGAACTAAATAACTAAACTTCATTGCTCACTTTTAATGCTATATCCAACATCGAGGTGAAAGACGAGGGCTTGGGGGAATATTTTTTGATGATCTAAATGACTATGATCAAGAAATGCTTCTTTCATTTGCCACTGGTAACTCCTCAAGGCTGATTAAACTTCGGGATCTGGTGGTGGGCGGATAAATAAAGTTTTTAAGTTTTAAGGAAAATGGCGAAAAATAAAGTTTTGAAAGTTTGGAGGTTAAATTAAAAATTATTTTTTATTAACGGAGGTTAACGGCCAAGGGACCAAAACAGACACGATTCAAAACGTAAGTGGCAAGAATGATCTTTTTGAATTCGAGTGACCAAAATAGAACAAACTCAAACAAAAAGGACCACAAGTGAAGATTACCCTTTGTTTTTTAATTAGTATATATTTTAGTCTAATTAATATTTTTAGTTTATTTTTTAATTAGTATATATTTTAGTGGAGGAATTTTGTGAAATACTTTGACTCTCGTTTAATTTTAATTAGTATATATTTTTATTAGTATGTCCTTTGTTTTGTAATTAGTATATATTATTAATTAGTATATATTTTTAATTAGTATATTGAACTTTCTTGGAGAAGTACAATTAGTTGATTTGAGGGCCGGTCTTAAGAGGACATTTATTTTAAAAAATTATTTATATGTTTATAAAAGAAAGAAACACACGTAAAATATTATTGTACCCCTAAACATGCTAATAAAGATACTTTTAAAAGATCCTCAACTTGTTTTGCTCTCTTGGTCTCACCCTTAATTAGAGAACCAATGCTCTTCTTTTGAAGGCCTCAGTAGTTCTCCAAATTTAAAACTTTGAGGTATGCATTTTGCGAAGTCAGGTGTTAACATACCCTCGACTTACTTCATGAGTTGAGTAGAGAACCAATTCTCGTCTTCAAGCTCGAATGCCTATTGGAGTCAAGTATTGTACCCCTAAACATGCTTTCATGAAGTGGGCAGATGACCAAGCTTTGTGGATTTTGTGAGCCCACTAAGACGATCAATTCTACACACTGATCGCGTATTACGACCATGGTGGGGCTTTGACTCCGGTTACAAGCGGGGGTCTTAGCCTAGAACAAAAAGTTAAGACCCCTGCCTGCCATTCAAAAAGACCTCGAATTCTCAGATATTGTGATTTATTATTATGGTTCCTCGTGAATAGAAACACCGAACATTCATCTCACAAGAACTAGTATCCCACCAATTTTTACTCAACATATAGATGCAACTACAAATAATGACAAATCACAATATCTGAGAAATCTATTTGCAAATAAATTTTTCGAATATGTGGTTTGTTGCCATTAGTAGTTACAATAAAACCGAAAACTTCAAGCACTACAATGCAGTTTATTTTATTTTTTGCTTCGACTGCATGGTGTAGGGTTTACTTCACTGGGAAGGTATTTATATTATAAAACTCGTATCTTGACAAACGTGAATTTAGCACAGGATTCATGATGTGTCAGTGGAACTCATATTTTGTACGACGCGACTTTTCTAACTCGTCAGAAATCCCAGTCAATCTCGTGTTTTGTACGACGCGACTTTTCTGGACGTCAGAAAACCTAGCCAAACACACGTCTTACAGAACGTGAGTTTGGTCTATATATAGCCTCCGGTTCTATCATAGAACTTTAGTGGATATTTCACTTCTATTGTAGCTACTAATGACAACAGACCATGTATCCAACAAATATTTTTGCAAAGAAATTTTTCGGGTATTATGATTTGTTGGTTTATGTAGTTGCATGATGAGTACATAGTTTTGGTAGGATACAAGTTGTGGTGCGATGTGTGTACCGTATGTTTGTTCAAGATGAACGACAAATCACATTATCCGGAAATGTGTGGTCTTCTTAAAGCACCTACCATTTGAGATGAAGATGAAAGTGGGTAGAAATTACTCCCTTCGGGGGACCTCAAAATTCTATACTGCCCACATCATTGAAGAATGGGTATATCTTAGGGGTACAAGATGCCCTCTTTGTTCGGGTACCCTCTTTGATCGGGGTCAGAGCTGCAAATATAAAATGATCGGTACCACAAAATCCATGAAGCTGCATCTTCATCTGTCATATCTACGGTTACAGCTTTTGGTGGGTACCGATTACATTTTATACCGTGGGTCACAACTTTTGGTGGGTGCTCGGTTACAAGAAAAAAAGTGTTTTATTTTGTTCTTTCTAAGGATGTAATATACGTTTATGTTGAAATGTAGAGATATCAAACGTTGATTAATACTTTGTATGTTTAAGTATTTCTTGAACTTTATAAATTATTTTTTTGAGTTTTTAATATTTCATGTTCAATTTTGCCTTTATTTTGACAAAATCTTACTTAATTTTAGAGATAACAAACGCAAAATATATTGACGTATGTATAGTTATTGTGAAATAAATCTAATGTTGGAATGAAACAAATTACTGGGGCTAAACTCGTGTTTCGCATAACGCGAGTTTCACTGATAAGTGTCAGGAATCCTGCGCCAAATTCGCGTTTGGCCAAACGCGAGTTCCATGCTATATATATCCGAGCAGGGCACATATTCGAACAAAAAAATCAACTAAATTTAACCAAAAATCAAGTTTTGGTGGGTTACCAGTTCTGGTGAGATGAGTGTTCAATGTTTTTGTTCAAGAGGAATGACAAGTCACAATATTCAGAAATACTGTGCCTTTTTGAAATACATTTAACCAGACTCAAAGCTTCTACCATTGTCGATGTTTTCGAAGCTAGGTTAAGAACCCCGCATGTAACCAGAGTGAAAGCCCTTACCATGGTCGTAGTACACGATTTGATGGACTGATCTACCCAATTCATGGAAGTATGTTTAGGGGTACTGTAGCTCTGGTTGATGAACTAGGGTTAACAACTTAGAAATATGTTTGAGGAGTTTTCAAAAGGTTTTGGTAAGGTTTGAAATGTTTTAAAGTAGTCAAACCAAAGATTTCAGCTTGATCGTACCAACGGTAAACCCCGTATCGATACGGTATACCTCGTATCGATCCACTTAAGGATTTCAGCTACAAGTTTTATTTCTGCCAAAACTCGTACCGATACATGCATTAGTCGTATCGATACGGAGATGGGTCGTTTTGATACGCTATGTAGTGTTTCGATATGCCGAGTTTTAAATGCCCAACGAGGCTTTTAACGAGGCTTGTGATAATATCCCTTATCTATCAAAAATTTGTTTTTTTTTCAAATTGGGTGGAAAATAGGAAAGAAAAGTGAAAGTTATCCCACTTTAATAATAAAATTATGAAATTTTGTTTAAATTTTTTTAATTTTATTTTAACCATATTTATAATTTATTTTTATGATTCTATCCAATATTTTATTCAATCTAAAACTTACTCTTATTTATTCTTTATTTTATTATTAAATTCAATATTATTAATATAATAATATTTTTGTTTACTTTAGTCCCTAAAATATTTATTTAATACGAAATTGAACCCTATTCGTTTCTAATTTTGTAATTTTATCTAATATTTTTACTATGATTTTATTTTTGTTAATCCCTAAAATTTTATTTAATTTGGAATCAACCTCTATTTTATAATTCAGTCCATTATCTTATAATAGCAATCTTTACATTTCAATCACTAATTTTATAATTGCAATTAAGGACTTGTTTTAGCTTGGATTAACCTAAAACTTGGTCTATATGTAAATTATGATATTTATTTCGTAAAAAGGTTTAATTTCACTTATTTGAAAAAAATTGGCCCCTATATTTTATGAATGTTTTCAAAATGACTCATAAATTACTTAAATTTTGCAATTCACACTCTATTTCAAATTTGATTTCAACACGAATTTACCATTAAGTCTAATTGGAATTAATGAGTCTAAAACAGACCTGAAATTGAGTTTTTAACTTAAAATCTAACTTCTAAATTATTTACATTTTAGTCCCTAAACCCCGATTTGATTAAATTTACTTCGAGTTGGACTTCTTTTTTTAGCAAAACAAAGGTATAAAATGTTTCTACTTATTATTAAACTTTTATTTAGGTTTTGAATGTTTTTTTGGTTCAAATCTTGTAAAACTACCAAAATGCCTTTTATTTAAATCGTTTATTTTCTCGGGTAACTTCAATTAATTATTTCTCCTTTATGTTCATGTTGGTTGTTTATTTTCATTTAATCAAATATGCTTGTTTTTTAAATTTTTAGGCCACAAATGGGCCATTTGTAGCATTCGATATTCGGGTTGGATTCGTTTGTACCGTGTATAAGGTGTTACATTGATAGTTAAACTCTCGGGATTAGATTATAAAAATATTATACTAAATTATAAAAATTAGAAATAAATAGAGGTTACTTTCAGATTAAATAAAAAATTTATTGACTAAACTAGACAAAAATAAAACACATATTAAAAATATTGGACTCAATTATAAGAAAAATAGAAATACATATAGGTCACTTTTGAATTAAAGAAAAAATTAGGGATTAAATTGAACAAAAATAAAACTATATTAAATTTTTTTGATTAAATTATAAAAATTTGAAACAAATATGGGTCAATTTAAGATTAAATAAAAAATTTAAGGACTAAATTGAATGAAAATAGTTAGAACAAAAATATTGTACTAAATTATAAAAATTAAAAATAAATTATAATTTTCAATGCTTAATTTTCTTTCCTCTCACTTTTCTATTGTGCCAAGCAATAGAGAGGAAAGAAACTTATTTTCCTTCTGGTTTATTATCCTTTCAACCAAGCACACCGATAAAAAAAATATTTTTCATCCTTTCATTTTTCCATCACTTCAATTTTTCATCCTTCCAATTTTCTTTCCTCTCTACCAAGCAAAGCTTAAAACTGTATGAATTCAGTTGTTTCTCTATATTTTTCTTTATTTATTTTATTAAGTTCAATATCAATATTTAATTTTTTATTTGGAGCATATTCAGATAGGCATAAAGCCAAAAATAACCTCAACACTTGACCTTTTGGTCACTTTAGCACGTATCTTTTGTAACACCCGGGTTTGGGGGTCGGGTGAATTAAAATAATAAAATAATATTTGAGGCCTCGAGTTTTCAAAACAAATATTTTATGTTGGACTTAATTTGATTTAAACTCCAATTCCAAGGATTTTAGATACTTGAGATAGCCATCTCATTAATGGCAAAGTGGTAAATAATTGGACTTGCAAAAATAAAACTTTTTCCGTTACTTTTCAAACACAAAAAGCTATCATCTTCTATCTCCCCACTTTTTTTAACGTGAAAAACCCTTCCCCTTCAAGTTCATTATTCCATCATCTTTCTTGCTTGTTGTTGGAGATTTTTCAAAGGTAAACTCACTATTGACTTGTCCTCTCTTTCCTCTACAAGCTTGTACCATTATTTTTCATAAAGCTCATGGTTTTTGTATTTTGGAGTTTTGAGATTTTTGATTAAAAATGTCATCTTTATTATCTTTAACTTAAGATTTTGATTTGTTGATGTTATACAAGTTGTTTACTATCTATAAGGTCCAACATACTTGATTTTTACAAGGTTTTATGGTGTTTCCCGAAATTGGGTTTTATGGAGGTTTTTGAAGGGTTTTAGGTTGAGTTTTGGGGGTGTTTCATGTGGGAATTTGTTGGCTGATGGTTAGGCTATGTATAAGGGTTGTTTTGGAAGCTTTTGAGAGTAATATAGGTGTTAGAATCATTGGTTTTAGACTGTGCTTTAGGGCTACTCGGGAATGAAGGTTTTGGGGTTATCTTTAGCTTGAAATCTTGTGTTTTGTGCTTGGTTTGTGTTCCAGGTTTGCTACATTGATTTGCGAACTGATTTGAGGTTATTTAGATTGTGTTGGGATGATTAGAAGCAAGGATTTGTGTTGGTGAAGCCTCGGGAACGAATCCGGAACCGTTGGGAGCTTGATCGGCTTGAGTGGTTGAGCTTGGAATAGTCGGTGACTGGTTATATGTTTTTAAATGGTTTTCAAGTGTTGGTTCAAGCATGTGGACTAGGTTGGGCTTGGTAGACCCACCTAGAGTTGGGATTAGATTGGTAGTTTAATCCCAAGTTTTAGTTAGAGACTTTGGTTGAACTCTAAATGTTGTGTATGCCTCGTGTTTAATTGTGATTATGGTGGTTATGTATATTGTGTTATACATGTTGTGTTGAGGCATGTTATTGATGCATTGTTATATGCATGTGGTTTGTGCATGACGGTAAGTCATGGTGAGTACGTGCTAAGCACGGAAGTTGATATGATATGGTGTTGTGAAAGGTTATGAAATGTGTGAGTATTGGCACTAGTATGCTTGGGTACAATGATCGATCATTAGGATGTTTAGTGTGCACACGAGAGTCAAAATGCGCGCGTGGTCTTGGTGATGGTAGTCATCAAGATGGAGTACAGGTTCGCCCGAAAATCTTCTTATATATATGTTAGTCGGTGATGAGTGTAATCCCATCGACGGGGCGTGAGGATGGGTGGAATCCCCTCCGCGTGAAACGATGATGAGTGTAATCCCACCGTAAGGTAATGGTTGTGGTTGGATGTGAGTTCCAACGGTTATTCGTGTATTCGGGTCAAAGCTAGGTGCCAATACGGATTGTGAAATGTGGTTGTTAATACATTGATGTATGAGTTTCCATATGTGGTGTTTATGGGCTTTTGAGCATGGCATAATATTGAGTTTATGTTCATGCATCATATGTATTTGACTCATGTGGTTCGAAGGTAAGATCATGCATTCTACCTTGGTTGTGTGCTCGTGCTTGGACCCTGCATTGTCGAGGTTTGTTTTATGAGCTTACCCTCACTAAGCTTTATGCTTACGCTCTCTTTTGTTCGACAATACAGATTTGTAGTTTGTGGGTTGCTAGTGCAAGAAGAGGGCCTCCAAGTGTGCTAGTTGAGCTTGTGCTAACCTCAAGTATGAACTATTTTAAGTTAATGATGTAATAGTCAAGCAATGGGGACTTATGTGGATATTTTGTTTTAGGAGCATGTTTAGACTTCTTGTTATGTGGATGATATGTTTAAGTCTTGCTTATGCATAGTATGTTGGCTTTGTGCCTTTTATGAATGCTCTTATGTATGTTTGTCTAAAGCATGTATCTCGAATGCTATGTATGCTCTTATGTTGAATCGATGATCCTTTTAATGTATGGCTTTTACATGTTTGTTGTGTGCTAAGCATGTATGTTTAGGGTGCCTTGCATCTAGAATTTTTGCATGTTGGTTGTTGGAGGTCTTAGTTGGTGTTTTGGGACAGCCTTGTGCCATAAACCAGCTAAAACCTGTCTGTTCACAGCAGGTGTATCGAAACGGTTGGTCCCATTTCGATACGGCCTCTTGTTTCAGGTCAGGCGTTTCGGTACGCAAAAGGGGCGTTTCGATACGTTTTTGCTACTGGAAATCTGAGATTTTGTCGAGAAATCCAGAGTATCGAAACGGTCCTAGGAGTTTCGGAACGGGCTTCGTAGCGTTGACCACGAGATGTTGACGATGAGGGCGTTTCGATATGGTCAACACCTGTATCGATACGGTCTCCTCGGCTTGACTTTGGCCGGTTGACCTAGTCAAGGCGTATCGAAACACCTCTGGGCGTTCCGATACGGCCTGCAGTATAAGTTTAAAATGGGTTGTTTTGTTGGGCTGTTTGGTTGTTTGCCTCGCTTGTTTCTTCCGTTGTTGCCTTTTTCAGATAGGACGTAATAATGCATCTAGATAAGATAATAATAAATGAAAAGTTTTTCTCGGGTTGTTAACCGAAGTGAAGCCTTAACAGGTTTCGCCTCGGTTATCCCCGTGTAGCCCGCTCGGACCGGTCAGCCGCCCGGACCAAGACGAGGGGGTTACATCTTTTTTTGTCCAAATAGCCACCTAACATTTAATTTTCGTTCAAAATTCACCCTAGATGGATGGAAATCGTTAGTCAACTAACGGTCAACACCCTTTACTGACGTGGTAATGCCACGTGGCACTTTACTGACATGGCACCACCGTTAGTTGACTGGCGTTTTTCATCTATCGATGGTGAATTTTGAACGAAAATAAAATGTTAAGTGGTTGTTTGGACCAAAAAAGAATTTAGGCTAAAGCAACCAAAAGGTAAAACGTTTGGAGGGCTATTTTTGACTTTATGCCATTCAGATATTAATAGTCACGTTATTATAGCGGACAACCATGTTAATACTATAAAGTACTGTATCAATATCCTAACGATCAACATCAGGTTTCATTAATCAAAAAATCAACTTGAATTTTTGTCAGTTTAACTCCTAGATCACATTGAGTTTTTTATTTCAAAAGGTTGAGGTCTAACGCAATACATGTTGTATCACACCACGTGATTGATATTAAAAGCTTGATTCACTAAAGTTTATGATGAAATCATTTGCACTATCAGATAGATTGGTTCCCATGTTAATGTTACAAAGTCTTTTGATTAAATAGGGAGTCTATTATATTCTAATATTGAGATTTAAACTCATACAAGATAAAATAAGATTAGTATCTTTAGCCATTAGGCCAATTAGTAGATCTCAAAGTTACAAATTCTTTAGTTTACAAGTTCTTAAAAGAAAGGTATTATTTGCCCATATGAAAATGCTATGGAGAATTATTCGTTATGTTTTTATGGACAATGAATTTGAATATTTAAGCTCATTATTTATTTTATTTTTATTTTAAATAATTCTAGATTCATTAAATAAAATATTTTTTTTTAATAATAATATTTATTAAATTTAAATATTCGACAAATGTTTTAATCAATTTGCACAGAATAAAAATGCCACTAATTAAATTTTAAAATACCTTTGTAAATTTAAATTTTATGTAAACAATTTTTTGAAATAACAACAATAATAATAAACCCAACAAGTGGTCTATTGGAAAAACGGATGATATTCATCTTAGGAGGCCCGAGTTTAATTATTTTGTCTGCAAAGTGTGATTTAGAATAATAATAATAATAATTCTTAATAGTTTGATTTTTATAGTATATCAACCAGTTAATTTTGTGAAGAAATAAATGGTGCGGCAATAGTTTTGTATTGGATCTGCTGTAGAATAAAATGACAATTTCTTTCTATATGGTTTATACGCGCGTGGAATACCAGATTAATTGCAACGTAACTGTAGCTTGATTGACGTCTTTAATTTTTTATTAAAAAAATTTCAAATTCCAAATATTAATATTCAAATTCATATAAATTGAGATAATATGAGCATCATTTTATTGCCAATTACCAGAAAGCCCAAACCACCAATCCAAAATTTTAAAGGATGAAATTGAATGCAAACCCACAAACGGGCCCGAAATTAATAATTAATTTACTAATGAGGGCTTGATATGTGCAACCTCTTTGAATACAGAAGCTGATAATAAATTGAGTTGCCGACGGAATGGTGAAATTGTTCCCGAGAGATAATATAAAAAATTGAATTAAGCGAATTTGTTGTTTTTCCGAACGAAAATCGGTATCTACAAATATTAACCGTGTCAACTATTAAATATAATTTTTTTTAGAATAAACTATATAAATGACCACCATACTATTGGTAAAGTTGTAATTTGACCACTTTACTTTTTTCTAAGCAATTAAACCACCAAACTATTTAATTGGTTGCAATGTGACCACCATCCGTTAGAAACTAACGGGAGGAGTGACGTGGCAGTTAGTAAAATTGGTATAATTATATATTTGGTCACTGTTATTTGTACATTTTATCAATTTAGTCCTAATTATAATAAATAAAATAATTTGATTATTTAATTAGGTAGTGACACGTGTCGTCACCTTATTAGAGGACTTTATTTATATATTTTTTATTTAATAATTTTTATTTTACTCCTCCAATCAGGTGGTGACACGTGTCACCAAATTTAGTGCTTTCCATGAATTTCTGTTCTTGTCAATAGATGTTTGATACACAATAATGACTGAATTTTTCGGACAAAAAGATCTTTGAAGCAAATATTTATCTTCTACTCTTGTAATCATATTTTCTGCTTTTATATCAGGTAAAGAACAAGAATCCTTATCTGCAGGCTCTATATCTATAACCTATTTCTTTAACAATGTGTTGACCAAGAACTTATACCAGATTTTCTCTGAGTGAGTTGAAGGTGGCAAGGGTTCAGCAGTACCAGATTTTATGATCTGTTCTTTCCTATATGCAGACAAGTAAGAAATAGTTATCTTGACAAAAATATCGAGAGATATGATCACCATGGCCTAAAAGGCCAGTTAATGAATGACACACAAAAGATTTCAGCTAAAGTTACCCCTGTCATTCCCTTCCAATGGTTTATCATATTTAAATCACAAACATTATAATTCCCAAAACCAATATCTCCTTTATCATTATTTTTGCAAGAAGACACTGTCAATGTCATAGGAACATGACGAATCAGCTGTAATAATTTTCCAGCAGAAACAATTGATTTTGCTATGTCCTTAATAAATAAAGGACACCACGTGTCGCCACCTAATTAAATAATCAAATTATTTTATTTATTAAAATTAGGATTAAATTGATAAATTGTACAAATAGTAAAGACCAAATATGTAATTATACTAATTTTACTAACTGTCACGCCACTCCTTCCATTAGTTTCTAACGGCTGGTGGTCACATTGCAACCAATTAAATAGTTTGGTGGTTTAATTGCTTAGAAAAAATATATAAATAAAGTCCTCCAATAAGGTGGCGACACGTGTTGCCGCCTAATTAAATAATCAAATTATTTTATTTATTAAAATTAGAACTAAATTGATAAATTGTACAAATAGTAAAGACCAAATATGTAATTATATTAATTTTACTAGTTGTCACGTCACTCCTTCCATTAGTTTCTAACGGCTGGTGGTCACATTGCAACCAATTAAATAGTTTGGTGGTTTAATTGCTTAGAAAAAAAGTACGATGGTCAAATCGTGACTTTACCAATAATATGGTGGTCATTAATATAGTTTACCCTTTTTTTAATACCAACGAGGTTGGTCCAACTGATAAGCAGTTTGGTATCGCTTGAGCAAATCTCGAGTTTGAGATACTGTGTATGCAGAAAACCCTACAGGAAAATTCACCTATCGAATTCAGGTGTGCGACGCGGGTTGTCCGAATTAATCAGGGCAATGCTTTGGAGAATCGGAAAGACAACCAAATATTGCTAGTTTTTCGATTTAGTCAGAGATAAAAAATTGTGACATATGAACAACAACGGAACTCAACAATATATTGGAAGAACAATTTAAAATTTTGTAAATTTAAAAAATCAATAATAAATTATATATCTTTTCGAGGGGTTAAAAATCAATTTCATCATGGGATATTTTGATATTTTAATTTTACCATAGAAAATGCATATATAACAAGGCTGAGTAGATAAGGTTTAAAGAAAGTCTAAATATATGTGTGTATGGAGAAGCATTTATTCAATATGATAAAAGCAATTTATTGGCCAAAAGCTAAAATTGGACATTGTTGAAGGAATATGAAGTTTTTGGGACAAGGATGGTTGTAGCATTTATGCCCGGAGTAAATGCCGTGTTTGAAGGGAAAAAACAAATTATTCTCATTTAACTGTTACATTTTATAAGTTAATTAATTAAACCGTTAAGATTAATTGATTTCTATTAATCGAATTGTTAAAAATGATGGTTAAGTTAATTGTTATTAAATTATTTATACATATATTTTGTTCACAAGATTGATTACGTTAATCTCGAGACTCTCTTATAATATAATATTTATTAGAGAAATAATTTCATTGTCCTCAAAGTAGTGAACATATGGAAAAAAAATTGTAATATGATATGGGTTAACATGTAACCAAATCGTTAATAACGGTTAACCGTTCGTAGTTAAAATGGTTAACTGTTTCTTAACAATTAGATTATGATTATCAAAATTCAATAATCGATATAATAGTTAACCAATTTTTTTAAATGAAATTCAATTCAAAATAGTTGGATTGTATTCACCTCATATTCACATATGATTTTTTTAATAGTCTAAATGTGATTATAATGTAGTATCTGTTCATATATATTCTTAACTCTTTGACAATGTAGATACACCTAGGGGTGAGCGCTCAATCAGTCGAGTCGAATAAAAAATTTTTGAGTTACTCAAGCTGACGCGTCGTATTTTACAATTCAAATTTTATTTAAAATTTTTTCGATTCGAATCAAGTTTTCGAGTTCCTATACAAATGTAATTGTAATTATTTATCATGTTATAGTACACTTTGATTCTAACGTAAACGGCTTTCTCTAATCATATATATATATATATATATATCATATGTGACATATATTTCTAAAAAATGAATCCACTAATTATTAAAAATTTCGAGTCATTTGAATTTCCATTTTACAACTTAAATTTTATTTGAAATTTTTTCGAGTCGAGTCGAGTTTATGTAATTTCGAGCGAGTCGAAATGAGTCGAGTTTTTTCACCTCGAGTCGAGTCGGAAATTTAATTTTTTTGAATCGAGTTTTACTCACTCATACGTACACCAATCTAGATTTATCTCTACAAATTGTACAATGTATTACATATTGCGAGAAAGCATATTGCCCATAACATTGACAAAATATATTAATCCCACGCTAAAAAGAAAATGAAATGTACTAAAATATAAAAATTGTGAAACTTTTTTTTATTTAAAAAAATTATGAAACTTATATATAATCCATTTTGTTCATTAATTTCACACCTATATTTGTATTGTCTTTCTTTTATTATTTATTTATGGGATTAGTGGAGGAAATGTGTTGATTAATAGAAAAATGGATGTGGGAATAGAAATGATAAACAATTTCCCCCTTTTGATGTAAAGTGATGCAAGGATGTCAATTAGTATTTCTCATACTATAGTAATAGCACTAATAAATTAATTAATAAATGGAATATGACATTTCATTTTTTTCCCTTTCTCATAAATAGTAGGGGTCACCCCACCTCCACCGATAAAAATCATTTGCACTGTTTAGTGCCTCTATTTATATCCAACATTAAAAAATACTATAAAATTAAATTTTAAGTTATATCTAAATTCTAAACCCTACGCCTTATACTCTAAAAAATACACCCTACCCTAAATTTTTTAAACCTTAAATTCTAAACTTAATTTTGAGCATAGGGGCATAAATAGAGGCACTGAAAAGGGACATAAGATTTCCATCCCACCTCGACACCACTTTCTTTATTAATATTTGTTTCACGGACGGAGTTAGTATTGAACTATAAAGAGGATTAGTTAATTAATTTTAAAATGAATAAAATTTTAAAAAGTAATTAAATCATAAAAATTAAAGAAGTTAAGGTTTCATTTTATTATTTTTAAAATTAAAAAGGTTTAAAATGTAATTTAACCAGAAAAATGAGGAGTAATATGTTCTTAAAAATAATAAATCAAAAGACTTTGAAAGAAACCTATATTTAATTGCAATGATTTTAAAACTATAAGTGACCTAAAATGTATTTAAACAATTCAAAGTAGGGAGCAATTGTCCATTCCACATTTCATTTGGTTCTAATATCCTTTTTAATGGTCTAAAGGTGATTATAAGGTAGTATATGTTCATATATAATTTTAACCTTTTTGATAATATGCATACATCTTGTAGACAAAATGATTTGAACATGTGTCTCATAGAATGAATATCAATCTATTTTTTACCGAGACACTTGTTGAGTTTAAATTAATATCTTTGAATAAATTTTAACAAAAAATATATTGAAATATAAATTATATTATGTAAATTTTCATTTTTGGTATGAAATCATTTTTTACAAAGTCAATGGTTGAGGTTCCAATTGCTTAGTCATTGCATGAATTTTACCAACTAGATTTTATTTTCGGCTTAATACCTAAAATGCCGCCTTTATCTATAGTGATTCTCACTGTCACTTTTTTTAAGGAAAATTACTCCAGTGACTATCGAAGTAATTGGAAATACCTATTTGAACCACCGAATTATAAAAAACGTCAATCACACCACCAAACTTATTAAATCAACCTATTTTGACCACCTCCGCTAAAAAGTTAACGGAGGGGTGACGGAAGTGCCACGTGACAGTTAACATGACATTTTTAAAATTACATGTTTAGTCTATATTATTTACTTATTAAATCAATTTGATCCTAATTTTATTTTAATTAAATAAAAATTAATCAACCAATCAAATGATGACACATGTCATCACCCAATTGGATTAATTTAATTTAGTTTTAATTTATTTTGGTTAATATATATTTTCCTTCAATCAGGTGGTGACACGTGTCACCATCTGGTTAAAAGAAATTTAAAAAAGAAAACCATGAGGGTGTTATAGTGGTTCAAACCTGGGATCAAGGGGATAAATTCCCAAGCTTTTACCATTGAACCAAATAACTCTTAATGCTATTATTTGCACTTTTTATATACATATCTTATAGTGTAGTAAAAGTTAAGGAAAAAAGAAGAAAACAATGGGGCATTATGGTGGTTTAAACTTGGGACCAAGGGGGTTAATCCCAAGCTTTTACCATTAAGCCAAACTACTCTTAGTGAAATTATTTGCACATTTTATATACATATCTTATAGTGTAGTAAAAGTTAGGGAAAAAAGAAGTAAAAATGGTTGAAATACGACTCGAACATAGATTACTTGGGATGTGTATAGTCACACAAACATCCGATTTAATTTAAATCTGAAAACTATTAAATATTAGATTTAAGGGTAAACTACACAGATGACCACTGAACTATGGTTTGGTGTCTAAATGACCACTATATTATTTTTTGCCGCAAATGCACCACACAACTATTTAAATGGTTCCATTTTAACCACATGCCGTTAAAAAAACAAAAAAGTTGACGGAACTGTTAAAAAAATTGGTATAATTACACATTTAGTCCTCTATATTTATGCAATATATCAATTTAGTCCTAATTTTAATCTAATAAAATAAATTAATTATTTTTATTTAACTAAATTAATTAATTTCCCCCTCCAATCAGGTGTCACCCTGATTGGAGTAGGAAAAATAAAAACCAAAGAATTACCCTTGGTAGGAATCAAACTTAGGACTTTAGGGTGTAGAGCGTGTGAGTTTGCCACTGAACCAAGCATATACTTGTGATATGTAATATATGTTATACATATGGAGAAAGAGCCTACATTGCCTCTATCTGAAATTGACAGAAGAGTATGCTGTAAACGCAATGGCCCGCTCTCGTTTACCAAGGGCAAACTCACGCGCCATGACCCGGATGGATACATGGTTGAGCTCTGCAACTGTGAGAACATCCCAATCCTTCCACTCTCTTCTTGCTCATTCAAACCGAGGCTCAGCAGTTTCAACAGGGCTGCACCGGCTAAATGTGGATTCGTGGAGAATGCCATGATGGAGAGCTTGAGCATGGAGATGTTGAATATTTCATTCTGAAGTTCCCGAACAAAAACACACAAAAGAATGTGAACAATTTCAGTTTCTTTTGTGCCAATGTTTGCTGCAATTATTTTTACAGGTCTTATAATGGTCTGATGTGTCTTGGTTTCATGAAGTTGTTTAATCTGAATTATATATACCCTGTAAGCATAGATAATGTTACGATCTGATCGTATGAAATTGGAAATATGGCCTCTGTAAAAAGATAACAGAAACGATCGTGTGAAATGTGAGTTTTGCAGCAGCTGCTGCATTTTTGCTATAAAACACCTACCAAAATCCAACACTGTTTTTGAAAAACTTGTGATATCAATTCCATCAAGATAGCAATACCAAATCGAATCAAACCAAAAGTCGACAAATCGAAACATACCTTCCATCTCTTTCATTTGATGTCATGTATTAGAATATGGATTGTTTCATTGTTCTAGATTTCCCTGGAAGATTGAAACCTTTCTTTCAATTGTTGATGGATATGGCAGGTCCACATGTGCAAGAAGAAGAAAGGGATTTGTTATAATATTCATCATGCCAGTACAAAAAACACATTAATATATGGATTTCCCCTGAACGGTTTATTAAAAGCAAGTAAAATCCTTCAAAATCGCTGGTTGTTTTCTCACACACTCTCCCATTCGAATACAAACTAACAACCCTTGCTCACTCACCTCTGGATGTGGCTGTGGATTCATAACAGACATGTGTGAAAATGCACCTGTTATGGATTGCAGGTGTCTGTCTATCTTTATTACTTTTTATTATAGAGCTATATTTTTTTTGAGCATACAGTGTAGTAACAAGTTGATTACTAAAACCTGGTACTGTGGAAAAACAAGTTGATTACAGAGCTAACTATTCATTTAAGGTAACTCCAGAAATGTCATCATATACACATAAAGTAGAGCTCGGTTTTTTCTCTTCAATCGATCATGTATGAAGTAGAAGGTAGTACTTTTGAGTGTTGGGCTTCTTCAGCTGGGAATAAAACAGTGAGAACTCCAAGCACTATAAAAGCTATGGATGTTTTTACAATGAAGTTAGTGGCTGGAGTTTGGAAACTTCTTGTGAAGGGAGGTACGACCCGAGATTGTTCGACTTCACTGACCTTTCTCTTGATGTCAACTTTTGGGTTCTTCCTTTCATATAACTTCTGCATAGTTATTCTGTCATGGGCTGCTTCGATTGCATCAACACTTGGTTTGTGCCCTCCATATTTACTAATTCTAGGAAAGATAGCTGATCCTGCAAAGGCAGTAAAAAAGTCCTAAGTTCCAGAAACAAGTTGAATGAACATAACAGGTATTAGTATTGCATATCTATAACACATATTATTATTAGTATTGCATATCACAAGTATATGCTTGGTTTAGTGGCAAACTCACGTGTGCTACACCCCAAGTACGTGTCACCACCTGATTGGAGGGGGGAAATTAATTAATTTATTTTATTAGATTAAAATTATGACTAAATTGATAAATTTTATAAATATAGAGGACCAAATGTGTAATTATACCAATTTTTTTAACAGTTCCGTCAACTTTTCCGTTTTTTAACGGCGTGTGGCTAAAATGGAACCATTTAAATAGTTGTGTGGTGCATTTGCGGCAAAAAATAATATAATGGTCATTTTTACAACAAACCCATAATTCAGTAGTTATCTCTGTAGTTTACCCTAGATTTAAAAGAGAAAAAAATTGATTTAAAATATTCAAATATTTTTTCTTTTTTCATATTTAAATCGAATATCTAAAAATTAAATTTGATTTAAAATATTCGAATATTTTTTCTTTTTCGTAATTTTTCTCTTTCATATTTAAATATTCGAATATTTTTTCTTTTTTATATTTAAATATGAAAAAAGGAAAATATTCAAATATTTTAAATCGAATTTCTTTTCTTTTAAATCAAATATTTTTTTTAAAATCGAATATTTAATAGTTTTCAGATTTAAATTAAATCGGATGTTTGTGTGATTATACACATCCCAAGTAATCTATGTCCGAGTCGTATTTCAACCATTTTTACTTTTTTCCCCTAACTTTTACTGCACTATAAGATATGTATATAAAATGTGCAAATAATTTTACTAAGAGCAGTTTAGCTCAATGGTAAAAGCTTGAGATTAACCCCTTTGGTCCCAGGTTTGAATCACCATAATGCCCTTTTGTTTTCTTCTTTTTTCCCTAACTTTTACTACACTATAAGGTATGTATATATGTAATCCCCTCGTCCTGGTCTGGATGACTGACCGGTCCGAGTAGGCTACACGAGAAAAATCGATGTGAAACCCGTTAAGGTCCCACTTCGGTTAGCAACCCTAGAAAATATCTTTTAACCATATCTTGTCTAAAGGCATATTTATTTCCTATGTGATCACAACAGCGGAAATACCACGAAATAAAAGCAACCAAACCAAATTAACACTTTAAACAGCCCATTTTAAACTTACACAACAGGCTGTATTGATACACCAGACAAGGGTATCGATACGCCTTGACCAAGTCAACTGCCTCTAGTCAACTCAGGGAGACCGTATCGATACGGCCCTTGGGCGTATCGATACACCCTCATCGGTCAACATCTCGCGGCCAACGATACAAAACCGTACCGATACGCCTAGAGTCCGTACCGATACGCCAAAATCTCGTCTAAAACTCGGATTTCCAGTGAGGATTTGGCGTATCGATACACCCCCGCGTATCGATACGCTAGGCTTAAACTGAGCCTCTAAGTGCAAGACCGTATCGATATGGCCCTTAGGCGTACCGATACGCCCTGCACTGCAACACACAAAACTTCAACTAAGGACTCCAAACAACGACTCTAAATGCAAATTGAGACACGCCTAAGCACAAGCAAGCATGCAAACAACATTTATCAACCAAGATTCAGCATATGAGGCACCCGAACTAATAAGAACCACACATCAAAGGAGGCATACATAGCATTCAAAAGAGTTCATGCTTCAAACATCCAAACATAAGGCACCCATAGACAAGGTTCATAACTCTTAACCACAAGCAGTTAGGCAACAAAATAGACATAACACATCAATAACTTAGCATGCTCAACTAACACAAATCACCTAAGGAGTTTGACACCAACTCCTACAAGTCTATACCCCATCGTTTAGGTATTATTACAAAACGCAAATCATACTTGAGCTAGTTTGAGAACTCTAAAAGCTCCTTCCTTGCCTACTTGCCTCCCGAACTCTAACGATCTGCATGTTGAAAACAAAGAGAGCATAAGCTAACTAGCTTAGTTAGAGAAGCTCTACAATTCAACAAGCATGCAGTTTTCAAAACATTTTTCATAAATGGAAAATAAAACAATGGATGCACGAATGACTTTCTCATCAAACTACACATGGTTTGCACATGCACAACCAACATACACACACGGTGGGACCACACATCACTGTTTCGACTAGTAGTTTTCTAATGGGACTACACATCAAAGTACTTTTCTACTAGTCACTACTGGTGAGACTACACATCACCGTAGTTAAGACAACCATCACGTGAGGCTCGCCTTCAACACGACTACACATTAACAACTGTATAAAACAACTCAAGATGTACATGGTAATCACAACACATAGCCATTCATCCACTCATAACAAAACATAGGAGTAGTAACTTACACTCAGGTTTAGGTGAACCATCAAGGTCCCACCCAACCCCCAAGAGTTCCATGACGTAATCAAATCAAAGGTTAACAATCCTACTCACCGAGGCTATCCAAGAGAAGACTAAAACCAAGATCAAGACTCCAAAATCTTCGAATTCGCCCCCGAAACTTCACCAACCAAAATCATTGCTTCTAATCATCCCAACACAATCAAAACAACCTCAAATCAGTCCACAACCCAATGTTATCAACCCGGATCACAAACCAAGCACCAAGCATATGATTTAAACTGAAAATAAAACCCAAATTCCACATTTTCGAGCAGCCCCTAAGCACACCATAAATCCAATGATTCCAACACTTAAATTACTCCCAATAGCCTCCAAAACAACCCTTACATATAGTCTAACCATCAGCCATCACATTTTCACATAAAATACCCTCAAAATCTAACTCAAAATCCTTCCAAAAACCCCTCAAAACCCAAATCCGAGAATATATATAAAACTCTTTAAAAAGCACATATATTGGACCTCATAGATAGCAAACAACTCACACATCAATAACAAATCAAAATCTTTAGCTAAAGACCATAAAAGTAGCATTTTTAACCAAAATTCTCAAAACTTCTAATTTCAAAAATATGGACAATATTGAAAACCAAGGGTACTATCTTGTAGAGGAAGAGGAGGACAAACCAAAAATGTATTTACCTTTCAAAAATCACCCACAAGGACCAAAGGAGATGATGGAATAGTGATTTGTAGGGGCTTTGGGTTTTTGACGTGAAGAGGAAAAATTTGAAGAAGAAGAAGATGATGATTCTCTCCTTTTGCCTAAAAGCTCATTTTTCCCAAACTTTGAATTAATTATATAAACGCCATTAATGAGATGGCTAAATCCTCATCTCCTAAAATTCATAGGTTTTGGATTTGAAATTAAACAAGCCCAACGTAAAGCATTTGTTTTGAAACCCGAGGCCCAAGATATTTTATTATTATTATAATCAGAAAACCAAAACTCGAAACATTATTTTAATATTATTTTTCACCCGACCCCCAAACCTGGGTGTTACATGTATATAAAAGGTGCAAATAATAGCACTAAGAGCCGTTTGGTTCAATGGTAAAGGCTTGGGGATTTATCCCTTTGGTCCTAGGTTTGAACCACCATAACACCCTTGTCACCACCTGATTGGAGGAAAAAATATATTAAATATTAAACAAAATAAATTAAAACTAAATTAATTTAATCCAATTGGGTGATGACACGTGTCATCATTTGATTGGTTGATTAATTTTTATTTAATTAAAATAAAATTAGGATCAAATTGATTTAATAAGTAAATAACATAGACTAAACATGTAATTTTAAAAATGTCCTGTTAACTGCCACGTGGCACTTCCGTCACCCCCCGTTAACTTTTTAACGGTGGTGGTCAAAATAGGTTGATTTAATAAGTTTGGTGGTGTGATTGACGTTTTTTATAGTTCGGTGGTTCAAATAGGTATCATCAATTACTTCGGTGGTCACTGGAGTAGTTTTCCCTTTTTTATTATATTGTTATCGGTTTGATCCTTAATTTAATTCTGTCAACACTCAACACCATAGGAGAAATTATATCATGGGTGATTCTCATCACGTTATCCATGAGACCAACCACTAGAAACCACTCACTTCATCATTATTTTCCATGTCATTAATCTAATAATAGAATAACTTCCAAAAAACAGTTTTTAAAATGACATGGAAAAATTTTAGTGAAGATTCATTGGTTGGAAAAAAATGACATGAAAAAATCATGGTGAAATGGGTGATTTCCATTGGTTGGTCACATGAATGACGTAGTGGGAATTACCTATAATATAATTTTTCACACCATAGGCTTTTGATATTTTCAGTTAAAAAAATGACCACGCCATCCTATCAATTTTTACCACGTGTAAAAGAAAATAAAAACATTGAAATTTTTTTAAGATCATTGAAAATGTAAAAAATCTTAAAACCCATAATTTAAAAAAGAGCTAAAATCATTTATATTTCTTTTAAAATTTCATTTTCTAGAAATTTTTTATATTTGTTTTAAAAAATTAAGCATAATTATAATTTTCAAAAAAATATTAATTTCAAAAACATAATTTCGGAATTTCGGGAAAAAATTCTGGATATTTTCATTTTATTTAAATTTTAAAAATTGAAAAATTATGAAAGAAATGTAAATTTTAAAATAAATCATGAAAAAAGAAAAAACATATTTTAATTAAAATAACTAAAAAGTTGTTTATATATATATATTGATATTTGAGGGATTTTTTTCATTTTAATGTTTTTTTATGAATTGTTAAGTTTTAAAAAATATAAATTCCAAAACATATCTTCTTTTTATTTTTATTGTTTTTTATTTTTTATTTTTTTTATAAATTTATTAAATTTTAGCTATTTGAAATTTTTAAACAAAAATATCACCTGACAAAATCAGATTAATTACATGACTATTTTTAAATTTTAACGATAAAACGTTTGGAGCTAATGGTGACGGTGTTGGTGAAATGAAAGTTGAAGTGAGATTTTGACTGAAATAGAGGGACTAAAGCAGGTATTAGGTCTTTATTTTTTTAACTGTGGATAAATCTAAGTTTATTAATTGATTTTTTAGTACGTACAACTTATTAGTATTGGATATTTTTATTAATTGAAGTAACTACAAGAGGTAGAGCCAAAAAATTATTTGAATGCTGTCATATCTCATAAATTATATTTAAAATTATCAATTATTTATAAGTAGGTGTCATTTATTTATATTTTTATATAGAAATTATATAGAAATTTTTCATCTCAAAAAATTTTGGGGTTTTAATAGGTGGCTCCAGCCTTGGTAAGTACCCTAAATATCTACCTGTAAGTATATTTTTTTAGGAAAAGGTCAAAGATAAATAAAAAATAGACCAAGACTTTGTTTAAATAATAATAATAATAATAATAATAATTGTGTTGACCGATATGAAGAGAGTTTTTAACGAGGTCACCAAATTCTATTAAATAATAATAATAATAATAAAATCTAACAAGTGGTCTCACTGGAAAAGAAGACGATGTTCAGAGTAGACAAAGTGAGTATATCGTCAAAGAGTACATAATATATATAAATAAATACTACATTCTAATCACCTTTATATTATTCAAAACAACAACAACAACAACAACAACAACAACAACAACAACAACAACAACAATAATAATAATAATAATAATAATAATAATAATAATAATAATAATAATAATAATAATACATTATTGATTAAGGTATGAAGGGTGGTCTCCACGAAGAAGCAAATGGATCTGAAATCAAATCAATTAATTAAACTTATGTAACTTCGTGGAAGCTTAGCCAATCCAATCAAAGTGGTGAAATCTATACTTCGATTTCTTTTTTTTAATTATTAGTATAAACTAAAATTAAACTAAAAAAATAGACATAACACATGGATTCTCACATTTCTTGTCTTAATCTTACTCTTTTATTTTATTTTAATACTAATAATATTGCTCAACCTCAACACTTTCATTCAACTCTTTTTCTGACCTTATTAATTTCTAGGTCTAATTATGATTTTAGTCCATCTCCTAAGTTAAAATTTGTGATTTGACCCTTTACCCTAATTTTACATTATTTGATTCTCTACTTTACGATGTTACTATTAGGTCCAAATTTATAATATCGTTAATTGCTTTACCCTTTACCCTAAGTTCATTGCTTTCATTGAATAAGCATTTGGAAAGTCATGTGATAATTGAATTTGGATAGGCATGTAAACAAATCGAACGAACACAAACAAGAGTATGTTCATGTTCGTTCGTTTAATTTTAACCGAACAAATGAACGAACACGGACAACTAAATGAACATAATTCTTTGTTCGTGTTCGTTTGTTAAGGAATGCAACTTGTTCGTGTTCGTTCGTTAAAATGATAAACGAACACAAACGAACGAACATATAAGAACATATGTGAATAAATTTAAACGAACTTAAATGAACGAACATATGTGAATAAATTTATTTTCTAAATATAATAGTTTTGTTATGAAAAATAATAAATATAAATAGATATATGTGAATAAATTAAACGAACATAAACGGACAAACATAAATGAATGGATTACCGAACGTAAATGAACGAACGAACCCTTTGTTCGTGTTCATTCATTTAATTAAACGAACAAAAAAATCTTGTTATGTTCGTTCGTTTAATAAATAAACAAACTTCTCATCGAACGGTTTATGAACGATTCACTGAACGTTTAGTTTGTTTACCGCCCTAAATTTAGATGTAATTACACAAATGTGACAAGTTTGACCAACCGTTGTAATTTATGAGTTTTGTTGAATTGAGTGTGAATGGAGACATGTATAACTGTGTAATTATAATTTATACTAACAGACATGACATAAATAATTAAAATGTAACTACAGTCGGTCAGTATTGTTCAAACATACCTAAGAAATTATAATTTCTTAGTAATTACACATGAACACAATAGGATATAATAATTTAATTTTTATGTAATTACAGTATTGTTCAAACACACCCTAAATGAAATGATTTTTTTTATTATTCAATTGAAAATCTGATCAACAATATTTAATAAAAATAGACCTACGTATTAGTTAAGATTTTGGAAGTTGTTTAAAACATGTTATCATTTTACAACAGTGACTAATGACACTCTAAATAACAGTGATAAATAGTGTATCACTATATAAAAGTAGAAGATCAAATTATAATAAATTGATGTAAATGGATAAAATTTTAAATTTCAGTATAGTAGAAGACTAAAACCATAATTAGACCTTAATTTGAAGCCTCAAATTTATGGAAAAAATGAAGAATAACAAAGAATGACGAGACAAAGACAAGCATTTGAAACTACACGAAGAAAACGGAGAGACAGAGAACTTAGCAATTAGCTTAATTCTACGTATATTGTATATCATCCCCACCAACGCTTTTCAAAAGAACAATCCGCTTTTATTTCTCTGATTTTCTCTTTCTTACCAAAGGAAAAAAATCTTTTTTTTTCTTCGGTAACGAAAAGTATTAACTTTCTTTTACTTAATTTTCTGGGATTTTTTATTCATACCCATTTCAGGTTTTCCAAAAATTTGCAATAAAGGTTCCTTCTTTTCTCAGATCCATTTACGTTTGATGCATTTTTCTATTTTGGGGGGATTGTTTCTTTAGCATTAACGTTGTATTTCATGCAATTTATGTCTTCTCTCTTTTGTTCTAGTATGTTTTTGATTGTTTGGAATTGAATCCTGTGGTTGACCTGATGATGTAGGTTCCAGTTAGATGCATATTAAGGCTTGGAAATGAAAATATCAAGTTTGGTTTTTTTAGAATATGGAATTTACAGTATGTGATAAACTTGAAAGATGGGATCTTGATTTGGGATTCTATTGCTTTGTTGCTACCCCTTTGTGTGTTTAGCATGCCTTCTAATGTTGGTTTTGTGCTTGTGTTATTTAGGAGCTTGAGGAATTAAAAAGCAAACGCATGGTTTTGTGATGCTTTTTGTGGAGAACTTATAGCTCTTTTGATAGATGAAGATGGATTAGATGAATTACAAGGGGCAAATTGGAGTTACATCTCTCGTTGAAGTACGTTATTATTCATATTTTAATGCTTTGTCGTCCTCCACTCTTTGTTATTCAACCGTTCTTTTGGTTGATGAATATGGATTTACGTTGCTAATTCTTTTTTAGTGTATTTAGAGCCTTCGTTTCTAATGTTTTAGTGCATATTGTTGCAGATGGGATCACTAGATGGGGCAATGCATGATCTCGTTGATGAGTGCCTTTATTCCTCTGAAATGGATGCCCAAAAGACACAGCCTATTCTTTCAAATCAACGTGTTCTGCTCTCTGGTTTGCCTGTTGGTGGTTATAAAATGACAAGGAATGGTGTTTATAAGAGCATAAAGACCGTTGTTTTCTCGAATAAACTCAACTTGCTCATGCCTTTCGGACCTCTAGCAATCATGGTTCATAAAATGAGTACTAGTAATGTGAGTTTTAGTTTTGATGTTCTTTTTTTTGCTTGGTTTTCTTTTTGATATAAGTTATTTAAATGGTGAGGTGGATTGCAGAGTTGGGTCTTCTTTCTAAGCTTACTAGGTATAACACCTTTGGCAGAGCGCTTGGGTTATGCTACTGAGTAAGGATTCATGTTCTTCTTTGAATTTGGTATTTTGGTGCTATTACTTGTTCTATTGCCACCTAATATTGCTTTTTCATTTGATCGAGTTTAGGCAGCTGGCTTTTTACACTGGACCTACAGGTTTTTTTCTATTCTTTATTCTTATGAATTTTCTTTTTCTCGATTAAGCAACTAGTTTGTTGGTTTTTAAATCGCTTGCCAAGGTTCCTTTTAAAACCCCTCTTTTTAATTTTAAATTTCGTGTCAGTAATGGTCTTTCATCTGTTGAAATGAATTACAGTTGGTGGTCTTCTAAATGCTACATTTGGGAATGCAACCGAATTGATTATTTCAATTTATGCACTGAAAAGTGGAATGACACGGGTCGTTCAGCTGTCATTGTTGGGCTCAATTTTGTCAAATATGCTGCTTGTTCTTGGATGTGCATTCTTTTGTGGTGGACTTGTACATTATGGAAAGGAACAAGTCTTCAGCAAGGTAAAAGTATTAGTATGTTGTCTGATCTTATCTCTTCTATTTTCCCTTATTGGATCACTCTAAACTGAAGCAAACTTACCTTCAGGCCACAGCTGTTGTCAATTCAGGACTGCTGCTTATGGCAGTCATGGGCCTACTCTTTCCGGCAGTCCTCCACTACACTCACACTGAACGGCAAGTTGGGAAGTCGGAGTTGTCTCTTTCAAGATTTAGCAGTTGTGTTATGCTTCTAGCTTATGCTGCGTATCTTGTTTTCCAGTTAAAAAGTCAAAATGATAACTATGTCCCTGTTGGCGAGGTTGGTTATTTTGTCTTGTTATCTTTTCTCCAAGTATTTTGTGTAGAATACTTAGTGTTGTAGAAAATGGTGTAATATCAGGAAGGAAGTCACAATGGTGAGAACGATGATGATGATGAAGATGAAGCTCCAGAAATCTCCAAATGGGAATCAATAATTTGGCTTGCTATCATGACTGCTTGGATTTCCATCCTGTCGGACTATTTGGTGGATACCATCGAGGTAACATTTGTTCTTTAATCTTTCCTCTTTCTTGGTTAATGAGATGGATTTGTTAAAACATTTGAGGTCATAGGTCACTCAAAGAATCAAGTTAAAAGAATCATAAAATACTGGTTTTATGATATGCATCTTCTAGTGTCATGTCTATTCAAGCTGGTCTGAGCATGAATCAGTGACGAAATCATTTGAAAGTTGGTTAGAGGTCCGCATTTGCTCTTTTTCCACTTGAGGGGTATAATCAACACTTAGTAGGCTTTTAAAATTGATTTGCCTTTTGTTTTTAAATAAAACTTCTTGAGAGTATATGCTGATCGGTTTTCTATGATCTTTCTCGTCTGGTGGTTGTTTCTTAGGGGGCTTCTGAGGCATGGGATGTGCCAATTGCATTTATTAGCGTTATCTTGCTCCCCATAATTGGGAATGCTGCTGAGCACGCAAGCGCTATCATGTTTGCCATGAAAGACAAGCTTGTAAGTGATTCTCTTAACTTCCATTTTTAAATTCATTTACATTTTTGCTAATTAATAAAACCATCTTCAGGACATATCCCTGGGAGTGGCGATAGGGTCATCAACTCAGATTTCTATGTTTGGGGTATGTATTGTACATTGGACCCACCCGGTTTTCTATTGATGCTACTCCGTTATGTCATACATCCGAATCTTGGGATTTACTGGTTTTACTCTTGGTTTTATTCTTCGGTTGCCGTTACACCAAGACATGATTTAGTGGTTTTACATTACTTGTAATGATATTAAAGCATGAGCAGTGTTCAAGTCCTGGAGAATTTAAACTTAACTTTGGAGGGAACCTGAAACCGGTTTTTATATGTTAGTGTTGCTAATATTTTTTTTTCCTTGGTCCTCTAAACTCGTATTTTTTTTTAATCTGCAGATACCTTTTTGTGTTGTTATCGGTTGGGTGATGGGAAAGGAAATGGACTTAAACTTCCAGCTTTTTGAGACAGCAACTCTGTTCATTACCGTTATAGTTGTAGCCTTTTTTCTGCAGGTTGGCATTGCAAGAACCTTATACTCAAGTTCGAGTGATGGGTATCATGAAGTTGACTTTGTTTTTCTTTCATTTCGCGTGCAGGAAGGAACATCCAACTACTTCAAAGGACTAATGCTTATACTTTGCTATCTGATAGTCTCTGCGAGTTTCTTCGTACATGAAGATCCTTCTGCAGTTGGTCAGTTCTTCCAACATTCGTACTCCAAATCTTTCTTTCTTTTGATTTTGGTCTCTCCTTGGTGGTTTTCATTGTTTCGGTAATTCTGTGCCATATGTAACCATTTCGATATTACAGGTCAAAGCAAGATACCGAAAACATGACGAGTGAAAGAGAGATGAGTTATGGGGATTGAATTTCGGAACCTTGAAAGTTGCAGAGGTAGAGGCAGAGGCCATAGAGATTTCAAACAAGTTTGTCCGAGAAAGCATGCCATGGTGGTGTAAATAGTTTTGTTGACAGACAGATATTCCATTTTGTTTTCCCAGAGCTAAATTAAATGCTCAATCTTTATCCAGGATTAAACTTTTATTTTTTTTAACTATTATTCTAGATTCAAGCTTTTGTAGATTTCATGCATTATTTTCTGTGGATATGAAAAATAGGCTTGTTTTTGTTTAAAAGATATAAAATGATAGAATAACACTAATATTTGAACTAAAACCCCAAGTACTTGAAACATGAGGAACATATAACTGAATTTGTATCGATCTTTGAACTTTAAAATGTTTTAATAAGAATATTCGAAGTGTCATTTTAATGGGAATGTGGCACTGTAGCTGATAAATCTGGTTAGCTGAAATTCTTACCAAACCTTCAACTTGCGTATGGATATAAATAAAAGTATGAGCTGAGAAAAAACCCTTATGAAACATCCACCATATCTTATTTCTTTTCCTTGTATCAATCTTGAATCATATAAAAAGGACATCAGGCATGGGTCATGAAGTTGGAGAAGACAACCAATCTCCATTGCTGACAAGTTCTTCTTCCTCAGCTCAAGGATCAGCAGAACCTGTGAAAAGAACTGGTAATATATATATATATATATATATACACACATATATGTTCTTTATCTGCTGACCCTTTTCTATATTAAGACTGTATACACATACATATATGTATAGTTCATTGCTTAAGCATGATGAGTTGAATCTGCAGATGATGCGTTGAATGGTAGTTGCAGTTTGAAAGAGAGATGTATTTCGTATTTTGGGAGTTAGATATATTTCGTATTTTGAATGTATTTTGAACATGATGTGAAGGGAGTGTATGGACGGCAGTAGCACACATAATAACAGGGGTGATAGGGGCAGGAGTGTTGTCCCTTGCGTGGAGCATGGCTCAGCTGGGATGGATTGCAGGTCCAATCTGCATGCTTGCCTTTGCACTTGTCACCGCTGTTTCCAATTACCTCCTATGTGACTGCTACATGTTCCCTCACCCTGAATTCGGCCCCAACAGAGCCAAATCCTACACCCACGCCGTCCTTGTCTATTTGGGTAACCCTTCAAACCTTCTTATCTTACCCTTATATGCTCTTTCTTACAATTTTTTATGCCGAAAAATAAATAAAACAAGGTTAACAGAAAAAGACATGCAGATAGATATATTTAATGTGGTTCGGTCTTATTATACATATATATATTTTAAAATTCAGTATATCTCCGTCAAACTTACTCTATAGACTCAAATATTTGCTCAAAACTTATTCGGTAAGATTTTATATTTAATATAAATATTAAATAAACTTAATTACCTAGTAATTTTCAACCACTATAAATAGGGGTAGGCAAAACTTGACCCAACTCGAAAAATAAATTTTACAGTTTTGTGATTTAGTCTATGATTTTCCTTTTCTTCAATTCCTTCTTCATTTTAAGTCTATTTTGACCAAATTTGAACCACATGTTCTTAAACCACTTTATAATACATATTTAGCTTCAATTCATATTTTTGAAAACAAAATTTATCTTTTTGCAATTTAGCACGTCAACTTTGTATGACTTTCTCATTTCTTCAATTCCTCGTTCGTTTTAAGTTTATTTTTTACCAAATTTGAACCAAATGCTCCTAAGCACCGTAGAATACATATTTAGCTTTAATTAATATTTTTAAAAATAAATTTTTTATTTTTTTCTATTTAGCCCCTCAACTTAATATGATTTCTCCATTTCTTCAATTCCTCCTTCGTTTTAAACCACACGCTCCACTACCGCTATATAATATATTTGTAACTTCAATTCATATGTTTTTTTTAAATATTCGTCTTGCAATTTAGTCTCTTAACTTTACATTTTATTTAATTTGGTCCTTCAACTATAATTGTTTTATAATTTTTTTTCTTCTCATCAATTTCTTAACTCCTCCGTACTCCTATCAATATTTTTATCTTCAAACATTTCTTCCTTAAAAATAACATTATAGGTATATTTTAGAATTTTGGATGCGGAAAAATAAATAAAACAAGGTTAACGGAAAAAGACATATGCAGATAGACAAATTTAACGTGGTTCGATCTTATTATGTATATATATTTTAAAGTTCAGTATATCTCAAATCACTCTTTCAAATACTCTATAGACTCAAATATTTGGTCAAAACTTATTCCGTAAGATTTCATACTTAATATAAATATTAAATAAACTTAATTAGCAAGTAATTTTTAACCATTATAAATAGGGATATGCAAAACCTGACCCGACTTGAAAAAATTGATTTTTTTTTCAAGTTTGGGTTTAAGTTTGCCCAACTCAAAAAACGAATTTTACAGTTTTGTAATTTAGTCTATGATTTCCATTTTTTTCAATTTCTTCTTCATTTTAAGTCTATTTTGACTAAATTTGAACCATATGTTCTTAAACCACTTTAGAATACATATTTAGCTTCAATTCATATTTTTGAAAATAAAATTTATCTTTTTGCAATTTAGCACGTCAACTTTGTATGACTTCCTCATTTCTTCAATTCCTCGTTCATTTTAAGTCCATTTTTTACCAAATTTGAACCAAATGCTCCTAACTACTGTAGAATACATATTTAGCTTTAATTAATATTTTTGAAAATAAATTTCTTATTTTTTTCAATTTAGCCCCTCAACTTTGTATGATTTCTCCATTTCTTTAATTCCTCCTTCGTTTTAAACCACATGCTCCACTACCGCTATATAATATATTTGTAACTTCAACTCATATGTTTTTTTTAAATATTCGTCTTGCAATTTAGTCAACTTTACATTTTATTTAATTTGGTCTTAACTCCTCCATACTCCTATCAATATTTTATTTTCAAACGTTTTTTCCTTAAAAATAACATTATAGGTATATTTTAGAATTTTAGATATAATTGTTTTATATATGTGTGTATGTATACCTTACATGATTAGATAAAGTTGTTTAGCTCACCCCTATAATTAAAATAAAATTGAACTTAATTAAGAATTAGAATTGAGTTAATATTTAACGTTTCTAAAACAAATACAACTTTAAAGAGATGATTGAATACATATATTATTTAACTGAAACTCTAAAAAATAGGATACTAAATCCAATCTGAACTCATCCTAATATTACCGAAAGTCCCAATGATATTTATACAATCAATTTCTTATTCGTCAAGAAATCTTTATTCTCTAATATTTATCTTAATATAAATAAATATTTTTATTGAAAACGAAGTCATTATCCATTAGAATTCGAAACAATATCTAAAAGGTGATAAAGGGTTTAAAAGAACATAAACTAAGAAAGACGATTTAGATAGGGAATCAACTACCTATGACTAATCATATATATATATATAGATATGTACGTTCATTGTTTTGACCAATCTGAGTTCTGTTCGCAAGGTATTTGTCGTTTTGATTGTCTGAGTATGCTTGTTTCTTTCATTCTTTGTTTCTGTCTGATTATTGTATTCGAAAACATGGATGCATTGCAGGAGAGACGAAGCACAAAGTGTGTGGAGTAATAGCACAAGAGAGCTTGTATGGTACTACAGTTGCGTACGTAATCGCATCTGCTACCAGTATCCAGTAAGATTCTTCTTTCTTTACTTTGCCTTTTTAATTCTATGTGAAGTAGCCTCGCTGCCACCCTCTTCTCTGTCGCCATCGTTTTCGTTGTCGTCGCATCAAGTGAATAAATGGATCTTTGTTTATATTAAAAGAAAATAGCCGCTCGAATGATATCTTAGACCCCTTTTTTTGGATGCACAGCCCATAAGTTTTCTTATTGAAACCTGTTGCTTTCGTCCAAGTACTTGTCTACAATGGTCCTACCTTCCCTTGAACTTGCTAATGGCGCCGGTGACAATGATGGACAACCTGCAAGAACTGGTAAGGCCGTTTTTGGGACTAAAGCATTTTTAATTAGTATTAGGTTTTTCGGTTTCGGTCGGACGATGCATAACTTTACGATGTGTATTCATGGGGACTTAATCAGGGACCTTGTGGAGTTGTGTGGCACACATAATCACTGCTGTGATAGGCTCAGGAGTCTTGTCCTTGGCATGGAGTACTTCACAGCTAGGATGGATAGCAGGGCCTGTTTCATTGATTATGTTCGCTATTATCACCTATATTTCGTCCTCCCTTCTTTCTGACTGTTACCGGTCTCACAATGGAACACGAAACAAGTCTTACAGTGATGCTGTTCGTCTTTATCTCGGTAGTTTCGAACTAACTTTTCACTCTGTCATCTCTTCTCTAACATCGGTTGTCCCTTATGTACCTTGCCTCCTACGAAACCTAATTTGGTTGAATACTTCCAGGTAGAAACCGGACATGGATTTGTGTTTTCCTTCAGAACCTGAGTCTATATGGGTTTGATGTTGCTTATGTAATCACAACTTCAACCTGTATGAGGTACTTGATGAATCCTTTAGCTTATAACTTGTTCCTTACTCTTCATTTTTCTTCAAATATTCCTCCCCAACACTGATATCCGACGCCTACCGAAATATACTAAAAAAACATAATAAAATTTGTACCCATACTTGTATCTGTTACCCCATACAAGATTTACTTCATATGACTGTCTTTAAGTTAATGTTTTCTTTTCTTTAATTAATTGCCAACCCTTTTTTCTATATATATATATATATATATTTATGTTCATTTTTTGGGTCCAATACAGAGCAATTCAGAAATCAAACTGTTACCACAAAGAAGGACACAGTGCTCCATGCTCATATGGATATACAACATTTATGCTTGGATTTGGAGCTTTTCAAATTGTGATGTCTCAGATACCAAATTTCCATAACATGACATTGCTTTCCGTAGTTGCTGCCGCCATGTCCTTTACTTACTCTTTCATAGGGCTTGGACTTGGGTTTGCACAAGTCAAAGGTATAATTTTCCTCATCTTTGTTGCTTATTCAAACTTAAGGGTTTACCTCACAACAAAGTTGAAGACTCGAGTTTTTGATTGCAGAAAACGGGATGATCAAGGGGAGCATAACCGGAGTGCCTGCTGCTAGTGTGGCTGATAAGCTATGGTTGGTATTTCAGTCGCTTGGAGACATTGCATTCGCCTATCCATATTCAATCATTCTCCTTGAAATACAGGTATGGGTTAATTTCTTTTTAATACAAAGAAGAGGGACCAAAATCAGAATTTGACCATGGAATTGTTGGAATTTAGGACACCTTGAAGTCACCTCCAGCGGAGAACAAGACCATGAAGAAGGCGTCAGTGGTAGCAATCTTGGTAACAACTTTCTTCTACATCTGCTGTGGTTGCTCTGGATATGCTGCCTTTGGCAACAACACGCCTGGAAATCTCCTCACCGGATTCGGATTTTACGAGCCCTTCTGGCTCATTGACTTTGCTAATGCCTGCATTGTTCTTCACCTGGTGGGAGGATATCAGGTATGTCACGAATCCATCGAATTCCTGAACATAATCAACAATGTCGATCAATGTTACTTGTATCCAACATGTTTTGTTTGTTTTTGGTGGCAGATATTTTCTCAGCCTGTGTTTGCATTTGTGGAGGGATGGTTTACCAAAAAGTACCCCAGCAGTGGATTCGTGAACAAATGGTACACCGTCAAGCTCCCATTGCTGCCTTCGTTTCGAATGAATGCTCTGAAGCTATGCTTTCGAACGGCGTATGTTGCATCCACAACTGTTGTTGCAATGATCTTCCCATACTTCAACCAGGTGCTAGGAGTGCTGGGGGCATTGAACTTTTGGCCATTGGCCATATATTTTCCGGTGGAGATGTACATGGTGCAGAGGAAAATCCAGGCCTGGACCAGAAAATGGCTTGTCCTAAGGACTTTCAGCTTCTTCTGCTTGCTTGTCACAATTGTGGGATTGATAGGATCCATCCAGGGACTTATTGCCGCTAAATTAGGATAACATATCTTTTATTTCAACAACTACAGCTTTTTTGGTATTGGATTTTTATATTAGGATATTAGGATTTGTAATTTTGTTTTAATTTCTCAATTTATTTATCGTTTAAATTTATCAAATACCATTTCTGATATGATTTTAAGTATTTTACATTTTGATTGTACTGTCTCAGAATAAATTCTTTTTGTAATGCCCTAAAGACACCTCTCTATTTGAATAAAAAAATCATTTAAAAAGCAAGACTAGACATAATTATGGTTAATAGTATATTTAAATTAAAAATGTAAATAATTTGTATCCGACAGTTATGTTTGTATATATATTTTCTACAAATCCTAACCCTACCTAGAATGGAGGGGAAGGAGTTTCTTAGGTAAGGAACGAGGTGTTGCTAGTAGGTTTAAAACCTACGACTTAAAGAAAATAAGAGAATAAAGATGAGTAGTTTGGCCAACTGGTCAAACGTGCTTGCTCGTTATGTTTATAGTTGTACATTCAGAGTTATTGTAAGTATTTATTTTGTTTTCGCAAATGGGAAAATGGCAGTGACTGAGACTTTTAGTTTCAACAAGTGCCTTAGATTTACGGTTTAGGGATTTAGTTTAGTGTTTAATGTTTAGGGGTTTAGGGTTAGGAGTTTTGAATGTAAGGGTTATGGTTAAAATTTAAGATTAGAATATAAAGTTTAGGTGTTAAGATTTAGGGTTTAGCTTTAACTTATAAACCCTAAACATTAAACTCCAACAACAATCCTAAATACTATACACATAAATCCCTAAATCACAAATCCTAAACTAAATCTCTAAATTACTTAAAAAACTAAAGTTTGACCGCTTTTGCAAGTAATAAAATAAGATTCAAATTTAATGCAATTGTAAAATGAAATAAGAAAAAGGGTAAACTACACCAAATGTCACTGAAATATTAACCATAACGAAACCGTTAACTCAAAACGATGTCGTTTATGTCACTCCGCTATAAACTCTTTAATGAAACCGTTAACTTAAAACGATGTCATTTTAGCGCGTCTGTTTCGAAGCCTAATTTAGGCCTAAATGGCGTCATTTTATTGGAGAAAAAATAATAAAACTCATACACTTAGAGAGGTCTGAAGGCAAAACCTTCAAGTACAAAGAGTAAGCCTTAACCACTAAACCAACATACAACTTGTAACACTTTACCGTAAATATTATCTATTTCAAACTACACTTGAGATAATATTAGTATATAAAAATATTATTTTTATATATTACTTTTAAAAAAACACCCAAAATATTCACGATAATAATATATAAAAAATCATAAACTCTAAACTCAAAATCTCAAATCTCAAATACAAACCCTAAACTTAAGTTTTTTATATATTATTTATAATATAAATATATTATTTTATGAATCCTAAAAAACTACTCACGCTCAAGCTCAAACTCAACTCGAATTCTTAATGAACTGAGTCGAGCTCGATACACCCCTGCATGCTACCAATGAATAAGGCGTGGGCGGGCAACATTGGCTAATTTGGAAGGGGGTTGCAGCATTTTCCATGCGTCTGTGACCGGATATCATCAATGCGCACCAAGTGAGATCACATGAGAAATTAAAGGATGAAAACGGGGAAGAATTCCAAGGTAGGAAACAACTTAAGAATGCATCAAACATATTCAACTTAAGAATGATCTTAAAAATCAATCCTATTTGTAGGCAAGAATTCCTATTACATGCCAACAATGAACTTCTAGTGGGGGACAAAAGGTTATATTTGGCAATGTAAATAAAACTCATTCTATAGTTCAACTATGATGAAACTCACAAGTAAATCATAAAACTTGTCGCTACTATTTTCTCCATACTGTGTTTCTGCTAAATCCTCTCTCTCGGTCAAGGAGAGCAATCTAGATCAAGCAAAATATGATGACGAAGACGATGTATCTGCTAGGACCTGCAAACATAAATAGAATAGTAAAACAAAAGCTAAGCATCATATTTTTCAGCTTAATCGGAAATCCTTTATCATTCATAGCTCTATGCACAGATACCTCAAGCTGCTCTTCAGTAAATGAATCCTTTTGAACATTCCATGTATCTGCATGAGTGCGTCGAAACTCTGCAACTGCTTTTGTCACTGTTGATTTTACAGGTGATGGCTCCCCACTGAAGCGAGCCAATAATGTGACCTGATCAGGTAACCAACTGCAAAAAGAACTTGTACATCAATAACATAGCAAAAAAAAATGACAGTGTGTGTGTGGGGGGGCGGCGGAGGGGCGGGGGGTATTTCACTGGCTTTTACCGCTCCAAGTAAGTCTTGATAATTATATGGCTAGAAGTGTTGTTTAATAATTAACAAGCTTGAACAAGCAATATTAAAAATTTAAAATGCATGTCAAGGTATCGACCTACCTTTGTTAATATATTAAACAAACTAGATGCCTAATAATTTAACTTCAGAAGGTTTCTGCAGTGTTGTAAGTACCCAAGAAAGATGAATTTATTCCTAGACTATTAATACAGTTCTTATTTCTTCTATTTCCCTTATTTGACCGCTCTACAAATAGTAAGCAATTAAATGGAAATTGCTAAAACTAAAAGGTATTTCTTGCATTAACCAAATGATATTTCTTAGGATGCTAAGTTTTAAAATTGCCCCTGGAGCAGACATAGTGAAAACAAATAAGTAATTGTTGTGCTTTTAACTAAAACCTATGGATTTAGAAATAGCACTTTAATTTTTGTCCTAGTAAAACATCTGGTGATCAACAAATAATTCCTGAACTATTACTAACATTTGAACTATTTATCATGTTTAACATAGACCAACCTGGGCATATCATATGGGACTGATAACACAGAAGCCGCCAAAGCAAGTACTACACCATGAACAGATGCCACGGAGCGCCCAGAATTTCTATTCCTGCATTCATAAGTTCATGATTAGACTTGCGTAGATATATATCAACAGCAAACTGAAACCAGGACTTCTCTCACAGATTAATGTGAATGGATGTATTTTATTTGTAAATAAGCTATTTAATTACAAGTTATGATTAAGATGCTTGCATAAGTTTTCTGATCTAGATGGTAGCATATAAGTTTTATAGCAGTTGCACACACAAATTGTAAATGACCGAATTCTGGACATCTCTGGGTCACCACTCACCAATGTCACCATGTGTACCAGAATTCAGTCAACACCCATGCGAGCTTCTACATCAAAGGTATTGTCCTCCTTGGGTACCCACAGGCCACAAGCCACTCAAGGCATACCCAGTTAACAGTACGCCTTTCTCGGTGCGAACCAAGGACCTCTCCTTTTTGGAGTCCTTTTGCCTACACAGTAGCTATTGCCCCTCAAGGTGCACCATTGGGTGACAAAAGTCTTGAGGGGCGCTTCTGGGTGCCCAAAGAGGACAATAACTTTAATGTAAGCTGCACGGGGTGACAACCAAATATCATGTACAGTGATGTATTGTCGGAGAGATGTCCGAAACCCAGTCCATACATAAATCTTATAAATTCAGCAAGCAACTTCAATGCTCAGGATTTAATGATTTGTGCAAAGTTGTATTCTTATGAAGCACTGTAGGGCAAGCATCTAATCATTTATATGCTGATAGTTTTTTCTTTGGACAGATGCAAAGTAAGATTAATTATAGAAACTAAAAGTATCATCATGGAATTAGCAAGATTGGCATTAATTATTCTCTCATGCTTGAGGATAAAACCTAGCAATCATATCTAACCCCATCAAAACAACTTAAATTGTTAGCATCTAAAAGAATTAGCTTCCATTAAACCAAATAATTAAACATAGAAATACCTTGTCTTTCTACTTCGTTGAATGGTATTTGCCTCTACATAAGCTCTTTTACGGAAATCTCTGGCTAAATCTTCATCCCCACCCTTCATAAGGCCAGCTAGCACTGCTGCAGCATGCTCTCTCACCTGAGAAAATGTAGCATTTTAGTTGAAAGTAATAATATCATGTTTCCTGCCCGAGGACCTTAATCCTCAAATTGTGGCAAAAGACATTGAACCAGGGCCATCCCTTGTAAAAAGCACAAGACTTCAAATTCTGTTATTTTGTACTTCATCCAGAGACCATAACTCTCAACTGATAACTTTTGATATTTCCTTCTCGTTATCAATAAAATGTCCCACATCATAAAGTCTAATATTAACTGTCAGATAAGATATAGATGAAAAAAAAGAACCCAACCTCCACTTGACTGTCTTGAAGGAGCCTCTCCACTGTTTTCCAAATTTTTTGTTTGTCGCCTTCTGAGAGAATGAAAGTATGCCTGTCACAAAGCACAACAGTAATTATGACACATACAGAAATTTTATCAACCTATTTGCTGGAGGTGACTCTAGCCCCAAAATTTGCTAAAATGGGAAATTACCAACCCCTTAAAGAAGGATTGAACACACCTGAACATAAAAGTTCGCAGATACGTTAGAGTTGCTGATCTAGTTCGCCAATTAGGATCATTTGCAGAAGAAAGAATAACAGAAACAGCCTTCTGGAGATGGGGTTCTAAAATGATTCTCCATTTTAGCAATTCAAATGCTGCCTTCGCTAATGTTGACAAATCTTTGTTTGATGTTTCCTTCAAAAGGCCAAAATATATTAGATATAAAGTTGGGGTGGCCAAAAAATCAGGCACAAGAAAATCAGCTAATCAAAAAGCCAAATTTATGGAGAGATAAAAGAGTTCCGATGAGGTAGCTCTACGCCAGTTTGCTCCAAGAATCCTGAGAGCGAATGTATACTAAATGAAGAAAGAAAACATAGATCTAGACCTTATTAGAGATGCCATATCATACTTCAATTTTGTTGTGTCCTAGTGTTCACCAAAAATGTGCTTCGGCAAGTAAAACAGATTTGTGCATGGGGAAGGAGGCTCAAGTAGAACACAAAGCAAACTCAATTGAGATTGAGGACACAAGTTAAATGGAAGTTGCATATTAACAACCAATTACAAATTACAAATCACCAAGCCAATCAAGATTAAGAGTGTATTAAAATCATAAACCAAAGTATTTGCATCCAGATTCCAAGAAGCAAAGACTTTAAAACATCTAATGACGATTAAACCAAAATTACCACAGTTTACATAACATATGCTTCTATCTGGCAATAAATAACTCATTGTAAAAAATATTATGCCCCTAAATTGGAGAACTAAATAAAACTTCAAACAGAATTTAAAAAGAAATAACAATGAAAAAATGGACTGACAGTAAAACATATTGTTAATGCCATGAATTTTTCAACTGAATGAGGAATGATTAATTCCAGAATCCACCTCAACGTAATGATACTTTTTTCAGAAATAGTAATGAACCTTTTTTCTATCTTCAATTTCTGAAACAATATAGTCAAAACCACATTTTTTGGCCTGAAAAAAATTGTTGACAATAATGTTTGGGGGAGAAAAAGAAAGCACACTAAGTTGAATATAAACAACTCAAATTGATGCAAGGCGATAGAACACATCCCAGTTAAAAGAATCCAAAACAAATACCGAGAAGAATGCCTTTTACATACCTGCAAGGAAGTTACAGGGTAAAGAAGCCCCACAATAACGTCAATCAAATACGAAGATCTTCCAGACTTCAAAGTTGAGATGATAAAGTGAAATAACTGCCCATGTTACAAAGGAAAAGTGATCAAACTGAGATACAGAAATGCAAAGAATATAAAATTAAAAGTAATTCAAAAAAAGAGAAAATAAATTATTACAGTTTCCATCCATTTGACATCATCCTGTGAATCACCATTCTGATGAGTATTTCTAATATTTATATCTGTTGAGCTATCTGAACCATCAGACAGGCTGGAATTCTGAATGTTCACAACAACTTCAGAAGCTCTTTCTGTTATTAGTTGAACCCAGTTTTCCTGCTTAAGTTGGTTATTATTAATTTCAGTCTCTCCCCTTTCATTTGAATGATCTTGTGAAGATGACACGTGAAGCCGAATGTTAGAGCACAACACAGAAAGGGTAACCCCAATAGCTTCCCTTACCTGCCCAACAAAAACTTTTATGAGATTTATTAAAAGTAAAACCTCTTGATAATATCCACATTCATGTCCAGATTTTTAAGGTTATCCGTCCAACAACTCGGAGCAGATCTGAGGACAAAATATATATAGAGAGAGGGGGGGGGGGGGGGGGGAGGTTAACACTAACTCACACCCACAATAATTTTAATGTGAAATTAACATATGTAGACGATAGGCAAGCTTACTTGGGCTGACGAGTGACACATATTACCCAGCAACTCATCCAGAAGTTTATTGTGCAGTTCTATCTCAGACACAGGCATTTTTTGTGGGGATAGCTCTATAAGTGCAGCAGAAATAAAAACATAGCGCTTTGCAACTACAGTTGTAGTTACAGATGGAGGTAAAGGTGTCAACAAACAGTTCAAAATCTGTTGTCTCAGAAGGGGAACTCGTGTTCCATGCTTTCCTTTCCCTGTAACTGCATAACGTATACAAGCAGCCCACTCAGGAATGGATTCAACCGATTGGGCTAGAATAATATGCTGCAACTGGACCATCATCCAGCTATCCCATTCCTCTAAAAGACCATTGACATCAGAATGCAACACTCCAGCAAATGCTTCAGCGGCAACACACTGCTTAGACCTCTCTTTGGAATTTACAAACTCCTCTAATGTGCTTTTCAAAGCCAATAAAACAGGCATCCCACATTCTTGTATTAACCGCTTAAATATACGGGCAAAGTTTGAATAAAATGTATCACTTCCTAATAAAGAGATCCAACTAGGTGTACGTGGCCATGAAGCTGAAAAGTCGAAATAAAAACGGGTGATTGATTTGTCAGCCAAGCTCTGAAAGGAAGAATTTCCATGATTTCCTCTGGAAGAGCCACTATCATTATCAGTTATTATATGGACATGAGACAAACTATTTAAGGTCTCATTAAAGAATCCCTCTTCCTGAAATATCTCCCGTAATGCTCCTTCAAGGGCAGATTTAGTATTTTCTACTGAATTCGTAGAGAATACTGGCCGATCATCAGTTGATATCTTATGAGGTGAATCTTTTAATAGCGTATTAAGAGCCGAGATTGCAAGTATTCTAGTCTGAGGAAGTTGACTCTTCAAGTTCTTTAGGAAGTGACCTGAGCAGGCAAAATAAAAAAAGAAGATAAAAACCTTTGAAAACTTCCTACTAAATTACTGGGACAACAGTTAAAGAAAGAATCCATTGTGACCAAGAAAAACACTCACCAGCAGTTTCAGAAAGGATTTTTGGTGAAATGTGTGGGTCACTGCGACATACCATGGCCAACAATAGCAAAACTCTATTAGCCATAAGATTATACCTGGAACCAAAGAATAGAACACCATAAAAGAAAAAAGAAGAGCCTTAGTCTGATATCACATTATTTCAAGGTCTGGTAGGAAACTAATTCTTAAATGTGTAAAATGAAAATAAAGCATATGTGCAATTTATAACAAAAGTTGAAATGGACGGCAGCCCACATAAATGTTGACAACTAATAAGAAAGAAGAAAGAAAGAACAGCATATCAATTGTGCAAACAGCTATCCTTACCGCCAATGCAAACCTGTAGAATCAAAGCTCATTGAACCAATCTGAGACACCAAATCTGCAAAATCTGGGGTGTCTATATGATTTTCCATCGTCCTAAATATGCTTTTAGAAACACCAGAAAAGTGGATATTGTATTTGACAAAAAGCTGGAAGCATAAAGAAATTATAAGTGAGAAATTTGACAGGTGACCTCCAGAATATTACCCAAGGACAATACTATACCTCATTGATTGATTTCTGGGCTTTCAGTGATTCATGATGAGAGCTGAAAATTGTGGAAAAAGCATAAATCCAATGATGTCTAATGTAACTTAATGAACAGTTTAAAGTAAAAATCTACCAAAGAAATTGAGGTCACCTTAATAGAACAGCCAGGAGAAATGAGGAGAATGCTTTTGGATCCTGAAATAATGAGTGGTTATAAGCAAAGTAGAATTTTAGAATATAACTAAGACCACTTTATGCTGAATGATTACCGTTGTCAAATGCTTGAGAACTGTCTGTGTAGAAAGAACGGCACAAGAACCTAAAACAGCATGTTCAGGCGAATTAGGTTTCTTCAAATTCTCAGACAGAGAGACGACACACTTCGAAATCAAAGATGGCCACCTCTTCATTATCTTCAACAGAGATTTTACAGCAAGCCTAACAAACAAGCAAGAGCACTTGCCAGTTAAGATCTAAAACATGTTTTGACAAGAAAGTAGTCTCCTAACAGCTTAATATATATACTTACATGCGGACGCTTTCATAGTTATGCAAAGAAAGATTTAAAAGATCATCCATCAACAGAATTACATGGTCTGGTGGAAAGAAATTTCCACTTGTACGAAACAGATGATAAGATGATTGCGATGATCTCCAGGTGCTGTGCATATCGGCCTTGTCAATGAGAGCCCACCTAGGCCTGTAATGCACAAAGAGCTTTAGAATTTAGATGCCATGATCCTCGTTAGCATTGTACAAGTAATTGCCAAAAGGAACATCAAGATAAAACACTGCACCTTCTCTTTCCTTTAGAATGTGAAGACACTATAAAATTTATTGGAGGCTCTAATATGGCAGCAGATTCCAACTTCCAAGCCTGCCTATGATTTGCCCATTCATCATATTCCAAACTTCCTATATGAAACAGGTAGGAAAATAAATGAATGTGTGAAGAAAGAAGGAAAAGAACAATCAAAGCAAACTATTACTATTAGCATCCCCCGTAAGTTTAAGACATTCATTTCATCATATGTACTGTTCATTACCGTAGTTTCCAAGAGCATCCATGATACGTATAATGAGAATCAATAAAATGCTGTCATCTGATTTTTCCTCTAATAAGTATCTGTGCACATAGCAAAAGCAGAAGATTCAGCAACTGTAGCTGCCTGGATTGTAAAGCTCAGAAACAAAGAAATTAGAACACTATTACTTGCTGGCAGTGTGTATGACCTCAGCAGCCTTTTCTCGCAGTTGGGTGCTGCCAACCCTTGCACCTGTAGCTCCAGCTATTAGAAAAGAAGGATAACTGGAGTCTTGGATCGTGCCATTCCTGGAAGGTGGACTGAAATCAGGCAAGCATGATAATACACCTTGCAAGCAAGAGTCAATTCGTAAAAGAGTCACTTTCAAGTGCTCTTTCTCATTGCCTGCATGAAAAATTGAATGTAAATGTCAAAAAGGGGAAAAAAATATTCATGTGAACTAACCCATGACTGTTAGAAAATCAATACTTTATGAACATCCCCGAAAATGAAATAAGAAAAACATTAGCACCCTTCACCATATGGGTTTTCCTGAATTATTCAGATATCCGACTTCTACACTATCTAACAAGATTGTATTTTACCTGGATCAGAGTGTATCTTAGTTTGGCATATTCTTAAAAGATCATCTAAGGCTGATTGAAAATGGAGAATCAAAAGGTCGTTAGCAAATTGAACTTCTTCATCACTTGGAACATGCCACTTTGGGCCCTTCAATGCTCCATCGGAATAATCTTTCGCGCTGATCCATTCCTCTAATGCAGCAGCAGCAGGGTGGTTGAAGGTGCACCTAAAAGCCAGAATCTCCTTATTTTGATTTAAGGCAAGTTGAAACACTAAACAGGACAATCATAAATATTTGAGCATTTGAGCAAATGAAATGAATTTAGAATACTTGTACTGATCCGTAGGATAATAAAGGACCAGGCTTCCAAGCAGGGAGCGAAGAAGATGGTCACCAGCCCCATTAACCTGTTTTTACAAACAAGTCAGTAAAAAATAGTGAAACTAAACAAGACATTTTCATAAATCATCTAATTCAAAGGGGCTAACCTTCCAAGATGGGGAGTCAAATGCAGAAACAATCACTTCCTTGAATTGATCCTTATAATGGAGAAGTGCAGAGCCTCCGTAACTGATGGCAACTGATAGAATTTTTAATTGATAATCAATTGATGTTTCAAGAGCTGGAGAAAGGGTGGGTTTAACCTACAAAGGAAATATATGTATCAACTTCCACTACAAAAATATGGAAGAGCAAAATCGCAACCAAGGACACCATTGACGAGAGAGAGAGAGAGTAAAAACACCTTGGTTGAAGCCGAGGGATCCAGAGTTCCTCTTCCTCCAAATCCTGTAACAGGTGTTCCATTCAAAGAGGACAAAACAGATGATAAAATTGGTTCTACAAGGTGAACAACTGCCTCTTCTGGATTTGAATGAACACATGCACAACAAAGCAGTCCAACCTCTGCAATTGCTCCAGGAAGAATATTTGTCCGAACAAACTTGGAGATTTTTTTTAAAGCCTATTTCGATTATAAGGAAACGTTAACAGGAATAAATTCCAAAAAAGAAAAATACATGACCTTAAGATTTGAACCGAAGGCAGGAACCTGATTATATAGTTGTGTTGAAAGTCTCCCAAGTAAGATTTCAAGCATGCAATAGTAGTACGGACCATCTTCAACTAGAAAAGTTCCTGATGTTGCTGATGAATGAAGACCTTCATTCCTGATAAAACAGGAACAAATGATTCCTAAATAATTGAACCAAACATTGTGACCAAATAGCACCCATCACTTACAGAACACTGCTAGGTTCCAGATGTAGAAGTAATGAAAATAGACGGCAAAAAAATTCATCTAGCCATTCAGAAAAGCGAATCATGGGCATGAATGAGAGCTCGTCCATATTATCATCCAGCATAGCCATCTGAAATTACAAGTGGATTAGAGGGAAAAACAAAAAGAATAAAAAACATGAGCCAATTTGCTGCAAGAATTAACGGGTTGAAGCTTACATTTGAAAAGATGGAGCCTATTAATTGCATAGTTGCTAAGGTTTTAGGAGGATCGTTGGCATCCATACCAAGTAGTGCATTTGACAATGAAATCATGAGAAGAGCAATGAACGTATCACCCCCACCTTCAAGATCAACTGACTTAACTGATCTACTTGATAGGGATGTGAAAAAAAGAGAACGTCCAGCAAATGCTACTGACATCACAGCAGTTTTCAGTTGGTGTGTGGCAGTCATCTAATATATAAAAAAAGTTGGTAAAAAGAAGTCAACTCAAGGAAAGCAGCATACATTTAAAAGCTATGAGAATTGAGTCATATAAATCAGACCAATGTACTACTAAGATTAAAATATATCACACAATAAATGAACCAACAAAAAGGTTTTAATAACACTATCTCACAAAAAATAAGCATATAATATTACTAACCGTCTCCAAGGCCATATGGAATCGAGAAGCCAAAAATGGAAGAACCAGAGACGGCTCCACATAGGATAAGATCGATGTTGCTGTAGCAACAGTTTCAGAAAGATGCTCATTTTTGCTATACTGACCACGATCAATTAGCCTCAGCAGTACATTGACAAATGCTGTCCTTTCTGATTTTCCTAAGTAAAGCTCAATCTGAATATTATTATCCGTGTTCCTGAAATCAAAGCATATAGGTGGGACACATTCCAATAAAAAACGCATACACAATTTTGTCAGAAGATTCTTACTGCTGCTCATGTTGTAAGCGCTTTTGGAATGTAATCACCAAATAGAGCAAAAACCGATCCAATGAATATGTCCACCTACCACCATTAGAGGGATGGTAATACCTACAAAGAAAACAAGCAAAAAAAAAACAACAAAAAATGAGGATCAACGGATAGAACCAATTGAGTAGAACATATAACTTGAAAACAGAACTAAAGCATATAAAAATGTTGGTAAACTAACTGTTCCAAGAGGTTGACCAATTTCTCAAAGTGCTCCTGTGCCACACTACTAGGCTTTAATAGATACACCTGTAATATTATGTTCCACATCGAGTATAAAAAATTACACCAGGAACCATAAATGAGCATCAATTTGAAATTCCTGAATACATGAGCCATGTTTTCTTTCATCTTACAACTGATTTTGCAATGGCCTTTGCAGGAGTAACTGTCTTATTGGAGAACAAGAACCTTGTATTTCTGGGTACATCCGCAGAAAAAGGATAAGATCCACTTCCACTTGCCACAGGAACCTGAAATGGCCAGAGAGGGCATGAGAAATTTAGCGTATAAAGACCAAGAATAGTCTGAATAATAACAAAACTGATAGAAACTAGAAGAAACAATCAACTACAAGAGAACCAAAAACCTAGGGGGAAAGAAGAATTGAGAAAAAATAAGGGACGGAACAATAACAACAAAGCTGATTGAAACTGAAACACGTGATCAACTCCAAGATAACCAAAAAGCTAGCAGGAAAGAAGAATTGAGAAAAGGAGGCAAAAAATTACTAGCATATGCAAGGAAAAGAATTCCGAAGCCTCTATTATAGAAGGCTGAGGCCTGAGATCAGCTTAAGTTTTAACTTGTAACAATTTGTGTCTGATAAATAGTTCCCGAATAAAGAATTTATATATCTCACTCGTCAGCTGGATGTATTTAGGAGCTTAAGCAACTGCAACTATTTGAACATGATCACTTCTTCCAAACCAACAATAATAATGATCAACGACACTCGGCGTATACACTCACCTCAAACATGTTCAAAAATCTAGTAAATAGTGTTGGTAAGAAACACTCCCAGTTAATAAATTTGCAATTCTTCACTACACGGGCCACAACAGCAGTCCACTGACTGTTCCAGAATTGACAATTTGGAATTGAGTTCCAGAGTTCCATACACTCTCTAATCCAATTACTGCCATGTCACAAAATTGGAAGTTAGTTTTCTCAAGGTACCCAGTAGAAAAAACACACGACAGTTGCCAAATATATGTTCTCCTTACTCTGAGAAGAAATCTTGATTTTCTGCATTTGTAGGAAGGAAGAGTCTCACAAATCCAGCTCCTTCGAAGGCTGCATTGTGCCATGGATTTTCCAAAAGAGATCTGAGAATTCAAAAAAAAAAGGAAAATGATTCGAGCATTTAAAAACTCTTAGCCACAATAACCTAGAAGATAATACTATTTAGCAAGGTACTGAAAAAAACCAAATCTAGTGTTCTTGTGAGAAACATGATTCCATGAATACTAAATGAAGAGGTCAATATGGTCCCGATACAAAGACCTTAGCAACCGTTTTGATTTCTTATTGGCAAGCCAATTTTTAGCATCAGAATGGTATTATAGAGGATTCCAAAATTTGTTCCTAAAAAATAGGAACTTGTCGAAAATACTTAATTTCTTATTAGTTTCAACAGAGAAAAGGTTACAAATAAATAGACAAACCTAGGGCCTATCTTAGGTAACTTCTAAACTAGGTAAGGAACTAATTCTAGCAATAGAATACAAACCCTTAGAGCAAGGGATCCTAATCAAATAAAATATTTACAAATCTCTTAATTAAGGAAACAAATAACAAGGAAACATATCTCGGATCTCTGACACTCCCCCTCAAGCTGGTGCATGGATGTCCTCCATTCTCAGCTTGCCTACTAACTTCTGAAAGTCTTTACTAGGTAGTCCCTTGGTAAGTATGTCTGCAACTTGATTTCCAGTGGTTACATAGGGAGTACAGATTAAACCACTGTCAAGTTTCTCTTTTATAAAATGTCTATCCACTTCAACATGCTTTGTTCTGTCATGTTGAACTGGATTATGAGCTATGTTGATTGCAGACTTGTTATCACAGTATAGCTTCATTGGTCCATCCAATTTCACCTTTAGGTCTTCTAAAATAATTTTCAGCCACAACAACTCACAAATTCCCAGTGCCATGGCTCGAAATTCAGCTTCTGCACTGGATCTAGCTACCACATTCTGTTTTTTACTTCTCCAAGTAACCAAGTTTCCTCCAAAAAAGGTGCAGTAGCCTGAGGTTGATCTTCTATCAACTATTGATCCTGCATAGTCTGCATCTGTGTATGCTTCCAGAGTTAATTTCTCCCCTCTTTTAAACATAATCCCTTTGCCTGGTGTACCCTTCAAGTATTGCAAAATTTGAACTACAACCCTTAGATGAGATTCCTTAGGGTTATGCATGAATTGACTCACAACCCCAACAGCATATGCTATATCAGGTCTGGTATGTGACAAATAGATGAGTCTTCCTACCAGTCTCTGAAATGAATTTCTGTCAACTGCCATATCATCCTCCTTTGAGTCTCCAAGCTTGTGATTGATTTCTATGGGTGTTGCTGCTGGTTTACATCCCATTTTTCCAGTTTCCTTCAACAAATCCAAGGTATACTTCTGTTGAGAAAATAAAAATCCCTTGCTGTGAGTGTGCCACCTCAATACCAAGAAAGTATTTCAATCTGCCAAGTTCTTTCACTTCAAACTCTTTTACCAGGCATTTTTTCAAATCATCAATTCCTTCTGAATCATTACCTGTAACAATGATATCATCTACATACACCAACAATATAGTTACTCCCCCTGAAGAAGAGTGTTTCACAAACAGAGTATGATCGCCTTGGCTCTGTTTGAAGCCTTGTCCCAGCATTACCTTGGTAAATCTCCCAAACCAAGCTCTTGGGGACTGTTTTAGTCCATATAGAGCTTTCCTCAATCTACAAACATTTTGTCCAGTAGTATTCGAAGCAAGTCCAGGTGGAATATCCATGTACACTTCTTCTTCAAGGTCTCCATGTAAGAAGGCATTTTTGATGTCAAATTGTTGTAGATTCCATCCTTGGATAGCTGATAAGGAAAGTAGGACCCTCACTGTGTTCATCTTTGCAACAGGTGCAAATGTTTCAAGATAGTCAATCCCATAGGTTTGAGAGTACCCTTTTGCCACCAATCTTGCTTTGTACCTTTCCAAAGTGCCATCTGACTTGTATTTTACAGTAAAAACCCACCTGCATCCTATTGTTTTCTTCCTTTCTGGCAATCTCACTAAGTCCCAAGTTTTGTTTTTTTCTAGTGCATCCATTTCTTCCTTCATAGCCATTTTCCAGTTCTCATTTCCTAATGCCTCTAAAGCTGTTTTAGGAATAGTGATATCATTTAGGCTAGTAAGGAATGCTCTGTGACTTGGTGAAAGGTTTTTGTAGGTCATAAACAAATAGGAGGGATGTTTAGTGGTGCAGGTTCTTTTTCCTTTTCTAATGGCAATGGGAAATTCAAAATCAGAAACAGTGTTACCATGTTCAGAATCAGATATAGCACTGTCATTATCATTATGTTCAGAAGAAGTTTCAGAATGTACCTCAAATTGTATAAGAATAGGAGTAGGAGCAGGAGAAGGGGATGATTGAATCTGCATAGGCGCCTTCCTTCTTGAATAGGTCTTCAGGGGACAAGTAGTGTCTTGAATATTGGGCTGTGATATGTTAATGGTTGTTTGAGGAGTGTGAGGAGAAGATGGAGTAGGAATAGGTGGTTGTCTTGGATGTATTTCTGTAGTAGGAATAGATGACTGACCAGAATGTATATTTGTAAGAAGGGGCTGAAATAAAAAAAGGTCTGCTTCCTTATCTTCCCTAAAAGATATCTCCCCTTGAAGATAAGGAATAGTAAAATAACTCTCCTTTTCAACAAAAGTAACATCAGCAGAGGTATAAAATTTTTTGGTAGGTGGGTGATAACATTTGTAGCCTTTTTGAGAGGAGGAATAGCCAATGAATATACATTTCAAAGCCCTTGGGTCAAGTTTACCTCGGTTTGGAGAGTGGATGTGAACAAAAGCAACACACCCGAATACCCTTGGTTGTAGATGAAGGGATGGACTGAAGTTGGGAAAGAATTTGACAAGGATTTGAAGAGGACTTTGGGATGAAAGGGTTTGAGAAGGCATTCTATTTATCAGTGAAGTAGCAGTTAAGGCAGCTTCCCCCCAATATTTTTTAGGAACATTGTTTTGAAACAAAAGTGCTCTAATCATAGCAAGGAGGTGTCCATTCTTTCTTTCTGCTACCCCATTCTGTTGGGGAGTATGTACACAAGATGACTCATGTATAATACCTTTGTCTAGGAAATAAGGTGACAAGAATTGATTAAAGTAATCTCTAGCATTGTCAGATCTGACTTTCTTAATTTCAGCCCCAAATTGAGTCTTAATCATGGTATAGAAAGTTTTAAAGGTAGAGGCAACATCTGACTTTTGTTTCAGAAGATAAATCCAAGTAACCCTACTGCAATCATCTATAAAAGATACAAACCACCTAGCCCCAGTTATGTTAGGAATGGTAGAGGGCCCCCAAACATCACTGTGAATAAGATTAAAAGGATGGCTAGTTCTTTTATTACTTGCTGGAAAAGAGGCACGTTTATGTTTTGCAAGCTCACAAACTTCACAATGAAATTCATCTAAATTTATTGTTTTACATAAAGAAGGAAACATGGTTTTCAAAAGTCTAAAAGGTGGATGACCAAGGCGAAAGTGATGTAGCCATATCTGGTCTTTATTGGCTGTAGAATTGGACAAAAAAGACAAAGATTGAGTATTCAAAACACTAGTTGGTCCACCAAGAACCTCAAGGTAGTATAGGTCTTTTATTTCCCTAGCACGCCCAATCATCCTCTTCGTTTCTTGCTCCTGAAAAATACAATGTGTTGGGTAAAACAGAACACTGCAATTAGTATCTTTAACAAGCTTCGGTATAGAGACAAGACTACTAAACAGCTTGGGCACATGTAAAACATTTTTAAGTAGAAGAGTTTCACTAATAGCAATATCTCCTTGACCAGCAACTGTTACCATAGTACCATCTGCAACTGTAATTTTCTTGTTGCTAGGACAGGGTGTATAGGTGATGAAATTTACAGAGGAATTGGTCATATGATCAATGGCTCCTGAGTCTATTACCCAGGAGTTTTGGGTAGGTATGTGAGTGGATGCTTTCAAGGCATTAGAATTCTGAGAAGAGGAAGAGGATATACCTGAGAAGACTAGATTGCATGTACCTGTAGAGGATGGTTTCTTTAAAGATTCCAGAAGACTTTTCAATTTTTCCACTTCTTCTCGGTTGAACTCAACAGATTGTTCATCTGACTCTTTAGTCACTTGTCTGGTTGCAAAAGCCTTGTTCTGTCCCCTTGTTGGGCCTCCTCTTTCTGTAAAATTTCTATTTGTTGATGGAGGCTTCCCATGTAGCCTCCAGCATTTCTCTTTGGTGTGACGAGGCTTTTTGCAGTAAGTACACCATAAGGAGTCCTTGTTCACTGCCCTTTTCATTTCTAGTCTGTCTTCAATATTTTCCAGACCCTCAGGAACAATTTTGGTAACCAAGGCTGAGCTCTCAACTTGAATATTTCCAACCATCATCACTCCTCTTCTTCCTTCTTCAGCACGAATAGTAGCAATAACCTCATTTAATGAAGGCAGATCTTCCTTCCCCAAAATCTGGACTCTCACTGCATCGAATTCAATATTTAGTCCAGCAAGGAAATCATAAATTCTATCTTTTTCGACAAACCTCTTTAGAGTTGCTGCATCCTCGCTGCATTTCATCTGAATGCATTGGTAGTGGTCCATTGGTAGTGGTCCATTTCCTGCCAGAGATTCTGCAGCAGATTAGAATAAATCTGGGCAGCATCTCTAACTTTTGAATAAGTTTGTTTCACAGCCTCCCATATTTCCCTTGCTGTACTAAGAAACATGCGAGTGTCACTGATTTCGGGCACCATTGAATTCCACAACCAAGTCATGACTAATGAATCTTGTTCATCCCAAGCCTCAAATCTGGGATCTCCTTCCTTAGGGCCAGTTCCAAGAAGGTGACTGAGTTTACCCCTTCCTTTGAGAAAAGTTCGCACCAATTGAGACCACTTAAGGTAATTTTTACCATTCAATCTATAGGGGGCTTGTATGTTTTGTAAATCACTCGTCGAATTAGAGTGACTTCCTTCACTCATAGTATCTACTTGAGCAGTTTCAGTACTGCTTGAATCAGTCGTATCGACCATATTCTCTCAAGAGAAAAAAAGGGTAAAAAATACTGTCCAACAAGAACAGTAAGGCCTAAGAAAAGAGTGGCTCTGATACCATGTCGAAAAGACTTAATTTCTTATTAGTTTCAACAGAGAAAAGGTTACAAATAAATACACAAACCTAGGGCCTATCTTAGGTAACTTGTAAACTAGGTAAGGAACTAATTCTAGCAATAGAATACAAACCCTTAGAGCAAGGATCCTAATCAAATAAAATATTTACAAATCTCTTAATTAAGGAAACAAATAACAAGGAAACATATCTCGGATCTCTGACAGAACTCCATCAAGTATGTTACTGACTTCATTGTCATTCCAAAAAAACAGTAAAACAAAAGGATCTATGTACGTCTGAATCAGATGAAACAGCAACTAATTTTCTTAAGACAGTTTGACATCAATTTAGAAAACAAAAAAAACCACACAAGTTCAGAGAGAACCAAAATGTGGCTAAAACTGATTGAAAAAACCTCAGAGCACTTGCCTAAACTCTGACCAAATTTCAGAGGCAGATCCAGCTGGAAAAAACCGCCGGCTTGATCGAACAAGGGAAGTAACCATCTCAAAATGCCGTTGTCTCAATCTCCATCCCTCTGGACCTGTATTCCTGAAAAATATACATAATCAAAGGACAAGCAGCATATAGACAATTGAATTGAATGCATAGTTCCATCCTATTAACCCATTGAGGGGTTTTAAGTGGAGAAGAAAGAATATAGAGAGAGCAGAAATTTAAATGGAGACGATTAATTGGGATAAAGAAGCTTTTATTAACCAGAAATCTACCAATAATATGGATTAAAAAATACACGGGCCATGTCTGATAAGCACATGTCGAATAACTAACCTTGAGAAATGTGTATGAATAAGACTATCATAAAAAGGACGCCATTGAACTTTCAAGGACAACTTCTTTCGATACTTATTAAGCAATCTGACTAAGATGTTTCCCCATCTAACCTAATATGTTACAAGGAACAATCGATTAGAAAAAGAAAAGAATGATAGAAGAACAAATAAAAAAATTATTCTTTCTACTATTCAATGTATTACCTGAGCATATAGCTTGCTTTGTGATTTGCGGAATAATTCTAAGCCAAGCTCAACAACTGAAACTACATCATCCAAAGATACATCACTTTTGGCCTTTATAAAACTGCAAAACAATAACTAATAAGTCAGATTCAATGCCCTGTAATTCACCTTTTACACTTAAGGTGTGGTGCACGACACATATTACACTTACATCTATTTTGCTGAAAGTGATTTTGGTGCACTCATAACTGACTATGACTTATCATGGACTAAAAAAGGGGAACAAGCACAAACATGCAATAAACAAGAGATAAATACGAAACAAGCATTTATGATAAAGGTTCATTCAACCAAAACGCAATTCATGCATGTTATATTCTCTGCTTCTGTCATCTAGAGATAACAAGGAATAAATGGCAAAGTCTACATTTGCATAAATTCACAATCTAAGTACTGAATCTGTTGTGGACAAGAATATTAATCATATAGACAACATTTAGCACATGACTGAAAGACAGATTCATTTTAAGAAAAACATTGAAGAGGCAGAGTAAGCACCTAACTTAACCATATATTGCCTGTAAAGAACATGAGTAGCATGCCTATACATGCCAAACTGACATTTTCCAAGACTATGACCATGAACGTAGCATTAAAAACAGGTAACCAAGTACTCACAGCAACTATATGTTGACACAGATAATCAAGGTGCGAGTAAGCATTAAACTAAATATTCACATAAGCTCGGATATGTTAGACACTCTTTGTAAGAATTATTTATTTAGAGGGGAAGTACTTCACGAATTATGTATAGCAAAAATAAATCAGTCCAACTAAGACATGTCATGTTAGACACTCTTTGTAAGAATTATTTATTTAGAGGGGAAGTACTTCACGAATTATGTATAGCAAAAATAAATCAGTCCAACTAAGACTAGACATGAAAACGTTCATCCAGTAACTGTTCGAACATTTCCTTATGGCACTAACATGCCCATACATGTAATGCCTGAACACCTTTTTAAAAATAAATAGCAGTACCAAGACTAAATTTTGGTACACCTGCCATGTTGGTGAACTGGTGAAATTGAAAAAAAAATAGTTGAAAGATATAAAATAAGTGAAATATAAATAGGTTGAAGAAAGAACAATTGCCTAACTATAGGAATGAACTATTTTTGCGATTGTATGCATCGAAGTTTATTAAATAAAAGTAATTTAAAAGCATCCAAATCCTCCTTTATGTCTCATTTATATATTGAGTATGATTTTAACTCTCTTTTTTACGGACAAGTTGGTGTCACTTCACTTGTGAGAGCAACTCAATCAAGCTTTATTGATAGCAAAGATGCTCAAGCATCTGTGTCTATGCTGCACAATGTCATTTTATGTAGTGAACACCAAAATCTCTAATGCTGACAGGACAGGCGTGAAAGGGAATATGTCTGAAGTAACATCCAACAAATTCAGCCAGCATAGCATGTGCCATACGCTGCTAACCACCCATCACTAACCCTATTCTGATCAGAGGCAGCAGGAATACTACGTACCTGCTAGCAAAGAGTAAAGATGGAGTTTAATAAAACTGACTGTGAACAAGGAAAGAGCTCAGTCTATAATTGATTTCAGGTTTTCCATGTGCAATGCCAGCCATCTTGGTTGCATTCGAAACCGTTCCAAGTTCCAACTGCATAGGTGATTATAAGCCTTCTCAATCAGGGCAAGGGGTTATAGCTAAAAGTTCTAGATTGAAGGTGTCAACTAAAAAATTCTAAGTTCCAACCACCATATAGCTCTTCAAGATTGAATGACCTTATAAACTACAAGCATCTTCCTTCAACCTACCTGTTTCAGGTTCCTTACTCTTCACCTCGATAAAAATTCAATGACCAGTCAAAACCCCATCAAAAATAACTGGGTAGTCTAAAATATCAGGAAAAATAGAAGATGCCCTTCGAGTCATTATTGAACAGAAATTCAACCAAAACTAAGTTCGAAACTGAAAAACAACTAGCTTTTCAGAAAAGATCAAATCCCAGCATAAAAAATTAATGCAAAAGGAAAGAAAGAGAGAAAGAGGAAATAGAAGGTTACAGGTCGAGAACAGAGATCCATTTGAGAGTGGAGTAAACGGAGTCCGGGTCATCGGGTCGATAAAGGTCCTTGAGAGTAGAAACGACCCGAGAGAAAGACTCCTTCTCCTTCTTGGTCTCTTCGGCAACGGGTGGAGGCAGCCATGCATTGTAGAGATGCATATCTGAATCCTTAGAGTGTGAAGCAAAAACTGTAGCTATTAAGTAAAATTTTCTTCTTCTTTTTCTGGGTTTTTTGGTTGTGCTTTGGGGGAGAAGTATGAACTCTGATCCAAACAAATGAATGAGAAAGGAAAGGTTTGGAGGAGTAATTAATTGGTTTGTGGTTTTATTTCCATTTTCTTGTTTGGAAAGAAATTGATTTTTTTTTTTTTTATTTCTTGGGGAAGGGGAAGGCTGAAGGCTGAAGGCTGACGAGGAGGAGGAATTTGATTTTTATGCTTTCCTGTTTTGACTTTTACATTTGTTTTCCTTTCTGTACACACAGATTTTAATGGTAATCGGCCGTCAAATTTAGTTTTACCTCGCAACTCTCCTTTTTGATTCGAGTCGGAATCGGATGAATATACTCAAATGGCTTAAATATATATTTACATCTTCTTTTATATATTGCTTTCAAATTGGTACCTGAATTAGATATTTTAAAAAGTAATTAAGGGAATTAAGGTTTAATTTAAAAATTGAAGAAGTAGTTAAACTAGGTCAAAACTTAATTTCATTAATTTTAACTGACAATGTCTTAAAAATAGTAAATCATAAAATTTTGGGAGGAGCAAGAACCTAATTGCAATAGTTTTAAAACTATCAATGACCTAAAAATAATTAAACCATTCAAAGTTGTGGAAATTGCACCTCCCACCCTCCATGTGGCTCCATCTCTCAATATGTGTACCCAGAAAGTACTCAAATTATAATTACTTCTACGTCTATTCTTACTTTATTCGGCCTCTAATTGATTTTTGAATAAAATATACCCGTTCAATTGAAAAATATTGAATATGGTTTAATTATTTTCGAATCAAATTTAAGTTTATATTAACAAACAAATCTAATTTCAAATATTTCAATACTCGATTTGAATACCTCATAAGCTCAATCAAATCTTATATATATATATTATTGATTGTCATTTTTTGTAGTATTACACTACTTTATCCTCGGTGTTTTATATGAAACAATTGCAAGTGTATTTATTGTAAAAAGAAGTACGGTTAATCGAATTGAATTTGAATGTCGATTTTTTCGAAATCAAATTTGTGTTTATAAGAATGGAACTAAAATCAAATTAAATTTAGTGCTACTTAAATTGTTATTTTGAATTAAAATTTAAAATTTCAGTTAATTTTAAAACTGATCGAACATACACCATAAATTTGGATCAATGTAATTATATTTCCATTTTAAATTTAATTTTATTTGTAAAATGAAAATATCTGAAATTTATCTATGATTAAGCAAAGAAGATTAAGGTTTTATTTTTGGAGAAGTATAGTTTTACATGTAACAATTATTGTACATGTGATTGGGGAAGAAGGGAGGGTCCTTTTGTCTCAACATTTGGCAATTCTATTTCAATCAGTAAACGTGGCTTCCATTAGTCCATTCAATAATTAACTTCACATCATTTTTTTTAATTTCGTATTTTTATTTGCGCACAGGCACGGCACAAGTTAATTGATATTTTTTAATCATTTTATTTTTTTAAAAATAAATTTTTAAATGACATAACCTTGAATATAAGCAAATTTATTTTAAAAAGTGATCCAAACATGATGTCTAATAATAAATACATTATTTTGGATTTTATTGATTTTAGAGTTTGAGTTTGATTTTCAGTGACACCTACTTAATATAAAAACAAAAATGTGTGGAAGATAAAAAAATATCAAAATTCAAAATTTTAAAATATCTCTGAAATTAAAAAAAAATGCTCAAATTTTCCAACCTAAATTTAAAATATTTTATATTTATTTATTTTAACGATTAACCTTACTAAAGTTGGTTAAAATATGCTCTCTAAGTCCCTTTACTTTTTTACATTTAGAATTTAATCTTCCTATTTTTTTCAAGAATTTAGCCCCTATACTTTTCATATTCAAAAATTTATAAAGTTCAATTCTTAATACAATTTACATTCAGCTATTAAATTCAAATTCATTACAATATAATTTTTCAATATATTATATTTATATTTTAACAATCAATCTTACTAAAGTTGGTTAAAATATTATCCAAGTCCGTGTACTCTCCATCCATTTAGAATATAGTCCTTCTACTTTTATTCTCAAGAATTTAGTTTATATATTTATTGGAGTCAAAAATTAAAGTCCAATTGTTAATACCTTTTAAATCATGCTATTAAATTCAAATCATTACAACGTCATTTTTTTGTTACATAATTTCTGAGTTAGTATTTTTTTTATTTCAAAATGTCACATCAACGAATTTGTAAAAGCATTCTAACTGTGTTAACAACTAGACTGATTTTTTTTTAAAAACTAAAAAGTAGGACTAGGTTCATGAAAACAAAAGTAAAAAAAGAATAAATTCTAAATGCACAAAGTACATATGAACTTAAAGCATTGAAGCTTATATAATCCCATATGTTTACTTTAATAATTAATTTTGACCAAAAAAAAGAAATTTATTTATCGCCCTTTCAATTTATCAAAAAATAATTAATTTATATTGTATATTTAATTTTTGTGGCTGGTATTTGAAAAGGTTTTATATAGATTGTGCTGAGCAATAGCTTTTGGGTTGCTTACTCAGCTCTTACGCCGACTCCACACATTGTTTGTTGTTTTCTTTGGATTTGATAAGTCCGGCTGCTGCTTTAGTTATGCAAATAATAATGCCTTTTCCTACTATTTTACCTAAACAAACTACCACTTGGTCCCAAAACTCCAATCAATTGAGTTTAAGCAGCAACAACTCAGTTTTGGATTTGATAAGAAGTATATTACAATTAATTGAGTTTAAGCAGCCAGAAGCGGGGTTTAATTTTTTTTTATTAAATAGAGATAATTATATTCATAAGATAAATGTCAGGATTTGAATACACACAATCAGAGACGAACCCAAGATTTTATGTTGAGGGCGAAAATAGATTTTTAAGATAAAATATATAAAAAATTCTAACTCATATACGAACTTTAAATTTTTAGAGGGCGACCGGCCGTTCCAACCCCTCGTTCTATCCATGCATACAAGATGGGACAACATAAACATCATTAACCACTTAATTAATTAATGGATCTCGAAGTCATGTTTGAATTTGATTAAAAGTATATAGTAATACATTATTCGAGTTGAATTGAGTATGCTTTGGTTGAATAATTTTACTTGATAAAAATAATAAATTTGATTTCTCTAGTTTCATGTTAAATTATATATATTTTTAAATAAATAGTTAAATTTTTTATTCGAAAGCAGAGTCTGCTACAAAGAACATACAAAATCGATGGAGGAAGCAGTGCTACTGAATTCCCCAAGCTGTACACAAGTGTGAATTTACTCTATCATTTCCAAGCAATAATACAATGCTTTGAAATATACTTAGGAAACCAAATATTTTTTTTTTGCCACCGTACCTTTTCTTTTCTCTCCCTCATCTTTTCTCATATCCACCTGCATATTAAATTAGATTATTTATACTTCACTTGAATTTTAGTTTTAAAGTAAAAATTTCATCATTAATTAAAATTATAAAAAAATTAATTAGACTCTTCAATTATTTTGAATAGAATATTAGAATACTAAATTCAGTTCTATTGATAATTTGTGCTCAACTTAACAAAAAGCACATAACTTACCAGCATAAATTATTTACATTACTAAACAAATGGAAAGATGCCACACTTTGACGTCAAAAGGAAATGGAAGCATGGAATAACAATAATAATAATATAGTAAACTCAAAACCCTTTTACGTACACTTTCATTTTCAAGGAATATTTATTGGGTAAATTACTACATAGGTTACTTTTGTTTTTGATCTTTTTTATGTTGCTTACAGAAATTCAGAAGGTTACATTTGAATCTCTTATTTATCGATTTATTATAATTTTGTCATTGGTTCGTGAAATCTTAGTATTACATATTTTACATTGATAATGTCACATGTTAACAAAAGAGTAAATTTCTAATTTGATCTTATAAATATTACATTTACTTTTGTCACAACTAATCAAAAGAATTGGGTTAACTTGCTTGACAGTTCTGTTATAATGTGCATCATTCTCTAAAGAGTCATGAACTCCTTTGAGTTTAATGATAATATTTTACATAAAAAACAAACATTTAGACACACTAAATCATCAAATAATTATAGGTAGAGTGATAAAGGCTTTGTACAGTAAAACTTCTATAAATTAATACCTTTTTTAGACCATGAAATTTTATTAATTTAGAGAGATATTAATATATCGATAAATTAATAATTTATTAATTAAAAAAATAGCTATCGCAATAAAATGGACGTCAATAACTTGTTGGATTATACAGGCGAAAATGACGAATGTTTACAAGTTCAAAGTTTAGAGGAAATTGTGGGTGCAATTAAAAAAGTTGAACGTCAATAACTTGAACTAGTCACGCGAAATGAAGCATTGAATGCGACAACAACTCTTCACAACTTTTTATTGCAGTCGGAGACCTCAATGCCGGAACTTGTGGGTGCAATTAGAAAAGTTAGAGATGAAATTGAATTATATTTGAATTTTAAAAAGAAACAGATTACAATAGATTTATATTTTAGCAAGTTACCAAAGTAGTAATTGTAATATTTATGAACTATTAATTTATAGTTTTGGTGGGACCTTTATATTTATAAAGAGGATTCTAAAAAAATATTATATTATTATCTTATTGAATTTGATAATTTTTTACATTGGCTCAAGTTAGCTCCGGAGAAATTTACTATTTAATAAAGTTTATTAATTTAAAGAGTATTAATTTATAGAGATTTTACTGTCTATATATTTTTTAGTCATGTGGATGTGGTCTCCTTTGAGTTTAATGAGAGTATTTTACATAAAAAAAACAAATATTTAGACAAACTAAATCATCAAATAATGATAGTCAGAGTGATAAAAGGTTTGTATATAAATTCTTTAGTCGTGTGTTCGATTTTCAAGTAACGCTTTTAGCTGTTTTATTTAAAAATTATTGTATAAAAGTATGGAAAATTAAATTTCTAGATAAATATAGTAATCATCATCATTTTATATAAAAAATCATACTAAAAGAAATCCATTCCGATGTGATATTGATTAACCCAATTTTACATTTAATAATTATTTTAAAAAATAGAGACTGCCGAGAATTACTTAAATTATGGACGAGTTTAGAATAAACGTCATGTACTGATATGTACCATTAATCATATGTACTGATATGCACCATTAACTATTTTAATAACTTTTGAAATTGTGAGAACTTAAAATGTGATTTTTTTTTTAGAATAAAACATGTTAAAATAGTTTTTTTTACTATTTTCAGTTTTTAAAAAAATTAATTCAAAAATAAAAGGTTATTAAAATATAAAGTGGACAAAAAAATTTAAAAAAGCGACACAAAAAATGTTTTAACATATTTTATTAAAAAATGAATAACTCTATTTTAAATCTCCATGATTTCAAATTTTATTAAAACAGTTTATGACGTATATCAGTACATATAATTAATAATAAATATTGATGCATAATATTTACTCTGAAATTTTTCCTAAATTATAGAGAAAGGTTGGTGACAATATTAGTGAGACTTGCAAGGTGAAATATTTGTTTCCTATCTTAATTGACGGTCGTTGTGTAATTATTAGGCACAAATCAGTTTGTTGATTTAGCATTTCTATATATTTGTTGTCCAAAATCTCACCGGTGAATTCAACAAGTCAAGAAACTCTCGTTTTCCCTATTAGTATCAAACTAAACGACACAAATTATAGAATTATGAACTTTTTTCATATTGCGGATGCAATTTGGTGTTGCTAACTGACTTTCAAAACTTTATAACGCTACTGTCATATTACGTTGAGACCATAATTTAATACTAACTCAAGATTTATTAAAATATACTACAACAATTTTTAAAGCTTACCCAATGAAGTACAACGATGATATATGAAATTATAACTCTATTTTATAAGAGGATAAATTTATACTTTTCTAGACAGGCTTGATTATCGCCTGGATAAGATTGAAGAAAACATACCAAGATACATGGATACCCAAATTGATTGCATAGACTCAATGCGAAAAATAAATAAAAACCATAAAGCAAAAAGAAAGCCCTTAACGTTTAATTGAATAGTAATTTTAGTATTTATTTTTTTATTTAACCAATTTAACTTCTAACGTTTTTTTTGGGTCAAAATGACCTCTATGCGGATGAAAACTATTAGTCAACTGACGATAGACAACTTGAAATCACTTAACAAAATGATGCGTAAGAAGAAAAAATATTTTATATTTTATACAATTTTATAAAAATATATTTTAACTGATGTGTCATTATGTAAAGTCAACATATTTATCTATATGACACTACTATCGTGACATGTACTGCCATGTAGGTTTGTCATGTCATTTCAAGTTGTTTATCGTCAATTGACTAACATTTTTATTTTTTCATTCGTGGAGGGGTTATTTTGACAAAAAATAAAACGTTAGAGATCAAATTAATTAAAAAAATATAAATTAAAATAACTATTCAATTAAACGTTGAAATCAATTTTTTAATATTATTCTTAAACAAAATCGACCGACCTATATTTGTCTATACGAGAGAATGCATGTAGTGAATCAAAATTTTCACTCACAAGTCACACCACATCATGTGCAGGTTGTGGCAAACAAGTCAATCAATGGCAGAAACTTTTCAGATGGAGATGCTCTCGCTTAGGCCTCAGAGTACTCATATTCTATCTTTACGGTTTCAATAATTTTTATTTTGTAAATTAGTGGTTCCTATTGTTAGTTCAGTTGTATTTAATACGTTTCTTAAATAAAACAATGAAAACATTAATATGTTAATAAAGTATTAAATTAATTATTAAAAGTATTAAAATACGATTTCGTTCTATTATTGATCCAGGTTGTGGCAAAGAAGTTAATGACTATTACAAGATCTTAATTCTGTAAATATATTCTTTTGTATTGTTTTATAAATATATTATTTTACAAATATAATATTTATATCATAAGATATATGTGAATAATATCAGTTATAATTTTTTTAATAAAAGTTACTAAATTTTTATTAAATTTATAGAAAAAAATACAATTATAATGCATCCAAGGAAAAAAATTGGATTAAACAACCTAGAAAATATTTCCAACCCAAAAATAAAGAAAAATAAAAACTTCTATGAAGATAAGCATACCAACAAAATTTAACAGTCTCCCGAATCTCCTTGTCTCTGTCCAAACGAAGCGAATAAAGAAAGAAGGAGTGATGCGCGATCCCAACTGTCAAGCAAAAAGTATCGCTACCCAAGACTGATTTCATCGGCAAACAACCATCAACCGAGTGAGGATATAGCTTTCCAAGTGACCACCGACAAAAACATAAATCAGAAACTAGCGCCGATTGAATCTTTGTGCGAACAACAATCGATCGCTAGGGTATGCTGAAACATGCCACAAACGACAGATAAACCAAACCACAAAACAACACATGTCACAAGGACATAGAAAAAAATGTCACAAGGACAAAAAAAGAAATTTTTATTAAAATAAAAAAAAATAAGTAAACTAATAGATTCAGTGGTCGACAACCAATATTAAAATTAATTGCTAACCACCGATCAGAGGAATTGATCGAAGTAGAAAGCGGCTAAAGTTGAAAGAATTTTAGCAGTGAAGTGACTAGGGTTGAATTTATAAAAACTAATAACTTGGGTTTGTGATAATTTATAAAATACATATGCTTGTGAGAAGGAGGATAAGTCACAATTTTTTTTTTCATTTGTATTTCTAATACTAACATTAGAAAGTGAAGAAAATGAGTTTTTTATAGTTGAAATAAAATGAGTTGTATTTTTAGTTCTTTTATTAATTTTTTTGATTTGTTTTATTATTGTGAATGAGTTTCTCAATCATTTTTTGTTGATTCAAGAAAAAGTTATGTATTGGTTCTTGAAATATTAATATATAGAAGAATATCTATGTATATCTTTTCAATAAATTTTTTATAAAAAAATAAAATTTCCGGATTAATCGAATAGTTCTTCTTTTAAATATTTATCAATTTTTTTGATGATTCTAATATTTTATTCCGATAACTTGTTAGAACTAATATTTATTTCTTGAGTTAGAAATTCGCTTTTCTTGTCTTTTATAATTCTAATTTTTTATTTGATTTTTTATTGTTTTTGTTCTTGTAGTCAGAACCTTTATTTTTTTCTGTTAATGAATAAATTGTCTGCTCCATAGATTGAATTTGAAAGGATGATTATATATATATATATATATATATATATATGTGTGTGTGTGTGTTTTTTGGAAATATAACAAAATCATAAGTTGGACTAATGGTTAAACTTAAGTCTTTGTTTTCAAATGTTTCAAGATTAAACCCCTACAAGACAAATCATAAATCAAGATCAAGGGACAAAGTGCAATTAATTATAAGAGAAAGAGTAAGTGCAATTAATCATAAAAGAGAGAGTAAATTTTAAATAAATTGATTTGTATGAATGAGAGAAGAATGTATATTTTAGGTACCTATTTTGACTAAAATATATACTTTAACTTTTTATTTTGACCAATTTTTTTTAGGTACATAAAAGAAAAAATTTAACATACTTAATTATTTATTTGTAATATAAACAATAGAAAACTAATTTCGATTTATAATGTTGGGCTTGGGCCTTGTTCTCTCTTATAAATTGGGGCCCAAGAATGTGAATTATTGGGAAGAAAATCCGACCGTTGGGATATCCCAAATATTACCGTTACCAATCTCATGCGTTTATTTTATTTTTCCAGAGAGCACTTTAAATATCACAACCTCCCCTCATTTTGCCACAACAAAACACAATCTCATCTCTTCTGCAACAATCCCCAATCTCTCTCCTTTAGCATACATAATTCTAATTTTTTTTTTTGTTTATTTATATATTTATTATTCTTTTGTAATTTATTCTTCAGTCATGGCTGAAATGGCAGACACCCACATTGTAGAAATCCCAGTGGATGAAGAGAAGCTCTCATCTGCTTTGGCCACCATCACTGCAATCCAAAAGCATCCATTAATGGAGATCTCTCAGAGTCCTGGGCATCTCTTGCTTCTCAAGCTATGGCAAAGAGAGGAAGACCTTTTCGGCCGTAGGATGGACTCCATCAAGAGAGAGATGTTCCAATTGTGTTGTTTCTTTCTCATCTTCCATGGACTTTTCTTCAACATCCTCTTCACTTCTTCTGTGGGTGCTTGAGGGAAATGGTGGGTGCCATCGGTTGTTTCACTCTCGACTTCACTCGTGTTTGTGTTTTTGGTCCAGGTTAAGCTTTGCAGGTACTGGAAAGTGTGGAAGCAGTTGCAGAGGGAGCGGAGCGATAACCGAGCGCTCACGAGGTGCATTCAGGAACTGAGGATGAAAGGGGAAAGCTTTGATTTGTCGAAAGAGCCCCACATTGGGAAGCGGATGAAGAGCTCAAGCGTTGAGATTAAATGGAAGCCTCTAACATGGTGCTCTCAGTACCTGATCACCATTGCTCTTGTTTGCTTCTCTGCTTTGGCTTTTCCGGTCTGCAAGTTCATGCTCTGTGGATTCTGATACCATCTATGACAATGCTTCCGATGTCGAAGGTAATAGATTCAAATCGGTTCATCAAAATCTGTACAATTTTATCGGGCTTTTGATATCAGAGAATTTGTTCACAGAGGTCTCTTCCCATTCGACATTTTCATCGGGGATGAAGCCGATAATGATTTATTTAAACCTTTTCGGATCACTACAGTGTTGCAGAGGCGATTCTATAATCTTCTTCAGTTCAACAAGCCTAAGAACTTTTATACAATTTGTGAACTTCAATGGCAACACGACTTGTGTGCTCTTGCCTCTTTTAGCTGTACAAGAAATTCTTTTCCGACTCGAATAATAATAAAAAAATCATTCATTTTATTTATTTCGGGATTTTGATTATATAATAAATTCCATTGGAAAACGATAATGTTTTTGCAAATAAAAAAAACAGTTAGTTTCGCAGAGAAGACAAATGGTCATTTCATATCAACAAACTGCTTTTGAAGCCAAAATATCCGGAAGAGACACCTTCATCGGCTGAATATTTGTTCTTGTATTTCAGACAACAGGGGAAATGTGAATTTTTATGAACTGTTTTTACAATATGACAGAAGTAAATGTTCGCACGCAAAGCATCTGCTAAGGAATCAGCACTTCCAACAGTAAAATAAAGATGGATTTTATTTTAAACATTTATCATCTCAATGAAAGAAACACAAATACCTGGTATTTAATAAACAAAAACAACCTTGCATGTACGAGAGATTTAGACCAAAGCTTCCCGTTGGATGAATTGCAATACAGTAGCACTTAGCAGGCAGCTGAATGTGCCATGAGGGTGTCAACTGGTCTAAGTAATGGGTATGCAACTACTTCAACACTACCTGAGAAGAAGATCAATCAACAAGTAGATATAAACATCCTTTAAACTAAGGCGATAATAAACAATTTTTGAATCAAAGAGAGAAGCATAATTGCTAAGTTCTAACCATTTCCTGTTGTCAAAAAGAACATATCTCCTTCATGTTCCAACCAATTTCATTTACCTGAAAAACAAGTGTGACTCGACCAATGAATTAGAATAATAGAAATTTTATGCACCCTTTTAACCATACAGCTTAAGCGACAGCATCCCATGACATGTTGATGATATTACATACAGCTTAAGTAACAATTTGATTGCATGCTTAAATGTGGCTCGTACGTTATAGTAGTCAAGTTCGTGTTTTATGTAAAAACTAAACCTTGTAAAACTAGGCTTCTAATGCAAGTATCAATGAGTTTTCTCCTGAAAGGTGATAAAATAAAAAAAAGGAGAGGAGAGGAGAGCAGATTAGCATGAGCTGAACAATACCTCATAACTGAACTTGCGCCTGTGATTCGGCTTAAATTTTCGAACATCCAGTATTGTTAATTCATCATCCTTCAGAGAAATTAAACACAGTAAGATCAATGATAAACTAATTTATTATTGTCATGATACAATGGCAAAAATCAAGTGCAGGTAAAAAGTTCCAAGTCACGGATGTTTTGAAGTGCACCAAATTACATAAGACAGTAGAGCATACCCTATGTGTGTCCCGTCAGGTTTATAAGTGATGTTTATATTCTCCCCGCTAAGCTCTGCTTGCTGGGAGCACTTTCCACCTGCAAAAGCCGATGCTGGAAAAGGTTAAGCAACTAAGTGATATCATAACAATTTATTTGGTTAGCCTCCAGTAAGCAACTTTCATTTTCATGATATTGAACACAAGAATCTACAGGTTATACAAGTCTTTCCCCTTAAAGTTAAGTCTTCTAAACAACAACATAAAACAGCCTTCACTTACTTCGAGCATCCCATAGACGGACAGTCTTATCACCAGATGCAGTTGCTATGAGATCAGCATGTTTATCAGTCTGTCCCTTCAATTCAATATCTTTAACCTTGCCCTGCACCACACATTACAAAATCACCATTAGCAACACAAACTAATTTCAGATAAATTCTGCAAATATGATATCGGTGATGATACAATCAATAAAATATTTTTGATTCAGAAATATATTATAGGTGTCAAGGCATCTAAAACTGCTCCTAGGCGGATTCAGAAATATTTTTGAGGGTGTGCACATATATATTATAGGTGGATTCAGAAATCTCACGGTGGGCACAATCAATAAAATAGATAACTAACATAAGGAAATTCATATTTCAGGATGCATACAATCAGTAAAAATGTAAAATAGATAACTAACACAAGGAATTTCAGTTTCGAGTGCCCACCCTTCATTACACATGGATCTGCCACTGTCAGCGCCGTCCCCGAGCATGGGCAATAGGGGCGCCCGCCCAGGGCCCATTTTTTCGAATATTTATAGTTAAGGTTTAATATTTTTTAATATTTATTTTTTTAATAATTTTTATTAGAGTTCTATTCTTAAAATTTATTTTTTCCGATATTTTTTATTAGGGGTATAATTTTTTTCAATACTTGTTATTATAAGCTCATTTTTTCGAATACTTGGAATTAGGGGCCCATTTTTTATTATTTATTGTTATTAGGGTACAAAATTTTCAATACTTTTTATTATGAGGCCAATTTTTCAATATTTGTTATTAGGGGCCTATCTTTTCTAATATTTGTTATTAGAGCTCTACTCTTAAATTTTATTTTTTCTGATACTTGTTATTACGAGTCCAATTTTTCTTCTTCAAAACTTGTTATTTATAGTCTATTTCCCTAATATTTGTTATTACATGCATACTCTTAAATTTTAATTTTTCAATACTTGTTATTAGGGTTTCATTTTCCCTATATTTGTTATTATAAAAATACTCTTAAAATTCTTTTTTTTTTCAAAATTTGTTAATAGTGACCCATGTTTTTATATATCACTTGTTACTAAGGGTTTAATTTCAATTTTTTTTTCTAATACTCGTTATTAGGGGAAAGGGTGAGCAACACTCGACTCGAAAAAATTGATTTTTTCGACTCGACTCGTCTTGACTCGAAAAATATTTTAAATAATGTTTGAGTTGTAAAATAAAAATTCTAATAACTCAAAATTTTAGTATTTAGTAGATAAATTTTTAAGTTCGAATCGTAATGACTCGTAAACTCGCATAACTTAAAAATTTTTTACTCAACTTAACTCGATCGAACGCTCACCCTTAATTCGGGGCCTATTTTTAAAGTTCGCCCATGGGCCACCAAAATCTCAGAAACGGCTCTGGCTACTGCCTATTACTGCCAAAGTCGAGCGGTTTGATCGACGGAACCGGAAGCAAGCTTGGTGCCGTTGCAATTCCAGCCACTGGATGCACCTTTGGGGGAAAAAGATTTTAATTAGGAGAGACAGAAAGAGAGGGAAAAGAAGAACTTACTTTCTTCTTGTGGCCTTGATACTCTCTGCTATGCAGATTCTTGAAGGCTATTTTCTCCTCCATTTCTCTTCCTCTCTGGGGTTTGTTCTAGCCTTCTTTCAGCACTGTAGTTTTACTTTTTTTTATTATAAAAAATGGAATTTTTACACACATATTTTCAGAGCTTATAATATCGGAGGCTTTTCACGGCGGTGTGTAATCCTGCCGAAGAGAATTCAGATGGTCTAATTTGGTTTTTAACAATTTTCACGGCGCTGTAGCTTTACTGATTGCACTTTTCACATGATGTTTTTAACAATTTTTTTTACCAATTTAGTAAGTACAAAATTTTACAACTCCTGAGACTAAAATAAAAGATTTCCCAACTAAGGAAGGAAAAAGGAATTTTCAAAAGGGTTTAGGTTTTGGAATAAGGGCATAATTAGGATTTTAGGATTTTATTATGCCCAACGCACCATTTGAAATCTTAAATTTCTAAAAGTAAGACTCTTACAGTAAATTTATCGCACCACCACAACGAGTTCTAAAATTATATTCATTTTTATTTAAACTTGCTTTGCTCGTATGGTGAGTTTCATTTTTTTCTTTAAATTTCGGTTTAAACATTAATCACGAAATTAACCTAATCTTAAACCGAACTCGTCTTAAGCCCACGACGAGTTCCCTCTAACTTAACGGCCGTCACGGAGCTCTAGAAAAACGGTGTTTAAAATTATGGAACTCGCGATGTATACATGGCAAGTTCAGCTTGGTTATTATTTAGAGAATGTGTTCAATTAAATTGTAAAGTATATAACATTTTGTAATTCTATTTGAATGCACAAGTAATATAATTGGTAGAATGTTTTAAAGAAAATATAGAGCTTTAGTTGATGTATGTAAGGGTGAAAACTTAGATCAAAATAAATTCTACTGAAATTTGATATTAATATTTATATTTTTTTCTTGGAAAATATAATTTTTATTAATAAATTATAAGTCATTACTTAAATGTATGCCTCGTTAAAAATTTCTAAGATTGAGGAAAAGAGTATAACACATTCGAAGATAAATTACAACGGTCACCAAAACGCCTTACAAAACACCACATCGCCGCAACAGTACGATCAAGACAGCAAGCTTACACACCAAACACAATGCTAAACTAAGAAACTAGATTCACAAAACCTGCAGCAAGATATAAAACGAAAACAAGCACTAAAAGCATTACCACCAAGCCTTGAATAGCAACACCCTACTTATACTTAGCCCTTGCTTCGCCAAATGATCTTTTGAAATAACCACTATAGAGTCCAGACTTGAATTCTCCTGCAAATGGTCAGAAACGAGCAGGCTTGCAACAAAATTTTCAATTCCTTGATCCTAATCTCCAACGCCTTTTTTAACTCGCAACCAATCCAAAAAAAAAAAAAAACAGATGAAAAATTGTCAACGAAATGGACAGTTTGGCATTCTATGACCTGATAGTTTACAATTCTCATAGAGTCTAGATTGTCCGGTAGGTTCGCGTTCGCGGTGATGCATGGCGTCCATATCATTATAAATCCTTGTAGATTTGAGACGTCCTGCTTTTTCCCTTCGCAGAGTTGGGTCAAGTAAAGTTGTGGTCCATGTATGCACAACATTTCATTCAGTTTCGCTGTCATTGGTGGGAACTCCATTTCGTAGACCTTATATACATATTGGAACTAGTATACATGATCCACGTATTTTTGAAATCGATCCTGGCAGCCGAGCATGCAGCGATGACATGCTCGCACGGAGTCTTGAGTGCTTGAAATTTGTCACAGTACCAGTACCTATTTTGGAGATTTACCCTTATAAGTTGTTGGGTCAAAACCCTGCATTGGTTGTGGTTTCTCCGAGACACGGAAAGAGTAATTGTTATGCGACATCGGCAACACATGCAACCCGTTTGATTTAACAATAGTTTTGTAACACCCCAAAAATTACGCTCAAATTATAAACCCTAAATTCAAAAAATCCCTAATTTAAAAATTTAATTTTGAAATCCCTAATTGAAAACCCTAACAATTGAGAATTTTTAATTTTAAAATCCTAATTTTTTTATGAGGGACTAGATAAGATCTTTATCAAACTTGGAAGATAATATGAAATTTCTAGAAAGTTTAAGGACCGACTTCATAAACAACCCTTTTATCAAATTGAATTTCAATTCTCTTGCACCTAGGGGTGGCAATGGGGCGGTTCGGGGACGGTTTTGTATTACCCACTCTGTCCCCAACACTTGCGGGTACGGTTTTGGGGAATCCACATTAAATGTTTCATGGATTTTTTAGGACCCATACTCATCCCTTACGGATCCTCGCGGTTTTCGGTTATTCCCCGTACCCAAAAAATAAAAAAAAATAATACACTAAAATAAACACTCAACATTAAATCTCCAAAACTAAAAACATAAATGACTAAAATATTAACTATTGAAACATATCGGCATGCACTACGTTTAAAAGAAAATATGTTACTAGTATTTTACAGATTCAAATCATGATCCGTTTGTTGTAAAAGGAAGAACTAGAAGAGCTAGATTCAATAATCTTTTCAACCATATAAATTATCTCTTATAATTTTACTTGTTCGATTTATGATGAATTTTTTATGTTACTGTCAACGTTGTTTTTATAAACAGCCTACAGTCTTTTCTTCTGACCTTTGCTCACTCAAAAATTAATAACTTCTAATACATAACTCAAAATCAAGAACCATTTGTTTTAAACGAATCTAGACTTTCGTATGGTTATAGAAATATAAGACTCACTTTCTGATTTATCTTTTTAGATTTTTGGTGATTTTTCAAAGTCATTGTTAAAACTTCTTTCTAAGGAATATCCTGATAAATTTTTATGACCTTTCAACATTCAAATATTCATATTTTTAAAATACATATCGAAATCAATCACTGTGTATTTTAAACAAAACTAGACTGAATCACCTTTACAACGATGTATAAACCACTTTCTAATTACTTTTATGAAATTTACAGAGAATTTTCAAACTTACTCTACACAACCATACTTTGGTTATAGAAGATTAGATTTTTGTTGAAAATGAGTAAATTACCCTTATGTCCATTCAAATTTGTAAAATATTGGGGATTCCTGCGGATATTTTTAGGGGATCCCCATGGTGATTTATATGGGTACGGTTCGGTTATCCCCACAGTTCGGACATAGCAATCCCCATCCCCATCTGTGAAACAAATATTTTAATTTTGATATAACTAAAAACCTAAGGACTAAATTGAAAATGTCAAAACGAATTTTAAGTCCTCAAAATATCCCTATATAATTTTAAGATTATGCCCAAGTTAAAAACAAGCTTTTCAAATATTTTTTCTAAGTGTTTCAAGTCAAAACAGTGAATTTTAAGCTCATGTTTCGAAACGGCCCACAGGCGTTTCGAAACGTTTTCATCACTGTCGACCACCGTTCCGAAACGTGTATCGAAACACTTGACCCCGTTCCGAAACGGTATCACTCGTTTCGAAACTGTTCTTCATATTTGATTTAAAAAGAGTACAACGGTTCAAATATTTGCTGATTTTATAAAGATAAAGAGGGTGTTTCGAAACGGATCAAGGCCGTTCCGAAACGACCCTTGACAGTAGCAAATCTGTTTCGAAACGGATCCATATCATTTCGAAACAGGTCTCAATATTAATTTGAAAATATGACCGTTAAGTGTTTTTAACTAACTTTTTGGAAACCGTTAAGGTGTTTCGAAACGGGCTAAGACCGTTTCGAAACGACCTTTGACAGTGGCAAAAGTGTTTCGAAACGGCCCTAAGGCGTTTCGAAACGGGCTCTTAAATGCACCCCAACGGCTCTTTCTATTTTAGTCCGTTCTGAAACAGGTACCCCGCGTTTCGAAACGAGTTGTTGTAGACTGCATTTATGGTGGTAAGAGAGGGTTCCAACGGCTCCATTTATGTTCCCAACCACCCAAACGGCTAGAAATCAATGAGAAGGTATAAAAGAGACATCCAAAAGCATCAGCAACAACTATTGATCCTAAAGCAAACATCCAAACATCAAAATCAAGCAATTGTGCAAAAATCCCATTTTGTGTAAAAATCCCAATTGTAATCTTCATTCATATTTGGTCAAATTGGGTTGAGTGCTTGTATTGGGGCTATCATTTGTATTGAGAGATACCTTATTAGCCTTCAAATTTCTTTGTTCTCTTGTGTGAGGGTTGAGTTGATTTTTGGGTAGAAAAATCAACCGAAATTGTAAAGGGTTGCCTCCTTGTCCTAGAAAAGGGGAAGAACGATTTAGTGAAATTGTTGCAAATCCTTAGTGAAGCTAAGATAGTGGATGTAGAGTTCATTTGGAACTTGAACCACTCTAAATCTCTTGTCCATCAATTTTTAATTAGCAAATTTGTAACCCCCTCGTCCCGGTCTGGACGAATGACCGGTCCGAGTGGGTCACACGGGGAAAACCGAGTGAAAACTCCCTAAGGAACTCTCCCTCGGTTAGCAACCCTATTTTTTTTTATTAATTAATCTTGCCTAGATGCCTTATTAAGTCCTATGTGAAGCACGACAGCGGAAACACGAAAGATATATCAACGACAAACCAAATCAGCACATTAAAACAACCCATTTATCCTTTTTAAGCAGTGCGTATCGATACGCCTTCAGAGGGTATCGATACGCCTTGACCAAGGCCAAGACCCTATGGTCAACATAAGAGGACCGTATCGATACAGCCCTTGAGCGTATCGATACGCCCTTCTCGGTCAACACCACTTGGTCAACTAGGTTGAACCGTATCGATACGCTTGGACACCGTATCGATACGCCATGCACTCCACAACTCCCCAAGATTACAGAGAGTTAAGAGGGTATCGATACACCCTTGTGTATCGATACGCCCAGCCTAACCTGAATTTCAGAGAGTTGGGACCGTATCGATACGCCCCACGTATCGATACGCCCAGCCAAAATTGTTTCCTTTGAGCAAGGCCGTATCGATACAGCCCTTAGGCGTATCGATACGCCCTGCACTGTAAGTCCACAATTTTCAGCTAAACGACCTCAAACACGACTCTAGATGCAATTCTCGACTCACCTAAGCATATACAAACATGTAAGCACACATATCTAAGCCAGAGGAATCACTCAAACATGGATTAAAGCATTCATACATAGCATTCTAACAAAAGAGCAATTTATGCATATATGGTCACTCAAGCACTTAAGATATCAAGCCTTAGCAACCAAAACATGTAGACATTCATGGCATGTAACATAGACCATAATTACAATCGAACAAGGCATCCACGAACCCAGCCAACAACGACATACATCAAAACTCAAATCAATAACACATATCCCATTGCTTAACTATTACATTTCATTACTTAAAACTCATACATTGAGCTCACCAAAAGCAACACTTGATGACCTTTCCTTGCCTTTGCCACCCACAAGCTATTTATCTGCATTGTCGAACAAAAGAGAGCGTAAGCATAAAAGCTTAGTGAGGGTAAGCTCTTTAAAAACAAACCTCAACAATACAGGGTCCAAGCACGAGCTACAACTGAGATAAAATGCATGTTCATACCTCCGGTCCACATGAGCCATGATCATAGATGATGCATGAACGTATACTCAATATCATGTCATGCTCAACATGTTCAAAACCACAATACATGAAATCACATATATTATACCATGTTAGCAACACATCCCAAAACTCATTAGCTCACAATTAACCATATAATGGCAACATAACTACAATCCGTATTGGCACCTAGCTATGACTCGAATACACGGATAACCGTTGAACTCACATCCAACAACACAACCATTACCTGGCGGTGGGATTCCACTCATCACCGTTCACGCGGAGGGGATTCCACTCATCCTCACGCCTCATTTCATGCGGAGGGGATTCCACTCATCCTCACGCCCGTCGATGGGATTCCACTCATCACCGACCCTGCATGGACGGGATTCCACTCATCGCCACATGCCCTACGGATGTGATTCCACTCATCATCACGTAGAATATATATAAATTTCCGAGCGTACCCGTACTCCTCCTTGATGACTCAACGCCACCAAGGCCACGCGCGACTTTTGACTCATGTGTACACACTAACATCCTAATGATCGATCATTTGTACCCAAGTATACTAGTGCCAATACTAATACATTCCACAATATCATTTATTAACAACTTCCGTGCTTAGCACGTACTCACAATGACTTACTATCATGCACAAACCACATTTCCATGCCTAGCATGTACTCACCATGATCCTCGGATCAAGCAATCACCTTATAACATCATTACACATGTCAACACTACATGCATCTCAATAACACAAATATCACCTCATATGTCATATGTATATTTCCATCACATTTATCATCAACATGCATGTAACAATGCATAAAGCCATGCCTCCACATACATGTATAACAACGTAAGCATAACCACCATAAGCATGATTAACCATGAGGCATAATTCAACACTTTAAAGATCAACCAAGGTCTCTAACTAAAGTTTAGGATTAGGCTACCACCCTAATCCTAACTCTAGGTGAGTCTACCAATCTCCACCTAGTCCACATGCTCGAACCAACCACTTAAAATCATTTTAAAACATTAACCACTCACCTCACTTCCGTAAGCAAATCAAGCAAAGCCGACTCAAGCCTTCATGACTTCCGAAATCGATCCCGAGACTTTACCAATGCAAATCCTTGCTCCTAATCGTCTCAACACAAGTAAATTAACCTTATATCAGTCCACAACACAACGTAGCAAACCCGGAATGAAATTCAAACATCAACCACTTGTTTTTCAAACCAAGAACAACCCCTAAAAAGCCATTCCCGAGCAGCCCTTTAGCACAGTCCAAAACCGATGATTCCAACACATTTAACACTTCCAAATGCTTCCAAAACGACCCCCAACCAATACCCTAACATCAACCCTCAATTTCCAACACAAACCACACCCAAAACTCAACTAAAAACCCTCCTAAAAACCCTCCAAAACACAAATTCGGGAAACTTAACAAAACCCTTTAAAAATCATATATGTTGAACCCTTTGGTTCATAAACTTCATATCTATCATTGTTTAATCAAAATCTCAAGTTAAACACCATAAAACTACCATTTTTATTCAAATCTCCAAAAATTCAAATTTCTAAAACATGGATGAAAATGAAAACTACTTGTACTTTTGAAGAGAAGAAGTTGAGAGCAAGTCAAAAACGTAATTACCTTTCAAAACCGAGCCAAAACGAGGGAGGAAGGAGATGAAATAGTATTTGAAGAGGGAGAGGTGTTCTTGTCGTTGGAATAAAATGGAAGGGAGAGGAAGAAGATGATGAATCATCCTTTATTTATAATTGTTTAAATTTAATGTTCAAAGACCAAAATGCCCTTAAAGAAAAAGGGAAACCACAATAGGTGCCATCCATGGCTTTTGGGCTCAATTTAAAATTGGTCCAAATCTTAAAACCCGAGGCCCAAACCATTACTTTATTAAATAAAATACTAGAATCGAAACCCGAGACAATACTAAAATATTATTTTCACCCGACCCCTAAACCCGGGTGTTACAAAATTTCCACCACAAACCTTTAAATTTCCAATTCACCCCCCCTCTTGGTCAATTTCGATCTTGCGATCCACTCAACAATTGGTATCAGAGCTTAACTCTTTGAGGATTCACAACCACAAGAGGAGATCCTTGGAAGAGTGTGATCATCAAATTATCAAGAGATGGCTTCTACCTCCGGTTCCGGCATGTACGAGTCACAATCGACCACAAAGCCTCCCTTCTTCAACGGTGATAACTATTCTTTTTGGAAGAATAGAATGCGTCTATTCATCAAGTCAAATGACTATCTTGTGTGGGATGTCATTGAGGATGGGCCATACATTCCATTGAAGCAAGACAGTGAAGGCAAGATGGTGTTGAAGAAGAAAGCCGAAATGAGTGATGAGGAGAGGAAAAAGATTCAAGTCAATGATAAAGCTCTCCACATGCTATTTTGTGCTTTCGGTCCGAACATCTACTCAAAAGTCTCATCAATTGAAAGTGCCAAGGAAGTGTGGGACACTCTTGAGACCACTTATGAAGGCACCAATGATGTCAAGGAAACTAAGATTGGAATTCTCAATCTTAGTTATGAAAATTTCAAGATGGAGTCCGATGAGACGGTGTCAAAGATGTTCGATCGATTCTCCACGATCGTCAATGGTCTAAAGGGATTTGGAGAGATCATACCAGAAGACAAGCTTGTCCGGAAGCTACTCTATTCACTTCCCGAGTCTTGTGATGGGAAGAGAACCGCTATCATCGAAGCAAAGAACTTGAAGACTTTGAAGCTTGATGAGCTTGTGGGTTCTCTCCTTACTCATGAGATCATGAAGCAAGGAAGGGAAGATGAGAAGAAGAAAGAAGAGAAAAGGGTAGAGAAGCTTGAGGTAGAGAAGAAGAAGAAGATGGGAATAGCTCTCAAGGCTAAAGCTTCACAACATGATGAGAGCTCATCTAGTGATGAGGATGAACTTGAAGAATTGGCTATGATAGCCAAACAATTCTCACGCTTTATGAGGTCCAACCGGGGAAGAAAAATCCAAAGGAAGATGGACTTCAAAAGCAAGAACAAGGAAGATGGAAAGGATCCAATCATTTGCTTTGAGTGCAATAAACCCGGCCACATACGTTCGGAGTGCCCTCAACTCAAGAAGAAGGGCTTTGAGAAGAAGAAAAAGCTCAAAGCCAAGCTTGCTACTTGGAGTGATGAGGAGTCATCGGAGGATGACGAACAAGAAGTGGCTAACCTTTGCCTCATGGCACTTGAGGAAGATTCCTCCATGGTAACCTCTAACTCATCTACTTTAGATTTTTCATATGAAGAATTAAATGATGCATATGATGAGTTACAAGAGGTATATGATGAATTAGTTGAGAAGTATAAGGAGTCGGTCATTAGGAATAAAAAGATCATTCTAGAACTAAATGAGAAAAATGACTCACTTACTCAAGCTAATTCTAAATTTGAGAAAAAGATTTTAGGATTAAAAGATGAACTTAAATTTTTTCAAGATGAAAATGTTGATCTTAATAATCTTTTATCTCAATGTAATTGTGAACACCAAAAGGTGTTGGGTGAGCTAAATGAGCTCAAAAAGTCTTTAAAAAATGTTGGTAGTGTCAAGCATGAAGTAGGAGAATCCTCTAGAACACACCAACCTAAGAAAAAGACTAACTACTACAAACAAGGTAGCTACCCTAGACATAGTAGAACTAAAAGAATTAGAAGTGTATGGGTTCCTAAGGAACTTGTAAAATCTAATAATATTATTGCTATGTCATCTTGGATTCCTAAGGGAACCAAGGTTTTGGGAGCTAACACTCATGGACCCAAAATGATTTGGGTACCAAAAACCAAAGTTTAATATATTTGTTTGTAGGAGGAGCATTGCTACAAGGCCAAGGCACAAAGTCAAAACTCATGGTACCTTGATAGTGGATGCTCGAGACACATGACCGGAGACAAGAGTCGATTCATGGATCTAAAGCCAAAAAGTGGAGGAGTAGTAACTTTTGGTGACAACTCCAAAGGCCACATTAAAGGTATTGGCTCCATAGGTAATCACTCTACCATTCTTATTGAAAATGTCTTATATGTCGATGGTCTTAAACACAATTTATTGAGCATAAGTCAATTATGTGATAAAGGATTTAATGTTTTATTTGATAAAAATGGATGCAAAATTGTAGACATTAAATCTAATAACATTATGCTCATAGGTCATCGCATAGGAAACATATACATGGTGCATTTAGATGACATACATACATCTCATGCATGCTTAGTTGCTCAAAATGAAAATGATGCATGGTTGTGGCATAGGAAGCTAGGACATGCTAGCATAAGTGTTTTAGAAAAACTAGTCTCTCTAAACCTAGTTAGAGGTTTACCCAAAATAAAGTTCTCAAATGATAAAATTTGTGATGCATGCTCAAAGGGTAAACAACATAGGTCTTCCTTTAAATCCATTAATGATGTTTCTACTAGTAGATGCTTACAATTAATTCACATGGATTTATTTGGGCCAATTAGGACTATGAGCTTGGGTGGTAAGTCTTATGCTTTTGTGCTAGTTGATGATTTTTCTAGATTTACTTGGGTTCTCTTTTTAAGTACTAAAGATGAGGCTTTGGAAAAATTCATCACATTTTCAAAACTAACCCAAAATGATCTTGAACTTAGAATTTCACATATTAGAAGTGATCATGGAACCGAGTTTCAAAATTTAGGGTTTGAAGATTTTTTAAATGAAAATGGTATTAGCCATAATTTTTCGGCTCCTCGAACTCCTCAACAAAATGGGGTAGTTGAGAGGAAAAATAGAACTTTACAAGAAATGGCTAGAACTATGCTTTGTGAAAACAATTTACCTAAATATTTTTGGGCGGAAGCCACAAACACCGCTTGTTATATTGTAAATCGAGTAATGATTAGGCTAATTTTAAAGAAAACACCTTATGAGATTTTAAAATCTAAAAAGCCTAACATTAGCTATTTCCACCCTTTTGGGTGCAAGTGTTTTGTGTTAAATAATGGAAAAGACAACTTAGGTAAATTTGATGCAAAAAGTGATGAAGCCATTTTTATAGGTTACTCTTTAACCTCTAAAGCCTATCGAGTATTTAACAAAAGAACTTTAGTAGTAGAAGAATCTATTCATGTTGTATTCGATGATAACCTCCTTCCTAGGAAGGATTCTTGTGATGATGATGATGTAGGGATCATAAATGCCTTTGATGAAGGTCAAACTTCAAAAGAGGATGAGATTCCAACAAAGGAAGAGGACTCACAAGATCCACCTCTTGAAGCCTTGAAGGACTTGGCTATTGAGGAAAAGGAAGTGAGCTACCCAAGGGAGTTGAACTATGTCAAAGATGGTGAAATCTTGGGTGATCCATCCAAGGGGGTAACCACTCGTTCTTCTCTTAAATTAATGAACCATGTTGCATTTATCTCATGCATAGAGCCTAAAAATATAAAAGAAGCATTGAAAGATGACTTTTGGATTATGGCTATGCAAGAAGAGTTAAATCAATTTGAGAGAAGTAATGTATGTACATTAGTTGATAGGCCTAGTAATCAATCTACAATAGGAACTAAATGGGTCTTTAGGAACAAACTAGATGAGAGTGGTAACATTGTGAGAAATAAAGCTAGACTTGTAGCACAAGGTTACACTCAAGAAGAGGGAATATATTTTGATGAAACCTATGCACCCGTAGCTAGAATGGAAGCCATTAGGATGTTGCTTGCATATGCATGTTATCATAATTTCAAGCTTTTTCAAATGGATGTTAAAAGCGCATTTTTAAATGGTTTTATAAATGAGGAAGTGTATGTGGAACAACCACCTGGTTTTGAAGATTCAAAATTTCCAAATCATGTTTTCAAACTTACCAAAGCTCTTTATGGTTTAAAACAAGCTCCTAGAGCTTGGTATGAAAGGCTTTCAAATTTTTTGATTGAAAAAGGATTTGAAAAAGGTAAGGTGGACACTACACTCTTTATAAAAATGTGTAAAAATGACATCTTAGTAGTTCAAATTTATGTTGATGATATTATTTTTGGTTCTACTAATGAATGTCATTGTCAAGAGTTTGCTAAGTTAATGCAAGGTGAATTTGAGATGAGCATGATGAGGGAGCTCTCATTCTTTTTGGGACTCCAAATCAAGCAAAAGAAGGATGACACCTTCATCAACCAAGCAAAATACATAAAGGATATGCTCAAGAAGTTTGGCTTGGAGAATGCAAAGCCTCAAGCCACTCCTATGAGCTCATCTACAAAGCTTGACAAAGATGAAGGAGGTAAGTGTGTTGACTCTAAGCTTTATCGTTCTATGATTGGATCTTTGCTTTACCTTATCGCAAGTAGACCGGATATCTTGTTTAGTGTTTGCTTGTGTGCTAGGTTTCAAGCTAGTCCTAGAGAGTCTCACCTTATAGCCGTTAAGAGAATCTTTAGATACCTTAGAGACACTCCTTGTTTAGGTCTTTGGTATCCTAGAGACTATACCTTCAACCTTCATGCTTACTCGGATGTGGATTATGGGGGTTGTAAAATCGATAGGAAAAGTACTTCGGGAACTTGTCAATTCTTAGGTAGTATGCTCATATCTTGGTTCTCTAAGAAACAAAATAGTGTAGCCTTATCTACCACCGAAGCCGAGTACATATCCTTAGGGAGTTGTTGTGCTCAAGTCCTTTGGATGAAGCAACAACTCTTAGATTATGGAATTAAAGTTGAAACTATACCCCTAAAATGTGACAACACTAGTGCTATTTGTTTAACAAAAAATCCCATCCAACACTCTAGAACCAAACATATAGAAATAAGGCATCATTTCATTAGAGATCATGTCCTTAAGGAAGATGTGGTTATAGAGTACGTAGACACCTTGAATCAATTAGCGAACATATTTACAAAACCCTTAGACAAAGAGCATTTTTGGTCCCTTAGGAGAGAGTTAGGTCTAGCTAGCCTATCTTGACCTTTTAGGACCTCTTTTGTGCTTAAATATGCTTGATTTTGTGAAATGCCATGTTTATGTGTTTAATCTCCTAATTTCATCCATGCCTATAGTTAGGGGGAGTATGTTTATGCTTAAATATGTTTTGCCTGCTCATTCATAACATTTATGCATATTAGGCCTCCTAAAACTTCAATTTTCTGCACTTTTAGAGCCTCATCTGCACTTCCAGGCCCAAGTGTATCGAAACGGGTGACCCTGTTTCGATACGGATACCTTAAATCCTGTTCTGAGAGAAGGGCGTTTCGAAACGCCTCAACAGCGTTCCGAAACGTTTTTGCTACTGCCAAGGGGTGTATCGCAACGCGTTCCGATACGAGTCAAAAGGGTTTCGATACAGTCAACACCGTATCGAAACGGTCAGTCTATGGTCTCAAAACGGTCAAAACCCTAGCCGCCCCGTTTCGAAACGGCCTTGACCGTTCCGAAACGGCATCGCGGATTGCTTTATTTAGGGCTTTTAATGATAAAGTTAACTTTATATCAAACTCTTAAAACCCTAAACCGCCTCCCTCTCTATAAATACCCTCTCAAACTCCTTGATTTTCACAAAATTGTGAGGGGTTTTACTCTAAAACTCAAGTCTAAGCAAGTTTCATCAACATTGTGCAAGGATTTTCATCAAATCATCCAAAATCCCAAAGTAAGGTAATTTTTTTTCTTTTCTTGTTCTTTCAATTTATGTTCGAATCTTAGGTTAGAAAATTTTATTTTTGTATAAATTATAGTTTTTCCTTTGTGGGTTTTCCATATCTTGTAAAAAAAATTCAAAATCCCAAAATTTTTTATTCGAATATAAAATTTTTCAGTCGAATTTTTCTTTACTGTTTTTTTTATTTTTTATTTTAATTTTGTTTTCAAAAACCTAAGTGGGATTTATTATTGGATTGATTCTAAAATATCCATGCATACACTTAATTTTAAAATACACTTGCTTAATGTTTTTAGATGGCGGATCAAGCTAACAAGAAGCGCACGGCCGTTCAATCCGGTGATTCGAGCATTCGTCCAAATCTCACTATGCTTTTTCAGAAATCCCTTAAAACTCCGGACGCGCGTGCTCGCTTCTCTTTTGTCAAGGATTTCGCAGTTCGTAAAGAACGTGTCATTGATCTTGACTTCCTCAATTCCGAGCGATTCCTATTCCGTTATCTCGATCGTTTGAGTGAGTGGAATCTTCTCTTTTTCTTGAGCATTCCGGATATTCGCTACAAACACATGGTACTCCTTTTTTACTCTAATGCTCGTTTTCTTTATGATGAGACCAAAACCGAGATTATAGGAATTGAATCTTCTTTATTGGGAAAAAAGTTTGTTGTCAATGTTGCTCTTTTGGAGTCTATTTTTAAACTTAAGGATGAGGGTCTTAAGGATGAACGTCACTTTGGCAATTTCACCGGTAAAGCTCTTATTTTGGATGTGCATGATCGAGTTCTTCACTTGATGGTCTCTTGGTTCATTCGACCTTCCGGAGGTAAATACTCTCACATCCGTCAAACCGATCATTTTTGGCTTGAATGCTTCCGTAGAGGTGAGCGCCCAAATGTACCTAAAATTATCTTTGCCGAGATAGTCAGTAACATTAAGCTTATTGACACAAATGAGTTGAAATCTTTCACCTATGGCATTCTTTTGAGCTACCTCTTTAATGATCTTGGTATTGATTGTTCCTACGACTCTCCGGAACCTCGCAAGACCACAATTGGTGAGTCATCCCTTCGCAAGTCCGGGTTCACATATGTGAATGATGTTTGGGAAAGAGTTGATAGAGAAGCGGTTCCTCCTCCCGTTGCTCCTCTACCGCAAGTTCCTATTGCAAACAATGAAGCCCTCACGGCTCTCATTACCGAGCGGTTCAATGCTTTGGATACTAGCATTGCTTCGGGTTTTACTTCTATGGACAATCGCTTGAAGAATGTCGAGGATCGTCTTCATACTCTTGAGACTTCTCATGCAAACTTGGATCTATCCTTCTCTACGCTCTATGGGCAATGGACGAAGTTTCACCGTTCTCAAGTCAAGAGCGATGATGATACTTCGGATGATGATGACGAGGTCTAGGATTTTCATATCACATCATATCATATTATCTATGCATTTTAGGATTAAGATTGAATCTTTATGTTTTCTCATGTTTTAGGAACCTATGCTTATGGCTTTTTATTTGGGATTTTATGTTGAACTTAATGTTGGTTTATATTTTGGATATTTTGATTATGAATTAATATTATGGTTGCTTATTATTGCTTATTGATACTAATCCTTTATCTTCTCTATGAGCTTTCATTGTTCTTTTTGATCTAACAAAAAGGGGGGGAAGAAATTTAAGAGCCACACTAAAATTCGTTTCAAATTTTAAAAAGGTTTTTTAAAGGTTTACAACTTGGATTTCAAATCAAAAATTTATTTTAACTTTAAAAACCTATCTTAAATTAAGGGGGAGTTAGAATATTTCTCAAAACCTTCAAATTTCTCAAAAATTCTAACTTTGGTTTTGTTATATCAAAAAGGGGGAGATTGTGAAACAAATATTTTAATTTTGATATAACTAAAAACCTAAGGACTAAATTGAAAATGTCAAAACGAATTTTAAGTCCTCAAAATATCCCTATGTAATTTTAAGATTATGCCCAAGTTAAAAACAAGCTTTTCAAATATTTTTTCTAAGTGTTTCAAGTCAAAACAGTGAATTTTAAGCTCCTGTTTCGAAACGGCCCACAGGCGTTTCGAAACATTTTCATCACTGTCGACCACCGTTCCGAAACGTGTATCGAAACACTTGATCCCGTTCCGAAACGGTATCACTCGTTTCGAAACTGTTCTTCATATTTGATTTAAAAAGAGCACAACGGTTCAAATATTTACTGATTTTATAAAGATAAAGAGGGTGTTTTGAAACGGATCAAGGCCGTTCCGAAACGACCCTTGACAGTAGCAAATCCGTTTCGAAACGGATCCATATCGTTTCGAAACAGGTCTCAATATTAATTTGAAAATATGACCGTTAAGTGTTTTTAACTAACTTTTTGGAAACCGTTAAGGTGTTTCGAAACGGGCTAAGACCGTTTCGAAACGACCTTTGACAGTGGCAAAAGTGTTTCGAAACGACCCTAAGGCGTTTCGAAACGGGCTCTTAAATGCACCCCAACGGCTCTTTCTATTTTAGTCCGTTCCGAAACAGGTACCCCGCGTTTCGAAACGGGTTGTTGCAGACTGCATTTATGGTGGTAAGAGAGGGTTCCAACGGCTCCATTTATGTTCCCAACCACCCAAACGGCTAGAAATCAATGAGAAGGTATAAAAGAGACATCCAAAAGCATCAGCAACAACTATTGATCCTAAAGCAAACATCCAAACATCAAAATCAAGCAATTGTGCAAAAATCCCATTTTGTGTAAAAATCCCAATTGTAATCTTCATTCATATTTGGTCAAATTGGGTTGAGTGCTTGTATTGGGGCTATCATTTGTATTGAGAGATACCTTATTAGCCTTCAAATTTCTTTGTTCTCTTGTGTGAGGGTTGAGTTGATTTTTGGGTAGAAAAATCAACCGAAATTGTAAAGGGTTGCCTCCTTGTCCTAGAAAAGGGGAAGAACGATTTAATGGAATTGTTGCAAATCCTTAGTGAAGCTAAGGTAGTGGATGTAGAGTTCATTTGGAACTTGAACCACTCTAAATCTCTTGTCCATCAAATTTTAATTAGCAAACTTCCACCACAAACCTTTAAATTTCCAATTCACCCCCCTCTTGGTCAATTTCGATCTTGCGATCCACTCAACACCATCCCCATTTGAGCTTCGGTGATAAAACTTCACTCGTCCCCATCCACATGGGTGAAGAATTCGATTATTCCCTATACCCATCGGTTCGGATCCTCACGGTTTTCGGTTATTTCTCACCCAATTGCCACCCCTACTTGCACCCGTCTCTTTTTTTTTTAATTTGTTTAATTTATTTTTTAACCTTTAAATTCAAATTGAATTCTAATTCTTTTTTGTTCACACGGTTGAATTTACTCTCATTTTTCAACTTAATTTCTTTTTTTACTATATTATTATTATTATTATTATTATTATTATTATTATTATTATTATTATTATTATTATTATTATTATTATTATTATTATTATTATTATATTCTAAACCTAATTTGTTTAGATTATCACCGCTCAACTATATATATATAGTCATAGTTATTACGTACAGAAATAAACCTAAGCCTTAAGTTTTAAAGTGTTGTCGCTCTTAGTTGTTCCCATGCTTTATGAATTCCTCTCGGATTGACGCTGCCATCACCTTACATCAAAGTCGCAACCGCCCTTTGTTCGTCGTTAGAGCTTTATTGTTGCGAGGTGTGTTTCTTCCGATGCTATAAATAAATTATATATTATTTTTTTATGTGTTGGTGTTTTACCCCTTATGTGATTAATTATATGTATTATGGCTTGTATGGTTGACATCACATGCATACGATTTTCAAAACGTGTTTTAATTATGACTTATGGAATATTTGATTTATGAAACATCGTATTCACGGATCTATCATTTGTGGATTTATGGACTATGATTTATGAATTATGTTTATGGAATATCAGATTTATGGAATTGATTTTTATGAAACTTGAATTTTAAACATCATATGTGTATGAGCATGTGTTGGGATTTGTAAGGAGGAAGTTCAGTGGTTTCACCCTTCGGGCTGAATTCCACTTCGGATGGCGGGCGTAGGGAGGAGGTTATGGGAACCTTCTTCATTTTTAGCGGACGTAGTTGGGTGCATTGTATTACGCTTGTGATATTGTATCGTTTGTTTTATGTTTTAAAGAATATCAATAAAATAATATTATGCTTTATGATTATGGGTTTTCTTGCACTTTAGACACACTAAGGTCTTTAGCTTACTCCCCCATAGTTTCCTCTTACAAATATCTTTGGACTTTAGGCGACGTGGTACTTGGAGGATCTCATATTTTATCCGGTTATTTTATTATTCAGTTTTAGTTATTTAGATTATTATTTATTATTTTGAGGCATTGATGAAATTTCATACTTTGAGAATAAATATGTTTTGAGATTATTTTTCGAGAATTCTTTTACTATGATTTTATTTCAGAGATTTTATATAAACATTCTAATATTTATTATGATATTTTTATTTTTATTTACTATAAGATATTTATTAAATCACTGTTATTTTATTTTAAGTTAAATTATATATTTTTTAAAAAATTAGTTTTCTTGAGGGTAAAGTTTTCAAACGTGACTTCCTAAATTCGGTCTTTTCTTCTAGGCCGGGTTTAGGGGGTTACAAGTTTGAATTTTGTCTCGTATCCTCGGGTGGAATGTGAGGCGCTTTTGCAGCATACCAACAGCTTCTTTTCCCAAGGTTGCGAACAACTTGCCCAAACGAAAGTACGTAGCTTTCACGATGGTGGTTACTGGCAAATTTCGAACCCCTTTCAAGGAAGAGTTGATTGCCTCGACCAAGTTGGTTGTCATGTGGCCATATTTAAAACTGCCGCTGTATGCGTTGGTCTATTTTTCTTTGAGAATTTTTGCAACGTAGTTGTAGCCCTGATCATTCATCTCCTGCAACTCTTCAAGCATTTGTTCAAATTTGTATTGAACAAGTTGGCACCCTGAGACATGACAAAGTGTACAAATGAGATATAATGAAAGTAGTGATAAATACAAATACAACAAATCTTAAAATGTACCCATGCGTATAACGAGCATGCGTTCATCATCCTTCTTATATCGGTCGTGGTAGTTTGCGGCAATGCGACGTATGTAGAAACGATGCTCAATGTTTGGAGATTGAAATTCCTGCCCAAAGATTCGATCGCTGACTTGATCCCATGATGTGAGCATGTTTATGCCACCCAACGATGCAACTTCAAACTTTCAGGGAAGTTTGCTTTTTCATTTGTTACATACTGATGTGTAACATTTCTTATACTTATATTATTTATATCGGTGTGTTTACTATGTATATATTAGTTTGGTGTGTTTAACATATGTTTTAGTGTGTTTATTTATCTTATTGTATGAATAAGTTGCTGCCTAAGTATGTTTGCTATGTTGTGCATTAGGGACCATGGAAAACAATAGCTTAAGGACGTGTACTCAGCTCGGTTGAAGCTCAAGCTAGCGTATGCAACTCCTATTCAGCTCAGAAGAGTGTAGCTTAGCTCAACTCAGCTCATCACACTGTGAGCTAGCTCGTTTCAGCTCATGTCAGCTCCGTTCAGCTCAACTCCAGCTCCACCAGCTCAACTCTAGCTGACAACTCCAGAACCAGCTGAATGATACCCTACATGTGGGAGAGTGTCCTACAAGTGTGTGTGGCAGCAAGGGACGTGTGTGCATGGCCCATGCACAATGCCATGCATGATTCGGCCTAGTAAGGCCCTAGAGCAGCGTGCCCAGCCCTTGTGTGCGTAGCAGCAGCCTAGCAGGTGGCCTTGTGTGCGCACCCCATGCAGCCCAGCGTGCCCAGCCCTTGTGTGCGCAGCAGCAGCCCAGCAGGTGGCCTTGTGTGCGCACCCCATGCAGCCCAGCGTGCCCAGCCAAGTGTGCAGCCCCTTCTCTTGTGTGGATAAGCACAAGGTTGGTTGTGCCTTTGAATTTCAAACTCAAAGCACAATTAACATGTGCCTAAAAGGACTTTGGCTCCCAAAATTCAAACGCAAGGCTCATATTCATTTCTGCCAACTTGGGTAGTTTTTGTTCAAAATTTAAACTTTATTTATTTTTTTTAATTTAATTTGCACCACACATTTCCATTTCGTCCAACCACCCTCCTACACTATAAATGTAAGCCAAATTCCCTTTGTACAAGGTTAGACCTTTTATGCAATCAAATATAATTGTGAGATTTCTCTCAAACTCAGTTCTTTTTAGAACTATCTCCTTGATACTTCGGGTTCTCAATTGTTAGATAATTGAAGGGTCCAAGTGCTTATTCGAGCAAATTCAAGATAAGGTTCGGGTTCGTTCAACAGATTGTTCGAGTTCTTCCTTGGAGTTTGTTCATTTTTCGACTACGAAGAACGGCTTCGATTCAGGTTTGCATAACAGATTATGCAAGTTCTTTCGAGTTCATCGTGTCAAGACCAAGAATGTTGCTGCCATTTTTGAAAGCTTGAAGATATCATCTTCAACCTTCCACCTAGCCCCTAAATTAATTTCGGCAACTTCTTCTTTTCTCATTTCTGATTTTTCTTTCTTTTTTTCTTAATTTAAACATCTAAAAACAAAACAATGTTTGTTTCTGTTGCAGAGAATTACTTGCTATCATCCTAGATCCATGAATGAACGAGGAACGTTGTTTTCTTCAACAACATCCTTGTATCATAATTTTTTTTCCGATTTTTTTTTACTTTTGACTTTCTGGTCAAACTTTGACTTTGACTTTTTGTACCATCCCACCTTCTCGATCTGAGATCAACCAAATTTGATCCTTTTTAAAAATGTAATGACATAGCTTCTTGAGGAAAAACATGCAAGATTCACAATCTTCTATGGGAACGAGTGCGAGGGCTAAGGGTATTGTCTTGCGATTATCGTCTTGAACAACGACTAATAGCAAAACTTGTTTGTATCTTTCATACAAGAATGTGCCATCGATTTGAATGCCGGGCTTGCAGTTCTTGTACGCATTCATACATTGCGGAAATGTCCAGAAAAGTCGTTTGAATTGACAAACATCGGGAACCACATGATCGTTCTTGTAGTATGGTTCGGTTTCCAAATTTGTGACCGTTCATGGGTTGTATTTCTTCATGATGTTTATCCAAGCTGAGAGCTCGTTGTAAGAAGCGTCCTATTCCCATACAATTTCATCACCTCCTTGTTCTTTCCCCTCAAAGTCTTTTTGTACGATGGCGTATAATCGTATATTGTATTAACATACGCTTGTACCGCATAAACAATGACTTTGGGGCTTGCCTAGACAATTGTTTGGACACTTCCAGTTAGGGGTGAGCGTTCGAGCGAGTCGAGTCGAGTCGAGTCAAAAAATTTCGAGTTATTCGAGTTGACGCGTCATATTTTACGACTTGAACTTAATTTGAAATTTTTTCGATTCGAGTCGAGTTTATGAAATTCGAGTCGAGTTTTCGAGTTTCTATACAAATTTAATTGTAATTATTTACCATGTTATTGTACGATTTGATTCCAATTTAAACGACTTTCTCTATTCATATAAGATATGCATATATATATATATATATATATATATATATATATATATATATTTTCATATTATTTTTCACATGCATAAGTAAGATTTGTAATGTTATTTAATAAAAAAATATCATCTAAACTTCTAAAATATATTTATAATATTATTTTTAAATAAGGAACTTTTGAGGATAAAGTACTGATGGGGTATAGATGAGTCAATGAATTGATGTAAAGAAAAAAAATTACAAAAAATTCAGTTGAATGATCAAATTGAATAAAATATAAATTTAAAAGGCTAAATTAAAAAAAAGAATAAATTTGTTAAAAATATGAATTGAAGTTATATAAATATTATATAGTGTTAGTGAATCATGTGGTTTAATTTTGGTAAAAAAATAGACTTAAAACGAAAGAGAAATTAAAGAAATGGGAAACATTCAAAGTTGAGGGGCTAAATTACAAAAGTATGAAATTTAATTTAAAAATATGAATTGAAGCTAAATAGGTATTCTAGTTTCTACATTGGTTTAGGAGCATGTGGTTCAATTTTGGTCAAAATTGACTTAAAACGAAGGAGATATTGAAGAAATGAGTCAATGAATTGATGTAAAGAAAAAAATTACAAAAAATTCAGTTGAAGATAAATACGTATTCTACGCTGGTTTAGGAATACGTGGTTCAAATTTGGTCAAAAATGGACTTAAAATGAAGGAGGAATTGAAGAAAAATGAAATCAGTGACTAAATTGCAAAACTGTAAAATTCGGTTTTTCGATTTTTCGAGTTGGGCAAATTCCAAACCGACTCGAAATCGAAATTTTTTCGAGTTAATCGAGTTGACTCGAATAACTCGAACAACTCGAATAACTCGACTCGAATAACTCGAAATTGAAAAAAATATCGATTTTTTCGAGTCGAGTCAAGTTTTGCTCACCCTTACTTCCAGTGGTGATATTTGAGTCTAGGTTTGGATGATCCTGCATGTAACCGATGACACAACAAGTATGAGGGCCGTTGTAGACTGTGATCTCCCAGATGTTGTCTTTTCTTTTCATCTTGTTGACCCACACCTTCTATTTGCATTCTTTGTGTCATCTTCTGTTTACATTCACATACATATTTCTTTGATGTCGTGTACTGCAACTTGGAGTGCACACCATAACGTATGTTGTCGTTTTTAACAGCAGCTTTCGCTTCGTCGCTCGTTCTGAACTGCATCCCTTCCCACAAGTCATCTTTTTTTTATTGCAAAGTAAGAACTGTCAAAACCCACGCCAGGCACGTCAGGAAACTCTTGCACGTCCATTGTCGCCATGTTGATGTCGTACATGTGCGATGAAAGCTCGTATAGTGTTAGGGCACTACTGCTTGCAACATGTCCAAACTGATTTTCATTGAAGTTTTGAGGGTCATCATAATCTTTATCAGTGTCACTTTTATATTGAGAGGCGGAATTGGTACCAACACCTTCAGGCTCCACGAACAACCCAACCTCAGCACCATCGGGGCCACGCTCTTGAATCGGTTCTTTTGGGGATGTGTAGCCTTCATCACCGTCCGTGGTTGCATTGACAGGTACATAAGGCACAGATGTAGATGCGGTGAAAAAATGAGGAGGAGCGTAGTTTGGCTTATTTAGATCGAAGGATGCAGCGCAAGAGTGTCGACCCCCTAAAAAACTTGATCCACTAAGTATCGGTTGTTGCCCATCAACGTATGGGTTAAATGCTGAATGTTGAGTTGACGATTGTTCGACATTTAAGTCGAAGAAGTTGTAGTACGAGTGTCCTGCTATTGTACATGTATGTACATTCTGAAAAACAGGAACGCTAAGATTGTAATCCCCCATCATAGATTTGAAATCATATGTTGTGGCCTGAGTTGCGACTCGCTTTTCATTGTTACCTACAACTTCTTCACTAAAATTTACATACAAGTAGCAAATTTCTTCTTCGTATCCCATATGCGTCTCGACCATTGCTTTAACATCGTTTGTATTGTTAGTTCTCATTGTACTGTATGTCACTAGAAAAAAGGATGTCTGGAACCTGTAGTAGAGAGCCTTCAGTGGTCTGTTATGCTCGACAGGTACCAGCCGTTTGATCTTCTTCACTAGCTCCTCTAAAGGAACTTTGCGAATGAATTTGATCCGAAAAAATTATCAGACAAAGTTTTCAACGGTTTTGTCTCCCATATAGTTTCCGTCGTAGTATACAATTGCTGTGATTGGAGCCATTGTAAATCGATGTTTTTTTTAGATTTAGAAAAATTGGGAGGAGCGTAGTTGGAGAAATTTGAGAGTAAAAACTTAATGTGAAATTTATGTTTGCAAGTGGTAGAAAATGTGAAATACATGGGCGTGTAAAACTTTGTAGAAACTCACCATGTATAAACGATGTATTCCTTTGACGTAATCTTTGCTAATTACGCTCGTGTTGGAAAAGTAAACTTGCAGCGTAATTTCAATTCTAGGCAGAAAGTATGACATGATGAGGCTAACTCATTGTGGGTGGACAACGAGTTCACCCTAACTCGCCTCAGTTAGGCAGCGAGTTTCACTTATCATGTCAATCAAGATGACAAGTGTAACTCGAATTACATGCAAGGCGAGTTTATGTTATAATGCACAATATAAATAACCGGTAACATGAGATTCAGAATGGAAGTTTCAAAATTTTATACTTTACGAGTATGAAAATGCATTCAAAATCGGAGTTGTTTTATGTATTAATGGTGCCTTGTCGCATGAGCAAAGTTTTCCTTGCAACATGAAAGAATTAGGGGGAAACGAGTGTTCATGGACAACCACTTTCTTATATGGAACAACCCAATGCACCCAACGTGCAAATTCTCTCCAACCTTTTCGTAAAATGCATACCTCTTGGTAAATGACTTAAAATTTTTTTTGGGGGTATTAGTTTCTTACATAGAACAACCCAATGCACCGAATGTATCTCTTCATTTTGTACGTATTATAAACGTATAATTTTTTTTACTATTTCCCTATTATGTGAAATGTAGTCCCATAGTAAACATGCGCTGAAAACCATACCAAGAGTGAAAACATAGGGGCGAAGTCTCCTCCGGATATTTTTTGCACAATTTTTTTACATGAACATCAAGTACACATGTTTATCTATACGACTACGAGTCTGCCATTCGGTCCAACATTCAAAAACCGCTCCGAAACATGCGTTGAAAACCCTACCAAGAGCACATCCATTGGGGTGTTTACGCGCGGTTTAAGCCGCCTTCGGAAATTTTTTCGCACGATTTTTTACATGAACATCAAGTACAAGTGTTTATCTATATGACTAGGGGTCCAACGTTCAGTCCAATATTTGAGGACCGCTCCGAAACATGCACTGAAAACCCTACCAAGAGCACGTATTAGGGGTGTTTACACGTGGTTTAAGCCGCCGTCGTTCGGTCTAACATTAACATCAAGTACAAGTGTTTATCTATACAACTACGCGTCCGTCATTCGGTCTAACTGTAACACCCACATTTCCGTCCTAGAATTTAAAGCCGTAAAATTAAATTATTTATTTATTCTTAGAAGCAATTGAGTTTGCAAATTTGTGAATTATGCAATTTGGTCCCTAAAGTTCTTAATTGGGCAATTAGTGCACCAATTCGGATTAGAAAGAAAATTAGCTTTGAATTAAGGAATTTAGCCGATTGGTAAATTAGTGAATTTGAGTTAGTGATAACAAGATCTAAAGTGTGAAATTAAAAGAATAAAAAGAAATTAAATAATATTACATTTCCTTGAGAAAATCGGATGAAATTGAGAAAATTCAAGAAAGCATGTAACAAGGGAATTTGATGACCAAATTAAAAGGTTTATAAAGAATGAAATTTGCATGTTAAAAGTAAAATGTCCTTAGGGTTGCCCTTAGTAAAATAAAGATAAAAGACATAGACAAAAGGACACTAAGGTAATTACTAAGGCCATCAAATCACTTAGATTATGGAAGCTTGTCTTCCTTCATCATTTTCTTCTCCTTTGCCGTGAAGAAGAGAGAAAAATGGGGAGGAAAGAGAAGCTCAAAAGTCTGAAATTTGAGAGCTAAAATGGTGAGATTTTTGCTTGCATGGTGGAAGACTTAAGCTAGGAAATTTGAAGAAGATAGCTAGTGTTGTCAAGGAGATCAAAAAGTAAGTTTCCCCACACCTTGTAACTATTCGGTTGAGTTAAAAACCATGCATGCAAACCTAAAACTTGTATGAACATGAAACTATATGAATCTTGAAGAAAATAACAAGATGAACTAATGAAATATGTGAAAACTTCTTAAGAAAATATGAATAGAGTCATAAGAGGGCTGTTTTGAAAGAAAATGTAAAGTCTTGAATATTTGGAAAATTTCTATACTTAGGGATTAAAATCAGAAAATTCTCACTAGGAGAAAGTTGTGAAGAAATGAATATTTTGTTATAAATGACTATTGGTTGCTGGAAAAATGAGTTAAAAAGATGAAATTTCGATTAGAACTAAAAAAATGGACATGTAATCGAAAGTTATGGAGATTAGGGACTGGTATGGAAAATCGGTAAAATGGAGTACTTGATTGTTGAAATTAAAAATTAATATGGACTGTAAAATGTCATGGAAAAATAGTATAAGTCATGCCATGAATGAATTTTTATATTTAAGTATGTGATTAGGTAAATTTTAAGTTAAAGTGTAAGTTAAGAAAGCTGTCCAGTGGTATGTAACTTAAAAACAGTAACTTTAGAAATTCACCAAAAATTGGATATAAGATATTTCGAGTTGAAAATTTTACTGTATAAACTTTGGTATGTCTAGAATCATTGAGAGAATACGGAACTCAATTTCAGTATGTAAATTAGGAGATACGAATTTTTAAAGTTGGACAGTACAAGCTGCCCAGATTTACCGAAAGGAGTGTAATTAAGCAATAAACTGTATTGATTCGAATAAGATAAAAATATGAGGTTCACATGAGTGTAAAATTGAGTTTAATACCTTTCTAATGGTATATGATAAGTTAATTTTGGATTAGTAATTAAAAAGATATGATCAAAATGCTAACTAGTCCTCCAACTAGTTTAATGAAAAGTCAGATTTGAAAATATGAATTCATGCTTGAAATTGAGAAGTAATTATGATTGAATTGCTTCATAATATAGTGTGTATTCGTTTTATGTTGAGAATTAAGATCGAAATTGCGAAGAAACTTTGGAGGAAGCTAGGATCGATCACTCGAAGGGAAGAAACAAAGGCATCTCAATTCGAGATCAAGCTTAAGAGTTGTGAGTGTAATTGTGTATTAGGATTGAGACTAGTGTCCGAACCACTTTATTATTTGTAATTTATGATTTCTATGCATGAAATTGGACTAATTGATATTCGGTAATGTGTTTAGTAAGGGAAGGAGATAAAAAGGAAATTGGATGCATGATTTGAAACTTGTGATTAATATTTGAATGTGTGCAATATGTGGGCTGCTTTATGTGATGTTAGTTGCCATGAATTATATGTTCGATTTGGATTTTGATAATGTTTGAATATGTGCAAATGTGCACTGCCCATGTGATTAATTTTATGATGAATATGCATGAATTGGATTCTTGATAATACTTGATAAAATGAGTATGTGGACTGCCCTATGATATATATATGCTATGCTTAAAATGCATGTGATTATGTATGTATGAAGTTGCTGCCATGTGTGATATATAATCGAATGAGCATGCAAATTGAATTATGAAAATAAAATGTATATGATAAATGAGATAACGAATTAATTAATTAACAAGAATACGCCCTTGGTCGATTAGAAGTTTTAGATAAGAACGGCATGCCTAGAGTCTGAGCTCACCGTTTGATATTGCTTTGTGCAATCTTTGATAGTACTTTGTGTACTCTTGATTATAAGATATGTGTTCTTGATTGCTGTTCGAGACACATGATGCTATGAGCATCCCTTGATGTTGCTTTGTGCAACTCTTGATGTTGCTTCGAGCAACTATATGCGTTACATGTTACCCTTTTGATGGCTTGAATATCTGATACGATTATTCTACCTTGGGCAATGAAATTAAATAAAAAGTAATGAAATGAATTATAATGTGATATGATTTACATGAATTAAATGGAATTTGCTAAGTTAAATATAGCTTATGAAGTGGATAAATTGATTGTGTGACTTAGCATGATATGATGTGATATGAAATGCTATGCTATGTGGACATTGGTCCTTCCGATTATGATATGAAGCATATGAATTGCTTATAAGTCTGATTATGTGAAACTTGGGTAATGACCCTATCCGAATACATGTAATTAAGAAATGGAAAATTTTGATTTTTGGTTGATGGTTTGAGATCATTCGAATGATAAGCTTGTGATGAAATTATGATTTCGTTTTGATAAGTTAATAATGCTATGTATGGATTAGCATGAAACTTTGGTTAATTCGATTGTTAAGCATGAGATTGAGTATGCTGAAATTGAATTGAGTTATGATATTGAATGAATTATATGCAAGCATGTGATAAATCATTGTGTTATGTTATGTATTCGAGCATGTGCTATGAATGTTGATATGACATGTATGATGCTATGTGTATGAATTTTACATGAGCTTTGTTGGGTGCAATTCGATTGTTAATAAACCTAGCTAAGTAAACTCAATGCTTGATCACATTAAAAGTTCAAGAATGAATTAGATTTAGCATTACCTCGCTAAGTACTATTTGTACTTATCGCTCCGTTGTTTTTCTTCTTCCCAACCTTAGCAGGATCGCTCGGACCTTAAAGCTAGCATTCGTTTGGATCAAGTTCCCAAGTTCTGAAATATGTACGATCTAAGTCTTATCTTTAGACTCCTAGATGGTGGCTTTGAAGTCTGTTTAAGGATTCGTTTTGTTGTGTTTGGTTGTAACTTAAGTTTGAAATGGTGTTTGAAGTTATATGCTCCATGATGCTTGGTTAGGAGGCTAGAATCATTTTTTGTATTTAAGTAGGAAGCCTCATTATTTTGTTGTATAAAAATGTAAGTCGAGCTAGTGGTTGTGTCGATTCTTTTTGTTGTCCATAGTCGATAGCTTGACATGGTTTAGGGGCATATAAATCATGATATTTTGTAAGGTTCTAAGTAAAGGAAATCGAATGCCATGGAATTGAAATCTATTATGTGTTGCATGAAAATTGAATTGATTAATTATCGGTAATTTGGATTAATTCGAGAATCACCTAGACTATTTAATCAAGGTTTCGAATTGCATGGATTTGAATAGTTTAAGTATTCGACTTGTTTGACATAATTGTACTAGTAATTCGATAATGATAATAAAAGTTTTAAATTGGCTTGTAATTTGGTAACAAGATTAAAAGAAATTATGTCTAAGTTTATGTATGATCATAAGAAGTTAAGAAAAGTTTTTGTTAGCCCATTTTTTCGCGTGCACATTAATATGAATAACTGATTAAAATGATATCTTGTTTTCCGAAATGCTTCCGCTTTTGTCTAATATGTTCCGTTTGTCCGCCTTTCCTGTTCCGGTAACGCTCCCGACTCCCGGCCCGGGTTGGGGGTGTTACATTTTTGTGGTATCATAGCTCTTTAGGTAACAGGTCCTATAGACCTCGAATGTGTTCTGTGTGCATCATTAGTTGAGTCAAGACACCTAGGGATCATACATATTATTACTTGTAACTTTGATCCTAACTTTGATTTTGTTTGATCTGAATTAGAATGAAAGAGACACGTTTAGCTCGAGACGATGAAAGTCCTCGAGGATCCTCAAGTGAGGGTAGTTAGGAATCTCGGAATAGAGTGAATATATTCCGAGTAATCCAATTGTCTTTAGATTTGTTAGATTTATTTGCAAGTTTGATGGTATGTGTGTGGCTAAGCTTGGACACCGGATAAATACTTCAAACAAGTAAGTGTAACCTAGTGTAAGGATAAGCTACGACTGTCCATTACGCCCTATCGTATGACACCTATTGAATTGCAAGAATTAAAGAAGCAAATTCAAGAATTAGAAGATAAGGGTTTCATTCGACCCAGCACTTCTCCCTGGGGTGCTCCGGTTCTCTTTGTGAAAAAGAAAGACGGAACGATGCGACTTTGCATTGATTACCAGCAATTGAACAGAGTCACTATCAAGAACAAGTATCAATTGCCCCGAATTGAAGATCTGTTTGATCAGCTGAAAGATGCTGGTGTATTCTCTAAAATTGACCTTCGGTCTGGATATTATCAAATGAGGGTGAAAGATGAAGATATACCCAAAACTGCTTTCAGAACTCGTTATGGTCATTACGAATTTCTGGTGATACCATTCGGGTTAACGAATGCCCCTGCCGCATTCATGGATTTGATGAACCGAGTATTCAAGCCTCATCTTGACAAGTTTGTTGTCGTATTCATCGACGATATTCTGGTCTATTCTCGTAACAGAGAAGAACATGCTCAACATCTTCGGATTGTACTCCAGACACTCCGAGAAAATCAGCTATTTGCTAAGTTCACTAAATGTGAATTCTGGCTTTCAGAAGTGTCTTTCCTCGGACATGTTATTTCAGCCGAAGGAATCAAAGTTGATTATAAGAAAATTCAGACAATTCTTGAATGACGACCTCCGAGCAATGTAAGCGAGGTCCGAAGTTTCCTTGGTTTAGCTGGGTATTATCGGAGATTTGTGAAAGGATTTTCGGTAATTGCTGCACCACTAACCAAATTGCTCAGAAAGAGTGAACCGTTTAAATGGTCCGAATGACAACAAAGAAGCTTTGATCAGCTTAAACAAGCCTTGACTTGTGCTCCTGTTCTTAATCAGCCTGAGTCTGGAAAAGAATTCGTTGTTTACAGTGATGCATCACATTCCGGCCTTGGATGCGTTTTGATGTAGGAAGGTAATGTGATTGCATACGCTTCTCGACAACTTAAGCCTCACGAGCTAAATTATCCAACTCATGATCTTGAATTAGCAGCCATTGTTTTTGCACTAAAAATTTGGCGGCATTATTTGTACGGTGAGAAGTGTAAGCTATTCACCGATCACAAAAGTCTGAAGTACTTGCTTACTCAGAAAGATCTGAATCTTAGACAAAGAAGGTGGTTGGAATTACTCAAAGATTATGACCTGACCATCGACTACCATCCTGGAAAGGCTAACGTGGTTGCCGATGCTCTGAGTCGGAAACCGAACCTCGGTACGTCTTTCAAAATTCTTAAAAATCTGAAAATGTCCAATCTTGAAAATTTACTAAACCATTCGAATAGTGTCTTGCTTTCCAAGTAACATCTTTGATTTGTTTGTTCATAGCTTCTTTGGCCATCAATGCTCATTTCCGACTATGTAAAGCTCAGAATTATCTGAACGAACTCCAGGTTCAATCTGTTCTGATCTCTAGAATCAAAGAACTCCAGCAAGTTGATTCGGAACTTCAGAGAATCTTGTCTAAGCTTGAATCTAATCCTGACTTTTCTGTCAAGTCAAACGGTCTTCTATATTTCAAAGATCGGATTTGTGTTCCTAATAACAAGGAATTACAAGCTGAAATTCTGCAAGAAGCACATCAAAGTTCTTTTTTAATCCACCCTGATCTGTTAAGATGTACAAGGACCTCAAGCCCTTGTATTGGTGGTCTGGAATGAAATCGGCTATCAATGACTTTGTATCGAGATGTCTGAATTGTCAGCGAGTCAAAGCTGAACATCGTGCTCCTACTGGATTACTTCAACCTCTTGAATTTCCGCAATGGAAATGGGAACGGATTACGATGGATTTCGTGACCGGTCTTCCTGACTCTCCTAGAAAGTGTGATGTTGTCTGGGTGATCGTTGATCGTTTCACTAAATCAGCACATTTCATTCCGGTACGGATGAATTATAGTCTTGAGACCTTAGCAGAACTGTATGTTCGAGAAGTTATCCGTTTGCACGGAATTCCAACTTCTATTGTTTCAGATCGAGATCCTCGATTTATAGCTCGATTCTGGAAAGCTCTACATAAGGCTCTTGGAACTAAGCTGAATGTTAGCACAGCTTTTCATCCTCAAAGTGATGGACAATCTGAAAGAGTGATTCAAATTCTTGAAGACATGCTTAGAGCTTGTATTATCAATTTCGGTAAGAATTGGGAGAAATCACTACCGTTAATCGAGTTTGCTTATAATAATAGCTATCAGTCTTCTATTCAGATGGCTCCTTTTGAAGCACTGTATGGAAGAAAATGTCGAACTCCTTTGTGTTGGTCTGAACTCGGAGACAATAAGGTTTTAGGACCTCAACTGCTTCAGGAAACTGAAGAACATGTTCAAATTATTCATTCTCGATTGAAACAAGCTTTTGATAGGCAGAAGTCATACGCTGATCTGAAGTGTAGGGACATCCAATATGCAGTCGGAGATAAAGTATTCCTCAAAGTTTCTCCGTAGAAGAAAGTTTTCCGTTTCGGCAAGAAAGGAAAGCTTAGTCCGCGTTTCATTGGACCGTTCGAAGTAATTGAGAGAATTGGTCCTGTAGCTTATCGCCTTGCACTACCTCCTGAATTCGATAAGATTCATAATGTCTTTCATGTTTCTATGTTAAGGTGTTATCGATCTGATCCGTCTCACATTCTCGAACCAGAAGAAGTTGAACTAAATCCTGACCTCTCCTATGAAGAGGAACCTGTTCAGATTCTTGATCGAGAAATTAAAAGGCTCCGTAACAAGAGCCTCCCTCTTGTTAAAATTCTCTGGAAGAATCATAACGTTACAGAAGAAACGTGGGAACCCGAGGATACGATGCGGAAGCAATATCCTCATTTATTCAGTTCAGGTAAGAATTCGAGGACGAATTCTTTCTTTAAGGAGGAGGGAATTGTAACACCCACATTTCCATCCTAGAATTTAAAGCCGTAAAATTAAATTATTTATTTATTCTTAGAAGCAATTGAGTTTGCAAATTTGTGAATTATGCAATTTGATCCCTAAAGTTCTTAATTGGGCAATTAGTGCACCAATTCGGATTAGAAAGAAAATTATCTTTGAATTAAGGAATTTAGCTGATTGGTAAATTAGTGAATTTGAGTTAGTGATAACAAGATCTAAAGTGTGAAATTAAAAGAATAAAAAGAAATTAAATAATATTACATTTCCTTGAGAAAATCGGATGAAATTGAGAAAATTCAAGAAAGCATGTAACAAGGGAATTTGATGACCAAATTAAAAGGTTTATAAAGAATGAAATTTGCATGTTAAAAGTAAAATGTCCTTAGGGCTGCCCTTAGTAAAATAAAGATAAAAGACATAGACAAAAGGACACTAAGGTAATTACCAAGGCCATCAAATCACTTAGATTATGGAAGCTTGTCTTCCTTCATTATTTTCTTCTCCTTTGCCGTGAAGAAGAGCGAAAAATGGGGAGGAAAGAGAAGCTCAAAAGTCTGAAATTTGAGAGCTAAAATAGTGAGATTTTTGCTTGCATGGTGGAAGACTTAAGCTAGGAAATTTGAAGAAGATAGCTAGTGTTGTCAAGGAGATCAAAAAGTAAGTTTCCCCACTCCTTATAACTATTCGGTTGAGTTAAAAACCATGCATGCAAACCTAAAACTTGTATGAACATGAAACTATATGAATCTTGAAGAAAATAACAAGATGAACTAATGAAATATGTGAAAACTTCTTAAGAAAATATGAATAGTCATAAGAGGGCTGTTTTGAAAGAAAATGTAAAGTCTTGAATATTTGGAAAATTTCTATACTTAGGGATTAAAATCAGAAAATTCTCACTAGGAGAAAGTTGTGAAGAAATGAATATTTTGTTATAAATGACTATTGGTTGCTGGAAAAATGAGTTAAAAAGATGAAATTTCGATTAGAACTAAAAAATGGACATGTAATCGAAAGTTATGGAGATTAGGGACTGATATGGAAAATCGGTAAAATGGAGTACTTGATTGTTGAAATTAAAAATTAATATGGACTGTAAAATGTCATGGAAAAATAGTATAAGTCATGCCATGAATGAATTTTTATATTTAAGTATGTGATTAGGTAAATTTTAAGTTAAAGTGTAAGTTAAGAAAGCTGTCCAGTGGTATGTAACTTAAAAACAATAACTTTAGAAATTCACCAAAAATTGGATATAAGGTATTTCGAGTTGAAATTTTTACTGTATAAACTTTGGTATGTCTAGAATCATTGAGAGAAAACGAAACTCAATTTCAGTATGTAAATTAGGAGATACGAATTTTTAAAGTTGGACAGTACAAGCTGCCCAGATTTACCGAAAGGAGTGTAATTAAGCAATAAACTGTATTGATTCGAAGAAGATAAAAATATGAGGTTCACATGAGTGTAAAATTGAGTTTAATACCTTTCCAACGGTATATGATAAGTTAATTTTGGATTAGTAATTAAAAAGATATGATCAAAACGCTAACTAGTCCTCCAACTAGTTTAATGAAAAGTCAGATTTGAAAATATGAATTCATGCTTGAAATTGAGAAGTAATTATGATTGAATTGCTTCCTAATATAGTGTGTATTCGTTTTATGTTGAGAATTAAGATCGAAATTGCGAAGAAACTTTGGAGGAAGCTAGGATCGATCATTCGAAGGGAAGAAACAAAGACATCTCAATTCGAGATCAAGCTTAAGGAGTTGTGAGTGTAATTTTGTGAGTGTAATTGTGTATTAGGGTTGGGACTAGTGTCCGAACCACTTTATTATTTGTAATTTATGATTTCTATGCATGAAATTGGACTAATTGATATTCGGTAATGTGTTTAGTAAGGGAAGGAGATAAAAAGGAAATTGGATGCATGATTTGAAACTTGTGATTAATATTTGAATGTGTGCAATATGTGGGCTGCTTTATGTGATGTTAGTTGCCATGAATTATATGTTCGATTTGGATTTTGATAATGTTTGAATATGTGCAAATGTGCACTGCCCATGTGATTAATTTTATGATGAATATGCATGAATTGGATTCTTGATAATACTTGATAAAATGAGTATGTGGACTGCCCTATGATATATATATGCTATGCTTAAAATACATGTGATTATGTATGTATGAAGTTGCTGCCATGTGTGATGATATAATCGAATGAGCATGCAAATTGAATTATGAAAATAAAATGTATATGATAAAAGAGATAACGAATTAATTAATTAACAAGAATACGCCCTTGGTCGATTAGAAGTTTTAGATAAGAACGGCATGCCTAGAGTTTGAGCTCACCGTTTAATATTGCTTTGTGCAATCTTTGATAGTACTTTTTGTACTCTTGATTATAAGATATGTGTTCTTGATTGCTGTTCGAGACACATGATGCTATGGGCATCCCTTGATGTTGCTTTGTGCAACTCTTGATGTTGCTTCGAGCAACTATATGCGTTACATGTTATCATTTTGATGGCTTGAATATCTGATACGACTATTCTACCTTGGACAATGAAATTAAATAAAAAGTAATGAAATGAATTATAATGTGATATGATTTACATGAATTAAATAGAATTTGCTAAGTTAAATATAGCTTATTGTTACAGATTCTTAGGCTATTATCTAGGCTATTTATTAGGCTAGAATATATTGTAATTAATGTTATATATTATGTTACCTAGTTTAGGTAAATTATATTTGTATATATAGCCCTATATGTTTTATGAATAAAATACAAGAAATTATTCTCTACATGGTATCAGTTGTCCTAGGTTCTTTCGAATACAATTAAAATTATTAGGCTTTTTTTTTGGGCTGTTAGGGTTTTGACCTAAAGCCACTTTTTTTGTCGTTCTTCACCGGCCACCTTCGGAGGCTTCTCTGTCGACACCGCCCGTACCACGGGAACCGCCATCCGCCGATCTGCCGATCAGGAGATTCTGGTCACCAGAATCCCAGCGCGTGAGCCTCACGCGCCGCCCCAAGTTTCCGCCTGTCCTTCACGCGCCGGCGCGTGAGAGCGCGTGATGGCCTCTTTTCGCCGCCGATTTTTCCACCAACGTCGCTGCTTCATTCCGATCACACCTCTGTCGCCGGTCCTTGCTTTCGGATTGTTTTGGGTTGGGTGTTCTGTCTTTTGGAATTATTAGGGTTTTGTTTTTGGTTCTTTGCTTCTTTGATCTCATGGCTGATAAAAAGGTTGGCTTTATGTCTGATATCGTTCCGATTACGTCTAAGATTATTGATCATAAATTGAATGGCTTTAATTTTCTCGATTGGAACCATACAATTGAGTTGTATTTGTTAAGCCTTTCTATGGACAGACATTTGACTGATGATCCTCCGACGGATGATTCTCGCCTTCCTTGGATGAGAGAAGATGCTCGCCTATATATCCAGATTCGTAATTCTATTGACAGTGAGGTGGTAGGTTTGGTTAATCATTGCAAGACGGTGAAACAATTGATGAGCTATTTGCAATTTTTATATTCTGGCAAAGGAAATTTTTCACGTATCTATGATGTTTGTCAGAATTTTTACAGGGCTGACAAAGAAGACCGGACTTTAACTAGTTATTTTATGGATTTCAAGAAAACGTATGAAGAGCTTAATATGTTGCTTCCTTTTAGTGCTGATATCGAGGTCCAACGTAGTCAGCGAGAGCAAATGGCGGTTATGAGTTTTCTAGCTGGTCTTCCACCAGAATTTGAGACAGCTAAATCTCAGATTCTCTCTGGTTCCGAAATCTCCAGCCTCGATGATGTTTTTTGGAGAGTACGTTGTACTGAGAATTCTTTGCCTACTCCATCCCCACAACATGGCAGTGTTCTGCTCAGTCGTGCTCTTCCTTCTGACTCCGGCAAGCAACATTTCAAGAGTAGTGGTCCTGGTCGTTCCTTGGGATCGGGGTCTACCAAAAGTGATCCACAGTTTGGAGTTCGTGGTCCGGATCACAGTGCAGTTATCTGTCATTATTGTCACAAACCGGGACATACCAAGCGTGATTGCCGGAAGCTGCAGTTTAAGAAAACTTCGTCTGCTCATGTTGCTTCTAGTGTAGACACTTCTTCATCGGCTGTTACAATATCTGCGGATGAGTATGCCAAGCTTCTTCACCTTCAAGACACTGTCAAGCACTCTTCCGGTCTTGTTTCTGCCCTTGTTGAGTCAGGTAAACCCAATACATGTCTTGTTTCCACCTCTTCCAAGTGGATCATTGATTCTGGTGCCACAGACCACATGACAGGTAACCCCAATCTTCTTTCTCATTTCACAACCCATCCTTCTATCAATCCTGTTACTTTAGCCGATGGTTCCACATCTTCTGTTTTTAGGGTTGGACATAAAAAAAGCACCGAAAAGAAGTATAAGATTTTTGTCCGTATTTATTTGGGTGAAATGATTGATCAAAAGAGAATAATATTTTTTTCTATTAATTGTGATTCTTTCGAAGAGGTGTAAAATAATTTCACAAAACACAACTCTCTGTAAATAATGAGTTTAAAGCCTAGAAAGAGACATAGAAGCAATGCACAACCCGATAAACAATAAGATATCTCCTAAAAGAAGCTGAGTTCAAGTAAATAACATTTTCCAAACGATTCAAGACAAAGCAAAGGATATACCAACAATATATTGGTGCAGCAGAAAGAAACACTGGATTTTTTTAAGTAAGTTCAGAAGTTCAAATTTTGACGTTGTAAATAAAACAATTAAATTGAAAGAGCAACTCAATAATGAACCTTTACCGTACCCGATTCGAATTAGCCAATCAGTAGAATGAAAACCGGCGTTAAAAAAAACAAATGATATGAAAATCCATGTCCTTAAAAGAACACACTCGCACATTGGATCAAAACCTTTCTTCTCTTCAAACTTTTCACACCGTAGCTTTCACTGAAAAAAAGGCACTTCTTGAATCTTCAACACAATCACTTGTTCAGCAGTGCTTCAGGTTAGATGCTTCTTAGGCATTATCCAGCTTAGTTTCAGCACTTGCTTTAATCAATTAACATTGACACCAGATTCAACAAAATGGAATATTGACAATGAGGTTTTTACCCTACGAGCGGAATTAAAAAATCATCACATGTCTCATTTTTTATATATTAAAAAAATCAAATTGTGAAATTAACAAATTCTCATATTATCATTTATGGAAATAAATATCCAATTTTTTATACTAAAATAACAAAAATAAATTACCTAATATAATTAAAAAAATAAAACTAACAGAACACCTAAAAATATAACATGAAAACAAACTCCAAAAGAATTACAACAGCTCTACCCACAAAGATACATGAAGCCGTAGCTACAACACCATACACCTAAAGAATATTTCAACATATGTTACAATAAAACTCCATATAATTAGAGTTTTAAACAAATCTTCACTTTCTGTATAGTTATTAGTTTTGGTCAAAAAAATTCTATATAGTTAGTTATAAGTTTTAAAGTTAACATCAATTCAATTAGAAAAGGCGAAGTATTAAATGAGTAAAATAAAAACAAAATGCAAAGATAACTATGCTAATACCTAATCCAAGTAATTTAATATTGTTAATCTTCAGCTGTTGCATTGATTAGTAATTCTAAGCAAATCAGATCAGTACTGAGTACACAGCACCACAAAAAACTTCACATTTAGGACTAATAACTCAGTTTTGAATGTTTCTCTGAAAAATCAACAACTGTTATAATGTTATTTAATCCTGCTTAATCATTTCTTTTCAAAATTTTAGCAATATTGGATTCCACTGTTATTAGAATTTAGAGCCGCTGTTCTTCATCAGTATGTTATTCTCTAAATGGTCAATTAGTTCTTTTATGTGAATTGACATATCACACCGTTCATAAAAGGAATATTGATGTAAAAAAAACATGAGAAATTTCGAGTCTAATCTATAGCTAGGTTTCATATTAAATTCCCAGTTGAGAGATGATAAAAAACCTACCATCAAATGCCAGACTAAGCCTATTCTACATAAATTAACCATATGACCTTTCATGTCCAATCAAGTCAATTCACATGATAAGCAGCAAGCACACAAAAGTCTTTTTGGTAGTTTTCAATCCAAAACTAAACCTACATTTAACAGTGAGATGTAATTTTATAGGGTTAGTTTTTCTCTCATTACTGCTTTAAACTGATTAAGCTATGCAGGTGGCATATTTATTATGGCAATGGGAATTCCAAAGATGGTTTTAATTTATATTGAAACCTAGCCTAGGGTGCTGGGAATTTTACTTAAACAGCACTAATGGCTTTTGAATTTTTTTCCTTTTCTTATCAAAGCATGCATACTTGCTAGCTGTGGGCTGTAGGGATGGGCAATTATCTCCTAGTCCCCAAATTTATTATTTACCTTTGTATTCATATAAAAAATTTAAAAATAATTTATCTCTCATTTTCAAATATTTGTATTTTGCTATCAATCTTAAATCTTGGCTAAGTCTTTACTTCGCTAATTTTCATCATCTAACTTTCTTGATTGCCGGACCTAAATTGGCCTTACCAGCTAAAACAAGAAGATACTGTTGAGAGATTACGAAAATTGTAATGTTCCATCAGTAAAGGCTAATCCTGTTAACACCCATGCTAACTACTTTGCAAACATGCGTCCCTCTTTATTACCGCAAGTTCAGCAAAAGCAACTTAATTATCTGCCCACTATTTATATCTCTACACTAAAAAATAGGTTTAAAGTTTATGGTTAGGGTTTAGGAAATTTGAAATATGATGTAGAGTTTAAGATTTAGAATTTAGGGTTAAGGCTTGAAATTTATTTATTTTAGTGTTGGAGCATAGAAAGAGTACCGAAAAGGATCTGTTAATTACCGTCATTTTAAGGATACAAATCGTTTGTCATTTCATATGTCCTATAAATTTAAATTCTAAGCTCTAACCTTAAATTCTAAATCTTAAACCCTAAAAAATACACACCCTACTCTTAATTCTCTAGATCCTAACCTTAAATTCTAACTTTAATATTTAATTTTAAATTAATTTTTTAATATGAGACATAGAAAATCACACCGAAAAAAGACAAGATTTCTATTATTTTACTGTATATAGCTCTGTTTAGACATTATTAACGATTGAATACAACGTTGGGCTTCTTTTTGTGATCAAGAAGGCAATGGTGGGCTATGAGAAGCTTATGATACAACTACAGATTCAGTCTCCCTTCAATGACCCAATTTTGGGCCTCTTTTTTTTTTTGTTAACAAAACCTGACAGACACACTCCAGTGTTCCAAAATTTGATTAAACATATCTGATCTGTTAGATTGACAAAACAGTGCAAAGTGCAGACATTTTAACTTTCGTGTATTGTCTTATTATCTATGGTCAACGCTTCTTGTCTAATGCTTTTCCTTGTAGGTTACTGTGAGCGTCTCGATCATCAAGTAATAATATCACCAACCCCATTAATTTGATATTATTAGGCTTGGTAATCAGGGATAAAGGCAAAAATAGAAACTTAAAATTCTATTATGTCCGACGCAATACTTGAAATCTTAAATTTCTAGAAGTAGTATTCTAATGGTAAATTTCTAGAAGTAGTATTCTACTATGGTCCTTACTCTATGAACTTTCTGATGTGTGAAATAGAATCATATAGTATGACATTTCATGATATCTAAAACTGAATTCTATCCTAATTTTTCTGCTGTTGAAATCTAAAATTGTTTGCAGATGTGACAGTCTACTTTTGGTTGCTGGTGGAATTGGGATAACACCATTTCTGAGCATGCTGCATGAAATGGCTGCAACTCAAGGGAAAGGCAGCAGCAGAAGATATAGAATTCAGCTGATTGATATACGTTGTTCCACTTTGGCATAAAAGGCCTGATTTACTCGATACATGGACCGGAAAGCCTGTATCAGAGGGCTGCATTGGCTGGAATTGCTTCCATTATGTTCCTTGTTTTTCTCATCAGTTTCAACCACATATTTGTTCCTTTTTCAGAATGAAGGCCCCTCTTGGGTTGCCTAATATACTTATCATAGCCTCTTTCATCATGTCTTTAGCTTGCACCGGTTTGGTAGCAATTATTTTGAGATGGAGACGGCTGAAGGAAGAAAAGGTACAACAACGAAGTTCGATCGAGACGAAAGGTGTAGTTAAGGAGGAACATGATATCCAAATTGGAAGGTATTCTCATAAATACATATTCCATTCATTGAAATAGAACCTATATTGGTCTGCTATTTATCTTGTTATCATGTATTGTTATAATTAATATTTTTAACACATCTAAACGATGGAATCTCTCAATAGTTGTTTTTACCATATTCCTGAATGGAACTGGTTGATCCGATATTGGGGTCTCGGTGTCCGGACCAGAATCAATGAAGGAGGCAGTTGCAATATTGTCCCGCCAGAAATCTGGATGATTTAAACTTGGAGTTGGAGACAAGAAAAAGAAACCATGCTTGAGTTTCCATGCCCTCACCTTTACACTTTAGTTTCTTCACACTAAAAATAAATAAATAGTTCCATACTTTAGTAGCTAACGGGTGCTCTTGATTAGCTTTATGCCAATTCTGCGCCTTTGAGAAATAAATCAAATATGTTTAATCATCGTAGTTAAAATTACAATTCGAACTGAATTTTTCCCCTAGCATTTTCCCCTGTAGTTTCGAAAAGAAAAGAGAGTAATAAATGAAATGAAAGAGAGGGCAGAAGGTGAGAGTGAAGAAGCATTTGCATTTATGTCAAGGCTTAATACAAAAATAAGTTACTAAATTATATTTTTTGAACTTTAGGCGTTCAAAGTATTTTTTATAAAAATAAATGTATAAAATTTCAACTGTTACAATCTTAAGTGTTGGATCATTTAAAAAAATTGTTACACAATAAGAATGTGACATGATTTTTTTAAATATATATATATATATATATATATAACTTTTTTAAAACTCAAAAATCCCAAAAATCTTAACAACAAAAAAACTCAAATCCCTAATATCCAAACCACAAATTCTCCAAATTATGTCACTGCTGCCACCATCGCCGTCTCCGAACACTACTAATATAGTCGCCTAATCCTTCCGTTTATTTCTTCCAACCACTCATCGCCAATGATCGACGGGAGGCGTTCCAATCAAACGTCGAATGCGAATAGTTCTATTCGAACGATGTCCAATTGACATACTTACCGTCAATTTCTGGCGTTAAGTGATTGAAAAAATGAACGGCGTGATTCAACGACCGTATTAATGGTGTCCGGCGATAATGGCGACAAAGGCGACAAGTTGAATAATTGTGGTTTTGGGTATTAGAAATTTAGAATTTTTTTAGGAATATTGAAAATTTTGAGGTTTTTGTTTAAAAAGTATATTTTTTTTATTTTTTAATATAATAATAAATGTTATGAATATTTATCTATGTGGATGTCTATCATGATTAGAACTTTATCAAAGGAGTTTGATTTATTTATTATTAGGAATATTATCTCTATGAATTAGAGTTTAATGTATTATGTACTTCTTATGCCTATAAATAGATGATTCATTGAAGGCATTGTAGAAAAGTATTTTTGAGAATAATACAAATCTCCCTCTTTCTCTCATCTCTTTGTTCTTCTTGTTCTTCTTTATTTTTATTCACAACACGTTATCAGCACGAGACTCTAATCAACTGAGGTCTTCATCGTTATAATTCAAAAGAAGTTACCGGGAAGAATTCGATTATAGAACAAACCAAAGATAAGTTTTTTTTCTCCTTATTTTTTTTAGTTACCGATTGTCTTTCTCTTTATATTTTAACTTTGTTTTAATTTTTGAAAATTTTGGAAGTATGTTTGATTTTATTCGAACATTGGAAAGAGATAAATTTGTGGCTTGTCACAAACCAAAAGACGAATCGACATAGACAAAGAGGTTGCGTTTGGTGTAAATTACGTGTGTGTTTTCTCTTGTTCCTAAAAGGGTTAATTAGCGGTATGCTTATTCATACTTTTACTTATATGATTATATTTGATATTTTTCATATTATTATTTATGTCATTTTATTTGGTAAAAGTTAATATTTTTAACCGTGTTTTGAGTTTTACATGATATGCTTAAATGGCTTGGAAAGAGATGTGATATAAAGGGACTATGAGAAGCTATCTCGGTCATATGCTATGTCTCCATAGTCCACGAAAGAAAAATCAATATCGGTAAATTTTGGTTTTATTTTTATTCTTTATATTATTATTTTAAAGTGCGATAAATCATGATGATTTTGAATTTACAAGAAGATTATTATAAAGTCTATATTTGCTCGAAAGCAATATTTCTTCTTCGTTGAAAAACTTGACCATAGACTTCTCCCAATTTCAAGTTACGAAAGTTCTTCTTGATCCAAAAAGTTTTATGGGAGGCATTCCTTGAAGTGAATGCAAAGCATGATGTTTATTCCATGCGATTATCAATGATGGGGCATTCCCTGAAGTGAATGCAAGCATGATGTTTATTCCATGCAATTATCAATGATGGGGCATTCCCTGAAGTGAATGCAAGCATGATGTTTATTCCATGCGATTATTGGATCTGTTTCATTCCCTGAAGTGAATGCAAACATGGTAAATCATTATTCAATTAGAGACATAATTTCGATATAATCCAAGTATAATTGGCTGGACATCCCGTTCTGCGAGGCTACTAGTCTCAAAGGAGGTTTTTAAAGGACCTTGTGGACAGGTTTAACAATGCCGCGTACGAGGATTAAATCTTTGTTCTCTGTGATAAGGATATGTGAAAAAGGTTTTAAAGGCCCATTGGCTCTACTCCATTCCCTGAAGTGAATGTGAGATTATATTATGGAAGGAATAAAAAATCACATTAAAAGTTGTGGTCGTGGTCGAGGCTATGAATATACACATGAAAAATATAGTCGTTTTAAGAATACTTCTACCCGCTGGTAGCGAAGTTATAAGGATTACAAGAGTGATAAAGATCATTCTAAGGAAGTGAAATCCTTTTACCAATGTGATGTTATAAACCATTGGTTTCGTACTTGTCAAACGCCAAAGTATTATGGACTTTATACATAATCATGAATGATAAATGAAATAAAATATAAACAAAATTTGTTTATGGCGAAAATAATTATGGCGTTATTGGTCCAACTCAATTGGATATTGTTAATTTTCTCATAACCTTTGAAGGGAATAATTTACCATTTATTTTATTTCCCTTATAACCTCTAACAGGAATAATTGGTTTTTTTTTTGTTTTTTTATGTTAATTCGTTTTATTTATTATTTATTTATGTTAGTTTGCTTTATGTTTATTTATTTCACATATTATTTATTTACGCTTTATGTTAATTTATTATTTGAAGAATATGATTACTTTCGGAATAAAATATACAATAAATTGTGGCTATTTATGCCTAGAATTGCGGCTATTTATGCCTAGCAGATAATGCAAGTACTCATATTGTACTTAAGCATAAGAAATATTTTTCCCATTTAAATGCAAGGGGAAATATGAGTAGTATTTCTCAAAGTACTAAAATATCAATACTTCGGAAGAGCACTTGAAAGTTTATCTCTGATAGATAATCGACTTGATATGATGTGCTATATTTTATATTTTTCATTCCTCGAAGTGAATGATACAAAGTACATATTTTCATTACCTGAAGTAAATGAAACAAAGCACATTTTGAAAGGTGCATAATTATGCATTTCTCGATTAAAATGCAAGAGAATAATGTGAGTACTATATCCGGAAGTACTAATATCACAAAAGGCTCTGGTTGAGCAAATATGTTATTGTCAAATGGAACTTTATTCCATATTCACAGTGCGTTATACTCGTCAAAGTCATAAAGAGAGCAATATGAGTTCGCAAACTATCCCTTTGGGAATTATAGATAACATATGTTATCAATTGGCATTTGAAATAAGCCAATATGGATATAAGTTCTGGTAGCCAAAAAGTTAGTTGAAAGCTCTAGAAGAGCTATATATTGCTACCAAAAGATAATTTCAATTGAAAGCTCCGAAAGAGCTAAATATATTCCTATTTAAAGGAACAATTTTGATGGTCGTACTAGACATGTACGAGTGAGATTGAATTACATGTTATGGTAAAGAAGAAGTTTACAAATTCAGAGATATATACACATATATATAGTTGGCATGATCAGTTAGACCATCCTGATCAATAATGGTGCATAAATTATTGAGATTTACATGCACATGTATTAAAAGAACATGTAGTTCTTGTGGTGCTTATTCTCAAAGGAATGGATTAAATTTCACTTATTAAAGAATGTGAAGTTCTTGTGTTGCTTAAAGGAATTGATTAAATTCCACTTACTAAAAGAACCTGAAGTTCTTATGTTGTTTGTTCTCAAAGGATATAAATGATCCCACTTACCCACTTACCAAAAGAATTAGAACTTAAAGTTCTTGTACTGAAGTTGAGACCGTATGTCTTGCATATCTGAACGAAATATGAGCCCATATATCCACAAATGTGGAAAGTTTTATATGATTTTAGTAGATGCATCTACATTGTTTTATCGACTTACAACCAGAAGTTTGTGAGATTGATTCTAAAAAGATTCAGATTATGCAATCAGACTATTCGTCTTGAAAAGCTAGTGGGTTTATATTTTAGGCTATATTGGTTGTTACAAAGCCTATTGATTATGAAAAATACGGTTTAGCAAATTTTTAATTGGATGCCTCCTATTTAATAGCTAAACCGTGAGAACAAAACATTTAATATTTATATGGTATTTCCACATAGCAACACTTATACGCATCAAGCCAACGAGTTATAATAAACTCCCCATTATGATTTGACTTTTGGTCAGAAGTCATATTTCCCATTTTTTGAATCTTTGAATGTGCGATATATAGTTGAATTGCTCCACCATAACGCACAAAATGGGCAAGTAAAAAGGGTTGAGAATATATATTGAGTACGAGTCTTCTTTTATGTTTAAATTCTTAAACATTAATTGGAGAATCATTTATGACATGATTTTTCTCAACATCAGGGGAGATAATAATCAGCTGGATAGAGGAAAATGAATTATCATTATATAGATCCTCGTATATGAACTAGAAGTTCATAAGATAATTCATGTTATTACATGTCAACTGCCAGACATATTTATTGACCCAATGAGAGTAATTAAGTCTCATATACCAGCTGAAATGATGTAAGTTTAAATTACATGTTAGAGCGAGAGAATGTAAATCATGCTCGAAGCATGATAGTTGAAATGGTTCCAATGATCAAAATTCTCGTAAATAGAAAGTAATATGAGATGGTCATATATTGGAGGCGGGTGCTCCTGAAGAGACCCAAGACATAACAAATAATAAAACTCTATAAGAGTTTCAGGTACCTGAAATAAAGATTGAAATCTTGATGAGTTATGTCATTACGAGAATGGAACCAGAAAATTGGAAAGTTGTCGACAACGATTTTACAAACAATTTTACATAAAATACTTCTATAGAAGTAAAGAAAGAAAGCGAGGATCTTGTATAAAATCTATCCAGAAGTATAGATATTGAATTGGCCAATGTTGAAAGACGCTTTGAACTTTTAAAATAGAAGTATTTGGACAAGCAGTCCAAACACCTAAAGGTGTAATGCAAGTGAGGCACAAATAAGTAGTCGTAAATACGACTTGAACTATGATTTATGAAAAGTTTTAATTACTTCATGGTGGATGGAATTACTTTGGCAGTTTTAAAAATTTTACATGCGTCTAATTATTTATGGATCCATATTTATCCTTGAAGGATCTAAAATGCTATAAGCATTTGGAAATTTCTGAGGAAATTTATTTAGACATGTCTCATGAATATTTTGGCGCATTTGGTATAATCGCCTTAGTGAATACTAATTAAGAAAATACTATAAGAATGATCAGATTTCCTTACGTATTTTATAAAGGAGTTTGGATCAAGATCCATTATGATAATTTTAGAACTCCTAAAGAGCTTCAAATTGGAAACTCATGAAGTACTTTCAATACAAGTACTTGAATCTTGACATCAAGTTTATCTCGACCTGAAGATCGAGTATTTTTATATATTTCTTTTGTCTATGAATAGACATAAGCTGAAAGAATCTTAAAGAAGATTCAATATGAATAGAACATATCTATTGAGTATCCCAATAGTTGTAAGATTGTTGGATGTGAATAAAGATAATTATATCTTTTCTTGGTCTTGAAGCACTATATATTAGTTGGCCAAGAAATATCTATGAATATACAAAGATCATTACATTTAGATCTTCAAACATTCGTTGATGCCTCCTCAAATGTCGTAGAAATAATTGTTATGCACGAGGCAAGCCAAAAAAATGTGTTTGGCTAAGACTATTGACCAAACATATCCAAAAGATATGTGGATTTACTTTTACAAGATATGATAAAAGCTATCTTGTGTGAAGATAACGCAAGATGTATATCTCAGTTTGAAAGTGGATACATCATGGAACATATTACTCCAAAGTTTTCATCCTTCATGATCTTTAGAAAAATGATATTCAAGATTAAATTATGAAGATTCAAAGATCTTCTGTGATGTTTGCATGAGGGGGAGTAAATACGCGTTGCACTCTTTTTTTCTTAACCGAGGTTTTGTCCCAATGGGTTTTCCTGGTAAGGTTTTTAATGAGGCAACATGTTATGCGTATCAAAGATGTGTGTACTCTTTTTCCTTCACTAAAGATTTTTTTTTCCACTGGGTTTTTATTTTAGTAAGGTTTTAACGAGACACATTATCTTCATAGACATCCAAGGGGGAGTGTTATGAATATTTATCTATGTGGATGTCTATCATGATTAGAACTTTATCAAAGGAGTTTGATTTATTTATTATTAGGAATATTATCTCTATGAATTAGAGTTTAATGTATTATGTACTTCTTATGCCTATAAATAGATGATTCATTGAAGGCATTGTAGAAAAGTCTATTTTTGAGAATAATACAAATCTCCCTCTTTCTCTCATCTCTTTGTTCTTCTTGTTCTTATTCTTGTTCTTCTTTATTTTTATTCACAACAATAAATAAATATGTTACGTTCTTATTGAGTAACGATTTTTTTAAACGATATGACATTTAAAATTATAATATTTAAAATTTTAAACACATATTTTTAATAAAAAATATTTTAAACACAAATTATAATATAGTTTGGACACTCATTTCTTCATTTAAGCCTAAAGGCATTGCAGCATAAGTAGAGACCTATAAGCTTATATAGCTTGAAATAGGAAGCAGGTGCCAGATTAACAGGTGCCTAACTTTGCTATTTTCCCATAAAACCCTTTCCCTTGTTGGACTGCCTCTTCACTTTCCCTGCAGTCTAGGACAAACGAGAAACTTACAAAAGCAAAACAATCATAAATTTCAAGTGTCACACTTTGAAATTTTCACATCATCAGCTGTCTTCTTTTAAATATTACTTGACAAATTTGTAAATATACATGGTTTATAATTTTATTATTATGATTTTTATATTTTATTGATTGACTTGCTGTATTTGACTTGATTGTTTTAAAAATTATAATTAGAAACAAAATTGTAATTTTAATTAGGGTTTTATATCTGTCTATTATATTTTTAGTAAGCTTAAATATAAGATAAGTGTTCAAAGTATTTTATTTTTATTATATTCATATGTAGTCAATATTTTTTTTTTGTTAAAATAGGCGAGTTTTTATTTTTGTCGAAATATGTGTCTTAATTTTAGGCACTTTTTATCTAAAAATTAGTTTAAACACCTAAATAAAAATGAGATACTTTTGACTAGAGGTGGCAAACGAGTCATTTGGTTCGAGTTCGATTCGGATCATTTCGGGTTTGGTCATTCGGTTTAGATTCGGTTTCGGTTCGACTTGGTTGTGATTTTGGTGATTTCGGGTCGGTTGATTTTCGGTTCCGTTGAATTCGGTTTGGGTCAGTTTTGGGTTAACGGGAGATCGGTCGATTTTAATCAAGTTTTTAGGTCGGTCAACTTTTTACACCGTATATATGACTTTACAAAGCCAATATATTTGACTTTTTGGTGAGTTGTGCGGTTGTTCATATCCCATCTTTCTTTATTTCTATTAACATCTTTAATTTATTTCAAGTTGTCTTCGGTTTGATTTGCTTTCGGATCGTGTCTATTTCGGTTCAACTAAAACTCGTTTCGGTTCAGTTTATTTCTGATTTCAGATCAAATTTTGGGTCATGTTCGGGTCGATTTCGGATCTTGGGTCAAGTTTGCCCTGTCTACTTTTGACACTTATTCTATATTTAAGTCATCTTAATACAATGATTTTTTATATATAAATCCTATCTAGAGAGGGGGGAAAGAAAGTGCTCCTAATAGGCCTGGAACCCATAACTTAAATGAATATAAAAGAATAAAGATAAACAGTTTAACCAACTAACCAAATGTGCTTGTTCATAATGATTCTTGGCTTAATAGGCAAATAGGTGCCCAAATTATGCCTTTTTTTTCAATTAGGTGCCCATTTTTTTGGGCAAAATAGGTGTCTAACGTTTCATTCCTTGACCCATTCAAGGTTTTTCGTTAACTTTCACCGTTAAAGGACATGTGTCATCTCCTGAAAATTTTAAAATTATATTAAAAATAAATAAAACAAAATAAAAATATATCATGAAAATTTCAAATAGTCGCCAAATCTGACCACTCCTGCCGGCATTGGCCGCGTTGCCGGCGACGGAATGAAGCGCCCTCCCTTCGCCGAACAACCCATACGTCGTTCGTCGTTCCTCTTGCCGCCCTTCGTCGCGAATCATTCGAAAGAACCATCCAACAATTACGGCGATTCACACGGCGTCGGTTAGTTTCCGACGACAGGGCGGTGGGGGAAATGATCGTGATTGTCTGGTGGCTGATGTGGTGGGCGGCGGCGTGGCAATTGGCGGCGAAAATTGGCCCTAATCGGGATTTAAGTTTTTGGGGTTAAGGATTTTGGAATTTAGGGTGTTTTGTGAAAGCTGGAAAATTTAGAGAATTTCTTAAAATTAAGTAATTTTATTTATTTTTAATATAATTTTGAAATTTTCAGGAGATCACATGTGTCTTTTAACGGTGAAAATTAACAAAGAACCTTAAAATGGTCACGAAATGAAACTTTACGTACATATTTGGCCCGAAAAATAATTTGAGCACTTGACTGAAAAAAAGAGAGAGCATAGTTTGGGCACCTATTTGACGGTTAAGCCATGGTTCTTTTATATTGATTATAATAACATTATAAATTCCTATGATTAAGTTTTATGTCACCACTTACACGACACCGTGAAAAATATTAAAACTAGTAGTCCTGTTTGGCAATTAACGGATAGCTGATAGCAGATTACATTAGCTGATAGCTGATTGCATTAGCTGATTTGACTAGCGGATTGTATTAGCTGATTGTATAAAAATGTTTTGTAAAATTAACTGATGGATGTTTGATTATTTAAACAAACAAAATGACATATAAAGGCATGATTATAATTGATGCTTGTTTAAATAGTTTATTAGTTATCAATATTTTATATATGTTGTCGTTCAAAAAAATATTTTATATTTATTAATATTAATTATATAATGAAAAATAATTTTTTAATATAACAATACTAAGCATATTTGAAGATCTATATATTAATTTATTATTTATATAATTACTTTTAATATAATTTAATTAATTATTAAATTTTAAAAAATATATAAATGTGTGAGAATAAAAAAAAACAAAAAGTATTACTGTAACGCCCGGGTTTAGGGGTCGGGTGAAAATAATATCTTAATATTATTTTGGGTTCAGTTTTACAATCTAGATAATAAAATATTTTCGCGGGCCTCGGGATTTCAAAATATTTGAGACTATGTTGGGCCTATCTCTTAAGCCCAAAGTCTATGGACTTTAAGAGATGTGGGTTTTGGCCATTCATTAATGGCATTTGTGTAGATATTTGATCTTTACAAATAAAACCCATTTTTTTATTTCATTATAATTCAAATAAACCAAAATTTCATCATCTTCTTCTTCAAAAGCTCAAAGCCAATGACAAGAGGAGAGTTTTTCTCCAAGTTTCTATCCCACCTTCTTTCTCCTTCATTTTAGCTCGATTTTGTAAGGTAATTACATTTCCGACTTGCTCTCATCTTCCTCTCTTTAAAAGTGCAAGTAGATTTCATTTTGGTTCAAGTTTTGGAATTTGGGTTTTTCAAAGTTTTGGTTAAAGGTTGTGACTTTATGAGTTTTTATCAAGGCTTTTGGTTTATTTATGTTAGTTATGTTGTTTGTGAATCAAATAGTCCAACATATATGATTTTTAGAGTATTTTAAATGAATTCCCGAAATTGGGTAAAAATGGGTTTTTTGGAGGGTTTTGGGTGAGTTTTGGGGGTTGTTTTAGGTGGGAATTGATAGCCCAATGGTAGTGCTATGGTTAGGGGTTGATTTGGGGTCATTTGTGGGTGCAACGGGTGTTGGAAACATGGATTTTGGAAGGGGTATGTGGGCTGTCCGAAATTGCAAAGTATGGGGTTTGGTCATGGCTTGCAACGTTGTAAATTGAATTTGAATTGTGTTCCGGGATGGTCTTTTGATGTTGGGCTGATTTGGAATTGTTTGAAATGTGTTTGAGGTTGTTTAGAAGCGGGAATTCGTGTTGGAAAAGCTTCGGGAAGAAATCCGGAAATTTGAGGGAGGTTGCTTGCTTGGCTTGGAGCTTGGAAGCTTAGGTGAGTGGTTAAATATTTTTAAAATGGTTTTGAGTATTTGGTTCAAGCATGTGAACCTAGGATGGGCTTGGTAAACCCACCTAGAGTTGGGATTAGAGTGGTAGCCTAATCCCAAGCTTTGATTAGAGACTTTGGTTGCATTCTTTAATGGTTGTATATACCTCGTGTTGAATTGTGATGGTGTTGATTATATATATGTTGTATACATGTATGTTGAGGCATGTTGGATGCATTGTTATATGCATGATGATGATAGATGTGATATGGTTATACACATGTGCAAAATATGATGTGATATGTTTGATAATGATGTACATGTGGTGTTGTCATATGAAATGAGATTATGAGGTGATTGCTTGATCCGAGGATCATGGTGAGTACATGCTAGGCATGGAAATGTGGTTTCTGCATGACGGTAAGTCATGGTGAGTACGTGCTAAGCACGGAAGTTGTTAATAAATGATATTGTGGAATGTGTTAGTATTGGCACTAGTATGCTTGGGTACAAATGATCGATCATTAGGATGTTTAGTGTGCACATGTGAGTCAAAATGCGCGCGTGGTCTTGATGATGGTAGTCATCAAGATGGAGTACGGGTTCGCCCGGAAATCTTCTTATATATCTATATGTCGGTGATGAGTGGAATCCCATCGACAGGCGTGAGGATGAGTGGAATCCCCTCCGCGTGAAATGAGGCGTGAGGATGAGTGGAATCCCCTCCGCGTGAACGGTGATGAGTGTAATCCCACCGTCAGGTAATGGTAGAGTTGTTGGATGTGAGTTCCAACGGTTATCCGCGTATTCGAGTCATAGCTAGGTGCCAATACGGATTGTAGTGTATGTTGCCAATATGTGGTTAATTGTGAGCCAATGTGATTTGGGATGTGTTGCTAACATGGTTTAATATATGTGATTTCATATGTTGTGGTTTTAAACATGTTGAGCATGACATGTTATTGAGTATATGATCATGCATCATCTATAATTATGGCTCGTGTGGATCAGAGGTAAGGTCATGCATTTTATCTTGGTTGTAGCTCGTGCTTGGACCCTGCATTGTCGAAGGTTTGTTTTATGAGCTTACCCTCACTAAGCTTTTATGCTTACGCTCTCTTTTGTTCGACAATGCAGATAAATAGCTTGTGGGTGGCAAAGGCAAGGAAAGGTCTCCAAGTGTTGCTTTTGGTGAGTTCAAGTATGAGTTTTAATGTTGAACATGTAATGGTTAAAGCAATGAGACATGTGTTATTTTGTTGGATGTTTGTTAGTTGTTAGGAGCTTGCTTAGACTCATTGTTATCTTGCTTTTGTATGGCTTGTGTTGCCATGTCTGAATTGTATCCCATGCCTAAATTGCTTATCATGGATGTTGCTTATGTGCCTTTGAGGTTACATTTATGTTGGGATGTTGAAGTGTGAGCTTTGAATGCTTGAATGCCATCTTGGGTCTATTGCATGATTTCCTTGACGCTTATACGTATTGGGTGCTTGTATGGCTATATAGTGGTATGTAAATGTTGTGTGAATGTTTGGTTGGGGCTAGGGAAGTCTCAAATTGCATTTAGATTCGAGTCTTGATCGTTCTTGCTAAGTTTGGGAGGCTTTGCTGTGCAGGGGTATCGATACGGTTGGTACGGTATCGATACCACCTTCTTGTTCAGGCCTCGTGTATCGATACACTTGAGAGGTGTATCGATACCATTTTGGTCACTGGAGCTACTGTCCAGTTCGGTATCGATACCAGCCTCAGGTGTATCGATACCGTCATCTTAGCTTTGACCGTGGGAAGTCAACCGTTGGGGAGGGTATCGATACACCCCTTGGGTGTATCGATACGGTCTCTATGGGTTGACTTTGATCAGTTGACCTAGTCAAGGGGGTATCGATACACCCCTTAAGGGTATCGATACCGCCTGTGATTAAAGCTTAAATATGGGCTGTAAGTTGTTGGGCTGAGTTCGTTGGCTTGCCTCGTGAATGTTGTTCCGCTGTATGATCACGTAGGATTAAATACTCATCTAGACAAGATTAAAAATGAAAAAAATAGGGTTGCTAACCGAGGGGGAATTCCCTTGGGAGTTTTCACTCGGTTTTCCCCGTGTGGCCCACTCGGACCGGTCATCCGGCTAGACCGGGACGAGGGGGTTACAATTACTTTATAAATGTAAAAATATAAATACGCGAGGGTGAAAAATTAAAATAGAAAAGGTTAAATTTAGTTTATTTGAAGATATTTGATAATTGCGTTTTTTGTTTTTAAGATTTATAAAAAGATTACTTTTTTAAAAGTGATAATATTTGATGCAAATAGTGAGGCTTTTTTTTTCTCCAGAAGTACGATTGTTTAAACTTTAAAACTTAAAACTTATATCTTACTAATAATTTTTAAGTCTTCAACTTTAAACTTTAAATCTTAACTTTTGACTATAACTCCTAAATTTAAAATACTAAAACCTATAACCTAAAAACAAATTTCATTGTATAATATAAAATTTACACGTACACTGCAACAAAATATTTTTCCTTTTCAAAAATACCATGAAACTACAATCAATTTAATCTTAAAAAAAAACAACGCTCTACATCTTTCTGTCTATAAATGACGAGAGAAGTAAGTAGTATATATATTTATATCAAAACTGTATAAAAAATAGCTACTCGCCTGGGGATTAGGATGTTAGAATTTAGGGATAGTAGTAAGAATTTAGAGTTTTGGGTTATAATTTAAGGGTTGTAAAGTTAAAACATAAATTATAATCATATTACTCTAAAAACAAAACCTCAATTTCTAAATCCTAAATTATAACCATAAACTCTAAATTCTTACCAATATCCTTAAATTCTAAACTCCTACACCTAAATATCTAAAACCTACACCCTAAACTAAGACCTTAAATCCTAGAACTAATACACTTGTAAAAACTTTTAGTTTTCACCGCTAATAAATATGATATAAATCTTTATTAAATTATATTTTGAATATTGCTATTTTTTTATAAATCATTATATATAGTTGTCATTATAAAATACAATGGGATTAGTAATAAAATACTAAAAAATGACTCATACATTATAAGACTAAACGTCAAATAAAATTGGATTATGATTTTCACAAGGAAATTTTTTTATAAGAACTTATCAACTATCAATTAGTTTGGTTTAAATTACTTGAATAAGATTAAAGATTTTGACAATGTGATAGTACAAATAATAATATTCAATTTAAATTATTCGACTAAAAAATTAAATATTAATAATTATAATAACAAAAATCTCTAAATTTACCAACTATATCAAAATATTTTAATTATAAAACATAATTTTTCTAAATATTTATTATTGCTCTATGTGATAAATTCTAGTATAGACAAAGTGAATACTCGACTAACTGTCGAAGACGAAGAGTATATTAAAAGTGAGCGACAAAAACGCTAATACCCCACAACCACAACTTCGACTTAGTTGTGGTTGCTTTTAAAAAGTGTGGTGAAAAAATGATTTTCAGACTAGATGTTGAAAAATAGTTTTGAAAAGCTGGTTAGTGTTTGTCATTGATGTCAAAAAGTGATTTTAAGGAGATAAAATGTCTATTTTAGACATGATATTGAAAAGTAAAAGTAAACTTGGGTGATGTTCAAATTAGTTAATATTATGATATATGAAATAAATCAATTTCAATTATAATAAAAAAATTATTTCTTGAAAAAATTTAATTTGAAAATATAAAGTACATTGTAGATTATATACGGACATATCACTTACAAATTAATAATAAATATAAAATAAATTACAAATAAAACAATTTTATTCTCAATATAAATATTATAAAATATATATTATTTTAAAATTATGTATGCATAAACATTATTTTAACAATAAATTATAATTAAATAACAAATGTAAAAAAGTAATTTTATTTTCAAACTAGCTTTTCTACCTAAGAAATTATAAAATTTAACTTTTTAGTTTGGGTGAAAAAGCTAATTTTAAAAGTAATTAAAAACAACTTATTTTTAAGTAAAAGTACTTTTTTAAATGCTGTTAGGTTGTTAAACGCAACAACAACAAAAAAACATGCCCTTGGACTTCCAACCGAGTCCAACTAGGTTTGGACAAGTCTACAGCGAGAAAATTAAAGTCAAGGTTTTGGTATCTGCCTAAAGTAGCTGTTCTGTAAACTTTGATAAAAAAAGAAAGAAAAAAGTAGGTGTTCTGTAACACTTGGACCCAGGTCTGTGGTTGTCTGGGATTTTTACCATCCCTTTTTGTTTCTGATTTGTCCGCTTCTATTTATTTTCCAAGTTTCTTTTTTTCAGTGTTGTTGCTCATGCATTTGCTCCCTTCTAGTAACTTTTCTTCTTCTTCTTCTTCCTGATACTTCACAGCCTTTTCATCTCCTTTTTTTATTCCACGCATAATGTCGGGTAAGTCGGTGTCGGTTGCTTCTAGAACAAGAAGTAAACGGCGGAAGCTGAGGAAGACTGCAGCGGAGGAGGATGAAAGCATGGCCAAAATGAATGTTTCTACGCCGCACTCCTTCTTCAACGGTAACGTGTCTTCGGGTTCTCAAAGAGTTCGAAACTTGGTAGAAGAATCTGACGATGAGTTACGCGAACGAGATGGAAACAACCCTCAACAGCCTGATGTTATTTGGCTGGCTAGTGATGATGATGACTGCGTTGACGATGATAATGACTCAATGGGAGATTCGGATGATGATCTCTCCTCCGATACAAGCGGAGAGGATAGTTCTGATCCTGATGATTTGGATTATTACGAGGATGAGCAGGAAGAGGAGGATCCTCCGTCATCTTCTAGTTCGGAAGATGATGCTGAAGCTTCTGTTTCAAAGACGCCAACCAAAAGAACGGCTGCAGAGACTGAGTTCACCGGCGAACACGCTAGGGAGGTTAAAAGGTGTTCAGGCGGCTTATCTGGCTTGGATGGTTCCGATGTAATCGAGTTTACATTTCCCAAAACTAAGTCTGAGAGTAAAAAGGAACTTCCCACCTCTTCCAACTCCAAAAAATTTGATCTTCTTAGCATTCTTGCGGAATCTATTGCGGATTCAAACACATCCGAAGAGAACCTCGTTCTCAAAGAAGAAATCGAAGAAAACCTCTTCCCACCTTCACTTTTGGAGTTGAGGAAACAATCAGTCCTGAGAAAGAAATGGATTACCTCTGGTCTGAGATGCAATTTTCTATGATGTCCGACTTCAGTTCCACTTCAACGCTGCCATCTGCGGTATGTTGAATCATTATATTGTTATTTGATTTTGACATTTTGCTTCATCTAAATCAGAGTTTGTTTGCCTTCCAAAGTCATTTAACTCTAATGTCTGCATGTTGCATTTTGGATTTGAGCTGAACTGATATTTTTCATATTGAACTGAACAGGTGAAAAATGAAGTTGCCGATATTTCTGAGTCTGAACATAACAACACAACCCCATCCCGATGTTGTCGAGGGGATCATTATGTCGTGCTAGACGATGAAGTAGGAATGAAATGCAAACTTTGCTCTTTCCTGCTTTTGGATATCAAAGATATCTCACCGCCTTTTGTAAGCTGTTTGTCATACCTCTAGGTTTCATGCTTAATAATCTATATTGGAAATTTCATTTCCATAATACTGTTTCATTCTATTTTACCTTGGTATAGTGGCATGATGATAGAAGAAGTGTATGTTAAAAGCATGTTACTTGTCAATTTTTACAGCATGGATGGACAAGCCGCCTGATAATTTATTATTCATAACTTGGTTTAGCTTGATTCAGATGACAGATCCTTGCGGGAAATACGAAAGGCAATTCTTTGGCACAGTGGACCCTTCTGTATTTGATGGCCTTCAACATGAAGATTCTAACAGTGATATACCTGGCTCTGATCACTCCGCTAATATCCAAGGCACGGTGTGGGAAATCATTCCCGATTTAAAAAGCAAACTCTATCCCCATCAGCAAGAAGGTTTTGAATTTCTTTGGAATAATATAGGTGGAGGGATTTATCGTGACAAGTCGAGAAACTCATCCAAAGGTGGTGATGGATGTATTATATCTCATGCTCCGGGGACGGGGAAAACGCTTCTAACCATAGTCTTTCTTCAGACGTACTTGAATGAATATCCAAGTTGCAGGCCAGTGATTGTTGCTCCTCGAAGCATGCTACTGACATGGGAAGCTGAGTTTAGAAAGTGGAAGGTTGACATTCCCTTTCACAATCTCAACACTGAGAAATTTTCTGGGAAGGAAAAAACAAAGGCAATTGGTCTTTATGAAATGTTCAAGCATCGTGTTCCATATCAAGATAGACCTCTTGCCCGACGTATGGTGAAGTTGCTGTCTTGGAAATCCGATGGTGGCATTTTGGGAATCAGCTACAACCTTTTTGTTCAACTTGCTGGGAAAGATATCGAGGAGAAGCAGAAATGTACAAAAGCAGATAAGCATGTGTGTAAGACCCTTCTTGAGTGTCCTGGTCTATATGTTCTTGATGAAGGGCACACGCCTAGAAACAATGATACACTTATGTGGAAGGCATTGTCGAGAATCAAAACGGGGCGTCGTATCATTCTCTCTGGAACTCCCTTCCAAAATAATTTTGACGAGCTCTTCAACACTCTCCGCTTAGTGAGACCAGAATTTGCTGAAGGAATCCAGTCTAGGCGTCCAGTTGAGGTTAATAAAAAGTGCAACGATGCAAAAAGGAAATGAGCTTTTTTGACAGATTCCATTGGCAAAGATGATGCTCATGAAGCTGGAAAATTGAGAGAGCTTAAAGCTGTGATTAAGCCCTTTGTGCATGTGCATAAAGGCACAATTCTACAAACTACCCTTCCCGGTTTGAGGCATTCTGTGGTTGTTTTACAGCCCTCCATTCTGCAGAATAGAATCCTCCACCGCGTCAAAGAAACAAGAAATGCCTTCTTGCGAGAGTATTATGTGTCCTTGATCTCCACCCACCCTTCTTTGTTGCAGCAGTTATACAACAAGCAAGATGTTAAGGATATTGTTGGCTCCATTGTTAGTATGGAGGAGTTAGAACGAATGAGACTGAGGCCTGAGGAAGGAACTAAAACAAGATTCCTCATAGAACTCCTTAAGCTCAGTGGAGCTCTGGACGAAAAGGTCTTGGTTTTCAGTCAGTACCTTGAACCATTAAACCTAATAGTGGAGCAGCTTAAAGATTTTTTCAAATGGAAGGAAATGGATGAGATATTGTACATGGACGGGCAATGCGAAGTGAAGCAGCGTCAAAGGATAATTAATGTTTTCAATGATCCGATGAGCAAAGCAAGGGTATTGCTTGCATCGACAAGGGCTTGCTCGGAAGGTATAAATCTTGTTGGTGGTTCTAGAGTGGTTTTGCTTGACGTGACATGGAATCCATCTGTGGAACGGCAAGCTATATGCCGTGCATATAGGCTTGGACAGCAAAGAGTTGTGTACACTTACCACCTTATCTCATCCGGAACAATGGAGGGGTTGAAATGCTATCGACAAGCCGAGAAGGGTCGGTTATCGGAATTGTTGTTCTCTTCTTCTCACAAAGGGGATGATCATCACAAGAAAGGCAGTAATGTCCCAGAGGATAAGATTTTGGAAGTGATGGCAGAGAAATTCACTTGGATGATTGAAAGGATAATAAAGGAGCCCAAAGATTCCGACTTGATCCTAACTTATGGAGGTTTGTAACAGGTATTCCTGTAGAAAATAGGAAAGGGCACAAGAGCTGTCAAACTTTAAAAGCTGATAGTGTTTGCTTTTTGTTCATTCATTTTGATTCCTCGTTGGTATGTCAAACTTATTAGCAGTGTTCTCTGGTGCCCATCTGGAAGACTGATCAGCATTGGCGATGAGAATCTTTTCTTGTGGACTATTGATTCTTCAAGAAGATAGAGAAAACAGTATACATTGTTCAACGTTGATGGTAATTGCAAATCAAACAAGATAAAGTTGAAATTTTGATTTGATTTTTTTTTATCAATTTCGAGTAAAATTAAAATAAGAAAGAGAAAGAGGGAAGAAAGGTGAATGCTTTGATACCACTTACATCATGAACGATGATCGACGATGGCCGAATAGCTATAGATAAGAATGTCGATCATGAAAAAGAAATAGGTTAATTTCAAAATTAAAAACCCTAAAAAGATAGGGGTTTGGCAAGAAAGTAAATGAGTGCAATTTGAAATTCTAGTGATTAAATTGAAAATCTTTACAGTTAAGTGACCTAAACAGAAACATGCTGAAAGTTGAACGACTAAATGTAGTTTTCCAAAAAAATGAGTTGTATTGGGCTATTTGCTTTGGGGGCAAGCTTTGTGTTTGCATCGGTCTTGTACGTATTTCCCTTGCCTTTCCTTCTCCTCAATCTCAATTGTCAAACCCGGCAATCCCTAATCTTCTATTTTGACCTAATCCCAAGCTTTGCTCTCTTATTCGGTGATTTTGGAATCGACGCCATGAAACTCTCCTTCCAAATCTAAACCCACCCAAAAAGCAGCCATCTCCAACCCCTCCGCCGCCTCTGCCCAAGAAGCCCAAAACCACAAAGAATTCGTCACTGAATTCGACCCTTCCAAAACCCTATCCGACTCCAAACCCTCCTTCGTAATCCCTCCCAAGCAAAACGAATGGCGTCCCTACAAGAAGATGAAGAATCTCGAACTCCCTCTCCAATCTGACGCCTCTCGCGATCTCCAATTCGAGCTCGCTTCCTCCTCTATTAATCCCAACTCCGAGTCCGGAATCTCTTACGGTCTCAATCTCCGCAACAACTCTACCAAGGGAGAGGCTGATAACACGGAGGTAACCCCTGCGTCCCCAGCTCCGGTGGAAACGGTCCTTCTCCAGAGTTTTAAAGAGGATATGGAGAGGCTGCCCGAGGATCGAGGGTTTGAGGAGTTCGAGGATATGCCTGTGGAGGGTTTTGGTAAGGCTTTGCTTGCTGGTTATGGATGGGTTGAAGGGAGAGGAATTGGGAAAAACGCAAAAGAAGATGTTAAGGTAAAACAATACGAGCGGAGGACCGACAAAGAGGGGTTAGGGTTTAGTTCTAAGGAATTTAAATCTAAAGATAGGGTACCCGGTTCGAAGAATATCAAAGAGAATCTTGACAAAGAAGAAAGAGTGAAGGAGGATGGATATGGGTTTTTTGTAGGGAGAGATGTCAGAGTTATTGAAGGGAGAGAGATGGGTTCTAAAGGTACAATAATGGATAAGTTGGGTGGTAATTGGGTTGTTTTAAAGTTGAAGAACAGAGATGATAAAGTTAAATTTCGTATATCTGAGATAGCTGATTTGGGTTCCAGGGAAGAAGAGAAGTGTTTGAGGAAACTGAAGGAGTTGAAGATAAGGGAAGAAAAATTGTCCAATCATAAGGAGGACAAAAGAAAGTTTAGTAAAGGGAGTACAGAGACTGAAAGAAGAAGTGAAACGCAAGTTAATGTCGAGAGAACTAGGAGTAATGGTGATCAAGGGGTTTCTTGGCTTAGAAGTCACATTAGGGTTTGGGTTGTTAGTAAAAGTTTGGCAGGGGGGAGGTTGTATTTGAAGAAAGGACAGGTGGTGGATGTTGTTGGACCATATATGTGTGATATATCAATGGATGAGAGTAAGGAGTTGATTCAAGGGGTTGGGCAGGAACTGCTCGAGACTGCATTGCCAAGGCGTGGTGGTCCGGTTCTTGTTTTGTATGGTAGGCATAAAGGTGTGTATGGAAATTTGGTAGAGAGGGATTTAGATAGAGAAATTGGTGTTGTAAGAGACGCTGATAGTCAGGAGTTACTAAATGTGAAACTCGAGCAGATTGCCGAGTATATGGGGGATCCAAGCTTTCTTGGATACTGATTATGACATTTGCTTCTTGCCACATGCTAATACATTACATGCCAAATGATGCAAACAATAAGTATTTTCTGCTAAATTACTTTTTGGGTTCAAATATAATTATTCCTGCTGTATTTTGATTCATGCATGATGTATAAGCTTCTCCATTAGTGTAAGAGATTTCAATTTATAGATCAGAATTCCTATCATGCTGAAAATGAGGATTGATTTATTCGTATCAATTTATAGCTTTTACCTGACCCTGAGTCCCTGACTATCACCATGTTTCAGAAAATGATATCTGAAAATTCTAGAAGAGTTAATATGTTATTGTTTGGGATGATAATATCAATGTAAAATGGTTTTCCATTGTGTGCAGGGTTTTAAATTGCGATCGCGGTTGCGGCGTTATATCGCGGTTTCGGACAAAAGCGGCTGAATTGAGGTGATCGCGGACCGTTTTTTACTCCAATCGCGGTTTCGGACGGCGGCGCAACCGCTATATTGCGGTCGTGGTCCACTTTTTAAATCCCTGATTGTGTGGTTGTCTTTTGTAAAATTTGATGTCTGTCATCTTATTGTCGTATCGTATCTGCTTCATAGCTATCAAGCAGTTCGGGGTAAAATTGACTAATGTTAGCTAGGCTTAAAGGGTACTTAAAGGGAACTGCATGTTCTATCCAGTAGTTATAAATACTTTGTCTCATTTAGAAATTGGAATCATTTTGTAGTTCAACTTCAAGTAGCAATTTTAGTTGTTCCCATGTGATCTAAAACTGAAAGAGCTTTTGTGCATCTATCAACGGGGGGGCAGCTAACTGCATATACAGGGCAGGTTCAAACCAAATTAATGTCCATTTAGCAGTGTTTAATCTCCTTATTCCACCTGCCACCAAATTTAGGCCTATCACAATCCCAGAGAAACATGTATTTGGCAAAGTAAACATTCAATGACCCTTGGTTCTTGGCAAGATTTAATAATAGTTGAAATTTGTATCAACAAGATTTTCAGTTTATGTACTGTCTACACCACCTGTACATTTGTTTGAGTCACCTAAATTGAACAAAATATACAGCTTTGGCACAAATGTCTATGCTTTCCTTTCATGTACAAAGGGGAGAAAATAACACCTTTGGGTCTATTGAGCTTACCGACGTCCATCAGTCTCCCAAACATACTTCTTTCCTTCAATTCTTGAGAATCCATGGAGAAATATGGCATGCCAACAGTCTTAAATATAAAGAGCACAAACTAAGCACTCTTAGGCTGAATAAGAGGAAAAGACAACCAATGAAACTCACTCCAGCTTCTCTTTAGTCACACAAAGCTCCATAAATTCTGATCTTTAAGTTTTAAATTGGCATTATCACATCCCCTTTAAAATTTGTAACAGAAGATTCTTTGAAATGGTATTTTGATACTTTCTCATCCAACTCACATTACTAGTTTTAACTTGTTTGTATTGCTCAATACATTAGAGTTGAAATCACAAGTAGCGAGAGGTTGGGAATGACCATTAGTTATGCATCAAAATGCCTCATTATCCAATAACATACTGTCCTATTTTTTTTTTTTTTGGCTTAGAGCCACAGGTCTATATAGTTGCATAAAGAAAGAAATGAAATCAAATAGCACCAGTCTGTATAGTTACATACTTGAAGCACATGATCTATCCGCCCTTCTTCACTTCCAGTTAACCTCTCAATCATCAGAGAACCATATGACCTCTCTTCTCTTTCTTCCACATGCTTTGTTCCTGTTTTGAAAGAAAAGAAGTTTGAAGAGTTAAAATAAAATATAGATCAAGTCAAGATCAATTTTGTTGGAGATACAGAGGTAATAAGACCTATTCATGCTACTTTGTTCACAAAAAAGTATTAAGACAAAGAGTTGCAAAAAACTTTGGAGAAACTCCTGATTACCTTCTATGTCGTCAGTGTTTCTCGATTGGCAAACTGTGAGCACTTTAGCCTGTTCAAAAAGCATATAGCATACAAGTTTATAAGACCAAAAACAAAAGAAATAAAACCCCCAAATTATGATTCAAGTTGAGCAGATACATGCTATAGAAGAAATAAATAAGAAAAAGGAAAAAAGTACAAAATCCAACAATTCTAGCATGTTTGTGTGTTGTAGAGTATTCAAGCTAACTTAGAGCTCAAATGAAGCCAATATGATCACACCATGTATCCGCATACAGTCGCAACTTAATCAGACTAGATACCAAGCACTGGACATGTAAATTAGACGAACTTGCTTTTAGAGTACTAAGACTGACGATCCAAGTATTCGATTTATTTGAATATGCATATATATTGACAAATAAAATGATAAGCTTTCAAGGTTCAACTGTTCATTAACTGATGAAAAGTTTTGAGCCAGTTTCTACAACATGAAGCTGTCAACACATATATTTCTTCTAACTTCAAGAGAGAGAGAGAAGAAAAAATTTAAGTGGAAATTAAGTCGAGAGAAAGTTAAATTTCCAAAAATATTTCTATTATATCATCCCCATAAGCAATAAACAAGAAAAGGATTATAACTCCAGCACATTAACTGTAAGTTATCCGAGAGAAGTATTAGTGTTGTACTTAATGTATAATTAGGAGTTAATAGTTTATTTGAAGTATATCTCCTAATAGGATTAGAATTAGAAGTTAATAGTTTATTTGAAGTATATCTCCTAATAGGATTAGAATTAGAAGTTTATTGTAAGAAGGACTCCCTAATGTACCAAAAGTCCTATTTTAGAGTCTTTAAAAGCTAGTAAACGTGATGTAATTTAATTGATATAGTTTTTCTAAATAAAACAGAAAGATATTCTGTTTCTCTACATGGTATCAGTCTAAATTCGATCCTTCTCGCAAGTTTTCATGGAGACTCCTCCGACTTCCAGTGAGATGCAATCTACAACAGAGAATGTTGTTGGTTTGGCAGATTTTTCAGAGGTACCAGGTTCTGCTGTTACCTGTCATAGATTGGTTGGCCACAATTATCTCCAGTGGTCCCAATCTGTCAAATTTTTCCTCATTGGAAGAGGCATATTAGGGTATATTACAGGGGAAATTAAAAAACCCTCTGCTGCTGATCAGGGCTTTGAAAAGTGGGTTCGAGAGAATGGAAAGATCATGTCTTGGCTCATCAACACCATGTCCCCTGAAGTTGGTACCCACTTTCTTCTCTATGAAACAGCTAGCGATATCTGGAGTGCTGTTAAGGAAACATACTCCAGCACTAACAATATTTCAGAACTTTTTGGGATTGAGAGCAAAGCCTCCAACTTACAGCAAGAAGGGATGAGCATCACCCTTTTTTACAACACACTGACCAGTCTGTGGCAGCAACTTGATCTTTATGAAGCACATGACTGGGAGACACCCACTGATGCTGCACTTTACAGAAAAATCATTGCTCAGAAAAGGATTTTTCAATTTCTGAATGGCCTGAATAGGGACTGGGATGCAGTAAAATCCAGGATTCTTGGCAGCAGTCCCTTGCCATCTATTAGGGAAGTTTTTTCAGAACTTCGAAGGGAGGAGAGCAGGAGATCGTTCATGATTCCTGAAGCATCTGCTATTGAGAGTTCTGTCCTTGTAACTCAGACTTCCTCTTCTACTAAAACAAGAAGAGGCCGGCCCGTGTGTGACTTCTGCAAGAAAGTTGGGCACTTGAAAGATCAGTGCTGGAAACTTCATGGTCGACCAGGAGATGGGAAATTTTCAGCACACAAGGCCCCTAGGGAATCACAATCTTATGCAACCACCAGTGTTGGATCTAGTGGTTTCACCAAGCAGCAAATGGAAGCACTCCAGAAAATGTTTGGCAGCTTTAACAGCCCAAGTGAGGGAAACATAGCCCTGGTAGAGGATGCAGGTAAAGAGAGCAATTCCCTACCTACTGCTCTTATTTCTACCAAGAATAAGTCAGCGTGGATTATTGATTCTGGAGCGTCTGATCATATGACTGGTAACAGAGACTTGTTTCTTAATTTTGTGTCTTCCACTTCTAGAAATTCCATTAAAACTGCTGATGGCTCTTTCTCATCTATCAAAGGAAGTGGTTCAGTTTTTATTCATGATGGGCTAATACTTGAGGATGTGTTATTTGTGCCCAATCTTACTTGCAACCTAATCTCTGTTTGCAAGCTTTCTAAGGTTCTAAAGTGCTTCATTCAATTTACTGATTCTGGTTGTTTTTTGCAGGCACTGGACTCGAGGAAGATGATTGGCAGTGCTAGTTTGCAAAATGGTCTCTACATTCTTCAGCCATCTACTGTTTCTACTTCCCATTATTGTTTTACTTCTTTAGGACAAATTGATCTTGCAATGTTATGGCATTTTAGGCTAGGCCACCCTAGCTTTTATTATCTCGAAAAGTTGTTTCCTACTTTATTTGTTAATAAAAAACCAGGTTCTTTTAAATGCCATATATGTCCACTTGCTAAACAAACAAAAGCATCATATTTACCCTCCTCTTATAAACCCTCCCAACCATTTTCTTTAATTCACAGTGATGTTTGGGGTCCTTCTAAAGTGAAGAATGCTACTGGTATTAGGTGGTTTGTTACCTTTATTGACGATCATAGTAGAACCACTTGGACCTATTTACTTAAAGAAAAATCAGAAGTTACCTCTACCTTTGAAAAATTCTACAACATGGTTGACACTCAATTTGGTAGCAAAATTCAGATTTTTAAATCTGATAATGGGGGTGAATACTTTGCTAAGTCCTTAGGAGAATTTTTTACAGCAAAAGGGATTGTCCATATTACTTCTTGTGTGGATACACCACCGCAAAATGGGATTGCCGAAAGGAAAAATAGACATTTGTTAGAAGTTACTAGGGCTTTGATGTTTACAAATAATGTTCCAAAATATCTATGGGGTGAAGCTTTGTTAACAGCAACCTATCTTATTAATAGGATGCCTAGTAAAGTCTTAAAATTTCGGACACCTAGAGATGTTTTCTTGGAGAGTTACCCCAATTTTAAGCCTATGTCATCTCTTCTTCCTTTAAAGGTGTTTGGTTGTACTGTTTTTGTAAAAAATTCAGACCCCTCTCGATCAAAACTTGACCCTAAATCCTTGAGGTGTGTTCTAGTTGGGTATTCTTCACTTAAGAAGGGTTACAAATGTTATCATCCTCCTTCTAAAAAATTCATTACCTCCTTAGATCTCAGTTTTTTTGAGCAGGTACCTTATTTTCCCACGGCTGCAAATCAGGGGGAGAGTAGGGATGTTTTCCAGCCTCCTAGAAGTCAGGTTTATCCTTCTCTACCATCAGATTTCTTGCCTACTGATAATTCTTTGCTTCTTGAGCCTCAAACTTCTTTTAAGCACACTACTCCTTCACCTAGTATTACAGTTTCACCATCTTCACCTATTGTTTCACCTACAGCCCCTTATACTTCACCTAAATCTACTGTACAGCCTCCCAAACAAATGCAAGTGTATACCAGAAAAAAAGAAAATACTTCCAGAGGCTATTTTGCAATCTGACACATGCCGAGAATTGGACTTTAGTCCAGCTGCTTGTGATAATAGTGAAGGTAATAACTCAACTGAAATCCCTTCTCATTTACTGGATTTTGAATACTTGCCTATTGCAAAAAGGAAAGGGGTGAGACAGTGTACAAAGCATCCTATTCAGAGGTATGTTGCTTATGGTAATTTAATGCCATCTTTTAAGGCTTTTACAGCTTGTCTAAATGAAGAGCAGATACCTAAAACTGTTGAGGAAGCCTTAAGGGATTCCAAGTGGAAGAAAGCTGTTGAAGAGGAGATTGAAGCTCTAGAGAAAAATGGTACTTGGACCATAACTGATCTTCCACGGGGCAAGAAACCAGTGGGATGCAAATGGGTTTTTGCTATTAAATATAATTCTAATGGCAGTGTGCACAGATACAAAGCGAGACTGGTGGCCAAAGGCTTTACACAAACTTATGGAGTTGATTACAAGGAGACCTTTGCTCCCGTGGCCAAGTTAAATACTGTCAGGGTTCTTTTAAGTTTGGCTATTAATTGTGACTGGAAGCTCCATCAATTGGACATTAAGAATGCTTTTCTTAATGGAAAATTAGAAGAAGAAGTTTTCATGAGGATCCCTCCTGGTTTAGAATTTGCAGACAGTGAGAAGAAAGTTTGCAAGCTTGACAAATCACTCTATGGCTTGAAGCAGTCACCGAGAGCTTGGTTTGACAGATTCACTAAAGTAATTTTAAAAAGTGGATACAAGTAATCCCTAGCAGATCACACACTATTCTCTAAGGTAACCTCCAAAACCAAAAAGGTTATTTTGATAGTGTATGTAGATGATATAATTTTGACAGGAGATGATGAAGAAGAGATAAGCCACTTAAAAGCTCTGTTAAGCAAGGAATTCGAAATAAAAGACCTAGGAAAACTTAGATATTTCCTAGGCATGGAGGTAGCAAGGTCAAGCAAGGGTTTGGTAATTAACCAGAGAAAATACATTTTGGACTTACTCACAGAGACTGGAATGTTGGGCTGTAAACCAACTAACACACCAATGGATGCAGGCTTAAAATTCAGCAAAGATGAGTCAAGTCCAAAGGCCGACAAGGGATTGTTTCAAAGGTTAGTAGGAAAATTGATTTACTTATCTTTGACCAGACCTGATATTGCCTTCCCAGTAAATGTTATAAGTCAGCATATGACTGATCCGAGACAAGAACATATGGAAGCTGCTATAAGAATTTTGAGATATCTAAAGGGTACACCTAGTCATGGCTTGATGTTCAGCAAAACCCTTGATAGAACAGTAAAAGTTTTTTCAGACTCAAGCTGGGCAAGTGAGTTGACAGACAGAAGATCCACAAGTGGTTATTGCTCGTTTGTTTGGGGAAATTTAGTGACTTGGAAGAGTAAAAAACAGGCTGTTGTCTCAAGAAGCAGTGCAGAAGCAGAGTACAGAGCTTTAGCTCTAGGAATGTGTGAAGGAATTTGGTTAACGAAGCTACTCAAGGAGCTAGGAATGGTTCAAGAGGAAGGGTTCAAAATATTCTGTGATAACCAGTCTACTATACAAATTGCCAAAAATCCAATTCAACATGACAGAACCAAACATGTTGAGATCGACAGACATTTTATTGCAGAAAAGCTTACAAGTGGAATAGCTTCCTTAATCTATGTTTCTACAGAAGAGCAAGTGGCAGACATTCTTACAAAAGCTCTGCCAAAAGCTCTTTTCGATAAGTTCTTATTCAAGCTGGGATTATACAATGTATATTCTCCAGCTTGAGGGGGAGTGTAAGTTATCCGAGAGAAGTATTAGTGTTGTACTTAATGTATAATTAGGAGTTAATAGTTTATTTGAAGTATATCTCCTAATAGGATTAGAATTAGAAGTTAATAGTTTATTTGAAGTATATCTCCTAATAGGATTAGAATTAGAAGTTTATTGTAAGAAGGACTCCCTAATGTACCAAAAGTCCTATTTTAGAGTCTTTAAAAGCTAGTAAACGTGATGTAATTTAATTGATATAGTTTTTCTAAATAAAACAGAAAGATATTCTGTTTCTCTACATTAACTTGCACTCAGAGAACATAAAATGGATTTTGACCGTCATTCCTATGCATGCATACTTGTATAATTTACAAGAATAACCATGAGATTGGCTCTTAGAATCTGGAGCTGAGAAGTTCATTTTACATAGAAATCAAAGCAATGGAACCAAACAAAGTTTGAACATTATCAAAGAATGAGATATTAGAAAGTGTAATAACCCACCCTGAAAGATCTGAGGCGATCCATTACTAAATCTTCAGTAAATTCCTAAACATACCACCCAAGCATAACAAAAATTGAGAACGGATAAGGCACAAAGTGATAGAGAAGAAAAAGTTAAAGATAAACCAAGGGGGTGAGTATGAGAAAGTAAGAAAACATTAACTTATGTCATGTATGTATCAAAGGCCTTACTTGAAATCCAATATGCAACCTTCTTCCACCTTTGTGATAAGGGATAATGACAGGACGTTTGCGAAGATAGAAATATGCTTAAAGAATTTCCATGTGACGTGCCAATATAAAAGCACAAGAAAATATAAGATTTGAACATTACCAAGGCCAATACGGACATTGCGAAGGGCAAGGAACACTCCCAGAGGTGATCCCACTGCAAAGAATGTATCAACCTGATATCATAACAATTGAACTGAATCAGTAACAAGGTTCATAAAATGTTAAATGTAGTTCATATAATATAAGACTATAACATATCCACATTTTCTTTTTCTATGGAGGACTGCCTGTGTTTGTAGATTTGAAGTGTCTTTTGATATTGCTAAAATACCATAAGAAATGCAGTCTATCTTAAAAAGAAGCTACTTTTATCACAAGAAGACAAGGGGAGTTGTTAATGATAGAAAAATAGTTACTATTCATCATACCTTGAATTCAAGCTTTGTATATCTGATATAAGAGGTATAACACTGTGGTTCATCATCCAACTTAACTGGCAGCTTTTGATTGTGGCTTTTGCATAAACATCTCCGTATTTTCTGTTATATAAGAGATTATACCCACATAATATTGTTTCCATAAGAATCAACCAAATGATAGCATTAAGTATGAATATTTCCTTCCACTTAAAAGAAATAATAATAAAGGTTTCCTTTAAGCAACGCACACTTTTAAGTGATTGCAGTTCTGCAATTTTTGCCTCGCAGCGGGAAACTTTCACTTAACACATTTCAATCCAGAAAGCAAGAAAAACTCATATGCTTGTTTTTAATACAGTACACAATATTGTTTGTACGCATAAGTATGTGAAATGTTTGTGCTTATATAATATGCATATCGAAATTCTCACCTCTTCCTTGAGCAGTTTGATTGCTTTATCCTTATCTCTGGCTTCTTCATTCTCTTCCTCCAAAACATCAGCTACATCTGTATCTTTACTTAATCCACCCTCCTCTCCACTAAAGTTGATAAGTGATTGACGCACATCCTCCTTACAGCTTTTCTGCAGCCACGTTAATTTCAGCATTTACTAAGGATTCATCTTCCACATCCCCTTCAATCACAGTTGGTTGTGAAACCAGCATGTCTTCACCAACACAATCTACTGTGTCCTTGTTTTCCTCTGGATTATCCAACGAACTGGGATCAGAAGATTGGTTATTCGTATCCCCTACATCTTTTGAGTGTTTCTCATACACCCACTCCATTGGAAATGGGGAGGAGAGATTCTCTTGATGGCACAGGACGCTTCCCAAAGAATGTCCATATATGGAAACCTAAATAGAAATGACGTCAAAACTACAAAGAACTAAATGCAAACATATCACAATAGTAACTCAACTAAATGAAACACAATTAATAATCATTCAACCTGACACATACCTTTCCATCATAACCAGGATTCCGTTTCAGAAACTTCAAATACAGCGTATTTAACTGGTTTGAAACCAAATAATTTCCAGAAAATTTGAAGTAGATTTTTTACATCTGGATGCATAAAAGCTCCCCATATCTCCTCAAGATCATTGATAACATGCTAAAAGATGAAATTTTACAATATATGCCCTCCTTGTAAAACCAAGATGATCAACCAACAATCCATGGTGGTTTACATGACTGAATCATCTAACTACCATTTATATTTCATCTGTTTCCAGTACCTTTTACTGGAAACTTGCCAGCAGCATATATTAGCTCCCGCATGAAAACCCTACAAGTTTGCACAAAAGTTTGCATTACATCAAAACAACCTCCAACACCAAAGGCTTCAATGGTGTCAAACTAAAAGTTAGACTCGTCTTATTTGCATGTTAAAGGCTAAAAGTGTCAAGAGAGCAACTGCTTTGGGTGAAAAAATTATTTGCTTTTCAAAAAAAGTTCTACAACAGGTCATTTTTTTTCCCTATAATTCATTGAATCAAAGTACATCCACCAGTTCCAAGGACCATTTTTATGCAAAACTGAAATTTAGATTCCTTAGCACTCCAATGCAGGATACTTAAGATGCAGTACTGATATCCAAGAGGAAAGCCCTTCAAGAGGTGCAAGAACCCATTTCCCAGTGAGACTGATTGCTAATATACCAAGAACTATAACGCTTCAGTTTATCAATTGACCTAAGCCCAAGTATAATCTAGCAATGAGTTGAATCTCAAATTTCATAAATTGTTTGGTAAATTCTCCTGCTGTTCATTATTTAGAGCTACAGTAACGATTCTAGGAACACAAAGTCACAAATTAAAAGAAGCATTTTTGAATAGTCACGCAGACTGCAAATATTAAAAACGAAAGAATAAAAAGTATAATAGCAAACAAAATATCGAGTTGATAATGCTCTGGCAGTATATGGGACTCATGTAGTATAACACATCATGAACAGTGGCACTCAGCATAACACGCAGACCCCGCACACCATCAAGTGTGATTTTCTCAACTGCAGCTTCACCACTGAGCTTCAAGCTTTTTCTCCACTGAAAATGATCGTCAAGTGAGGTACAATGTAAAGATAACATCAGAAAATAGAAGAAAGAAATGAATATTGCATTTGTTACAGATTCTTAGGCTAATATCTAGGCTATTTATTAGGCTAGAATATATTGTAATTAATGTTATATATTATGTTACCTAGTTTAGGTAAATTAGACTTGTATATATAGCCCTATATGTTTTATGAATAAGATACAAGAAATTATTCTCTACATGGTATCAGTTGTCCTAGGTTCATTCGAATACAATTAAAATTATTAGGCTATTTTTTTTCTTTTTTTTGGGCTGTTAGGGTTTTGACCTAAAGCCATTTTTTTGGTCGTTCTTCACCGGCCACCTTCGGAGGCTTTTCTATCGACACCGCCCGTACCATGGGAACCGCCGTCTGTCGATCTGCCGATCTGGAGATTCCGGTCACCAGAATCCCAACGCGTGAGCCTCACGCGCCGCCCCAAGCTTCCGCCTGTCCTTCACGCGCCGACGCGTGAGAGCGCGTGGTGGCCCCTTTTCGCCGCCGATTTTTCCACCGACGTCGCTGCTTCATTCCGATCACACCCCTGCCGCCGGTCCTTGCTTTCAGATTGTTTTGGGTTGGGTGTTCTGTCTTTTGGAATTATTAGGGTTTTGTTTTTGGTTCTTTGTTTCTTTGATCTCATGGCTGATAAAAAGGTTGACTTTATGTCTGATATCGTTCCGATTACATCTAAGATTACTGATCATAAATTGAATGGCTTTAATTTTCTCGATTGGAACCATACAATTGAGTTGTATTTGTTAAGCCTTTCTATGGACAGACATTTGACTGATGATCCTCCGACGGATGATTCTCGCCTTCCTTGGATGAGAGAAGATGCTCGCCTATATATCCAGATTCGTAATTCTATTGACAGTGAGGTGGTAGGTTAGGTTAATCATTGCAAGACGGTGAAACAGTTGATGAACTATTTGCAATTTTTATATTCTGGCAAAGGAAATTTTTCACGTATCTATGATGTTTGTCAGAATTTTTACAGGGCTGACAAAGAAGACCGGACTTTAACTAGTTATTTTATGGATTTCAAGAAAACGTATGAAGAGCTTAATATGTTGCTTCCTTTTAGTGTTGATATCGAGGTCCAACGTAGTCAGCGAGAGCAAATGGCGGTTATGAGTTTTCTAGCTGGTCTTCCACCAGAATTTAAGACAGCTAAATCTCAGATTCTCTCTAGTTCCGAGATCTCCAGCCTCGATGATGTTTTTCGGAGAGTACGTCGTACTGAGAATTCTTTGCCTACTCCATCCCCACAACATGGCAGTGTTCTACTCAGTCGTGCTCTTCCTTCTGACTCCGGCAAGCAACATTTCAAGAGTAGTGGTCCTGGTCGTTCCATGGGGTCGGGGTCTACCAAAAGTGATCCACAGTTTGGAGTTCGTGGTCCGGATCACAGTGCAGTTATCTGTCATTATTGTCACAAACCGGGACATACCAAGCGTGATTGCCGGAAGCTGCAGTTTAAGAAAACTTCGTCTGCTCATGTTGCTTCTAGTGTAGACACTTCTTCATCGGCTGTTACAATATCTGCGGATGAGTATGCCAAGCTTCTTCACCTTCAAGACACTGTCAAGCATTCTTCCGGTCCTGTTTCTGCCCTTGTTGAGTCAGGTAAACCCAATACATGTCTTGTTTCCACCTCTTCCAAGTGGGTCATTGATTCTGGTGCCACAGACCACATGACAGGTAACCCCAATCTTCTTTCTCATTTCACAACCCATCCTTCTATCAATCCTGTTACTTTAGCCGATGGTTCCACATCTTCTGTTATTGGCTCTGGCACTTCGTACCCCACTCCCTCTCTTACTTTGTCCTCTGTTTTGAGTTTACCACATTTATCCTTTAACCTGATGTCAGTTAGTAAACTTACAAAAACCCTTAATTGTCGTGTCTCATTTTTTCCTGGTTATTGTGTGTTTCAGGATCTTTTGACGAAGAAGATTATTGGTAAAGGGCATGAGTCTGATGGTCTCTACATCCTTGACACCCATGCTCCAGAACCTGTTGCTTGCACTGGAATTGTCAGTCCTTTTGAAGAACATTGTCGATTGGGTCATCCTTCTCTACCTTCTTTGAAGAAACTTTGTCCTCAACTTTCTAGTTTAAAATCCTTAGATTGTGAGTCTTGTCAGTTTGCTAAACACCATCGCCTTAGTTCTAGTCCTAGAGTCAATAACCGAGCTTCTGCTCTATTTGAGTTAGTTCACTCTGATGTTTGGGGTCCTAGTCCTGTTACTTCTAAACCTGGTTTTCGTTATTTTGTTACTTTTGTTGATGATTATTCTCGAATGACATGGCTTTATTTAATGAAATCACGCTCAGAATTATTTACTCATTTCTCTTCTTTTTGTGCTGAGATTCGAACCCAATTTGGTACGCCTGTCCGGAACTTGAGAAGTGATAATGCAAAAGAGTATGTTTCAGGTCCTTTTCAGAAATATATGCTTGAGCACGGTATTCTCCATCAAACTTCTTGTGTTGACACCCCTTCTCAAAACGGTGTTGCTGAACGCAAAAATAGACATCTCCTTGAAACAGCCCGAGCTTTGCTATTTCAAATGCAGGTTCCAAATTTTTTTTGGGCTGATGCCATCTCCACAGCTTGTTTTTTGATCAATCGTATGCCCTCTTCAGTTTTGTTGGGTAACATCCCTTTTCATACTCTTTTCCCCACTAAAAATTTGTTTCCCCTCTCCCCGAAAATTTTTGGTTGTATTTGTTTTGTTCGGGATGTCCGTCTTCAAGTTACAAAACTTGATCCTAAGTCTTTGAGATGTGTGTTTTTGGGGTATTCACGTGGTCAAAAAGGGTATCGTTGTTATTGTCCGGGTCTAGGTAGGTATCTTGTGTCTGCTGATGTTACTTTTTTGGAACACAAACCTTTTCTGTTTTCTTCAGGGTCTATCGCTCAGGAGGACGAGGATTTCTCGTTTTATCAGGTCCCATCACCTTTGGAGTTGTCCTCATCCTCCTTGGTTCTGCCCTCTTTTGTCAAGCCCCCCATAAAAAACATCTATACTCGTCGGCCACAACCACCCCTTCCGACCCAATTACAAACGTTCCGGATGTTCCATATTCATGTCTTGGTGAGCCAATATCTTCGTCATCAGATTCGCCTTGTATTGCTGATCTTGACCTTCCTATTACTCTTCGGAAAGGTAAACGTGCTTGTACTTACCCCATTTCCTCTGTTGTTTCCTATAATTGTTTGTCTTCTTCTTCTCGTGCCTTTGTTACATCCCTAGATACTATTTCTGTCCCTAAAACTGTTAGCGAGGCATTATCTCATCTTGGATGGCGTGCGGCTATGCTTGAGGAAATGACTGCTCTAGATGTCAATGGCACGTGGACTTTGGTTTCTTTGCCTAACGGTAAGCGAGCTATTGGATGTAAGTGGGTGTTTACTATTAAATTTAATCCTGATGGCTCTCTTAATCGTTTGAAAGACCGTCTTGTTGCTAAGGGATATGCTCAGACCTATGGTGTGGATTATTATGATACTTTCTCTCCTGTTGCCAAACTTGCTTCTGTCAGGTTATTTATCTCCCTTGCAGCAAATTTTGATTGGTCTTTGCATCAGTTGAATATCAAGAATGCTTTCCTTCATGGTGATCTTCAGGAGGAGGTGTATATGGAGCAACCACCTGGGTTTGTTGCTTAGGGGGAGTCTGGGAAGGTATGTTATTTGAAGAAATCTTTATATGGTTTGAAACAGAGTCCTCGGGCTTGGTTTGGTAAGCTTAGTCAAGCTATTGAAAAGTTCGGGATGCAAAAAAGCGAATCAGACCATTCTGTTTTCTTTAGAATTCTAACGGGGGCACTATTCTACTAGTCGTATATGTGGATGATATTGTACTCACTGGTAATGACACTAGTGGAATTTCTTCACTGAAGTCTTTTCTCCATACTCAGTTTCACACTAAAGATCTGGGGACGTTGAAATACTTCTTGGGGGTTGAGGTGAACAGAAATAGAAAAGGAATCTTCCTATCTCAGAGGAAGTATGTGCTTGATCTTTTATTGGAAACAGGGAAATTGGGCGCCAAACCTTGTAGTACGCCAATGGTCCCTAATCTACAGTTAACTAAAGAAGGTGAATTATTTGATGACCCTGAAAGGTACAAAAGACTTATCGGTAAATTAAATTATCTCACGGTGACGCGTCCTGATATATCTTTTCCAGTGAGTGTTCTGAGTCAATATATGTCGTCACCGACTGTTGATCATTGGAAAGCAATAGAGCAAGTTTTATGTTATCTGAAAAGTGCTCATGGGCGTGGAATTCTATATGGCAATCATGGTCATACTAGAATTGAATGTTTTTCTGACTCGGATCGGGCATGATGCAAGGAGGATAGAAGATCCACCTCAGGATATTGTGTGTTTGTTGGAGGAAACTTGATTTCTTGGAAGAGTAAAAAGCATAACGTAGTCTCACGATCTAGTGCAGAAGCCAAATATAAAGCAATGGCCAAGTCCGTATGTGAGATTATATGGGTATATCAGCTCCTCGGTGAGATTGGAATTAAAGCCTCAATACCTGTAAAACTTTGGTGTGATAATCAAGCTGCATTACACATTGCTTCTAATCCAGTTTTTCATGAAAGAACGAAACACATTGAGATTGATTGTTACTTCATTCGCGAAAAGATACAACAAGGTTTGATATCTACTGGTTATGTGAAAACCGGAGAACAACTAGGAGACATCTCCACCAAAGCTCTCAATGGAATTCAAATCAATTATCTATGTAACAAGTTGGGCATGATTAATATCTATGATCCAACTTGAGGGGGAGTGTTACAGATTCTTAGGCTAATATCTAGGCTATTTATTAGGCTAGAATATATTGTAATTATTGTTATATATTATGTTACCTAGTTTAGGTAAATTAGATTTGTATATATAGCCCCATATGTTTTATGAATAAAATACAAGAAATTATTCTCTACACTTATGAAGTGGATAAATTGATTGTGTGACTTAGCATGATATGATGTGATATGAAATGTTATGCTATGTGGACATTGGTCCTTCCGATTATGATATGAAGCATATGAATTGCTTATAAGTTTGATTATGTGAAACTTGGGTAATGACCCTATCCGAATACATGGAATTAAGAAATGGAAAATTTTGATTTTTGGATGATGGTTTGAGATCATTCGAATGATATGCTTATGATGAAATTATGATTTCGTTTTGATAAGTTAATAATGCTATGTATGGATTAGCATGAAACTTTGGTTAATTCAATTGTTAAGCATGAGATTGAGTATGCTGAAATTGAATTGAGTTATGATATTGAATGAATTATATGCAAGCATGTGATAAATCATTGTGTTATGTTATGTATTCGAGCATGTGCTATGAATGTTGATATGACATGTATGATGCTATGTGTATGAATTTTACATGAGCTTAGTTGGGTGCAATTCGATTGTTAATAAACCTAGCTAAGTAAACTCAATGCTTGATCACATTAAAAGTTCAAGAATGAATTAGATTTAGCATTACATCGCTAAGTACTATTTGTACTTATCGCTCCGTTGTTTTTCTTCTTCCCAACCTTAGCAGGATCGCTCGGACCTTAAAGCTAGCATTCATTTGGATCAAGTTCCCAAGTTCTGAAATATGTACGATCTAAGTCTTATCTTTAGACTCCTAGATGGTGGCTTTGAAGTCTGTTTAAGGATTCGTTTTGTTGTGTTTGGTCGTAACTTAAGTTTGAAATGGTGTTTGAAGTTATATGCTCCATGATGCTTGGTTAGGAGGCTAGAATCATGTTTTGTATTTAAGTAGGAAGCCTCATTATTTTGTTGTATAAAAATGTAAGTAGAGCTAGTGGTTGTGTCGATTCTTTTTGTTGTCCATAGTCGATAGCTTGACATGGTTTAGGGGCATATAAATCATGATATTTTGTAAGGTTCTAAGTAAAGGAAATCGAATGCCATGGAATTGAAATCTATTATGTGTTGCATGAAAATTGAATTGATTAATTATCGGTAATTTGGATTAATTCGAGAATCACCTAGACTATTTAATCAAGGTTTCGAATTGCATGGATTTGAATAGTTTAAGTATTCGACTTGTTTGACATAATTGTACTAGTAATTCGATAATGATAATAAAAGTTTTAAATTGGCTTGTAATTTGGTAACAAGATTAAAAGAAATTATGCCTAAGTTTATGTATGATCATAAGAAGTTAAGAAAAGTTTTTGTTAGCCCATTTTTCCGCGTGCGCATTAATATGAATAACTGATTAAAATGATATCTTGTTTTCCGAAATGCTTCCGCTTTTGTCTAATATGTTCCGTTTGTCCGCCTTTCCTGTTCCGGTAACGCTCCCGACTCCCGGCCCGGGTTGGGGGTGTTACACTAACATTCAAAAACCGCTCCAAAACATGTGACAAAAACCATATTTAAGAACTGTGCGAAATTGCTGGGGAGGAAATGACGGGCGAAACTCGCCGGCCAGACACGATAAGTTCTGGAACTCGCCGAACCATCATGGCGAGTTCCGCCCGTCATTTCCTCCCCATCAATTATGTAGAGGTTTCGCTTATAAATTTACGCTCAACACATTCGTTTCCAATTCCCCAATTGTCTTTCATTCTTTTATACGAACCAAATTTATACACGTTCATGGCACTACATGAATTATATTGTTGTAGTACTACAAAGTTCTGCTTACAACATGAGTTTTCTGAGAAACCACACACTATTTTGTTATTTGGGATGCAACACAAATGCTACCGTCAGGCCTTAAGGGTATAATGTTTTTCCCATTTTTATTCCATGCAGGCCCCCTATGCGTCCATAATGACATTTACGAGGTACTACATGTTAACTTTGTAAAACCTAATTTGATTTTGATATAACAAATTTTATAAAGACCTATTTATAGAAGTAAACAAAATTTTAAGCATTTCAAAGTCTCACAAATTGACAAGCAAACTTGAACCAAAACTGTTTTTAAGTCAAATAATATTTTCAATTAAAATTTTTCTAAGTGTTCAAGCCCAAACCCTTCTTGAACGCTAAGGCGTATCGATACGCTCTAACAGTATCGGTACTGCTTTAAGGTTCTGGAATTTGAATCAACAAAAGCGTATCGATACGGTTATACCTGTATCAGTACGATGTTTTATCTGGGCTTAACTTTAAGGCATATCGTACCGATACAGTTTGATATGTTTCGATAAATCTTTGCATTTAAAGTTTTCGACCATTGCTTGTCAGTTATGATTTTAGAAAAATTTCAAACGGTCGTTGGACTGTATACGCTCATATAACGTATCGATACACTTTTTGCTAAACTTTTCCTAAGGATTCTAGTGAACAAAAATCGTATCAATACGGTCTTAGAGTATCGTTGCGCCCATATTTTTACACTATACTCATACCGATACGCCTATACGCGTATCGATACACCCCTCTTAAATGTGCACAACAACTCTTTCTGTTTTGAGACAAGCATCGATACGGTAGGTTACATAAGTGCATTTATTGCAGGAAAAATGGAGCCCAAAGGCTCTATTGATGATCTCAACCACCCGAACGACTAGAAATCAATGTAAGGGTATATAAACAAGCCTCCGAAGATACAACAACTATTGACCCTATTTGCAACAATCCAAGCACATGTCCAAACCCTTGTGCTATTAAAGTCAAATTCTTGTAACCCAACTTGTGTAATTCTTATTGTATTATCTTATTTCAAGTTTGGGGAGTGTTTAAGTGTAATTGGGCAATGCATCAACCTAGTGAGAGGTATTTTTCAGATTGCCAATTCTTCTTTGTATTTGAGAAAATCTTGGTTAATTTTTGGGTAGAAAGATTAACCGATTGTAAGGTTTCCTCCTAATCCGAGCAAAGGGGACAAATTTCTAGTGAAATTGGTTGAAAATCCTTATTGGGAGCTAAGGTAGTGGATGTAGAGCTTGTTCTAAGCTTGAAACACTATAAATTGCATTGTCTTCATTTTTCACATTTTCAATTTGCTCATTTTAATTTTAAAAAACCAATTCACCCCCTCTTAGCCTTTTTCGATTCGATTGATCCACTCAACAATCGGTATCAGAGCCTAACTCTTTGAGGGACTCACATCCACAAAGAAGATCCTAGAAAAGATCAATCAACCTTCGAATCTAGCCATGGTGTCTACCTCTAGCCAAAACCTCTTTGAGTCATAATCGATCACCAAGCTGCCATTTTTCAATGGGGATAACTGCCCCTATTGGAAAAATAGAATGAGGCTCTTCATCAAGTCAAATGACTATGTCCTTTGGGATGTAGTGGAAGATGGGCCAACTATTCCGATGAAGAGAGATGAAGAAGAAAGGCTAGTTTCCAAAAAACAAGGGTGAATATGACCGATGAAGATCGAAGAAGGCTTCAAGTGAATGACAAGGCTCTTCACATCATCTTTTGTGCACTTGGACCCGAAATGTATGCAAAGATGTCATCATGAACAAGTGTGAAGGAAGTATGAGACAAGCTAGAGACCACCTACAAGGGCACCGACGATGTAAAGGAGACCAATATTGGGATCCTTAATTTGAGTTATGAGAATTTCAAGATGGAGCTAGACGAGAGCATCTCCAAAATGTTTGATTAGTTCTCTGTCATAGTAAACGGTCTCAAGGGCTTTGGTGAGATCATTTCTGAAGACAAGCTAGTCCGGAAGCTTTTGTACTCTCTTCCTGAATCATGTGATAGGAAGAGAACCACAATCACCGAGGCCAAAAATTTGAAGACATTAAAGCTTAATAAGTTGGTGGGATCTCTCCTTACTCATGAGATCATGAAGCAAGGAAGGGAAGAAGAAAAGAGAAGAGAAGAGAAAAGAGTGGAGAAGCAAGAGGTAGAAAAGAAGAAGCAAGGAATTACTCTCAAGGCTTCTCAAGAGGAAAGCAATTCTAGTGAGTACGAGTTTGAGGAATTGGCTATGATAGCCAAGAGATTCTCTCGGTTCATGAAGTCCAATCAGGGAAGAAAGTTCTAAAGGAGAAAAGACTTTAAGAACAAAAACAAAGAAGGGGAGAGGGATCAACTAATTTGTTATGAGTGCAAGAAGCTGGGGCACATAAGATCTGATTTCCCTCAACTAAAGAAGAAGGGCTTTGAGAAAAAGAAGAAGCACAAAGCCCACGTTGCCACTTGTAGTGATGAAGAATCACCATCCGATGAAGACGAGCACGAAGTGGCTAATCTTTGCCTCATGGCGATTGATGGTGATCCTAAGGTAAACCCTAACTCATATACTTTTTATTTCATGTTTGATGAACTTCAAGATGCATATGATGAGTTGCAAGAGATTTACGATAAGTTGGTAGAAAATATAAGGAATCAGTTTTGAAAAACAAGAAAATAATTTCCAATTTGAAAAACCAAAACGATTTCCTTTCCAAAACCAAATCGGAACTTGAAAAGAAGATTGTGGTTTTACAAGATGACTTAAAATTTTTTCAAGATAAAAATGTGGATTTAAACAATCTTCTTTCTAAAGTTTATGATGATCACCATAAAGTGGTGAATGAACTCAAAGCTTCTTTGAACAAAGTTGGTACTTCTATTTTTGAAAAAGGTCAATCCTTTAAAACTAACTATGTGAAAACAAACTTTGTGAACCACAAACAAAGAGGCTCTCAAAGGCATCCTAAAGGTAAAAGGGTTAGAAATGTATGGGTTCCTAAGGAACTAGTAGTTTATAATAATGTTAATGCTATTGCTTCTTGGATTCCTAAGGGAACCAATTATTTAGAAGCTAACTCACATGGACCCAAAATGATTTGGGTACCAAAAATCAAGAAATAATCTTTATTTGTAAGGGGAGCAATGCCACGAGGCCCAAACTTGAAGTCAAAACACTTGGTACCTTGATAATGGATGCTCAAGACACATGACTGACGACAAGAGTAGATTTATGGAGCTAAAGCCAAATAGTAGTGGAGTGGTGACTTTTGGTGGCAACTCCAATGGCCACATTGAGAGTATAAGATCTGTTGGTAATCTCTCTTCTATTCTCATTGAAGATGTTTTATATGTCAATGGTCTAAAGCATAACTTGTTGAGCATTAGTCAATTGTGTGATAAAAGTTTTAATGTTCTTTTTTATATAAATGGTTGCAAAATTATGGACACTAAAACAAATAAGATAATGCTCATTGGTCATCATATATGTAACATATACATGGTGCATCTAGATGACATTCATACATCCCATGCATGTTTAATTGCTTAAAATGAAAACGATACATGGTTATGGTATAGGAAACTAGGACATGCTAGCATAAGTGTTTTAGAGAAATTGGTTTCCCAAAATCTAGTTAGAGGTTTAGCTAAACTAAAATTCTCCTTAGATAAAATTTGTGATGCTTGTGCTAAGTGTAAACCAAAACAAACTTCATTTAAATCAATTAATGATGTTTCAACTAGTAGAGTTTTACAATTGATCTATATGGATCTCTTTGGGCTTATTAGGGCAACTAGTTTGGGTGGAAAATCATATGCCTATGTTTTAGTTGATGATTTCTCTAGATACACTTAAGTTCTCTTTTTAAGTACAAAAGATGAGGCTTTAGAAAAATTCATCACATTTTCAAAAATTACACAAAATGACATTGGTCAAAACATTTCTCATATTAGAAGTGACCATGGAACATAATTTCAAAATCTAGGTTTTGAGAATTTTTTAACGCTAATGGTACTCGTCACAATTTTTCTGAACCTCGCACTCTTCAACAAAATAGGGTAGTTGAGAGGAAAAACCTTACTTTAGAAGAAATAGCTAGAACCATGCTTTGTGAAAAAAATTTACCTAAGTATTTTTGGGCAGAAGCCACAAACTCCGCTTGTTATATTATAAATCGAGTAATGATTAGGCCAATTAAAAAAAAACTCCTTATGAGATTTTAAAATAAAAAAGCTTAAAATTAGCTATTTTCATCCTTTTGGATGCAAGTGTTTTGTTTTCAACAATGGAAAAGATCATTTAGGTAAATTTGATGCAAAAAGTGATGAAGCTATTTTCTTAGGGTATTCTTTAAACTATAAAGCCTATCGAGTGTTTAACAAAAGAACCTTAGTTGTAGAAGAGTCTATACATGTGGTTTTCGATGATAACCTCATTCCGAGTAAGGACTATTGTGATGATGATGATGTAGGGATCACTGAAGCCAATGATGGTGGACAATCATCAAAAGTGGATGAGGTTCCAAGCAAAGAGGAAGACACACAAGATCCACCTCTAGAAGCTTTGATGGACATGACTCTAGAAGAAAAGGAAGTGAGCTACCCAATGGAGTTCAACTATGTTAAAGATGATGAGATTTTGGGTGATCCATCCAAAAGGGTAACCACTAGATCCTCTCTTAGATTGATGAATATTGCATGCATTTCATGCATTGGGCCTAAAAATATCAAAGAAGAGAAAGAGGAGAATGAAAATTTAAAACACTTCATTGGGTATTTATAGGAAAGAACACGTCTCTTCATCTAGATTATGGTTTTACAATGTCGTGGCTATTCAGGACGCAACCCGTTATGATCATGAAAAACTATTACACCTGGCTACGTGAAAGGTCAGCATTTAATATTTATCGTCACACATTTAGGCGAGGCAAAACGTGGCTTTTCATTAATACGACAAGTACCGAACGTTTTTCTAAATCGTTTCAAACTTATTATGGATAACTTACGTTTTTGCCTAATGATCTCATGTTAAGTTGTGGTTGTAAAGTTTCCAAACCTTTTATGACATTTTCAATACTAATCTAAATGTATCGTCCCCGTCCGAATATGCCTTTGGCATAATATTAAACGTCACATTTATGACTGCCAGAACGTAGCTTGTCAGTAATTGGACGAGTACTGAACATTATTACATAGAGTTTCGAACTTATCAGGTGAAATCACAAATGAAACATGTTTGCCTAATGATTTCAGTTTAATTGGTGGTTTTAAAGTATCAAAACCTTTAGTTTTAAAGTATCCAAACATGCTTGTCAGTAATTGGCCTAACGTTTGCCTAATGATTCCAGTTTAGGGTTTACAATGTATGTGTTTAAGTTTCAAATTTAAGGTTTGTTGTTTATGGTTTCATATTTATGGTTTATTTTTTAGTGTTTTGGGTTTCAAGTTTAAGATTTGCGGTTTAGGGTTTTTTAAGTTTCAATTTTCAATGTTATGGTTTACAGGGTTTGTGGTTTACTGAATCTTGTTTGTAGTTTAGGATTTTAAGTTTAAAGTTTAGGGTTTATGGTTTTTGAGGTTGTAGTTTTAATTTTAGGGTTATGTGTTTATGGTGCACTGTTAAATTTATATGTTTTAGGGTTTAGGATTTCATGTTCAGGGTTTATGAAGAAATTATATTAAATTAAAAACAAGGCTAAATTGAATTAATGTGTAAATAATGAGGGTTAATTTTATTTTTCAAATTAAGATTAAATTGTTTAATTGTAGTAATTTTATTCGCGTATAAGTATAATAAAGTGAAGAGCATTAGATACATATATGTTTATTTTGTTACACCTTCGTTGTTTTGTTACATAACGTATCCCAATGAACTGTTACATTTATGGCACCGTGTACTCAAACTACGGAAAAGACAGTTCAGAGTAGGAAGTACAAATGTAACTAGTTTCAAACTGAGGGAAATGAGAAAAGTAACTAGTTTCGAACCGAGGGATTAGGTTTAAAGTCAAACTTGTTAAAAATTTAAATATATTATATATCAGAAAGACAATATAGAGTTATTATTGGGGATAAGTAAGTATTCCCTCTACCAAACATGTGTAATCTTACATTCCTACAAAAAAAACAAGTAATCAAAATACTATGTTTGTTGCTGGTAAGGCATTGTGGGGTGTAGAGACCAACAGATTATGAATCATGCAAGTGCATAACTACCCATTGTTGGTTTGCATCAGGGCTTTCCAAATATTATGATAGTTCTAGGCCTTTAAATATGAAATCATGACAGAAGTAACTAAATACCAATAAATCAGGGGAACTTTGGCCCACGTAATTTTATGGGAGAAGAAGATATTTAATGTCTGATTTACCTAACGTAAGGTCTTGTAACACATCTTCGACGGTCCGCTCTATGTGGGCCGCATGCGGATGTAGTTCCAAACAACAACAAACAATAGTATTTGAAAAATCTTTAGACCAAGGAAAGAAGGTTTTCCAAATACTATGTCTGTTGCTGTTCATCGCTACAAATGGCTAATCATAGCCTTTGAAATACTCATTTTTTGTTTGTATGTCCATGCTATCAAACCCCGTCTAGGTTCAAGTGAGAAGCACCTAACCATTGAGGACGAGTGGAGACCGAATTTTCAAATACCATTGTTTGTCGACTATGGACCCTAAAAACAAATCGCCACTCCTCTAAGATCTATAAAATGAAGTCTATGCCCAGTAATCATCCCCTTCAATATGAAAACAAAAACCACACATATAATATTGTAGAGACGAAGAATACAAAGGAAAGAATTGTTTAATGAGGATATGACACTATGAATCCAAAGGAGTCCTATTTATAATAAAAGCAAGAATATCGAACCTGAATTTTAATATTAATTTACGATGAGAAAATATTTTTACGGGGATATTGTCCTTTGTTTACTGTGCTTATATGTCAACCTGTTTCGGTACTCGCTACAATGTTTTGGAACATTGTTCATTATACTTAAACTAAACAAGTTTACATTGCAGTTAGAAGTTCCAGTTCGTCTTATGTGTTTTGAAAGTTGTGAGTCGGTTTCGAAACTTCTTTCTTTGACTTAAATCCCACCGTTCTGCTTAATGCAACCATTGACAAGACTTATATGTAGCTGACGTATTGAAATGGGTAACAGAGATTCCTGAATGACTTTGAAAAGACTTTCATATTTGGATCACACATAATTTGAAAGACAGTTCAGACCGAGAACCACAAACGCCAAACTAGCGTCGAACCTACTTTAAAGGGTTTCGGTAGATGTAAACAGAATCTTAAACTAAAATCAAGAGTAAAACATGTGATATCATAGGTTTCACCTAAACTAGTTCGATAATGTATACACATACCTTCCATACTCTTATTATTATATACTTTGTTCCTTTAGCTGGCGTTTAACTTATTCATTCTCACAAACATTAGCATTTATCATATTACTTTGCTCCAAAGAATTAATTTGTAGCCTAATAATTTTAAAGTGATGCTATTTAGTGTTTGTGGTTTATGCCATAAATTAGTATGGTATACGATTTAGTGTTTAGCTTTGATTATGAGATTAACTTCAAGCATTATAATTCTTTTTTACCGAAAAAAATAAAATGATGGTATTTGTGTTGATTTTAGTTCCTTTCAGTTTTAAGTTTTAACCATAAACCCTACGAAAACTAAACCAAATTCACTAGGACTAACTTTCATGTTGTAATTTAGGGTTATTGGGTTATGAGATGATTTTTTATGACTACAAGGTTTTTGGTTTAGGCTCCAGCTCTTAGCCTCTTATTGTTATTAGTTTAGGGTTTATGATGTAGTTCAGGGATTCAAGATTTAAGGGACAAATTATTATGTCCTTTAAGGTTAGGGTTTATGGTTTACATATTAGTACTGATGGGTTAGGGTGTAAGGTATAGTTTAGGGTTAGTGGTGTATGTGATTAATTTGTATGGTGTAAGGTGTAGTTTAGGGGTAGTGATGTATGTGATTTAAATTGTATGCTATAAGGTTTATAGTTCTCTTGCCAGTCAATGATTAATTGTAACACCCCGGTTTTAGGGCCCGAGAGTTATCGGTGATGATCTAGGATTAGTTTCAGGTTAAATTTAAATTAAATAGCTGATTTTTATAAAAGTTCTCATTATTTATGATAACGCCATTAATGAAAATTTTAAGAGGGTTTTGAAAATCAAAACCACTCATCTTCTTCCAAAAATCCTTTTCTCTCATTTTCATCTTCTTTCCTCCATTGAAGACCTTTGAAGGTAAATCCTCTTTTTCTTTTCCTTTTTTTACTTAAATTTAACCTAAATTAAAGTTGGATTTGCAAGACCCATTAATTCTCAACCTTGAAATTTCAAGATTTATGAAAAGTGGGGATTTTGGGTGAAATCTCGTATGGGTCTTTTAGGACATTGTTTTGGGGTGTTTTTAAAGTTTATTTTGAAGTCATAACATGTTAAAAAGGTTGCTTAATTATAGTATACCTGAAACTAGTCTTAAGGGTGGATTTTAGAAGTGAAATAAGTGAGTTTTTGGCTTGATTTTGGGGTAAAAAGAGGGCTGGAGGTATGTGGACCTTGGATAGGTGTTTTTAGATGTTATTTTATGATTTTTGAGTGGTGATAGTGCTGGTTTGATTGGATTCCCGAAACCACTACTGTAGTGATTTTAGAAGTGGAAAATAAGAGTTTTTAAGGTGTTAATGTGGGGAAATGAAGGGCTGATGGTTGTACAACCTTCGAGTGATGTTTTGGACATGTTTTGAAGTGTTTTAAGTGTTTAAATTGATAGGTAATGACTGGGTTTTGCTGGAGTACGAAAATGAGAATATTTGGGAGGATTTCGGCTTTGAATTGTTGAGAAAATATTGTGGAATTGTGAGCTGATGTATAACAACAAATTTGTGGTTGATTAAGAGGTTAATACATTGTTTTTGATTGGTTAGAAACAACGTATTTGGCCTTGGGTGGTTCGTACGTGGTCCCGGGAAGTTTGGAAGCTTGAAATGACTTTGTGGTTTGCATTGGTGTGCAAATGGTGAGTGGAAACTGTTTTGAGGTTTAAATATGTTCAAAGATGTTTCTTGGGGGTTTGGGTGGAGCCTTATAGGGCTAGCCTAAACCCAAGTGTAAGTTGCTATTTCACCTTGTTCATTAAGTGTTAATGTGTGTGTGATTGTTGTGATATGGCGTGAAGTGTGGGTTGCTTTTACTCTATGTTTAATGTTGTTGTGTAGTCGTTGTTGGTGTCGAACCTCTCATGATGGTTGTCGTTACTATAGTGATGTGTGGTCCCGCCGGTAGTGACTGGTAGAAGACTACGGTGATGTGTGGTCCCGCCGGTAGTGACTAGTAGAAGAGTACGATGATGTGTGGTCCCATCAGAAAACTACTAGTCGAACGGTGATGTGTGGTCCCACCGTGTTTTTGTTATGCATGTGCATACCATGTAATTGTGATGATTGTGTCTTCTTTCGTACTTTAAAATGGTTTGCTTTTCAACTAAGATTTATGTTTTGAAAACTGCATTGTTGATGTGTTTTTAGAGCTCCGCTCACTAAGCTTTATGCTTACACTCTCCTTTTTCGGCAATGCAGATCATTAGCGGGGAGTTAGCAAGGAGCAAGGAAAGGGCGTCCAAACGTGTGGTAGTTGCTCAAGTATGGTTTGGTAAATAATGTAGTAGTTTAGCAATGGGAAATGCTACGTGTTTTAGGAGAGTTTATCTAGACACCTTTGTGTTGGCTTTATGTTGTTAATGCTTTGTGTTGATGGATTTGTAAACCATGTTTATGTTGATGCCTAAGTGTTTTGTATTTGAAGGTTTTTAACCATGTCTTATGAATGCTTATGTTTTTTGTTGAAGGTATGTAAACCTTGATTGTGCATTGCTTAGGTGAACGTATGTTTCTTTTGGCTAAATGGTTTTGTTAAGCATGCTTTATTGCCTTATATATATCATGTTTGATGTTGTTGAGTTGATCACACAATTGAAAATGGCCAAGAGGGGGTGAATTGACAATTAAAAATTTGGTAGGAAGTATGAGTGAAAAATAAAAAGTGACACAAGTGGTTAGAGTGGTTCAAGTTCTCCAAATGAACTCTACATCCACTACCTTAGTTCCCACTAAGGATTTTCAACCAATTCACTACTTGAATTCTTCCCCTTTTCTTGGATGATGAGGTAACCTTACAAATTGATTAAGCTTTCTACCCAAAGCTTAATCCACTCACTTTTACAAAGAGATGGATTTGGTAAACTCAAACAATTCCTCTCAAAGGATAAATGTTTACCCAAATACAATTTCAAACACCCAAACTCACAATACAAGATAACAATAAAATCACTAGAGTTGGGTACAAGAATTTGACTATGAAGAGCACTAGGGTTTGGATTTTTTGCTTTGATGTTGCTTATAGGTTCAATAGTTTTTGCTTGGTCAATTGAAGCTTGTTTTTATACCCTTGCATTGAATTCTAGCCGTTTAGGTAGTTGGGATCATCAATAGAGCAGTTGGGAGCAATTTTCCCGCATTAAATACAGCTCTACAGCCTACCGTATCGGTACTCGAGGAGGGCGTATCGATACCTTCATCAAAGAGGAAAGAGATGTTGTGTATGAAAACAGAGCGTATCGATACGCATAGAAGGCGAACCGGTACGATTTTAAAGGGCGTATCGGTACGGATGGCCGTATCGATACGGTGTTTACTCACTAGAATCCCAAGTTTTGTTTTCATAAAAAGCGTATCGATACGCATACCAAGCGTATCGGTACGATATAACGGTCTTTTAAAAATCGGGAAACCAACCAACTGACAAGTAACGGTCGAAAAATTAAATGCTAAGATTTTTCAAAGATATGCTTATCGTATCGATACAGTTGCAAAGCGTATCGGTACGGTTTCATTAAAAGAGTTACCCAGATGAATATCGTATCGATACGGGGTAACACCGTATCGGTACGCTAAGCCCATCAAAATTCCAGTGGCAAAAGACAGTATCGATACGCCTAAGGGTATCGATACGCCTGGGCGTTTTTGTATAGTTTGGCTTGAAAATCAAAATTCCAGTGGCAAAAGACAGTATCGATACGCCTAAGGGTATCAATACGTCTGGGCCTTTTTGCATAGTTTGGCTTGAAAATCATAGGAAAAGACTTAGAGAATTTTTCATATATTTAAGAGCTTGTCTTGAGATATTATTTTGTTTAAAATACTTGTCAATTGTGAGACTTTAAAAAGTACTTAAAAATTTATTGTTTTGCAAATTGGTCCTTAAGTTTATATGTTATATCAAAATCAATTTTGGTTTCACAATCTCACCCTTTTTGATATAACAAAACCACAAATAAATTTTTAAGTTTTTGAAACTTTGAAAAGCTTTCTCCCCCCTTAATTTAAGATAGATTTTCAAAAATAAAAAAAATTGACTCTATAATCCTTCTCCCCTTTTTGTTCAATCAAGTATAAGCACAAGGATAATAGCAACATAATAGCAACATTTAATTCATGAAACTCAAAGCAATCATAATAGTTCAAATGCATAAACTTCAAAGTAAACATAATAGTTCAAATGCATAAACTTCAAAGCAAACATCATAATCCAAACTTTAAAATCCTAAAACATAGATAATAGGCATAAACTTAGATCCTAAAAACAAAAGTGCAATAACAGAATATAAAAGACTAAATGCCATAAGATGATATGCATAAACTACTCGTCCGCCTCTTCATCATCATCGTCCTCATCCTCTTCTTCTTCATCTTCTTGAGAGGGTTGATTCCTTCGGTTTTGGTTAAGCCAAGCACCATGGAAGGCGGTAAGAGAGATATCCATAGAGTTTTGGCGAGAAGCCATGGTTTCCATTTTCTTCTCCATACCTTTGACGCGATCTTCCAAGGATGTGAATCTAGTGTCCATCGCGGTAAACCCGGCTTCCATGGAAGTGAACTTCTCATTGAGAAAAGTCATAAGAGTGCACATGGAAGAGGAATCAATCGAAGCACGGTGAGAGCTCGAAGAAGCAGGAGAAGCATCGATCGGAGCATCTTATGGAGGATCTTGAGTGTTACGAACTCATTCATTATCAGCATAAGAGAAACCGGAACGAGCTAGAGAACGCTCATCTATGGGTAGGCCAAGGGTTTCAGGATAGTCATGGGAACAATCAATGTCAAGGGAATGAAAGAGATAACTCAAAGCCGTAGAGTAGTAAAAGGATGTGACTTGTTTGGTGTGATGGTGTTGGACTAAAAAGGCAAGGTCGGCAAACATAATTTGACAAAGATTTGGACGTTGACCTTCTCTAAAACACCTAAGCCAAAAATCATCTGTTTGACGAATAGTTGAAAATTTTCCTCCCGATGAACGAAAAAACCAAGAGAAAAGAAGATGAAGGATACGGTCATGAGCATTTAAAACTTTTGTTGAGCCTAAAAAACCCGTACCCAAGGATTTTTCATCATCAATACCAACGTTTTCAAAACCAAAGACATTACATAAAAGTTTTTGATCAATTGTAAATGTTTTGCCCATAACAGAGGATTCAATAGCAATGACATTCTCCCTAGCTTCATCATGAGCACATAAAGCATTTGAAAAGAATACGATGACCAAATTCCTATAGAGAATAGAAGGAATGCTTAAAAAATTCAAAATTTCCGTTGCTTAAGTAAAGGAAGGTATTGAAATTTGAAACGGGCATAATTTAAAAACGGGACAGACACAACACGTTCTTCCCTAAGGTTCATACCTTGAAAAAGTTTGTATCGTTCTATATCGCCATCATCGGGAAAACTTAATTGGATAATATAAGGAAGATTAGGTGTAGGGTTACCCTCGACATCCTCACTAGGATCGGAAGTAGAATGATGACGTTTAGTTCTCTTTTTCGATGGTGCCATAACCCTGAAAACACATCAAAAAGCGATTCGAATATGTATGCAATTTAAATCCTATTCAATCCAATAAATTCTAATAATTCAAGGTAATTGTAAAAAGAAATTTAATTTTAAAAAGATATTTACAAGTCTGAAGATTTTTTTTAAAAAAAGATTAAAAAATACGAATAGAAAATATATTCGAATGAAAAATTTTGATTTTTGAGAAAATTTTTATGAAAAAGTTGAAACCCATAAAATAAAAACATGTTTTGTACAAAAAATAAGTTGAAACAAATATAAAAAACAAACGAAAATCAAAGAAAGTAAAAAAGAAGAGTTTTATACCTTGAACTTTAGATTGGATGAATGAGTTGATGTGAATGCACAAAATTTGTTGACAAAGCTTAGCCTTGATGTGGAGATTAAAAACCCTCAAAGAATTTTTAAGTTCGATGGTAAAAATTGAAGGATTGAGGGGGTTTTTATAGGGTATTGCAGTTAGGGTTTTGGAGAGAAAAGAGGGGTTTTTGTTTTTAAAGCTTTTTAACAATTGCAGCCCTAAATAGCCTCTCCGTCGAGACCGTATCGATACGCTATACACGAGTATCGATACCCTTTAACCCTAATATTTTATTCATTGTTACTACCGTATCGATACGCGGGACCGTATCGGTACGCCTTAGCTTTGACTATTTCCCTTGACTTTAACCGTATCGATACGCGGGGTCGTATTGATACTCGTTTAGCTTTAAATTTTTCCCAGTTATGAACCCGTATCGATACGCTTCAGCCGTATCGATACGCCTTAACCAGATTAGACATTTTTGACAGATTTAAGTGCAAAAATCCAACTTGAAACGTCCCTAAATGCATGTACATGTCCTATGAACAAGTTTTAATGGCTAAACTTAATGCATACTCCCCATAGCAACATGCATAGAAGCAAAAAGAACAAAATTAACACAAGCATGAATCAAAAACAATTTCAAGCAAATTTTTGACATTTTGGAACCTAAAAGGGGTCAAGAAAGGCTAGTTAAACCTAACTCTCTCCGTCCAAAAACGCTCTTTATCTAAAGGCTTTGTGAATATATCCTCTAATTGGTTCAAGGTGTCAACATACTCTATAACAACATCATTTTCAACACATGATCTCTAATGAAATGATGTCTAATTTCTATGTGTTTAGTTCTAGAGTGTTGGATGGGATTCTTAGTGAGACAAATGACACTAGTGTTGTCACACCTAAGGGGTATGGTTTCTATTTCAACACCATAATCTAAGAGTTGTTGCTTCATCCAAAGGACTTGAGCACAACAACTCCCTAAGGATATGTACTCCGCTTCGGTGGTAGATAAGGCTACGCTATTTTGTTTCTTAGAGAACCAAGATACGAGCATACTACCTAAGAATTGACATGTCCCGGAAGTGCTTTTCCTATCTATCTTACATCCCCCATAATCCGAATCCGAATAAGCATGAAGGCTAAAGGAGGAATCTTTAGGATACCAAAGGCCTAAGGTAGGTGTGTCTCTAAGGTATCTAAAAATTCTCTTAATGGCAACTAAGTGTGATTCTCTAGGACTAGCTTGAAACCTAGCACACAAGCAAACACTAAACATAATATTCGGTCTACTTGCGGTAAGGTAAAGCAAAGAACCTATCATGGATCTATAAAGCTTAGAATCAACACACTTACCTCCTTCATCTTTGTCAAGCTTTATGGAAGAACTCATAGGTGTGGCTTGAGGTTTTGCATTCTCCAAGCCGAACTTTTTGAGCATATCATTCACGTACTTAGCTTGATTTACTAAGGTGCCATCTTTCCTTTGTTTGATTTGGAGTCCCAAAAAGAATGAGAGCTCCCCCATCATGCTCATCTCGAACTCATATTGCATTAGCTTAGAAAATTCTTTACAATAACACTCATTAGTAGAACCAAAAATGATATCATCAACATAGATTTGTACTACTAAGATGTCATTGTTATATCTTTTTATGAAGAGTATAATGTCCACCTTTCCTTTTTCAAAACCCTTTTCAACTAAGAAATTTGAAAGTCTCTCATACCAAGCTCTAGGAGCTTGTTTTAAACCATAAAGAGCTTTTGTTAGTTTAAACACATGGTTTGGAAATTTTGAATCTTCAAAACCCGGTGGTTGTTCAACATACACTTCTTCCTTTATAAAACCGTTTAAAAAGGCACTTTTCACATCCATTTGAAAAAGCTTGAAATCATTATAACATGCAAATGCTAAAAGCATCCTAATGGCTTCCATCCTAGCTACGAGTGCATATGTCTCATCAAAATCAATTCTCTCTTTTTGGGTATAGCCTTGAGCAACAAGCCTAGCTTTGTTTCTCACTATATTACCACTTTCATCTAATTTATTCCTAAATACCCATTTAGTTCCTATAGTAGATTGATTACCAGGCCTTTCAACTAATGTCCAAACTTTACTTCTCTCAAATTGATTTAATTCCTCTTGCATGGCCAAAATCCAAAAATCATCTTTTAAAGCTTCTTTAATATTTTTAGGCTCAATGCATGAAAGAAAAGCAACATGGTTCATTAATTTGAGAGAGGATCTAGTAGTTACCCCCTTGGATGGATCACCCAAGATTTCACCACCTTTGACATAGTTGAGCTCCCTTGGGTAAGATACCTTCTTTTCCTCGAGAGCCAAGTCCTTCAAGGCTTCAAGAGGTGGATCTTGTGTATCCTTATCTTTAGTTGGAACCTCATCCACCTTTTACGTTTTTCCTCCATCAATGACATCAAGGATTCCTACATCATCATCATCACAAGATTCCTTCCTCGGAAGGAGGTTATCATCGAAAACCACATGTATAGACTCTTCAACTACTAGAGTTCTTTTATTAAATACACGATAGGCTTTAGAGTTTAAAGTGTACCCTAAGAAAATAGCTTCATCGCTTTTAACATCAAATTTACCTAAGTTTTCTTTACCATTATTCAAAACAAAACACTTGCAACCAAAAGAATGAAAATAGCTAATGTTAGGCTTCTTAGATTTTAAAATCTCATAAGGTGTTTTCTTCAAAATTGGCCTAATCATTACTCGATTTATAATATAGCAAGCGGTATTTATGGCTTCCGCCCAAAAATATTTAGGTAAATTATTTTCGCAAAGCATGGTTCTAGCCATTTCGTCTAAAGTTCGATTTTTCCTCTCAACTACCCCATTTTGTTGAAGAGTGCGAGGTGCGGAAAAATTGTGGCTAATCCCATTTTCATTTAAAAACTCATCAAAACCTAGATTTTGAAATTCGGTTCCATGATCACTTCTAATGTGAGAAATTTTAAGTTCAAGATCATTTTGAGTTATTTTAGAAAATGTGATGAATTTTTCTAAAGCCTCATCTTTTGTACTTAAGAATAGAACTCAAGTAAACCTAGAATAGTCATCTACAAGCATAAATGCATATGATTTACCACCCAAGCTCATTGTTCTAATAGGCCCAAAAAGATCCATATGAATCAATTGTAAACATCTACTAGTAGAGACATCATTAATGGATTTAAATGAAGTTCTATATTGTTTACCCTTTGAACATGCATCACAAATTTTATCATTAGAAAATTTAAGTTTGGGTAAACCCCTAACTAGATTAAGGGAAATTAATTTCTCTAAGACACTCATGCTAGCATGTCCTAATTTTCTATGCCAAAGCCATGAGTCATGTTCATCATGTGCAACTAAGCATGTATGGGATGAATGGATGTCATCTAAATGCACCATGTAGATATTGCCTATTCTATGTCCTATGAGCATTAGTTGATTTGTTTTAATCTTTACAATTTTGCAACCACTTTTATCAAATAAAACATTAAAACCCTTATCACATAATTGACTAATGCTTAATAAATTATGTTTAAGACCATTGACATACAAAACATTTTCAATGAAAATAGAAGAGTGATTACCAATGGATCTTATTCCTTCAATGTGGCCTTTGGAGTTGTCACCGAAAGTTACCACTCCACCACTCTTTGGCTTTAGTTCCACGAATCTACTCTTATCACCGGTCATATGTCTTGAGCATCCACTATCAAGGTACCATGAGTTTTGGCTTGAAGCTTTGGCCTTGTAGCAATGCTCCCCCTACAAACAAAGAAATTAGGCCTTGATTTTTGGTACCCAAATCATTTTGGGTCCATGTGTGTTAGCCTTCAAAATTTTGGTTCCCTTAGGAATCCAAGAAACAATAACATTCATATTATTAGAAATAATGAGTACTTAGGAACCCAAACACTCCTAACCTTTTGACCTCTAGATTGCTTATGAAAGTTTCTTTGTTTAGGAATAAAAGGTTTTCTTTTTACATATTGGGATTTAGAAGAGTTTCCTTTTTCAAAATGGTTTTTCCCAATAGAAATTGATGTTTTAAGATTATCCACTTCCTTTGTGTGGTTGAAAATTGGAAAGAAGTTTTTCAAGTTCAAGATTTTTCGTTTTAAGATCATTTGAAAAATTCACTAAAAACAAAACTTTCTTTTCCAATTCGGAGTTAGTTTTTGAAAATGTTTCATTTTGATTTTTTAAATCGGAAATAGTTTTCTTGTTTCTCAAAATGGATTCTTTATATTTTCCTACTAACTCATCGTAAACCTCTTGCAATTCATCATAAGCATCTTGAAGCTCATCAAAAGTAAAATCAAAATTAGATAAGTTAGAATTTACCTTTGGTTCATCATTAATGGCCGTGAGACAAAGATTGGCCACTTCCTCCTCTTCCTTGGATGACTCATCGTCACTCCAAGTTGCTACTTGAGCTTTGAGCTTGTTCTTCTTCCCAAAGCTCTTCCTCTTCAATTGAGGACATTCGGAACGGATGTGGCCGGGCTTTTTGCATTCATAGCAAGTGATTTGGTCCTTCTCCTCTTCCTTACTCTTGCTTTTGAAGTCTCTTTTTCTTATGAACTTTCTTCCACGATTGGACTTCATGAAGCGAGTGAACCGTTTGGCCAACATGGCCATCTCCTCATCTTGATCTTCACTTGAATCGCTTTCATGATATGAAGCTTTAAGAGCGATTCCAACCTTCTTCTTCTCAACATCCTTCTTCTCAACCATAGCCGTTCTCTTGCTATCCCATGACTCCGGAAGAGAGTACAACAATTTCCTCACTAGTTTGTCTTCGGGGATGATCTCACCGGAACCCTTCAATCCGTTGAAAATGACCGAGAATCGATCAAACATCTTGGAAACACTCTCATCGGGATCCATCTTGAAATTTTCGTAGCTTAGATTGAGTAGCCCAATTTTTCTTTCCTTGATATCACTAGTTCCCTCATATGTTGTCTCGAGGGTGTCCCAAACCTCCTTGGCATTTTCGATCGAAGACACCTTGGAGTAGATATCTGGACCAAGTGCACAAAATATGACATGGAGAGCTTTATCATTCACTTGCATCCTTCTTCGTTCATCTTCCGTCATTTCGGCTTTTACTTTTGAGACAAGTCTTGACTATCTCTCTTCATGGGAATGTATGGACCTTCTTCAACCACATCCTACACCATGTAGTCGGTGGACTTGATGAAGAGCCTCATTATATACTTCTAATATGTGTAGTTATCCCCATTGAAGAATGGTGGCTTGGTGGTAGATTGGGACTCGTAGTGGTTGGAGTTGGAGATGGATGCCATTGCTTGACTAGTTGTTGATCAAACTCTCCTAGAATCGACTCAAGAGGGTTGTAATCCTTCCAATGAGTGTAGCTCTGATACCAATTGTTGAGTTGATCACAGAATTGCAAATGACCAAGAGGGGGGGGGGGTGAATTGGCAATTAAAAATTTGGTAGGAGGTATGAGTGAAAAATAAAAAGTGACACAACTGGTTAGAGTGGTTCAAGTTCTCCAAATGAACTCTACATCCACTACCTTAGTTCCCACTAAGGATTTTCAACCAATTCACTACTTGAATTCTTCCCATTTTCTTGGATGAGGAGGTAACCTTACAAATTGATTAAGCTTTCTACCCAAAGCTTAATCCACTCACTTTTACAAAGAGATGGATTTGGTAAACTCAAACAATTCCTCTCAAAGGATAAATGTTTACCCAAATACAATTTCAAACACCCCAAACTCATAATACAAGATAACAATAAAATCACTAGAGTTGGGTACAAGAATTTGACTATGAAGAGCACCAGGGTTTGGATTTTTTTGCTTTGATGTTGCTTGTAGGTTCAATAGTTTTTGCTTGGTCAATTGAAGCTTGTTTTTATACCCTTGCATTGAATTCTAGCCGTTTGGGTAGTTGGGATCATCAATAGAGCCGTTGGGAGCAATTTCCCCGCATTAAATGCAGCTATACAGCCTACCGTTTCGGTACTCGGGGAGGGCGTATCGATACCTTCATCAAAGAGGAAAGAGCCGTTGTGTCTGAAAACAGAGTGTATCGATACGCATAGAAGGCGTACCGGTACGGTTTTAAGGGGCGTACGATACTCACTGGAATCCCAAGTTTGGTTTTCATAAAAAGCGTATCGATACGCATACCTAGCGTATCAGTACGATATAACGGTCTTTTAAAAATTGGGAAACCAACCAACTGACAAGTAACGGTCGAAAAATTAAATGCCAAGATTTTTCAAAGATACGCTTATCGTATCGATACGGTTGCAAAGCGTATCGGTACAGTTTCATTAAAAGAGTTGCCCAGATGAATATCGTATCGATACGGGGTAACACCATATCGGTACGCTAAGCCCATCAAAATTCCAGTGGCAAAAGACAATATCGATACGCCTGGGCGTTTTTGTATAGTTTGGCTTGAAAATCAAAATTCCAGTGGCAAAAGACAATATCGATAGGCTTGGGCCTTTTTGCATAGTTTGGCTTGAAAATCATAGGAAAAGACTTAGAGAATTTTTCATATATTTAAGAGCTTGTCTTGAGATATTATTTTGTTTAAAATACTTGTCAATTGTGAGACTTTAAAAAGTACTTAAAAATTTATTGTTTTGCAAATTGGTCCTTAAGTTTATATGTTATATCAAAATCAATTTTGGTTTCACAGATGTTTTGGAATGTGTTGGAAGGATCTAAATGTATGTGTTTTGCTTGCCTTGAATCATATGTATGCTCTATGGTTGATCATGCTTGTGGTAGGTTGGAATGCCTCTAGGTTATGTGTATGTTTGCTGTTTCATGTTTCTTGTGGTTTGAGAGTATGTTTGTTATGGCCTTTAACTCTTTTGTTGGTTTGCTAAGCATGTTTGTTTGCTAGCTTCCTCTATGTATGCTTAAATGGGTGTTCGTTGCTTCGTTGTATGCTTAAATGGGTGTCCGTTGCTTCGTTGTATGCTTAAATGGGTGTTCGTTGCTTCGTTGTATGCTTAAACCACTTCGTATGCTTATCTATAGTTGCTTAGTGAGGTATGTTGCTAGTCGAGTTGTCAAATGCATCTAGAGTTGAGTTCTTGTGCTTTTAGTTGCTAAAATGAGACTTGCAGTGTAGGGCGTATCGGTACGCTCAAGGGCTGTACCGATACGGTCCTTGCTTGGGGGCTCATTTTAGGCAGAGCGTACCGATACACGTGGGCGTATCGGTACGCCAAATGCTCTTTGGAAATTTGGGAAATTGGCGAGATTTTGGCGTATCGGTATGGGTCCTAAGGATATCGATATGGTCCTTGTAGTTTGACCGAGAGAAGTTGACCGTTGAGGGCGTATCAGTACGGTCTTGTTGTGTACCGATACGGTCTCCCTAGGTTGACTTTAGGGCGTTGACCAGGTTCAGGCGTATCGATACGGTCATCTAGCGTATCGATACAACCTGTTATAAAAGTTAAAATAGGCTGTTTAAATTGCATGTCTTGTGGGATTTGTATCCGTGTATGTTCGCTGCGTGTCCTATCACATAGGATTTAATAAAGGCATCTGGAAAAGATAAGTAAAGGAAAAAAATAGTGTTGCTAATCGGAGTGAGGCCTTAGCGGGTTTCGCTTCGGTTTTCCCCGTGTAACCCGTTCGAACCAGTCTATCGGCTAGACCGGGACGAGGGGGTTACATTTGGTGGTATCAGAGCCTGAGGTTTCTGAGACCTCGGGTAGGTAAGTGAGGTAAGTTTGATGTGTTATGTTGTTGCTATGTCTCAGTGAATGTTTTGCCATGTATGCTTGAAGTTTTCTTGCTAGTACGTTGTTTGAAAGCATGTGTTAGCATGATGGTTGTATTGAGGCGTAGTGTCGAGTTCCCATTGCTACTATTACATATTCAAAAAGATTTTGAGTAGAGGAGTACTTGAGCACCTTGGACCCTTGCTCTTTGCTAACCCCATATATTTTTGTTTGCGTGTTTTGTTTGTTGTTGTGTTATTGCTTTTGGCAAGTATGAGACCAAGGCGTAGGCCTGGAGCTGGTAATCATGAATCTGAGGTTTCAAAGAATGTGAATGATGAGAGAGTTCATCGCTCTAGTTCATGGCAGTATGACCGTACCAGAGTTTGAGGTACAGTTTGTCTGTTTGGGTCAGCGTGCATATGAGTTGGTTCCTGTTGAGAAAGAACAATGTGACCGATCCTGATATGAGTTAGTAAAATGAGTGAAGACCTAGGAGTTGCCTTCAGAATGATATCGATGTTATAGCAGGTAATTTATCGATACAGACATTGAGTTTGTTTTCTCTGATTAATTCTGGATCTACACATTCGTATATTTTGAGTGAGCATGCAAAGTTGTTGAATTTACTTGTGAGGTACTAGAGGTAGGTGTTAGTGTTACTAGCTCATTCGGGGATATAATTGTGGTCAGAAAGATGTACAAAAGATGTTCGTTGATGGTTCAAGGTCACGTGTTTCCAGTAAATGTGATGGAATTGCCTTTTTACGGTTTTGATGTGATACTGGGCATTGATCGGCTTGTAGAACATAGAGTTTGGGTAGACTTTGAGACAAAGAGAGTTTTCTTAAAGCTTGCGGATGACTATGAGATTGTAATGGTAGGTGAGAATGTGAAATTCTTATCGAATGTTGTTTTAGCTATAGAGGCTCAGAGGTTGTTTGAGTTTGGTTGTCAGGCCTACCTAGCTTAGGGATGAATCTGAACATGAATAAAGTTAGACCTCAGGATGTTAAAATAGTGTGTGACTTTCCGAGTGTGTTTCCGGAAGAATTGCCGGGTTTACCGCCTGATAGAGAAGTAGAGTTTGCTATAGAGATGCATACAAATTCTGCTCCTATTTCGATTGCTTCGTACTGTATGGCATTGAAAGAATTGAAAGAGTTGAAGACTCAGTTGCAAGAGTTGTCAGATAGAGGTTTTATCCATCCGAGTTCTTCGCCTTGGGGCGCACTTGTATTGTTTGTGAAGAAGAAAAACGGTAGTATGAGAATGTGCATCAATTATAGAGAGTTGAATCAGTTGACAGTGAAGAACAAGTATCACTTGCCGTGTATCGATGACTTGTTTGACCAGTTGAGAGGGGTATCAGTCTTTTTAAAGATAGATTTGAGATCCGGGTATTACCAGTTGAAGGTAAAGGGGGTTGATGTTCTGAAGACAGCTTTTAGGACTAGATATGGTCACTATGAGTTCTTAGTTATGTCATTTGGGTTGACGAATGCACTGACTATTTTCATGGACTTGATGAATAGGATTTTCCATCAGTACCTAGACCAGTTTGTGGTTGTTTTCATAGATGATATTTTGGTGTATTCGTGTACCGAGGAAGACCATGACCGACATTTGAGGATAGTTTTGCAGACCTTGTTAGACAACCAGTTGTATGCAAAGTTGAGTAAGTGCGAGTTCTGGATCCGAGAAGTAGTCTTCCTAGGACATGTAGTGTCATCCGATTGGATTAGAGTTGATCCGAAGAAGATAGAAGCCATTGTTGAGTGGAAGCAACTGAAGTCTGTGACAGAGATTCGTAGTTTTCTAGGCTTAACCGAATACTATATGAGGTTTGTGAATGGTTTCTCGAAGATAGCCGCTCCCTTGACAAAGTTATTTCAGAAGAATGTTCAGTTTGAGTGGTCAGATGCGAGACATCAAGCCTTTGAGAAATTGAAAGAAGCCTTGACCAATCCATCGATTTTGATTCAGCCAGAGTCAGAGAAGGACTATGTAATCTACAGTGATGCTTCATATGTAGGATTAGGTTGTGTACTCATGCAAGATGGGAGAGTTGTGGCTTATGCCTCGAGACAGTTGAAGACTCACGAGCGAAATTATCTGACACACGACATAGAACTAGCCGTAGTTGTGTTTGCTTTGAAGATTGGAGACATTATTTGTATGGTGAGAAATGCACAGTGTATACGGATCACAAGAGCCTGAAGTATATAATGACACAACGAGAGTTGAACCTTAGACATCGTTGGTGGCTAGAGTTTCTTAAAGACTACGACCTCACGATTGAGTACCATCCGGGTAAAGCCAATGTAGTGGCAGATGCTTTGAGTAGGAAGGTAGCCGTTGAGTTGAGAGCCATGTTTGCTAGTTTGAGTTTGTTCGGTGATGGCGGTCTAGTGGCCGAGTTTCAGGTTAGACCTACTTTAGGTCAGTTGATTAGAGAGAAGCAGTTGTTAGATAGATCTTTGGCACCTCACGTGCAAGATTTAGCCGAGGGTAGACCATCAGACTACAGTTTCAGTGTTGATGGGGTCTTGTGTTTCAGAGATAGAATAGTTGTGCCAGATGACAGTGATTTGAGACATACGATCTTAACCGAAGCACACAATAGCCCGTTTGCTATGCATCCTAGTAGTACAAATATGTATCGTGGGTTGAAAGATGAGTACAATTGAGTTGGTCTGAAAGGAGATGTTGCCGATTTTGTGAGCAAGTGCATGGTTTGTTATTGTGTTAAGGCAGAACATCAGTTTCCGTCTGGTTTGTTACAACCGTTGAGAATTTCAGAATGGAAGTGAGAAAATATTACGATGGACTTCGTATCAGGTTTGCCTTTGATTTCTTCTAAGAAGAATTCAGTTTGGGTGATTGTTGACTGTTTCACAAAGCATGCTCATTTCATAGCCGTTCATACGACCTACTCTCTAGATAAGTTGGCCGATTTGTACATCAGTAAGATTGTGAGATTGCGTGGTGTGTCGAAGTCGATTGTGTCAGATAGAAATTCGAGGGTTACAACTAGATTTTGGGAATTTCTGCATAGTGCTTTGGGTACCTGTCTGAATTTCAGTACATCGTATCGCCCTCACTCTGATGATCAGTCAGAGAGAGATATTCAAATATTAGAGGACGTGTTGAGATGTGCATTATTGACCTTCAGTGTTGCGTGGGAGATCTATCGAGCTTGTCAAGGTTAAGTAGCGACACAGATGTGTGGAAGAAGCCACTTGGGGTAGAGAAAGGAAGATATAGAGAAACGGTTTCCGTATCACTTTCCGTTAGGTAATTTCGAGGACGAAATTCCTTAAGTGGGGGAGAGTTGTAACATCCCAGTTTTAGGGCCCGGGAGTTATCAGTGTTGATCTAGGATTAGTTTCGGGTTAAATTTAAATTAAAGAGCTAATTTTTATAAAAGTTCTCATTATTTACGATAACGCCATTAATGAAAATTTTAAGAGGGTTTTGAAAATCAAAACCACTCATCTTCTTCCAAAAATCCTTTTCTCTCATTTTCATCTTCTTTCCTCCATTGAAGACATTTGAAGGTAAATCCTCTTTTTCTTTTCCTTGTTTTACTTAAATTTAACTTAAATTAAATTTGGATTTGCAAGACCCATTAATTCTCAACCTTGAAATTTTAAGATTTATGAAAAGTGGGGATTTTGGGTGAAATCCCGTATGGGTCTTTTAAGGCAGTGTTTTGGGGTGTTTTTAAAGTTTATTTTGAAGTCATAACATGTTAAAAAGGTTGCTTAATTATAGTATACCCGAAACTAGTCTTAGGGGTGGATTTTAGAAGTGAAATAAGTGAGTTTTTGGCTTGATTTTGTGGTAAAAAGAGGGCTGGAGGTATTTGGACCTTGGATAGGTGTTTTTAAATGTTATTTGATGATTTTTTAGTGGTGATAGTGCTGGTTTGATTGGATTCCCGAAACCACTGCTGTAGGTGATTTTTAGAAGTGGAAAATAAGAGTTTTTAAGGTGTTTATGTGGAGAAATGAAGGGCTAATGGTTGTACAGCCTTCGGGTGATGTTTTGGACATGTTTTGTAGTGTTTTAAGTGTTTAAATTGAGAGGTAATGGCTGAGTTTTTCTGGAGTATGAAAATGAGAATATTTGGGAGGATATCGACTTTGAATTGTTGAGAAAATATTGTGGAATTGTGAGCTAATGTATAACAGAAAATTTGTGGTTGATTAAGAGGCTAATACATTGTTTTTGATTGGTTAGAAACAATGGATTTGGCCTTGGGTGGTTCGGACGCGGTCTAGGGAATTTTGGAAGCTTGAAATGACTTTGTGGTTTGTATTGGTGTGTGAATGGTGAGTGGAAACTGTTTTGAGGTTTAAATATGTTCAAAGAGGTTTCTTGGGGGTTTGGGTAGAGCCTTATGAGGCTAGCCAAAACCCAAGTGTATGTTGCTATTTCACCTTGTTCATTAAGTGTTAATGTGTGTGTGATTGTTGTGATATGGCGTGAAGTGTGGGTTGCTTTTACTCTATGTTTAATGTTGTTGTGTAGTCGTTGTTGGTGTCGAACCTCACGTGATGGTTGTCGTTACTACGGTGATGTGTGGTCCCGTCGGTAGTGACTAGTAGAAGACTACAGTGATGTGTGGTCCCACCGGTAGTGACTAGTAGAAGAGTACGATGATGTGTGGTCACATCGGAAAACTACTAGTCGAACGGTGATGTGTGGTCCCACCGTGTTTTGGTTATTCATGTGCATACCATGTAATTGTGATGATTGTGTCTCCTTTTGTACTTTAAAATGGTTTGTTTTTCAACTAAGATTTATGTTTTGAAAATTGCATTGTTGATGTGTTTTTAGAGTTTCGCTCACTAAGCTTTATGCTTACGCTCTCCTTTTTCGACAATGCAAATCATTAGCAGGGAGTTAGCAAGGAGCAAGGAAAGGGCGTCCAAGCGTGTGATAGTTGCTCAAGTATGGTTTGGTAAATAATGTAGTAGTTTAGCAATGTGAAATGCTACGTTTTTTAGGAGCGTGTATCCAGACTCCTTTGTGTTGGCTTTATGCTGTTAATGCTTTGTGTTGATGGATTTGTAAACCATGTTTATGTTGATGCCTAAGTGTTTTGTATTTGAAGGTTTTTAACCATGTCTTATGAATGCTTATGTTTTTGTTGAAGGCATGTAAACCTTGATTGTGCATTGCTTAGGTGAACGTATGTTTCTTTTGGCTAAATGGTTTTGTTAAGCATGCTTTATTGCCTTATATATATCATGTTTGATGGTTTGATGTTTTGGCATGTGTTGGAAGGATCTAAATGTATGTCTTTTGCTTGCCTTGAATCATATGTATGCTCTATGGTTGATCATGCTGGTGGTAGGTTGGAATGCCTCTAGGTTATGTGTATGTTTGCTGTTTCATGTTTCTTGTGGTTTGGGAGTATGTTTGTTATGGCCTTTAACTCTTTTGTTGGTTTGCTAAGCATGTTTGTTTGCTAGCTTCCTCTATGTATGCTTAAATGGGTGTTCGTTGCTTCGTTGTATGCTTAAACCGCTCCGTATGCTTATCTATAGTTTCTTAGTGAGGCATGTTGCTAGTCGAGTCGTCAAATGCATCTAGAGTTGAGTCCTTGTGTTTTTAGCTGCTAAAATGAGACTTGTAGTGCATGGCGTATCGGTACACTCAAGGGTTGTACCGATACAGTCCTTGCTTGGGGGCTCATTTTAGGCAGAGCGTACCGATACACGGGGGCGTATCGATACGTCAAATGCTCTCTGGAAATCTGAGAAATTGGCGAGATTTTGGCGTATCGGTGCGTGTCTAAGGGTATCGATACGGTCTTTGTAGTTTGACCGAGAGAAGTTGACCGTTGAGGGCGTATCAGTACGGTCTTGCTGTGTACCGATACGGTCTCCCTGGGTTGACTTTAGGGCGTTGACCAGGTCCAGGCGTATCGATACGGTCATCTAGCGTATCGATACAACCTGTTATAAAAGTTAAAATAGGTTGTTTAAATTGCATGTCTTGTGGGATTTGTATCCGTGTATGTTCGCTGCGTGTCCTATCACATAGGGTTTAATAAAGGCATTTAGAAAAAGATAAGTAAAGGAAAAAATAGGGTTGCTAATCGGAGTGAGTCCTTAGCGTGTTTCGTTTCGGTTTTCCCCGTGTAACCCGTTCAGACAGGTCTGTCGGCTCGACCGGGACGATGGGTTACATTAATAAGGCTTTTGAATTAGGGTTTAGTGTTACTAGTTTATTTTTTCGGGTTGGCATTTTAAGGTTGAGTGGATAAACCAATGCTTGCCGATATACTTTTGGAACTAGTTGAACATGCACAAGTTTAGATGCATGAGTGAATCTAAATAGTCACATCTAACTCTCTCTCCTACTTCTGCCAATTCTACTGCTCTATGACAACAACAGCCATACATGTGTTCCAAACGGCATTTCCCCATTAATGTTTAGTGACTGATTAATACCCCAATACTGAACCACATATATTTTTAATTTCTAGAAGTAACTATAATAAAATTAATATGTTTTCATTTTTTGTTCAATTTAGTCCATAAAATAATATTTTTATGTACAATTGACCCATATTTATTTTTAAATTTTGTAAATTAGTACAAACCTTATAATAATGTTTCTAACTTACTTCAAAACGTATAAATAATTATAAGAATTGTAAATACTATGTCTGATGTTGTTCAACCCTACAAATGACTAAACATCTGCTTCCAAATACCTTAGGTAATCTGGCCGGCCATCCCTTTCATGTTTGGTTGTTACTGTTTTGACTAAATATTTTGATATAAACATGATTTTACTTTTTATATGGCAATCTTCACGCGATATAATATGATCTTTGGTGATTAACGTTTTCAATAGAGGAAATAAAATGTTCAAGAATCAAATGTGGCACTTAACAACTCAAAAAATACGGAAAAGAATTTATTTTAATAAAGCAATTATTAGTGATGGTGAGATTTATGGGTTGAGGTTTAGGGTTATAAATAATACATGTTTCAAGTTGAGTGTTTGGAATTGTGGTTATGAGATTAGTTTAGGGATTACAAGATTATGCTTGTACTTTAATTATTAGTGATTGTAAGATTTAGGGGTTGACGTTTGGGGTTTAGGGGTATGAACAATACATGTTTCAAGTTGAGTGGTTAGAATTGGGGTTTAGGGTTCATGGTAGGGATTAGGGTATTAGGCTTGTACTTTATTTATTTTTTTGCTCGACAAAGGAATTGTGTGCCTCATTAGAAGCCTCTCTACACCTAAGTGGAGGAAAAGAGTACAACACAACCGAGGTAACAAAAAGAACACACAAATACAACTCTGACAACAACAATCGAACATTTCTAACAGTATTGTACTAAACACCCAAAAAATAGAGCATAACATAACCACACCAACCTGGCATAAAACTATATGCCTCGTTCATTTAGGCACCACCCTCCCACTGCCTTACAAAACCCAAGCATGCTTTGAAAATAATGGATCGTTACCCACTAACCTTTACAAGCCAAACTGACAGCTAAAATGGACGTACAAATACAAGGCCAAAATGAACTAGCACATTGGCCTCATCGTTACACTTACCATGCAGCCTTAAAAATCTCAGCTCTAGAAACTCCATCCTTGGCCAAACTAATCGCCAATGTGATCCCAGTTCTTGACACAAATGTGTACTTAACTCGATCAATCTGTAACCCCATCGTCCCAGTCTGGACGATTGACCGGTCCGAGTAGGTCACACGGGGAAAACCGAAGTGAAACCCGTTAAGGCTCCCCTTCGGTTAGCAACCCTAGAAAATTTCTTTTAATTATTATCTTGTCTATAGGTATTCATACATTCTATGTGAGATATTACAGCGGAGAGACAACAAAGCGATACAAAGCAATCAAAACAAGTAATTCAACAGCCCATTTTAGCCTTTACAACAAGCCGTATCGATACGCTAGGAGACCGTATCGATACACCTTGAATTGGTCAACTACCCAGAGTCAACCTAGGGAGACCGTATCTCTATACTAGTTGAATGTACTGATACGCCCTCAACGGTCAACTTCTCACGGTCAACGATAAAAGACCGTACCGATACACCCAAGACCCGTATCGATACACCAAAATCTCGTAAATATCTCAGATTTCCAGAGAGCTTTTGGCGTATCGATACATCCTCATGTACCGGTATGCTAGGCTTAAACTGAGGCCCAAAGTGTAGGACCGTATCGATACGACCCTTAGGCGTATCGATACGCCCTGCTCTGCAAGCCTCAATTTAGCTGCAAAACGCACTAAGACTCAACTCTAGATGCAATTTACGACTCGCCTAACAACAAGCAAACCCTCATACAACACTGGGCAACCATGAATTAGCATACAAGACCATTTAAACAAACAACGAAACATCAGCGCCAAGGTAATCATACTTAAGAGAAACTTACATGAAAGCATACTTAACTACACCATATCCTTCATAGGCAATAAACACACACTTGAACATTTCATAACAAAGTTTCACATGCTTCTAAACAAACATATAAGCATCCATGGAACAAGGCCATAAGCCTTCGAAACATAAAGCATTTAGGCAACATCAAAAACATGTACATATGAGTCTAGCAACGCTCATACAAAAACACATAGTATCCTCAAACCAAACATGCTTGAACACCAACAAACCAAACTAAGGAGTTTGAACTCCAACTCCATACAAGTCTATACCCTCATTGTCTAGGCATTATTACAAATAATTAAATCATACTTGAGCTACTCGAGAACTCCAAAAATATCATCCCTTGCCCACTTGCCTTCCGAAATCTAACGATCTGCATGTTGGAAAAAGGAGAACGTAAGCTTGATAGCTTACTGAGCGAAGCTCTAAAAACTCATCAATCATGCAGTTTTCAAAACAAATTTCTTAAATGATAGATAAACCATTTGAATGCACAAAAGGTATCTCAACAACACAACTACATGGTTTGCACATGCACAACCAAAACACACGGTGAGACCACACATCACCGTTCGACTAGTAGTTTTTCGATGGGACCACACATCACTTTACTCTTCTACTTGTCACTACTGGTGGGGCCACACATCACCGTAGTTATGACAACCATCACGTGAGGCTCGACACCAACAACGACTAAACAACAACAACGGATGTAAAAGCAATCCACAATGCATATGATATCACAACGATTACTCATACATCATCACTTAACCATCAAGGTAGGATTAGTAAACTTACACTTGGGTTTAGGTTAGCCCTCAAGGCTCCACCCAAACCCCTAAGAATCCCTTTTTGTAATCAAAACAAGTTCAAGACATTTTCACTCACCGATGCAACCCAAGCAGAAGCCGAACACCGATCTCAAGTCTCCAAATTCCCCAGATTAGTGCCAGAAGCCTCTCCAATGGTTTCCCTTGATTCTAACCAATCAAAAACAATACATTGCTCAGCCAATACATCACAAAACACTGCCACAACCCTAAACTACAACTACAAGTCAAATTCTCACAATTTCAACCCAAACCCAATACCCAAATTTCCTATTTTCGTACTCCCCAACAACCCACCAGAAAACCTTTGATTCCAACACCCAAAACACCTTTAAACACCTTCAAACCAACCTTCTAGTATCACTATAGCACCAGTCCAACTCCCTTTCACAAAACCACACCAAAAACACAAATTTTGACACTTTTAAAATACCCCCAAAACCCAATTTCGGGATTCTTAATAAAAACCAACCAAATTGAGATATAATGTATCTTAGGGCTAGGTTAACTCATAACTTAACTCTACATATCAAAAGAAAAACAAAAATCCATTAAAGTTCCACCCTTTTCTTTGAGAACTATGAAAACTCAAATTTCTCTACAATGGTGTTTTCTAAAATTTAAAACCATAAATGTGTTAGGAATTGAAAGGACAAGTCAAAAATGGTCTTACCTCGTTGAAATCACTTGAATTCGATGGAAAAATAAATGGAATAGTGACAAGGGGTTTGGGAGAGGATTTAGGTCGTAAAAAATGGTGGAATGAAGAAGATGAGCATTTTTGAAATAAAACCCCCTTTTCATCATCTTTTACTTTCAATTTGAAAAGTACCTTTTTGTCCTTATTTAAAAATCACACTTTTGACATTAATGAATTTCAAATCCCATTTAAATTAAAACCAAAGTCTATTTTAATTAAAACGAGCCCACGACTAAAACCCGATTTACCCGAGTAACGTTCGACCCCTAAACCTGGGGCGTTACACAATACTTTTAGATAAACTGTCAATTTCTAGAAAGTTAGACCACCATTTCCATGGTCTATTAAAAGGGTTGGAAATCCATAATAACACCAACTTGGATCTTGATTCCACAACCAACCTAACCTTACCATTCCACTGGGTTTCAACGAACAATTCTAGAGCCTGCTTGATTGACAAAATTTTCGCGAACTCATAGAACGTCCCTGCATTAGGACCTAAAAATAATGCTTGCAAAATTCCAACGTCCGTGCGTAAAACACCTCCCCCTCCTGCACCAAACTCATTAACAAACCCAGCTACATTAAATTTAATTTGGCCGTCCATGGGAGGAACCCAAATCAATGCAGCCTTATCCTTATTCTGGAAACGAACCCTCGGTTTGTACCACCACTTGTCTACAAAAATGAGCGCATCATCTCTATTTTGTTTCAACCAAACCAGAGATCTTAACTTAACATTAACTAACAAGTTCGCATGACTCAACATCTTTCCATTAAACACCATATCATTTCGGGTGGTCCACAAACTCCATATCAACCAAATGCTTTTACGAATACCTATGAATCGAGCAGAAAAACAGAAATTGAAAAGGCTTGATAAGTCCATTACCCGAGTCCAAGGTACTCCCCGCCATTGGCAGAATAAACGACAGAATTCCCCCACAAATTGCGATTTGAAAAAAGGTGAGTCGTACCCTCAAAACACATCTTCCACCACCCGCACAAACCAGCAATTTGAATCCCCATTCTTAAGGGCCACCAAATCATTCCACAATTCGGTGCATACACGCTAATCACATAGACCTTCTTTCCGAACTCAGTGAGCACCCTTTCAATAAAATGAAGCGAGCTTTTATAAAGCAAACATCTAACTTAAAGCAGTTCTTATCCCATTCTATAATTATCCCACCAGATCTCCCAAGTGCAACGATATCTCTAAATTCGAATTCATCGTCATACCAGAAACTACGAATTTTGTCTTCTGAAATGCTAGCTTTCTTGGACTCTTGAATCATTATCATTTTGACTCAATGAATGCGGATTAATCTTCTTACCACAATAACTTTATCATTTGCCTCCAAACCTCTCACATTCTATGTTATTATCCCCATGCTTCCTGAACTTTGTTCCCCTCGGCTTCTTGACCTATATCGTTAACCTCTAACTCTACTTCAAGATCTGTTAATTCCTTAACCGCTTTAGTTTCATTTCCTCTCACTTGTATTCCTAATTTCTTCCCCACTTTTAAAACTTTTCCTGCTTCTTCTGATTGCACCGTATATTTTCTTTCTCTCAAGGTCAGACAACGCTTTATCCTGGTAATCCAGGAGTGAGCCACACCTTTTGTCTTTCTTGATGCAACCTCTCAAATTAAGCTCTTCGTCCCCTTCACTTACATTGTTATCCTGGGCTAACAAAGTCCCTGATTCAATCTTATTTCTGTGGTCCACCGACTTAACCCAATCCTAATGGCCCAGATTAAGATCGCTTCTAAAATTTGGGTCTTTCCTTCTAGGGATGTCCTCATTCGACTTAACCAAATCAACCATCACATGTTGTGAAATATGTAACATGATCTAAATCAGGTAAAGTTAATCTTGGCTCCACAACCGACAGGGTAGGAATATCCTCTTTAATATTCTCAGTATCCGCTACGGCCACGTCTTCCATTGGTAATCCATCCTCATTATTAACCACGTCATAAGAAACCATATTAACTACATTGACATCCACTTCCATGGGACTCCTAACGTTAGATTCCATCGCCGTCGTGGAATTAACTTCATCAATGCCCCTCATTTCCTCAGCCCGAGAACCGATGTTGATGCTCATCGCCTGGCGAGGACAAGGCAAAGAACTTTCTGGTTCACTATTCCGTTCACTTGTTGTTGCCTCCTCCATAGGCACCTACTTGCTGACTGCACTCTGTAGACACCGAAAAACCTAGTTCATACACACCAACTTCATAAGTTACATTCCCATACTTCACCTCCACTATTTCCTCAATGCGTTGTGTCTGCGGAGTCGAAATTAACATGGTCACTTTCTCCCAATCCTTTAGATGGTTCACATTTTCCCCCATTGATTCAAATTTGCCCCAAAGCTCGGCTAACAACTTCAAATTTGTCATGTTCCAGCAATGAGGTGGTAATCTTGATATTTTCAGCCAAGTCGACCTCTCAATATTATTGAGTTCCTCTGACCACGGGCTTACATCAATGAAAATTTCCTTTAAATATAACCAATCCAAATCTTCCAACGAGATGAACAAGTCCTCATCTTCAATGTTAATAAGGAATTTTTCCCTCCAAGTCTCTGAACCAAAATGCTTCCCAAGCCCCACTCCAAAAGACGTTGGTTGATAGCTTCCACGCTGCAGACTGTGGCCATCTCCCCAATCAAACACTTCTTAAGCTTCCAAATCTCCTCTAGTTCAACATGAGATGCTTATTTCTTTCTCAAATATGGCTAATTCCTTTCAACTTCATGTTGCTTTTTAAACTGCCTCCTTTTCCCATCATAGTTTATTCGTTGATTTCTCACAGCCTGGAATAACTCATCCACCTTCCGCAACCTAGAACCTGACCTCTTGTTTTTTTGCAAGCACAACAACTATATTCTTTCCGAAAATGACCCAACCGTTCAAACTATCGATCATTTTCCTTGCCTCTTCTTGACTTGAGCTCCTTACAAAGCCGAATCTTCTACCTCTCCTACTTAGCTTCATGGGTATAAACACATCTCTAACTTCCCCAATTTTTCCAAAAACTTGCCATAATCCTTTCTAATGTAAGGATCCTGGAAGATTATCCACGAACAACGTTGTCATTTTCTCTGCATTATCCAACCCTAGATCATCTCGTCGGTGAAAAAAAGAACATTCTTTGCTTTTGTACTTTAATTATTAGTGATTGTAAGATTTAAGGCTTGTACTTATTTTTCATTTGACCATTATTGCTCCAATATGCATATCATTAATCAAACTTATGAGATATTAGGCAAATTTTGTAAGTACTTTTGACGATGATTCTTTACATGGTTGTCGTCTGGGTTTGGAACACGCAGCAAACCCAGTATAAGAGCAAGAATCTCCACAACTCTGATATTAGGGCTCCACCTTTCCTAGAGGATGTCTAGCCTAATGTCGCCAGTTTCACTGAAATTGGGATGGAAGACGGCCCCGTGAAAGCGAAACACAAACTATATAAACAGATAACCAATATCTTAGACATGTTGCATCATAAAAGATATTCACAAATATAATAAAACAATAATCTTGGGAGGTTTATTACATTACCCTAGGAGGTCTCATAGGCTAATTATGTGGGAATAAAATTCTAACTTAAAAATTATGGTCTTCGAACGGGCTGCCCTCCGATGTAGCTATTTCAAGTTGATAACAAAACGGGCTGTCATCGACATCTTCCGTAACTAAAGAAAAATAACCAAAATTATAAACTGTTTGAAAACATTTAAATGTTTCCTAAAAAGACATAGGGGTGCTTATCAGAAACCAGATAAGGGGATACTAGCGAATTCTTCAAGGCAGCCCGACGGAACTCCCTGCGAATAAATGCAACTTAATCCATGATCTGACAAAGTGGATGAAGAAATAAGACAAAGAGGAGAATGAAAATTAACAACACTTTGTTGAGATATTTATAGGGAAGAACGTGTCGCTTCATCTACATTAGTGTTTTACAATGTCGTTGGTGTTCATATGTCAACCCGTTATGATCAGGAAATATTATTGATAACCTAAAATATTAAATTTTTTACTAATGATTTCAGTGTACGTCGTGGTTTTAAAGTATCCAAACCTTTATTGACAGTTTTGCTACTAAACTTAATGTGTCGTTCTCACCCAAAAATATCTTTTCAGTCAAATGACGCGTAACGAACGTTTGCGAACACAGATCGAACATTTCACTGGTAACGTAAAATGTTCAAATTTCTCCTAACCATTTCAGTTGCAAATACGCTTGTGAAGTTTCGAACCTATTAAAAGTTTATTGAGCCCACCAAAGTTATCTTCTTAGTTCTTAAATTAAACCGTGTCATTTAATGTAACCTTGTTAGTCATTAGCAACCCTTTGGGACGCGTACATAAAGTAAATTGGCGGGTTCCATGGATTATGAATTTCAAAAGACGCATATTCCCAATTATACCATCTTCTCTCACAATCAGCGTCGCATCATAAATAGGATCCTTTGGGATCTTACACTCATAACCTAATGAAGAGAGTGTTGGTTTGTTTCATTTTTAGTTTCCTTCTCTGCAACATTATATGTGTGGTTTATGTTGTGGTAATGGCGTTGTCTTAGTTCGTAGGTTTTCTGTGACGAAAAACAATGGTATTTTAAAGGCTTTCAAGGTATGAACATCAACAGACAGAGTGTCTGGAAAAATGCTCGCAACATTTGTCTAACTTGTTGTTCGTTTGCGGAACTACATTGGGAGTAGGCGGCCAATGCTGAGTGGATTGTGGAAGCTTTTGATGTGTCTTGGCATTTTCCACTTTTCCCTATTTAAGTTATCAAGGTTTTGCGACAACGAAGAGAGTCGATGATGAAGGCTACAATAATGATGTCTTCTATGTGGTATTGAAAAAATTAAAAGAATACTAATGATGCTCTAGGAATATTTCTTTTGTTTGTAATATAATTTGATTGCTAAGTATATAACGTGAATCAAGTTGTGTTTTTTAAAACTGTAATCAATTTATGTTATTAAAAGGAATTTTAAAAGTTTTTCGCTTTACAGTTAAACTATCTTATGATCTATCTGACCTTAAATTATATTAAATTGTTAATTTATATTTATACAAAGTATTAATATTTAAAAAGGGTTATGCTATTGATTAGGGTTGTTAATAAGAACTACATGATTCCTACCATTAATATTTATTTGACTTTTCAATGAAATCGTATAGAATATAATTATTTACTTTCCTAAAAACTTGTATTACATTAATTTAAACTTTTCATATAATTAAAGATTAAAACGCTAAACCCTACATCTCTAAACTCTAAACCATAAATACTACACCTGAATTCCAAAATCATAAACCTACAATCCTTGAATTTTAGGACCGTGGAGTTTTTATTGGCAACAAAATCCTTGAAAAAAGTACAAATGAATATTGCCAACTGTGTGAATGGAGAAAAATAACACAACATTTAGGAACACAACATTTTATATATAATATAAACAAAGTATTTACCCTTAAAACGCATATTTGCAAATTATGAAATTATGAAATTACATGATCGTCATATTATACTATATTAGAGTTTTACAATGTCGTGGTTGTTCATATGTCAACTTGTTAATGACGAGGAAAAATTATTACACATGGGCATGTGAGTGTATTTAATAATTAATGTCTCACATTTGGGTTTAGGCCAGGCAGAACATGGCTTTTCATTAATACGACAAGTACCGAACGTTTGTATAAAACGTTTCGAACTTATTAGTGTCAACCTAAAATATTACATTTTCCCTAATGATTTCAATTTAAGTTGTGGTTTTAAATTATCCAAACCTTAATTGACAGTTTTGATACTAAACTTTATGTGTCGTTCCCGCCCGAAAATGTCTTTTTAGTTATATTATTAAACGTCACATTTATGACTGTCAGAACGCGACTTCTCAGTAATTCGATGAGTACCAAATGTCTTTATATTAAGTTTCAAACTTCACCCGTGAAATCACAAATGAAACATGTTTGCCTAATGATTTAAGTTTAAGTTAGAAATTACAAGTGTCTAAATCGCAATATTAAGTCTCGAAACTATCTTGAAATTCTGATTCCCGCCTAATACAGTCTTTGTGAGTTATATTATTAAACTAATACCCCCTTGAAATACCCTACACCCTAATTGCTACTTTCAAAATAAACTAAAACGTGAAGGTCACTATATCTGCCAACGTAAGTTAAGAAGAAGGAGGAAACAAAAGTGTATATATGGACTATGTATATGAGGCGACCGAAATTCCCACCTGCAGCTGTGAAAAGTCAGTCGTGTTGAAGACATCTTGGTTAGATAACAATCCGGGAAGAAGATTGTTTAGGTGTTCTAACCATGGGAATATATTTCACAAATCAAGTACTTTTTTTCCAATGGTCTAAACCATCAATGAGTCTGCGTGCCAAAGAACTTATTCTTAGAATCTAAAAGAAAGTCTAGGCGAATGGTAAGGGAAGAATAAATGAAAGGATTACTTGATAGGTTATGTTGTACTAATTTGGTTTTCTCAGGGATAGGAGATTAAAGTTGATCTCCAACCTGCTTTTTAAAAGGTTGAAGAAGACAAACAATAAGTCCCTTTTTCACTTATGCACTATTGTTTTTGCTTTAAAAGACATTTAACTCACAGGAATTGCCATATCCATTTGATACGACGAGTATCAAACGTTTGCAAAAACCGTCTGGAACTTATTTTTCAAAATTTTCTTTCGGCATAACATTTGTTTAATAAATAATAATATTATTAAAAGTGTCATACATTTTCAATGATTGACTTTTCGTAACAGGACTACTACTGTACAATACAATTTGCCTTCTTTACATTTGGTGTTGAGTCGTGACTGTACAACAAAATTGTATCACAAAAATGGGGGGGGTCATATCCCCACTATTCAGCACGAACGAAGATCGACTATTGACTTTTCGAACATCAAACCATACCTTCTTACATGCTGACCTCAATTAATTAATGAATAAGCTAATATTTCTTAAAATAAACACTTATCGTCTATCAAGATGAGACCAATTATCGTTTCTGAGAAAAAAAGTTTTCCGATAGTTACGAATCGAAGTAGAATATGCTGTCAACCCAAGTAAAAGTTGGGACGAACACCCTCAGCATTAGAAATTTATCAAAACTCAATTTTTTAGACCATTATAGAATATAAATCAATAACTATGATTGCAAATCATATTAATATGATGTAATTGTCAAAATATAATGGTTTGGAAATGAACCTGACTCATTCCAGTATGATTCAAGGCCTCTTCTTTCGTCACGTAATAGTTGTCGGTTGTTTATAGCCCTTTGTCTTCATCTTTTTCTTAAGTGCTACCACCTTGTCGTTCAGATTCTTCCTCTCCTATTTTTCTACATTCGTACACAGATGGAACAACAACTCCATCATGTCACATTCTCCAACTACCTATAATCGAAAATAAACAAATGAGTTGCAACTCAAAATTGAACATTAAGACCACTCAACGTTTGATTATACATGAAACAGTAATGGTACTCATTCACTTACGATATTCGACAAGTTTTCTATTTCAGTACTTGACCGTATGCCTCTCATCCATGCAATGACGAACATACCACAATCATGCCTATCAAGTTCGATGCAGTTCTAGTCATTTAATTACTAATTTGATGATAACAATAAAGAATATGAAAAGTTGGATACCCATTTCCTTGAGTCTTGACTGTTGGAAAAATTCGATTATTTCGGAGCTTTGAATAAGAAATTGATTCAAATGTTGTTGAGGGAAATGTAGAACCAATTGTTAGTTCATAAATGTGCAGACATGCACGACGTGGGTAATGCAAATGTCTGAACCGGTCTGGTCTTTCGTGGGCTTGTAGATATTTTGACCCAAATTTGAAATGAATTTTCCTCAAATAAAATCATAAATTTGCCAAATTTTATCTTGGAATTAAAAGGGTAAATATTGAAAGTTACTTTTAATTCAGATAATAATTTTGGAAATTGCTTTATAAGAAGAATAAATTTATTCTCAATATTAAATGCTCCATTAGGTCAAATTTTCACTTATACCCTCATGACACTCCTATAAATAGGGAGTAAACCTTCTAGGTTTTACACAACTCAAAACCACATAACTTTTTTATTGTTTTACTCTATGGATTTTACAAGTGGTTTTCGGTGATAGGCGAAGGCAAGGGTTAGTTCGTGATCTCTATAGTAGTGCAATTGTGGCTGATCTTATGTTGTTGTATCCTGGGAGACAGACGACCAATGAACTCGAGCACCATAAGAGTGGCTGGAAATCTGTCTTAAGGAAACTGTGTTCGTGCAGGCCTCAACATGTTTCTTTTAATTTCAAATCGGTTTGATTTATATATATTGGCGTACCGTTCTTAGTTTTGTACTGTTCGTTTAAATAATAATATTTTATCTTATTATTTATTCTTTGATTAACGACTATTTTCTAACAATCTTAAAGCAGATTCTTCTAAAGTTTGAATCCAAGACGAACATCATGCTTGTACGGAGTAGTGTCATACATGTTCAACTCGAAAGCTTATGCAGATCAAGTTTTTTTATTGTTTTATGTTTCCTAACATGTTTCATGTTCTAGCTCTATGCTTTTGCAATAATTTAATCTTATATGGGAACTAATTTCTTAACATGTTCATTTGAATTATTTTAGAAAAGCATGACCAAATTTGCGTCAATGAAGTGAGAAGATTGAGCTGCTGCTAACTCTAATCCTATGGTACAATGACGGACAATTCATTGTGCATGTTTTATTGGAAAGATTTTTGGTATAAGGTAATTTTAAATCTTTAAATATATGGTATATTACCTTATTAATCATGTGTGCATATTTTATGGCAATATTAAAATCATTATTATGGTATTATGTTGCAAATATTATTATGATATTATTACCTAATTTTATTTTGGCCTTAAATATGAAGAAGAAGAAAAAATATAATTTAAAAAGGTTGCCTTGTTCGGTTAGTGAGAATCAATGTGATTATTGTATTATTAAAGGTAAACCTTATATATATTTTTTACATCATTATGATAATATTCATGGTACTTTTATTATGGTATTAAGGTAATTTTTAACATTCCTTAATAAAGTTTGGTCAAAATATCATTAAGATATTTTTATGGTGATGTTAACACCTTAAATCAATGTATTATTTATCATTTTATTACCTTACAATTTTGGCTTTAATATTAAATAGTAAATATGACATGAATAAAGGATATCACATGTCATTTATGGAAATACTGTGGATTATTTATTTTTGTACTAATAATTTCTTTTGAGAAATTTTATAGAGACGAACAGGATATTCAGACGAAATCTTGATTTGTTTTGGAAACAACGATCTCGTAAATAATTCGTTTCGAGAATTATTTTCCGTCGTTTTAACGGGTTTACTTGATCTTCCAAAACAAGAATAAAAAAATTAAATGATCAATTCCTTTGATTTTGATGCCTTGATATCTTTGGTTTGGGTTTTAGTGCTACTAATCCCAATATTTAACAGAAGATATAAGGGAAATAAATCATTGAATTTATTTCTTCGTTAGAATCTTGTGTTGATTCTAATTTTGGAAAAGAAGATAAATCATTGGATTTATTTTTAAGAGAATCTTGTATGATTCTAAGGTTGCAGGGAAAATCAAATCATTGAATTTATTTCCGTAAAAATCAAGTATGATTCAATTTTTGTAATAGGAAATAAATCATTAAATTTATTTCTATGCTAGAATCATGTGTTGATTCTAACTTGTTAAGAAAAATAAATCATTAAACTTATTCCCGTAAGAATCAAATATGATTCAATTTGTGTAAAAGGAAATAAATCATTATTTCTGTACTAGAATCACGTGTTGATTCTAACTTGTTAAGGGAAATAAATTGTTGGATTTAATTTCGTGAGAATCTAGAATGATTCAACCTTGAAATAAATTGGTGAATTTATTTTGGAAAGAGAAATAACTTAAAGTTATTATTTCTTAAAGAATCAAGTATAATTCTATTTTAGAAATAAATCGGTGAATTTATTTTGGAAATAACATTGGTTACTAAATTCCGACTGAGGTTTCGAATCAAAGCATAGAAGAATTTGATTCTCTATGTCAAAATTAAATTCTTAAAGCCTATTCTGATGCATGCTATGAAGTGCACAGTTTTTAAAAATGGCTAAAGAATCGTGAGGGTCGTTGGACCATAAATGGAAGATTCCAAATTGTTGTGAATCAAATGTAGTGATTTCGTCTGATCACTCATGCTTGGAATGATTTCAAGAATAGAATCCATAAAAGGTGATTGAAAGAAAATTTAAAAGTGCAAGTCTAGGTTTAGTTTACTAAATCTCCGTCATCTAACAAAAGTGAGAAATTATGTTTTTGTTTCTAGTTTTAGTCTATGACTAAATTGTTGACGTTTAACAGACTCATAATACTTTGGTTTTGGATTGTGTCTATGTGACACAATGAAAAATTAGTGAAATTCATTGGAAAGAATTTCAAACATGGCAACAAAAGATGTTGCATATTTGACCATGATAAACCTGGTCAAATATCTGAAGGATGATCCTCGTATGATTTGAGAAGATAAGGTAAATATTGTTACCACCTTCAAATGTTACTAAGGTAAATATTTCTAAGACAAATATTACCACGAAAAACGTAGTAGAAGTAAAAAATGACTTGAAATCGCGAATTAGGCAATAAGCAGAATTTTACGGAAAATGTTTTAATTGCCATAAGATGGGGAACAAGTCTTTGGACTATAGATTTTTAAACGAGGGTGATGTTATTGGCGTAACAATTGGTATGACAACATATTGGTTGAAGGAATACGTGTATTTGCTTAAAAGCAAAGATGAATCTATAGAGAAATTTTTTCTCTATGAGCATGATGTTGAAACCCAAACTTAATTAAAGGATTAAGATGAGGAGAATCTTTATATGAATAATGTTGGTACTATAATGTGCCTAACATGTGAGGGAAGTTGTTAAATTAACTAATTAAATAAGGTTTCCCACAACAAAAGAAACAAGAGACCATATGAGTTATGAAAGGTAATTAAACATTCCTACAACAACTTGAAAATGTGGGGGTGTCTTGCAAAGGTAATGAACTCATTACTAAAGTAAATGAAAATAGATCCACAAAAACGGTGGATAGTATTGGCGATACAAAACATAGCAACAAATATCAATTTCTTATGTATGAATCGAAGAACCCTAAGATTCATAAGAATACGATAATGAAATCAAAGAATGCCTCTTTCTTTGAAAATGTATTCCCTTGTAAATCTAGGGAAGTTGGTCAAAGTTCAATGAAACAAACTTCGAAGACTATTAATAAAGATGGCTGAAATGATCAACAAGGGGTTGAGCTTGAAATGGAGCCACGAGTAAGAGTAGAAAAATTCTTTGGATTAAATTTTTCTTACCTTTATGCTAGAGGTTGAACCTCTAACGTATACGTTCATCTGAAGGCACCTTATGAAAAGATGCCATTAAGAGCGAAATTGATTCCATCTTGCAAAATCATACATGGGAATTAGTGGACCTTCTCCCTGGAATTAAACCCCTAAATTCAAAATGAATTTTCAAAAGGAAAATAAAATTAGCAGATGGAACAATTGATAAGTACAAGGTCATATTGATAATAAAAGGTTACCGATAAAGGGAAGACCTTGACTATTCTGATAGATACTCTCTTGTATCAAGGATAACCTCCATAAGAATGATACTTACAATTGTCGCTTTGCGAAATCTAGAAGTACATCAAATAGATGTTAAAACAACTTTCATAAATGGAGATCTTGATGAAGAAATATACATGAAACAACCTGGGGGTTATGTAGTTTCAAGTCAAGAGAGGAAAGTCTGTAGATTGGTGAAGTCCTTGTACAAACTTAAACAAGCACCAAAGTAAAGACATGATAATTTCGATAATGTCATGATGACAAATGACTTCAAATGAGTGTAACAAATGTGAATATGTCAAAACCACTAATATTTGATCTATTATTCTATGTTGGAAGTAACAATGAAATGGTAAACGTACCAAAGACTTATCAAATTCGAGATTGACATGAAAAATATGAGATTGATATATTTGACTTTGGGCATCCAAATCAAATGGTCACTTGAAGGTCTCATATTGATGTAGTCACACTACGTGGACAAGAGAAGTTTGGCAAGGATGTTTCCGGCATAGCTAGAACTCCAATAAATACATGCCAACATTTGTCCAAGAACAAAGACGAAAGTGTTGACCAAGTGGAATATGCAAGGGTCATAGGCAATTTAATGTAACTCATGAGTTGCACTAGATGAGATATTGCTTTTACTATGAGCAGTTTAAGCTGATTCACAAGCAATCTGACTGAAAATCACTGGAAAGAGATTGTGAGGGTACTAAGATATCTTAGATATACTCAGAATTATAAATTGCATTATTCCAAAGATCCTACTATTTAGAAGGATATTCCGAAGCGATTGGATATCTGATATTCAAGATATCAAAGGCACACATGGATAAGTCTTCACTTTGGGAGGAAGAACCGTATCATGGAAATCCTCAAGACAAACAGTTATAACTAGATCCACAATGAAATCTGAGTTTATAGCTCTAAACAAGTCCGGAGAAGAAGTCAAATGGCTTCAGAAATTTCTTAGAGCATATTCATGAATGGCCAAAGCCAGTGCCCACAATGTGCATACATTGTGATGAACAAGCGAAAATTGGTAGATCATAGAGCTTTGTGTGTAATGGTAAGTCAAGATATATGCGGCGTCGACATAATATCGTTAGACAATTGATCTCAAATGAAGTTATCTCTATTGATTTTTTGAAATCAAAGGATAACGTTGCAGATCCACTAACCAAATGGTTAAATCGAGATCAAGTTCAAAAAAATCGAAAGGAATGAGACTAAAGCCCATGTAAATTTAAGGTCCTATGTGAAGGAAACCCCTACCTAGTTGACTGGAGATCCTAAGATCTAGGTTCAAAGGGACAACCTGATTACATAGACCTATGCGGTCACTACAAGGGCTCTTATCCCCCAGTTCATTCCTATAATTTAAACAGTGATCAAAGTGGTTTAGGCTAAGCAATGCTTTTAGTGACCATTGTGTGCTTTGGTGAGTCAAGCAACATAAGTCACCTATGTGAGAGTGAAGTGGAGCCGCTTTAATGAGACTATTGGGCATAGTTCTTTCAAACTCTTGCAGAACCAGGCGATGTCCACGGCCATATGGACATACCCATGAGAACTAATACTCTTGTTAGAGAGGTAGTTGTGTGAAGTATATCATCGTTTACACAAACAACAGAATAGTTCAAGGACATTACGTCTACTAGTCAGCTAGTAAAGTAAATATACTTTCACAAGGGAAGGTTCAAGGGTGGACACCTACCTATCCTATGCAGCTATCGATCGTAGAATCTATCACTGCATCGAGTCAAAATGTTTTTGATTAAATCAATTTCATTCATGTGGGGGGTTGTTGGAAAAATCGATAATTTTGGAGCTTTGAATAAGAAATTGATTCAAATGTTGTTGAGGAAAATGTAGAACCAATTGTTGGTTCGTAAATGTGCAGACATGTACGACGTGGGTAACACAAATGTCTGAATCGGTCTGGTCCTTCGTGGGCTTGCAGATATTTTGACCCAAATTTGAAATGAATTTTCCTCAAATAAAAGAATAAATTTGCCAAATTTTATCTTGGAATTAAAAGGGTAAATATTGAAAGTTACCTTTAATTCAGATAATAATTTTGGAAATTGCTTTATAAGAAGAATCGATTGATTCTCAATATTAAATGCTCCATTAGGTCAAATTTTCACTTATACCCTCATGATACTCCTATAAATAGGGAGTAAACCTTCTAAGTTTTACACAACTCAAAACCACACAAAAAATTATTGTTTTACTCTGTGGATTTTACAAGTGGTTTTCGGTGATAGGCGAAGGCAAGGGTTAGTTCGTGATCTCCATAGTAGTGCAACTGTGGCCGATCTTATGTTGTTGTATCTTGGGAGACATACGACCAATGAACTCGAGCACCATAGGTGTTGAGTGTGTAAAAGTTCTATATTTTACCCCCTAATTAACCCATATTTCTGCTGCATTCAAGCATAATTCATTGCATTTAGGATAATTTTCATTCATACATCACAATTATATCAAATGGCACAGTTTCTACTGAAATTGGTTGTTTTTGCAGGTAGCTGCTGTAGCAGATGAAGGGCAGTGGAGAAGCAGACGTTGTGTAGTGGAGAAGCAGAGTTGGAACTGGAGAGCAGACGAGAAGGACGATGCTGCCAAGGCCACTACCGTGGCAGCCAAGGGCGACAACAATGGTGAAGGGAAGAAGTGAAGTGGACCTCGACAGAAAGAGGAAATTAAGCCGGTCTGTCGTGGAGCACTCTAATATTTTTCCGAGCCCTAGATCTGAATGAAGGCCAAGCCCAAAATTCAAGGAAGAAACTCCAAGCAAGAAAGAAGGATGAATTGAAGACATATGCTCTGAAGATTTAGTCTTTAAAAGAGTTGTACTTTAATTTAAACTTGTATTCTTGCCATATTAGAAAACTTGAACCCAAGGCCTATATAAAGGCATGTAATTCGACCTAGGGAAGGATATCTTCCTCTCTAGCCGTTTTCCCCTAAACCATAGTCGTTTTCCCCTTCTTATCATGTTCTAAACTTCCCCTAGGGCTAAGGGTTGATTCTGTAAAGTAATTGCAAGGATTGCACTTGTTTTAGGAATTTTTCTGTTCAATAAAATAGACTTCAAGTTTGCTTATTCTGGTTTTCAACATCTTGCAAGAGTATCGGGAGAGCATTGTGAGATTACACATTTACTTAATATCGGGAGAGTTAAGTATACAAAAGGAATAAGTACGGGTTCTCCAGTTTATGGTTGAACTATCTCGGACCTAGGCATAGGACGAGGTTAAGTGGCCGAGGAAGAATTCAACAACATCGGTGTTCATCCTTCGATTCACGCCGGGAGGTATCATCAAAGACGCGTACATCGACAGACTTGGACCTAGGGATAGCCCAAGGCACAGCAGGGATTCTTGCCAAGCTTGAAGTACAGAGTTGTGTGATCGATGCCGCGACAAACAACAGACCGTTGTCGCGACAGGTGATGCCGCGACAGGCGCAACGACAGAACAGAGATTCCTAGACTTTGCAACACTTACACTACTAAGCAAATCAATTCCGGCCCATTCTCTCTATCCTGAATTCTTTACCCTTTTATTTTCAGTATTCTTTATTATCTCGTGACAAACATTTAAACTCTTTCTTTTTCCCTCTCGTGCAGTAATTCCAGGTTATTGCTATTGGCCCAGTCCCTTTGGAGACGATATTCGATACTTACGTATCACTTTACTACTTGCGTCGTGTACACTTGCACTACATTGCGATAGACACTTTTACACGCAACAAGTTTTTGGCGCCGTTGCCGGGGATTGGCAACATATCTTTACCCTACCCTTTTACTGCACATTCTTTTTATTTTTTCTGCTCTTTCTTGGATTGTTCAACCTGTGCTTTTCACATGGTTTTCTGTTTATGCGCAGATCGAGATGAGGAAAGGAACCTGAGTATCAGATAGATCCTGAAATCGAACGCTCGTGCAATCTTAGGAACCGACTCCGACTCGTATTAGCCAGAAACGAATACCTTGAAGAACAGTTAGAGGCCATGAACAACCAAGGGAATCCCCAGGGTCCTGAAGATCCTGTCGGAGATGGAAGGAACGAACAACCTGTCGATCCTCCTGCCGCTGCCGCACGCTGGTCATGCCGAGACTACATGATCAATGATCATGTGGAACTAGAAACCACCCTGCCAGACGTGGAAGCTAAAAATTTTGAGCTGAAACCTGTCATGTTCAGCATGATTAATAACGCTGGCCAATTTAGTGGTGCTGCTACAGAGGATGCTAGGGAGCATTTGACAACGTTCTAGGAAATCTGTGGTTCATTTAGACTACCAGGAGTAAATCTAGAGATACTGAGGCTTCGGTTATTTCCTCATTCATTGAGGGACAGGGCGAAAACTTGGTGGAATAAACTAACACCGGGTTCAATAGGAACTTGGGCAGAATTAACTCGTGAATTTTTGTCTCGTTTTAATCCTTCACATTTATCTGAGCGATTACGTAATGAAATTGATACTTTTCAACAAGAAGATGATGAGCCAATGCACGAGGCATGGGACAAATTTACCACTCTACTGAGGAACTGCTCGATGCATGGATTCCCCATTTGGAATCAGGTAGTTAAGTTTTATAATGTTGCAAATGTTGCGTGTAAAAGTGTCTATCGCAATGTAGTGCAAGTGTACACGACGCAAGTAGTAAATGATACGTAAGTATCAGATATCGTCTCCATAGGGACTGGGCTAATAGCTTCAACCTTAGTTTTCTGCACGAAGGGGAAAAGAAAGAGTTTAATAGTTTGTCACGAAATAATAAAGAAGATTGAAAATAAAAGAGTAAAATATTCAGAGTAAAGAATAGGCCGGTATTGATTTGCTCCGCATTGCAAGTGTTTGCAATGTCTAAGACTTCTCTGTTCTGTCGTAGCGCCTGTCGCGGTAGCACCTGCTGCGGCAGCGGTCTGTTGTTGTCGCGGCAGCGAACACACAACTCAGCACTTCAAGCTTGGCAAGAATCCCTGTTATGCCTTGGCCTATCCCTAGGTCCAAGTCTGTCGATGAACACGTCTTTGATGATACCTCACGGCGTGAATCGAAGAATGAACACCGATGTTGTTGAATTCTTCCTTAGCCACTTAACCTCGTCCTATCCCTAGGTCCGAGATAGTTCAACCATAAACTGGAGAACTCGTACTTATTCCTTTCGTATACTTAACTCTCCCGATATTAAGTAAATGAGTAATCTCACAATGCTCTCCCGATACTCTTGCAAGATGTTGAAAACCAGAATAAGCAAACTTGAAGTCTATTTTATTGAACAAAGAAAATCCTAAAACAATGCAATCCTTGCAACTACTTTACATAATCAACCCTTAGCCCTAGGGGAAGTTTTAGAACATGATGAGAAGGGAAAATGACTAGGGTTTTGGGGAAGAAGGCTAGAGAGTAGGATATCCTCCCCTAGGTCGAATTACATGCCTTTATATAGGCCTTGGGTTCAAGTTTTCTAATATGGCAAGAATACAAGTTTAAACTAAAATACAACTATATTAAAGACTAAATCTTCAGAGGATATATCTTTAATTCGTCCTTCCTTCTTGCTTGGAGTTTCTTCCTTGAACTTTGGGCTTGGCCTTCATTCTGCTCTAGGGCTCAGAAAAATATAAGGGTGCTCCACGACAGACCGGCTTAATTTTCTCTTTCTGTCGAGGCCCACTTCACTTCTTCCCTTCACCATTGCTGTCGTCATTGGCTGCCATGGCAGCGGCCATGGCAGCATCGTCATTCTCGTCTGTAGTCCAGTTCCAGCTCTGCTTCTTCACTGCCCAGAGTCTGCTTCTCCACTACCCTCCATCTGCTACAGCAGCTACCTGCAAAAGCAACCAATTTCAGTAGAAATTGTGCCATTTAATATAATTGTGATGTATAAATGAAATCTAACCTAAATGCAATGAATTATGCTTGAATGCAGCAGAAATATGGGTTAAATAGGGGTAAAATATAGAACTTTTACACACTCAACAGCAAACTTACAGACTCGTATGAGAATTGATTCAGCAGCGAATGGATTGTTGTTGGACAAAGATCCAAATGAAGCAATGGTAGTATTGAAAAACCTAGCAAAGAACGAGGAACAGATTCCTACAGCAAGAAGAGGGGGTAAACGAGTACTAGTTGTGGAAGATTATGAGGCCGACAGTTCCCTAAAAACACAGGTGGCATATCTCACAAAGGTTGTGGAAAAGCTCTTGAAGAAAGACTCACAACCTATCTACTCCGCTGAAGAGGTATGTGAAACTTGTGATGGGAATCACAGTTCGGAAGATTGTCCACTACAGTTAGAGGAAGGGATGTACGTTGGGAACTACAACAAACAGAACTACAATTCCAACAACTACAATCCCAACTGGAGAAAGGATCCCAAGTTCTCTTGGAGCAACCCTAACAATGCCCTGAATCCTCAAGCACAGAATACTCACAACCAGGGGGACCTAGATTACTGACTCGGCAGCAGCCGCAACAGCCACCAGCTGCCACGACTAGTATACTGGAGCAGACTTTGTCTACGTTTATGTCTCAAATATGAACTTACATTGAGAACATGAAACACTTCGTCAAGAAGACTGAGTAATTCATGGATAAAACAGAAATGCAGATGACTAACCATGAAGCTACTCTGAAATCACTAGAGACACATATGGGTCAGGTTTCCCAGCGTATTAAACCGAGGCAGAATGAAGGATTTCCTAACGATACTGAAAATTCTAGACAACCCACACATGAGCAATGTAAAGCCATCACAACAAGGAGTGGGAAGAAATTACCAGGGCCAAAGAATGAAGCTGAACCAGTTAAGGAACCAGCCCTGGAATCGACTGCCGAGAACGCTGCCCCGGCAGACGACAAACAGCCTGCTGCCGATGAACCTGTCACGACAGCAGAAGGGACAGAGGAGAAGGATGAAGAACCTAAGCTTCCTCATATCCGAATGCAGTGGGAAGGACACATTGCAGAATACCGTCCTCTACCTCCTTTTCCTCAGCGGTTACAGAAATTGAAACAGGAATCCCAGCTTAAGAAGATCTATGATATTTTTAAGCAGGTCCACATCAACATTCTGCTGTTAGATGCTATAAAGGAGATGCCTGGTTATGCCAAATTTCTCAAGGATGCCATGTCGAAGAAATCCAGACTTGGGGAATTTGAAATGGTTAAAATGACAGAGGGATGCATGAGTATTCTGCACAAGCATCCACCCCAGAAAAAGAAGGATCCTGGGAGATTCATCATATCGTGCATAATCGGAGATAAATTTGTGGGTAAGGCACTTTGTGATCTTGGTGCTAGTATAAATTTAATGCTCAAATCTATTTTTCAGAAGTTAGGTATTGGAAAAGCTCGGCCCACAACAGTCGTACTACAGCTGGCAGACCGCTCTTACGTTCAACCATAAGGGAAAATTGAAGATATTCTGGTAAGAGTGGATAAATTTATTTTTCCTGCTGACTTTCTTGTCTTAGATTGTGAAGCAGATGAGAATGCACCAATCATCCTGGGGCGACCCTTCTTAGCCACAGGAAGATCACTAATTGATGTAGAAAAGGGAGAACTCACTATGAGAGTGAACGATCAAGAGATCAAGCTGAATGTTCTCCAAGCAATAAAACATGCTGATGCAGAAGAAGAATGCAAGGCTATCACTGAAGTTATCCTTGACCAACCCTGCATCAGGTCGGACTGCCATGACATCAAAATTGGCCACTGCCCCAGAAGCCATTTAGAAGACTGTCACGGCAGCGACGACGACAGCAGCTCCTCAGACTCTGACATATCTGATACTGAAGATCAAGATGAGGTAAACTGGATAGGCAATCGTCCAGGTAAGTTATTCGAGCCCTTAAACTATACCTCGAATGAACATATAGTCCAAAAGCCATCAACTGTAGAACTTCTTGTTCTAGATCTTAAGCCCTACCAGAGCAGCTTAAATATGTTTTCCTTGGATTAAATGATATGTTGCCCGTAATCATCTCTTCCAAGTTGATGCAGGAACAGGAACAGCAGCTAATAGGGATGCTGCAGCAGCATAAAAAGGCATATCGGATAGCAAGTGGGTGAGCCCGGTGCAGTGCGTTCCCAAGAAAGGAGGAATAATCGTGGTAACCAACGAAGAAAACGAGTTAATCCGAACCATGACTGTGACCGATTGGAGGGTTTGTATGGACTACCGGAAGCTTAACAAAGCTACCCGAAAGGACCACTTTCCCCTACGTTTTATTGATCAAATGCTTGATAGATTAGCGGGAAAGCCTTATTACTGTTTTCTTGATGGATACTCAGGTTATAACCAAATAGCCACCGCACCGGAGGATTAAGAGAAGACGACATTCACTTGCCCATACGGTACTTACGCTTTTCGGAGAATGCCATTTGGACTTTGTAATGCACCAGCAACCTTTCAGAGGTGTATGATGGCAATATTCTCCGATATGGTAGAGGATTTCCTGGAGATATTCATGGATGATTTCTCTGTCTTTGGAGACAATTTTGAAAGCTGCCTAGGCAACCTACAGAAAGTGCTCGAGAGATGCGAGAAAGCAAACTTGGTATTAAACTGGGAGAAATGTCACTTCATGGTGGACGGAAGGATAGTCCTAGGCCATAAAGTAAGCTGTCGTGGCATAGAAGTCAATAGAGCTAAGATTGAGGCAATCGAAAAGCTACCGCCACCCACCACAGTCAAGGGAATCAGGAGTTTCTTAGGGCATGTTGGGTTTTATCGGAGGTTTATCGCAAAATTTTCGAAGATCACCAAACCCTTGTGCCATCTTCTAGAGTAGAACCGTCCCTTCGACTACAACACTGAATGTACTGAGGCATTCAAGGTTCTAAAAGAAAAGCTGGTAACAGCCCCAATAGTACAGCCACCAGATTGGAAACTACCATTTGAGATCATGTGTGATGCTAGTGACTATGTTGTCGGGGCAGCTCTTGGGCAGAGGAAAGAAAAGCTCTTCCATGTTATATACTATGCCAGCAAAACACTGAATGACGCCCAAGTAAACTACACCATAACAGAGAAGGAACTGTTAGCTGTGGTGTTCTCGATTGACAAGTTTTGTTCATACATACTTGGAACGAAGGTAATAGTCCACACATACCACTCTGCATTAAAGTATCTGTTCACCAAAAAGGATGCAAAGCCTAGACTGATACGTTGGATTCTGCTACTACAAGAGTTCGACCTTGAGATCAAGGACAAAAAGGGGACAGGGAATCAAGTTGCAGATCACTTGTCAAGGTTAGAGAAGGGAAAGAGTCTCCCAACAGACGAGACACACATACTGGAGACCTTCCCGACGAGCAGTTGTTCGCTGCCACAAGCACTACCGCGACAGCCATGGCGGCAGGTAAGTTTTCTGAACTCCCCTGGTATGTTGATTTCGTTAATTATTTAGTTAGCGAAATAACTCCTCTTGACCTTAACTATCAAGCTAGGAAGAGGTTCCAAAATGATGTTAAGCATTATTATTGGGACGAACCTCTTCTTTTCAAATATTGTGCAGATCAGGTTATCAGGAGATGCGTACCACAGGATGAACATGAAGCTGTGCTTCATCACTGCCATGCTTCACAATATGGAGGACACTTAGGTGGTAACAAAACTGCTGCCAAAGTTTTGCAGTATGGATTCTATTGGCCGTCACTGTTCAAGGATGCCCAGACATTCTACAAAAACTGTGACAAATGTCAACGGACTAGAAATATCTCAAGAAGACATGAGATGCTGCTGCAAAACATTCTTGAATTCGAGATCTTTGACGTTTGGGGGATTGATTTTATGGGACCATTCCCAGCTTCATGTGGGAACTTATATATCCTCCTGGATGTAGACTATGTGTCCAAATGGGTTGAAGCAATCGCTACTCAGAAAAACGATGCCAAGACGGTTCAGAGGTTTTTGCATAAAACATATTTTCTAGATTTGGCATCCCCAAGGTGATCATCAGTGATGAAGGGAGGCATTTTGATAATAGGGTTATAGCTGCTGCCTTAAAAAATATGGTGTCAAACATCAGATCGCAACAGCATACCACCCTCAGACCAATGGATAGGCTGAAATATCAAACAGAGAGGTTAAGAACATTCTTGAAAAGATGGTTAAGCCAACTCGGAAAGACTGGTCTCTACACCTCAATGATGCACTATGGGCCTACAGAACATCATTCAAAACTCCATTGGGAATGTCACCCTACCGGCTGATTTATGGAAAAACATGCCATCTACTTGTTGAGATTGAGCACAGAGCATACTGGGCCATCAAGGCAGTGAATATGGACTTGGAAAAGGCAGGACTGAAAAGGCTACTTGATTTGAATGAGATAGAAGAAATCTGAGCAATGGCTTATGACAACGCAAGGATCTACAAAGACAAGACAAATAAGTGGCATGACAAGAAGTTGCTGCCACGACAGTTCTGCCTAGGGCAGCTTGTGTTGTTGTTCAACTCTAGGTTGAAACTCTTCCCAGGAAAGCTGAAATCTAGGTGGTCTGGCCCATTCCAAGTGGTGCAAGTTTTTCCTCATGGTGCCATCACGATCAGATATTTAAAAGACATGCACCAATTTAAAGTCAACGGACAAAGATTGAAGCATTATCAGGGGACTGAAGCCCCAAGAATGCAGGAAGTGGTTACTTTAGGAGATGCCCCTCCTGGCATCCCTAATTTAACCTAATTTTATTTTTATTTATATTTATTATTTATATATATTAGGTAATTAGAATTATTTTATTCTTAGGAACTAAAGTTTTTATTTTTATTATTTTTAGGAAATAAAGGAGACAAGGAGAAGAGGAGAAGTGAATTCAGCCCACCATCTTTCCATCAGCCAAAAAAGCCCAAACTAGGAGCCTGCCGCAACAGACGCGGAAAATCCAGCATGTCAACACGCTGTCGCGGCAGACACACAAACGCGTAACAGACGCGCATTAGACACAGAAATGCGTGACAGACGCGTCAGAAACCGCGTAACAGCTGGCTCCGTTATTCGCGCCTGCCGTTACAGCTCCAACGGGCAGCAAACTCCTCCTCTATATAAACCCCGTTTTACTATTCATTTTTCACTCACTTTCACTCTCTCTACTTGTTTCCTCTCTATAATTTTGTTTGCTCTCATTTTTCTTTTCTATAGTCCTTGCAATATGAGTACCAGAAATACCCGCCGAAGTGCTGCCTCAGGATCTGCCCTAGCAGCAGTCACTCCCAGCTCTTTCTAGGCCAGAGACATGTGGGAGGAGAAGGGCTTCATCTATACAACACGGACAGAGAACCTTGGGCTAAAACCATTTATAGCCTGCAAGATCAGAGCCCTGTAGTGGCAGATGTTTTCCGAGTAGCCGGAGGAAATGAACATCACTTTAGTCCGAGAATTCTATTCTGCCATCGACAGCAGGGAGGTGACAGCAGTGACGGTTTGTGGGAAAGAGGTACATTTTGAGCCCGAATACATCAACACCCTCTATGGGTTCTATGTTGGGAGAAAGGAAGACGGCCACCAGAGATTTGTGGAGAGCTTGGAGCCGGCAGATTACGATGATGTTATGGCAGAACTCACCGATGAAGGTACCGAGTGGAATACCGATCCTAAACATCCAAGGACGGTAAAACGAGTTCAACTCACTCTGGAAGCCAAGCTTTGGAACTCATTCATCAAGAAGAGAATTATGCCCTCCTCGCACAACAGCACGGTAGACCAACCAAGGTTAGCCCTCATCCATTCAATTTTAAATGAGAGGCCCATTAACGTTGGTAGATACGCTCGGGAGGGAATTTTGGATTGTGCGTACCGGCCGTCAGGACCACTCTTCTTCCCATACCTCATAACTGCCCTCTGTCGTGGCCACAACATACCTGACGCTGCCGAGGATTTGAGAGTGCGAGGGAAAGGATGGACAGAAAGGAACATCCTCAGCTTGATGGAACTGAAAGCTGCCACGCCCCTGTCGTCCTTCGACCCCACTGCCGCAGCAGGTGAGCCGACAGAGCCCACCCAGACAGAGCCTGCTGCCACAGAACAAAGGCAACCCACTGCAGCAGCTCCCCCAGCAAACTCATCAACACAAATCCTTGCTGCCCTGCAAAAAATGGAGGAACGACAGTTGGGCCTGATGAGCTTCATTCGGGACTTCACCACAGCAACGGTACATATCATTAAAACCAATCTTAATTTTCCTGATGTACTGTTTCCTGCCTTCCCCAACCATTATTTTGCTGCCCCCACACCTGCCCATACCCCTACCCTGCTGCCACACTGAGAACACCATATGCCGCGTCCACCCCGACCCCGGCCACAACAGCTAAAGACGACAGCCGCAGGGCCGAAACATCTGCCAGGGGAGCCAAGAGAAAAGAGCCCATGTCCGACCTCGACAGGTATATAGATGGTTTCTCCTCCTCTGAAATTTGGGGGGCATTCGATGACGAGCCCTCTGTCAAGAGGAACCTGTCCAAGGAGTTCACCCCGGTGAAACGGCAGAAACCAGGCTCAGGAGTCGGACCATCCGACCAAGGATAATCTGACAGCGGCAGCAGCAGTAGCAGCAGTGGTAGCAGCAGCAGCAGCTTCTCCGAGGAGATTCAGGTATTGGAGAAACCACCCCATATCTCACCTACCCGAATCCAGCCTCCGAGGGAAGCTAAGAACAAGTCCACTTCAGCCTCTCCCAGCCACCTGTCGGCACCGACAAGGAAAGTCACTGCCCGCCGGCAGATTCAGATCAGCAACAGCAGCGACGAAAGCGCTTAAAATTTAAGTTTCTTTTCTTATATATGTTGTCTGCTATTTTGTTATATTTGTGATGTTGCTTTTATTTCTTTTTTCTTTTTCATTCTGTCATTTGCATTGAGGGCAATGCAACCCTTGAGTTTGGGGGGTGGCATCCCTCCATTAATGAAGTGTCTTTAAGTTTAAAAAAATTGTGTCTTTTATACTGTTTAGAACTCTGCTAGTAAACTAGAATAGAAAAAGCGTAACACTTGAGTTGCCCCTAGAGGTGCCTAACACTGGCTCTAGGAAAAGAAGTTAAGAAAAATAGACTCAATACATCTAGAGGTGCCCGAAACCGGCTCTAGGAAGTTAGCTAGAGGTGCCCGAAACCGGCTCTAGTCACATTTAAGCTTGAGAAAATAAAATCGAGTCTAAATAAAAACTAAAGGAGCCTAAGAATTGCCTCCAAAAAGATGAAAATTGGCATAAAAATTCAAGTTAGAAGCTTAGCTATTCTAGTAAACTAAGGGAGTCTTGGCATATATGTAACACTCGGGTTTAGGGGTCGGGTGAAAATAATATTTTTAATATTATTTTGGGTTCGGTTTCATAATTAAAATAATCTTTTGGGCCTCGGGTTTCAAAAACAAATATTTTTGTGTTGGACTAAAATGAATGAAATACAAATTGAAGATATTTTAAAGAAAATGGGAAATAGCCATTCATTAATGGCAAACTTGTAAATAATAAAAGTTTCAATTTTAAATCCCCTTTTATCAACATTTCACTATTCATTCTCCTCTCCAAATCAAAACTAACGTGAAGTAGAGCTCTCTCATCCCCTCCACTATTCCATCACATTGCTTCTCCATTTCAACTCGTTTTTGAAAGGTAATGTCATTTTTGACTTCTCCTCAACTTCCTCTCTTCAAAAGTACAAATGGTTTTCATTTTCCTCAGGGTTTTAGAAATTGAGTTTTTGGAGATTTTGATTAAAAATGATAACTTTATTATGTTTAACTTAATATTTCGATTTAATGTTGTTAGTTATGAAGTTTATGAGTCAAATGATGCAACATATATGAATTTTACTTGGTTTTGAGCACATTCCTGATATTGGGTTTAAAAGGGGTTTTTTAAGGGTTTTGGGTGAGTTTTAGGGGTTGTTTTAGGTTGGAATTGGTGGGCTAATGCTAGTACTATGGTTAGGGGTTGCTTTGGGATCAGTTGGGGGTATAAAAATTGTTGGAAACATGAGTTTTGATCAAGGTTATTGGGCTGCACGAATTTGGTAAATTTGGGGTTTGTTCATGGCTTGAAATGTTGAGTTTGATGTTTGAATTGTATTCCGGGTTAACTACTTTGATGCTTGGGCTGATTGGAAGTTGTCTGGTTTGTGTTGAGGTTGTTTAGAGGCGAGAACTTGTGTTGGAAAGGCATCATGAGTGAATCCGGAAGCTTGAAGGTGGTTGCTTGCTTGGTAAATTGAGCTTGGAAGTGAAGGTGAGTGGTTAATGTTTTCTAAGTGTTTGGTTCGAGCATGTGGACTAGGTCGGGCTTGGTAGACCCACCTAGAGTTAGGATTAGGGTGGTAGCCTAATCCTAAGCTTAAACTAGAGACATTGGTTGAACTTTTACTTGATGTTTATGCCTTGTGATGTTTATGATATGATGATTTATGTATAATGTGTTATACATGTGTGATGAGGCTTGGATGTGATGCATTGTGTTATGCATGTGGATGGTTCATGATTGTGATCATGGTGAGTACGTGCTAAGCACGGAATTGGTTACAAATGATAATGTAGATTGAGTTAAATGTTAGCACTAGTATGCTTGAGTACAAATGATCGATCATTAGGATGTAGTGTGCACACATGAGTCAAATTCGCGCATGGCCTTGGTGGCGTTGAGTCACCAAGGAGGAGTACGGGTTCGCCTGGGAATTGTTTTAGATATTAGTCGATGATGAGTGGAATCCCATCGACGGGGCGTGAGGATGAGTGGAATCCCCTCCGCGAGACCGGTGATGAGTGTAATCCCACCGTGAGGTAAAGTGGTTGTTGGATGTGAGTTCCAACGTGGTTATCCGCGTATTCGAGTCATAGCTAGGTGCCAATATATATTGATATGTGTATCAATGTGATGTGGAAATGTGTTTCCTTTTTGGATGTTTATATGTGCTTACATATGTGGTGGAAATGAGCTGGTTGAGCATGACATATTATTGGATATTTGTTCATGCATCATTGACATTTTGGCACTCGAGGATCGAAGGTATTGTCATTCATTTACCTTGGTTTAGATCGTGCTTGGACCCTGCATTGTCGAGGTTTGTTTTTAAAGAGCTTACCCTCACTAAGATTTATTGCTTACGCTCTCTTTGTTCGACAATGCAGATCAGTAGCTCGTGGGTTGCTAAGTGCAAGAAGAGGCCTCCAAGTGTGTGTTCTTTGTGGTGCTAGTCTAGCTATGATGTATGTTTTTTAGTTATAATGTAATGGTCAAGCAATGGGACATGTATTCGTGCTATGATACTTTTGAAGTATAATGTGGTTGTTTAGGAGCATGTTAGACTCCTTCAATGTTTTTGTTAATTTGGCTTTTGGATGCATGCCTTGCTTGTAAACCATGTTGGTTTTGCCTATCTTAAATTGTTTAAGTGTTGACTTTGTTAAAGCATGATTAATGAAATGTCATGAATGGTCTTTGAAATGGATGCCTTTTTGTATATCATGTGTATGTCGTGTATGGTTGCTAGGGATCATGCCTCTAGAATGTCCTTGCATGAATTGTATGCTTCGTGAAGTTGTTTCAGACGTTTGGGACCACTAGGAGATGTCAAAAATTGATTTTTGGAAGTTGCAGGCGGCAGGTGTTTCGAAACGGGCTGTCCTGTTTCGAAACGAGTATGGTTCCAGGGCCCCCGTATCGGAACTCGTTTCGATACGTTTTGGCTACTGTGAGCCCCTGTTTCGAAACCTGTTTCAAAACACTTTTGCTACTGGAGGTGCCTGTTTTGAAACTGGTATCGAAACAGCAAGGCAAATCGAGACCCTGTTCCGAAACGGGGTGGATGCGTTTCGAAACGGGTGTCTGACCTTTTTAAATTGAAGCTGGTGTTTCGAAACGGGCTTTGACTGTTTCGAAACACATGCCTGTTCTTGGGCTGTTTGACATCTCTAAAAGGTTCCAAGGGTTGGGCTTAGGCCCGGTTTGTTGTTGGGCTTTCTCTTAGGCTTAATCACTGCATTTAGATAAGATAAAAATGAAAAATTTTCTCTAGGGTCGGTAACCGAAGTGAAGCCTTAACGGGTTTCATCTCGGTTATCCCCGTGTAGCCCACTCAGATCGGTCAAACGTCCGGACCGGGACGAGGGGGTTACAATATAATTGTTCACAAAGCATGCACACACTACACGAGAATTATAGCAAGGTTTCGGATGAATCCTGAACTATCCAACAGGGTGTTGCTCACAATAGGGAATGAATGGTAGGTAAGGAAAAGTTCACTGTTTTAAGCTAAACAAAAAATTTTATTTCTTTTTTAGGTATTAATTGCTTGAGAGCAAGCAAAAACTTGAGTTTGGGGTGTGTTGAGTGTGTAAAAGTTCTATATTTTACCCCTTATTTAACCCATATTTCTGCTGCATTCAAGCATAATTCATTGCATTTAGGATAGTTTTCATTCATACATCACAATTATATCAAATGGCACAGTTTCTACTGAAATTGGTTGTTTTTGCAGGTAGCTGCTGTAGCAGATGAAGGGCAGTGGAGAAGCAGACGATGTGCAGTAGAGAAGCAGAGTTGGAACTAGACAGTAGACGAGAAGGACGATGCTGCCATGGCCACTGCCGTGGCAGCCAAGGGCGACAACAATGGTGAAGGAAAGAAGTGAAGTGGACCTCGACAGAAAGTGGAAATTAAGCCGGTCTTTCGTGGAGCACTCTAATATTTTTCCGAGCCCTAGATCAGAATGAAGGCCAAGCCCAAAGTTCAAGGAAGAAAATCCAAGCAAGAAGGAAGAACGAATTGAAGACATATGCTTTGAAGATTTAGTCTTTAATAGAGTTGTACTTTAATTTAAACTTGTATTCTTGCCATATTAGAAAACTTGAACCCAAGGCCTATATAAAGGCATGTAATTCGACCTAGGGAAGGATATCTTCCTCTCTAGCCGTCTTCCCTTAAACCTTAGTCGTTTTCCCCTTCTCATCATGTTCTAAACTTCCCCTAGGGCTAAGGGTTGATTCTGTAAAGTAGTTGCAAGGATTGCACTTGTTTTAGGAATTTTTCTGTTCAATAAAATAGACTTCAAGTTTGCTTATTCTGGTTTTCAACATCTTGCAAGAGTATCGGGAGAGCATTTTGAGATTACACATTTACTTAATATCGGGAGTGTTAAGTATACGAAAGGAATAAGTACGGGTTCTCTAGTTTATGGTTGAACTATCTCGGACCTAGGGATAGGACAAGGTTAAGTGGCTGAGGAAGAATTCAACAACATCGATGTTCATCCTTCGATTCACGCCGGGAGTTATCATCAAAGACGTGTTCATCGACAGACTTGGACCTCATAATTCATAGGGAAGAATACCTGCAAATATTATGACAGGTTACATATCAATGTTAATAGGAATCACACACAAGTACTAGTGGGCATTCTCATAATTCATGGGGAAGAATACCTGCAAATATTATGACCTCAACTTCTTAAAATTTACCATATCCTTAAACAACTTAACATGTTTCCTTTAACAGATTACGTCATACAATATTAGTGCCAGTTATGTCCACCCAACGCTGCATTTGTGCCTTATAGAACATTGCAAACCATTGTGCTCCGACCTTTGGAATTGATCGAATAGAACTCTACAGTAAATATAGTTTGTTACTTACAACCAAGAAAAATTTATCGACAAACAAATATGGCATAAACACTGTATAAGAAGGTTAACCATCAAACTTAACATACATCAAAACTAGAAGGCATAAAGACCCGCCGTTTACTCCTTTCTTTCGCCACCTTGTGATTCTCGAAGAAGGAAAACATATCAATAATCTTGCAAATTTTAAAAACAATAATGACCATAAGGACACAAAAATTATAAGAATAAGTGACTTATCGTATCGTCGATCCATGTATGTGGTCATAACACATCCATGTCCGCTACATTAGCGTCGTTGATGTCGCATTTAATCACCACATAGTTGGAAACAAACATTCTATTATGCCTTTGATTTAAAATTTCACAATTTAACAAATTAAAGCTATAAAGTTGAAGGCTTACTCTTGCGACAATGGGGTATTCTATAAATAATCACAATAGGCTCGTTCTAGTTCAACAAGCCCATCAAGTAGTACAACACACGGTAATGTCTTTGACCCTTCATCTTTGGCCTTTCACAAGAAGAATGATATGATGGTAACCACGACATTCATAATTCATGTAAACGAACCTTTAAGGGACAACATTTAATCCGATGGCCTTAACGACCAAAATCGTATTGTTTCCTTCGATGACCTTAAGGCCCGATGTTCGATGGCCAATTTTCAATGCAATATGGAAAGTGCCATCTGCTATTATTAACGTACACGATACACACAACCAACAATTGCCATTGCGAATGGTAATTACATGGAATAATTTTCCCCAATTAAATTTCGAAACTTTATGCAATTGAATGGTTATCCTTTGAGGGTCGAGGGGATTTTCGACTAACCTTTCTGCCTTCCTTGTTAGCCTACAACGAGACAGTACTAAAGTCAAGCCAAGCCTATAGGTCCATGGAAAAGATGAAATTGATCTTTGAAATTTAATTGCAGCTTTTACCTTTTTCTTCACTGGTGCTAGACAGTCAGATTTTATATCTCCATTTATGCTCCGAGTTCTTGGGGGTGTTTTGAACTTAGAACAATGAGTAACAGTTTCTGCTGTCTCTGTAGGAATACGACTCTGAACAGGTGACATCCACATAAATTTGCGCTCAAAAACCCTATTAATTTCACTCAAAATATAGGCCTTATCAACCTTCATATTCCTTGACATCATCTGCAAAGAATCTTTCATAACGTCCTGCATTTGTTTCACAACCTCATGATGACCAACGATTTTGACTTCTAAATTGTTTATTTTCAGTTCATAAAAGTCCCTGTTCTCCTCCACAATCTTCTTCAAGCTGGTCATCTCGGCCCGAACATGTTCAGAAAGACTACTAAATTTCTCTCCCAAAATCGTATCATCAACCCTTCTCGTACTGTCCAATTTCTATGTGCCTTTAATTTGCTTCTCAATTCCCACTTTCACAACCTCTTTTAGCCCATTCACCTCGGACATTAGTTGCTCCCCACATTCAAATCTCTTCTTAATTCCCGTATTCACAGCCTCTTTTACCTCAGACATCATTTGTTGAAGCATCTCCGATAGCATTTATGTCGTTGCACCGCCATCGTTGTATACTGCAACGTCGTACTCCGCAGAAGCAACCTTGCAAAATAAATAAATGTTAAAATTTCACCTCCCCCAAAATAAATGAGTACTACTATGACACATTACGTATTACCTTACGTCTCTTTGAAGCTTTCCTGCCTTTGCTTGCTTCCATGACATCAGGTTTGTCAACAGTTTCAGGTAATGTCTACTTACAGGCAATAATCTTCACCATGAAAGTATATTATTAATTAACCATGATCGCAATTAACATAATAGACGGATAATAATCCAACACATACCTTTGGTATATTCACAACTCAGACGCTCTTCAAGCGGGCATAAACACATGCGGCCTCTGACTGCACCTAGTGCAGAATGCGAGCTTTACCACCATTAAAAGCTGCACTGACTATGCTATCAATTCCAGACCAATAATCATACAGTATAACCTAAATTCCATATCATTTACAACACAACATTAATTTATATGACAATACTCAGTTCCACTCATTTCTCATTACTAATGTTATTTAAAATTTACTTCTAAAACTGCAATGCACCCTTTTAGGTAAACGTGCCTTCATGGCCTCTGTATATAGCTTATTCTGTCCATAAGTGTATCGTAAACATACTTGGCCCAATTCACTTTTCCCTGTAAGCAATCGTCGCACAACAACTTCAACAAATCTTGACTTGGTCGTGTCTCAAGAGTAGGACACAGAAAAACTCCAATAATGTATAGCAACACCCTAGCTTTCAAAGCATCCCCTTCAAAAGAACCATACAGTAGTACATCATGCTTGATTTTACCAAATGCTAAAAACGTGTTGAGCTTATACTTTTCACCCAGTTCTTTACCATTCTCCTTCAACATTACTTCATTAACATCAACACTCTTATTCTTCAGGCCCAATATAGCTTTTACATCTTCAACTGATATAGGAATGTTGTGTCCTTCATAAATAACATGATGGCATGACAGGTTATGTAGGTTGCTGAATCGTGATCCCATTCAATCGAATGATTTCAATTTCTTGAATTCTGAGTATCATCAGTGGTTTGTGGAAAACAGCAAACCGAAGTTGACAATCAAAGTACAACAAGAAGCTTATATTCTTTTGTTTCAAAACCGACAAGCCTAGGGAGCATTGAGTGAGTCGTCATCGGGTGTGGGATCATCTAGAGGCAGATCTGGGGGATGAGAGATAAAGGTGGACGTTTAAGAAGAGAGGCTGAACCGAAACCAGAACTGGAAATTGAACTTGAACCCGAACCTCTATTGCAGCTTAATATGGACGTTGAAGCTTTTGATGTCGGCTCGTATCCACTGTCAGATGGGCCCCCGACTTGGGACCATGCTCTACAGAGTACATAAGGATTTAATTATTGATTTGAGTTAAGTTGAAAAATTTTGTTATATTTCGTACCCAATAGTTTTGTTTCTTAATTTTGAACCCAATAAATGATTTCATGATTTAATATTGATTTAAGTTTGGTTGACAAAATTTGTTATGTTTGTTTATTTTTTCACGTAATGAACTCTGTTGAGTGTTGCAATCGATCGAATACAACAAAGTAATACATTTAGAACACTAAAAATATTGACAAGTTATTATACATTACTCACTGAACTTGAATACATATGATTGAGTACATGTAAATAATTTGTTATAGTATACAACAAATTAACTCAGTACTACATTTTGTGATATATCTGCCCAATTGTTTGATATGTGAAGGGTTGTTCATGCAAAATGAGGTCAGTCAACATGTAATATGACATGCAGTACTCGTATACTTTATAATGGAAACATATGGGTGTTGCATGGAATAAAAATGGGTGCAACATTGTGCACCGGTGGCCTAGCGATAACATTTGGGTTGCATCCTATATAATGTAAGACCATGAGATTTCATAGAACACTAATGTTTTAAGTAGAACTTTGTAATATGAGACAATGTGGTAGCAATTGGAGTTTCTGTGCTTCTGTTATGATTTATGGCAGCCTCATTTTGAACAATGTACAATGTAATTAATGTAGTGCACTGAACTTCGTCAAATTGATACATATAAAAAAATTTGAATGTGATGTGTGGTATAGAAGAAAATGTTTTGTTTCACTGTTATTTATAAAGAAAAATGCGGCTAAATTTGTAGTGACGGGAGGACGAGTTATACGTGTAAAATTTTTCTCTGTGAATGCTGCTGAAAGTCTGGAAAACTTGAAAAGATATGGGGAACTCGTCATGCATGCTCAACGAGTTCCCCCTATCATTTGAAATTTTCTAATCTTTCAGCAGCATTTTTTAGAGGTTTCATGTACGATTTTCAGTGCATGTTTTAGAGCAGTTTTTGAATGTTGGATCGAACATCGGACATGTCGTTCTATAGATAAACACTTGTAGTTCATGTTAACGTAAAAAATTCGGCCCAAAAAATCTGGAGACGACATAAAACTCGCCTGAACACCTCTGTGGGAGTCATCTTGGTAGGGTTTTCAACGCATGCTTCGGAGCAGTTTTTAATTGTTGGACCGAACGGTGGACACGCTGTCGTATAGATAAACACTTGTAGTTCATGTTAACGTGAAAAACTTGGTCTAAAAACATCCGGAGGCTGCGTAAAACGCGCTTAAACACCCATATGGGAGTAATCTTGGTAAGGTTATCAACACATGTTTCTGAGCGGTTTTTGAATGTTGGACCGAACTGCAGACACATCATCATATAGATAAACACTTGTACTTCATGTTAACGTAAAAAAAATCACAAAAGACATCTGGAAATGGTGTAAAACACGCCTAAACACCTATATATGAGTCATCTTGGTAGGGTTTTTAACGCATGTTTCGGAGCGGTTTTTGAATGCTAGACCGAATGTCGGACACACTGTGGTATAGATAAACACATTTACTTCATGTTAACGTAAAAAATTCAGCCCAAAAAACATCCAGAGACGGCATAAAACGCAACTAAAAACCCTTATGGGAGTAATCTTGGTAGGGTTTTCAACATATGTTTTAGATCCGGTTTTGAATGTTGGACCGAACCACGGACACGCCGTTGTATAAATAAACACTTCTAGTTCATGTTAATGTAAAAACATTTGACCCAAAAAATATTCAGAGACGACGTTAAACACACATAAACACCCATATGGAAGTTAATATGGGTGACTTATTTTCAATTAAACTCAGCTAATAATTTAAAACAAAAATATATAAATTTCACATCGTAGGCAATGATTAAAAAAATTAATAAAGTTAAAATACATACAGAATTTCATAAATTTAATAAACTTGTCTGATATGAAACTATTGAGGAGCTTCTGAAGGACATTCTTGTTCGTGCTACACAATTTGGTAATATTAGGATGTAGGGGTATTATTTTTGTATTTAACCCTAAAGATACACATAATTGGAGAGATGCAATGTGTGCTACACAGAGTAACTCAACATTGGATATGCATCTGTCAAGGCACATTTCCTACAATGGGTGGTTTGGGCTGCGCCATGTAATAAATTTTAGGCCTTGACACCATGATCTCCCCCCGCTTGCTTAATGTTGTAAGGAAAACTTTGTTCGTGCAACAACACGCCATCAATACATAAAACGGCCACGATTTTGAACGCATTATAAGATAGAGAAAATAAAAAAATTATTGCAGGTTTTAAAATATCGAACATCATGTTACCAGTTATTTATAGTTGGGCATTTGAACCTAAACTCGCTTTGCATGTAAGCCAAGATTCACCTATCGTGTCTCATTATGAACAACACAGTTGAGAAAATTGGGTGACATGACAAGAAAAACTTGTCGTCCATGCACAGAGAGTTAGGTTGAACTCACCGTCCAAGGACGACAAGTTTTATTTATCATTTCACGCAATTTGTTCAGAATTGAAATTACTTTACACGTTGATTTACATTTCCAACACGAATCTTGCTGAGCATTTCGTTTCAATCAACAAGGGAATTCACCGTTTATGCATGGCGAGTTCAAAAACCCATTAGTTTGTTTAACAACAACTTATCTATTTGTCATTCTACACAACGCTAAAAATAACCCACTAATCTCTCTTCCAATTCAATTTTTTTCACAAACTCAAACAAACATCATTTTACAATGACACCAATCTTAGTAATCGTATACTACGATAGCAATTATATGGAAGATAATAACGGAGAAAACTTTGAGCCCGAAAACTTTGTTTCTATCAGATTCACTCGCACAATTCCTATTGAATTGCTACAATCAAAGATAAAACGGCTAGTTCATGTCGGGGATAACAGACCACTATAAGCTCTCTACTACAGGTTCCAGACATCCTTCCTTTCAGTGACATACGCTACGATGAGAATTGAAAATCAATTCGATGTCGAAGCAATAGTTAGCACACATACTTGGTACGAAGCGGAAATGTGACATTTCTATGCAGATTTTAGTGGAGAATTAGCAATTGACAATGAAAACTGAGTCACAACTTAGGCAACAACATATGATTTCAGCTCTTTAATGGGAGATTATAATCTTGGTGTTCCTGCTTATACCCCTGAACTTAATGATGAAACTGCATGTTCAACAACACGACACTCGTCCACCAACTTTTTCAACCTAAACGTCAAACAACCATTAACTCAGCATTCGACCTTCAACCCTTACATGGATAGGCATCAACCGAGAATTGGTGGATCAAGTTTTTCAAGGGGCCGACAATCTTGTGAAGCATCCTCCGATCTAAATTAGACAACCTATGCTCATCCTAATTTTCCTCGAGTCCATATCTACGCAACTTATACACCCACCCCTACATTCACGGGTGCTGATGAAGGTTGCTCATCCCCAGAAGAACTGATCTAAGAGCCCAGCCCCGATGGTGCTAAGGTTGGGTTATTCGTAGAGCCTGGTGATGCTGATACCGGTATAGCCTCTAAAAGTGAAAGTGACAGTATGATGATGAGGCCCCTCGAAACTTCAATGAAAATCAATTGGGGCATGTTGCAAGCAGTAGTGTCCACACACTATACGAGCCTTCATCACACATACACGGCATCAACGTGGCAGCAATGGACGTGCCATAGTTCCCTAACGTGCCTGACGTGGGTTTCGACGGTTCTTACTTTGCCATAAAAAAGAAGACTTGTGACGTGGGATGCAGTTCAGCACAAGTGACGAAGCAAAAGCAGCTATTGAAAACTACAACATACGTAATGGTGTGGATTCCAAGGTGATGTACTCAACATCAGAGAAATATGTATGTGAATGTAAACAGAAAGTGGCACAAGGATGCAACTGGAAGGTCCAATTCCAAAAGAAGAAAAAGAAAGACAACGTCTCGGAGATCATAGTCTACAACGGCCCTCATACTTGTTGTGTCATAGGTTACAGACACGATCATCTAAACCTGGATTTAAAACTCATCGCCGGGAGTGTCCAACCAATTTTCCAAGAAATCCCTAAAGTCGTTGTTTCTGCGTTGAGGGCGCATGTTACGTCAGTATATGAATACACTCTATCATACAAAAAAACTTGGAAGGGGGGAAAACGAGGCAGTCATGAATTTGCACGGGGAATGGGACGCTTCTTACAACGAGCTCTCAGCTTGGATAAATATAATGAAGAAATACAACCCTAGAACGATCACATATCTAGAAACTGAACCATACTACAAGGACGATAGCGTGGTTCCTGATGTTTGCCAATTCTATCAAATTTTCTGGACATTTCCTAGTGTATTAATGCGTACAAGAACTGTAAGTCTATCGTGCAGATCGATGGCATATTCTTGTATGGAAGATACAAGCTAGTTTTGTTGTTAGCCGTTGTTCAAGACAGTAATCGCAAAATAATACTCATTGCGTTCGCACATGTGCCCAGAGAAGATACTAAATCATGCAGGTTTTTCCTCAAGAAGTTACGCCATTACATTATACGAAAGGATCGAGTATGCTTGATCTCAAATCGAGGAGATGGGATAAAGTCATTGATCGAATCTTTGGGCAGTCAGTTTCAATCTCCAAACATTGAACACCGTTTCTACATACGCCACATTGTCTCAAACTACCATGGGCAGTATAAGAAGGATGATGAACACATGATTTCTATATGCATGGGTACGTATTAAATTTTTTGCATTTATCACTATTTTCCTTATAACTCATTTGTACACTCTGTCATGTCTTAAGGTACGAACTAGTTCAACACCAATTTTAACAAATGTTACAAGAATTGCGGGGGAGAAATTCTAAGGGCTACAAGTACGTTGCAAAAATTCCCAAGAAAAAATAGACCAATACATATGATGGTTATTTTAGATATGGCCACATGACAACCAACTTGGCTGCAACCATTAATTCTTCCTTGAAAGGGATTCGAAATTTGCCAGTGACAGCCATCGTGAAAGCTACGTACTTTCGTTTGGGCAAGCTGTTCACAACCTTGGGGAAAGAAGCTTGCGTGATGCAGCAACAGGACTGTACATTCCACCCGAATATACGAAAAGAAATTCAAGACAACGTTGTTAAATCCAACGGGTTGCATGTGCTGCAAATGTCGCGTACTGATAATTATTTTCGTGTCTCAGAGATGCCACGATCTATGTATGGTTATGATCCAATGTCATACAAGGTGGATCTTGAACATAGGTTGTGCGATTGTGGGTACTTTCAAGCGCTCAAGACTCTATGCGAGCATGTCATCGTTGGATGCTCCGCTGCCAGGCTCGGTTACAAGCAATACATGAATCCTATATACTGGCTCTATTCATTATTTAAGGTCTACGAAATAGAATTTCCACCAATCGGTAGCGAAACAGAATGAAGTGCTCAGGAGACAGCCCATAATTTTACCGGACCAAAGTCTGCGAAGGAAAAAATTAAGACGTCCAAAAAGCCACAAGGATTCAAAATGCTATGGACGACATACATCACCGAGAGCCTACCGGGCAACCTAGACTTTGCGAAAATTGTAGACTTTTGGGTCACAGGATGTCAAATTGTCCATCTCTAATATAAATCTGTTGTTTTATTTTTATAATTAGTACTCATGCGTTTCTTTAACATAAATCTTAGTATGAAACTTCACTTCACGTCACTCTAACTTTTCACCACTGCATAATTTACATAAAGGGTTATAATATTGAAATTAAGTATTTAAATTAAATAATTAAATTTCTTAAATTTAATCATTTATATTTTTGTGAAAAGGAGAGATCCATTAAATTTAATTTCTACATTATGTTTAAAACATTATACAACATACTTCTTAAACTATTTGTGCATTAAAATATAATTACAAAATTTTACTTACAATATAAAATACTTTACAAATTTCACAAATTTATATTTTAATAAAACATTTTCTCAAAATTTATATCATTTAAAAAATTAAAATGCTATTTTTATAACCCAAACTTTACAAAAAAAAAATTAAAAAATAAATTAATCCTAAACCAAACTCGGTTCAATGCATTCCAAATGTCGTTAAGTTTAGTCTTAGAACGCGTTAAGCCAGAGGTATCACGACGACTTTTGTTTAGATTTAGGTTAATCACCTTGCTTAAGATTTAAAAGAAAATTAGGGGGGATTTTTTTTGAGACTCGTCGTGCTCCTACGGCGAGTTTGAATAAAAAATAATATTATTTTGAAACTCGTCGTGCTTGGGCGACGAGTTCATTGTAATAATGCTAGTCCGAGAAATATAAAATTTTAAGTCCTAGTTTAGTAATATTAGGACCTAATGATCCTATGTTTGTCTTTAAGAAGTTTAATCACCATTTAAGTTATTGCTGACTAATTAGAATTTGAGTAGTTCAGAGACTAAAAATGATAGATTTAGCATAAATCATTTGTTCTGATTTTTACAACTTCAAACAAAGGACCATACGGTCCAAGAAAAAAACAAAAGCCTAAGCGTAACTAAGCCCAGACGAGAACCCAAAAAAATAGTAGATCAACGTAACAACAATACATATCAGAAAGAAATTGAAAAGTTTGAGAATCCAACAAATGATTTTAGTAGCGAATGATATTTATTTTAAAAAACTTTGATTTAATTGTTTTATTCGTAAAATATATGTATTGTTAAAGAGTTAAAAATATCAATAAATAAATATTACTTTATAATCATCTTTAGAATATAAAAAGTTTAAAAGTTTGAACTTCGCAATAAACCCACCCATCTCATGAGAAGTCCATATGCTAGAAGAGATCTTGGTGTACATCAGAACCGGTGGAGTTTTAACTTAACACTACTTAAAAATAATTGATATTATATATATTTTTAAAATTTTAACACCATAATATAAATTTTCTAATTCCATCCTTGTTGACAAGAGACTTTGAGCCACATCAATGAGGGGTAAGAAGAGAGTAAGGTAAGATGAGTTATCAGTTATCACCGTATAAAACCTTTCTTTCATGTTATTCAACTACCTCGATTTTTTTGACTCAACTCGATTGAATGTTCACCGGATACCTAATATAAAATTTGATTATATTATGGTATACAATACATGAGAAAAAAAGAAGAAATTATTTGGCATTGGAAGTACAGCGCGAAGGGATGTAGGTTCCATTGGAAGGATGGAAATGCAAGTGACAATCCAGATGGCACAAGAACCTAACCGAGCCAAGTCGCCCCACTCTCCATCTCACCCTGCTGCTTCCTTTCAGATCCAACGTTATGTAATCATGCTTCAATGCCATGTCCACATTCTCTGCCTGTTCCGGATCCAAGGGTATAGCCGACGATTCAACCAAATAATTGAAATCAATCCAACTGTTCTTACTTACTTCGAACGGTGACGCCACCAACCGAGCTATGTCTTCCCCGTTCAAGCTAAGCGTGTAATTCGAATCCGAGAAGCTCGCGTGCGCCTTCTCGTTCCCATTCTGAGCTCGAATTTGAATGGTGGCTTGAATTTGTAGAATACCGGCGTAATCCAGTCGTAAGGGGTTGAGGTGAGCGTGTGTGACGCTAACGTAAGGCACCCTGGGATGTATGACTATGTACCCTATGTAGGTAACAATGCCCGCGATGATTACCGCCAAGGTGATGATGGTGCAGACAATGGCAGCACACCATAGCCAGAGAGGCGTCCGGCGTTCCCGACCGGATGAGAATCTTGGATTCGAGGGCATTGAGCCGATGGCAGCATTCGAGTTCCGGAGATGGAAGATTGGATTTGAAGGGAATGAGTGAAGGTTTTATTTATGTCATGTTGTGCTGTAGGCTGGCTTTGGCAAATGCTAGAAGGCAAAGGTAAAAGGTATGAGATTGGGTCTAATTGGTGGGGAAGGTTTTGGTATCTTACTTTTTGCTTGCTTTTCCTACGTTGCCATGTACACGCTTTTTTCCTTTCGTTTTCTCTACAATACGCAATTCATTGTCTTTCCGGAAATTATATTATATTATATATATCATTAATAAAATTAAACTTTTTATATACTCGTACTCATTCTATCCCTTTATACCTATAATCATATACATATATATACATAAGAGAAGTAAAACTCCACTAGACTAAAAAAATTAAATTATTTGACTTGATGCGAAAAATTCAATTGGTCTTAACTCGTAATTTTATAAATTTGATTCACAAAATTTTAAATAAAATTTGAGCTTTAAAATAAATATTCAAATAACTAGAATTTTTTAGTAATTAATGGATTGATTTTTAAGTTTAAGTCGAGTCCTTCAATTCTACCATATATATATATATATATATATATATATATATATGGGTTAAGATCCACGTACATGATGTAAAACTCATTTAGTTTTACACTAATCCATGGTCATTGGATGAGTGGAATAGATGGATGAGATTAAACACTCCTATTTATTTTCTCCTTAAAAATCTCCTTATTTTTAACTTTTTCATCTCATCCCTCCATTCCACTCATCCAAGGATAAAAATCTTCTGCCTTTTTTCGCTGCCCCCACTTATGCCCCAACACTAAAAAATACTACAAAATTAAATTCCAAGCCCTAACCCTAAATTTTAAATCCTAAACCCTACATCATATACACTAAATAATACACCCTACTCTAACCTAAACCCCTAAACCTATTTTTGAGTGTTGGGGCATAAGTAGGGCCACCGAAAAGGGCTGGGGATTTCCATCCCTCATCCAATAGTCATGGATTAGTGTAAAACTAAATGAGTTTTACACCATGTATATATAGATAGAGTTATATTTTGATACACAAGCTTTGTAAAAATAATTACACAACCCTTCATATTTAAACTATAAAATCTAAAACATAAATTCCTAACTCTAACCTCTAAAATCTAAACTCTAAATTCTAATGATAAATCATAAATTCTACACACTACAACCTATACCCTAAACTCTAACCTAAATCCCTAAACCTTAAAATTGAAATGCTTGTGTAAACTAAAATTTACACAAGCTTATGTATTAAAGTATTTCCCCATATATATATATATATCACATATAAAGAAATATATATGTCTATTGTATATAGATTTAGAAAATTATTTAAATTAGAACTAATTAGTACCATAACATTATAAATGTTTGTAATTAATTTTGAGTAAAAATCGAACAACTCGAATAAACTTGACTCGAAATAATTTTAAATAATAGACTCGACTCGAAAACATTTCAAATAAAGTTTGTGTTATAAAATATGACTCATCAACTCGACTAACTCGATTTTTATGAAGTAATATTATTATTATGATGATGTAAGATTATTTAGGCCCTGTTTGGCAATTAGCGGATAGCTGATAGCGGATAGCGGATTGCATTAGCTGATAACTGATAGCTGTTTGCATTAGCTGATTTGACTAGCGGATTGTATTAGCTGATTGTATAAAAGTGTTTGGTAAAATTAACTGATAGCCGATAGCTGTTAGATTATTTAAACAAGTAAAATGACATAAAAGGACATGTTTATATTCAATACGTGTTTGAATAGTTTATTAGTTATTAATATTTTGTATCTAATTATTATTAATTAGATCTATAAAATTATTTTTAATATAAATTTTCTAAACATATTCAAATGATTTATATATTAATTTATTATTTATATAATTATTTTAATATAATTTAATTAATTAATAAATTTAAATACACATATAAATATGTGATAATAAAAAAAAGTAAATATGATTAGCTTATAAATAGGATGAGAAAATATTTAATTTATGTTATTTTGAGATTTTTGGTAACTGGTAAGGGTAAAAGAGTCTTTACAACTCTAATATCAAACCTCTAATTTCAAAAAGCTCATATTATGAGCTTTTTCAAAATTAACGGTTTCACCCCAATCCGCTCTTTCAATCCGCTATTTACCAAACAACAATATTAGCGGATTTGACTGATCAAACCTCTAATTATGCCTCAAACTTTTAATTTTTGCCCAAACCTCTATTTATCAAACAAGGCTTGATTATATGTCTGGTTCATTTGTTAAAATTTAAGGTTTTGTTGATTAGTTAATAAAGTGTAAGACAATCTAAAAGTACACCTTACTATATTGTTCTCAAAAATTTATTTATTTATAATATTGTTCACTATTCAAACGTTGCAGATTATAGTATTTTATTTTAGATATAAGAAATAATTTTAACTTCGAACTCGTATCAAATAATTAATTTATTTTTTCTAAAAAAAAAACACTTTTAATGAGACCTTCAAACTCGTGAGTTGTATAAATTTTACTCTTTTACCTATGTTAATCATTAACAGTGTTAATGTGACAATCAATAGTGCTTACTTTACAATTTGAGGATTTAATTAATTTTTTATATAATAATTTAAAAAATTAATAATATTAAATATTAAATATCAAAAGTTACTAAAAATAAAATCACCATTAAAAAATAAAAAAATAATTGAAAAGATTAAAAAATAAAATAAATTAAATGCCAAACTTTAAAAAAATACTAAAGAATTATAAAATAAAAAACCCAAAAAACTATTAAAAACTATATTGAAAATACTTGATTTTATTGATTTTAAAAATGATAAAATATTAAAAAATAAATGCCTTCATGGGACAAACTTCAATCATTTCTTAATGTCTATAATCTTTTCAATGAAACTTTATATGCACCAAATTGATGATTATTAATATTATTTTATACCTCATATTTTATTTTTAGAAACAATTGATATACGAGACAATATCGATTTGAGTTATTGTATGATTACTTAGTTGATTATATTCTTCATTATTTTATGTAAATACATTAATCGGAGTTTGAGTTTTATTATAAATCGGTGTCCTCTTGTTATCAATTACATCTAAAAAACTAACAATTTAATATAAAAAATTATATACTTTGTTTAGTTCATTTGGTTAAAATCCAAGGGTCTGTTGATTTGTTAATAAAGTGTAAGACTCAGCCACTTTTTCAGTTTTTTTCTGAATCATAACAGCTTGTTTTCCCCTTTTTTTTCGTTGTTTAATTGGTGGTGACACCAATTTTTGTATTAGTTGTCAGCCACCGGTAATTTATATTTTATTTATTTTTATTTTTGTTTTGTTTTTTCTTTGCACATTTTGTTGCGCCTTCTTCTATTTCGGTGTCACGTTTTTTTTTTGTCTTTATGACACGTCTTTGCCTTATAGCACGCTTCTATGATTACTTTTGTAGGTTTTTGGTGTTCGTACGGTGATCCTTACATCGTTTGTCTCTGATTCGTGTTTGTCAGTGGCCACGTAGAGTTTGATTCTTTTTTGGGTTGTTTGCGTGATGTAATTTATAGCGACTCGTCGTTTTTTAGAATAGGCATGAAAGGTTGTTGCTAATTTTGGGAGTTTCTTCTAGTTCGTGTTTTGACAACTCCTCATGGATTCTTCTTACAATGGTTCATAAAAATTTTCTTTGGTACAAAAAAAAATATCTGATCTGACTAGTGCAAAACTTATCTTTTCTTTTTAGATTTATGATTTTTTTAGTTGTTCTTTTAAATGTTCTAAAACCTTTATTAGGTTTATGTTCTAATTTTATTCTATTTATTTATAGTGTACACTACAAATGTTGAAGATTATAGTATTTCATTTTAGATGTAAAGGATAATTTTATCTTTAAATCAGTGGCAGAGGTATATATTAACCTCACTTGATTTGTTAGGGTATGAGGTCAATAATATTTATATTATAGTGGTATGAGAATCCTCGTACCTCATACTTTACTCAGACCACTCTGATTTTACTATATAAAAATTCTGGCTCCGCCACTGCAATAAGGTCCGTGATTACAAGGTAGTATCTGTTTATAGATATTCTTAACCTTTTGACAATGAATATACACCTTATAGATAAAATGATTTAAACACATATCTCTTAGATGAATATTATCCGTTTTTTCATAGACATTCTAGGTTAAAGATTAATTGATTTTCTTAACTACTTACTTGGAACTACCGGACAAAATAAGAGTGAGTAGAGCGTAGACTAATATGCCAAAACGAAAAAAAGAATAGGAATATGGGATATTTTGTGAGTAACATTGCAACATGTGTTAAAACTTCTTATATAATACACGCCTCATGACACGTGCTACGTAGAGGTGGCATATCCAAATGATTCGTAAGGTACTCGTTTAGATGTTTATTGTATTCATCGATATGATTATAAAATAGTATTTGTTCATTAATTTTAATTTTTTTTAAAAATATTTATATTGTTGAGATAAATATTTCATCCAGGTGATCCAAATTCGAGTACTATTGTTATACGTTGTGTGCGCGTTATTAAAGGGCTAAAAAAATTGAACAGGTGCAACCTAATAATCACACCGGCATATTAAAAAGAAGATGTTTGTTATATGCATCGATAATGATTATAAAATAATATTTATTTATTAATTTTAATTTTTTAAATATATTTATATTGTTGAGATTAATAATTAAAAAAGTCATATATTTTTTTATTAATTTTAATTATCTTCATAATATACACATATTGTAGAGATAAATTGTTTAAGCTCGACAATATATTTCTTTTACCGAAATCAGATGAGTTACATTTAGATTTTTTCTAAACAAAAAAAGAATCAATCATCATGATTTAATATTCAGCAGTCAGCAGTCAGCACTTAAGACGAGACTGGACGGAAGTTAAAGGGTACAAAACAATGCATCTGTACATGGCGGATTATGTGTGGCTCCAATACTTCCATTTTTGTTTCCAAGTTGGATGCAAATTGTCAGCTCCAGACTAGTTTGCTCCTCCATTTCCTATATATTACCATTCTTCTTCTTCTTCTTGATGCCACCCAACCCAAGCCACGAAGATGAAACCACGAATTCCTCTACATTCCACCCCCAAACCCAAACCCCTCAGAACAACCGCGCCGTCGATGCAATTCGACCCCAATTCTCACGGTTTGGGACCCAACTTCAAAAGGGTTTCTGTACTTCACCCCCCTTGTGCCTCCACTAAATTCCCACTCACCGGAACATCCCTTGGTCGTACTCGAATCCCATGGGTGGGCTTTGCTGCAGTCAATCCCCATTTGGACACCCAGACCTCATCCAGTAACTTGGAAGCTACAGAAGAGCGTATAGAGAAGGTCTGGTCTGGTATTCTTTAGATAAGATGTCGTGTCTGGGAACTTATCTCCATTTTTGGATGTATTTTTACAGGTCATTTATCGGTGTCGGTTCATGACTCTTCTGGCTGTTTTTGGGTCCTTATCAGGATCATTGCTTTGTTTCATCAAGGTACTTCTTCAAGATTTGGTTTCATGGATGTAATATTGCTTACTTGGAGACACAGCTCTGCTTTTGAGATTCTAAACATTACAAATTTACAATAAATATTTCAGGGATCTAATAATATAAAGCCCTGATAATATGTCTCGGAGAAAACATTATTTATACTACTATGTTTTACAGGGAAATTATTCAATACACCGGTGGTAGACAAGCGGGATAAATTTAAGTACTGTAGATTTTAGCTTAGAGGTTTAGAACTTTAAACCCTAAACTAAATGTTTAACCTCTGAATTTAATTCATTTATAGAAACTATTTTTCGGTCAGTGTATCAACCTTTTTGGTATTTCTATTTATGCTCCAACACTAAAAAAACTAAACTCCACGACTTAACCCTAATTTTTAGGCCTTAAATCCTAAACACTATTCTCTAAACCCTAATACTATTCTATAAACCTTAATCTAAAATCATAACCTTAGATTCTAATCTTAAATCTTAAACCTTAAACTTGGTTTTTTAGTGCTGGGGCATGAATAAGGACGCCAAAGATTTCCACCGGTTAGTGGAGGTGACTTATAATGTTGCATTAATCTGTTATCTTGAATGCACTTATGATATGCAGGGCTGCACTTATATCGTGTCATCTTTCATGGAATATTTTGTGGATCGGAGCAAAGTGATTTTGTTGCTGGTTGAGGCCATAGGTGAGGGTTTGTTCCTTACAGAACTTTTGCTCTTATGGTTATGGATGATAGTACAAATCGGAGAAACAACAGAGCTTTCCTTTGTGTCTTAATGCAGTCTCAGTTACTATTGCTATAATCGATCGAAATTAGACACTTATTACTAGGAATGATGTGCATAGATTAAACTGGTTCAACAGCATACAAGTAATGCTTAAATTTCAATCTTTTGACTGGCTATATAGCTAGCTTTCCAATGTTTTGAAGGTATGTGTGTTTGTGGTTAGATCCTATTGAGATGAGGCCACTAATCGCCATTGTATTCTTCTTCCAGATGTCTATCTACTGGGAACAGTAATGCTGGTTTTTGGAATGGGTCTCTATGAGCTCTTTGTTTCCAATCTCGACATCGCAAAAGCACAATCAAAGGAAAAGGGTACATCCACATCGAATCTCTTTGGCATGTTTGCTTTAAAGGTCAGTGGCTATGCTTCTTTCCGGGTCTTGAGGATCTTTTATACTACTTGATTGCGGGATTAACGAATGCATGTATTAGAGTGTCGAATGTAATTTGATTTCTGATGTGGCTGACATGGCGCCCAGGAACGACCAAGATGGTTGGAAATCAAATCAGTGAGTGAACTGAAAACCAAGCTCGGTCACGTAATCGTGATGCTTCTTCTGATAGGATTTTTTGACAAGTGCAAGAAGACTGCCATACACTCTACACTGGATTTGCTTTGTTTCTCGGCTTCTGTCCTACTATCCTCCGGTTGCCTGTTTTTGCTATCTAAGCTGAACGGCTCGACATGAGACTTCAAATTTTCTCTCCTGTATATACATGGATGTTAGAAGCAAGGGGCTGTTCCTGCTTGTTTGTTATGTACGTACTGACGTATGTATTATTCGGAAACTATAGATATAATGCATGCTTAAAAGGTTATCAGTCGTAATCTTATATGCTTGGATGTTAGATTAGGTGTTATAGATGCAAATTACCTAAATCCGGCAAAAAAAAAACAAGAGGGATGGTGGGCACTCCATCATCATCATCAGATATATGCATCGACAATCGATTACGATTCTTTTCCGTAGGCAAAAAGGTCAGCTTCATATCCAGAAAAACAAAACATGAACTGTCCCACTATATCAATTTAGTAGTTCCTACCAAGCATCTCTGCAAGAAATCCAAAACAACCGCATCCATTAACCTCAAGATGATAGTTGATGATGTCCGGATTTAATAGAGTACTGAGAACTCATATAGCCATGTTACCATCGTCCCTCCCACCGCAGACATGTCCCCTGCCCTGCTTATAAAGTCTAGTTCTGACTCCGCCCACCACCATAGCCACTAAAAGGTCCATGATTGACATGGGATCTCTGTTGGAAAGTAAAAAATGAATTATAAATCAATTATTTAACAAACTTTTTTCTTCTAAGTTTGGTGCCTATTCTCTCTCCCCCTCTTTGTGCACTTGTGCGAAAAATATAACAGATCCTCAAAAAGAAAGAGAAATTTAACAGACCTCGTTCTCTACACTCAATCTCTCAGAAAAATGATTCTGAACATTTCTTGAACCAGGGGATTGAGAATTACAGGAAATTGTGTCATAGAACTCATCCTTCATGTAAGCAGCCTGCAGAGAAAAAAAACAACAGAATTCATGCAAATTTCCATGGACTATCACTGTAGTTAGTCATACAATCTGCGGCTTCGAAAATAGCAAAACCAACGTAGTATATAGAGAGGAAAACCTTGGGATCAAATTTTGACAGTATTCCAAGAGCCTGTTTGTGACCTGACACGTCATCCTTCATGCATTCTGCTTCATCCTTTTGTTTTGCGTTCCCAAGATAGCCCCACAGTTCATCCTTTTTAAACTTCTTGTTCATGGCTTCGAAGTCAAATTCTTCAGTAAATTGTGTGGAGTACAGAGACTGCAAAAATTCAAAAATATATAACAGTTATTACTAAAATTTCAACCTATCCAATACTATCTACACAAATGAATATTAAGCACAGCCTTGAACTACATATTGATCCAATTGTATAAATGAATAAAGAATCACGGCACAGGTTAGAAAATCTTTTTCTACAAAGATTCAATAAAATGACTTGTCCAATAGTACAACTACAAACATAAACAAGATGGTTAATATCTCTATTTTCTGTTAGTCTTCAACTAATAGCAACAATTCACAATATTTATGCATGGATGTTCACAAGCATCAGCATTCAGGTCCAACAGAGTGAAAAGAAACTTTGTAGAAACAAAAAACAGCTGACCTGTTGCTCAGGAGTTGGCTGTGGCAACGATGGTGGTTGAGTTACTGAAGCAGAATTCACAGATGGAGAGTAAAAGAATCCAGATGCAAAAGCAGTTGTATCCTTATGACCACAATATGTATTCGGTGTTGAAGAAATCACATTAGATCCGGTCTGTGCTAGCTGACCAGGAGTTAATGAAGATGGGGATGCTGCTTGCGAGGAACATGAAGAACAAAATAGAAAAGGCGTAGGGGTAGGAAGAACAGATGAAGGATAGGCATCAGCAGCAAGGCTATTAACAGCTTTGCCAACATGTTGAAGTTCAGTAATGTTTGTGCCTTCAAAAGATGAAGGAAATGAAGGCATTGTTAGTGATACATGTGCAGGCTGTGAGGCTTGTACTCTTATGGGTGAGCCGGATGGCATATCAGGGAACATGAAACGTTGCACTGGAGTAAAAGAGCCTGCAACAGTAGAACGCGACGAACTGGATGCAATAGATGAAAGGATTGGGTTAACAGGTTCTGGTGCATTTATCAATCCCATTATGGGAGAAGAGTCAAGATCAGGACCGTTAACATGACTCTGCACAGTCATAGGAGATGACAAAATTGAAGGAGATTGGAAAGAAATAGAGTTCTGTTGTGTTTGAGAAACATTGATTAGTGCTCTACTGCATCCATGGCAAGACAGCGGAGTGGAAAATAATGGAGAACCAGTGTTTTCAGCAGCCTGGGAATGATTTGATGGATTCACCTGGTAGTCAAATTGATGTGTTGGTAAAGCACCCTGATAACCTCTACTAGCTAATGCAGGGGTATCCATCCACTGAGTTGATTCTGTTGAAGCTCTACCACCAATTGAAGTTGATGGAGATGACCCAAGTGGCACACCTGAAAACTGTGACTGCAAAGGGAAGTAACACACAAAAAAAATCAATTACCCAGAGATTTGACCCAAGAGAATTTTAAATGTCTATACCTGACTAATGAAAGGGTCGTTGTGAAGCTGCTCATCTATATGGACAGGAGGGAAGGACTTAACCTGCAAATCCTGGAATTGAATTTCTCAACAGAAATCAGCATACATCATAAAACTAATATGTTCTATAACATTCCCATTCTTTTAATACGAATAGTTGAATGTATGCATACACATGTTCATACCCACATGACTAGATAAAACACAATCAGATTCAATGAGCAAAACATTGAAGAGCTCCCACTGGACAGCCATAAGATACAGCATTACTTAGTACATGAGTCAATCCAAACCCCATTTTTAAATGGTATACCTTAGATGCTTTCACTACAAAAGTAAACATGCATCTTTACAAACGATACAATCTACATGAAAAGTAAACATGCAAAAGTTAAAAGGAACATGCATGGTCATTGTCCTAACAAGTAAACATCATAAAAAGTAAAGAAACAAGAATTGTTTTCATAGGAGTCGTAGAAGAAAATGCATCTTTACAAACGATACAATCATTGGGTTAAGATGCTCACTCACTTTAATGTCACTTCCACGAAAGAGAATGTATTCATACTCTTTATTGCTTGGTGGCACTTGTGGACCATCCTTCTTCCGACCCTCTGTTCCATAAGATCTTGCTGCAACATCAAAAGGAAGAAAATATACATCGGCAAACTCCGAAAACAACATAAGTAACTACAAATGCATTATCAGATTTAACAAATAATCATAAAAAATTCAACTTAAAATAGAGAAAAAAGTATGAACAAAATTCACAACTTATAAATACTACAAATTACATTACGGAACAGCTATTAACCTCTCCTGACCTAACTCGTAAAGTCATCATCTGAAGAACGGCGCATCATCCATTCGCCAAAGAGAAGCAAATGGACATGCAATGCATGCGCAGTGAGAGAGTGGGAAAATAGATAGGTTTACCGTTTCTGAGGCCAATGGTGGAATCTTGGACGTTGAGATGATAAAGAACACCTTCGTAGCGTATCTCGTACTTAGAGATGAGACTAAGGAAACTTCCTATATACGAGTTCCCTGCATTTTTGGAATTCGACGGAGAATCGCTCGCCATTTCCTCCTAACCGCTACGAGCCAAAGAAAAGAAAAGAAAAAGTAAAACTGAGGCGATTCTCTTTATCTTCTTAATCAAAGAAACAAAAGAAAGTGAATCTTGAATCTGATCGGTTGTTTGAAATGTTCTGTTCCCTGAATATTCAAATTCTAAACTTGCTAGCTTCTGCTGCAACTGCACTTCATCTGCATACTGGGAAAATTTTCAGGTATTTGTAGAGGGATATTGCCGAGTGGCTTAAACGGCGTCGTAGCAAAGGCCAATCTGAAAAATAATTGTTAAAAGAAAAAAAAGGGTCTTTTGTTTGCTTAATTGGCAAAATCTCCCAAGTTTATTATATAGTATTATATAAAGTTCTGATGGTATTTTTAGGCCACTAATTGACAGGAAAAATAATAAATTCGTTAAGTTTACAATAATTGTTTTGTCTTTTCACTATGTTGATGCTAGTTACTTTTTTGGGTAAAAATTAAAAAAATATTTAAAATTATAAATATATACATTTCAATTATTAAAATTATGAAAACTATAAAATCAGGAAAAAAATACGAAAGTTTTTATAAAAAGAAGTATAAAATTATTAAAAATATTTATTTTCTGTTAATTGATTGAATTTGAAAAGAAAATTTGCATGGTCAAAAGAGGGAAAAGGTTTAAAAGTCTAATTACTTTTTTTGAAAAGTTTAAGGACCAAAAATGACATTGAACCTAATATAATTTGTGATATGATAGTTACAAAAGCCGCTTAAATATAATTTGGGATAAGATCCAGTTATACAGTGTAAGAATTTTTAATTTTTACACATTTTTTAGATTGCTAGATAAGTGAAATGGATGACTGAGATTAACAATGAGTTATATGAAGATTATCACTTGAAAAATAAAGTAAGGAGTTTATCTACATATTATTTTTATTTGATTCTTTTATATATATGTGTGTGAAGCATTTTAATTTTTTTTAATAAAATTTTTACTTCAATTTAAAATGTTTTATTATTATTATTAAAAAGATATTACTTTATATTTATATTAAATCACACTTAATATAAATTTAAATTATTATTTTTTTGTTACATCGAACTAAATAAATGTAACCCCCTTAGCCCGGCCTAGACGCCCGACCCGAACTAAGAAGATTACACGGGAAAAATCGAAGCCAACTCGTTTTAGCCGACTTCAATTAATGACCCTAATTTTTTCTTTTTATCTTTCCTAGATGCATATTAAGATCCTATATGTTCATCATGACACATAGAAGAAAACGACACAACGATCGAAGTTCGATTAGAGGTTCAATTGCATACATTTAACTTTTAGGAACTAAATTGTAATTTTTAAAAATTACAGGGACTAATCCAATTTTAAGATTACCAGACCTTAATTAGTCATGTAACATGCATCCATGTCAAATTTCATCACAAACGGATCATCCAAACTCAACCAATTGAACATAAAACATTCAGGGACCAAAATGTAACATTTCAGAACTTTAAAAGATACTTTTAACAGAAAATAATGAACATGTATTAGTACGCTTAAACCCGTATCGATACGCGGGAAGGCAGTAGCCAAAATTGGGAAAAAAGTATCGATACCCTTCCCCGCGTATCGGTACGACCTTCAAACTTTGCACATGCGTATTAATACGCGGGCAACCCGTATCGATACCACTGTGTTGATTTACCTAAAAATTTCCTTCAAGTATCGATACTCCAACCCGAGTATTGATACGCACGCCAAAAAAATACATCCTACAACCTTCAATTCACATTTAACATCAAGAAATCACATACAAAACATCCCTACATACTAGGACATGCAAAAATCAACTCATATGCATCAACATCTAGTCATGTTTCAGGCATTAGACATGGCAATACATGAAGGGTATAAAACTATGTAAGCATGCCTTTAAACTCTATCCAAATCATAGCCAAAATATCAAAGGTAAGACCATAAACCACTTAGAGGCCAATTACAAGTCCCAAAACACAAACCATACATGCTCAAGGTGTTTAACATCACCAAACAATCCATGAGTGAAAATTCCCCCATTGCCTCTTATTACACTAAAGTAAAACCACATACATTGCTTAGACAAAACACTTGGATATCATTTGCTTGCTTGCTGCCGAAAATGCTCAATTCTCTGCATTGATGAAATAAATGAGCGTAAGCATAAAGCTTAGTGAGGACCGCTTTAAAACCAAACATTCATCAATGCATTTTTAAAACCAAGTCAACATTCTTTATAACATATGCCTTTCATAAAACAATGCACTTTCAAACACATTTTCTTTTTCGAAACCACATGCTTATAGCATCATTTAATACAACAGCAAAAATCTTTGCTCATGCTTAAACCAAGCATCACATGCATTCTAGCATAAACCTCAAGCATCACATGTTTTCTCAAAATATACATTCATCATTAATTCATTATTCATCATCATTATATTGGCTCTCAAGTGATCAATAACAAGATCCACATCAAAACACAACACAATTAACACAATCGAATACGCGAATTACAAGCGTTGTCCTACACGCTTTATACACACTACCGGCTTCACAAGGTGAAGTTTAATGGCACAATCACAACCCCTCAACACCCGTGATGGAGTATAATGGAACAATCACAACCCCTCAACATCACTCCTTGGTAGTTGTATAATTCAACTAACGACAGCACGGGACACAAACCACAAGATTCACACACGGGATTAAACCATCCACCGTTGTGATCTTAGCCTCGATCGTTAGGGTACTTGGATGGAGTTTACGACACAATCACAACCCCTCGATATCCAAGGTGACTTTATTCACGGTGCACCCAATCCTATAGCCAACTAACTATATCCGATTAAAGTAACCAAAACCATTTACCATTACTTGCCAATATAATCATTAATCATCATTAATTCACTGTTTTACAAGCATGAACCACAATGCCACTTCCACAAGCATTAACATGCTTAAAACCAATTGCATAAATCATATAAACTCAAGGATCACTTACTATGTGCATCCTTAACAAAATGGAATTTAAAACCAGCAACATCATTGCTCAAAACATGCTTTAAAACACATTTAATCCAAGTGCATTTTAAACCCAAAACATAGCACAATCCGAGAGAGACTTTTGATTTACTTACTCTCGAGCTTAGCTAAGTATTTCAAACTTACACTAAGCTCCCAAAACCACGTTCAAGACGTTTCAAAGCTGGAAAACTCTTTTCCACTCACTAATACGCAAAACTTCGCTTGCCGGCGCGGAGATCACTCGTCCGAAGCGTCCAAAATGTCTTCGCTTGCTTCCGGATCAACGTCCCCTGTTTTTAGAGCATCAAAAACAGAGATCCAATGCATTAAAATGTATTCCAACACCAACAACTAAACTCAAACTTGTTGCCCAGCAAAACTACATCAATTAACCCATCCGAAACAACCAAAAACTTATTCGATTGCTTCCTAAACCAAGCCCAGCCAACAATCATTACTTCCAACCATTAATATTCATCAAAACACATCTATAAACAACCTAAACCTTTCCTTATACCTCCAGCAAACATATCACCATCAAATCACATCAAAAACTCAACTAAAACCATCATAAAACTCAAGGATTATAATCCATCTAAAATAGAGCTCATCAACAACACTCTGAAAATCAAGATTTAAACCTTTATTTTGCAAGATTTTGATCTTAAATCAAAACTATAATCAAAACTCAGTTGAAAACAAGAATTGGGAGTCAATAATCTTGGGAATTTCAATAAAGAACCTAGATTAGAGGTTGAGAACAGGATTTACCTCCAATCGTTGCTTTCCTTAATGTTTGACAAGTTTTTGCTTCACAAATCTTAAAGAAATTGAAGAGAATTCTTGGAAATGGATGAGAAATCAAAGAGAGAGTGTTTGGGAGAAAAGAAATCTGGAGAAAAAGGTTTTAGAAATGTGTTTGGCTGAAATGAGGATTGAAAAGTTAGTTACGTAAAATAAAACTTCTCAAATTACCATTTTTATTAACTAAAATAAAAACCCCTTTTAAATCAATTATTTTAAAACTCATTTAAAACACATGTCAATTTAAGGAAATGTGTAATTGCATAAAATCTCCCTAGAGATTCTAAGATTTTGACTCATCTTTTGAAATTTGCATTTTCCACAGTTTTAAAACTTTACATTTTGGTCACTACCCAAAATGTACCTCTTCCAAAACTCATTTTGTAAAATTGATTTGACCAACCTCTTAAACATGATTTTAGAGGATTTTAGTTTTCATATTTTTATCTTATCCCGAACCTTGATTTCCCTGAACCACCTAATACGATTTGAACCATTTCTGACTGGCCCGGTCCGATGTCTAAAACATCTAGGCCCAAAACCAGGGTGTTACAATAAACATTAATTACATAAAATTTAATAATATTAAATCTTAGAGAAACTATGAAATTTATAGTAAGAACAAGTGAAAGAAATAACACAATATGTAAGGAGAGAATAAATATTTCATTGCTTATTTCTTAAGAGAGATGAACATGGAGATCCACCTAATAAATGGTTTTATTGCATTTTTTTCGAATGTCCATTTTTTGTATTTAATTCTATCTAGAGGGGAGGAGAAATGGAGACTCTAGGGGAAGGAGTGCTCCTGGTGGGTCTAGAACTCATGACTGATAATGATTCTGACCGGCTCTCGAGCTACTCGGCTCAGCTCTGCTCGGTCAAAGCTCGGCTCGAGTGAGCTCGACTTAGGCTTGGGTTCGGCTCGAGACCTTAACAAGCCTAGCCGACCCAAGCTCGGCTCGAAAAGTTCGTGAACAGGCTTGAAATAATTATATTATATATATATATGCTACATATGCTTTAAAAGTAATCTGTTTAGCAAAAGAAAAGCAATAAAATAAATTAAGAAAAACCCACTAAATGTTGTGAATAAAATAAACAAGAACAAAAATAAGAATAAAGAGATAAAAAAATGGGGGAGACTTGTATTATTCTCAATGTATTGTTGTATACAATGCTTTCTCTAATATCTCATAGGCACAAGGGGAAAACTGTTGAGTTGATCACACAATTGCAAATGGCCAAGAGGGGGTGAATTGGCAATAAAAATTTCGGTGGGAGGAATGAGTGAAAATTAAAGGATGACACAAGTAGTTAGAGTGGTTCAAGTTCTCCAAATGAACTCTACATCCACTACCTTAGTTCCCACTAAGGATTTTCAACCAATTCACTACTTGAATTCTTCCCTTTTTCTTGGATGAGGAGGTAACCTTACAAATTTGATTAAGCTTTCTACCCAAAGCTTAATCCACTCAATTTACAAAGAGAGGTTTTGGTAAACTCAAATATTTCCTCACAAAGGATAAATGTCTACCCAATTACAATTTCAATCACCCCAAACTCACAATACAAAATAACAATTGAAAACACTAGAGTTGGGTACAAGAATTTGACTTTGAAGAGCACAAGGGTTTGGATTTTTGCTTTGATGATGCTAGTAGGTTGAATAGTTGTTGCTGACCTTCAAATGACTTCAATTTATATCTCCTCTATTAATTCTAGCCGTTTGGGTGGTTGGGGAATTGAATAGAGCCGTTGGTGGTGTTATCTCACCTCCATAAATGCAGTCTGCAACCACCCGTTTCGGAACGCGGGAACCTGTTTCGAAACGGACCAAAATAGAAAGAGCCATTGGGGTGCATTTAAGAGCCCATTTCGAAACAGATTGAACTCTTTTCGAAACACTTTTGCCACTGTCAAGGGTCGTATCGAAACGGCTTGAACTCGTTTCGAAACGCCTTAACGGTTTCTGAAAAATCAGTTAAAAACTTGCAACTGTAACACCTGTGTTTTGGGGTTAGGAGTTAGTTGGGTTAGTGGTCCGAGTCGGTAAAATTAAATTTAATCAATTTGACCTTGGCATGGGCTAATTGGGTTTTAAAATAAAGAGGAGGGACCGCCTTGGTGATTTAACCCAAATATTTTAAAAAGCTAGACAACTTTTTGAAAGTTAAAGAGAACAAAAAGATAAAAGTGGTCTTCTCTCCTCCCCTTCTCCCCCCCCAACGTGAAACCCTTTCAAAACACCTCCCCAAACCAAAAAGCACTATTCCATTGATTTCTTCTTCAACCCAAGGTCATTTTTCAAAGGTAATTGTGTTTTCTCACTCTCCTCTTCATTCTCTATCTTTACATGGTTGTAGATTTTCAAACTATCAACTTTTGGAACTTTAGGGCTTAATGAAAGAATGGATTTTTATCGAGTTTTCAACTTGTTTTGAAATGTTAGGTTGAGTTTTGGTTTAGCCACCTTAAAATACACCTAATATGTTAAAATGATTGAGTTTGGGTGAAAACCCGAAATGGGTCTTTGTGGCCTTGATTAAAGTGTCTAAAACTTGATTTTTGGTGGGTTTTAGGATTAATTTGAAGGGCTGATGGTTTAAGTATGTTAGGAAGGTGTTTTGGGAGCATTTGGGTGTCATTTGGGTGTTTGAAAATAGGATTTTCAGCTAGTTTTTGAAGGAGCACGAAAATGGGCATTTTGGGGGATTAATTTGATTGGAAATTATTGAAGTTTGGCTTGGGCTTAAGAGTTGAGTTGATGACTGAGTTTTAGCATTGATTGAGAGTAATGCATGTGTTTTTGATTGGCTAGAAGCAAGAGGAGACGTTGGAGAGGCAACAGGATCGAATCCGGGCTTGTAGAAGGCTTGCTTTGGTTGCTAAGGAAGGGTGGTGAGTGACTTTAAATGTGTTTTAAAGTTGGTTCAAGTGTGTGTAGTGTATGAGTTGGAATGTGCTTGGTAGGCCATTTCTATGTGGAGTTAAATTGGTAACTTAGCTCTTTGATTTCCATTAAATGCTATTTATGCTTTGCCTACTTGCTCTTGTGAAATGTGGGTTGATTTGCATATGTGTACCATGATATGTGTATGTGATGGGCATGAGATATGAATGGTGGATTTGAGATGTGATAAATGAAATTGGCACTAATTAACTTACCGAGTGTAAATGATCGATCATTAGGATTAGTGTGCACACAAATTGAGTCAAAACGTACGTGGCCTTAATGGTGTTGAGTCATCAAGGAGGAGTACGGTGATGTAACATTCCACCGAAAATTTATTTATATTCTACGAGATGATGAGTGGAATCCCATCCGTAGGGCATGTGGTGATGAGTGGAATCCCGCCCATGCAAGGTCCGGTGATGAGTGTAATCCCACCGAGGTAAAGTGATTGTTGAGATTAAATCCGCACATCCGGGTAAACTAATAGTGGCCAATTGAACTTGTTCTTATAATTGTGATGTATGATATTGATATGTGATATTTGAGCCTAGTATGATGTGAGATGCCATATTATGACTCTTGAAAGACTAGCTAGGTCTACTTGTTGATTTACCTATGTATGATGTATATGAGATTAAGGGATTGCATGCTTGAACCCTGTATTGTTGATGTTTTCGATTTTAGAGCATCCTCACTAAGCTTATAGCTTACGCTCTCATTTTCAACAATGCAGATCATTAGCGTGGTGTTAGCTCGGAGCAAGGTGTAAGAGGCTTTCCAAGTTTTTGTTGCTCAAGTATGGTTAAACAATTATGTAGTAGTTTAGCAATGTGGCAAGAGTGTGTTTTGTATGAGCTATGTATGACTCACATATGTGTTTTGATGTTGATGAATTAACTTTGATTGTAAACATGTTATATCTTGCCAAATGCTTGTGTGATGGCATGCCTTATGAATGCTTAAGCTGCTTTTGAATAGCATGTAAACCTTTGAGATGAATTGTGCCTTTTGGCATTTAATGTCTTCAAGCATGCCCTTATGTGGAATGTTGTCTTTGTGTAAATGCCATGAATGAATGTTTCAATCTAAGCCTTGTGTGTTTGAGCATGCTTGATATAGGAACCATGCCTCTAGTTCATGTATGTTGGTGTTAAGTGCCTCTTAGGGTCGTTTAGGGCCTTTAGATTTGTTGAGAAATGCCTAAGTCTGGTTTTTTAGGGTTGTAGACAGCCCGCGTTTCGAAACGAGCTGGGCTGTTTCGGAACGGGTAAGGCTGCAGGGACCCTGTATCGGAACGTGTTTCGATACGGTTTGGCCACTGTGAGCCCCTGTTCCGGTACGGGTTTCGGAACGTTTTGGCTACTGGAAATCTGAGAAATTGACGAGATGAAAGTGTTTCGAAACGGGTCTAAGGGTTTCGAAACGGTCAAAATCTCATTGACCACGAGAAGTTGACCGTTGAGGGTGTTTCGGAACGGTTGACCTCCGTTTCGATACGACCTCCTCGTATGGCTTGGGGCAGTTGATCTGGTCAAGGGCGTTTCGATATGCCTCAATGGTGTTTCGAAACGGCCTGTCAAACGAAGTAAAATTAGGCTGATTAATTGTTGTTTTGGGTTCGGATGAATGTCTTCTTCTTTTTTTATTCCACTGTCTTGATCACGTAGGACTTATATGTGCCTTTAAAGAAGGTAAGTTAAAAAGAAAAAAATTAGGGTTGCTAACCGAGGGGGAACCTTAACGGGTTTCGCTTCGGTTTTCCTCGTGTGGCCTACTCGGACCGGTCATCCGGCCAGACCAGGACGAGGGGGTTACTTTTGTTGGTATCAGAGCCTGAGGTTACCGAGACCTCGGGCAGGTAAGTGAGGTAAGCTCGATGTGTCAAGTGATTGTATTGCTTGGTGTATGTTTTTCCATGAAATTTTTTTGTTTGATTGTTCGTATGATGTTTTGAAGCATGAGTTGTTGCGTTTGGTGTAGAGTGTGTGCCCATTGCTACTATTACTTAATTTAAAAAGATTTTATAGTAAAGTGAGTACTTGAGCACTATTGGACCCTGCTTTGGCTAACGTAATCCTTATATGTTTGTTGTTGTAGTTATTATCTTGCTAGCTGTACCATGAGACCACGTGGGAGGCCTATGATGGTTCGACCGAAACCACGGGCAGCGGCTCCAGGAGTTGAGCCAGTAGTTAGAGTTGAGGCTCAAGTGGGAGAGCATGTGGTTGGAGTTGGAGCTCCTCCACCACCTCCTCCACCAGGAGTGGGAGGCGAGGCCGGGGCCGAAGGAGAGGGACCCCATGGAGGCCAAGGTGGCCAGGGTGGCCAAGGACCGGCCATAATAGACTTAGCTCCTTTGGTTCAGGCGATAGCTGGGGCATTTCAGGCTGCAGTAGCTGGGGGTCAGGCAGCAGCACATCATTAGGGAGAGGGCACTGGTTTGCCATTAGATAGACTCCATGGTCTAGGGGCCGAAGAGTTCAGAGGGTCTACTCCAGAGAGATCCGAGTTGTGGTTTGAGAAGACTGTCCGTATCCTCGCACAGATGGGATGTACTGGTGAGCGCAAGTTAGGGTGTCTTGAGTCTCTGCTTCAGGGTGATGCCTACACTTGGTGGGTCACCATCACTTCGGGTATGGATGAGGCCGAGATTACTTGGGAGTTCTTTGAGTCAGTATTCCGTAAGAAGTATCTGGGTTCGCGATACCTCGATGAGAGGAAGAGGGTGTTTATGGCATTGCTTCAGGGGAGTATGACTGTGACAGACTGTGAGATTCGATTTGTCAGACTGAGTCAGTATGCATCTGAGCTTGTTCCTACTGAGGTGGAACGATGTAACCGTTTCCGTTATGGGCTGAACGAAGAGATCAAGAGGTACACTCTAGCTTCAGACTACACTGATTTTGATGTCTTGGTCGCGAGGGCCAAGGACTTAGAGCACAGTTTGGGCTTGACCAAACGATATGGTGGTTCTAGTTCGGGTAAGAGGTCCAGTGATTATGATAGAGGTGATGCCAAGAGGCATCGAGACAATAGACATCATTATGATCATAGACGTGGTGGCGGTAACCACGGTAGGGGCCAACAGGGCCAGAGGGCTGGTGGGAAGTTGCCCACATGTGCTACTTGCGGGAGGAACCACACCGGTGAGTGTTGGGGAAATTTCCACTCGTGTTGGAGTTGTGGAGCTAGAGACCACATCAGGCGTGACTGTCCACATCAGGTGGGACATGCGCCAGCTCAGGCTCCTGCTAGAGCCAATGACTTCCAGAGAGGCCGCGGGCGCGGTAGAGGTAACTTCCAGCCGAGGAATGACGGTCAGAGGAACATAGCACATGTAGTTACAGTTCAGCCGGAGGGCGGAGGTCAGGCCAGAGTTTACGCTCAGCGTGGGGATCAACATGACACTGATGTGATCGCAGGTAACTTCTCGATACAGTCTTTGGGCTTGCTTTCTTTGATTGACTCTGGGTCTACACATTCCTACATATTGAGTGAGCATGCACAGTTGTTGAACTTGCCTTGTGAAATGTTAGAGGTAGGACTCAGTGTTACTAGTTCCTTTGGGGACACAGTAGTAGTTAGAAAAATGTACAGAAGGTGTCCGTTGATGGTTCAGGGACATGTGTTTCCAGTGGATATGATGGAGCTACCCTTCTATGGTTTTGATGTGATTCTGGGTATGGACTGGCTCACGGAACATAGAGCTAGGATAGACTTTGAAACTAAGAGGATTTCTTTGAGGCTCACAGATGATTATGAGATTGTAGTGGTGGGTGAGAACGTGAAGTTCTTGTCCAATGTAGTTTCAGTTCTAGAGGCTAAGAGGTTAGTCGAGTTGGGGTGTGAAGCATACTTGGCCTATGTGATGAACCCTAGCATGAGTGAGGTTAGACCTCAGGACATCCGGACAGTGTGTGACTTCCCTAGTGTGTTTCCGGAAGAGTTTCCAGGGTTACCACCGGACAGAGGGGTAGAGTTCACCATTGAGACTTATTCTGATTCAGCTCCTGTTTTGATTGCTCCGTATCGCATGGCACCGAAAGAACTGAAAGAGTTGAAGACTCAGTTGCAAGAGTTGACAGATAGAGGCTTCAATCGACCTAGTTCTTCACCTTGGGGTGCACCAGTTTTGTTTGTGAAGAAGAAAGATGGAAGCATGAGAATGTGTATAGATTACAGATAGTTGAATCAGTTGATAGTGAAGAATAAGTATTCGTTGCCTAGAATTGATGACTTGTTTGACCAGTTGAGAGGAGCATCAGTTTTTTCGAAGATTGACTTGAGATCGGGTTATTACCAGCTAAAGGTAAGAGAGGTTGATGTACCGAAGACGACATTTAGGACTAGGTATGGTCACTATGAGTTTTTAGTCATGCCTTGGGTTGACTAATGCACATGCTGCTTTCATGGATATGATGAATAGGATTTTTCATCGGTACCTAGATCAGTTTGTAGTTGTGTTTATAGATGACATCTTGGTGTATTCGCGAATTGAAGAAGACCATGACCGACACTTGAGACTAGTTTTGAAGACTTTGCTAGATCATCAATTGTATGCGAAGTTGAGCAAGTGTGAATTCTGGATTCGAGAGGTAGTCTTCTTAGGACATGTAGTGTCAGCTGATGGGATTAGAGTTGATCCGAAGAAGATTGACGCCATTGTTGAATGGAAGCAACCGAAGTCTGTAACAGAGGTACATAGCTTCCTAGGCCTAGCTGGATACTATAGGAGATTCGTAGAAGGTTTCTCGAAGTTAGCCGCTCCTTTAACACAGTTACTTCAGAAGAGTGTTCAGTTTGAGTGGACAGATGCAAGACAGAGGGCCTTTGAGAAATCGAAAGAAGCTTTTACCCAAGCACCGATCTTGATTCAGCCAGAGTTCGGGAAGGACTATGTAGTTTACAGTGATGCTTCTTATGTAGGGCTCGGTTGTGTTCTTATGCAAGACAAGAGAGTGGTGGCTTATGCCTCAAGACAGTTGAAGACCCACGAGCGCAACTATCCGACCCATGACATAGAGTTAGCTGCAGTTGTGTTTGCTCTGAAAATTTGGAGGCACTATTTGTACGGTGAGAGATACACAGTGTACACCGATCACAAGAGTTTGAAGTACATTATGACTCAGCGAGATTTGAATCTCAGACAGCGTAGGTGGTTAGAGTTGCTAAAAGACTATGATCTTACCATTGAGTACCATCCGGGTAAGGCCAATGTAGTGGCCGATGCATTGAGTAGAAAGATAGCCGTGGATTTGAGAGCCATGTTTGCTAGATTGAGCTTGTCCGGAGATGGTGGCTTGGTAGCCGAGCTTCAGGTTAGACCTACTCTAGGTCAGTTGATTAGAGAGAAGCAGCTCTTAGATAGATCTTTGGCACCTCACGTGCAAGATATAGCCGAAGGTAGATCTTCAGACTACAGTTTCAGTACCGATGGGGTTTTGTGTTTCAAAAATAGGATAGTTGTGCCAGAGGACAGTGACTTGACACGTTCGGTCTTGACTGAAGCCCACAGTAGTCCGTTTGCTATGCATCCTGGAAGTACGAAGATGTACCGTGATTTGAAGAACGAGTACTTTTGGGTTGGCTTGAAAAGAGATGTGGCCGACTTTGTGAGTAAGTGTTTAGTGTGTCAGAGAGTGAAGGCGGAACATCAGGTTCCCTCAGGTTTGTTGCAACCGTTGAGGATTCCGGATTGGAAATGGGAGAACATCACCATGGATTTTGTTTTGGGTTTGCCTTTGACTCCTACGAAGAAGAACTCAGTTTGGGTGATAGTAGATCGTTTTACGAAGTGTGCTCACTTCTTGGCAGTCAATACTACTTACACTCTAGATAGATTGACCGATTTGTACATTGGTGAGATTGTTAGACTGCATGGTGTGCCGAAGTCTATTGTGTTAGATAGAGATCCGCGGTTTACATCTCGATTTAGGGAGTGTCTGCATACAACTTTGGGTACCCGTTTGAACTTCAGCATGTCTTATCATCCTCAGTCAGATGGTCAGTCAGAGAGAGTTATACAGATCTTAGAGGATATGTTGCGTTGTTGAATCATTGATTTTCAGGGTACGTGGGAGAAGCACTTGCCTCTAGTTGAGTTTGCTTACAATAATAGCTTTCAGTCGAGTATTCAGATGGCTCCGTATGAGGCCTTGTATGGCCGGAAGTGTAGAACTCCAGTTTGTTGGGCCGAAGTGGGAAAGAAGTTGTTACTTATACCGGATTTGCTCAAGGGGACAACTGACAAGGTAAAATTGATTTGTGATCGATTGAAGGCTGCTTCGGATAGGTAGAAGTCCTATGTCGATTTGAAGAGAAAGGAAGTTGAGTTCTCAGTGGGTGAGAAGGTATTCTTGAAAGTGTCTCCGTGGAAGAAAGTAATGAGATTTGGCCGAAAGGGGAAGTTGAGTCCGAGGTACATAGGACCGTATGAGATTGTGAAGAGGGTTGGTCCAGTTGCTTATCAGTTGCGTTTTCCATCCGAGCTAGAAAAGATACACGATGTATTCCATGTTTCGATGCTCCGTAAGTATAGGTCCGATCCGTCACATGTTATGCCTCTAAAGGAGATTGAATTGAATCCGGATTTGACTTATAAAGAGGAACCAGTTGAGATCCTAGCTTCTGACAGTAAGGTGTTGTGGGGTAGATCGATTGAGTTAGTAAAAGTGCGGTGGCAACGTCGAGGTGTGGACGAGGCCACTTGGGAGAGGAAGGAGGATATGGAAAGGCAGTTTTCGTATCTCTTTCAGTCAGGTAATTTCGGGGACGAAATTCCTTAAGTGGGAGAGAGTTGTAACACCCGTTTTTTGGGGTAAGGAGTTAGTTGGGTTAGTGGTCTGAGTCGGTAAAATTAAATTTAATCAATTTGACCTTGGCATGGGCTAATTGGGTTTTAAAATAAAGAGGAGGGACCACCTTGGTGATTTAACCCAAATATTTTTAAAAGCTAGACAACTTTTTGAAAGTTAAAGAGAACAAAAAGATAAAAGTGGTCTTCTCTCCTCCCCTTCTCCCCCCAACGTGAAACCCTTTCAAAACCCCTCCCCAAACTAAAAATCACTATTCCATTGATATCTTCTTCAACCCAAGGTCATTTTTCAAAGGTAATTGTGTTTTCTCACTCTCCTCTTCATTCTCTATCTTTACATGGTTGTAGATTTTCAAACTATCAACTTTTGGAATTTTAGGGCTTAATGAAAGAATAGATTTTTTTTTCGAGTTTTTCAACTTGTTTTGAAATGTTAGGTTGAGTTTTGGTTTAGCCACCTTAAAATACACCTAATATGTTAAAATGAGTGAGTTTGGGTGAAAACCCGAAATGGGTCTTTGTGGCCTTGATTAAAGTGTCTAAAACTTGATTTTTGGTGGGTTTTAGGATTAATTTGAAGGGCTGATGGTTTAAGTATGTTAGGAAGGTGTTTTGGGACCATTTGGGTGTCATTTGGGTGTTTGAAAATAGGATTTTCAGCTAGTTTTTGAAGGAGCACGAAAATGGGCATTTTGGGGGATTAATTTGATTGGAAATTGTTGAAGTTTGGCTTGGGCTTAAGAGTTGAGTTGATGACTGAGTTTTAGCATTGATTGAGAGTAATGTATGTGTTTTTGATTGGCTAGAAGCAAGAGGAGACGTTAGAGAGGCAACGGGATCGAATTCGGGCTTGTAGGAGGCTTGCTTTGGTTGCTAAGGAAGGGTGGTGAGTGACTTTAAATGTGTTTTAAAGTTGGTTCAAGTGTGTGTAGTGTATGAGTTGGAATGTGCTTGGTAGGCCATTTCTATGTGGAGTTAAATTGGTAACTTAGCTCTTTGATTTCCATTAAATGCTATTTATGCTTTGCCTATTTGCTCTTGTGAAATGTGGGTTGATTTGCATATGTGTACCATGATATGTGTATGTGATGGGCATGAGATATGAATGGTGGATTTGAGATGTGATAAATGAAATTAGCACTAATTAACTTACCGGGTGTAAATGATCGATCATTAGGATTAGTGTGCACACAAATTGAGTCAAAACGTACGTGGCCTTGATGGCGTTGAGTCATCAAGGAGGAGTACGGTGATGTAACGTTTCACCGGAAATTTATTTATATTCTACGGGATGATGAGTGGAATCCCATCCGTAGGGCATGTGGTGATGAGTGGAATCCCGCCCATGCAAGGTCCGGTGATGAGTGTAATCCCATCGAGGTAAAGTGATTGTTGAGATTAAATCCGCACATCCGGGTAAACTAATAGTGGCCAATTGAACTTGTTCTTATAATTGTGATGTATGATATTGATATGTGATATTTGAGCCTAGTATGATGTGAGATGCCATATTATGACTCTTGAAAGACTAGCTAGGTCTACTTGTTGATTTACCTATGTATGATGTATATGAGATTAAGGGATTGCATGCTTGAACCCTGCATTGTTGATGTTTTCGATTTTAGAGCATCCTCACTAAGCTTATAGCTTACGCTCTCATTTTCAACAATGCAGATCATTAGCGTGGTGTTAGCTCAGAGCAAGGCGTAAGGGGCTTTCCAAGTTTTTTTTGCTCAAGTACGGTTAAACAATTATGTAGTAGTTTAGCAATGTGGAAAGAGTGTGTTTTGTATGAGCTATGTATGACTCACATATGTGTTTTGATGTTGATGAATTAACTTTGATTGTAAACATGTTATATCTTGCCAAATGCTTGTGTGATGGCATGCCTTATGAATGCTTAAGCTGCTTTTGAATAGCATGTAAACCTTTGAGATGAATTGTTCCTTTTGGCATTTAATGTCTTCAAGCATGCCCTTATGTGGAATGTTGTCTTTGTGTAAATGCCATGAATGAATGTTTCAATCTAAGCCTTGTGTGTTTGAGCATGCTTGACATAGGAACCATGCCTCTAGTTCATGTATGTTGGTGTTAAGTGCCTCTTAGGGTCATTTAGGGCCTTTAGATTTGTTGAGAAATGCCTAAGTCTTGTTTTTGAGGGTTGCAGACAGCCCGCGTTTCGAAACGAGCTGGGCTGTTTCGGAACGGGTAAGGCTTCAGGGACCCCGTATCGGAACGTGTTTCGATACGGTTTGGCCACTGTGAGCCCCTGTTCCGATACGGGTTTCGGAACGTTTTGGCTACTGGAAATCTGAGAAATTGACGAGATGATAGCGTTTTGAAACGGGTCTAAGGGTTTCGAAACGGTCAAAATCTCGTTGACCACGAGAAGTTGACCGTTGAGGATGTTTCGGAACGGTTGACCTCCGTTTCGATACAGCCTCCTCGTATGGCATGGGGCAGTTGACCTGGTCAAGGGCGTTTCAATACGCCTCAATGGTGTTTCGAAACGGCCTGTCAAATGAAGTAAAATTGGGTTGATTAATTGTTGTTTTGGGTTCGAATGAATGTCTTCTTCTTTTTTTATTCCGTTGTCTTGATCACGTAGGACTTATATGTTGTAAAACCGAAATTGATTTTGATATAACACATAAACTTAAGGACTAATTTGCAAAACAATAAATTTTTAAGTACTCTTTAAAGTCTCACAAATTGACAAGTATTTTTGTACAAAATAATATTTGAAGACTGGCTCTTAAACATATAAAAATTTCCTAAGTCTTTTCCTATGTTTTTCAAGCCTAAGTATGCAAAAACGCCCAGGCGTATCGATACCCTTATGCGTTTCGATACCCTATTTTGCCACTGGAATTTTAATGAACATACCGTACCGATACGCCTTGCAACCGTATCGATACGATATTCATCTGGGCAACTGTTTTCATGAAACCGTACCGATACGCCTTGCAACCGTATCGATACGATATTCATCTGGGCAACTATGTTTATGAAACCGTACCGATACGCCTTGCAACCGTATCGATACGATATGTATATCTTTGAAAAATCTGAGCATTTAATTATTTGACCGTTACTTGTCAGTTGGTTGGTTTCCCAATTTTCAAAGGGTCGTTATACCGTACCGATACGCTTGGTATGCGTATCGATACACTTTTTATATAAACTTATCTTGGGATTCCAGTGAGCAAAAACAGTATCGATACTCCCTCTTAAAACCGTACCGGTACGCCTTCTACGCGTATCGATACGCCCTGTTTTCAGGCACAACGGCTCTTTCCTCTTTGATGCAGGTATCGATAATCCCTTCCCGAGTACCGATACGGTAGGCTGCAGAGCTGCATTTAATGTAGGAAAATTGCTCCCAGCGGCTCTATTGATGATACCAACTACCCAAATGGCTAGAAATCAATGCAAGGATATAAAAACAAGCTTCATTTGACCAAGCAACAACTATTGAACCCTCAAGCATCATCAAAGCAAAAATCCAAACCCTAGTGCTCTTCAAAGTCAAATTTCTTGTACCCAACTCTAGTGTTTTCAATTGTCATTTTGTATTCTGAGTTTGGGGTGATTGAAATTGTATTTGGGTAGACAATTATCCTTTGAGAGGAATCATTTGAGTTTACCACAACTTCTCTTTGTAATTTGAGTGGATTAAGCTTTGGGTATAAAGCTTAATCGAATTTGTAAGGTTACCTCCTCATCCAAGAAAAGGGGAAGAATTCAAGAAGTGAATTGGTTGAAAATCCTTAGTGGAACTAAGGTAGTGGATGTAGAGTTCATTTGGAGAACTTGAACCACTCTAACTACTTGTGTCAATTTTATTTTTCACCCATTTCTTTCCACCAAAATTTTAATTGCCAATTCACCCCCTCTTGGCCATTTGCAATTGTTCGATCAACTCAACAATTGGTATCAGAGCTACACTCATTGTAAGGATTACAACCCTCTTGAGTCGATTCTAGGAGAGTTTGATCAACAACAAGTCAAACAATGGCATCCACATCCAACTATGAGTCCCAATCCACCACCAAGCCACCATTCTTCAATGGGGATAACTATCCTTATTGGAAGAACAGGATGAGGCTTTTCATCAAGTCTACCGACTATATGGTGTGGGATGTAGTTGAAGAAGGACCATACATTCCCATGAAGAGAGATGGAGAAAGACTTGTCCCAAAAGTCAAAGCCGAAATGACGGATGATGAGAGAAGAAGGATGCAAGTGAATGACAAAGCTCTACATGTGATATTTTTTGCACTTGGTCCGGATATCTACTCCAAGGTGTCTTCAATCGAAAGTGCCAAGGAGGTTTGGGACACCCTCGAGACAATATATGAGGGAACTAGTGATGTCAAGGAGACAAAGATTGGGCTACTCAATCTAAGCTATGAGAACTTCAAGATGGATCCCGAAGAAAGTGTCTCCAAGATGTTTGATCGGTTCTCGGTCATTGTCAACAGTTTGAAGGGTTTCGGCGAAATCATTCCCGAAGACAAGCTAGTGAGAAAGTTGTTGTACTCTCTTCCGGAGTCATGGGATGGCAAGAGAACGACCATTATTGAAGCTAGAGATTTGAAGACTCTCAAACTTGATGCTCTTGTTGGATCCCTACTCACACATGAGATTATGAGGAAGGAACGAGAACAAGAGAAGAAGATAGTGGAGAAGAAGGAAGTTGAGAAGAAGAAAGTGGGAATCGCACTAAAAGCTTCATATCAAGAAAGCGATTATAGTGAGGATGAAGATGAGGAGATGGCTATGTTGGCCAAACGTTTTACTCGGTTCATGAAGTCAAATCGTGGAAGAAAATTCATTAGAAAGGGAGACTTCAAGAGTAAAAGCAAGGAAGAGGAGAAGGACCAAATTAGTTGTTATGAATGCAAGAAACCGGGTCACATCCGTTCCGAGTGTCCTCAATTGAAAAAGAAAAGCTTTGGGAAGAAGAACAAGCTCAAAGCACAAATAGCTACTTGGAGTGACGAAGAGTCATCCGAGGAAGAGGAAGAAGTGGCCAACCTATGTCTCATGGCCATCGATGATGAACCTAAGGTAAACTCTAATTCATCTAATTTCGATTTTTCTATTGAGGAACTTCAAGATGCTTATGATGAATTGCAAGAAGTGTATGATGAGTTAGTAGGAAAATACAAAGAGTCCATTTTGAAAAACAAGAAAACAATTTCCGATTTAAAAATTCAAAATGAGACATTTTCAAAAGCTAACTCCGAATTGGAAAAGAAGGTTTTTTTTAGTTAATCTTTCGAATGATCTTAAAACTAAAAAACTTGAACTTGAAAAACTTCTTTCCGATTTTCAAGATTATCACACAAAGGAAGTGGATAATCTTAAAACATCTATTGCTATTGGGAAAAATAATTTTGAAAAAGGAAATCATTCTAAATCCCAATATGTAAAAAGAAAACCTTTTGTACCTAAACAAAGAAATTTTAATAAGCAAGCTAGAGGTCATAGAGTTAGGAGTGTTTGGGTTCCTAAAGAACTCATTATTTCTAATGATTTAAATGCTATTGCTTCTTGGATTCCTAAGGGAACAAAATTGTTGAAGGCTAACACTCATGGACCCAAAATGATTTGGGTACCAAAAATCAAGGCCTAATTTCTTTGTTTGTAGGGGGAGCATTGCTACAAGGCTAAAGCTTCAAGCAAAAATTCTTGGTACCTTGATAGTGGATGCTCAAGACATATGACCGGTGACAAGAGTCGATTTGTGGAACTAAAGCCTAAAGGTGGTGGAGTGGTAACGTTTGGTGACAACTCCAAAGGCCACATTGAAGGAATAGGCTCCATTGGTAATCACTCTTCTATTTTCATTGAAAATGTTTTGTATGTCAACGGTCTTAAGCATAATTTGTTGAGTATTAGTCAATTGTGTGACAAGGGTTTTAATGTTCTATTTGATAAAAGTGGTTGCAAAATTGTAAACATTAAAACAAATCAACTAATGCTCATAGGACATAGAATAGGCAACATTTACATGGTGCATTTAGATGACATCAATGCATCTCATACATGCTTAGTTGCACATGATGAACATGACTCATGGCTTTGGCTTAGAAAATTAGGACATGCTAGCATGAGTGTCTTAGAGAAATTAATTTCCCTTAATCTTGTTAGAGGTTTACCCAAACTTAAATTTTCCAATGATAAAATTTGTGATGCATGTTCAAAGGGTAAACAACATAGAAGTTCTTTTAAATCCATAAATGATGTCTCTACTAGTAGATGTTTACAATTAATTCATATGGATCTTTTTGGGCCTATTAGAACAATCAGCTTGGGTGGGAAATCATATGCTTTTGTGCTTTTAGATGACTTCTCTAGGTATACTTGGTTTCTATTCTTAAGTACAAAGGATGAGGCTTTAGAAAAATTCATCACATTTTCTAAAATAACTCAAAATGATCTTGAACTTAAGATTTCTCACATTAGAAGTGATCATGGAACCGAATTTCAAAATCTAGGTTTCGATGAGTTTTTAAATGAAAATGGGATTAGCCACAATTTTTCCGCACCTCGCACTCCTCAACAAAATGGGGCAGTTGAGAGGAAAAATCGAACTTTAGAAGAAATGGCTGGAACCATGCTTTGCGAAAATAATTTACCTAAATATTTTTGGGCGGAAGCCACAAACACCGCTTGCTATATTATAAATCGAGTAATGATTAGGCCAATTTTGAAGAAAACACCTTATGAGATTTTAAAATCTAAGAAGCCTAACATTAGCTATTTTCATCCTTTTGGTTGCAAGTGTTTTGTTTTGAATAATGGTAAAGAAAACTTAGGTAAATTTGATGCTAAAAGTGATGAAGCTATTTTCTTAGGGTATTCTTTAAACTCTAAAGCCTATCGTGTATTTAACAAAAGAACTCTAGTTGTTGAAGAGTCAATACATGTTGTTTTCGATGATAACCTCCTTCCGAGAAAGGAATCTTGTGATGATGATGATGTAGGAATCATTGATGCCATTGATGGAGGAAAAACGTCAAAGGTGGATGAGATTCCAACCAAAGAAGAGGATTCACAAGATCCACCTCTTGAAGCCTTGAAGGACTTGGCTCTTGAGGAAAGGGAGGTGTCTTACCCAAGGGAGTTAAACTATGTCAAAGGTGGTGAAATCTTGGGTGATCCATCCAAGGGGGTAACTACTAGATCCTCTCTCAAATTAATGAATCATGTTGCATTTCTTTCATGCATTGAGCCTAAAAATATCAAAGAAGCTTTAAAAGATGATTTTTGGATTTTGGCTATGCAAGAGGAATTAAACCAATTTGAGAGAAGTAAAGTTTGGACATTAGTTGAAAGGCCTAGTAATCAATCTACTATAGGAGCTAAATGGGTTTCTAGGAATAAACTAGATGAAAGTGGTAATATAGTGAGAAACAAGGCTAGGCTTGTTGCTCAAGGCTATACACAAGAAGAGGGAATTGATTTTGATGAGACATATGCACCCGTAGCTAGGATGGAAGCAATTAGGATGCTTTTAGCATTTGCATGTTATAATAATTTCAAGCTCTTTCAAATGGATGTGAAAAGTGCCTTCTTAAATGGTTTTATAAATGAAGAGGTGTATGTTGAACAACCACCGGGTTTTGAGGATTCAAAATTTCCAAACCATGTGTTCAAACTAACAAAAGCTCTCTATGGTTTAAAACAAGCTCCTAGAGCTTGGTATGAGAGACTTTCAAATTTCTTAATTGAAAAAGGTTTTGAAAAAGGAAAGGTGGATACAACACTCTTCATAAAAAGGTATAACAATGACATCTTAGTAGTTCAAATTTATATTGATGATATCATTTTTGGTTCTACTAATGAGTGTTATTGTAAAGAATTTTCTAAGCTAATGCAAGGTGAGTTCGAGATGAGCATGATGGGGGAGCTCTCATTCTTTTTGGGACTCCAAATCAAACAAAGGAGAGATGGCACCTTCATAAATCAAGCTAAGTACGTGAATGGTATGCACAAAAAGTTTGGCTTGGAGAATTCAAAGCCTCAAGCCACTCCTATGAGTTCTTCCATAAAGCTTGAAAAAGATGAAGGAGGTAAGTGTGTTGATTCTAAGCTTTATAGATCCATGATAGGCTCTTTGCTTTACCTTACCGCAAGTAGACCGGATATCATGTTTAGTGTTTACTTGTGTGCTAGGTTTCAAGCTAGTCCTAGAGAATCACACCTAGTTGCCATTAAGAGAATTTTTAGATACCTTAGAGAAACACCTACTTTAGGCCTTTGGTATCCTAAAGACTCTTCCTTTAGCCTTCATGCTTATTCGGATGCGGATTATGGGGGGTGTAAGATTGATAGGAAAAGTACTTCCGGGATATGCCAATTCTTAGGTAGTATGCTCGTATCTTGGTTCTCTAAGAAACAAAATAGCGTAGCCTTATCTACCACCGAAGCGGAGTACATATCCTTAGGGAGTTGTTGTGCTCAAGTCCTTTGGATGAAGCAACAACTCTTAGATTATGGTGTTAAAATAGAAACCATACCCCTTAGGTGTGACAACACTAGTGCCATTTGTCTCACTAAGAATCTCATCCAACACTCTAGAACTAAACACATAGAAATTAGACATCATTTCATTAGAGATCATGTTTTGAAAAATGATGTTGTTATAGAGTTTGTTGACACCTTGAACCAATTAGCGGATATATTTACAAAACCTTTAGATAAAGAGCGCTTTTGGACCCTTAGGAGAGAGTTAGGTTTAACTAGCCTTTCTTGACCCTTTTAGGTCCCAAAATGTCTAAATTTTGCTTGAAATTGTTTGTGAATCATGCTTGTGTTAATTTTGTTGTTTTTGCTTCTATGCATGTTGCTAGGGGGAGTATGTATTGAGTTTAGCCATTAAAACTTGTTCATATAACATGTACATGCATTTAGGAACGTTTCAAATTGGATTTTTGGACTTAAATCTGTCAAAACTGCATAATCTGGTAAAGGTGTATCGATACGGATTCAAGGTGTATCGATACGGGTTGATAACTGGGAATTTTTGAGGATGAACGAGTATCGATACGACCACTAGTATCGATACGGTAGAAGTCAAGGGAAATAGTCAAAGCCAAGCGTACCGATACGCACCCGCGTATCGATACTGTAGTATCGACGAATATAAAATTAGGGTTAAAGGGTATCGATACGCGTGTATAGCGTATCGATACGGCCTCGACGGAGAGGCTATTTAGGGCTATATGTGTTTAAACTCTTTAAAAACTCAAAACCCCTTTTCTCTCAAAAACCCTAGCCGCAAAACCCTATATAAACCCCCTCAATCCTTTAAATTTTACCACCAATCTTCAAAATTCCTTGAGGGTTTTTACTCTACACATCAAGGCAAAGCTTTTGCATCAAATCTTGTGCATTCACATCCCCTCTTTCATCCATTCTAAGATTCAAGGTATAAAATTTCTCTTTTCTATTTTTTTTAATTTTCGTTTGTTTTTAATTGTTGTTTCAACTGATTTTTTGTACAAACCTTGCTTGATTGTTATGGGTTTCACCTTTTTCACAAAATTTTTTCAAAAAATTAAATTTTTTTCATTTGAATATATTTTATATTTGATATTTTTTTAAACTGTTTTTTTTAATTGTGAATATCTCTTTAAAATAAAATTCTTTTTAACAAATTACCTTGAATTATTAGAATTTATTGGATCAAATCGGATGTTAATTGCATACATATTTGAATCCTTTTTTATGTATTTTCAGGATTATGGCACCGAAAAAGGGAACTAAGCGTCATCGTTCTACTTCCAATCCTATTGAGGATGTCGAGGGTAATCCTACACCCAATCTTCCTTATATTATCCAATTAAGTTTTCCCGAGGATGGTGATAGGGAACGATATAAACTTTTTCAAGGAATGAACCTTAGGGAAGAGCGAGTTGTGTCTATCCCTTTTTAAATTCTGCCCGTTTCAAGTTTCAATACCTATCTTTGATTAAGCAATGGAAATTCTTAACCTTTTTGAGCATTCCTCCTATCCTATATAGGAACCTAGTCATTGTATTCTTTTCTAATGCCATATGCATACATGATGAACCTAGGGAGAATGTCATTGCCATTGAATCTTCTATTATGGGCAAACCTTTTCAAATTGATCAAAAGGTTTTATGTAATGTCTTTAGTTTTGAAGATGTTGGTATTGATGATGAACATTCTTTGGGTACGGGTTTTTTAGGTCTCACAAAAGTTTTAAATGCTCATGACAGTATCCTTCACCTTCTTATTTCTTGGTTTATCCGTCCATCGGGTGGGAGATATTCAACTATTCGTCAAACGGATGATTTTTGGCTTAAGTGTTTTAGAGAAGGTAAACGTCCAAATTTGTGCCAAATCATGTTTGCCGACCTTGTCTTTTTAGTTCAGCACGCTCATACCAAACAAGTCTCATCCTTTTACTACTCCACGGCTTTGAGCTTTCTATTTCATTCCCTTGGCATTGATTGTTCACATGATTTTCCCGAAACCCTTGGCCTACCCATCGATGAGCGTTCCCTAGCTCGTTCCGGTTTCACTTATGTTAATAATGATTGGGTTCGAAATGCTCAAGATCCTCCGCATGATTGGGTTCGAAATGCTCAAGATCCTCCGCCCGTTGCTCCGGTCGATACCTCTCGTGCTTCTTCGAGCTCTCACCGTACTCCTCTTGATTCTTCCTCCATGGATACTCTCATGACCTTCCTAAATGAGAAGTTCACCGCGATGGATAATCGTTTCACATCCTTAGAGGATCGCGTCCAAGGCATGGAAAAGAAGATAGACACCATGGCCGCTCGCCAAAACTCCATGGATATTTCTCTTACCGCCTTCCATGGTGCTTGGATCAATCAAACCCGAAGGAATCAACCCTCTCAAGAAGATGAAGAAGAAGATGACGAGGACGATAATGATGACGAAGGGGACGAGTAGATCATGCATCTCATCTTAGGACTTTTAGTCTTTTATTATTGTTATTGCACTTTCGTTTTTAGGATTTGAAGTTTATGTCTATTTTATATGTTTTTAGGATTTTAAAAGTTTGGATTATGATGGTTGCTTTGATATTTATGCATTTGAACCTTTATGTTTATTTTGAAGTTTATGCATTTGAACTCTTATGCTTGCTTTAAGTTTAATGAATTATTGTTGCTTTATATTGCTATTATCCTTGTATTCTATTTTGATCTAACAAAAAGGGGGAGAAGGATCATAGAGTTAAATATTTTTGTTTTTGAAAATCTATCTTAAAGTAAGGGGGAGAAAGCTTTTCAAAGTTTAAAAAAAACTTAAAAATTTATTTATGGTTTTGTTATATCAAAAAGGGGGAGATTGTAAAACCGAAATTGATTTTGATATAACACATAAACTTAAGGACCAATTTGCAAAACAATAAATTTTTAAGTACTCTTTAAAGTCTCACAAATTGACAACTATTTTTGAACAAAATAATATTTGAAGACTGGCTCTTAAACATATAAAAATTTCCTAAGTTTTTTCCTATGTTTTTCAAGCCTAAGTATGCAAAAACGCACAGGCGTATCGATACCCTTATGCTTATCGATACCCTATTTTGCCACTGGAATTTTAATGAACATAACGTACCGATACACCTTGCAACCGTATCGATACGATATTCATCTGGGCAACTGTTTTCATGAAACTGTACCGATACGCCTTGCAACAGTATCGATACGATATTCATCTGGGCAACTATGTTTATGAAACCGTACCAATATGCCTTGCAACTTTATCGATACGATATGCATATCTTTGAAAAATCTGAGCATTTAATTATTTGACCGTTACTTGTCAGTTGGTTGGTTTCCCAATTTTCAAAGGGTCGTTATACCGTACCGATATGCTTGGTATGCATATCGATACACTTTTTATGTAAACTTAGCTTGGGATTCCAGTGAGCAAAAATAGTGTCGATACGGCCTTCCGTATCGATACTCCCTCTTAAAACCGTATCGGTATGCCTTCTACGCGTATCGATACGCCCTGTTTTCAGGCACAACAGCTCTTTCCTCTTTGATGCAGGTATCGATACGCCCTTCCCGAGTACCGATATGGTAAGCTGCAGAGCTGCATTTAATGCGGGAAAATTGCTCCCAACGGCTCTATTGATGATCCCAACTACCCAAACGGCTAGAAATCAATGCAAGGATGTAAAAACAAGCTTCATTTGACCAAGCAACAACTATTGAACCCTCAAGCATCATCAAAGCAAAAATCCAAACCCTAGTGCTCTTCAAAGTCAAATTTCTTGTACCCAACTCTAGTGTTTTCAATTGTCATTTTGTATTCTGAGTTTGGGGTGATTGAAATTGTATTTGGGTAGACAGTTATCCTTTGAGAGGAATCATTTGAGTTTACCACAACTTCTCTTTGTAATTTGAGTGGATTAAGTTTTGGGTATAAAGCTTAATCGAATTTGTAAGGTTACCTCTTCATCCAAGAAAAGGGGAAGAATTCAAGAAGTGAATTGGTTGAAAATCCTTAGTGGAACTAAGGTAGTGGATGTAGAGTTCATTTGGAGAACTTGAACCACTCTAACTACTCGTGTCAATTTTATTTTCACCCATTTCCTTCCACCAAAATTTTAATTGCCAATTCACCCCCTCTTGGCCATTTGCAATTGTTCGATCAACTCAACATATGTGCCTTTAGAGAAGGTAAGTTAAAAAGAAAAAAATTAGGGTTGCTAACCGAGGGGGAACCTTAACGGGTTTCGCTTTGGTTTTCCCCGTGTGGCCTACTCGGGCCGGTCATCCAGCCAGACCGGGACGAGGGGGTTACAGCAACGGTCATATTTTTCAAATTAAATGAAGAACCATTTCGAAACACTTGAAATCGTTTCGATACGGGTTCTCTATGTTCTAAAGCCGTTTCGATACTTGTTTCGAAACATGGGTTGGCAGTGGTGAAAACGTTTTGAAACGCCTTAGGCCGTTTCGAAACAGGGACTCGAAAAACATTGTTTCGGCTTTAAGAACACTTAGAAAATATTTGGAAATCTTAGTTTTTAACTTAGGCATATTCTTTAAATCATATGGGGATGTTTGAGGACTTAAAAATTCGTTTTGACATTTTCAATTTAGTCCTTAGGTTCTTTAGTTATATCAAAATTAAAATATCGGTTTCACAATCTCCCCCTTTTTGATATAACAAAACCAAAGTTAGAATTTTTAAGAGTTTTGAAAGTTTTGTACACATTCTAACTCCCCCTTAATTTAAGATAGGTTTTTAAAGTTTTAAAAAAGTTTTAACTTTGAAGTTCAAGTTTTAAAACTTAAAAATACTTTAAGACATTTAAAACGAATTTTTGGCTCTTAAATTTCTTCTCCCTCTTTTTGTTAGATCAAAAAGAATAAATAAGGCTCATAGAGAAGAGAAAGGATTAGTACCAATAAGCATTAAGCAATAAGCAACAATAATATTAATTCATAAAATTAAAATATCCAAAACATAAACCAACATTAAGTTCAAAGCATAATCCAAAATAAAACTAAAAGCATAGGTTTATAAAACATCATGGAAATAAAAATGCAAACTTAGTCCTAAAATGCATAGATAATATGATATGTCATGAATGTCCTAGGCCTCGTCGTCACCATCATCATCCGAAGTCTCATCATCGCTCTTGACTTGAGAACGGCGAAACTTCATCCATTGGCCATAGAAGGTAGAGAAGGACATGTCCATGGCTGAGTGTGAGTTCTCAAGGGATAGGAGATGATCCTCTACACTTTGCAAGCGAGTGTTGATGGTACCAAAACCCGAAGCCATGTTAGTGTCCATGGCATTGAACCGCTTGGTAATGAGAGCCGTAAGAGCTTCATTGTTTCTAACTTGAGCCTGTGGTTGAGGTTCAACGAGAGGAGGAGGAGGAGGTGCGGCTCTATCAACACATTCCCAAACATTGTTCACATAGTGAAAACCGGACTTGCGAAGAGAAGACTCACCAATTTTTGACTTGCGGGGTTCCGGAGAGTCGTAGGTGCAATCGAGACCAATCGAGCTAAAGATGTGACTTAAGATCGTGCCATAAGTAAAGGATTTCAAGGCATCGGTGTCAATAAGCTTAACACTATTAACCATCTCGGCAAATATGATCTTAGCAACATTAGGGCGCTCACCACGACGGAAACACTCAAGCCAAAAGTAGTCAACTTGACGGATATGAGAATATTTACCTCCGGAGGGGCGAAGGAACCATGAAACCATCAAGTGGAGAAAACGATCGTGCGCATCCAAAGTAAGCACTTGACCGGTGTTAGAACCAAAGTGACGCTCATTCTCAATTCCTTCATCCTTAAGGGAAAAAGTAGACTCCAAGATAGGAACATTAACAACAAACTTTTTCCCTAAAATATAAGATTCAATCCCAACAACCTCGGTATTTGTTTCATCATTAATAAGGTGAGCATTGGAGTAAAAGATGAGTACCATGTGTTTGTAGCAAATGTCCGGGATGCTCAACAAAGGAAGAAGACCCCATTCGCTCAAACGCTCGAGGTAACGGAAAAGAAATCGCTCGGAGTTAAGGAATTCGAGATCAATCACACGCTCACGACGAACTTCGTAGTCCTTGACATATTTGAAACGAGCTCGCATCTCTGGAGTTCGAAGAGATTTTTGAAAGAGCTGAGCGAGATTCGGACGCATACTCGATTCACCGGATTGAATGGACTTACGCTTTTTGCTAACATTTTCCGACATCCTAAAAACATAAGCAAGCAAGTTTTAAAAAATAAGTGTATACATAGATTTCTTAATTCAATCCAATGATAAATCCCACTTAGGTTTTGAAAAAATTTAAAAGAAAAACAGTAAAAGAAAATACGAGTGAAATTTTTTATATTCGAATCAGAAAATTGAAGATTTTGAAAAGTTTTTACAAGATATGAAAAACCCAAGCATAAAAACATATAAACTATACAAAAATAAAATTTTCTAACCTAAGATTCGAACATAAATTGAAGGAAAAAGAAAAAAAGGAAAAATACCTTAGTTTGGGATTTTGGATGAATGGATGAAAATCCTTGCACAATATTGATGAATCTTGCTTAGAATAGTGTTTTAGAGAAAACCCCCTCAAGATTTGGTGAAAAACAAAGAGGTTTAGAGGGTTTTTATAGGGAAAAATTCGGGTTAGGGTTTTTAGGGTTTGGAAGAGTTTTAATTTCAAGTGAACTTTATCATTAAAAGCCCTACTTAAAGCTGTCCGTGAAACCGTTTCGGAACGGTCCTGACCGTTCCGAAACGCGACCACGAGAGTTTGACCGTTTTTAGAATTTCAGCTGACCGTTTCGATACGGGGTTGACCGTATCGAAGCCCCGTTGACTCGTATCAAAACTTGTTTCGATACACCCCTTGGCAATAGCCAAAACGTTTCGAAACCCTTTTAAGGCGTTTCGAAACGCTCCTCTCTCAGACATGATTTTGAAGCATCCGTATCGAAACAGGTTGACCCGTTTCGATACACATGGGCCTGGAAGTGCAGATGAGGCTCTAAAAGTGCAGAAAATTGAATTTTTCTAAGGCCTAACTTGCATGAATGACATGAATGAGCAGGCAAAACATATGCAAACATAAACATACTCCCCCTAGCTATAGGCATGGATGAAATTAGGAGTAAAAACACATAAACATGGCATTTCACAAGATCAAGCAATCTTAAGCACAAAAGAGGTCCTAAAAGGTCAAGATAGGCTAGCTAGACCTAACTCTCTCCTAAGGGACCAAAAATGCTCTTTATCTAAAGGTTTTGTAAATATATCCGCTAATTGGTTCAAGGTGTCAACAAATTCTATAACAACATCATTTTTCAAAACATGATCTCTAATAAAATGATGTCGAATTTCTATGTGTTTAGTTCTAGAGTGTTGGATGGGATTCTTAGTGAGACAAATGGCACTAGTGTTGTCACACTTAAGAGGTATGGTTTCTATTTCAACACCATAATCTAAGAGTTGTTGCTTCATCCAAAGGACTTGAGCACAACAACTCCCTAAGGATATGTACTCCGCTTCGGTGGTAGATAACGCTACACTATTTTGTTTCTTAGAGAACCAAGATACGAGCATACTACCTAAGAATTGGCATGTCCCGGAAGTACTTTTCCTATCTATCTTACATCCCCCATAATCCGCATCCGAATAAGCATGAAGGCTAAAGGAAGAATCTTTAGGATACCAAAGGCCTAAGGTAGGTGTGTCTCTAAGGTATCTAAAAATTCTCTTAATGGCAACTAAGTGTGATTCTCTAGGACTAGCTTGAAACCTAGCACACAAGCAAACACTAAATATAATATCCGGTCTACTTGCGGTAAGGTAAAGCAAATAACCTATCATGGACCTATAAAGTTTAGAATCAACACACTTACCTCCTTCATCTTTGTCAAGCTTTATGGAAGAACTCATAGGTGTGGCTTGAGGTTTTGCATTCTCCAAGCCAAACTTTTTGAGCATATCATTCACGTATTTAGCTTGATTTATGAAGGTGCCATCTTTCCTTTGTTTGATTTGGAGTCCCAAAAAGAATGAGAGCTCCCCCATCATGCTCATCTCGAACTCACCTTGCATTAGCTTAGAAAATTCTTTACAATAACACTCATTAGTAGAACCAAAAATGATATCATCAACATAGATTTGTACTACTAAGATGTCATTGTTATATCTTTTTATGAAGAGTGTGGTATCCACCTTTCCTTTTTCAAAACCCTTTTCAATTAAGAAATTTGAAAGTCTCTCATACCAAGCTCTAGGAGCTTGTTTTAAACCATAAAGAGCTTTTGTAAGTTTAAACACATGGTTTGGAAATTTTGAATCCTCAAAACCCGGTGGTTGTTCAACATACACTTCTTCATTTATAAAACCATTTAAGAAGGCATTTTTCACATCCATTTGAAAGAGCTTGAAATTATGATAACATGCAAATGCAAGCAACATCCTAATGGCTTCCATTCTAGCTACGGGTGCATATGTCTCATCAAAATCAATTCCCTCTTCTTGGGTACAGCCTTGAGCAACAAGCCTAGCCTTGTTTCTCACTATATTACCACTTTCATCTAATTTATTCCTAAATACCCATTTTGTTCCTATAGTAGATTGATTATTAGGCCTTTCAACTAATGTCTAAACTTTACTTCTCTCAAATTGATTTAATTCCTCTTGCATGACCTAAATCCAAAAATCATCTTTTAAAGCTTCTTTAATATTTTTAGGCTCAATGCATGAAAGAAATGCAACATGATTCATTAATTTGAGAGAGGATCTAGTAGTTACCCCCTTGGATGGATCACCCAAGATTTCACCACCTTTGACATAGTTGAACTCCCTTGGGTAAGACACCTCTTTTTCCTCAAGAGCCAAGTCCTTCAAGGCTTCAAGAGGTGGATCTTGTGTATCCTCATCTTTAGTTGGAACCTCATCCACCTTTGACGTTTGTCCTCCATCAATGGCATCAAGGATTCCTACATCATCATCATCACAAGATTCCTTCCTCGGAAGGAGGTTATCATTGAAAACAACATGTATAGACTCTTCAACTACTAAAGTTCTTTTATTAAATACACGATAGGCTTTAGAGTTTAAAGAGTACCCTAAGAAAATAGCTTCATCACTTTTAGCATCAAATTTACCTAAATTCTCTTTACCATTATTTAAAACAAAACACTTGCAACCAAAAGCATGAAAATAGATAATGTTAGGCTTCTTAGATTTTAAAATCTCATAAGGTGTTTTCTTCAAAATCGGCCTAATCATTACTCGATTTATAATATAGCAAGCGGTATTTGTGGCTTCCGCCCAAAAATATTTAGGTAAATTATTTTCGCAAAGCATGGTTCTAGCCATTTCTTCTAAAGTTCGATTTTTCCTCTCAACTACCCCATTTTGTTGAGGAGTGCGAGGTGTGGAAAAATTGTGGCTAATCCCATTTTCATTTAAAAACTCAATCGAAACCTAGATTTTGAAATTCGGTTCCATGATCACTTCTAATGTGAGAAATTTTAAGTTCAAGATCATTTTGAGTTATTTTAGAAAATGTGATGAATTTTTCTAAAGCCTCATCTTTTATACTTAAGAATAGAACCCAAGTAAACCTAGAATAGTCATCTACAAGCACAAAAGCATATGATTTTCCACCCAAGCTCATTGTTCTAATAGGCCCAAAAAGATCCATATGAATCAATTGTAAACATCTACTAGTAGAGACATCATTAATGGATTTAAATGAAGTTCTATGTTGTTTACCCTTTGAACATGCATCACAAATTTTATCATTAGAAAATTTAAGTTTGGGTAAACCTCTAACTAGATTAAGGGAATTTAATTTCTCTAAGACACTCATGCTAGCATGTCCTAATTTTCTATGCCAAAGCCATGAGTCATGTTCATCATGTGCAACTAAGCATGTATGAGATGACTGAATGTCATCTAGATGCACCATGTATATGTTCCCTATGCGATGACCAATGAGCATTAGTTGATTTGTTTTAATGTTTACAATTTTGCAACCACTTTTATCAAATAAAACATTAAAACCTTTATCACATAATTGACTAATGCTCAATAAATTATGTTTGAGACCGTTGACATACAAGACATTTTCAATGAAAATAGAAGAGTAATTACCAATGGAGCCTATTCCTTCAATGTGGACTTTGGAGTTGTCACCGAAAGTTACCACTCCACCACTCTTTGGCTTTAGTTCCACAAATCTACTCTTGTCACCGGTCATATGTCTTGAGCATCCACTATCAAGGTACCAATAATTTTGGCTTGAAGCTTTAGCCTTGTAGCAATGCTCCCCCTACAAACAAAGAAATTAGGCCTTGATTTTTGGTACCCAAATCATTTTGGGTCCATGTGTGTTAGCCTTCAAAATTTTGGTTCCCTTGGGAATCCAAGAAGCAATAGCACTCATATTATTAGAAATAATGAGTTCCTTAGGAACCCAAACACTCCTAACTCTTTGACCTCTAGATTGCTTATTAAAATTTCTTTGTTTAGGAATAAAGGGTTTTCTTTCTACATATTGGGATTTAGAGTGATTTCCTTTTTCAAAATTGTTTTTCCCAATAGCAATAGATGTTTTAAGATTATCCACTTCCTTTGTGTGATAATCTTGAAAATCGGAAAGAAGTTTTTCAAGTTCAAGATTTTTTGTTTTAAGATCATTTGAAAGATTTACTAAAAACAAAACTTTCTTTTCCAATTCGGAGTTAGCTTTAGAAAATGTCTCATTTTGATTTTTCAAATCGGAAATGGTTTTCTTATTTTTCAAAATGGATTCTTTATATTTTCCTACTAACTCATCGTAAACCTCTTGCAATTTATCATAAGCATCTTGAAGTTCATCAAAACTAAAATCAAAATTGGATAAGTTAGAATTTACCTTTGGTTCATCATCAATGGCCATGAGACATAGATTGGCCACTTCCTCCTCTTCCTCGGATGACTCATCGTCACTCCAAGTTGTTATTTGAGCTTTGAGCTTGTTCTTCTTCCCAAAGCTCTTCCTCTTCAATTGAGGACATTCGGAACGGATGTGACCCGGCTTCTTGCATTCATAGCAAGTGATTTGGTCCTTCTCCTCTTCCTTACTCTTGCTCTTGAAGTCTCCCTTTCTAATAAACTTTCTTCCACGATTGGACTTCATTAAACGAGTAAACCGTTTGGCCAACATGGCCATCTCCTCATCTTCATCTTCACTTGAATCGCTTTCTTGACATGATGCTTTTAGAGCGATTCCAACCTTCTTCTTCTCAACCTCCTTCTTCTCAACCATTTTCTTCTCTACTTCTCTTCCCTTCCTCATGATCTCATGGGTGAGTAGAGATCCAACAAGAGCATCAAGCTTGAGAGTCTTCAAATCTCGAGCTTCAATAATAGCCATTCTCTTGCCATTCCATGACTCCGGAAGAGAGTACAACAATTTTCTCACTAGTTTGTCTTCGGGGATGATCTCACCGAACCCCTTCAATCCGTTGACAATGACCGAGAATCGATCAAACATCTTGGAGACACTTTCTTCGGGATCCATCTTGAAATTTTCATAGCTTAGATTGAGTAGCCCAATCTTTGTCTCCTTGACATCACTAGTTCCCTCATATGTTGTCTCGAGGGTATCCCAAACCTCCTTGGCATTTTCGATTGAAGACACCTTGGAGTAGATATCCGGACCAAGTGCACAAAATATCACATGGAGAGCTTTGTCATTCACTTGCATCCTTCTTCTTTCATCATCCGTCATCTCGGCTTTTACTTTTGGGACAAGTCTTTCTCCATCTCTCTTCATAGGAATGTATGGACCTTCTTCAACCACATCCCACACCATGTAGTCGGTAGACTTGATGAAGAGCCTCATCCTATTATTCCAATATGGGTAGTTATCCCCATTGAAGAATGATGGCTTGGTGGTAGATTGGGACTCATAGTTGGAGGTGGATGCCATTGCTTGACTAGTTGTTGATCAAACTCTCCTAGAATCGACTCAAGAGGGTTGTAATCCTTCCAATGAGTGTAGCTTTGATACCAATTGTTGAGTTGATCACACAATTGCAAATGGCCAAGAGGGGGTGAATTGGCAATAAAAATTTCGGTGGGAGGAATGAGTGAAAATTAAAGGATGACACAAGTAGTTAGAGTGGTTCAAGTTCTCCAAATGAACTCTACATCCACTACCTTAGTTCCCACTAAGGATTTTCAACCAATTCACTACTTGAATTCTTCCCCTTTTCTTGGATGAGGTGGTAACCTTACAAATTTGATTAAGCTTTCTACCCAAAGCTTAATCAACTCAATTTACAAAGAGAGGTTTTGGTAAACTCAAATATTTCCTCACAAAGGATAAATGTCTACCCAATTACAATTTCAATCACCCCAAACTCACAATACAAAATAACAATTGAAAACACTAGAGTTGGGTACAATAATTTGACTTTGAAGAGCACAAGGGTTTGGATTTTTGCTTTGATGATGCATGTAGGTTGAATAGTTGTTGCTGACCTTCAAAGGACTTCAATTTATATCTCCTCTATTAATTCTAGCCGTTTGGGTGGTTGGGGAATTGAATAGAGCCGTTGGTGGTGTTATCTCACCTCCATAAATGTAGTCTGCAACCACCCGTTTCGGAACGCGGGAACCTGTTTCGAAACGGACCAAAATAGAAAGAGCCGTTGGGGTGCATTTAAGAGCCCGTTTCGAAACGGATTGAACTCGTTTCGAAACACTTTTGCCACTGTCAAGGGTCGTTTCGAAACAGCTTGAACTCATTTCGAAACGCCTTAACGGTTTCTGAAAAATCAGTTAAAAACTTGCAACGGTCATATTTTTCAAATTAAATGAAGAACCGTTTCGAAACACTTGAAATCGTTTCGATACGGGTTCTCTATGTTCTAAAGCCGTTTCGATACTTGTTTCGAAACATGGGTTGGCAGTGGTGAAAACGTTTCGAAACGCCTTAGGCCATTTCGGAACAGGGACTCGAAAAACACTGTTTCAGCTTTAAGAACACTTAGAAAATATTTGGAAATCTTAGTTTTTAACTTAGGCATATTCTTTAAATCATATGGGGATGTTTGAGGACTTAAAAATTTGTTTTGACATTTTCAATTTAGTCCTTAGGTTCTTTAGTTATATCAAAATTAAAATATCGGTTTCACAAAAACTCTAATATCAATGAACATTAAATCCTAATAATAAAATACATTAAAGTCACATTTAATACATGGATATCCATCATAAATAAATATTCATAACACTCCTTGGATATCCATGGAGATAGTATGTCCCGTTAAAACCTTACTAAAGTAAAAATCCGGTGGAAAAAATAGTGAAGGAAAAAGAGTGCATACATCTTTGATACACATAACATGTTGTCTCATTAAAAACCTCACCAGGAAAACTCATTGGAACAAAACCTCGGTTAAGGGAAAAATAGTGCTACGCGTATTTACTCTCACTCATGAAAACATCACATAAGATCTTTGAATCTTCATAATTCATTCTTAAATACTATTTTACTAAATATCGTGATGGATGAAACTTTGGAGTAATATGTTTCATTTTGTCATCTTTGACGTATCCATCTTTCGATTGAGATATAAATTTTGCATTATCTCTGCATAAGATATCTTACATCTTATCTTGTGAAAATAATTCGCATATCTTCTAGATATGTTTATCCAAACACATTTTTTGAATTTACCTTGTGCATAACATGATTTGAAGAAGCATCGAGTTTTGAAAGATCTAAAGGTGATGATCTTTGAAGCATTTAGATGATATTTCTTGACCAACTAATATGTGTTGCTTCCATACCAATTATTTATTTATCTTTCTTTCAAAGATAAATTTATTCACACACAATAATCTTGCAATCATAAGGATACTCAATAGATATACTTTATCCATATTGAATCTTTTTTAAGATTCTTTCAGCTTATGTCTACTTATAGATAAAAAGACATATTTAAATGCCCGATCTTCAGGTCGAGACAAAACTTGATCTCAAGATTTTTTTTACAAATATTTTCGTTAAATAATCAAATGCTTTGAAAGCTATTCATGAGTTTTCAATCCGAAACTCTTCAAGAGTTCTAATGATATTTAATTATCATAATGAATCTTGATTCAAACTCCTTTATAAAATGCATAAGGAGATTCATTCTTATGTATTTTCCTATTAAGGCGATTATACCAAACGCGTCAAAATATAAATATTTAAGAGAACATATCTAAATAAATTTCTTTAGAAACTTTCAAATGTTTCTAGCATTTTAAATCCTTCAAGGATAACTTTATATAGGGATCCACAAAATAATTAGACGCATATAAAATATTTCATAACTGTCAAAGAAATTGCATACACCATGAAGTAATTAAAATTCTTCATAAAACATAATTTAAGTCATATTTATATCTCACGACTATTTATTTGTATCTTACTTGGATTACACTTAGGTGTTTGAACTATTGGTTCAAAAATTTCACTTTTGGAAAGTTCAAAGCAACTTTTTATATTGGCCAATCATTTTTAATATCTATAGATACAAGATCCATGTTTTCTTTCTTTTCTTCTATAGAAGTATTTTATGTAAAATTGTTGTCGACAACTTTTTTTTGGTTCCATTCTTTCTCGTATTGACATAATTTGTCGAGATCTCTTTTTAGGTACCTGGAAGAGTTTCATTATTAGTTATCTATTGGGTCTCTTCATGAGCACCGACCTCTAATATATATGACCATCTCATATTACTTTTCATTTGCGAGAATTTTGATCAATTGAACCAGTTTTAACTATCATGCTTCATGCATGATTTACATCTATTCACTCTAACATGTAATAAATTTAGATCATTTTAGCTAGTATATGAGACTTGATTACTTTCATTAGTTCAGTAAGTATGTCTGGCAGTTGACATATAATAACATGAATTATTTTATGAACTTCTGGTTCATATATGGAGATCTAGACAATGATAATTTATTTTCTTTTTTTATCTAGCTGATTATTCTCTCCTCATGATGTTGAGAAAAATCATCTCATAAATGATTCTCGAATTAATGTTTAAGAATTTAAACATAAAAGGAGACTCATACTCAATATATATTATTAACCTTTTTTATATACCCATTTTGTGTGTTTTGGTAGAGCAATTTAACTATATATCGCACATTAAAAAATTATAAAATGAAAAATGTATGACTTCTGACCAAAAGCCAATCATAATGAGGAGTTTATTATAACTCGTTGGCTTGATGCGTATAAGTGATGCTATATGTGAAATATCATATAGATAATAAATGTTGTTCTCATAGTTTATTAAATATGAGGCATCCTATTAAAATTTTTGCTAAACCATATTTTCATAATTAACATGCTTTGTAACAGTTATTTGAACTGATATAGCCTAAAATATAAATTCACTAGCTTTTGCAAGATGAATAGTCTAATTGCATAATTTGAATTTTTTTCTAATCAATCTCACAAACTTCTAGTTGTAAGTTGATAAAAAACAATGTAGACACGTCTAGTAAAATCATGTAAAATTTTTCAAATTTATGGATAAATGAGCCCATTTTCATTCAAATATATAAGACATGCAGTCTCAACTTTAATACAAGAACTTCAAGTTCTTTTAGTAAGTGAGATCAACTAAATTCTTTGAGAACAAATAACACAAGAACTTCGTGTTCTTTTAGTAAGTGGAATTTAATCAATTCCTTTGAGAACAAGCACCACAAGAACTTCAGGTTCTTTTAATAAATGTGCATATAAATCTCAATAATTTTTGCATCAATATTGATCAGGATGGTCCAACCGATCATGCCAACTACATATAAGTATAAGTATATATATATATATATATATATATATATATATATATTTGAATTTGTAAACTTATGGTTTACCATAACATGTGATTCGGCCTCACTCGTATATGTCTTGTACAAATTTTAAAATACAATTTTTTTTAAAACTTGATAATACATTTTCCATCAAAAGTTATTCCTTTGAATAGGAATATATTTAGCTCTACCGAAGCTTTCAATGAAAATTACATTTTGGTAGCAATATATGGTTTTTAGAGCTTTTAACTGACTTTTTGAGTACTAAAACTTATATCCATATTGACTTATTTCATACGCCAATTGATAACATATGTTATCCATAATTCCCAAAGAATTATTTTAAAAACTCTTATTGCTTTCTTAAAATTTTCACTTCTGATGATGACGGTATTATTACCATTAATAATAATTATTGCAATATTCACAATTATGCACTTTTCATAATGTTTTTTTTTAAGAATTTATTACTTTTCTAGAACATCGATATTTTTAGTACTTTGAGATATAGTACTCACATTTTTCCTTGCATTTAAATGAAAAAATATTTCTTATTCTTCTGCTAAGCATAAATCTTCACCATATATTGTATTTGATAAGTAATTATGTTAAACAAAATAAATAAATACCATGATATATAAAAATATAAATACAAAGCATAAATAATTAAAGCGTAAAATAAATAAACATAAAACAAAATAAATTAAAAGATTAATAATTCTCTTCAAGGATAGAAGAATAATTAAAAGTTGACTTATTCGGTTATAAGAAAATCAACAAAGTCTAAAAGAATTGGACCAATATCATTTTCATCCTTTTCACAAATAAAATGTGCTTTTATTTTTTTTCATTTACCATTCAGTAATTGTTGATGTTTCAACGTACGACAAGTACGAACTCAATAGTTTGTAACATCACATTGGTAATAAAATAATTCTACTTTTTTATGATAATCTTTATCACTCTTGGCATCCTTATAATCCTACTTCTTATGGCTATAACATTCTTAAAATGATTATCATGTCTATGCCAATGGCATCGACCGTACCCATAATAATGTGGCATGTATTCTTCCGTTATATAATATCACATTCACTTTAAGGAATGGAGTGGAGACAATGGACTTTCTAATTTTTTTTTACGATATTGTGTATGCAGGACAACATTGTTTGCGTGAAAAGTGAAATATGTTTTCTAGCATATCCTCATAAGTGATATTTTGACCATATAACTTCAATTGTGAAGTAATTCAAAACATAACAGAGTTATACTCGCTTACTGATTTAAAATCTTGCAATCTCATATGCAACCAATCACATCGAGCTTTAGGGAGAATAACGAGTTTTTTGTGGTCATGTCGTTCCTTTAGATTATTCCAAAAAATAAGAGGATCTTTCACTGTTAAATATTCAGATTTCAACTCCTCATGGAGGTGACATCGAAGAAGTATCATGGTTCTGGCCTTATTTTGAGCAGATTGTACATTTTTCTCTTTAATAGTCATATCAACATCATTAAAAAAACATATATATACAAACCAAAAGAGAACAAAGATTTAATCCTCATACGCGATATTGATAAATCAGTTCACAAGGTCCTTTAGAAATTTTCTTTGAGATTAATAGTCTCGTAGAACGGGATGTCCAACCAATATATTTGTATCAAACCAACAGAACAAAAAACATATTAATTAATTAAAGAACATGCTTTAGGCGTTCGAATATGTAATAAGTAAATTTACCAAATTGTCATGTCTTCTACTGTACTGTGAAGAATAAGATGCATTATTTCTCTTTTCTCTTAAAGAAATGCATGTATGCTTGTTCCCATGGCAACTCGTTTATCATCTTGTCCTTTTCTAATTTCATGGCTTTGCAACCTTCGCCCAATTTTTCTCTCGGTACGATGCTTAAAAAATATTAATATATAATAAAGATTCAAAATATTAGAACAAAAGAATGATCAAACAATAGATTAAATATAGGGTAAACTACTGCAGGGGTCACTTTCGTTTCCCGTTTGTACAGATTTAGTCACCACTTTTGAAAAGTGCCAATAAGTGGTCATCTACGTTTTCGATGTGTAAAGACTTGGTCACTCCGACGTTATAGTCCGTTAGTCCCCTAACGGATTGCTAATGTGACGGAATTAAAATAAGGATAAATTACTGCAATAGCCATTAAAATTTATCTCATGTACATTTTTTCTCCTCAATTTAAAAAAGTAAACATTATAGTCACTAATAAAAATGTTTCTTTATAATTTCACCCTTAAATTTTTAAAAATTCATTTTTCAATCCTAAAACCTTACAATCAATTAGTACAATAATATTATAAATGCTTAGATGAAAAATAGGTGCCCAAAGTATACCCTTTGAAACTTAGGTGCCCAAATTACTCCTATTTAATAACTCAAACTTAAAATTTTAGTCCACTAACTACTAAAAAATTCGAGTTATTGGAATTTCTATTTTATAATTCAAACTTTATTTTGAATTTTTGAGTCGAGTTTATGAAATTATGAGTCGAGTATTTTCACATCAAACCAAAAAATTTAATTTTTTCGAGTCAAGTCAAGTTATTGGAATTTCTATTTTATAATTCAAACTTTATTTTGAATTATTGAGTCGAGTTTATAAAATTATGAGTCGAGTATTTTCACATCAAACCTAAAAATTTAATTTTTTCGAATCAAGTCGAGTGTTGCACTTCCGTAGATATAATTTTTAATTTGAGGCTTGTGAAATATAGGGCTTGTGAAAAATGAATAAAATGTACATACAAATGCAGGGAAGATTGAAACATTGACTACCACCAATATAACACCCCGAAAGGACTAGTGCATGTATTTTTCTCTTCGTAATTTGAGGCTTAAACAATTATTTATTAGTCGGTATTCAGTAACTAACCTGCTTCTGGCAATGGTAGCGCTTCCGAGAGCAATCAGCTGAACAAGAATTGCAATGGTACTCAACTGATGGCTCTTCAGGTGCCAACAAGTCCTCAGCAAGCGCAGATTCTGGAAGAAACCCAGGCGGTACAGATGGATCTGAAGGTGGAGATTTACCGGCAATTTTGTTCGCGTGAGGAAGGTGATGGAAATGAATTGATTTAAGGGTAAACACGGATTAAAATTAAAAATTATATGTAGGGAAATGCAACACTCGACTTGATTCGAAAAAATTAAATTTTTAGGTTTGATGTGAAAATACTCGACTCAAAAATTTAAAATAAAGTTTGAATTATAAAATAGAAATTCCAATAACTCGACTTGACTCGAAAAAATTAAATTTTTTGGTTTGATGTGAAAATACTCGACTCATAATTTCATAAACTCGACTCAAAAATTCAAAATAAAGTTTGAATTATAAAATAGAAATTCCAATAACTCGAATTTTTTAGTAGTTAGTGGACTAAATTTTTAAGTTTGAGTTATTAAATAGGAGCAATTTGGGCACTTAAGTTTCAAAGGGTATACTTTGGGCACCTATTTTTCATCTAAGCATTTATAATATTATTGTACTAATTGATTGTAAAGTTTTAGGATTGAAAAATGAATTTTTAAAAATTTAAGGGTGAAATTATAAAGAAACATTTTTATTAGTGACTATAATGTTTACTTTTTTAAATTGAGGAGAAAAAATGTACATGAAATAAATTTTAATGGCTATTACAGTAATTTATCCTTATTTTAATTCTGCCACATTAGCAATTCGTTAGGGGACTAACGGACTATAACGTCGGAGTGACCAAGTCTTTACACATCGAAAACGTAAATGACCACTTATTGGCACTTTTCAAAAGTGATGACTAAATCTGTACAAACCAAGTTGAAAAGCAATTTTACTAATAATTTTTATACGTTTAGAAATACTTTTGCATTCAAAACTAACTTTTCAGCCAAAAGTGTATTTAAGAAACACTTATATTATATGATAGATTATTATCTTATACACTGATGGTGGAAATTAAATTTTTTTTTACAAGCGCCTTAGTTTTAAAATTTAGAGGTTTAGTTTAAGGTGTAAAGTTTAGGGGTTTATGTGTAGAAATTTAAAATTTAGGGATAGTGGTTAGAATTTAGGGTTTAAATATAAGAGTTTAGTTTTTAGGTAATATGGTAAGGATTTAAATTTTAATCTATAAACACTAAACTATAAATTTCAACCACTATCCCTAAATTCAAAACTCATACACCTAAATCCCTAAACCATACACCCTATACTAAGTCCAGAAACTGTAAACTAAGACGCTTGTAAAAAAATTTAGCTTCCACCGCCAGTGTATCAAATAATTACTCATATATAATATAAGGGGTAATATTTTAATACCCAAGCTGTGTAAAAAAATTACACTAACTCTTCTATAAAATTTAGGGAAAACTACACCGATGGTCCCCTAACTATTATCGTTTTCCTATTTTGGTCCCAAAACTATTTTTTTCGGTAAAATCGTCCCTTCTGTTACATAGTTTTCCTGTTATGGTCCCCCGACGTTAAATAGCTAACGGTTTTGCTGATGTGTCATTTTTTAAATATATTTTTTTAATTATTTCTCTCTCTTCTTTGGCCATTTGGTTCGTTGGCCATTTCTCTCTCTTCGGCAAAAACCAATGATCAAGGATGAGTATTGCTTGTGTCATTTGGCCACCGGCAATATGCTACAAGCAGCTGTCGCTGCTAAAACCCCACTTGGTGTCAAGGCCAAGGAGGCAGTGGATAAGGTCGAGTCCATTTACGATACTCATTTGTGTTGTTTTAATAGTTCTCACGAGGTTGCATTTGACTAATGAGGTGTTTCTCAGGGAGAACTTGTTTCCGATGAGCTGGTTGTCGGCATTATCGATGAGGCGATGAAGAAACCTTCATGTTGAAAGGGTTTTGTTCTTGATGGATTTCCGAGGACTGTAGGCCAAGCACAGATGGTGTTACTTCTTTTAGAATTTTTTTAAATCTTGTACACACACTTATTATGGGTTCTCGATCTATGCTTGGCAGCTTGATGAAATGCTTGAAAAGCAAGGAGTTAAAATCTTGTACCTTTATATGCCTTAATGCAAACTTCTTGGTGTACTATTTGCATCTCAACCCCGAAACCTCATCTAAGCTGCATCACTGTTTTTCAACGAACCAAATGCAGTATTGTTAACAACTGTGCTTCCTCGTTTTTGTTCTCTTCAAGGTAACTGGGGAACCTTTGATTCAACGTAAAGACGACACTGTAGCTGTTCTCAGGTCAAGCACCTTCGCGATACTTCGTTATCTTCCCTCCACTAGTGGCTAAATCAGACTTTAACTTCTTTTTGCTTGCTGTATTATCATGCTCTAGCTTCCCTCGGGCAACAACTTTGTTATATTCCATCTTTACTTCAGTCACAGCTTCATCGGACTAGAATTTTTTTACATTCATTCGTTGTTAATTACGCATCCGACAAGTTACTCACAAAGTACAAACAATCTAGAACAGCTAAGATAAGAAACTACAAACAATTTTGAGAAACAAATTCATATATTGACTTCCAAGTTCATACATTATCTGTATTCAGCACGTGTTATACCAGTTTACAAACATTCTGAAATCTGAACTAGTTACAATAAACAAATCATAAATCCTATTTTTTATTATATATTTTTGTTCTTCCAATTCCAACAATCAAACAATTAGATTCGAAAACCTAAAGAAATAAGAATTTACCTCTTTCACTGGCTTATCTTCCTCCATTGGTGGAATCCAAGCTCCTTTAATCCACTCTCTATGAAGCCTCAACTGGTCCTCACCAAACTCCAGCTGTTCTTTGGACCTCTTGAAGTAAACATGAAACTTCCCATTCTCCAATTCCTTTGTAATCACCCCTTCCCACCAGCCGTCATTATGAAAAGCATCCACCTCTTCACTGAACTTGAACTTCCTGGACTTTTCTCGAGGGGCCGGAGGGCGTAAATCCACGGCGTCGATGGTCTCCCTCAAGGGCTTAGTATCGGCCTCGTCGTCGAAAAGATTGGTGTACTCGACTACGAATTTGTTGTCGGTTTCTTAGAAGGAGCACGCTTGATGATTACGCTGGTGTACCATGAACCTCGGAACCCAGGGTCGTTGGAACTGATCTCAATTTGAGATCCCGGTTGTAGGTGCGGTGGGTCGTCGGTGGCCGGGGCTCCAGTGTGATTTCGTTTCGGCATTTCCCTTTTTTGGGGATCGAGGGAAGGGAGGGGGATCTTTGCCATTGACGTTTTTAATGGCGTTGCTTGAAACTCAGGTGATCGATTATTACTGAAAAAAGGGAATAGTTGCAAAGCTTCATGCAGAGAAGGGAAAGAAGAGAGAGAAATGATTAAAAAAATATTAAAAAATATTTAAAAAATGCCACGTCAGCAAAACCGTTAGCTATTTAACGTCGGGGACCAAAACAGGAAAATTATGTAACAGAAGGGACGGTTTTGCCGAAAAAAATAGTTTTGGGACCAAGATAGGAAAACAGTAATAGTTAGGGGACCACCGGTGTAGTTTTCCCTAAAATTTAAAATCTAAATCTCAAACCCTAACACCTTAGAACCTAAACCTTAAACTCTAAACTCTAACCATAAACCTTAAATTCTATGCCCTACACTAACCCCTAGACTTTAACCTAAAATTGAAAGACTATATATCAAAGTATTTTCCATGATATAATCATCAGATGTTGCTTTTCAGTTCTCGATTAATGAAAGATCATTCAAGAATAATCCCGCCCACCGCAAGCAAACACAAAAAGAAGAGTGATTCTGTTTATAATATAAACCATGGCTATCCTGTTCCAAACAGAGTACACTAGAGCATGCACTGTGAACTCCTGAGTTGAATATCTCAGGTACACTTACACATAGTATACATCATAATACATCTTTTTTTATACACAACATTATCTGTATACCGCTCTTTCTCTCTGAAGCATACATTTCTGGCCAAAAAAAAAAGATAAACTCAAGCATACATCATTCCATACATACCCAGAGTACCCAGGGGGAACTTGCACTTGTAAAAACAAAAACACACTGCTGCCTAGTAGTAGTAGTAGTTGTAAACTCTAACCAATGGGATATTCAGCCTCCTCCAGTATTGTGATGCCAACCAACATACAATGGAAAAGTACACTACTAGAAAACAAACTCGCTTGATACGGGCTGTGTTAATGGCTTCAGGCAACGATGGCTTCATATGTTGTAGAATTCTAATGAAGCTTATAGTGATTATAGATGTTGAAAAACCAGTGACCACGCCTGCTATTGTTTCCCACCTCAAGTATCTACCTCTCCCCTTACTTGAAAACCAAGACCGTAAAATCTTGGTGGATCTGATGTCATCAAACATCGAATAATTAAAAACAGAGGAAAGCAGCACTAACTTGCCAAGACATCAAAATAGACAAGTTCACAATGTGTCCTACTCAACTATTCTGCAACTATGATGAGCAAAAGTAATTAGCAAATGTGATTACTTCACATTAACTTAATGATGAAAAATAAGGCATCATTTTTTTTGAATCATTCTCTGCAAAATATCAACTGCACTCTAAATCTAGAGAAATTATCCCAATATTCATTCAATTTTCACAAGTCCACTTCACTATAACCCCCCTACCCTCTATCTTTCACTTTTTTGCCCTTACCAGAGTCATTACCTTCTTAGGATTTTCAACTCCAAACTCATTGGAAACCTATATTCCCATATTCATAAAATACTATTCACTATATCCAAAACAGAATAACAACTTCAGCTTTGCACACATGATAAAATATAAACCACACACTTCCTTTATAGCTATAATGCCAGAAAACAAATTTCCCACAACCAGATCCCCAAAATATACAGAGGAAAGCCCTCTTTCTCTTGCTGCTGTAACCCTTATTAGGCTTGAAACAAAATGAATCTCATTTGTTATCCCCGAAGGTAAAAAAAAAAATTAAAAAGCCAAGTTCATAATGGCAATGGACCAGAATGCAAATCTAGTTCATCCACAACCAAAAATAACTTCCTGCAACTAAATAAAATAAAATGTAAAGGAAAGGAAAGGGGAAAAGGGACTTAAGTAATAAACTCACATTATTAGATATCGTTTCATCATTTCAATTGAGGATGGATCTTTTGCTTGGCAATTGAAAAAACCATCAACATACAACTTTACTGTGGAAATACCTAAGCTATACCAGCAGTCATAGGTTTCATTAACCTGAAAAGGACTGGTTAGATATATATAATTGCAATTAAAGAAAACCCTTTGGTCTCCACATCATCATAAGGAACAATAGGAACTCGAAAAAACTACCTTAAACCTATCTTTGGTCAACCATGCAGCAACAAAATTAGGCCTGCAACTAAGAGGAAGGGCTTCATTCGGCGCCTCTGTTAAGGCAAGTTGCGTCTGACCCAAAGAATGGTCTCTGTACTCCACCTGCAAATGTTTTGCAGACAATAATATAGAAGCATTGACATTTTAGAGCACTTAATATCACTGCCTTCTTATTGTCACAGATCTTATCAGTTTCAGTAATACAACTAAATTACAAGATTTGGCAAATCCCAGAAACCAATCAATATATCTTAGGAAAATAATCAAGATGAAACTGCATATGATGTACCACAATTAAGGATCGCCCATATTTCCCAAAATTATTAAAAAAAGAGAGAGAGAGAAGTCAGTGACTTAGATAAGATAATATTTACCTTGAACACTGAGGTCCAGTAATAATCATATCTGCATCTAAATTTGCTTTTCTCTAAAGGATAAAACACATGCTTTGCTTTATAATTCAACAATCCAAGCTCGCAAACCTTATTTGACCTAATATCTACACCTGATTTGAAATAATAAAAATTGACAAGAAATAAGGATAACAGGTGAAATTGTTAGTTCCATCTGAAAATTAAGCTAAAAAGGAGAGATTAATCATGAGAAAGAAAATCAAAATATTAAAGAAAGAGAAGTCAAAGTTTGATTAGTAAAGAGAAATAGAGAGAAGCATACCGCTTGAGACTATCTTGCACTGTGTGGGAACAGAAATAGGATTGGAAATTGATAGTTCCCCCATAAAAATGGCAAGGAGTCCGACGAGAAATGATAAGGAAAAGAAAGCGAAGATGGGAAAGAGAAGGGCAAAAGCGATTCGAAGTAACATGAAGCGAAGACCCTTGTTACCATTATCGGGGAGTTCTTGAGAATCCATACACTCGAAGTTAGAAATCAAAAGAAGCTAGATGCCGGTCACCGGGACCATTTATCCGGTGATCGGAGACTTTTGTAGAGTCAGAGTAGAGAATAAAGGAGAGCACGCTGCTATTGGGATCGCTGCCTTTAAGAGATTTTTCCCCCTTAATGGCTTTTAAGCGGAACCGGAAACGGAACAATTTAAAAACTGACCCGACCTACTAAATAATTTGTTCTCTCATGATTCAACATCATCTGTTTTTTTTTTTTTTACTAAAATGTTTATTGGGTTTTGATATTTATATGTCTTGGTATTTATTTGTAAGTTTCAACAGATGTAATTATAAAATTATGATTTTTTTAAAACATAAAATTATATATTTATTATTTATAGTGTGACATCTTCACAATTTAAAGTACATAATATATATTTACTTTTTATATTTATAAACTATAGTCTATAAATATATTTTAGAGTTTTATTAAATTAATGAATTGACATTGATAGTTAATAAAAATAATTATTTAAAATTTAAACAAAATATTAATTATAATAATTAAATTAACAAATTTGCCTTCTATATTAATTATGATCATTATATTAAAAAATTTAACTATAACCATCAAATTAATTTTATTAAATGATTTATTTATTAATTATTAAATTTATTGGATTAAAAATTAAATTATATAAAATGACTTTAAATATTAATAAATTTAATTTATTATTTTGATATATTAATAATTAATATCAAAACATGAGATTAGAAATTTTAATAACTTTACAAATATTGACACTAAATTTTTTTTATAAATGTACAAATTCAATTTATTATAATTTAGTATACTAAAATTACAGTTAAATCAACTAGATAAATTTATGTGAAAATTAAAGTTCTCAAATTCTATAGCAAAAATTTTACAAGGCTAAAAGCCCAACTTTACTATGAGAAATTTCTTCATCGAGTTTTTATTTATCTCAAAAGATCTAAATGCTGCTATCATGATTAAATTATGGGCAACTTTTCAACTTTAAAAGTAAAATGTCATCAACATAATTTAACCATGAGTAACTACTTAAATAAGAATTTACAACAATTTAATTCAGTTAGACCAACAACAATAATTTACGACAAGCATTATTTCAACATTCAAACCAATCCAGTTAGCTCAGTCCAGTCAGTGGTAAAACCAAGGGGAATACAATGGCCAACAATGCCAAACATATTCGACTTTATTAAACTTTTGCAGCCTCTAATACCGAAACAAATCAGATTCATTCACAAACCATTTCATATATGCTTGATGTAAGGCACCCTAAAAAAACAAAATATTAATAAACCATATCAAATATTAATGAAATAAACATTATTAAATATAAAAATAACGTTACCTTTAAAGGGAAGAATCAAGACAGGATCATTTACAAACCAATTCAAATGTACTTACTGTAAAAACATCCCACACCCTACAAAAGCAAAAATAAAATCATTAATAAATTTTTTAAATATTAATAAAATAAACATGATAAAAATAAAGTAAATCAAATATTTACTATTAAAGGGAAGAATCATTCACTACAATAGGATAATTTTCATCTCTTTTATTTGATTCAAAATCATACAATCAATTATGAGTTGTTACAAAAATCTCAACAGTTTGGAGTAAAAATTTAGCTTTCAACTTGATCAAAATTCGACTCCTCATGCTAAAAGAAGATTCAGAAGCAACTGAAGTAATTGCAAAGACCAATACATCTCTCGCCATGCGAGAAAGTACCGATGTAACCCCCTCGTCCCGGTCCGGACGTTTGACCGGTCTGAGTAGGCTACACGGGGAAAATCGATGTGAAACCCGTTAGGGTCCCACCTCGGTTAGCGACCCTAAATTTTTCTTTCATTTATTACAGTCTTATCTAGATGCTTTTATTAAACCTATGTGTGAAACGACAGCGAAAACAAGGCTCACGAGAAGCCTAACAGCAAACAGGGCCTAAGCCCAACCCTTGAGACCCATTAGAGATGTCAAACAGCCCATTTTTAGGCCTGTGTTTCGAAACAGACGTCACCCGTTTCGGAACACGGGCTTCAGCTTAAAAAGCAAGACACCCGTACCGAAACGCTTCCACCCCATTTCGGAACAGGGTCACGTTTTGCCTAGGCGTTTCGATACCCGTTTCGAAACAGGCGTTTACAATGGCCAAAGCGTTTCAAAACCTGTTTCGAAACAGGGGCTCACAGTGGCCAAACCGTACCGAAACGTGTTCCGATACGGGGGACCTTGGAACCACACTCGTTCCGAAACGACACAACTCGTTTCGAAACACCTGCAGCCTGCAGTTTTCAAAATCAGTTTTACACATCTTTAAACGATCACAAACGCCCTAAACGACCCCAAGAAGCACACACAACATACAAACACGCTCTAGAGGCATACACCCTATAGCAACCATGCTCAAAATACACAAGATATAAGATAGGCATCCAAACACAAGATCATACATTCACCACAAGGAAGCATACATAGCTTTTAAGGTTACATGCCTTAGCCGACAAAACATATACGCATTCAAGACATGCATCATAAGCAAGATTTACAATTCAAATAAGGCATTCAAGAGCCACATCAATTCAACATACAACAAAGCATTCAAACCAACAACCCCTATCCCATTGCTTGACTATTACAATTTACAATTTAAAGATCATACTTGAGCTAACCAAAAGCGACACTTGGAGACCTTTCCTTGCCATTGCCACCCACAAGCTACTGATCTGCATTGTCGAACAAAAAGAAGCGTAAGCATAAAAGCTTAGTGAGGGTATGCTCATAAAACAAACCTTCGACAATGCAGGGTCCAAGGACGAGCTACTACCATGATGAAATGCATGATCTTACCTCCGCTCCGCGTGAGCCCAAAACATATATGATGCATGAACATATAGTCAACATTATGCCATGCTCAACAACTCATAAGCTCAACTTACAATGATACATATATCAATGTATATTTAACAACATATCTCAATGCGTATTGGAATCACAATTCATATCATATTGGCAACACATCTCAAATCATAAAGGCACATATAATCTCATATTGGCACCTAGTTATGACTCGAATACACGGATAACACGTTGGAACACATTTCCAACATAACCATTACCTGCGGTGGGATTACACTCATCACCGGTTCTCTCGGAGGGGATTCCACTCATCCTCACGCCCCGTCGATGGGATTCCACTCATCACCGACTAATATATAAACATTTCCGGTGGAATATTACATCACCGTACTCCTCCTTGGTGCCTTAACGCCACCAAGGCCACGCGCGACTTTGACTCTCGTGTGCACACTCATCCTAATGATCGATCATTGTACCCAAGCATACTAGTGCCAATATTAATCAAATTCCATAACCTTTCACAACATCAACTCAACATAACTTTCGTGCTTAGCACGTACTCATCATGCACGATTCATAAACCAAACCACATGCATATATCAACGCATCATATCAAGCCTCAACAACATGCATAACACATTATACATAGCCAACACAAACACAATTAGACATGAGGCATAATAAGCAATTAGGAGTTCAACCAAAAGTTTCCTAAGCTAAGCTTGAGATTAGGCTACCACTCATATCAAGCCGACAAGCCTACCAAGCATCCAAGTTTCCGGATCCGAGCCCGAAGCTTCCCCATTGATTTCCCTAGCTTCTAACCATTCAAAAACAATATATTAACCTCAAAATTAGCCACAAACCCAAAGTTTAACACCAACACACAAATCCACTACAATTCTCACAATTCAAAGCCAAGTTCATTCTTCAATTTCTCATTTTCGTACTTCCACAAAGACCCATAAAAAATCAGCAATGTAGTCATCCAAAGCACTCTTAAATATGTTCAAAACACTACCCAAACCTAGTATAACCATCAGCCAATGATTTCCAACATCAAGAACCCCCAAAACCAACCTTTAAATCCTTCAAAAATCCCATTAAAACCCAAATTCGGGAATCAACATAAAACCATGTAAAAATCAACTATGTTGGACCTTATGGGTAGTGAACAACATATATAACTTCAACAAATCGAAAGCTCAAGTTAAAGACAATAAAGTTTGCATTTTTAATCTAAAAACTCAAAACCCCAAACTACAAAATCTATGAGATTTATGAAAACTAATGGTACCATCTTAAAGAGGAAGAGGAGGACAAGTTACAAATGAGATTACCTTGCAAAAACCACCAACAAAAATCAAAGGAGATGATGAAATGGAGATTTGGAGAGGAAATGGCATTTGACGTGAAAAAGAGAAATGAAGAAGATGAAGATATGATTTAAAGTGGTCTTTTAAATTAAAGGGGGTTTTAAAAATAGAAGACCATTTAATTACACCTTTGCCATTAATGAGATGGCATATCTCATCCACATTTAAAATCCATGAAATTGATTTCTAATTTAATTTGAGTCCAACATATAATATTTGTTTTGAAATCACAAAGCCCAAATAATATATAATATCATTTTAATCATAACCCGAGACCCAAAATATTATTTAAGTATTATTTTCTCTCGGCCCCCAAACCCGGGTGTTACAACTCTCCCCCACTTAAGGAAATTTCGTCCCCGAAATTTATCAGACAGGAAGAGCCACGGAAACAACCCCTCCACACTTCCCTTTTCTTCTCACCACAACATACTCACCAACTCGACAGACTTACCACACAACATTAGCTATCTGATGCTAAGATCTCAACGGGTCCTTCAGTGCATGCCAATTTCAAACTCGACTCAGCCCCTTCAACAAACATAGCACGATACAGATCAACTTCACATTTCTGAATCATAGATACACGGAACACATCACGAATCCCCTTTCTAACTCTGGTGGTAACCGCAACAGATGAACAACAGAACTAGCCCGATTCACTATCTCTTACAGCACTGTTTGAATACTTGACCCATAACCTTTTTCTGACTAACCATCTGACTTCAACATGTAACCAAACACTATGCAGACGTCTTCAAAAAAATCTAGTTGGGATCTCGAATCTCTATTACCCACTTTCTTTAAGAATCTTCCACGGATGTAACAAACTAGAAGAAAACTGATGCTCGGTCTTGACACGCTGGCAAATTACACACTTACTCTCATGCTGAACAACATCATCCATCAACTCAATCCAGAAGTACCTATCTTCAACCCACAATACATCTTCATACTACTCAGATGCAATACAAATGAACTGTCGTGTGCTTCGGCCAAAACAATACGTCTCAGAACACTATGTCAATCGGCACAACTATTCTGTCTCTAAAATTCAAAACTCTATCATCTCTGAAAATATATTCTGAAGGTCTTCCTTCCACTATGTCTTGCACGTGAGGTGCCAAGAACCTGTCTTGCAACTGTTTCTCTTTAAGCAACTAAATTGGCATCACCATTATGAAAAGATAAAGGAAATAAAATAATTAAATTATGAAAACAAAATACCACTAATTAAAATAGAAGAAATTATAAAAACTAAATTATGAAAACTCACTTGAAATAGAGCAAATTTTTTAAATGTTCGAGGTCGATTGAAACTTGACCCACTTTTTTTACAGATGTGTATTTTAGATAAAAGAAGAAAAAGAATCACAAGATGTAAATTTTAAAATAATATATGTATAAATCAACAAACTCATTATACATGACACTTACCCTTCGTTTAATCTCGTCCTCAACGTAAAGAACACAATACAACTTCTTTAAAAATTATAATTTATATCGAGATCAAGAAAAACAAAAAGATAAAATTATTGATTGATTAGACCAATATTTCTCATATAATTCAAGCACGGATTCTGCCATTAAAGAAATACCTTGACAATGATCATTGTGAGCATCACACAACAACTTTTCAATTGTAACAACGTTAGCCAAGTACATTTTAGAAGTGGGATACTTAAATTCAGAGAACAAAGCAGTAATTTCATAAAATAGCTAAAAAAACCACAAATTATTTGAACAGTTTTCAATCAATCACTAATCATATTCAAATCATTTTCCTATTAACAAAAAAGTTAATGGCTAATTTAGTATCAAGTGCCCTATGAAAAAAAATCGAGAATCAGAAGAATCAATAAACTTAAAAATTTCACTCAATTTAATAATAGAAGAATCAATTACTTTCAAACATGTTTGAACTTCAAAATGTGGGCAACACACCTTATATGAAAATACTTATCATTGCATAGAAGAGTAGAAATAACATGCAAATCATCTCTAAGCCCCTTAACCATTCTATCATTCGCAGAAGCATTATCAAGAGTTATGGTAAAAAGTTTTTCAAGACCCCACTTATATATAATTTTTTCACAAATTTAAAAATTGACTCACCATCATGGGGTGGAGGAAACGTTGAAAATTCAATATTTTACACTGAAGTTTTCAGTTATTATCAACATAATGTGCAGTAAGAACAAAATAAGAACGTGAAGTACATGCAAATCATCCATCACATGTAAAACAAATACGACTTGAAACATAATGCATTGAATCAAATAGAAATTTTTTATGCTTTTCATACTATAACATGCAATACTTAATAATAGTATACCTCAAAATATCTTTCACATTAGCATTAAAGTATTGATGCAAAATTCTAAGGGTCCGTTTAGTTCTAGAAAATATTTTTTATTTTTATTTTCAAAAAATCGGTTTTAGTTTTTAATTTTTAAAAAATAAAAAACACATTTGGTTAATATAAATGAAAACTTGTTTTTCAAAAATAAAAATAGTGAAAATAAATTTGGTATCTAGTTTTTCAAAATGAAAATAAAAAATATATAAAAAATATTATTGTAATAATAAATAAATAAGAATTAAATAGACCAGAATTTTAAAAACAATAAAAGATAAATTTTATTGGTAACAAAGAATAATATAAAATGTGTTTCACTATAAATAACTATTATTATTTTTTAATGTCTATTTTTGAATTTTCAATTCATTGTATAATTAATCCATAATGATATAGCAATTTCGTCTCTAACTTGAGTTATTTCAGCAGTTTGTGACATATAAAATATGACATGCTCCTCATTTGAAGCTGAAGAAATTGCTTCTGTGTCATCAAGTTCTTGTTCAATTTCTCTTTCACCTTCTTCAAACAATTCATCTTTTTCAGCTTCCAACCTAGTGAAATTATGCATAGTACAACATGCTTTTGGTATATGGCATTGTTTTTTAAGAGGATAATTGGGCATGTCTCTCAATATAGCAAACTTTTTTTCTTTCAAAACACCAATACTTCACCCAATCGCATTTTGAACAGAAAAATGCCTCATGTTGAACAATTCTTCTTTCTCTCTTGGTTGTTGTCTACCTATAAAGTCATGTGCATAGTATCTTTGTCCACAAAATGGTGCTAAAAATTCTGGTAGGGATGTAAAAACATGTCAACATCTTGGTTTCAGCACTACAACAATATAGGTTTTTAGTGACAAACTGATAGTGACTAGGAATACTTTTGTCACAAATATTAACTTTTTGTGACAATTTTTTTTGTGCGAAACTATTAATATAAGTAATTGTGACATATTTTTATTTGGTCACTGTAACAGTAGTGATTGTGATGATTACAATTTTCACAAATGAATTCTCACTATAAGTATACAATTGTGACACAAAGTTCATTGTCACTAAAACTTTGTCACATGATAGTGACGATATGTGAAGTGGTCACTATTATTTGATATTTGTTGTTACAATGAAATTACTTGTCACTTAAAGTTTCACTTTTTGTTGTGATAAATTTTGTCACCAATAAAAAAATAAAAGTAATGACAAATTAGACATTGTCACAATGATAAATTTATTTTTATAATTATAAAAATTAAAGTGATTATAAACTAGTTTGTCAAAAGGTAAAATATTTCTATAGTCTATACTATGTGTAAATTGTTGTTTTAGTCAATCTATTTTGATCAACTTTAGTCCCTATATTTTTCAAATTTTAAAATTTTAATCCTAATCCTAACGGGACACCGACAATATGACTAAATTACAAGGACTAAAAATTATCAAATTAAAGAACAAAAATTAAATAAGCAACTTATGTTTAACAAATTAGCTAGAAATAAAATTTTACTTAACATATTTAAATACTACCATTCATGTCAGGATCGAAAATTCAAAATTTAAAAAGTAGAAATTTAAAGTGACCAAATTAGAGTACACATACTAATATGTGATTTTAGCATAATATACGATGAAATTTTTTGAAAATTTTAAAAGATATATTCCATTTTGATTAGTTTTTTCTTCAAAAAAAATCTAAATAGTTTCTTCAACATATGTACTTCGTATAAGAAACCATAGAAAAATTAGTTAAATTATTATTATAATAATTAGTGTTATAATTAATAAATATTTTTAAAATAAATAAAATTAATTTCAGTTACAATTAAACCTAAATATTATTTTTCTTTCAAAATAGTATTAAATTTCTTGCCTAGCCTAGCGGATAAGTATTGCACTCTCGCTCTAAAGGTTCCATATTCGATCCTTCTTGAAGCTAGACACTATTTAAATATGTTTTTGTGATAAAATGTTTGTCACTAGTAAGAATAACATTATGTCTAAATTTTAGTCACTATTAATAATCATTTGTGTCAAATAGTGTGGTCATAAAAAATATAACTATTGTGACGAAATACATGAAAGTTGTCACTAATATAATAGTGACAGAGTTATTAGTGACGACTGGTGACGACTTAGAAAAATAGTCACTGTAAATTTCAGTGACTAAATTTAACACTTTTTGTGACTATTTTCGATGTCACTAAAAATGCATTTTCTTGTAGTGCAGGTTGGGCTCTGTCAGGTCGGGTCAAATCGGTTACAAGTCATTTCAGGCCATTTTTTGTTTTGACTCGATTCAGTTCGGGTTCATTTTGGGTCAGGTTCATTTCAGGTCGGGTTCATTTTGGGTCGAGTTCATTTCAGGTTGGGTTCATTTCAGGTCGGGCCAAAACGGTTAATTGACATGTTGATTTCGGGTCGGTTTCGTTTCAGGTCGGGTTCGTTTCAGGTCGGTTTCGTTTCAGGTCGGGTTCGTTTCAGGTCGGGTTCTTTTCAGGTCAGTTTCGTTTCAGGTCAGGTTAGTTTCAGGTCGGGTTCATTTTAGGTCGATTTCGTTTCAGGTCGGGTTCATTCAGGTTTAGGGTTTATTGTGTTATGTGTAGGGACTAGGGATTAGGATTTAACATACATAATATTAGTACATTATACATACATACATATAGGGATTATGGTTTATTGCTTTATTAGTTTAGAGATTAGGGTTTAGGGTGGGCGGTAGGGTCTAAGGTTTAAGGATTAGAGATTAATGTTTAGGGTTCATAAATTGATACATACATGCTTACATGCATTGTATATATACATATATAGATGGATTAGGGTTTTTATTTTTAGGGTTAGGGCGTATGGTTTAGGGTTTAGGGCTCATAAATTGATACATACATACTTACACGCATTATATATATATATGTATATATGGATTTGGGTTTTTATCTTTAAGGTTTTAGGGTTTTGGTTTTAAGGTTTAACTATTTAAGGTTCATAAATTGATACATATATAATTATGTGCATTATATATATACATACATATATGGAATAAGGGTTTTATTTTTAGGGTTTAGGGATTAGGGTTTTAAGTTAAAAGGTTTAGGGTTTATAAATTGATACATACATACTTTTGTGCTAATGTGCATTATATATACACATACACATGGATTAAGGTTTTATTTTTAGAGTTTATGGATTATGGTTTACGATTTAGGATTTAGGGTTCATAAATTGATGTATACATACTTATGTGCATTATATATACATACATACATGGATTATGGTTTTTATTTTTAGGGTTTAGGGTTACTATTTAGGGTTTAGGATATAAGCTTTATGGTTTAGGGATTATGGTTCAGGGTTTAAAGGTTAGGGTTTATAAATTGATACATACATACTTACACGTATTATATATATTGATGGATTAGGGTTTTTATTTTTAGGGTTTAGGGTTTAAGGGTTTAACTGTTTAAGGTTCATAAATTTATACATATGTTCTTATGTGCATTATATATACATACAAACATATATGGATTAGGGTTTTTATTTTTAAGGTTTCAGGTTTTGGGATAAGGTTTTATGGTTTAAGGTTTAGGGTTAAAAAATTGATACATACATACTTATGTGTATTATATATACATACATATATGGATTGCTGTTTTTATTTGTAGGGATTAAGGATTAGGGATTAGGGTTTATTGTTTAGGGTTATGGTTCATAAATTGATACATACATACTTACATGTATTATATATACATATATTGATGGATTATGGTTTTTATTTTTTAGGGTTTAGGGTTTATAAATTGATACATACATATTTATGTGCATTATATATATACACATACATATATGGATTAATGTTTTTATTTTTAGAGTTTAGGGTTTAGGGTTCATAAATTGATACATACATACTTATGTGCATTATATATACATACATATATGGATTGAGGTTTCTATTTTTAGGGAATATGGTTTATGGTTTAGAGTTTAAGGTTTAGGGTTCATAAATTGATACATACATATGTACATGTATTATATATACATATATTGATGGATTAAGGTTTTTATTTTTAGGGTTTAGGGTTCATAAATTGATACATACATGCTTATGTGCATTATATATATACATACATACATATATGGATTGATGTTTTTATTTTTAGGGTTTAGAGTTTAGGGTTCATAAATTGATACATACATACTTATGTGCATTATATATATATACATATATATGGATTAAGGTTTTTATTTTTAGGGTTTAGGGTTCATAAATTGATACATACATACTTATGTGCATTATATATATACATACATATATGGATTGATGTTTTATTTTTAGGATTTAGGGTTTAAGGTTTAGGGTTTAGGGTTTATAAATTGATACATGCATACTTACATGTAATATATATATATACATTTTAATGGATTATGGTTTTTATTTTTAGGGTTTATGGTTTAAGGTTTAGGGTCTAGGGTTTAGGGCTTATGTATTAAGGTTTATGGACCAATGATTAGGGTTTAGAGAGTATGTGTTATTGTTTAGGGATTGTGGATTAAGGATTAGGGATTATATATTAAATATTAAAGATTAGGGTTTAGGGTTTAAACCCCCAATCCCTAACTTATGGACCCTAAGCACTAAACCCTAAACCCTAACTTACATATACTATATATATTGATGGATTATGTTTTTTATTTTTAGGGATTAAGGTTTAGTGTTCATGGTTTTAGGTTTATGGATTAGGGTTTAGGGTTTTTATGGTTTTAGGTTTAAGGGTTTGAGTTTAAGGTTTAGGGATTATAGATTAAGGTTTAAGGATTAGGGACTATGGACTATAGATTAAGGATTAGGGTTTAGGGTTTAAACCCCTAATCCCTAACTTATGGATCCCTAAGCACTAAACCCTAAAGGTAAACTTAATATTTTAATACTGAAACCTAAACCCTAAACCTTAATTCAAATAACTAAACTAAAACATAAACCCTTAATTAATTAAAAGAAACCATAAACCCAAAACCCATAAAAAGAAACCCTAAACTAAAAACAATAAAATTAAAACACTAAACACCAAGCCATGAACCCTAAACCCTTAAAATAAACTCTAAACCCTAAACCATAAATTTAAGCTTAGTTCACTAAAATAAAACCTTTATTCAAAACACTAACCCTTAAACCCTTAAACCATAAACCCTAAACCTAAAAATTAATTAATAAACCATAAACCCCTAAAACCATAAATAATAAACCTTAAACTATAAATTAATTTCATAACCCTAAAACACTAAACCTAAAAAATAATTACATAACCCTAAACCCTAAAATTGAAATATAAAATTGAAACATTGAAAAGGAAAACCCTAAACTATAACTACAAACCTTAAATTAAACCCAAACCCTAAACCTTAAAATTACAATAATGACCAAATTGAAATTAAAACAAAATTGTCAGCTCAATTTCACAGAAAAAAGGACAAAAATGAAAGAAATGAAACTACGAGTGTTTGCGGAGCAAGACTTGTGCGGCCCGTATAATGACGCACAGATCTTTTAACCCGGAATGAGCTTATAAATAGACCCTCACCCCTTTATTTTTCACTATTTTTCCTTACCGTTACTCTGCCAAAATATCCTTTCGTCTTCTCTCTCCTCTAAAAACACGAAATTCTCAGAAATTTCCCATCTTTTCGATCAAAATCTTGGTTTTTACCAAGTTCTTCCTTGTTCATCCACTTTCCCCTCTCCAGATCCTATACAAACACCTTAGCCCACCAAAAATCTGTTTGTTCTCGATCAAAACCTCTTTTTTTTCTCAAGAACAACCATATGTTCTTCCATCTCCATCATTTCAATCCTTCAAACCCTAATCCCCACTTCAATTATGTTTTACCATAAACTGTAATTACCAAACCCTAAACCCTTATCGAGAAACCTTAAACCCTTACCTCTAATCAACAAACCCTAAATACTAATCTACAAAATATATTCCCTGATCCAGACACCCTAAACCCTAATATACAAACCCTAAACCCTTATCCTTGATCCAAAAACCATAAACCCTTATTTAAAAACCATAAACCCTAATTCCCAAATCTCTTCATATTCTCCACTAACCTCTTTAGATCCTTTGACCCTTCTTATTCCACTGTCCAGACTATTCGTATTCTTCATCTCTCTCTCGGTAAGTACATAACCCTTTCATATTTCCTTTAATCATTTAGTTGTTTTAATTTCTTTCCACTAATCGTGTTATATTTTGATCTCAGGATCGTTTCTGGGTTCTGCAAGAGTGTTCTTCCACTTCCGCGTTTAGGTTTAGGGTATATGTTCTTCCTCTTATCCTTATTTGTATAAATGTTTCTGTGTTTTGCATGTGTTTGTTTTTTTATATATATGCTTGCATGTTTCTGTCTTGATTTATGTTTGCATGTTTCTGTTTTTTATTATTATTATTTGTATATATGCTTGCAAGTTTTTGTCTTGATTTATGTTTGCATGTTTCTGTTTTTTTTATTATTTGTAGATATGCTTGCAAGTTTCTGTCTTGATATATGTTTGCGTGTTTCTGTTTTTTTATTATTTGTATATATGTTTGCATGTTTTTGTTTTTTATTATTTGTATATATGTTTCCATGTTTCTGTTTTTTATTATTTGTATATATCTGTTCATATTTTTGTTACAAGTATGGTTTCTGTTTAGAGAGTTTTGCATGTTTCTTTTGCAAGTTCTGTTTCTGTTGCATGTATGGTTTCTGTTTGTAAGTATGCTTTGTGTTGCATGTGGGTTAATCCGAGTATAAAAGGCTAGAAACCCGTCCTGCAATGCTACTGGTGTCAAAGGAGGTTCTTTTTTAAAGAGCCTTGGGGGCTAGTGTAACAACGCCATGTATGAGGATTAACCCTTTCTTTGTTTTGTTGCTATATATCCTTTTTATATTCTTTTCTGTATAAGTTTTCTAAGAACAAAGCTGAGTGTTTTTATTTCAGCATAAAAAATTGCTTATTGATTCTATGAATTCTATTCCTAGTCGTATCTGCTTTACATGTGATGGATGGTATGCTTGCACTTCACATTCATATTTTGCTTTGACTACTAATTATGTTGATAATAACTAGAAACTTCAGTATAAAATACTTAATTTTAGACGTTTCCCCCTCCCCATGATGGTGAGTCTATTTATAAATTTGTGAAAAAAAATGATATGTGAGTGGGGTCTTGAGAAAAAAGACTTTACCATTATTGTTGATAATGCTTCTGCCAATGATAGAATGGTGAAGAGGCTTAAGGATGATTTGCATGCAATTTCTCCCCTTCCATGCAATGGTAAGTACTTTCATGTAAGGTGTGCTGCCCATATTTTGAACTTGATTGTTCAAAAAGGTTTAAAGGTAATTGACTCTTCTATAATTAAATTGCGTGAAATAGTTAAGTTTATTGATTCTTCTGATGCTAGACTTTGTAGCTTTGATTCTGATGTTAAAGATTGTGGTTCTATTTTTTCTGGAATTCTACTAGATGGAATTCTACTTATTTAATGCTTCGTAGGGCAATTGATGCTAAAGTAGCCATAAACTTGTTTGTTAATAGGGAAAATGATTTAGATTTAATTGGTGATGCTGAGTGGGAAACTGCTCAATTAATTTGTGATTTCCTTGAGCCTTTTTTTTTTGAAATAACTACATTGTTTTCTTGTTCTAAGTATCCTACTTCTAACCTCTATTTGGCTAATGTTGTTGCCATTGAGAAGCTATTGTATGATGCTCACAATGATCCTTGTGAGGCCATTTATGCACTGGCAGGACCTATGCTTGAATTGTATGAGAAATATTGGTCTGAGCCCTCAACCATTTTGTCCTTTGCTGTTTTGCTTGATCCTCGATATAAATTACAACTTCTGAAGGAGTTGTATTCTGTCCTCTATGTTGAGGATGAGGTTGAAAGGAGGGCAAGTATTGTTTACAATGAGTTTGTTAATATGTATATATATTATTCAAAATCTGTTCTCTGCTCTTCTTCTTCTATTCGAAGTAACTCATCTCAAAGTACATCCGAGTCCTTTTCTGGTCGGCCTCGAACATTTAAGAAGTCTAATCTTTTTCAGGTTAGTGTTTATTTTTTTTAAATTTCAGTTACCCTTTTTCTTATAATTTTAGTTTCTTTTTCAATTACAGTTACTGACTTTTTTAATGCTAGAACTTTGATGCTAATTTAGCTGCTTCAAGGAGTGGGAAGTCAGATGTTGACTCTTTTATTAATTTGCCCCTTCTCCCTCGTGCTGATGATTCAGACTTTGATATTTTGGAGTACTGAAAAGCACAATCTGTTTCTTTCCCTGTACTTTCAATCTTGGCTAGGGATGGTTTAGCCATTCCCATCACTTTAGTTGCTTCTGAATCCTTATTTAGCACTGGTGGTCAGATTTTAAATAAGTTGAGGGCTAAACTCTTGCCTAAAAATGTTGAGATATTTGTGACAACCCGTAATTGGTTCTATGAGTTTGAGCCCAAGGAAGAGGATGAAGAATATCTTTCTGTTATGAAAGATTGTGCAGTTAATGAAGATCCAATTGGAGAGTAAGTTTTTAACTTATTTTTTCCTGATTTGTTTTGAAGTCATGAATGATTATTTGTTCTTTTGTAGGGACCTCTAAACAAGGAAGCATTTGAATGGTTAGGGATGTCTCTGATTTGTTGAAAGCTAGGGATGTTTTGCTAAGTTTTCTAATTAGTTCATATTTTGGGTAAGTTCTTTACTTAGTATTCTGTAAGTTATTTTTTTTCACTGACTTGTATTTTCTTTTTTTACATGTTTTGTGTTCTGTATCTTGTATGTACGTTATGTATGGTTTCTTTTTGCATTATGTGGTTTCTGTGTATATTTATTTTCTGTTATACATTCAATGATCATTTCTGGTATAGATTCCATATGCATCTGTTATTGTATGGATTCTGTTCTTGTTTGCTTTTATTTATATATGCTTTTGTAAGTTATTTTTATTCACTAACTTGTATTTTCTTTTTTAACATGTTATGTGTTCTGTATCTTGTATGTATGTTATGTATGGTTTCTGTTTGCATTATCTAGTTTCCGTGTATATTTATTTTCTGTTATACATTCATTGATCATTTCTGGTATAGATTCCATATGCATCTGTTATTGTATGGATTCTGTTCTTGTTTGCTTTTACTTATATATGCTTCTGTTCTTGTATGGTCTTAATTGTTTGGTTTATGTTCTATTTGTTTCTATTTTTGTTTGGTTTGCTGTTCTAAATGTTTCTGCTCTGTTAATGATTCTAATGATATTTAATTGCTTGTTGCAGTCTGTTGCTGGTTGCCCTTGTTTTAATTATGTTGGTGTCTTAGCTTTGTAAGTTAAGTTGCCCATAATTAAAACTTGATGGTAGCATTTTATCTCCTTAAGAGCTAGATGATGATATTTCTGGTAGCAAAGTATAGCTTTTATATTTGTAAAACTTTGTTATAAGATCTGAGAGCTTAATGTTTTGGGTTCTGCAAGTTTAAAGTTTCAGTTTGTAAAGATTGAAATTTTTAGATTATTAAGTTTGTATGTTTGTAAGTTTAAACTTCTATATTATTGAATAAAGTTTTGCAAGTTTAACCTTCTATATTATTGAATATAAGTTTGCCTTATTCTATCCAAAGTTTTTGTACTTAAATTTTGTCTTACTCAGTTTTTTACTTCAATAAAAATTTGTAAGTTTGCCTTATTCTATCCAAAGTTAAACACAAACATTATTGCTAAGTTAATTAAGTTAATTATAAAGATTTAAACAACATAACTTAATTAAGTCATTTAAGTTATTGTTAAACTTATTTAAGTTTTTATATATTCACTGTGTTAATTGTAAATATTTAAACAACTTAACTTAATTAAGTCATTTAAATTATTCAGGTTTTTATAAAGTTATTTAATTTAAGTTAATTAAGTGTGTTAAGTTAATAAAAAAATTTAATCAATTTATGTTAATTAAGTATAAAGATTTAATTTAATAATGTTTATTCATTTAACATAAAAATTTATCTGTTAAGTTATTTTAAAATTAAAGTTAAGTTAATTAAGTATAATGATTTAATTTAATAATGTTTATTCATTCAACTTAAGTTAATTAAGTACAAAAATTTATCTTTCAAGTTATTTTAAAATAAAAGTTAAGTTAATTAGAAAGACAATTTGATTTAATAATGTTTATTCATTCAACTTAAAATGAATGCTAGTTAATTAAAGTTATTTTTAATCTTAAGTTAAGTTAATTTAGCATTAATTTATTCATATTATTTATTGTTAACTTAAAAGATTATTTTTATTATTTTTAATTAAAGTTATCTTTTAATTAAAGATAATTTATTACCACTTGATATTTATTCATTCAATTTATCTTTTAATTAAAGTTAAATTAGTTAATTTATTAATACTTGGCATTATTACTAAATATAAAAAATTACTTATTATTTTTAATTAATTTTAAAATTTTAAATTCATTAAATATAACTTCTTCAAATGTCAGATAATTATCATTATCAGCAAATCAAATAACAATATCAGTTCAGGTCAATATCTGTTCAGGTCAATATCAGTTCAGGTCAAGAATAGTTCAGGTCAATATTAGGTCGAGTTCAAAACAGGTCGGGTTCAAAACAGGTCGGTTTCAAAACCGGTCGGGTCCAAACAGGTCGGGTTAAATCGGTTATCTGGCAGGTTAGTCTCGGGTTCGGGTTCGTTTTGGTTGGGTGCAGGTCGGGTTTGGTTACTACAGTAACAGGTCAAATTCGTGTTCGGGTTCACTTCGGTCGGGTGCAGTTCGGTTTCTACAGTAACAGGTCAAATTCGGGTTCGAATTCGTTTCGGTCGGGTGCAAGTCAGGTTCGAGTCATTAAATTCTCGGGTCAAACCAAGTTCTGACTCGATCGGGTTTCAGGCAGGTTACCAGGTCGGGTCAGTTTTTCACACCCCTAAATCCTGGTATATTTAGATATTCATCATCTACCACATAATATTTATCTACAATTCCAATATAAAATAATTGTAAATAAAAATTATTTAAATATAATATTAATTAATTCACTAATATCAAAATAGTTAAGCTATTAAAATTTACCAACACTTGGCATTAGAAAAGAAAGTTGCTTGACACTATTATTTAATACCACATTAACAAAGACTCTAGAATTATGAGATGTTCCTTTCCATATGCAAACAAATGTAAATAGCATATTATGAGATCAAGCTACCAATACATTTTGAGAAAGTTTTTGCTTTCTATTTCGAAATGGTATATGTTTTGATGCTTGGGCCCACACAGATACTTCAGTTTCATCAATAGCCCCAATACAATCCTTAATTTATAAAAATATATAATATTAGAAAACATGTTTAAAGTGCAAACAAAAATATTAAAACATACATGAAAAATATATTTATTTTCAACATACCTTAAAATACGGAAACCAGTTAGAATTTCTAGCAATTTCTGGTTGAACATCACCTCGGTCTCTGGGACAAATAATTTTAGTTCCTAATTTGCAGACAGTTATCAAAACTCTTTGAAACCATGTCGATACAGTTTTGGTAGAATGTTGAAACCGATCAGCTATAAGTCATTGTGTTGCGTTTTGACCAATAATAAATAAAAAACATTGCAACAACCTCTTATACTGAAACTTTTTTTCATCTTCTAAAAGTTTATCCACCTTCAACCTATCACAAAAATTTAAGAAAACATACTTTTTTCATGCGAAACATTTTATAACACATCATCAGATTTTCAGATAAAATCTCCATAACGTATGTCTTGTCATCTAGTATAAAAGTTCTACATAGCATCTTAGGTATGAATGTTGCAACGCCTGGGTTTGGGGCCCGGAAGATACTCGAGTTTGGGCGTCGGGTTAAGCCGGTTCGGGTTAAACAGGTTTTGGAGGAAAAACCTTTTAAATGAACAAATTTTAAAGTCTTTAAAAAAGGGGTATTTTGGTAAAATGTAGTCAAATGGGTTTTGGAGATAGGTTTTGGGTTAAAATAAAATACATTATTTTAAAATTGCCATCCCTCCTTCTTCCCCAAATGTTTTCACGTTAAAATCTCCCAAGCCATAGCCACCATCCTTTTTTACCAAGCTTCATCATTTTTGGAGATTTCAAAGAGGTAAGCACTTGGTTTTATTCCCCTCTTTATTCTAGTCTTGTTTTTAGCATTGTTCTTTCAAGTTTTTAAGATTTTATCAAGTTCTCCATTGAGTAAAAATGGGGTTTTTTTGAAGGGTTTAAGTTTTTAGATGAAAACAACGTTTTGGGTTAGTTGTAAATTGTACTTTGGGGGTAACATGGTGTTGAGATATTGGGTTTAGCATAAAATCCCGGATTTTGGAGAAATGGGTATTTTTGACTAGTAGGTATTTGAGTTTTTGGCTTAAAAATGGTGGAGAAGGGTTCCTAATGTTTTGGTGTTGCCGGGCTGATGTTTTTAGAGTGTTTGAACGTGGGTTGGATGGTGAATTGATGGGGATATGGCTGGCTTGAAGTTAGAGTAGGTTTGAAGATGGTTTTGGATAGTTTGGAATAGAAATAGATGGCTAGTTGTTGTCGGGTTTTGATGGAAATGGTTTCAGCAAGTTTGAATGTTGAAAGATGTATTAATCCCTTGTTTTGATTTGGGTAGAAGCAGCGGATAACGATTCGGGTCATTCGGACGTCACACCGGGAGTTGAGGAAGCTTGAAACGACATTTCGACCATCTTTCGTATGTTGGCCGGTGAGTGGAAATTGTTTGAAGCTTTAATTGCTCAACGAGGTTTCTTGGGGTTTGGGTGGAGCCTTAGGGGTCAACCTAAACCCGAGCGTAAATTGTCTATGTTCGTCTCGTTTCGTGAATTGTTGGCTTATGGGCTTATTTGTGTTGTGGTGTGAATTATGAAATACTTTTGCCCCTCTTTTTAATGTTGTGGTGTTGTCGTAGTTGTTGTCGAGCCTTGCATGATGGTTAGTTGTTGTTGAATACGGTGATGTATGGTCCCACCGGAGAGGACTAGTAGATGAGTACGGTGATGTGTAGTCCCACCAGAGAGGACTAGTAGATGAGTACGGTGATGTGTAGTCCCACCGGAAATATGCTAGTTGTTGCGTACGGTGATGTGTAGTCCCACCAGATTTGGTTATGCATGTGCATACCATGTTTGTCTATGTTTCTATTTATCGTACTTCCTCCTTAAATGGTTTTGTCTTTAAAACTACATATATGTTTTGAGTTGCATTGTTGTTGTTGTGTTTTACAGCCCCGCTCACTAAGCTTTTAAGCTTACGCTCTCTTTTTCTAATAATGCAGATCGATAGTGGCATCAGAAGGCAAGCAGGAAAGGGAGGAGTCATTGGAGTTCTTTGCTAGCTCAAAGTATGATTTTTCTTAGTTGTAATAATGCTTAGGCAATGAGAATGCTAGACTTGTTGCTATGGAGTTGGTGTCCAAACTCTTATGTTTTGCTATTGTTAACATGTTTAAAGTGTTGAAGCATGCATGTGTTGGCTTTTGACCTCTTTATGGATGCTAAGCTTCATCTTTTGGCTTGATGTGTTAATATTTACATGTTTGTTGAGGCATGTCTAAATTGTTTCTCATGTTGGTAAGCCTAAGTTTGGATTGTATGGATTTTTGGCTTTTTGGCAAATGGTTGGGTTATGTTTATCTTTACTTCTTATCTCTTGTAGGTTGAATGCTCGTTTATCGTTTATTAGGATTCGTTTGCCTCTAGATGGTTGCTCTATGTTGGCTCATGTATGTATGCATGTTTAGAGGTCTTAAGTTGGTGTTTTGGTGTTGCCTTTTGGCTTAAACCAGCAAATCTTTGCATTTTCGAGTCAAGGGTATCGATACGGTTGGGGCCGTATCGATATGGTCTTCATACTTTAAGCCAAGCGTATCAATACACGGGAAGGCGTACCAATACCAATTTTGCTACTGGAAATCTGAGAATTTGACGAGAAATTGAGGTTATCGGTACGAGCCTGAGTGTATCGATACGGTCCTCTGAAGTTGACTTGGGAGTGTTGACCGTTGGGAGCGTATCGATACCAGCCTTGGAGGGTTTCGATACGGTTTCACAAAGTTGACTTTTGGGGGGAGTTGACCGTTAAAGGTGTATCGATACGGCCTGAAGTAAATGACTAAAAACCTATCTTTATTTGTCTGGTCTGCTTTGTTCGTATCCGTGTTTGCTCTTTCGTTGTTTGCTTTTCTCACATAGGATCAAATAAAGCATATTGTAACCCCCTCGCCCCGGTCTGGTCGGCTGACCGGTTCGAGTAGGCTACACGTGGAAAACCGATGTGAAACCCGTTAAGGTCCCACGTCGGTTAGCAACCCTAAAAAATTTCTTTTAATTAAATCTTGTCTAAAGGCATATTATTCCCTAAGTGATCACGACAACGGAAAACATCAAGAAAGAAACACAACCGAACCCAAAACAACATGTTAAACAGTCCATTTTACACTTACAGAGCATGCCGTATCGATACACCCATCAAGGGTATCGATACGCCTTGACCAAGTCAACAACCTTCAGTCAACACAGGAAGACCGTATCGTTACAGCCCTTGAGCGTATCGATACGCCCTTCTCGGTTAACATCTCGCGGTCAACGAGATAGAACCGTACCGATACGCTAAGAACCCGTACCGATACGCCAAAGACTAATGAAAATCTCAGAATTCCAGTGAGCTTTGGGCGTATCAGTACACCCCCGAGTATCGGTACCCCTAGCCAATTCTGTGTCCCAAAGTGTAGGACCGTATCGATACGGCCCTTAGGCGTATCGATACGCCCTGCACCGCAAGACACCAAATTGCAGCAAAACAACCCGAAACTCAACTCTAAATGCATTTTGAGACTTCCCTAGCCACATACAAGCATCCATACAACAACTAGCATCCAATAACTAACATGAAGAACGGTTTAGATGATCAACAAGGCATTAAATCAAGGCATTCACATAAAAGATAGATATTGCATATAAAGGCATGCTTAAAAGCTCAAAAAGCCAAATGGCACATGTCTTCACATATAAGGTTTACATGCTCAACCAAAAGAAACATAAACATCCAAGGCATGACCTCTCATCACAAGCATTCAACAAGACATAACATGGTTTACAAATCCAAGCATGACATGAACAACAATCAACATTTACGAGTCATACAACGCTCATACAAACACATAGCATCCCCATTGCTAAACTACTACTTTATTTACTAAACCATACTTGAGAAACTACAAGCTTGGAATGCCCCTTCGCCTTGCTCCTTGCTAACTCCACGCTACTGATCTGCATTGTCGAAAATGAGAGCGTAAGCTAGAAGCTTAGTGAGGATGCTCTAAAACCAAAAACAACGACAATGCAGGGTTCAAGCATATAATCCTTATATCACACACAACATGCATAAGCATTAATATAGCAATCTAACTAGCAACACAAGAGTCAATAATATGGCATCTTACTTCATATTAAGCTCAACAAGAATAAGCAAATATCTCAACATCATAACCACAAGAGCAAGTACATTGGCCACTATTAGTTTACTCGGATATGCGGATTTACTCTCAACAACAACATTACCTCGGTGGGATTACACTCATCACCGGACCTTGCATGGATGGGATTCCACTCATCATCACATCCCCTACGGATGGGATTCCACTCATCATCACGTATATATATGTAACCCCCTTAGCCCGGCCTAGACGATTGACCCGAACTACAAAGATTACACGGGGAAAACCAAAGTCAACCCGAAAGTCAACCTTGATTAACAACCCTTTTTCTTCTTTTTAATCTTGTCTAGATACGCGTTAACCCTAAGCGAGTACCCATAAAATATATATGAGAAAGGCACAACGATCGAACAACAAAGAGGGACTCAATTGCACTTATTACAAGTTTAGGGACCAAAATGTAATTTCTGTAAATTAGAAGGTCATAGCTGATTTTAAAGTTACCAATATGAAATTAGTCGCATTACATGCTTCTCTGCCAAAATTCAACTTAATTGGACATCTCAAACTCAAGCAATTGCAACTTTAACATTTGGGACTAAAATGTAAAGCTTGCAAACTTCAGCACCATTCAAATCAGTGCCCAACAGTCACCTGTTTCGAAACACCTACCTGCCGTTTTGAAACACCTACCCGCCGTATCGAAACGCAGGATCGGAACGACGTTGACCGTTTCGATACGCAGGTTGGTTCCGAGACTGGTTCCGAAACGAGGCCTTCCAGTAGCCAAATCGTTTCGAAACAACCTCTCCAGCCGTTTCGAAACACGAAGGCCATTACAGACCCCCGTTTCGAAACGCCAGAGAGCGTTTCGATACGGTTTGCCCAGAAACTGCAGATTTTGCTGGTTTTTCATACATAAACTCATTCAAACTCATCCTAATGACTTCTCAAACATACCAGCAAGTCATCAAACATATAAGGTGCATGTTTAGAACTCCTAAACACAATCATAGCATCAAACATGAAATTTCACATGTCTAGAGGCATGCTTCTTATTATCAAAACCAAATAAGAAAATAACCTTCAAAACAAGCATTTAAGGCCATTTACAATTCAAACCAACAAAGGCATACATGCCACAACCTTAGGGAGTTCAATACATCTCCCAAAAACGAAACTTAGGTTCCCATTGCCAATTTATCAAAACTAATAGTGTATGAAAACTTCACCATACGTGAGCTTGGATTTCCTTGGATGAACTTAGCTTCCTTGATGCCCAAAACACCTCAATTATCTGCATTATTGGTAAGAGAGAGCGTAAGCACAAATGCTTAGTGAGGCATGCTCTAAACAAAACCATTACAATAATGCATTTTTAGAAAACACTTTTAACAAAGCTTTTAAACCACATGCATATCTCTTTCTCATGCTACCTTGCATCCTTTTCAAGCATCACATGCTTCGTTACATTCAAATACAATATATTGGCTTTCAAGTGATAGTTCATAACCATTTCAACACAAAACACAATCGGATACGCGGATTACAAGCGTTGTCCCACACGCTTCATACACACTACCGGACTACACAAGGTTCACACTCAAGAGCAATCCCTCCATTGATGTGACACCCGTGGTGGAGTATAACGATACAATCTCAACCCCTCAACACCACTCCCCGGTAGTTGTATAATTCCACTAACGAGAGTAAGGGACACATAACACAAGATCCACACACTGAATTTACAATCACCGTTGTGATCTTACCTCAATCGTTAGGGTACTTGGATGTAGTTTACGGTACAATCACAACCCCTCAACATACAAGGCGACTTTACTTACGGTGCACCCAATCCTATAGCCGGCTAACTATATCCGATTCAAGTACTTAAAACCATTTCATCACTTGCCAATATACATCAAATACCATCATCAATTCACTATTTTAAGCATTAATTAAAGCCACTTATCATCATGCATCTCCATGCATCATAACCAAAATAAAAACATGTCAAACCAAGGATCCCTTACCTTGAGCATCCTTCAATACATGGCTTTCAAAACCAGCATTAATCATGCTAAAACATGCTTTCAAAACAGTAATTAAACATGCATTTCATAACTAATGCATCAAACCATAACTTAGCACATCCGAGGGAGTTTTTCCAAAAACTTACTCTTGAGCTTAGCTAAGTTGTTTAGACTTAAAATAAGCTCCCAAAACCTCCAAATAATCGTTTCAAAGCTGGAAACCAACTCCACTCACCAATTACGTTTCGCTTGCTTGCCGAAACGCCAATTAAGCTTCCGAATCAACTCCAAAGGTGTCCGAAGATGTCTCCCCTGTTTTAGACACATCAAAGCAGAGGATTAATGCATCATCATGCATTGAAATCTTCAGCCAACACTCTTAAACTCGCTGCTCTACCTAAAACCAACATTTCGGCTACCAAACACAATCGAAATCACCTCCAAACTATTCCAAAACTTTACCCAACCAAGATCCATCACTCCTAAACATTTCTAAACATCAATCACCATAAAAAACAATCCTAAACTCGACCTTATACCTCCAGCTATATCAGAACACCAAGAACACCTCAAAAACTACCATTTTCTTGAGCAAAAACTTAGGAAACACAACCTATTCGGGATTGGATTGATAAAACCTCATTTCTAACATCATTTAATATCCAAAATACATTAAAGAACCACCTCAAAACAGAGCCCAATCAATCACAACGAAATTCTTCAAGATCTCTTCCAAAATCTTGAGTTTTAAGCCAAAATCATGTTTCTAACATTAAAACCATTTATAAAACTTAAATAAAGGATTGACAACTTGGGAATTTCAGTAAAGAACTGAGTATTTAGAGGAGAAGAACATCCTTACCTATAAATGATGATTTCTCCTTGATTTGGGCCAAATTCCATGAAAATTCAATGTGGAAATCAAAAGGATTTGATGCAAGATTGATTAGGAACCAATAGATGATAGAAATCTCATCAATTGAAGTGAAGATCAATGTGAATTTTGCTGGAGAAAATATGTTTGGATGATGGGATTTTGTGAGAAAAAGGAATGAGAGAAAATTAGGAAAATGTAGTTATGAAAATCCAAAAAGTAGTTTCCCTTTTCTTTTTATTTAATTAAAACATTAATTAAATCACCAAATTAAGGAAAAATCTGGAGAAAACATTTTTGGGTAATTAGCTCCTTAAAGATTCAAAGTTTCAATCATTTACAAAATAGTCACTACTAAACTTTGCAAAAATCGCATTTTGGTCACTACACCGAAATGTAGTATTTCCAAACCCAATTTTATAAAATTGATTTGACCACTCTCTTATATATATTAAATGAAGATTTTTAGATATTTTTCTATATTTTAAAGCATCCCGAACTAGGCTTTCCCTAAAATCTCCTTTTATATTCAAACCGTTTCTCAGACCGGTCCGACCAAACCCTAAACTTCTAAGCCCAAAATTGGGGTGTTACAACTCTCCCTCACTTAAGAAATTTCGTCCTCGAAATTTACCTGGAGGAAAAAGGTAAGGAAACTGCTTCTTCATGTCATCTTTTCTTTCCCAAGTGGCTTCTTCAACACCACGATGCCTCCACAACACCTTAACCAACTCAATGGTCTTACCTCGAAGAACTTTACTGTCCGAATGCAGAATCTCAACCGGCTCCTTGTCATAGGTCAAATCTGGATTCAACTTTACTTCTTCCACATGCATAACATGCGAAGGATCCGATTTATACCTCTGAAGCATAGAGACATGAAATACATCATGTATCTTTTCCAACTCTTGCGGTAACCTCAACTTATAAGCAACAGGACCCACACGTTCAACCACCTCGTATGGTCCAATATACCTAGGGCTCAACTTACCCTTCCGGCCAAACCTCATCACCTTCTTCCAAGGTGAAACCTTCAAAAACACACGATCACCCACCGCAAACTCAAACTCCTTATGCTTTAAATCCGCGTAAGACTTCTGTCGATCAGAAGCTGCCTTCAACCGCTCACAAATGAGCTTCACCTTCTCGGTGGTTCCTTTCAACAAAGCCGGCATCGAGACCAACTTCTGACCTGTTTCAGCCTAGCAAAGAGGAGTTCTGCACTTCCTCCCATACAAGGCTTCATAAGGTGCCATTTGAATACTTGCCTGGAAGCTATTATTATAAGCAAACTCTACCAAAGGAAAATGCTTCTCCCAAGAGCCTTGAAACTCAATCACACAGCACCTCAACATATCTTCAAGCACTTGGATAACACGCTCAGACTGTCCATCCGACTGTGGATGATAAGAAGTACTGAAATTCAGCCGCGTACCCAAAGCTTGATGCAAACATTCCCAAAAACGCGATGTGAACCTCGGATCTCTATCCGACACTATAGACTTTGGCACACCATGCAGTCGCACAATCTCAGCAATGTACAACTCTGCAAGCTTATCCAAAGTATACGTAGTATGCACAGGTAAGAAATGTGCACACTTCGTAAAGTGATCCATAATCACCCACACCGAATTCTTCTTCGACGGCGGCAAAGGCAAACCAGACACGAAGTCCATGGTAATCCTTTCCCACTTCCACCCAGGAATCCTCAACGGTTGCAACAACCTTGAAGGAAACTGATGCTCAGCCTTAACCCGCTGACAAACCATGCACTTACTCACATACTCCGCAATATCTTTCTTTAATCCCACCCAATAGTACTCATCCTTTAAATCACGATACATCTTCGTACTACCAGGGTGCATAACAAAAGGACTACTATGAGCTTCAGTCAGAATAGTACGCCTCAACTCCGCATCATTCGGCACTACTACCCGACTTCCAAAACATAGAACTCCATCATCATTAAAACAGAAATCCGATGTTCTATCCTCAGCAATATCCTGAACAAGTGGCACCAAAGAATCATCCAACAACTGCTTACCATTTATCAACTGAATCAAAGATGGTTTCAATTGCAATTCAGCCACAAGACCTCCATCTTGCAAAATACTCAAGCTGGCAAACATGGCCCTTAACTCCACCGCCACCTTCCTGCTCAAGGCATCCGCCACAACATTAGCTTTTCCTGGCTGGTACTCGACCGTCAGATCATACTCTTTAAGCAACTCCACCCAACGTCGTTGCCTAAGATTTAATTCCTCCTGAGACATCAGATACCTCAAACTTTTGTGATCCGTGTACACAGTACACTTCTCACCATACAGATAATGTCTCCAGATCTTCAAAGCAAAAACCACCGCAGCTAAGTCAATATCATGCGTAGGATAATTGCGCTCATGCACCTTCAACTGTCGCGATGCATAAGCCACCACCTTACCCTCCTGCATCAGCACACACCCCAAACCAACATAAGATGCGTCGTTGTACACCACAAACTCTTTTCATGATTCAGGTTGAACCAAGATAGGAGCTTGCGTCAATGCTGCCTTAAGCTTCTCAAAAGCTTGTTGTCTTGCTTCCGTCCACTCAAATTTAACATCCTTTTGCAACAACTTTGTCAAAAGGGAAACAATCTTTGAAAATCCATCCACAAACCTCCGATAATATCCTGCCAACCCAAGGAAACTACGGACTTCATGAACGGACTTAGGAAGCTTCCAATTCATCACCGCCTCAACCTTTTGAGGATCAACACGAATCCCCTCAGCAGAAACCACATGACCAAGGAAAACAACTTCCTTAAGCCAAAATTCGCATTTGCTCAGCTTAGCATAAATCTGATTCTTTAGAAGCGCTTGCAAGACAACCCTCAAATGACCTTCATGCTCCTCCTCAGTACGAGAGTACACAAGAATATCGTCAATGAAGACTACAACAAACTTATCCAAGTATTCATGAAACACTATATTCATCATGTCCATAAAAGCTGCAGGAGCATTCGTCAAGCCAAACGGCATTACAAGGAATTCATAATGCCCTTACCTCGTTCTAAAGGCTGTTTTTGGCACATCCACATCTTTCACCTTAAGCTGGTAGTACCCTGATCTTAAGTCAATCTTGGAGAACACAGCCGCTCCCCGAAATTGATCAAAAAGATCATCAATCCTCGGCAAAGGATACCGATCCTTGATAGTCAACTTATTCAGCTGACGATAATTAATGCACATTCTCATAGTGACATCCATCTTCTTCACAAACAAAATCGGTGCACCCCACGATGACACACTAGGTCGAATGAAACCACGGTCAAACAACTCCTGAAGTTGCGTCTTCAATTCCTTCAACTCCTTAGGTGCCATGCGATAAGGAGCAATAGACACTGGAGTTGTGTTTTCATACAAATCAATTCCAAACTCCACCTCTCGGCTAGGAGGCAATCCAGGTAATTCCTCCGGAAATACTCCAGGAAACTCTCGTACGGTTCTGATATCCTGAACACGCAACTCCTTTGAACTAGGGTTCATCACAAAAGCTAGGTAAGCCTCGCAACCCTGCCTCAACATCCGACTTGCTTCCAACGTAGACACCACATTGGCAAGAAACTTCACATTCTCACCAACCACCACTACTTCGTAATCATCCGCAAGTTTCAACGAAACTCGCTTGCCTTCAAAATCCACCACCGCTCTATGCTCCACTAGCCAATCCATACCAAGGATTACGTCAAAGCCATAGAAAGGCAATTCAATGAGATCAACAAGAAAAACATGGTTTTGCACTTTCAAGGGACATCTCCTATACAACTTTCGTGTTACAACTATCTCACCAAAGGAACTAGTCACACGCATACCAACATCCAAAGACTCAACAGGTAAACCAAGCATTTGAGCATGTTCACGCAAAATGTATGAGTGTGTAGATCCGGAATCAATCAAAGAAAGTAATGATAAGGATTGCATAGTAAAGGTACCTGCGATCACATCCGTATCATTCCTTCCCTCACGCTGAGCATACACTCGAGCCTAGCCACCACCCTCAGGTTGAACAGCCACAACATGCACTACATTCCTCCCACCATCATCTCTGTGCTGGAAGTTACCACGGCCGCGCCCACGGCCTCTCTGAGGTGCAACTACCCCAGGAGCACGTCCCTGACCACCACTGGCCAACAAAGGACACTCTCTCCTCATGTGGTCTGCCGAACCACAATTCCAACATGAGTTACCTGTCATTGCAACAGGAGCCTGAACCTCCCTCGCTGCCCGAGGACAATCTCGCCTCAAATGGCCACGAGATCCACACGTCTAGCACGTGTTCTGATCAACCCTCATCCTATCTCCCTGAACAGTCATACCATGTCCTCCACTACCATGCCTAGCAGTAGGCTAATACCTCCTATCTCGTCCTCTCTTGTTCCATCCACCACTAGAACTATGATCAGCGGCTCTTTTTCCAGAGCCAGAACTAACGCCTCTGGAAGATAAACCCAAGTTCTGCTCGATATCCTTCGCTCGACACACAAACACATCAAAATCGGTATAATCAGTCGCAAGCATATATGTCTTCACGTCCGTCACCAATCCATAACGGAAACGTTCACACCTCTCCCGCTCATCAGGGATCAGCTCAGGTGCATACTGACTAAGGCGAACAAACTGGATCTCATACTCAGCTACCGTCATGTTGCCTTGCACAAGAGACATAAATTCTCTTTTCTTCTCATCTAGGTATCGCACACCCAGATACTTCCGCTTGAACGCATTCGGGAAAAACGTCCAAGTTACATCATTGTTCTCCATTCCAGAGATAGTGGTCGTCCACCACGTATAAGCATCACCATGCAGCAGTGACACCACACAACCCAACTTCTGCACATTATTGCAGTTCATTTGCCCCAAAATCCTCTTGGTGCTTTCCAACCAAGACTCTGATCCCTCCGGAGACAAACCATTGATCTCAGTCCCTCCCAGACTGCGAAGACGTTCTAGAGGCAATCTCACATTAGCATCATCCTGATGCGCAGCTCCATGAGCTCCAACTATCGCTGCCTGAAAGGCTCCAACAATAGCCTGAATCAACATAGTCATGTCAGGAGCAGCTTTCCCCTGCACACCTTCTGGTCCAACGACTCCAACACCAACACCAGGATTATCACCTCCACCACCACCACCACCGGATGGTCCACCACCAGGGGGAGGAGGTAAATCCACAACATTCTCAACATTCTCCTCATTTTCATTCTGAGCCATAGCTCTTGTATTAATCCTCGTTTCTCTACGTGGCCCCATTTACAAAGAAAACAATGCACTAACACAAATGCAATAAACACAATTAGGTTCAACAAGGTGAGTAATTCCAAGTACTCAAGCTTATTTTCCAAAAACAATTCCTTTCATTAGTTTTGATATGGCAATGGGTTCCCCTAACACGCTTCAACATAGCATAACATCACAATTGCAACCATGCATCACGATTCATAAAACATTCTTTCACCTAAAAGGCTCATCATACAAAGACACATACATCACCCACATAACAATTCCCAACTACATGAGAACTAAGCTTCGATACCACCAAATGTAACCCCCTTACCCTGGCCTAGACGGTTGACCCGAACTACGAAGATTACACGGGGAAAACCAAAGTCAACCCGAAAGTCAACCTTGATTAACGACCCTTTTTTCTTTTTAATCTTGTCTAGATACACGTTAATCCTAAGAGAGTACCCATAAAATATATATGAGAAAGGCACAACGATCGAACAGCAAAGAGGGACTCAATTGCACTTATTACAAGTTTAGGGACCAAAATGTAATTTATGTAAATTAGAAGGTCATAACTGATTTTAAAGTTACCAATATTAAATTAGTCGCATTACATGCTTCTCTGCCAAAATTCAACTTCATTGGACATCTCAAACTCAAGAAATTGCAACTTTAACATTTGGGACTAAAATGTAAAGCTTGCAAACTTCAGCACCATTCAAATCAGTGCCAACCGGTCACCTGTTTCAAAACACCTACCTTCCGTATCGAAACGCAGGATCGGAATGGCGTTGACCATTTTGATACGCGGGTTGGTTCCGAGACTGGTTCCGAAACGAGGCCTTCCAGTAGCCAAATCGTTTCGAAACAGCCTCCAGCCGTTTCGAAACACGAAGGCCATTACAGACCCCCGTTTCGAAATGCCAGAGAGTGTTTCGATACTGTCCACCCAGAAACTGCAGATTTTGCTGGTTTTTCATACATAAACCCATTCAAACTCATCCTAATGACTTTCCAAACATACCAACAAGTCATCAAACATATAAGGTGCATGTGTAGAACTCCTAAACACAATCATAGCATCAAACATGAACTTTCACATGTCTAGAGGCATGCTTCCTATTATCAAAACCAAATAAGCAAATAACCTTCAAAATAAGCATTTAAGGCCATTTACAATTCAAACCAACAAAGGCATACATGCCACAACCTTAGGGAGTTCAATACATCTCCCAAAAACGAAACTTAGGTTCCCATTGCCAATTTATCAAAACTAATAGTGTATGAAAACTTCACCATACGTGAGCTTGGATTTCCTTGGATGAACTTAGCTTCCTTGATGCCCAAAGCACCTCAATTATCTGCATTATTGGTAAGAGAGAGCGTAAGCACAAATGCTTAGTGAGGCATGCTCTAAACAAAACCATTACAATAATGCATTTTTAGAAAACACTTTTAACAAAGCTTTTAAACCACATGCATATCTCTTTCTCATGCTACCTTGCATCCTTTTCAAGCATCACATACTTCGTTACATTCAAATACATTATATTGGCTTTCAAGTGATAGTTCATAACCATTCCAACACAAAACACAATCGGATACGCGGATTAGAAGCGTTTTCCCACACGCTTCATACACACTACCGGACTACACAAGGTTCACACTCAAGAGCAATCCCTCTATTGATGTGACACCCGTGGTGGAGTATAACGGTACAATCTCAAGCCCTCAACACCACTCACCGGTAGTTGTATAATTCCACTAACGAGAGTAAGGGACACATAACACAAGATCCACAGACAGAATTTACAACCACCGTTGTGATCTTACCTCAATTGTTAGGGTACTTGGATGGAGTTTATGGTACAATCACAACCCCTCAACATCCAAGGCGACTTTACTTATGGTGCACCAAATCCTATAGCCGGCTAACTATATCCGATTCAAGTACTTAAAACCATTTTATCACTTGCCAATATACATCAAATACCATCATCAATTCACTGTTTTAAGTATTAATTAAAGCCACTTGTAACCCCCTTAGCCCGGCCTAGACGGTTGACCCGAACTACGAAGATTACACGGGGAAAACCAAAGTCAACCTGAAAGTCAACCTTGATTAACGACCTTTTTTTTCCTTTTTAGTATTATCTAGATGCACATTAACCTTAAGCGCACACTTGAGAAACACATACTTGAGAAGCACAGCGATCGAAATGCAACAAGTGACTCAATTGCACAACATACAAAAGTTAGGGACCAAGTTGTAATTTCTAGAAAGATGAAGGACTTAGCTGATTTTTAAGTTACCAATATCAAATTAATCATATTACATGCTTCCCTGTCAGATTTCACCTCAATCGAACATCTCAAACTCATGCAATTGCAAAAATGATTTTCAGGACTAAAATGTAAAGCTTGCAACCACAAAACCATTCAAATCAGTGCCCAACGGTCATCTGTTTCGGAATGGGGTTGACCGTTCCGAAATGCGGGTTCGTTTCGAGACCTGTATCGAAACAGGGCCTGGCAGTGGCCAAAACGTTTCGGAACGGCCTCTACCCGTTTCGATACACGAAGGCCATTACAGGCCCCCGTTTCGAAACGCTAGTGCCCGTTCCGATACGGATTGCCCAGAAAGTGCAGAATTTGCTGGTTTAACATACATCTAACCACTCAAACACATCCTAATGACTTCCTAATCATGCCAACAAGTCATCATGCATATAAGGTACATGTTTGCAACATTAAAACACATTCATGGCATCAATTAGGGAAACACACAAGTCTATAGGCATACATCCTAATAACCAAACCAATCAACCATCAAAGCATCAAAACAAGCACCAAAATGGCCATTTACAAGTCCAAATCATTTAAGGCATCATGCCACAACTAGGAAGTCCAAAACATCTCCCAAATCACATCCTAGGTTCCCATTGCCAAATATCAAAAACTAATAAAGTTGTGAAAAAGTCACCATACATGAGCTTAGCTTTCCCTTGGATTCTTAGCCTCCTTGCTGCCCTCAAACACCTCAATTATCTGCATTATTGGTTCAAGAGAGAGAGAGCGTAAGCACAAATGCTTAGTGAGGCATGCTCTAAAGAAACAACACAATAATGCATTTAATAAAACACTTTACCCAAAGCCTTTTAACACATAAACATCATTTCTCATGCAACAATGCATACACATCAAGCATCTCATGCTTCATTAACATCAACATGTCATATTGGCTTCCAAGTTATAAACCATAACCATTTACAACATAAAACACAATCGGATACGCGGATTACAAGTGTTGTCCCATACGCTTCATACACACTACCCAACACACAAGGTGGAGTTTACCAGTACAATCATAACCCCTCAACACCCGTGATGGAGTTTAACGGTACAATCACAACCCCTCCACATCACTCATCGGTAGTTGTATAACATCACTAGCGAGAACACGGGACTCACAACCCAAGATCCACACATGGACTTTTAACCACCATTGTGATCTTTACCATCTCGTTAGTGTACTTGGATGGAGTTTACGGTACAATTACAACCCCTAAACATCCAATGCGACTTTATTCACGGTGCACCCAATCCTATAGCCGGCTAACTATATCCGATTCAAGTACTTTAAAACCACACATCACTTGCCAATATACATCATTTATCATCAATAATCCACTGTTTTAAAGCATTATATCAAAGCCATTAAACAACATGCATCACTATGCATCAAATCCACATTTTCAATATATCAAACCAAGGATCTCTTACCTTGAGCATCCTTCAACATATGCCTTTCGAAACCAGCATTAACCATGCTAAAACATGCTTTCAAAAGAGAATTTAAACATGCAATTTATCAACAAATGCATCGAACCACTCCATGGCTCATACATGAGAGTTTTTCCAAAAACTTACTCTTGAGCTTAGTTAAGTTGATTAGACTTAAACTAAGCTCCCAAACCTTCAAACATTCGATACAAAGCTGGAAATCCAACTCCACTCACCAATTCTATTTCGCAAGCTTGCCGAAACGCCGTTCAAGCCTCCGGATCAACACCACAAGGATCCGAAGATGCCTCCCCTGTTTTAAACACATCAAAGTAGAGGATTAATGCATCATCAAGCATTAAAATCTTCAGCCATTACACCAAAACTCGCTGCTCTCACCAAAACTAACATTTCGGCTACCAAACACAACAGAAATCACTTCCAAACTCTTCCTCAACATTACCCAGCCAAGATCCATCACTTCTAAACATTCCTAAACATCAATTAACATCCAAAAAGAACTTAAACTCGTCCTTATACCTCCAGCTATAACAGAACACCAATATCACCCCAAAAACCACCATTTTCATAAGCAAAAACTTAGGAAATTCAACCTATTCAGGATTGCATTGATTAAACCTCAATTACACATCATTAAACATCCAAAATACATTTAAAAACCATCTCAAAACAGAGCCCAAACAATCACCACAAATTTCTTCAAGATTTCTTCCAAATCTTGAGTTTTAAGCCAAAATCAAGATCACAACATTAAAACCTTTTATAAAACTTAATTTAAGGATCGAGAACTTGGGAATTTCAGTAAAGAACTGAGTATTTAGAGGAGAAGAACATCCTTACCTCTAAATGTAGATTTCTCCTTGATTAGAGACAATTTCCTTGAAAATCCAATAAGCAAAACAATAGAATTTGATGTAGAAAGGTTTAGGAATTAATTGATGATTGAAACCTCATCATTTGGTGTGAAAATCAAAAGAAATGTTGCTGTAGAAATGTGTTTGGCTGAGAGAATTTTGAGAGGAAATGAGATGAGGAAGTTTTAACAAAAGTTAGTTATGAAATCTAAAAATTAGTTTTCCACTTTTCATTTAATTAATTAAATATTAATTAAATCATTAAAATCTAAGAAAAATCTGGAGAAATCCCTTCTTGGGTAAATTAGCTCCTTAAAGATTCAAAGTTTCAATCCTTACAAAACAATCACCACTGAACTTTTCAAAAATTACATTTTAGTCACTATTTCGTAATGTTGCACTTCCAAACCTTATTTTGTAAAATTGATTTCACCACTCTCTTATATATATTAAAAGAGGATTTTTTAGATATTTTTCCATATTTTTAAAGCATCCCGAACTAGGTTTTCCCTAAAACCACCTTTTATATTCGAACCGAAAATCAGACCGGTCCGGTTCAGACCCAAAACTTCTAAGCCTAAAATTGGGGTGTTACAACTCTCCCCCCTTAAGAAATTTCGTCCTCGAAATTTACCTGGAGGAAAGAGGTACGAAAACTGCTTTTTCATGTCATCCTTTTGTTCCCACGTGGCTTCCTCAGCACCACAATGCTTCCCCAACACCTTTACCAACTCAATGGTTTTACCTCGAAGAACTTTACTGTCAGAATCCAGAATTTCCACCGGTTCCTCATCATAGGTCAAGTCTGGATTCAATTTCACCTCCTCTACAGGCATAACATGCGAAGGATCCGATCTATACCTCCGAAGCATAGAGACATGAAACACATCATGAATCTTTTCCAAATCTTGCGGCAACCTCAACTCGTACGCAACAGGACCCACACGCTCAATCACCTCGTATGGTCCAATGTACCTAGGGCTCAACTTACCCTTCTGGCCAAACCTCGTCACCTTTTTCCAAGGCGAAACTTTCAAGAACACACGGTCACCCACCGCATACTCAATCTCCTTACGCTTCAAATCCGCGTAAGACTTCTGTCGATCAGAAGATGCCTTCAATCGCTCACAAATGAGCTTCACCTTCTCGGTGGTTCCTTTCAACAAAGCTGGCATTGAAACCAACTTCTGACCTATTTCAGCCCAACAAAGAGGAGTTCTGCATTTCCTCCCGTACAAGGCTTCATAAGGTGCCATTTGAATACTTGCCTGGTAGCTATTGTTATAAGCAAACTCCACCAAAGGCAAATGCTTCTCCCAAGAGCCTTGAAACTCAATCACACAGCACCTCAACATATCCTCTAGCACTTGAATAACACGCTCAGACTGTCCATCCGACTGTGGATGATAAGAAGTACTGAAATTCAGCCGTATACCCAAATCCTGATGTAAACACTCCTAGAAACGCGATGTAAACCTCAGATCTCTATCCGACACGATCGACTTTGGCACACCATGCAGCCGCACAATCTCAGCAATGTACAGCTCTGCAAGCTTATCCAATGTATACGTAGTATGCACAAGTAAGAAATGCGCACACTTCGTAAGGTGATCCACAATCATCCACACCAAATTCTTCTTCGGTGGCGACAAAGGCAAACCAGACACAAAGTCCATGGTAATCCTTTACCACTTCCACTCAGGAATCCTTAACGGTTGCAACAACCCAGAAGGAAACTGATGCTCAGCCTTAACCCGCTGGCAAACCATGCACTTACTCACATACTCAGCAACGTCTTTCTTCAAACCCACCCAATAGTACTCATCCTTAAGATCACGATACATCTTTGTACTACTAGGGTGCATAGCAAAAGGACTACTATGAGCTTCAGTCAGAATAGCACGCCTTAACTCAGCATCATTGGGCACTACCATCCGACTCCCAAAACATAGAACTCCATCATCATTAAAGCAGAAATCCGATGGCCTATCCTCAATAATATCCTGAACATGTGACACCAAGGAATCATCCAACAGCTGCTTATCCTTTATCAACTGAACCAAGGATGGTTTCACTTGCAATTCAGCCACAAGATCGCCATCTCGCGAAATGCTCAAGCTGGCAAACATAGCCCTCAACTCCACCGCCACCTTCCTACTCAAGGCATCCGCTACAACATTAGCTTTTCCCGGATGGTACTCGATCGTCAGATCGTAATCTTTAAGCAACTCCGCCCAACGTCGTTGCCTAAGATTCAACTCTTTCTGAGACATTAGATACTTCAAGCTCTTGTGATCCGTGTACACCGTACACTTCTCACCATACAGGTAATGTCTCCAAATTTTCAAAGCCAAAACCACCGCAGCTAACTCAATGTCATGCGTAGGATAATTGCGCTCATGCACCTTCAACTGGCGCGATGCATAAGCCACTACCTTACCCTCTTGCATCAACACACACCCCAAACCAACGTAGGATGCGTCACTATACACCACAAATTCTTTCCCTGATTCAGGTTGAACCAAGATAGGAGCTTGCGTCAAAGCTGCCTTCAGCTTTTCAAAAGCCTATTGTCTCGCTTCTGTCCACTCATACTTGACATCCTTCTGCAACAACTTCATCAAAGGTGCAGCAATTTTCAAAAATCCATCCATAAACCTCCGGTAGTATCCTGCCAAACCAAGGAAACTACGGACTTCATGAACAGACTTAGGAGGCTTCCAATTCATCACTGCCTCAATCTTCCAAGGATCAACACGAATCCCCTCAGCAGAAACCATATGACCATGGAACACAACTTCTTTGAGCCAAAACTCACACTTGCTTAGCTTAGCATAAAGCTGGTTCTCCAACAGAGCCTGCAACACAATCCTCAAATGTCCCTCATGCTCCTCCTCAGTACGAGAGTATACAAGGATATCATCAATGAACACCACAACAAACTTGTCCAAATATTCATGGACCACTCTATTCATCATGTCCATAAAAGCTGCAGGAGCATTCGTCAAACCAAACGGCATCACAAGGAACTCATAATGCCCATACCTCGTTCTGAAGGCTGTCTTTGGCACATCCACATCCTTCACCTTCAACTGGTAATACCCTGACCTTAAGTCAATCTTGGTGAACACAGCCGCTCCCCGAAATTGATAAAAAAGATCATCAATCCTCGGTAAAGGATACCAATTCTTGATAGTCAACTTATTTAGCTGACGGTAATCGATGCACATTCTCATAGCGCCATCCTTTTTCTTTAAAAATAAGACCGGTGCACCCCAAGGTGACAAACTCGGCCGAATGAAACCACGATCCAGCAACTCCTGAAGTTGCGTCTTCAGCTCCTTCAGCTCCTTAGGTGCCATTCGATAAGGTGTAATGGACACTGGAGTTATGTTTTCATCAGCTCAATTCCAAACTCCACCTCTCGATTAGGAGGCAATCCAGGTAACTCCTCCGGAAACACACCAGGAAACTCTCGCACGGTACAGATATCTTGAACTCGCAACTCCTTAGAGCTAGGATTCATCATAAAGGCTAGGTAAGCTTCACAACCTTGCCTCAGCATTCGGCTTGCCTCCAATGTAGACACCACATTGGCAAGAAACTTCACATTCTCACCAACCACCACTACCTCATAATCATCCGCAAGCTTCAACGAAACTCGCTTGTTCTCAAAATCCACCACAGCCCGATGTTCAACAAGCCAATCCATACCAAGGATTACATCAAATCCATAGAAAGGCAATTCCATGAGATCAACATGAAAAACATGGTTTTGCACAACCAAGGGACATCTTCTATACAACTTCCGTGTCACAACGGTCTCACCAAAGGAACTAGTTACACGCATACCAATATCCAAAGACTCAACAGGCAAACCAAGCAATTGAGCATATTCACGCAATATGTATGAGTGTGTAGATCCAGAATCAATCAAGGAAAGTAATGACAAGGATTGCAAAGTGAAGGTACCTGCGATCACATTCGTGTCATTTCTCCCCTCTCGCTGCGCATACACTTGAGCCTGGCCACCACCCTCAGGTTGGACAGCCACCACATGTGCCACATTCCTTTCACCATCATCTCTGCGCTGGAAGTTACCACGACCGCGCCCACGACCTCTTTGTGGTGCAACAACACCAGGAGCACGTCCTTGACCACCACCGGCCAACAAAGGACACTTCCTCTTCATGTGGTCTGCCGAACCACAATTCCAGCACGAATTACCGGTCACTGCCACAGGAGCCTGCACCTCTCTCGCTGTCCGAGGACAATCACGCCTCAAATGACCACGCGATCCACACGCCCAGCACGTGTTCTGATCAGCTCTCGCCCTGTCTCCCTGAACAGGCGCACCATGCCCTCCACTACCACGCCTGGCAGAAGACTGATACCTCCTATCTCGTCCTCTCTTGTTCCGTCCACCACCGGAACTATACTCAGCATCTCTCTTGCCCGAGCCAGAACCAGCACTCCTGGAAGACAAACCCAGGTTCTGCTCAATGTCCTTCGCCCTACTAACCAGCACATCAAAATCCGTATACTCAGCTGCAAGCATGAAGGTCTTTACATCCGTCACCAAACCATATCGGAAACGCTCACACCTCTCCCGCTCATCAGGGATAAACTCGGGTGCGTACTGACTGAGACGGACAAACTGGATCTCGTACTCAGCCACCGTCATACTTCCTTGTGTAAGAGACATGAATTCTCTTTTCTTTTCATCCAGGTATCGCACACCTAGATACTTCCGCTTGAACACGTTCAGAAAGAACGTCCAAGTCACATCAGCTTTCTCCATTCTGGAGACAGTGGTCGTCCACCAGGTATACGCATCATCATGTAACAGCGATAACACACATCCTAACTTCTGCACATCATTGCAGTTCATTTGTCCCAATATCCTCTTGGTACTTTCTAACCAAGATTCGGAACCCTCCGCAGACAAACCTCTGAACTCAGTCCCTCCAAGATTGCGCAGACGTTCCAAAGGTAATCTCGCATTAGCATCACCCTGATGCCCAACTCCATGAGCTCCAGCTACTGCTACCTGAAAGGCTCCTGCAATAGCTTGAATCAAAACTGTCATGTCAGGAGCAGCTTGCCCTTGCACAGCCTCAGGTCCAGCGACCCCAGCACCAACACCAGCTCCATCACCTCCAGCACCACCACCACCGGGCGGTCAACCACCAGGAGGAGGAGGTATATCCACAACATTATCAGCATTGTTCTCATTCTCGTTCTGAGCCATAGCTCGCGTATTAATTCTCATCTCTCTACGAGGTCCCATTCACTAAAACAATGCACTAACACAAATGCAATAAACATAATTAGGTTCAACAAGGTAAGTAATCCAAGCACTCAAGCTCATTTTTCAAAAACAATTCATTTCATTAGTTTTGATATGGAAATGGGTCCCTCTAACATGCTTCAACACAACATAACATCACAATTGCAACATACTTACAATTCACACATCAAACTTTCACCTAAAAAGCATATCATGCAATCATACATACATCACCCACATAACCATTCCCGTTTACTCGAGAACTCAGCTCTGATACCACCAAAGGTAACCCCCTTAGCCCGGCCTAGACGGTTGACCTGAACTACGAAGATTACACGGGGAAAACCAAAGTCAACCTGAAAGTCAACCTTGATTAACGACCCTTTTTTTCCTTTTTAGTCTTATCTAGATGCACATTAACCTTAAGCGTACCCTTGAGAAACACATACTTGAGAAGCACAGCGATCGAAATGCAACAAGGGACTCAATTGCACAACATACAAAAGTTAGGGACCAAGTTGTAATTTCTGGAAAGATGAAGAACTTAGCTGATTTTTAAGTTACCAATATCAAATTAAACATATTACATGCTTCCCTGTCAGATTTCACTTCAATCGGACATCTCAAACTCATGCAATTGCAAAAATGATTTTCAGGACTAAAACGTAAAGCTTGCAACCACAAAACCATTCAAATCAGTGCCCAACGGTCATCTGTTTCGGAACGGGGTTGACCGTTCCGAAACGCGGGTTCGTTTCGAGACCTGTATCGAAACAGGGCATGGCATTGGCCAAAACGTTTCGGAACGACCTCTACCTGTTTCGATACACAAAGGCCATTACAGGCCCCCGTTTCGAAACGCTAGTGCCCGTTCCGATACGGATTGCCCAGAAAGTGCAGAATTTGCTGGTTTAACATACATCTAACCACTCAAACACATCCTAATGACTTCCTAATCATGCCAACAAGTCATCATGCATATAAGGTACATGTTTGCAACATTAAAACACATTCATGGCATCAATTAGGGAAATCCACAAGTCTATAGGCATACATCCTAATAACCAAACCAATCAACCATCAAAGCATCAAAACAAGCACCAAAATGGCCATTTACAAATCCAAATCATTTAAGGCATCATGCCACAACTAGGGAGTCCAAAACATCTCCCAAATCACATCATAGGTTCCCATTGCCAAATATCAAAAACTAATAAAGTTGTGAAAAAGTCACCATACATGAGCTTAGCTTTCCCTTGGATTCTTAGCCTCCTTGCTGCCCTCAAACACCTCAACTATCTGCATTATTGGTTCAAGAGAGAGAGAGCGTAAGCACAAATGCTTAGTGAGGCATGCTCTAAAGAAACAACACAATAATGCATTTAATAAAACACTTTACCCAAAGCCTTTTAACACATAAACATAATTTCTCATGCAACAATGCATACACATCAAGCATCTCATGCTTCATTAACATCAACATGTCATATTGGCTTCCAAGTGATAAACCATAACCATTTACAACATAAAACACAATCGGATACGCAGATTACAAGCGTTGTCCCATATGCTTCATACACACTACCGAACACACAAGGTGGAGTTTACCGGTACAATCACAACCCCTCAACACCCGTGATGGAGTTTAACAATACAATCACAACCCCTCCACATCACTCATCGGTAGTTGTATAACATCACTAACGAGAACACATGACACACAACCCAAGATCCACACATGGACTTTTAACCACCATTGTGATCTTTACCATATCGTTAGTGTACTTCGATGGAGTTTACGGTACAATTACAACCCCTCAACATCCAAGGACTTTATTCACGGTGCACCCAATCCTATAGCCGGCTAACTATATCCGATTCAAGTACTTTAAAACCACACATCACTTGCCAATATACATCATTTATCATCAATAATCCACTGTTTTAAAGCATTATATCAAAGCCATTAAACAACATGCATCACTATGCATCAAATCCACATTTTCAATATATCAAACCAAAGATCTCTTACCTTGAGCATCCTTCAACATATGGCTATCAAAACCAGCATTAACCATGCTAAAACATGCTTTCAAAACAGAATTTAAACATGCAATTTATCAACAAATGCATCGAACCACTCCATGGCTCATACAAGAGAGTTTTTCCGAAAACTTACTCTTGAGCTTAGTTAAGTTGATTAGACTTAAACTAAGCTCCCAAACCTTCAAACATTCGATACAAAGCTGGAAATCCAACTCCACTCACCAATTCCATTTCACAAGCCTGTCGAAACGCCGTTCAAGCCTCCGGATCAACACCACAAGGATCTGAAGATGCCTCCCCTGTTTTAAACACATCAAAGCAGAGGATTAATGCATCATCATGCATTAAAATCTTCAGCCATTACACCAAAACTCGCTGCTCTCACCAAAACTAACATTTCGGCTACCAAACACAACCGAAATCACTTCCAAACTCTTCCTCAACATTACCCAGCCAAGATCCATCACTTCTAAACATTCCTAAACATCAATTAACATCCAAAAAGAACTTAAACTCGTCCTTATACCTCCAGCTATAACAGAACACCAAGATCACCCCAAAAACCACCATTTTCATAAGCAAAAACTTAGGAAATTCAACCTATTCGGGATTGCATTGATTAAACCTCAATTACACATCATTAAACATCCAAAATACATTTAAAAACCATCTCAAAACAGAGCCCAAACAATCACCACGAATTTCTTCAAGATTTCTTCCAAATCTTGAGTTTTAAGCCAAAATCAAGATCACAACATTAAAACCTTTTATAAAACTTAATTTAAGGATTGAGAACTTGGGAATTTCAGTAAATAACTGAGTATTTAGAGGAGAAGAACATCCTTACCTCTAAATGTAGATTTCTCCTTGATTAGAGACAATTTCCTTGAAAATCCAATAAGCAAAACAATAGAATTTGATGTAGAAAGGTTTAGGAATCAATTTATGATTGAAACCTCATCATTTGGTGTGAAAATCAAAAGAAATGTTGCTGTAGAAATGTGTTTGGCTGAGAGAATTTTGAGAGAAAATGAGATGAGAAAGTTTTAACAAAAGTTAGTTATGAAATCTAAAAATTGGTTTTCCACTTTTTATTTAATTAATTAAACATTAATTAAATCATTAAAATCTAAGAAAAATCTGGAGAAATCCTTTCTTGGGTAAATTAGCTCCTTAAAGATTCAAAGTTTCAATCCTTACAAAACAGTCACCACTGAACTTTTCAAAAATTACATTTTAGTCATTATTTCGTAATGTTGCACTTCCAAACCTTATTTTGTAAAATTGATTTCACCACTCTCTTATATATATTAAAAGAGGATTTTTAGATATTTTTCCATATTTTTAAAGCATCCCGAACTAGGTTTTCCCTAAAACCACCTTTTATAGTCGAACCGAAAATCTAACCGGTCCGGTTCAGACCCTAAACTTCTAAGCCCAAAATTGGGGTGTTACACCACTTATCATCATGCATCTCCATGCATCATAACCAAAATAAAAACATGTCAAACCAAGGATCTCTTACCTTGAGCATCCTTCAATACATGGCTTTCAAAACCAGCATTAATCATGCCAAAACATGCTTTCAAAACAGTAATTAAACATGCATTTCATAACCAATGCATCAAACCATAACTTAGCACATCCGAGGGAGTTTTTCTGAAAACTTACTCTTGAGCTTAGCTAAGTTGTTTAGAATTAAACTAAGCTCCCAAAACCTCCAAATAATCGTTTCAAAGCTGGAAACCAACTCCACTCACCAGTTACGTTTCGCTTGCTTGCCGAAACGCAAATTAAGCTTCTGAATCAACTCCAAAGGTGTCCGAAGATGTCTCCCCTATTTTAGACACATCAAAGCAGAGGATTAATGCATCATCATGCATTGAAATCTTCAGCCAACACTCTTAAACTCGCTGCTCTACCTAAAACCAACATTTCGGCTACCAAACACAACCGAAATCACCTCCAAACTCTTCCAAAACTTTACCCAGCCAAGATCCATCACTCCTAAACATTTCTAAACATCAATCACCATCAAAAACAATCCTAAACTCGACCTTATACCTCCAGCTATATCAGAACACCAAGAATACCTCAAAAACCACCATTTTCTTGAGCAAAAACTTAGGAAACACAACCTATTCGGGATTGGATTGATAAAACCTCATTTCTAACATCGTTTAGTATCCAAAATACATTAAAGAACCACCTCAAAATAGAGCCCAATCAATCACAACGAAATTCTTCAAGATCTCTTCCAAAATCTTGAGTTTTAAGCCAAAATCATGTTTCTAACATTAAAACCATTTATAAAACTTAAATAAAGGATTGACAACTTGGGGATTTCAGTAAAGAACTGAGTATTTAGAGGAGAAGAACATCCTTACATCTAAATGATGATTTCTCCTTGATTTGGGCTAAATTGCATGAAAATTCAATGTGGAAATCAAAAGGATTTGATGCAAGATTGATTAGGAACCAATAGATGATAGAAATCTCATCAATTGAAGTGAAGATCAATGTGAATTTTGCTGGAGAAAATGTGTTTGGATGATGAGATTTTGAGAGAGAAAGGAATGAGAGAAAATTAGGAAAAGGTAGTTATGAAAATCCAAAAAGTAGTTTCCCTTTTCTTTTTATTTAATTAAAATATTAATTAAATCACCCAAATTAAGGAAAAATCTGGAGAAAACATTTTTGGGTAATTAGCTCCTTAAAGATTCAAAGTTTCAATCCTTTACAAAACATTCACTACTAAACTTTGCAAAAATCGCATTTTGGTCACTACACCGAAATGTAGTATTTCCAAACCCAATTTTATAAAATTGATTTCACCACTCTCTTATATATATTAAATGAGGTTTTTTAGATATTTTTCTATATTTTTAAAGCATCCCGAACTAGGCTTTCCCTAAAACCTCCTTTTATACTCGAACCGTTTCTCAGACCGGTCCGACCAAACCCTAAACTTCTAAGCCCAAAATTGGGGTGTTACAATATAAACAATTTCCGGTGGAATATTACATCACCGTACTCCTCCTTGATGACTTAACACCACCAAGGCCACGCGCGAATTGACTCAACCGTGTGCACACTAATCCTAATGATCGATCATTTATATCTGGTAAGTTAACTAGTGCCAATTACTTTTAAACCACATCACACAACCATCATTTATAACACATATCCATCATCACACATATCAATGTATATACATACAAAATCAATTCACGCCTCAAGATCAATATAAGCATAAACATCTAAAGCTTGTAAACACACAGGAAGTTAAACTACCAATTTAACTTCTACCTTGGAATGGCCTACAAAGCTCATTCCAACACCTCTACTGTACACACTTGAACCAATTTAAACAAGTTTGAAGTTCACTCACCACCCTTCCTTAGCAAACCAAGCAAAGCTAGTCAAGCCTCCACAATTACCGGATTCGATCCCGATCCTTCCCCGATGTTTCCTCTTGCTTCTAACCAATCAAAAGAAAAGTATTACTCACCAAATCAATGCTAAACTCAACCACAAACCCAACTCACAATCACAAGCCAAACTTCACAATTTCAAACCCAAACTAACCTCAAAACTCACATTTTCGTACTCCCCAAATACCCAGCTGAAATATACCATTTCCAACACCCAAATGACATCTAAAGGCTTCCAAAACACTTTCCTAACAACCCTATACCATCAACCCTTCAACCCAACACAAAAACACATCAAAAATTCATGTTTTGACACTTTGAAAAATGCCCCCAAGACCCACTTCGGGATTTTTCCCAAAATCCTTCCATTTTAAGATATTAGGTGTATTTAAGTGAGATTAACTCAAAACCTAACTCAACAAACCAAAAACAAGTGGAAAACCTATTAAAAATTCATACTTTCATCAAACTTGAAAATCTTGAAAAACACAAATGGTGATGGTTTTGAAATCTAAAACCATGGAAATGCTTGGGATGATGAGGAGAGTTCAAAAATGAAATTACCTTCGAAAAAGCTCTTGAATTGATGGAGAAAATGGATGGAATAATAACTTAGGCTTTGGGAGGGTTTTGGGTTCTTTTCCACGTTGGAAATGAAGAAGCAAGGAAGAAGACTTCTTTTTTTTGTTCTTTTAGATTCAAAAAGTTGTCTTCCTTTATTTCAACTTATTTACAAAAATGTCATCACTTTAAATTTAAATCTCATTTAAATAAAAAATAAGGTCTAATTAAATTAAATCGGTTTTGACGACTTGAACCTAACACACACGCCTAACTCCCAACCCCAAAACACGAGTGTTACAACCCCCCCCCCCCCACTTAAGGAATTTCGTCCCCGAAATTACCTGACTGAAAGAGATAAGGAAACTGCCTTTCCATATCCTCCTTCCTCTCCCAAGTGGCCTCGTCCACCCCTCGACGTTGCCACCGCACTTTTACTAACTCAATTGATCTACCCCACAACACCTTGCTGTCAGAAGCTAAGATCTCAGCTGGTTCTTCATCATAAGTCAAATTTGGATTCAATTCAATCTCTTCTACAGGCATAACATGAGATGGGTCTGACCTATACTTACGGAGCATCGAAACATGAAACACATCGTGTATCTTCTCTAGCTCAGATGGCAAACGCAACTGATAAGCAACTGGACCAACCCTTTTCACAATCTCATACGGTCCTATGTACCTCGGACTCAACTTCCCATTTCTGCCAAATCTCATTACTTTCTTCCACGAAGACACTTTTAAGAATACCTTCTCACCCACTGAAAACTCAACTTCCTTCCTCTTCAAGTCGGCATAGGACTTCTACCTATCCGAAGCTGCCTTTAAGCGATCACAAATAAATTTCACTTTATCGGTTGTCCCCTTAAGCAAATCTGGCATAGGTAACAACTTTTGTCCCACTTCGGCCCAACAAACTGGAGTTCTACACTTCCTACCATACAAGGCCTCATACGGAGCCATCTGAATGCTCGACTGAAAACTGTTATTATAGGCAAACTCAACTAGAGGCAAGTGCTTCTCCCATGTACCCTGAAAATCAAAGATGTATCAACGCAACATATCCTCTAGAATCTGTATAACCCTCTCTGACTAACCATCTGTATGAGGATGATAAGACGTGCTTAAATTCAAACGGGTACCCAAAGTTGTATGTAGACACTCCCAAAATCAAATTGTAAACCTCGGATCTCTATCGGACACAATAGACTTCGGCACACCATGCAGTCTAACAATCTCACCAATGTACAGATCGGCCAACCTATCTAAGGTATAAGTCGTATTGACTGCTAAGAAATGGGCACATTTCATGAAACGGTCTACTATAACCCAAACCGAGTTTTTCTTCGTAGGAGTCAAAGGCAAGCCCGAAACAAAATCCATGGTAATACTCTCTCATTTCCATTCCGAAATTCTCAACGGTTACAACAAACCTGAGGGAACCTGATGTTCCGCCTTCACTCTCTGACACACCATACACTTACTCATGAAGTCGGCTACATCTCTCTTCAAACCAACCCAAAAGTACTCATTCTTCAAATTGCGGTACATCTTCGTACTTCCAGGATGCATAGCAAACGAACTATTGTGCACTTCAGTCAAGATCGTACGTCTCAAGTCACTGTCTTATGGCACAACTATCCTATTTCAGAAACACAAGACCCCATCGGTACTGAAACTGTAATCTGAAGATCTACCCTTGGCTATGTCTTGCACGTGAGGTGCCAAAGATCTATCTAAGAGCTGTTTCTCCCTAATCAACTAACCTAGAGTAGCTCTAACCTGAAGCTCGGCCACCAAGCCACCATCTCCGGACAAGCTCAATCTAGCAAACATGACTCTCAAATCTACAGCTACCTTTCTACTCAAAGCATCAGCCACCACATTGGCCTTACCCGGATGGTACTCAATCATAAGATCATAGTCTTTTAGCAACTCTAACCACCTACGTTGTCTGAGATTCAAATCTCCCTGAGTCATGATATACTTCAAACTCTTGTGATCCGTGTACACTGTGCATTTCTCACCGTACAAATAATGCCTCCAAATCTTCAGAGAAAACACAACTGCAGCTAACTATATATCGTGGGTCGGATAGTTACGCTCGTGAGTCTTCAACTGTCTTGAGGCATAAGCCATTACTCTCTTGTCTTGCATGAGAACACAACATAGGCCTACATAGGAAGCATCATTGTATACTACATAGTCTTTCCCAGACTCTGGCTGAATCAAGATCGGTGCTTGGGTCAAAGCTTCTTTCAACTTCTCAAAGGCTCTCTGTCTTGCATCTGACCACTCAAAATGAACACTCTTCTGAAGTAACTATGTCAATGGAGCGGCTAACTTCGAGAAACCTTCTACGAATCTTCTATAATATCCAACTAAGCCTAGAAAGCTACGAATCTCTGTTACTGAATTCGGTTGCTTCCATTCAATAATGGCCTCTATCTTCTTCGGATCAACTCTAATCCCATCGGCTGACACTACGTGCCCTAGGAAGACTACCTCTCGGATCCAGAACTCACACTTGCTCAACTTCGCATACAACTGATTATCTAACAAAGTCTGCAAAACTAACCTCAAGTGTCGGTCATGGTCCTCCTCGGTACGCGAATACACCAAAATGTCATCTATGAAGACAACTACAAACTGATCTAGATACTGGTGGAAGATCCTATTCATCATATCCATGAAAGCAGCCGGTGCGTTAGTCAACCCAAAAGGCATAACTAAAAACTTATAGTGACCATATCTAGTCCTAAAGGCCGTCTTCGGTACATCAACCTCTCTTACCTTTAGCTGGTAGTAACCGGATCTCAAGTCAATCTTCGAAAAGACTGATGCCCCTCTCAACTGGTCAAACAAGTCATCAATTCTCAGCAACGGATACTTGTTCTTCACTGTTAACTGATTCAACTATCTGTAATCTATACACATTCTCATGCTTCCATCTTTCTTCTTTACAAACAAAACTGGAGCGCCCCAAGGCGAAGAACTCGGTCGAATGAAGCCTCTATCTGTCAACTCTTGCAACTGAGTCTTCAACTCTTTCAATTCATTCGGTGCCATGCGATACGGAGCAATCGAAATAGGAGCTGAATCTGAATAGGTCTCTATCGCAAACTCTACCTCTCTATCAAGTGGTAAACCTGGCAACTCTTTCGGAAACACAGTAGGAAAGTCACACACTGTCTGGATGTCTTGAGGTCTAACCTCACTCATGTTTGGATTCATCACATAGGCCAAATACGCCTCACAACCCATCTCAACTAACCTCTTAGCCTCTAGAACTGAAACTACATTTGATAGGAACTTCACGTTCTCACCTACCACCACTATCTCATAATCATCCGCGAGTCTCAAAGAAATCCTCTTAGTCTCAATGTCTATCCTAACTCTATGCTCAGCGAGCCAGTCCATACCCAGAATCACATCAAAACCATAAAATGGTAGCTCCATCATATCCACTGGAAACACATGTCCCTAAACCATAAGCGGACATCTTCTGTACATCCTCCTAACTATTACCGTATCCCCAAAGGAACTAGTAACACTAACTCCTACCTCCAATATTTCACAAGGCAATTTCAACAACTTTGCATGCTCACTCAGTATATAAGAATGTGTAGACCCGAAGTCAATCAGAAAGCAAACCCAAAGACTGTATCGAGAAGTTACCTGCAATCACATCTGTGTCATGTTGATCCCCACGCTGAGCGTAAACTCTAGTCTGGCCTCCGCCCTCTGGCTGGACTACAACTACAGCTGCTATGTTTCTCTGGCCATCATTTCTCGACTGGAAGTTACCTCTACCGCGCCCGCGGCCTCTCTGAAAGTCATTGGCTCTAGCAAGAGCCTGAACTGGTGTCTGCCCCACTTGATGTGGACAGTCACGCCTAATATGATCCCTAGCTCCACAACCCCAACACGAGTGAAAATTTCCCCAACACTCACCGGTGTGATTCCTCCCGCAACTGGCACACGTGGGCAACCGCCCACCAGTCCTCTGGCCCTGATGGCCCCTACCGTGGTTACCTCCACCACGTCTATGGTCATAGTGATGCATGTTGTCTCGATGCCTCTGGGCATCACCTCTATCAAATTCACTACATCTCTTCCCAGAACTAGAACCACTAGATCGTTTGGTCAAGCCCAAACTGTGCTCTAAGTCCTTGGCCCTAGCGACCAAGACATCAAAATATGTGTAGTTAGAAGCTAAAGTGTACCTTTTGATCTATTCATTCAACCCATAGCGGAAACGGTTACAACGTTCCACTTCAGTAGGAACAAGCTCAGATGCATATTGACTCAGTTTGACAAATCTGATCTCATAGTCTGTCACAGTCATACTCCCCTGAAACAAAGCCATAAATTCCCTCTTCTTCTCATCGAGATATCGAGGACCCATATATTTCTTACGGAAAGCTGACTCGAAGAACTCCCAAGTGATCTCAGCCTCTTCCATACCCGTAGTGATGGTGACCCACCAAGTGTAGGCATCACCCTAAAGCAGAGATATAACACACCCTAGCTTGCGTTCCCCGGTACATCCCATCTGTGCCAGAATACGGACGGTCTTCTCTAACCACATCTCAGAACTCTCCGGTGTAGATCCTCTGAACTCTTCACCTCCCAAACTGCGGGGCCTCTCTAATGGTAAACTAGTATCCTCTCCCTAGGGTTGTGCCACTGCCTGACCCCCAGCCACTGCAGCCTGAAAAGCCCCAGCTATCGCATGAACTAGGGGAGCTAAATCTATTCCGGCCGGTCCTTGGCCAACTTGAGGTTCTACGCCCTCGGCTCCCGCCTCGCCTCTCTCTTGATGAGGAGAAGGTGGAGGAGGTTGAGGAGCATGCGCCCCACCAATTTGCTCAACTCCCGGATCTTGTGCCCGTGGTTCCGGTTGAACCATCCTAGGCCTCCTTCTTGGTCTCATATCACAGCTAGCAAGATAATAACTACAACAAACAAACATATAAGGATTAAGTTAGCAAAGGCAATGGTCCAACTGTGCTACTGATCTGCATTGTAAAAAATGAGAGCGTAAGCTAGAAGCTTAGTGAGGATGCTCTAAAACCAAAAACAACGACAATGCAGGGTTCAAGCATATAATCCTTACATCACACACAACATGCATAAGCATCAATATAGCAATCTAACTAGCAACACAAGAGTCAATAATATGGCATCTTACTTCATATTAAGCTCAACAAGAATAAGCAAATATCTCAACATCATAACCACAAGTGCAAGTACATTGGCCACTATTAGTTTACTCGGATATGCGGATTTACTCTCAACAACAACATTACCTCAGTGGGATTACACTCATCACCGGACCTTGCATGGATGGGATTCCACTCATCATCACATGCCCTACGGATGGGATTCCACTCATCATCGCGTATAATATAAACAATTTCCGGTGGAATATTACATCACCGTACTCCTCCTTGATGACTTAACGCCACCAAGGCCACGCGCGAATTGACTCAACCGTGTGCACACTAATCCTAATGATCGATCATTTATACCCGATAAGTTAACTAGTGCCAATTACTTTTAAACCACATCACACATCCATCATTTATAACACATATCCATCATCACACATATCAATGTATATACATACAAAATCAATTCACGCCTCAAGATCAATATAAGCATAAACATATAAAGCTTGTAAACACACAAGAAGTTAAACTACCAAGCAAAGCAATTTAAACAAGTATGAATGACCTACCAAGCTCATTCCAATACCTCCACTACACACACTTGAACCAATTTAAACAAGTTTGAAGTTCACTCACCACCCTTCCTTAGCAAACCAAAGCAAAGCTAGTCAAGCCTTCACAATTTCCGGATTCGATCCCGATCCTTCCCCGATGTTTCCTCTTGCTTCTAACCAATCAAAAGACAAGTATTACTCACCAAATCAATGCTAAACTCAGCCACAAACCCAACTCACAATCACAAGCCAAACTTCACAATTTCAAACCCAAACTAACCTCAAAACTCACATTTTCGTACTCCCCAAATACCCAGCTGAAATCTACCATTTCCAACACCCAAATGACATCTAAAGGCTTCCAAAACACCTTTCTAACAACCCTATACCATCAGCCCTTCAACCCAACACAAAAACACATCAAAAATTCATGTTTTGACACTTTGAAAAATGCCTCCAAGACCCACTTCGGGATTTTCCCCAAAATCCTTCCATTTTAAGATATTAGGTGTATTTAAGTGAGATTAACTCAAAATCCAACTCAACAAACCAAAAATAAGTGAAAACCCATTAAAAATACATACTTTCATCAAACTTGAAAATCTTGAAAAACACAAATGGTGATGGTTTTGAAATCTAAAACCATGGAAATGCTTGGGATGATGAGGAGAGTTCAAAAATGAAATTACCTTTGAAAAAGCTCTTGAATGGATGGAGAAAATGGATGGAATAGTAACTTAGGCTTTGGGAGGGTTTTGGGTTCTTTTTCACGTTGGAAATGAAGAAGCAAGGAAGAAGACTTCTTTTTTTTGTTCTTTTAGATTCAAAAAGTTGTCTTCCTTTATTTCAACTTATTTACAAAAATGCCATCACTTTAAATTTAAATCTCATTTAAATCAAAATTAAGGTCTAATTAAATTAAATCGGTTTTGGCGACTCGAACCAAACACACACGCCTAACTCCCAACCACAAAACACGGGTGTTACACATATAGACATGATAAATTAAATAAAAAAATAAGGTTGCTAATCGGAGTGAGATCCTAACGGGTTTCGCTTCGGTTTTCCCCGTGTGACCCGTTCAGTTCGGTCTGTTGGCTAGACCGGGACGAGGGAGTTACAAATGCATTGTAGTAATTATGAACATATTTTAAAAGAAGAAATTGTAACTTTTTTAAAATAGACTATTGCAAACTTTCTTTCTCTAACTTTTCCAACTAAAAGTTGAATCAATGTTAACTCATTCGCTTTCGGCCAATCTTTCGTATCATCGATATTTTTACCCTTACCTCCCATCTAAATAATTATCGAACACACAAGCCAAATATAAATAAAATTATAAAATTATTCAAGATAAATTTTATTTTAGACAACTACAATAAGACTATATACATGTACATTAATTATTTTTTCATATTATTTAAGCAGATTTATACGCTCCTCATAATCTTTGCCAACCAGTTTTAATGTTCACTAATCACCATATCTCATCACAGAAAGGATACATTGTTGTTATTACTCCATTAAAATCATAGGTATTCTTAAATTTGTTACTGTGAAAAAAAAAGAAAATATACAAATAACATGTAATATAAAAATGTCATTTGAAATTCAACATGCAATCTTCAACTAGAACCATGACTGTCAGTTTTGTTAGAACACTTAATTAATTAAGAGTAATCATGGACAATCATCCATGATTTTATCAGTTAAGATGCATTAACATATACTGCTTTTAGCAATTATCTTTAATAATAAAATTATCGATTAAACAAAAAAAACATTAATTCGCTACATTTACATCTCTAACCCTAATCTTTTTATATACTTTTCTCCTTTCAACGATCATAGTACAAAAGTAAATCACAACTATGATTAAAAGGTGAATCTACTTAAAAATGGCTACAATATCAAACTACATGAAAAAAATTCCATAAATATTGTCGCAACACCTTTTAGGCTTCGACTTTGTAGAATTTTTTTTTTAAAAAAAAATAGAATTGCCACCGATCTTTTTGAAAAGTGTGATTGGATCACTTTAAAAAAGGGTTATTTTAATAAAACGTTTTGTTTTAATAAAACAACGGTTTTGGTCTACGAAAACCAGAAAATATGTTCGGGGGTCGGTTAGGCGTGGGGAAGGGTTAGCACCCCCACGACGCCCAAAGTTGGTACCTAATTAATTTTAAAATTGATTTCAAAAACTGGAAATTGCAAGTTCACAAAAGTTCGAATTTATTTATCCGTTTAATGAATATCAAACTATTTTAACGGCCTTATCGTCCGAGAGATGAACTTTAATCACCGCCAACCTTTCTAGCGCTAACCCGTCATTCTCGTTTGATAAGACACCGCATTAAATTAATTTCACTTTTCAAGCAACATGGAAATATAATATGTTGAGCATTTTATTTATTCTAAGTTTGATTATTTTAAAATCTTAAAAAAAAGTCTAAGTCTTTTATTCCTAATTAAAGGTTTAAGTTTGTTTAAGTGTGTTTTATTTTTTGTAAAGTAAATTTTTCTACAAACATGCCTCTATCCGAGCTTTTTAGAACATAGTCCTAAGTTTTAACCCATTTCTAAAGAATTGTGTTTTATTTTTTATTTTTATTGTTTTTAAAAAAAAACTTTATTCTTTTTTACTTTTAAAATCAAGACCCTTCCTTTCCCTCTTTTTACATTTTTTAGTTTTTTTTTATTTTTTTATTTCCATTTCAATTTTTTAAAGACTTCTTTTTTTTTCATTTTTAAAAGGTTTTTCTTTAATATATGACTTTTTAAAATAAACCTTATTTTTGAAATTTTTTTTTCTTTATGCTTCTTTTTTCTAACTTGATTTTTCTTAAAATTTTAAACTTTTATTTAAAACCCCCTTTTAAAATTTATTTTCTTTTTCTAAAACTTATTGTTTACTTAAAAAACGCCCTTATTTACTTTTCCTAAAAATTTCTTAAAATTATTTAACCACTTTTATTATTAAATCTATAATTAAAAAACTCTTTTTATTTTTTTCCCTACAAATTAAGTCCTTTTATTATTTTTTCCACCCATGAATTATTATCCTCTAATGAAATCCCTTGATTCTAGTTTTTTTTAATTAAAACAACATTAATTCATTTTTTATTCTCACATTTAAAAATAACACTTTTAAGGTTCAAATATTTTATTTATAAATATCAAACTCCTAAAACAACATTTTTAAAGCATGCAAGATTTTTAAAAGATCAAACTAAAAATTAATCAAGAAATTTTAAACAAAAATATTACTGGATCCGCGAAAAGATTTTCCAACTTCAATGAACACAACCTAAAATCAAACAAACACAAGAAAATAAAATTCAACCAAGAACAAGTGGAATTCACTAAAAATTAAAAGAAAAGAGAAGAATTTTACCTAAAAGCGAAGAACTCGAATGCGATCTTTCACAAATTGCTTCCCAAACTCCTTCGGAAAATTTTCCCGAGCTCGAACTTCACCCGAAAAATTCCAGCAAACTTTGAGAAAATTTTAGAGAATTTTCTGATTTTTTAAGCTTTGTTTTTTACTTTTCAAATGTGTAGAACAATGGGGTTTAGGGGGGTTTATAGTTGAATTTTCGGCTTACAATTCAAGCCCATCGGGATTTAATCCCCAAATTGAAGCTTAAATCAGACACAAGGCTTGATCCTCGGAAAAACCCCTCAAGAATATCCCGATTTGGTTTAAATTCGGAGTATTCGGTACACCGTATAAACCCCTCAACGTCCAAGGCGACTTGTTTCTAGTGCGCTCAATCCTATGGCCGACTAACTATATCCGATAGCATTTTTAAACCACATCACTTGCCAATATAATTTATCATAACCACATATCTCACTGTTTTCATATGCATCAACATAAAAACCATTTTCCAAAGCAACAAACCATGCTTTAAACCCAAGTGTAAAACATATTCTTACAAGGATCACTAGCCATGTACATCCTTCATCATTTCATGATTAAAAATAGTGTACAAAATACTTTGAATCATGCAGAAACGGTAGATATCATGTAATCAAAACCAAGTGCATAAATACCATTACATAATAGCACGGTCGAGAGAAAACCACTTTATACTTACTTCCGAACTTAGACAAGCGTTTCAAGCTCAAATTTAAGTTCCAAAACCACCTTTAAAACATTTTAGAGCTGAAATCCACGTTCTCACTCACCGACATGCGAAACCTCGATTCGCTGATGCAAAGCTAAGTGTCCGAAACATTGCCTTGCTAAAAGCTATCAATCGCCTATCTGAAACAACCGAAAACAATATTGATTGACCTCCAAACTTAACCCAGCCAAAACCTAACACTTTCAACCATCAATTATCACTAAAAGACATCTAAAAACAATCTCACAACATCCTTATACTTCAACCAACCATTACACCACCACAAAAATCCAAATCTAGCAACCTAAACAATTAAAGATTCACATAGTTTCAAGATTACAATGTTATAACCTTTCCCTTAACATTATTAAACTTCAAAAGCATGATTAAAATCAATCATAAACCCGGTAAAACAAATCCAATCTATACTCATGTAAATCCATCAATTAAATATTGATTTCATCATTTCCTCTAATTAAATCACAAAACCTTAATAAAAACAACATTTAAAGAGTCAAGAACTTGATAATTTCAGTAAAGAACCTTTCATTAGAGGAGATGAATGAACCTTACCTCCAATGATTGAGTTTTTCCTTTATTGGTTGTTTTCTTTTGAAAAATAATAAGATTTAATAAGATATTTAGAAATCTAATTGAAGGATCATTTAGGAAATCAAAGATTAAGGAAAACAAGATCATTACCAAGAAATCTCTGATGAAAAAGAGTTGTTTGGCTGAAAGATTTTGAGAGAAAATATGAGAGAATGAAAGTTATGTCAAATTCGCATTTCATGAAATAACCAACTTATTAACTAATTCCTCTTAAATTTCCTTAATTAAAATACATTTTAAAATAAGCCTCATTAAGGGAAAACATAGATTTAACCAATTGGTCAAAAAACTACTTAAAGATTCAAAGTTTTGACTCTTTACTAAACAGTCACTAAAACCAGTTTTTAAACTTTACATTTTGGTCACTAGTAAAAAAAATGTCACATTTCCAAAACTCGTTCACCAAAATGGATTTCACCAAAACCTTTTATATATTTAAAAATGATTTTAGATGGTTTTTCCATATTTTTATCACCTTCCGAAATATATTTTCCCTGAACTCATCCCGAAACTTACCCAAATCTCTAATCTCGGTCCAACAGACCCTAAAACCATCCCAAAATCTTATAGGCCCAAAATCTTATAGGCCCAAAATCTGAGCGTTACAACAATAGATCATGTTAGCGTAGGAAGAGAATGACGAGAATGCTGGTAGTTGTTGGCAGCGAAGGACCAAAAATTGCCTAAGCACCGGTTGACAGAGAAGAGATGTTTGATGCAAGGTCGAGTGGACGGTGAACCAATGATGACGTCACCCTCACCATGAACTAATTTAATAGTTTGTGAGGGATGGTTGTGTTGAACGCTTTTAATAATTGGAAATGCGATGGCATTGTTTTTCCTATCTGGCATGATCTTAATTGTTTTCTCAAATACAATGCCAAGCAAGAGGTGACTTTGTTGGCTTGTTGAACCTTAATATCTTGACCGACTTAGGGAACAATGAACAAATTCTAGATACTAAGGCGAGATGCTTCGAGAGAAGATGTTCAAGTAGATGAACTCACTTTAGGAGTGAAATCTACCCCTTAGGAGAAAAAGATTGGGACTTAATCAAATTAATTTATGAAAAATCTGATTTATAGAGATATAAAAGTTTTTGCATTGTTAATTCAGGGCATTGTCAATGCCAACTTTGAATTTACTCGACAAACAATGCCAAGACAGGATTTAAAATGCTGGCATGACATGAATAGTATGAAAACCAGGCATCCCTCTCCAACACTCATCATACATTTTAAAACTCTCATTTCCATCGATTCGGGGGAACGCGGCCCTTATACCATATGGAGGTGAATACCACACGAAATATAAGGACCGAATTCTTAAAGTGAATTACAACACTATACAGAGGTGAACACCCCACAAAGCGAAGTAATCACTCCCAGTTAAAGGTTCTAAATCTAATAAATGATGCCAGTTTATATCAAACATTATGCAATTAACAAAAAAGGTTTAGAAATTAAAAGTTGAATTAAATCGAATTTAAATCTTCCTTAATAATTATGATGTGAAGCTAATTAAGGCTTAAATCCTTTTTTTATTTTTTAAAACAAAAATGTCCCCAGCGGAGTCGCCATCTATAATAAAGATTTTTTTAGGTTTATAAAAAAGATGGAGTCGCCACCGATCATTTAAAAGGGTAGACAGAACACCGAAAAATAAAACTAGAGAAAAATTTGGGTCTGAGAGTTGGTTACGCATAGGGAAGGATTAACACCCCCACAACGCCCAAAATTGGTACCTAAAGGTTCGCATCGTATTTATTAAAAAATGAAAATTCAAGTTAATTTAATTTTAAATTCTAAAATGCATGTATGCATGACAATTTAAAATTTGTCTCGATATCCACAATAGTCAGAGAAGGTGACACCTGGAGAGCGGGATGCCACTCTCAATAGAATACCAGAATAATAAGGCTTAAAATATATGTAACAGTTATATGCATGACCAATTAATAAAGATATCGAATTATAATAACAATATTAAAATATAATTATAAACGATATTTAATATTATTAATACACCATATGTAATAATAATAATAATAATAATAAGAAGAAAAAACAAAATAGGGGATGGGCTCCTCTTGTCGTTGCCTTGTGCCACATGTAACCCTCGATCTTCTCCTTTAGCAGATATGTCCGCTGTTTCAGGCATCAGTAAATTGTGTGGATGGGCTCATTGGACTTAGAAAATTGTGTTCTTCCAATCGCACTTCAATTCACCAATTCCTCAAATTGCTGCCCTGGGCGGCAGATATAGCGGCGGCAACTACTTGGCAGCATCACTCTCTATGTTGAACTGCTTCTGTACAGCTCTGTGATCTATTGCCTCAGCATCAGCTCCTCTGATTTCTCCTCCTCCTGAGAGCTTCTAGCATCTGAAACTAAAACTAAACTAAAATAATATCTTTTCTTACCAAATAAAAGATATTCAATAAGAACAAGGAAAATCAAAGAATATTGTAAATAATGCATGCATGCACCTAAATATGCCTAAAATGCAATTGAGAATAGCAATAATATGAGATGGAATGTGTGATAAGGTTTTTGAAAAATGACCCAACTAAGGCCTTATCACTTTTCTTTTTTTTAAATGGTTTGTTAAAAAAAGGGGGGAAATTCGTATTTTGGAAAATTGTAAAAAAAAATTGGAGTCGCCATCGGCCACTATGGTAGGTCGGGCACCACAAAACCAGAGATTCGTTTTAAAATGGGTTCGGGAGTTGGTTACGTGTGGGGAAGGATTAGCACCCCCATCACGCCCAGAAATCGGTACCAAATTACTTGTTGCCTTTTGATCGATAGAAATTATTTAAAAACCAAAGTAAATTTTATAAAGTGTTCTTAAATGAAAATGTGACGTAAATAGCACGGGCTTTATCAAATAGTTTCATTGGAATTAATTAAACATTTAATTAGAAAGGATGACGGTACACCGGACCATAGACTAAACCAACATCATATAAGACTGACTGCCGTGTTAGTTTAGGGTTCGGATCCCGTACGTCACCTTTATGCATGATGCAAATAAAGGATGATGCGTGTTATTTTCCTTTTTTATGCTTTCGCTTACCTAGAGACGGTGAAAATTAATCCGAGTATTCGATCGACATCAATTAAGCTAGGATTGTCATTTCTCGGATACCGGGGCTAATTAATACCTCTCTTGGGGTAGATTTTTAAGTCCGGTTATCATGCTTAATTACCGGGCCTCATGAATGACAAGTATATATATGCATGTCATAAAAGTACTCAAAATAAACACATAAAAAGCCTACCCAAGGCCCTAACTTAAAGGTCCAAGTTATGAAATATTAATTAGTGGTTTAATCATTTATCATATAATTCTAATATTAGACCCTAGATTGTTTATATCCTGATTAAAAGGCTCGAATCAATTATGAATTATCTTGTATTATTTTTGAATAGGTGTCACTAGGGGTGATAACGAGCCGAGCTGAGCCCGAGCCTGGCCAGGCTTGGCTCGGAAACAGTGTATTTGGGCTCGAGGCTCGCCGAGCTCAGAATTTTAGGCTCGAGCTCGACTCGAAAACAATACTATTGGGCTAGGCTCGGGCTCGAAACTCGTTAGGCTCGGCTCGGGCTCGTCAGGCTCGGCTCGGCTCGAAATGAAAAAAATTATAATTTTTTTTATAAAAGATTCGTTAAAAATCCCTTTCATAACCAACACTAAAATAAAATTCAATGACCGGAAAAGAGAAAAAGTGTCAAACATTAGATTAATCCAAATAATCAATAAATATTCTTATAATACCAACACATAATTAAAGAAAATACAAAATTAAACAACAATCAACTAATGAAAGAAAATACAAACACATAATTTATTTTAGTGCATATGTAGATTTCGAGCCTGTTCACGAGCTTTTCAAGCCGAGCCTGGGTAGGCTCGGCTCGGCTCGGCTTGTTAAGGTTTCGAGCCGAGCCCGAGCCCGAGTCGAGCTCACTCGAGCCGAGCTTTGACCAAGCTTTGACCGAGTCGAGCCCGAGTAGCTCGCGAGCCGGTCAGGCTCATTATCACCCCTAGGTGTCACATTAATTCTAGTTTTTAGAAGTGGGTGCGATTAAACCTAATAAAAGCCTTAAACCTGAACTGACCTAATTACTCGAATCATGCCCCTATAAGGCGGGCGCAAAAACCGAAGTAATTAAACCGATCGAGATAACTTATCTAAGCTAACTAACCCAAGCCCATTTTAAGAAAGGGTGAAGCCTATAAGACACTAAACCAACCTTTCTATCCTAAGGCCCAAAAGGCCCATATTAAGGATACCTACATCAAAACCACTACGAGGCCCAATTTTAACACCCTAAACATATATTAATTAATTAAATCGGGAAGACATCTTACATTAGTTTAATTAGTACATAAAGCTCATGAATAGAAAGTCAAGCCATGGCAACACATATATTCGACACATGTAGCTACTCAAACCAAGCACGAAAACATAAAAAACACTAAACATTCTAGATCGTGGAAACAAACCAAAAAACATATATTCGATAAAATGGTAATTAAGCAATAAACGAACCACACGGGACCTACAAGATTATAACAAACATACCGTACCAACATACATATTCGATTAAAAGAATAACACATGGCATTAAAAACATGCATTAACAACATACTAAAAGCAATTAGACAAAAAACGTACCAAATTGACATATATGCAAAAACAATGGCAAAGACGAAAAAAAGGAAAGAAAAGGTTTTAAAACTGGGCACGATGACCAAAATGAACATGGGACGAAGGAAGGGGGACTGGACGGACAATAAGACCAAAAACAGACTCGATCTGGGACGAAACTAAACACAGACCCAAAACCCTAAGGACCTAGGGTGTAATTTAGGAAGACAGAGACCCTTAGTACGCTAAGGACGCGACACGGAGGGACCATACGCAAGATTACCCCAAAACTAAAATCTAAAAACCCTATAAATACCTAACCTAAACGGCCCAGACACCCTTTTGCCCAAACCTAGACCCTATCCGTCACACCAAACAACTCTCTCTCTCTAAACGTCGGCCGGTGATACTCACCGTCCGACGACCTCAAAATCACACCGGCAATAAGACGAAACCCTTTCTCACAACCCTTACTCTGAAAACGCTCCCCCCAAAAACCAGAGAATCAAACTAACCCTAAAGAACCCAGAAACAACCTAAAGAAAAACCTTTTACCTCTAACTCTCCTCGAAACCAAACCCCGACACCCTCCTATTCCCTTCGAAAAAAACCCCAGAAAACCAAAGCCCCAAAAAACCTATCAGACGCCCAAGAAACGGAGAGACACAGAGATGAAGGGAGACTCTTCTCGTTTCCCTCGACCGAGTCACCGTTTAGAGCCACCGGATGGCTAGGATTATTCTCGGCAGAGGAGTGAGAAGTCGAAGAAGACGAAATGAAAAAAAACAAAAAAAAAATTTCTTTTTATTTTCTATCCTTACATGCAACAATGGAAATCGATATACCTGAAACTGATGTCTGGAATTAGTATTACTCTTCGTGCTTTTTTGCGAGAGATCACAAATCCCGTTACAATGAGTATCGATTCGGCTTTATAGCCGGAATTTCGATTATTTTTACATTTTTGTTTATATGATGGAAAATGCCTATTGGTTCGTATATTTCATTTGGCTGGATTCATGTGTGATTCTGTCATTCCCTTGCCATTCTGTTGCCTTTTGTTCGTTTTGCTTTTCTTTTTCCCCTTTTAATTTGCTACGTTTTGATATTTACCGATCCCTCTTTCTTTTCGTGCATGGTTCGTATGGCGGACTGTCGTGGCCACTGGATTGTCCGTTGGATCGGACGGGGATGACGTGGTGAGCTCTCGGGTGCACTGAAACGCCAGGCGTGTGCTACACACGTACGCGTGGTGATCTCAAACACTGCGCGTGGACGTGCTGAGAATTGGGGGAGTTGCGCGTGAAATTCTCTTTCTATCCGAGCCATTAGATCGTGTTTGATCCAACGGTTCAGATTCGGGCGGCGCAGCATCATCTGATGGATGCTAGGGTTTCTGTGGAGGGGCATTCTGGAGCGTTGGATCTCCGTCTGATCCAAAGGCTCTGATCGTGCGACGCAAACCTGGGCAAACCCTTTCCTAGGGTTTCTGGCATCTTCCGTCTGAGCCGTCAGATGTAAACCTTTTTTAGATTATTTTCTTAATTGTAAATGGACTCTGATATATACTATTGGGCTTTTATTCATTAATATTAATAACGAGCTTTTTTATTTATTAGTTTTTATATTTCCAGATTTGATAAATATAATTATAACAACAACAACAACAACAACAACAACAACAACAACAACAACAACAACAACAACAACAACAACAACAACAACAATAATAATAATAATAATAATAATAATAATAGATATTGATAACAACAGACAATACTAATGGAGACAATAATATTGATATAATAAGGATAAAGCAAACGAATAATAGCGATAACAAAACTAATAATAGGTAATAATATATAGTATGTAATAGAACCGATGACAATATTAGTAATAATATTAGTAGACAACAATAATATTAATAACACGACAACAAAAGGAAACCGGATGATATAAGATCGTATAATACTTAGGTTTTTTCTTATGAACATGGTATAATATGTATACATGGATTATTTTAAGTTAAACAAAGCCCAGTATAAATAAAAGCCCGCTTTTATTTAAACATATATAAAAATCAATTAGCCCAGACAAAATTAGTGATTACAATTGCCCCTCTTCGCTTGTACTTGTGAAACAAGAATAAAGCAAAGACCATAAGCACTAATTTTGTCCAACTTCCCTGTTTGGGTGATTTGCTCCTCCAAAGTGGCAGAAACAAAGTGGGTATCGTTGGCATGTCCTCCCGAAACGACAAGGGACATAATGGATTCATTCCTCTGAAGCGGCAAAGAACGAACCCAAATAACTCGTTTTTCCGAAGCGGCAAAAACAAACTGAGCGGGCCTTCTGGCTTTTTTGCCCGAAAATCCTTGAGCTCTTTTGCTCTTAGATCATGATGCGGCGAGTCTAAAATTCTTCGCCTGAAGCTACATTTGCTCCTCCGACGCGGCAGGAACGAAGTGGGTAGCGTTGGTATGTCCTTGCGGAACGACAAAGGACATAGTTGATTCATTCTTCCGAAGCGGCAAAGAACAAACCCAAATAATTTGTTTTCTCGAAGCGGCAATGTTGAGTGTATAAATGTTCTATTATTTACACCTCTTTTAACCCATATTTCTACTGCATTCAAGCATTATTTATTGCATTTAGGTCAGTTTACAGCAAAACATCACAAATACATTAAAAGGCACAGTTTCTACTAAAAATGGCTATTTTTGCAGGTTGCTGCTGTAGCAGACGGAAAGGGCAGGCGCTGGGCAGTGAAGCAGAAGAGCTGGAACTGGATGAGCAGTCAAGGAGGACGATGCTGCCATGGTTGCCGCCGTGACAGCAGAGGACGACAACAGTTTTGTAGAGAAGATGCAAAGTGGACCTCGACAGATAGAGGAAATTCAGCCCGTCTGTCGTGTGAAAGCTCCATATTTTTCCAAGCCCTAGATCAGAAGATATTCCAAGCCCAAAGTTCAAGGAGAGATAATCCCAAGAAATAAGAAGGACGACTTAAAGACAGATTCTCTTAAGATTTAGTCTTTATTAGAGTTGTACTTTAATTTAAAGTTGTAATCCTTGTTAAATTAGAAAACTTGAGCCCAAAGCTTATATAAGGGCATATATCTTAACCTAGAGGCATAGCCAATTACCCTAGCTTCCTTCCCAAAACTCTAGTCGTTTTCCTTCCCATAACATGTTCTAAATTCCCCCTAGGGTCACGGGTTGATTTGTAAAGTAGTTGCAAGGGTTACTTTGTTTTAGGAATTTTCAGTTCAATAAAATAAACTTCAAGTTCTCTTATTTTGGTTATTAATATCTTGCAAGAGCATCGGGAGAGCATTGTGAGGTTATCCATTTACTTAGCATCGGGAGAGTTAAGTATACGAAAGAAATAAGAGTAAGTTCTCTAGTTTATAGTTGAACTATCTCGGGCCTAGGGATAGGACGAGGTTAAGTGGCTAAAGAAGAATTCATCCACATCGGTGTTCATCCTTCGATTCACGCCAGGAGGTATCATCAAAGACGTGATCATCGACAAACTTGGACCTAGGGATAGGCCAAGGCACATCTGGGATTCTTGCCAAACTTTAAGTACTGAGTTGGGTAATTACTGTCGCGATAACCAACGGACTGCTGCGGCGACAGGTGATGCCGCGACGGGAGCGACAACAGAACTGGATTTCCTAAACTCTGCAATACCTGCAATACTGAGCAATTCAATACCAGCCCATTATCTCTATCTTGATATCTTTACTCTTTTATTTACGTTTACTTCATTATTTTCGAGACGGCTTCTCAAATATTTTCTTTACTTTCGTGCAGTGAATTAAGGTGAAGCTATTAGCCCAATCCCCGTGGAGACGATATCCGATACTTCGTATCACTTTACTACTTGCGTCGTGTATACTTGCACTACAATTGCGATAGACTATTTTACACGCAACAAGTTTTTGGCGCCGTTGCCGAGGATTGGCAACATAACTCTACCTTTTCTTTTACTACACTTTTTGTTTTTATTTTTATTTTTCTGTTGTGTGTTCAACTATTGCTTTTCACAAGGTTCCTTGTTTATGCGCAGATCGAAACGAGGTGAAGATCTTGAGTATCCATTAGACCCAGAAATCGAACGTTCATTTAATCTTAGGAACCGACTTCGTCACGTGCTAGCCAGGAACGAGTACCTTGAAGAACAGTTAGAGACAATAGCATACCGAAGAGACAATCCTCCTGCTGGAGGTGGAGCTGTTATACCGCCTGTCGGCGACCCGTCTGTCGCTGCCGGACGCCGGTCCTATCGAGACTACATGCTGAATGACCATGTAGAACTAGAAACCACGCTGCCGGATATTGAAGTTGACAACTTTGAGCTGAAACCTGTCATGTTTAGCATGATCAACAATGCCGGTCAATTCAGTGGTGCTGTTACAGAGGATGCTAGGGAGCATCTCAAAACATTCCAGGAAATCTGTGGTTCGTTTAGACTACCAGGAGTTAATCCGGAGATACTGAGGCTTCGGTTATTTCCCTATTCATTGAGGGACAGGGCAAAGACTTGGTGGAATAAACTTACGTCGAGTTCAATTAGAACTTGGGCAGATTTATCTCGGGAATTTTTATCTCGTTTTAATCCTTCACATTTATCTGAGCGATTATGTAACGAAATTGTAACTTTTCAACAGGAAGATGACGAGCCGATGCATGAGGCCTGGGATAGATTCACCACTCTTCTACGGAACTGCCCTATGCATGGATTCCCCGTCTGGAACCAGGTAACCAAGTTTTATAATGCTGCCAACTTACAAACTCGTATTCGAATTAATTCAGCAGCAAACGGATTACTATTGGACAAAGACCCGGATGAGGCAATGCAAGTATTGAAAAATCTGGCTAAGAATGAAGAGCAGTTTCCGAAAGCAAGAAGAGGGGGTAAACGGGTCCTAGCTGTTAAGGATTATGAGGCCGACATCACGAAGAAATCACAGGTGGCATACCTTACTAAGGCAATGAAAAAGCTTTTGAACGAGGATGCACAACATGGATTTGCTGTCGAGGAGGTATGTGACATTTGTGAGGGAAATCACAGTTCGGAGGAATATCCAATACAGTTAGAAGAGGGAAAGTATGTTGGAAATTACAATAAGCCGAATTACAACTCCAACAACTATAATCCCAACTGGAGAAAGGATCCCAAGTTTTCTTGGAGTAATCCTAATAATGCCCTGAATCCTCAAGCACACAACAATCAGAATCAGGGTGGACCTAGATTGTTGACTCGACAGCAGCTGCAGCAGCAGCAACAGCCACCATCTGCCACAAACAGTATACTGGAACAGACTCTGGCTACGTTTATGTCTCAGACAGGTACTTATATTGAGAATATGAATCAGTTTGTCAAGAAAACATAGATGTTCATGGATAAAACAGAGATGCGGATGACGAATCATGAAGCTACTCTGAAATCTTTGGAGACACAAATGGGTCAGGTTTCTCAGCATATCAAGCCAAGGCAGACTGGAGGATTCCCTAGCAATACTGAAAATGCTAGACAGCCCACACATGAGCAGTGTAAAGCCATTACTACCAGGAGTGGGAAGAAACTACCGGGGCCAGAGAAAGAAGCTGAAACAGTGAAGAAACCAGCCCTGGATAAACCTGCCGAGGAAGCTGCCCCGACAGGTAACAAACAACCTGCTGCTGATGAGCCTGTCACGACAGCAGAAGCGACAGAGGAGAAAAATGATGAACCCAAACCTCCTCAGATTCGTATGTAGTGGGAATGACGTATTGCTGATCACCGTCCCCCACCTTCTTTTCCTCAATGGTTACAGCAAGCAAAGCAAGAATCTCAGCTAAAAAAGATTTATGATATCTTTAAGCAGGTTCATATTAATATTCCGCTGTTAGATGCCGTTAGGGAGATGCCCGGTTACGCCAAGTTTCTCAAGGATGTCATGTCAAAGAAATCTAAACTTGGGGAATTTGAAACGGTTAAGATGACAGAAGGATGTATGAGCATTCTTCATAGGCAGCCACCCCAGAAAAAGAAGGATCCGGGGAGCTTCATCATACCTTGTGTAATCGGAGATAAATATGTGGGTAAGGCACTGTGTGATCTTGGTGCTAGTATTAATTTAATGCCAAAATCTGTTTTTTAGAAATTAGGTATTGGAAAAGCTCGGCCCACGACAGTAATTCTGTAGCTGGCAGACCGCTCTTATGTTCATCCGAAAGGAAAAATCGAAGATATTCTGGTAAGAGTGGATAAATTTATCTTTCCTGCCGACTTTTTTGTTTTACATTGTGAAGCAGATGAAAACGCATCAATCATCCTGGGGCGACCCTTCTTAGCCACGGGAAGATTACTGATTGATGTGGAAAAAGGAGAACTCACCATGAGAGAGAACGATCAAGAGATTAAGTTGAATGTTCTCCACGCTATGAAGCATGCTGATGCAGATGAGGAATGCAAGGTTATCACTGAAGTTACCCTTGACCAACCCTGCATCAGATTGGGCTGTCACGACAGCAAAATTGGTCACTGCCTCGGCAGCCACTTACAGGACTGTCACGACAGCACTGACGACAGCAACTCCTCAGAATCCGAAATATCAGATACTGAAGATCAGGAGGAGATAAACTGGATAGGTGATCGTCCATGTAAGTTATTCGAACCTTTAAATTATACTTCGGATAACCATGCAATCCAAAAGCCATCTACTGTTGAGCCCCCTGTTTTAGAACTGAAGCCCCTGCCAGGGCCGCTAAAATATGCTTTTCTTGGTTCAAATAATACGTTGCCCGTAATCATCTCTTCCAAGTTGATGCAGGAACAGGAACAACAGTTAGTAGAGATGCTGCATCAGCACAAAAAGGAAATTGGATGGACGATAGCTGATATTCAAGGCATTAGTCCGACGTTATGCATACATAAAATCCTCTTAGAGGAAGATCATAAGCCGACTATAGATGCTCAAAGGCGGCTAAACCATGCGATGAAAGTGGTGGTGCGTAAAGAGATAATCAAGTGGTTAGATGCTGGTATAATTTACGCCATCTCTGACAGCAAGTGGGTGAGCCCGGTGCAATGCATTCCCAAGAAAGGAGGAATGACCGTGGTGACCAACGAAAACAATGAGTTAATCCCAACCAGGACTGTGACCGGTTGGAGGGTTTGTATGGACTATCGGAAGCTTAACAAAGCTACCCGAAAAGGACCACTTTCCTTTACCCTTTATTGATCAAATGCTTGATAGATTAGCGGGTAAACCTTATTATTGTTTTCTTGATGGTTATTCAGGTTACAATCAAATCGCTATCGCACCGGAAGATCAAGAGAAGACGACATTCACATGCCCCTACGGCACTTATGCTTTTAGGAGAATGCCATTCGTATTATGCAATGCACCCGCCACCTTCCAAAGGTGCATGATGGCCATATTCTCTGATATGGTGGAGGACTTCCTGGAAATTTTTATGGATGATTTTTCAGTTTTTGGGGACGATTTTGAGAGCTGCTTAGGCAATCTACAAAAGGTACTTGAAAGATGTGAAAAAGCAAACCTAGTCTTGAATTGGGAAAAATGCCACTTCATGGTGGATGAAGGGATAGTCCTTGGCCATAAGATTAGCTGCCGTGGCATAGAAGTCGACAGGGCCAAAATAGAAGTAATCGAAAAGCTGCCGCCACCGACTACAGTCAAGGGCATTAGAAGTTTCTTGGGACATGCTGGTTTTTATCGAAGATTCATTGCAAACTTCTCAAAAATCACCAAGCCCCTATGCCATCTCCTGGAGCAGAACCGACCCTTTGACTTTAATGATGAATGTACTGAAGCATTCAAGGTTCTGAAGAAAAAGCTGGTAACAGCCCCAATAGTACAACCACCAGACTGGACACAGTCGTTTGAGATCATGCGTGATGCTAGTGACTATGCTGTCGGGGCAGCACTTGGGCAGCGGAAAGACAAATTATTTCATGTCATATACTATGCCAGCAAGACACTAAATGACGCCCAAGTGAACTACACCACCACAGAGAAGGAGTTATTAGCTGTGGTATTCTCCATCGACAAGTTTTGTTCTTACATACTTGGAACGAAGGTTATAGTGCACACAAATCATTCTGCCCTCAAATATTTGTTCGCTAAAAAGGACGCAAAGCCTTGATTGATACGGTGGATCCTGCTACTGCAAGAATTCGACCTTGAGATCAAGGACAAAAAGGGGACAGAAAATCAGGTGGCAGATCACTTGTCAAGATTGGAGAAGGGAAAGAGTCTACCAATAGATGAGACAAACATACTGGAGACCTTCCCAGACGAGCAGCTCTTTGCTACCGCAATCACTGCCGCGACAGCCATGGCGGCAGGTACATATTCTGAACATCCTTGGTATGCAGATTACGTTAATTTCTTAGTTAGCGAAATAATTCCTTCTGACCTTAATCATCAAGCCAGGAAGAGGTTCCAAAATGATGTTAAGCATTATTATTGGGACGAACCTCTTCTTTTCAAAATCTGTGCAGATCAGGTTATGAGGAGATGTATACCACATGAAGCAGAAAGATATATTGTATCACTGCCATGCTTCACAGTATGGAGGACGCTTGGGAGGCAACAAAACTGCTGCCAAGGTGCTGCAGTCAGGATTTTATTGGCCGTCACTATATAAAGATGCACAAGTCTTTTACAAGAGCTGTGACAGGCGCCAAAGGACAGGAAACATCTCACGGAGAAACGAGATGCCGCTGCAGAACATTCTAGAAGTCGAGATCTTCGACGTTTGGGGGATTGATTTTATAGGACCTTTTCCATCTTCATGTGGGAATCTATACATCCTCATGGCAGTAGATTATGTCTCTAAGTGGGTTGAAGCTATCGCCACTCAAAAGAATGATGCCAAGACAGTCCAACGGTTTTTACACAAAAACATTTTTTCTAGGTTTGGCATCCCTAAGGCGATTATCAGTGATGAAGGGAGACATTTTGACAACAGGGTTATTGCTGCTGCCTTGAAGAAATACGGTGTCAAACATCGGATTGTGACATCATACCACCCACAGACCAATGGACAAGCTGAAATTTCTAACAGGGAGGTCAAGAACATTCTTGAGAAGATGGTTAAGCCAACTAGGAAAGACTGGTCTTTACTCCTCAATGATGCATTATGGGCTTATAGGACATCTTTTAAAACTCCATTAGGAATGTCTCCATATCGGTTGATTTATGGGAAAACATGTCATCTACCTGTCGAGATAGAGCACAGAACATACTGGGCAATCAAGGCAGTGAATATGGACTTCGACAGGGCAGGGCAGAAAAGGCTGATAGATCTAAACGAAATTGAAGAAATCCGAACAATGGCCTATGACAATGCAAGGATTTACAAGGATAAAACGAAGAAGTGGCATGACAAAAAGTTGCTGCGACGACAGTTCTGCCCAGGGCAGCTTGTATTGCTGTTCAATTCTAGACTGAAACTTTTCCCAGGGAAACTGAAGTCTAGATGGTCTGGCCCTTTCCAAGTCGTACAGGTTTTTCCCCATGGTGCCATCACAATCCGATCACTAAAAGACGGGCACCAATTCAAAGTCAACGTACAGCGTCTCAAGCATTATCAGGGGACTGAAGCCCCATGAATACAGGAAGTGGTTACCTTAGGAGATGCCCCACATGGCATCCCTGACTTAACCTAATTTTTATTTTTTATTTTTATTTAGTAATTATTAGGAAATAAGATTTATTTTAATAATGTTTTTATTTTCATTGTTTTTAGGAAATAAAGGAGTCAAGAAGAACAGGTGAAGTGAACTAAGCCCATCATCCATCCACCAGCCCAGCAAAGCCCAACAGTTGAAGCCTGTCGTTACAGCTACCGCGACAGACGCGGAAAATACAGGCTGTCACCACGCTATCGCGACGGACGCGGAAACACGTCACAGACGCGTAACAGACGCGGAAACGTGTGTCAGACGCGTCAGACACGCTAAATCATAACAGTTGGCCCCGTTATTCGCGTCTGCCGTTACAACTTCAACGGGCAGCAAATTCCTCTCTATATAACCCCGTTTCATTTTCATTTTCACTCACTTCTGCCTTTCTTACTTGCTCTCCCTCTTTAGTTTCATTTGCTTTCATTTTATTTTTCACAACCCTTGCACAACTATGTCTTCCAGAAAAACCCGACGCAGTGCTGCCTCCAGTTCCGCACCAGCAGCAACTCCCCCACGTTCCTTTGCTAACAGAGACATGTGGGAAGAGAGGGGCTTTATCTACACATCAACGGAGGAACATCTAGGCCTCAAACCATTCATAGCCCGAAAGATCAGAGCTTTACATTGACAAACCTTTGCAGAGCAGCCGGAAGAGATGAATGTCACGCTGGTTCGAGAATTTTATGCTGCCATCAGCAGCAGGACAGCGACAGCGGTGTACGTTCGAGGGAAAGAGGTGACATTTGAAGCAGAATACATTAATACCCTATATGGCTTCTACATTGGTATCAATGAAGATGCCCACCAGAAATTCCTGAATACATTAGACAATGCTGCCTTCGATGCCGTCATGGCAGAATTAACAGAGGAGGGGACTGAATGGAACACCAACAAGAAAAATCCAAGGACAGTACGGAGGATCCAGCTGCTGCCGGAGGCAAAATTGTGGAATGCCTTCATAAAGAAGAGGATCATGCCGTCATCCCACAACACCACCGTCGACCAGCCAAGGTTAGCGTTGATACACTCTATTCTACATGAACGGCCTATTAATGTGGGCAGCTTTATTCGAGAAAGTATTTTGGAGTGTGCGCATCGACCGACGGGTCCCCTCTACCTTCCATACCTCATCACCTCGCTCTGCCGCGGCCACAATGTTCTAGAGCTGTGCACCGATTTGATAGAAAAAGGAAGAGGTTGGAATGAAAAGAACATCCTCAGCCTGATGGAGTTAATTGTTGCTACCCCTCTGTCGTCATTCGACCCTGCTGCCGCCACAGCCGACATGACAGAGCAGCAGCACACTGAACCAGCCGCCGCAGCAGCTGCCCCGACAGACACCTCCGCCCAGATATTAGCTGCCATTCAGAAGCTGGAGGAGAGACAGCTGGGCTTAATGACTTTCATCAGGGACTTTGCTGCCTCTACGGTAACTTTCATTCAAAATTCCTTAAATTTCCCTGATGCTGCATTCACCACTTTTCCTACCCATTATTTTACTGTACCTACACCTGCCCACACACCTACACCCGCTTCTACACCACGGACACCTTCTGCCGCTTCAACGCCAACACCTGCCCCAACAGCAGCGGGCAGCACCCATGCCGAGACTTCTGCCCGTGGGACAAAGAGAAAGACAGCAACGGAAGAACTTGATGCCTTCATTGCTGGTCTCTCCTCCTCTTCCGTTTGGGCCGCCAGTGACAATGAGCCCTCGATCAAAAGGAATTTGTCAAAAGAATTCTCACCAGTAAAGAGGCAAAAGCGGATGGCAAACAAAGGTAACATGCAAAAAGCCAGCAGCAGCGGAGGTGACGGCAGCACCGGTGGTGACAGCAGTAGCAGTGGTGAGAGCAGCAATAGCTCGGAAATCCAGGTTGTGGAGCAACCACCTCACATCTCCCCGACCAGGATCCAGCCACCACGGGAGGCCAAAGCAAAGAACGCATCTGCCTCCCCAGTGCCCCAGCCAGCTCCGAGAGCCAGAGCCCGCCGCCAGATCAAACTCAGCAGCAGCAACGAAGACAGCGAATAAAATTTAAGTTTCTTATCTTATTATTGCGGCCTGCTATATTTTTTGATGTATTGCTTTTATCTGTTTTTGTTTTTTCTGTCATTTTGCATTGAGGGCAATGCAACCCTTGAGTTTGGGGGTAGCATCCCTCCATCAATGGAGTGCATCTTAGTTTAAAACTTTGTATCGTAGTGTTTTTACTTAGTTTATTTTTCTAAAAAAAAACTTTGGCTGAAAACTGTGACTTGAACTTACCTGCTGTGACAGTCCTGTCTTGGCAGCAACTTTAGGATAGTTTTTAGGAGAAGTTTAGAGCCTTTCTATAGTTCTGAAAATTTAAAACACCATTGTGACTGTTATACTGCTTAGACTTCTTTTAGCCAAATTAGAATAGAAAACTTAGCACTTAGAGTAGAAAAGAGACTAGAATCTCAGAAAAACTTCTAGAGGTGCCTATCACCGGCTCTAGACAGTTAACTAGAGGTGCCTGAAATACTGGCTCTAGTCGAAAAGAGAAGAAATTAGAAAAAAAGGGAATTAACTAGAGGTGCCCAATTCTGGCTCTAGTAAGAAAAAGAAATCAGTCTTGTAAGAAAAAAAACTCTAAACAAGCTAAAGTATAATATTATAGTGAAACTAAGAGAGTCCTGGCATATAACTGTTCACAAGCATGCACACACTGCACGAGGACTATAGAGAGATTCCGGATAGATCCTAAATTATCCGACAGGGTGCTGCCATCACAGGGAACAAACGACGGGTAAGGGAAAGGTCACTGTTTGAAAGCCAAAACAAAAATATTTCATTTTTCTTTTAGGTCTTAGTTGCTTGAGGACAAGCAAAAACTTGAGTTTGAGGGTGTGTTGAGTGTATAAATGTTCTATTATTTACACCTCTTTTAACCCATATTTCTGCTGCATTCAAGCATTATTTATTGCATTTAGGTCAGTTTACAGCAAAACATCACAAATACATTAAAAGGCACAGTTTCTACTAAAAATGGTTGTTTTTGCAGGTTGCTGCTGTAGCAGACGGAAAGGGCAGGCGCTGGGCAGTGAAGCAGAAGAGCTGGAACTAGACGAGCAGTCAAGGAGGACGATGCTGCCATGGTTGCCGCATTGACAGCAGAGGACGATAGCAGTTTTGTAGAGAAGATGCAAAGTGGACCTCGATAGATAGAGGAAATTCAGCCCGTCTATCGTGTGAAAGCTCCATATTTTTCCAAGCCCTAGATCAGAAGATATTCCAAGCCCAAAGTTCAAGGAGAGATAATCCCAAGAAACAAGGAGGACGACTTAAAGACAGATTCTCTTAAGATTTAGTCTTTATTAGAGTTGTACTTTAATTTAAAGTTGTAATCCTTGTGAAATTAGAAAACTTGAGCCCAAAGCTTATATAAGGGCATATATCTTAACCTAGAGGCATAGCCGATTACCCTAGCTTCCTTCCCAAAACTCTAGTCGTTTTCCTTCCCACAACATGTTCTAAATTCCCCCTAGGGTCATGGGTTGATTTGTAAAGTAGTTGCAAAGGTTGCTTTGTTTTAGGAATTTTCAGTTCAATAAAATAAACTTCAAGTTCTCTTATTTTGGTTATTAATATCTTGCAAGAGCATCGAGAGAGCATTGTGAGGTTATCCATTTACTTAGCATCGGGAGAGTTAAGTATACGAAAGAAATAAGAGCAAGTTCTCTAGTTTATAGTTGAACTATCTCGGGCCTAGGGATAGGACGATGTTAAGTGGCTAAAGAAGAATTCATCCACATCGGTGTTCATCCTTCGATTCACGCCGGGAGGTATCATCAAAGACGTGATCATCGACAAACTTGGACCTAGGGATAGGCCAAGGCAAATCTGGGATTCTTGCCAAACTTGAAGTACTGAGTTGGGTAATTGCTGCCGCGATAACCAACGGACTGCTACGGCGACAGGTGCTGCCGCGACGGGAGCGACGACAGAACTGGATTTCCTAAACTCTGCAATACCTGCACTACTGAGCAATTAAATAACAGCCCATTATCTCTATCTTGATATCTTTACTCTTTTATTTACGTTTACTTCATTATTTTCGTGACGACTTCTCAAATATTTTCTTTACTTTCATGCAGTGAATTAAGGTGAAGCTATTAGCCCAATCCCTGTGGAGACGATATCTGATACTTCGTATCACTTTACTACTTGCGTCGTGTATACTTGCACTACAATTGCGATAGACTATTTTACACGCAATAGGCAAAAACAAACTGGGCAAGCCTTCTGGCTTTTCTGCCCGAAAATCCTTGAGCTCTTTTGCTCTTAGATCATGATGCGGCGAGTCTGAAATTCTTCGCCCGAAGCTACGTTTGCTCCTCCGAAGCGGCATGAATAAAGCGGGTAGCGTTGGTGTGTCCTTCCGGAATGACAAGAGACACAGTTGATTCATTCTTCCGAAGTGGCAAAGAACAAACCCAAATTACTTGTTTTCCCAAAGCGGCAAAAACAAACTGAGCAGGCCTTCTAGCTCTTCTGTCCAAAAATCCTTCAGCTTTTTTGCTCTTTGATCCTGATGTGGCGAGTTTGAAATTCTTCGCCTGAACTTCATTTATTTTGCGTTTTCTGCTTCCTTTTTGGTGGCAAATGCCTTCACGTATCTGTAAAAGGAAAACATTATGATGATATATGTTAGTATGATCCTAGTACATGTATGCCTATGATGATGCATGAATGAGTATGCCGCATATGGGCCTGGTGCCACAACTTCTTCTGCCGGTCTCTCTTGATCTTTTACTTTCTCTTCGATGCCGATGTTTGTCTCACACTCAGGTTTAGCCTCTAGATCTTTTGGGAAGCCCTTTTTGCGGATTCCAGCCTCGGTTTTTCCCTCTGAAAGCGCCTTTTAAGGTTTTAACTTTGGTATTTTTCTTTTTATGAAGCGCCCTTCTGGGTTTTAACTCCATTTTTTTATTTTTCTTTTTTTGTTCTTTTTCTTCTCTTTTTCTTTCTTTCTTTCTTTCTTTCTTTTCTTTCTTTTTTCTTTGTTCTTTAACTTTTCTTTTTCTTTTCTTTCTTCTTTTTTTCTTCTTTTATTATTTTTTCTTTGGTCTGTGCGACACTTATCTCATCAAAGCCTGGATGTGGTCAACTGCTTGAAATTTTCCTTCTGGGTCCTCGTCACTTATCCGGAATCGGGCCGATTTAGCTTCTTTTATTCACCTGCATTCAAGAGATCAAACCACAGAAATACCAAGAAATCTTTTTCTTTGTAAGTCTATTTCAAACCGCTCGAGTAATTCTTTGAAAAGAGATGAATGAAGACGCCATATAATATTTATTAATATATTTTGAAGTTCATGAAAATATCATGCATGGAAGGAACAAATGATGCAATGGCCTAAGCATTGTCCTCGTGAATGATGTGGGAATCCATCGACCTAGGCAGACCCTTTGCTAGCATTATCTTGCCTGTTTCTGAATTCCGAAAGATACTATCCGCTGATCGTGTACTTATTGGTACTTCCTTGCGGATACCCCTATTCAATTCTCAACTCCCCCCTTTAATCTCAAGACGCCCTTTTCGGGTTTTCGTCCTGCGATTCCCCCTTTTTCTCCATTTTCTTCTTCTTCTTCTTTTTTGTTTTTTTTGTTTTTTGTTTTGTGAAGCGCCTTTTTGGGTTTTCACTCCACTTTTTTTTAATACTTGAAGCGCCCTTTTCGGGTTTTCTCTTTAAGTATTTATTTCCCGCGAGGCACCCTTTCGGGTTTTCACCCTACTTTGTCTTTCACACATACTACTTCTTGACCGAATCTGAATTCACTGGATTGCCCAACTCTTTCCCATCCATTTCCATCAGGATTAGTTCCCCTCCAGAAAAGGCCTTTTTAACCACATAGGGCCTTCCCAATTAGGCATCCATTTCCCTCGAGAATCTCTTTGGGTGGACAATACCTTTCGAAGCACCAAGTCTCCTTCCTGAAACTCTCTCGGATGAACTTTCTTGTCATAGGCTCGCATCATTCTTTTTCGGTACATTTGACCATGACAAATGGCCCTCAGTCGCTTTTCTTCAACGAGATTCAACTGATCAAATCGAGCATGTATCCGTTCAACTTCCTCTAATTTTACCTCATTCAGTATCCTGAGAGATGGGATTTCTACCTCCATAGGCAATACTGCTTCTGTACCATAAACCAGAGAGTACGGTGTTGCCCCAGTCGAAGTACGTATGGATGTCCGGTATGCGAAGAGGGCAAATGGCAACTTCTCATGCCAATCCTTGAATGTGTCCGTGGTCTTGGCTATAATCTTCTTGATGTTCTTATTTGCGGCCTCTACTGCCCTATTCATTTTTTGGCGATACACAGTGGAGTTATGGTGTTTTATTTTGAACTGCTCGCATACTTCGTCCATAATCTTATTATTCAGATTGGAACCATTATCAGTAATGATTCTTTCTGGCATCCCGTATCGGCAAATAATCTCCCTTTTCAGGAATTTGCATACCGTTGCCCTAGTAACATTGGCATAGGAAGCAGCTTCTACCCACATTGTGAAGTAGTCAATGGCAACAAGGATGAAGCGGTGTCCATTGGAAGCCTTGGGGTGGATCTGGCCAATCACGTCCATTCCCCACATGGCAAAAGGCCAAGGGGAATTCATGGTATGCAATGACATCGGTGGTGAATGTATCTTATCAGCATATATCTGACATTTATGACACCGCTTAGCGTAGTCAATACAGTCCCATTCCATGGTTGACTAAAAGTAGCCATACCTCATAATCTTTCGAGCCATTGAGAAGCCGTTGGCATGGGTCCCACACAACCCATCGTGAACTTCTGCCAGGATGCTTTTGGCCTCCCGAGCGTTAATGCACCTTAGCAGTACTTGGCCCTTCCCCTTTTTGTACAAGATTTCCCCGTCTAGGACATACCCGGTTGCCATTCTCCTAATGGTCCTCTTATCATTCTCATTAGCCTCTGCGGGGTATGTCTGGTATCTAATGTACTGCAAGATGTCATGATACCACTGGTTACCGTCCACCTTTTCTTCTATGCTGTAACAGTGGGCTGGTACTTCCAACATTCGCATCTTAATCGGTCTCATCTCTACACCTGAGCCTTCCTTGAATGTGGCAGCTAAGGTTGCTAGGGCGTCTGCCATCTGATTATCCTCCCTGGGGTGGTGAGTAAAACTGATCTTCTCAAAATTCTTGATCAGTCCCTGGACCAAGTTGTAATACTTGACCAACTTTGGATCCCTGGTCTCTCATTCATCCCTGAGCTGATATATTACCAAGGAAGAATCCCCAAACACATGGAGTTTCTTTATCCTTCTTTTAATGGCTGCACGCAACCCCATGATGCACGCCTCATATTCAGCCATGTTGTTGGTACATAAGAAGTCCAGTCTACTGGTGAAAGGGTAATGTATCTCCTCCAGAGAAACTAGCACTACCCCGACTCCGTGGCCTAGAGTGTTGGATGCCTCATCAAAGTATAGCCTCCATGATTCTCCTTCAACGGTGTCATTCTCCCCCTTAGTTATACACATCAGATCTTCGTCCGGGAAGTTGAAGTCTAATGGTTCATAATCATCTGAGGCTCGGTTCGCCAAGAAGTCGGCTATAACGCTCCCCTTTACCGCCTTCTGACTCACATACATGATATCAAATTCAGACAACAACATTTGCCAACGAGCCAACTTTCCTGTGAGCGCTGGCATTTCCATCAGAAACTTTAGAGGGTCCAATTTAGAGATCAGCCACGTGGTGTGGTACAACATGTATTGTCTGAGCCTCTTGGTTGCCCATACTAGGGCACAACATAACTTATGGATTTGTGGGTATTGAGTCTTACACTCGGTAAACTTCTTACTCAAGTAGTGGACTGCCTTTTCTTTCTTGCCGGTCTCATCATGCTGCCCTAGGACACATCCCATCGAATTCTCAAAAACTGTATAGTATAGGATCAGCGGCCTATCTGGTACTGGGGGTACTAGGACTGGAGCATTGGTCAAATACCTCTTGATCTTATCTAGAGCCTCTTGACACTCTTCATCCCAAACCCCGGGGTTATTCTTCCGAAGTAGTCTGAAGATAGGGTCGCATTTTTCGGTTAACTGGGAGATGAACCGAGATATGTAATTCAACCTCCCTAAGAACCCTCATACTTCCTTTTGGGTCTGAGGCGGTGGGAGATTCTGGATAGCTTTTACTTTATCGGGATCAATCTCAATCCCCCTCTTGCTAACCACAAAGCCTAGAAGCTTACCGAATGTGACAGCAAAAGTGCATTTCTTTGGGTTAAGTTTCAACTGATACTTCCTCAACCTCTGGAATAGTTTCCTCAAGTTCTGGATATGCCCTCCTTTAGTCTGGGACTTGGCTATCATGTCATCCACATAGACCTCAATTTCTTTGTGCATCATGTCATTGAAGAGCGACACCATGGCCCTTTGATACGTTGCCCCGTCATTACCTCATAACAAAACGTCCCCCACATTGTCACAAATGTCGTCTTGGTCATGTCATCAGGATCCATTTTTATTTTGTTGTATCCTAAAAAACCATCCATGAAGGAGAAACACGAATGACCCGCTGTGTTGTCTACTAGGGTATCGATATGAGGCAGTGGGAAGTTATCCTTTGGGCTTGCCTTGTTGAGATCTCTATAGTCCACACACATGCGAACCTTTCCATCCTTCTTGGGTACAGGCACTATGTTGGCCACCCATTCTGAATATTCGACCACCTTTAGGAACCCGACATGATACTACTTTCTTACTTCATCCCGGACTTTCAGAAGGTGTCTGTTCTCATCCTTCTCAATTTCTGTTGGACCGGCTTGCACTCTGGCCTGATCGGTAATTTGTGCACCACAATACTCGTGTCTAGAACTGGCATGTCTTGGTAGGTCCATGCAAAAATGTCCTTGAATTCTAACAACAGGATCATTAGCTCGACCCTGGTTTCGGACGAAAGTGTTGTCCCAATCTTGACCTCCTTTCAATCTTCATCATCATTCCCCAAATTTAGGATCTCTATCTCCTCTTGGTGAGGGACTATCTGTCTATCTTCACTCTCCATTAGTCTGAGGAATTCTTCCGGAATTTCATATTCCTCCTCATTACCCTCTTCTTCGCCAACTTCGGCCAGATACAATGGTTGCTCAAACTCTCCTAACGCCTCGCTGATCTTCTCTTCCTCACAAAGTTTGGCATTCTCCATATTGGCCTCGTGTACTATCTGTTCGGGGTTGCTGACTCCACCCGACACAAAGATGTTTCTCATATCGGTATAGACAATTGGCTCCCATAACATGTCTTCTCCTCAGAGTCTAGTCATTCTCCGTTCGGCTCTCCTCTTCTATTCTAATTTTCTTTTCTGAAATGTGGGCTTATGACCAAGCCCAAATATGTCTTGTTTGTTGATAACACCTATGACACGCAAACATCCTTGCAAGTTTCTGCCGAGTCCTCTTCCTTTCTTTGCTCCCCATCCCAAAGTTTGCCATACTTGCATCTTGGCGCATTTAGATAATTTCGGGCACATGATCTTGCTTCCTTCCGTCACAAATGTTGCATTGATGAATTCAAGGGCCCTAAAGGTACATTCGATCGCTTCCTCATCAGCTTGGACATATGAAGCATCAGTAGCCACAAACGCTATAATGTCATGTTCGACAGACATGCTTACTAACTTTCCCTCGATAACGAACTTCAGCTTCTGGTGCAATGACGAGGGCATAGCTCCCGCTGAATGGATCCAGGGCCTCCCTAATAGGCAGTTATAGGTTGGCTTGATATCCATCACCACAAAGTCGACCACATACTCGGTAGGTCCGATTAGCAACGGTACCTCGATCTTCCCCACAACTTCCCTTTGGGTCCCATTAAAAGCTCTGACTGAATTTTGACAAGGCTTCATATGTGAACTGTCTATGGGCAACCTTTGCAAAGTTGCCATCAGCATCATATTCAAAGCTGAACCGTTATCAACAAGCACCCCCGGTGGGACATACCCTTTGCAATGCGTAGTTATATTCAAAGCCTTTGTTGACCCCATTCCCCCGTCTGGGATCTCGTCATCACTGAAGGTGATGAAATTATCCTCAGCAATGTGACCTACAATCCGGTCTAGCTTGTTGACTGAAATGTTGTCTGGGACAAACGTCTGGTTTAGTACCTTTAGGAGTGCATCACGGTGTTTCTCAGAATTCAACAACAGTTCTAACACTGAAATCTGAGCCTGCTGCTTCCGGAGCTGATCGACAATGCTATACTCGTTGTGCTTTACAAATTTCAAAAACTCCTGAGCCCGTGCCTCCATCACTGGTTCATTATTTTTGGGAGGAGGGTCCTCCCCAAACTACTTTTCAGCCTCCGGCTCGGACGACTTCTCTTTTCCCTTCGGATTCACTTCTTCGGGAGTGTCTGGAGAGTAACACCTCCCACTTCTTGTGAGATTCCCCACCTCGTTTACTACTTCAATTTCCGACTCCTTCGGACAACCCTCCTTCTCGGGCTCTTTCTCACTAGGCAACCTGCTTTCTTTCATCGGATTCACATACTTTGACACCGAGACATTGGCAGCATAGTTCCATGGAACCTTCCTTTCGTCCTTAAAAAGGAAGGACGTCGGGCGAGATATTCTCAATTTCGGGGCTAGTTTGGGGCTTTCTCCCTCGGACATGCTACCCTCCTGCGTTGCGAGGTATAACAAAGGGTCGGTCCAAGCCAAACTTGACTTTAGTGTCATCAGACGCGCACACCTCTAGGTCCCCACTTTTTTCATCCTTCTCGAAAAACTCAATTTCTTTATCGTCCATCATTCCTTGGACCACTTGCTTGAACTCCCCACAACACTGAATGTCATGCCCCTCGTGTTGGTGGTATTCGCAGTAGGGTCCACTCCCTTTCAACACAACCTCCATCCCTCGGTCAATTAGGTGGGCCATGTATAGCTGCTGAAACACCCATCGTAACGAGGACCTAACCTCAGACACACTGGCTTTAGCCCTTCTGGTGTACCCTTCCTCGATCACATTCACTCCTCGACCCGCATGATTCGGCAACGGGTTAGTGGTGGTATTTGGCTCATCTAGCTGTAATACCCCGGTCTTAATCAAATGCTGCAAAAACTTCTTAAAAGCTATGCAATTCTCAATTGTATGCCCCGGAACACCACCATGATACTCGCAGTTGGCTTTCTTATCATACTAAGCCGGGAATGGCGGCTTGAATGGAGTGACGTGGTAGGGTCGAACCAATTCTGCCTCGTACAAGTGAGTGTACAAATCAGCGTTGGATATTGGGATGGGGGTGAAATTCATCTTTTCATCCTCTTTCTTGGGAGCCCTACTCTCCTTCTTATTCGAACTCTGTCCCCCGCCTGATGTAGCCTGCGGTGCCGAAAGGGTAAAACTCTTCGGGGCTGTATAGGTGTTACAGTATTCACCTCGTTTCCTTCTTCTTCTAGTTCTTGCGATGACTTTCTCCACTGTCGATCCTCCCACTTTTGATGGCCACTTCAATGGACTCCCATGTCTTTACCATGTATGCGAAGTTCTGAGTAGTATTATTTATCAACCGGTCAAATAATGTCCCCTTCAATGTGTTGATGAACATTGGGGTGATCTCGTGTTCTGGAATCGAGGGTTGGATCTGAGCAGCCACATCCCGCCACCTCTGGGCGTATTGGCGCAAATTCTCATTGACTCTTTGCTCCATTCCTTCCAACATAATCCGGTTCGGGGTCATATCTGTCACATGTTTATAATGATCTATGAAGGCCCTTGAGAGATCCTTCCAAGTCTTGACATTCATTCGGCTGAGCGTAGTATACCACCTGATAGCGAAGCCGGTCAAACTATCCTAGAAGCAGTGGATAACCAGCTTCTCATCCTTGATAAAAGCGGCCATCTTCCGACAGTACATAGTGATGTGTGCTAATGGGCAGGTGGTGCCATCATATTTATCAAAGTCAGGGACCTTGAACTTGGGCGGAAGTACTAAATCTTCCACCAGACTCAAATACCTGGCACTGTTTCCTTGTTCATCCACCTCTTGGATATTTCTAAGCTTCTCCTCGAATGCCCAAAATTTCTCCTCGTATTTCTTCTCTATCTCAGCTCTGACACTTTCTACCTCTTCTAACATGCTCAAATCTGGCACCTCAGTCTCATGGTCCCCTTCTATACCAACAGTCTGACTTGCTGCCACTCCTCCGGGGCGACTAGCAGATGCCCCTGCGAGGTTAATGAAGACCTTCTTCCCTAACTCTGGCGCTTCCGGGTTAACCTTCGTGTGCGACGTAACACCTTCGTGCTCTTCCACATGTGACCTGTCACCAGAAACTCCATCTTTTCCCTTCATCTTGGCTAACAAACTAGTCATCTGAGCAATTATGGATACCTGCGATTGTGCTATTTGGTCGTTGATATTCTTGTTAACCCCATCTAAACGGTTCTCCAAATCCTTCTGGCCTTGTTCCACTTTAGCCCACCTTTCCTCCATGACTCGATACTGAGATCGTGTACCGTACGAATGTGGAATGGTTAAAAATTTTAATGAACCAAAATGCAATTGTTATCTGAAATGCAAAGTCTTTTAGTTAAGTTCAGGTTATTCAAACAATATGTGCAAATAAATGTTCAAATAGATGTATAATGCATGAATAAATGTATATTGTATGAATATTCAAATAAATGTATAATGTATGAATGTTCAAATAAATGAATAATGTGTAAATGTTCACGTAAATGTATAATGTGTGAATGTATAATATATGAATACGAAGAGCAACACTGGGTTTGGCAAATATCATCCTCAAATAGCTCATATTAAGTGGAATATGTTTGATTACAAATTTTGAGGAAGCTGATTACATCAAAAGTCCTACATTAACAACCACTAAAAACCTAGTCATCCTAATGTTTCTTCTTCTTTCTTCCAACCCTTCTTCTTCACACATATTGGTCTAACCTGGCGCTCAAATCCACAATCTCCCTGAGAATCCATACGACCGTCTCTCCTGCCTTGTTTGAGTCGTCTACCTGATCATGAAGCTCGGCGGCGTCTTCGGTTAAAAACTGCAACTTCGCGGCAATCTAGCTCACACGGGCGTCCCAATGTGCCAGTTCCTGTTCTTGCCTCCAAATAGTAAAGGCGACGAAGTGTAATTGCTCCAAAGTAGGCATAGGGCGTACTTGGATTGCCCCATGATGCTTTCAATGCGATCTTTAAGCTCTTGTTCCTTGGTTTCTAGCCCGTCGATGCGATCCCTCAAGACTTGATTTTCTGACTCACTTGCTTTAAGTTTGCTAGTTGACCCCTTGTGCCTGAAAAGAGACTTTTCCAGATTCTTCACTTGGTCTTTTAAGGTCCCATTCTGATCTACCTCTCTCTAGCTCCCCTAAATACTCGGTGCGTAGGCTCTTCATTTCTTGAGTCAAAGTAAGTACCCGGTCCTTGAATTCATGGTACCCTCTCTTATAGTTTTCAACCCTTTCCCTTTCTTCCTTGAGACGGAGTTCAGCCCCCTGACTCGCCCCACCTTCGCTAGCTCTCTTACCCTTGTTCATCCTTTGCAACATTTGTATTTCCTCCCTTTCCATCCTTAGCTCAAGTTGTAACTCGTCATTCTTCTTTTGTAATCCCCTAACGTTCCCTTCATATCACACTCTTTCTAGTTCGAAATCAAACTTCTCTCTATTTGCCTTCTCTTCAAGCTGTGCATACTTCTTTTGTTCCTCCTCTAGTTGTTCCCTCATTAGGTCCGCTTCGGTAGGTAGTGAAGCCAACCTTTCCCTCATGGTCCTCCTTTTGTCCGGGTTCAACTGGGGAACATTATCATCGACGCGGTTAAACCTCCACACTTCGTATTCTGGGGTGACTATGTAAGGGGCATTCAGGATCCTTACCCGCCTTGCATTATTCCATGTTAAAAAAGCGGTAAACACCTTTCCTTTGTAGCCTTTTTCTTTCTGGTAGTCGACGTCGAAATCATTCAAACCCTTCGTAGCTGGCACAAACTGCTTTGACCCATACTGTCTTAAAACTAACAGAGGTGCGTAGGCCGTGTGTCCCCAAAGTCCTAACAAAGGTACCCATGAGTACATTCTGCACCTGTAGCGAATACTTCTTGCTGATAACCAAGGGACTCTCCAAACTACGTCATCGACATTCAAATTTTGAAGCACATCAAGCCAAACCTCCTCGGTTCGCTTTGTAGGCCAATTCCCTTTGTTCAAAAATTCTTCTAAAGCTGAAAACTTACTATCATAAACCGGCCTTGAAAAACTGGCATCTGTCCAAAAGTGGCTATAGAACCACACCGTTAAGAGTTGATGACATCCCAAGAAACGACCACCTCCGTGCTTTCTACAAAATCTTAAAGACTGGAAGGTTTCGGACAGAATGACCGGAACTGGATTACCTCCCTCGGCCAATTTATCGAACAAGTCTAACACTGCTGGATGGATGAAGCCTAAGGCTTTAGGAAAGAGGACCAACCCATAAATCAACAGTGCGAATAAATTCCGTTGAACCCTACCTGCCGGAAGTACCGAAGCTAAGGCCAAAATCCCGCCAACCTTTAGGTACTCCTTGTTGTTCCATGTCCCAACTTGTTGGTCTACCCACGATGCTAAATTATCTGAAAGCTTCAGAAGTTTTTCCCGAAAAGGCTTGTACTTGTTTGTCTTCAAAAAGACACGATCCTCTTGTATTTTCTTGCAATTCACAAGATCTTGGTATTCTTCGATAGTCGGTGTGAGGTCTAAATCCCCAATCGTAAAGCAACTGTAGGCTGGGTTCCAAAACCCGGCTAAGGCTCGAAGTAACGCTTGATCAAATGGGACGTACAACAGATACGCTATGTCACCAAACTCACCTTTGAAAACGGTCCTCGCTTCGGAATCCCAACTGTTCCATACTTGCTTCAACCCAGACACATCATTGATTTCTGTGTTCATGAAAGTCTTGTTCGCCATCACCGACCTGAACCCAACGGTAATGCTATCTCCTTCGTGTTGTTGCTCTCCTTCCGACCACACTTGTACCTCCGAATTCTTTTCATCCATACTCCTCACTATTTCCCCCATAATTCTCGCCTTTAATTTAGACTATTCCCAAACCAATGTGCTCTTTATGACATGATGATATATGCAAAATAAGAGAAAAGGGGAAGGAAATCAAAGGGGTTAGTCACATGATAAATATAAATCAAGGCAAGCAATGAAATTCAAGCATTAACGAAAAAAGAAGCGTAGAAACAAGCAATTATCAAGAAAAACCTAGACACTCTAAACTCTAGGGTTATCCGCATGGCTCTAATGGGGTAGGTTTCTCAAATTCTCACGCATGAGTTCGATTCTAATAAAGGGTACCCGAACTTATCTTATCACCTACTAAGGCAATAAGAACCCCAATTCTGGCCCATTACAGGCTTGCGAATTGGTTTCGGCTCGAGGGAAAGCACGACCTAATGACGTGGAGGGCTGCTCACGTATCAAAAGGCGTGGATTCCGAAAGTGAATTACCGACCCGCGGAGGTATACTCATGTGGGTATGGGCGTTTCACTCTCACTTAAGAAGGGTAGCTCGGGTATAGAGCTTAATGAACATGGTGCAACACATGTCGGTGATTTCCTTAATAATTAAACGGAAAATTAATTCGAATGCCACAAATTTTCAAAGCTCATTTAATTTAAGTCATATTTTCAAGGAAGAACAAACTTATTAAATTCACTTTGAATTTTAAATAGTTTCTATCGATTAAAGGCAACATGTGTGTTATTGGCTTAACTCTCTCTTTTTTTTTGTTTTGTAAAAAACAAAAATTTTATGTCCCCAGCGGAGTTGCCAAACCGTGATAAGGTTTTTGAAAAATGACCAAACTAAGGCCTTATCACTTTTCTTTTTTTAAATGGTTTGTTAAAAAAGGGGGAAATTCGTATTTTGGAAAATTGTAAAAAAATTTGGAGTTGCCACCGGCCACTATGGTAGGTCGGGCACCACAAAACCATAGATTTGTTTTAAAACGGGTTCGGGAGTTGGTTACGTGTGGGGAAGGATTAACACCCCCATCACGCTCGGAAATCGGTACCAAATTACTTGTTGCCTTTTGATCGATAGAAATTATTTAAAAACCAAAGTAAATTTAATAAAGTGTTCTTAAATGAAAATGTGACTTAAATAGCACGGGCTTTATCGAATAGTGTCATTGGAATTAATTAAACATTTAATTAGAAAGGATGACGGTACACCGGACCATAGACTAAACCGACATCATATAAGACTGACTGCCGTGTTAGTTTAGGGTTCGGATCCCGTACGTCACCTTTATGCATGATGCAAATAAAGGATGATGCGTGTTATTTTCCTTTTTTATGCTTTCGCTTACCTAGAGACGGTGAAAATTAATCCGAGTATTCGATTGACATCCATTAAGCTAGGACTGTCGTTTCTCGAATACCGGGGCTAATTACTACCTCTCTTGGGGTAGATTTTTAAGTCCGGTTATCATGCTTAATTACTGGGCCTCATGAAAGACAAGTATATATATGCATGTCATAAAAGTACTCAAAATAAACACATAAAAAACCTACCCAAGGCCCTAACTTAAAGGTCCAAGTTATGGAATATTAATTAGTGGCTTAATCATTTATCATATAATTCTAATATTAGACCCTAGATCGTTTATATCCTAATTAATACCTCTCTTGGGGTAGATTTTTAAGTCCGGTTATCATGCTTAATTACTGGGCCTCATGAATGACAAGTATATATATGCATGTCATAAAAGTACTCAAAATAAACACATAAAAAGCCTACCCAAGGCTCTAACTTAAAGGTCCAAGTTATGGAATATTAATTAGTGGTTTAATCATTTATCATATAATTCTAATATTAGACCCTAGATCGTTTATATCCTGATTAAAAGGCTCGAATCAATTATGGATTATCTTGTATTATTTTGTCTAGGTGTCACATTAATTCTAGTTTTTAGAAGTGGGTGCGATTAAACCTAATAAAAGCCTTAAACCCGAACCAACCTAATTACTCGAATCATGCCCCTATAAGGCGGGCGCACAAACCGAAGTAATTAAACCGATCGATATAACTTATCTAAGATAACTAACCCAAGCCCATTTTAAGAAAGGGTGAAGCCCATAAGACACTAAACCAACCTATCTATCCTAAGCCCCAAAAGGCCCATATTAAGGATACCTACAGCAAAACCACTACGAGGCCCAATTTTAACACCCTAAACGCATATTAATTAAATCGGAAATACATCTTACATTAGTTTAATTAATACATAAAACTCATGAATAGAAAGTCAAGCCATGGCAACACATATATTCGACACATATAGCTACTCGAACCAAGCACGAAAACATAAAAAACACTAAACATTCTAGATCGTGGAAACAAACCAAAAAACATATATTCGATAAAACCATAATTAAGCAATAAACGAACCACTTAGGACCCACAAGATTATAACAAACATATTGTACCAACATACATATTCGATTAAAAGAATAACACATGGCATTAAAAACATGCATTAACAACATACTAAAAACAATTAGACAAAAAATGTACCAAATTGACATATATGCAAAAAAAGTGGCAAAAATGAAAAAAGGAAAGAAAAGGTTTTCAAACTGGGCACGGGGACCAAAATGAGCACGGGACGAAGGAAGGGTGACTGGACGGACAATAAGACCAAAAACAGACTCGATCTGGGACGAAACTGAACACGGACACAAAACCCTAAGGGCCTAGGGTGTAATTTAGGAAGACAGAGATCCTTAGTACGCTAAGGATGCGACACGGATGAACCAGACGCGAGATTACCCCAAAACTAAAATCTAAAAACCCTATAAATACCTAACCTAAACGGCCCGGACACCCTTTTGCCCAAACCTAGACCCTAGCCGTCACACCAAACCACTCTCTCTCTCTCTCTCGACTCTCAACTCTCTAAATGTCGGCCGGTGATACTCACCGTCCGACGACCTCGAAATCACACCGGCAATAAGACGAAACCCTAAAAGCCCTAAAAACACCCATTTCTCACAACCCTTACTCTAAAAATACTCCCCCCAAAACCAAAGAATCAAACTAACCCTAAAGATCCTAGAAACAACCTAAAGAAAAACCTTTTACCTCTGACTCTACTCGAAACCAAACCCCGACACCCTCCTATTCCCTTCGAAACAAAACCCAGAAAACCAAAGCCCCAAAAAACCTATCAGACGCCCAAGAAACGAAGAGACACAGAGACGAAGGGAGACTCTTCTCGTTTCCCTCGACCGAGTCACCGTTTAGAGCCACCGGATGGCTAGGCTTATTCTTGGTAGAGGAGGGAGAAGTCGAAGAAGACGAAAGGTAAAAAAACTTTTTCTTTTTATTTTCTATCCTTACATGCAACAATGGAAATCGATATACCTGAAACTGATGTCTGGAATTAGTATTGCTCTTCATGCTTTTTTGCGGGAGATCAAGAATCCCGTTACAATGAGTATCGATTCGGCTTTATAGCCGAAATTTCGATTGTTTTTACATTTTTATTCATATGATGGAAAATGCATATTGGCTAGTATATTTCATTTGGCCGGATTCATGTGTGATTCTGTCATTCCCCTGCCATTTTGTTGCCTTTTGTTCGTTTTGCTTTTCTTTTTCCCCTTTTAATTTGCTGTGTTTTGATATTTGTTGATCCCTCTTTCTTTTCGTGCATGGTTCGTACGGCGGACTGTCGTGGCCACTGGATTGTCCATTGGATCGGACGGGGACGAAGTGGTGAGCTCTCGAGTGCACTAAAATGGCAGGCGTGTGCTACACGCGTGCGCGTGGTGATCTATAACACCGCGCGTGGACGTGCTGAGAATTGGGGGAGTTGCGCGTGGAATTCTCTTTGCATCCGATCCGTTAGATCGTGTTCGATCCAACATTTCAGATTCGGGCGGCGCAACATCATCTGATGGATGCTAGGGTTTCTGTGGAGGGGCATTCTAGAGCGTTGGATCTCCGACTGATCCAAAGGCTCTGATCGTGTGGCGCGAACCTGGGCGAACCCTTTCCTAGGGTTTCTAGCATCTTCCGTCTGGGCCGTCAGATCTAATCCAGATCTGACGGCTGGTAATTGTCTGTACAAAACACATTGGGTTAGGGTTTGTAATCGGGATTGGGCCAACGGGCCATGTAAACCTTTTTTAGATTATTTTCTTAATTGTAAATGGACTCTAATATATACTATTGAGCTTTTATTCATTAATATTAATATCGGACTTGTTTATTTTTTAGTTTTTATGTTTCCAGATTTGATAAATATAATTATAACAATAATAATAATAATAATAATAATAATAATAATAGATATAGATAACAACAGACAATACTAATGGAGACAATAATATTGATATAATAAGGATAAAGCAAATGAATAATAGCGATAACAAAACTAATAATAGGTAATAATATATAGCATGTAATAGAACCGATGACAATATAAGTAATAATATTAGTAGATAACAATAATATTAATAACACGACAACAAAAGGAAACCGGATGATATAAGATCATATAATACTTAGGTTTTTTCATATGAACATGGTATAATATGTATACATGGATTATTTTAAGTTAAACAAAGCCCATTATAAATAAAATCCCGCTTTTATTTAAACATATATGAAAATCAATTAGCCTGGACAAAATTAGTGATTACAGAATGTATATAAAATATAGACTTATTATCACTTTACACACCCCCAAACTCGAACTATTGCTTGTCCTCAAGCAATGCAATCCTAAACATACTTGCCCTTACACTAATCAAAAAGAGAAAAACATGTTTAAACTTGATTTAGCACCTCAAAGCCGTGGCACATAAAATTAAATTAGTGAAAGGTGAATAACATGAATTACCTCAGAATTAGACTATAATGCAGTGCAGTGTGTGCAGAAGCTGTGTACAAGCTGAATTTGAAGAATATTCTAAGTAAACAAAGATATTGTCAAGGTAATATAAGGTTGCTGCCAAGGCAGCACAATTTATAATCATGGCAGTAAGGGCTTCAACTATTCACAACTACTCTTTAAGTCTGAAATTAATATAGGAGCAAACTACAAAACCCTGAACCCATTGAGTATAGTCATCTCATGAAGACTTTCATTCATTCATGCTAATTTGTCTGTCACTTAAAAAATTTCAGATACGTGGACTTTGATAGTAGCGAAGTGCCCTTGGCACATGATTCTTTCTAGAGCCTGTTTCGGGCACCTCTAGGGTAAAACAACATATATTTTTTTCTTGTCGTGGCGGTGCTTTTCCTTTTTCTGTTTGTTGTCTACCGCGACAGCTTCCTGCAACCATGTTAGAATTTTACAAATAATTCAAGTAGGCAGTGTTTATCTGAAATTCACTCAAGTTCAGCAAGTAACAGTAGTGTTTTTTATTGTTGGCAATTATAGAAAAATTCTAAGTTTTCTTCATGCTTTCACCAAGATTAAGTTCTTTTTATTATGGTGCGACAAAATTAAAATCGGCTATCCTATCATAGGCACAAGTTCTAACAAATTTTTTTTTCTTTTGATTAATTTTTAATGCAAGTACACATGCAACTTAAATGATCTAAATAATGCCTAAACAATGATTGAGTGCTAATCCCCCCAAACTCGAGATGGGCATTGCCCTCAATGCACGAAATAAAACAAAACAAAAAAAATAAAAGACAAGAAAATAATTAAAACAGAAAGAAAAAGAAAGAAAAGAAAACAACACTAGGAGTTGTCTAATTGCGGAGATGTTGTTGGACTTTCTGAGGCGGAGGAGGAAGATGATGATTGGATGACCAGACGACAAATGGCAGAGGTCCTGGCAGCAGGCTTGGCAGGTGAAACCTTTGCTGTGTGCGGCGGCTGGACTCTCTTGGGTGTAGGGCGAGGGGCTTTATATGTGGACCGGTTCAGTTTCTTATTCCTCATCCTCTGGGGCCGGTTCGGTCGAGATTATATGTCGCTTCCTTTTCCTGCTTGGTTCCGCCATGGGTGCTACCGATGGCTCTGCTGTGGCAATTGTCTCCCTTGTTTCTACCGTCGACTGCCTAGAATCTCTTGAAGGGGAGGTGTTTGCCATTGTTTCCGCTGTGATAGTCGGAGTGTATTGTTGGTGATGCCTCTCTAGAGCGTTGGCCACTGTTTTAGAGGAGGAAGTGGCGGAGTAGGACGGGTATCGTGCGGGAGAAGGCATCTGACGGTAGAAGGCAACGTGGCAGGCATATACTTTTTGGGGTGTAGGCTTGCTTGGTTCAGCTGCGGTGACCAAATCCTTTGGAAATCTGGGTAGTGAGGGGTCGTCATTTGGGAACTTCTGCGACAGATAGGCCACAAAGACCTCTTGAACTTCCCCCGTGTACTTCATGAAGATCAGATGCTTCTTCTCAATTATTTTGTTGCTTTCGATCAGGGTGTGGAGCAGCTGGATGACATCAGTGTTTTGGGTAGCTTCAGTACTGCCTCTTGCTGTCGGGCAGCTGTGTTGTCGGTCAACTGCTAAGATGGTGTGGTCAGCTCTGTTTTAGGCGCCTGGAACATTTGGAGTCTAACTTTTTTGGTCCAGCCCTCCTTTGATGGTTTCGGCACATCTTTGGAGTCGGAGGGGACGTTGAAGTTCGCTCATAGTCTGGTGATGAGGGAAGGGAAGTAGAGTCTACCCTTCGACTTCCGGTAGCAGCTGCATATCTCCTTGCAGATTATGTCACTCACGTTGATCGGCCGGTTGTTCATGATTAAATGGATAAGGGTGATACGAGGTCGATCAAAATTTGTGTTGTGGGAGGTGGGCAGCAGGCGTCGCTTGATGAAGGTGTTCCACAGCATTGCCTCCGGTAGCAGACAGCGGCACTGCACAGACCCGCTGTGTTTCACTGTCAGCCACGGGGTGTTTGGTTCACACAGCCACTCCTTCATTCTATCATAATCCTCTGTTTTTAATGTCTGCCGACATTCCTAATGGAGGTTACCGTCCATCTCCAGCCCGTAAAATCTGTTGATGGTGGCGGCATTGAGTTTTACTGCCTCCCCTCTGACAAAAACAAATGGAACTTCTAGGGCGGGGTTGGTGGGCGTAGAACTCTCGGACGATGGTGATATTGGCCACCTTGGGCTGTTTTGAGAAGATCTCATATCCCTGGCCATGTATCTTCTCGAAGAGGACGGGCTCGAGACCTAAGTCTCCCGTTTGCTGCGAGTAGTTAAACCCTTGCTCCTCCCAAACTGCTCGATTGGCGAATTGTGTTTTGTGCCTCTTTTGGTCTAATTCGGAGAAGAAATGCTGGAAAGAGGGTTTGGATTGTGATGATGCCATGGTAGTGAGACGGTTGTAAGCTGAAAGTAAACTAAAAATTGAAAATATTACGAAAGCAAGTTGATGCAGAAGTGGTTTAAACAAGGAGGTGAAGTGAAGAAAATTAATGAAATAGTGAGGTATATATAGGGGTTGCTGAGAGATGTTGTGGCGGCATTAAATTCCCAACGGGAAGATTTTGCGGCATGTGTTACGAGATTAAATGCCTGTTACACTGTAGCCATTGGCAGCTAGCCGTTAGCGGTATTCTAGTCGTTACGCGTTTTGGTCGTTGGGCTGCCCTTGGCTGTTTTGACGGCATGGTGGGCGGGCTCCTTCGTGGGCCTTCTTATTGGTTCTGCTTATTTATTCCTAAACTTGAAATAAAAATAATTAACTAAATAAAGAAAACTTGAATTCTGAAAAATAAAAAAATGTGGAAAATAAATTGCGAAAAATTAAAATCTAATCCTAAAACATAAAATAAAAAGAAAGATATTAAAAATAAATTAAGTTATGTTGGGAGTGCATTGAGATGCATCTCCCAAACATAACCACTTCCCGAGTTGGTTGTGATTTGCTTTTCTTCTAGGTGGGTCATCTTGCTCCTCAAAATCTTTATTGTTGCCCTGCATTGTGCCTTGGCGGCTGCTGCCTTGCTCTGTTTCTGTGCTGACCTTGGAGGCATGAGTGTCTGGGCATACTTCTTTTTCCTTGGCTGATTTCATGGGCTGTAAAACATGAATCTTTATATTCTGATTGTCAACCCTCATTATGAGTTCCCCATTCTCTACATCTATTAATGTTCTACTCGTGGCTAAGAATGGTCACCCAAGAATGATAGGGGCGTTCTCGTCTGCCTCACAGTCCAAGATAAGGAAATCAGCAGGAAAAATGAAGTTGCCTACTCGTACAAGGATATCTTCAACTTTTCCTTCCGGTTGCACAAAGGAATGGTAAGCTAATTGGAGCATGATAGAGGTTGGTTTTGCTTTTCCAATTCTTAATTTGTTGAAGACTGATGAGTATTTATTTTGGTTGTGTTTTTGGTCCTTATTTCAATTAAATATAAGTTTGAGGGACTTAACTGGGCTGTTTTATGTTGATTTCATGCAGGGGACGTGATGCTGGAAATAAGTTGAAATGCTGCAGTAAATGTTGGAGTCATGGGCAGATTCATGGGCATGAATCAGGGCATGAATGCTGACTGGGCGCCACGTCAGCATCTTCTAGAAGCTGACGTCAGCAGCAGTGATAGCTTATCAAGCCGCTTATCAGATAGCCTATCTCCGGATTTTTGATTTTTAAATTTTAAAACTTTGGATAATTATTTTGTTTAATTTTTAATTATCATTTTAGGTTTACCTAGGTTACCCCTTTTGGGGTAAGACTTCATTATCAATTGAATATCATTTCATCTTTCTCTTGGAAATTCTTCTCTTCTTAGTTTTTTCCTTAAGTTCTTTTCTTATTTTTCTTCTTTTGATTATTTCTTAAATGTCGAGCATGATTAATTTAATAACCATGCTCGGCTAAATCTTCTTAAGCCGAAGGCTTTTGCAATGACGTGCTCTCAAGGCGAGGTTTGAAATTATGCTTCAAACATTTCAGAAACTTCTCTCGATTTCTTCATACTTTATTTTCTAAATCGAAATGATTTTTAAACCCAAAGATTGACTTTGGAGAAAAACAATTGTTTTGATCAATCAAGTGGGAGGGAGGATCGATTATTGAAACAAATCCGACTTCCAGGGAACACACTTAGTAAATAGATTACTAAGGGAAATTGAGATCGAATCGTTTTTATAGAAATAACTTTTCGAGTTGGTTACGAGCTTAAAGAATTTGTTTTCTCAAACATTGAGTTGGTTTAGACAAATTATCAAAACTGAAACCAAAAATTGATTTTGGAAATTCAGTTTACAAAGAAAATTCAAGGATTGACCTTGAAGTAATTTCGCCAACAAGTTTTTCGAAATTAAAATCTCTACCAATGAACCGAGTAGAACAAGTCAAAGCTTAGCCAAGGCTGAATATCTCTATTGTTAGTTTTAAATCTTTAAACCAATCTTCTTGTTCTCTTAAATTATTTCATTGCAATCCCCCCCCCCCCCAAATCACACAAATTCAATTCCATCATCTCTTGGTTCAGAAACGTCAAAGACGCAACAAGGAAAGTCCAAGTCCTTGTGGGTTCGACTTCTACTCCCCTATCTATACTTAATTTAATTCCTTTATTTATTTGGAAGAAGGAAATTATTCTTGACACGTCATGACGCGTGTCAAAATTGGCGTCGTTGCCGGGGACTTCGGCAACTTTTACTGTCTGTTTTTTATTGTCTATGACCAGGAGAAATATGGGAGAACATGTTGAATTCATTCCAGAAATTGAAGCATTTGCGAGACGACAAAACGCACCACGAAACTGAGAGAAGCAATATAAGCTGCGCCAACAACGATTCCAACAAGATATCGAATCATCCCAACCCAAAACACACTTTAAAGAATGAAACCAAATGGGAGACAACGAACAAACAATCCAACAACCGATCAGGGCACCAGATGACAATCAGCCCTTGCGCATAACCTTTCCGAATGGTGAAACGTCGTTCCAACTAAAAACGGGATTGATTCATCTCCTACCAACCTTCCACGGTTTGCCCAGCGAAAACCCACACAAACACCTTAAGGAGTTTCACATGGTTTGTTCAACTATGAAACCATAAGGAGTATCTGATGATCAAATTAAACTTCGCGCCTTTCCCTTTTCTTTATCTGATATTGCTAAGGATTGGCTTTATGATTTACCTTCTAACTCAATTACTACCTGGACAGAAATGGCTCGCTTGTTTCTTGACATGTTCTTCCCAGCTGCTAAAGCAAGCGAAATGATGCGAAATATTCTAAGTATCCGACAAAAGGATACTGAAACACTCTATGAATATTGGGAGCACTTCAAGAAACTATGTGCTAATTGCCCACAACACGGTTTGTCAGCTCAAACACTTATTCAATATTTTTATGAAGGACTAACCCCTACAGATATGAAAGTAGTTGATGCAGCTAGCAGAGGAGCCCTAGTCAATATGACTCCGATGGCAACAAGGACATTGATTTTGACCATGGCAGCCAACTCACAACGCTTCTACCAATCAAGTGAACCATCTCGAAGAATTAATGAGGTAGGTATCGTTTCATTAGAAAGAAAGATTGATAAATTAGCTGACATTGTGCAAACTTTGGTTACAAATAGGAAGATTGTTTCTAGGCTTTGTGGGTGTTGCGTGTAAAAGTGTCTATCGCAATGTAGTGCAAGTGTACACGACGCAAGTAGTAAAGTGATACGAAAGTATCGGATATCGTCTCCACAAGGACTGGGCTAATAGTTTCACCTTGAATTACTACACGAAGGTAAAAATAATAGTTTAAATTGTTGTCACGAAAATAATAAAGAGAACTGGAAAAATAAGATTAAATTAATCAAGATAGAGAGAATGGGCTGGTATTGAATTGCTCAGTAGTGTAGGTGTTGCAAAGTCTAGGAATCTCTGCTTTGTCGTCGTCCCTGTCGCGGCAGCACCCGTCGCGTCAGCGGTCTGTTGTTAGTCGCGGCAGCGATCACACAACTCTGTACTTCAAGCTTGGCAAGAATCCCTGCTGTGCCTTGGCCTATCCCTAGGTCCAAGTCTGTCGATGAACACGTCTTTGATGATACCTCCAGGCGTGAATCGAAGGATGAACACCGATGTTGTTGAATTCTTCCTTAGCCACTTTACCTCGTCCTATCCCTAGGTCCGAGATAGTTCAACTATAAACTAGAGAACCCGCACTTATTCTTTTCATATACTTAACTCTCCCGATATTAAGTAAATAGATAACCTCACAATGCTCTCCCGATACTCTTGCAAGATGTTAACAACCAGAATAAGCGAACTTGAAGTTTATTTTATTGAACAGAAAATTCCTAAAACAAAAGCAATCCTTGCAACTACTTTACAAATCAACCCGTGACCCTAGGGGGAATTTAGAACATATTGAGAAGGGGAAAACGACTAGGGTTTTGGGAAGAAGGCTAGAGATAGATGATGTCCTCTCCTAGGTCGAATTACATGCCTTTATATAGGCCTTGGGTTCAAGTTTTCTAATATGGCAAGAATACAAGTTTAAACTAAAGTACAACTCTATTAAAGACTAAATCTTCAGAAAATATATCTTTAATTCGTCCTTCCTTCTTGCTTGGAGTTTCTTCCTTGAACTTTGGGCTTGGCCTTCATTCTGATCTAGGGCTTCGAAAAATATAAGGGTAATCCACGACAGACATGCTTAATTTTCTCTTTTTGTCAAGGCCCACTTTGCTTCTTCTCCTCAATATTGCTATCGTCCTTGGCTGCCACGGCAGCGGCCATGGCAGCATCGTCCTCCTTGTCTGCACCTCTAGTTCCAGCTCTGTTGTATCACTGCCCAGCGCCTGCTTCTCCATTTGCTACAGCAGCAACCTGCAAAATCAACCAATTTCAGTAGAAACTGTGCCATTTAATATATTTGTGATGTATAACTGAAATCTAACCTAAATGCAATGAATTATACTTGAATGTAGCAGAAATGTGGGTTAAATAGGGGGTAAATAATAGAACTTTTTCACACTCAACACACCCCCAAACTCAAGTTTTTGCTTGCCCTCAAGCAATTTAGACCTAAATAAAATATTTTTGTTTGGCTTAAAACAATGAACTTTCCCTTACCTACCATTCATTCCCTATTGAGAGCAACACCTTGTCGGATAATTTAGGATTCGTCCGGAACATTGCTATAATACTCGTGCAGTGTGTGCATGCTTGTGAACAATTATATGCCAAGACTCCCTTAGTTTCACTAGAATATTTCAGCTTCTAACTTGAATTTTTATGCCAAAGTTCATCTTTTTGGAGGCAATTCTTAGGCTCCTTTAGTTTTTATTCAGACTCGATTTTATTTTCTCAAGCTTAAGTTTGACTAGAGTCGGTTTCGGGCACCTCTAGCCAACTTCCTAGAGCCGGTTTCGGGCACCTCTAGGTGTATTGAGTCTATTTTTCTTAACTTCTTTTCCTAGAGCCTGTGTTAGGCACCTCTAGGGGCTATTCAAGTGCTAAGCTTCCTATTCTAGTTTACTATAGAGTTCTAGGCAATATAACAGTCACAAATAGTGTTTAAGTTTCAGAACTATAGTAAGGCTCTAAACTGCTCCTAAAACTATCCTAAAGGCACTGCCACGACAGAGCTGTTACGGCAGGTAAGTTCAGTTCAAAGACTTAAGCCAAAATTTCATCATTTTTTATAGCAAAAATAAACTAAGTAAAAGACATAATTTTTTTTAAACTAAATAAGACTCCATTAATGAAGGGATGCCACCCCCAAACTCAAGGGTTGCATTGCCCTCAATGCAAATGACAGTAAAAAGAAAATAAAAAGTACATCTCAAAATATCAAAAGGCAGACAACAATATAAGGTAAGAAACTTAAAATTTAGGCGCTGTCGTCGCTGCTGCTGCTCAGTCGGATCTGTCGGCGGGCAGGGGCCTTCTTGGCTGGCTGGCGGATAGGGGAGGCAGAGGTATTCTTCGTTTTGGCCTCCCTTGGAGGTTTAATACGGGTAGGGGAGATGTGAGTGGGTTTCTCAACTACATGAACCTCAAAGTTGTTGCTGCTGCTACTGCTGTTGTCGCTGCTACTGCCGATGCCGCTGTCTTTCTTGTTCTTGTCTGCCACTATTTTATGCCGCTTTACTGGTGTGAACTCCTTGGACAAATTCCTCTTGACAGAGGGTTCGTCGTCGGATTCCTCCCAGATCGAGGAAGAGGAGAAACCTGCAATGTAGGCATCGAGTTCTTCTGAAGGCATCCTTCTCTTGGTTCCTCATGCAGAGGTTTCGGCTGCGCGGTTTTTTCCTGCAGCTGTTGTGGCAGGGGTCGGTGTGGACGCTGCAGATGGCGTCTTGGGCGTGGCAGCAGGTGTGGGGTATGGGCAAGGGTGGTGGCAGCAAAATACTGGTTTGAAAAGGCAGGAAATACAGTATCAGGGAAATTAAGAGAGGTTTGAATAAATTGTACCGTGGCTGTGGTGAAATCTCTGATGAAACTCATGAGAGTGAGTTGTCGTTCCTCCATTTTTTTTATGGCAGCAAGGATGTGGGAGGAGGTGTCGGTCGGATCTGCTGCTGATGTATACTGCCTGGGTTCTGTGGCAGCAGGCTCAGTGTCTGTTGGTTCTGTCGGCTCTGTTGCTATGGTAGTAGGGTCGAAAGACGACAGCGGGGTGGCAGCAGTGAGTTCCATCAGGCTGAGTATATTTCTCTCAGTCCATCCCTTCCCTTGGACTCGTAAATCTGTGGCAGCTTCTAGTACTTGGTGGCCGCGGTAGAGAGCGGTGATGATATAGGGGAAAAAGAGTGGTCCGGACGGCCGGTGTGCACATTCCAATATACTCTCTCAGATGTATCTGCCAACGTTAATTGGCCTCTCATTTAATATAGAATGAATGAGGGCTAACATGGGTTGGTCTACGGTTGTATTGTGTGAGGATGGCATGATTCGCTTTTTGATGAAGGCGTTCCACAGTTTGGCCTCCGAGGTGAGTTGGACTCTCTTCACCGTCCTCGGGTTTTTCGGATCATTGTTCCACTGTGTACCTTCGTCCGTGAGTTCTGCCATGACAGCGTCATAGGCAGCAGGGTCTAGGCTCTCGAGAAATTGCTGGTGGGCATCTTTGTTGCTGCCCACATAGAATCCGTAGAGAGTGTTGATATATTCTGGCTCGAAGGGCACCTCTCTCTCTCTGACTGTGACTGCTGTCGCGTTCCTGCTGCTGATGGCAGCATAAAAATCTCGGACAAGAGACACATTCATCTCCTCTGGTTGTTCTATAAATATCTGCCACTGTCGGGCTCTGATTTTCCTAGCTATAAATGGCTGCAGTCCGAGGTTCCCTTCCTTGGAAGTGTAAATAAAGCCCTTCTCTTCCCACATGTCACAGATCTAGAAGGATCGTGGGGTTGATGCGGCTGGGGCAGAGCCTGAAGCAGCACTCCTACGAGTGTTTCTAGAAGACATTTGTACAAGGATTGTGTAAGAAAAAGAAATTCAAACCAAGTGCAAATTCTAGAGAAAACAAGGAAGAAGAGTAGAAGTGAGTGAAAAATGAATAGTAAAACGGGGTTTATATAGAGGAGAGTTTGCTGCCCGTTGGAGCTGTAACGGCAAGCGCGAATAACAGGGCCAGCTGTTACGCGGTTTCTGACGCGTCTGTCACTCGTTTCCGTGTCTACTGCGCGTCTGTTACGCGTTTGCGTGTCTGTCGCGACAGCTTGTCGATAGGCTGTATTTTCCGCATCTTCCCGGAAGCTGTAACGGCAGGCTCCAAAGTTGGGCTTTTTTGGGCTGATGGAAAGATGGTGGGCTGAATTCACTTCTCCTTTTCTTCTTGTCTCCTTTATTTCCTAAAAACAATAAAAATAAAAACGTTATTTCCTAAAAATAAAATAACTCTAATTTCCTAATATATAAATAATAAATAATAAAAATAAATAAAAATAAAATTTAGGTTAAATTAGGGATGCCAGGTGGGGCGTCTCCTAAGGTAACCACTTCCTGTATTCTTGGGGCTTCAGTCCCCTGATAATGCTTTATTCGCTGTCCATTGACTTTGAATTGGTGCCCGTCTTTTAAAGATCTGATCGTGATGACACCATGGGGAAAAACTTGCACCACTTGGAATGGGCCAGACCATCTAGATTTCAGCTTCACTGGGAAGAGTTTCAACCTAGAGTTAAATAGCAACACAAGCTGCCCTGGGCAGAACTGTCGTGGCAGCAACTTCTTGTCATGCCACTTCTTGGTCTTGTCCTTGTAGATTCTTGCGTTGTCGTAGGCCATTGTTCGAATTTCTTCAATTTCGTTCAGATCAAGTAGCCTTTTCTGCCCTGCTTTTTCCAAGTCCATATTAACTGCCTTGATTGCCCAGTATGCTTTGTGCTCAATCTCGACAGGTAAATGGCGTGTTTTCCCGTAAATCAGCCGATAAGGGGACATTCCCAATGGAGTTTTGAACGTTGTCATGTATTCCCATAATGCATCATTGAGGTGTAGAGACCAATCTTTTCGAGTTGGCTTAACCATCTTTTCAAGAATGTTCATGACCTCTCTGTTCGATATTTCAGCCTGTCCATTGGTCTGAGGATGGTATGTTGTTGCAATCCGATGTTTGACACCATACTTTTTCAAGTTAGCAGCTATAACCCTATTGTCAAAATGCCTCCCTTCATCACTGATGACCGCCTTAGGGATGCCGAATCTGGAAAAAATGTTTTTATGCAAAAACCTTTGAACCGTCTTGGCATCATTTTTCTGAGTGGCGATTGCTTCAACCCACTTGGACACATAATCCACTACTAGGAGGATATATAAATTCCCACAAAAAGTTGGGAATGGCCCCATAAAATCTATCCCCCAAACGTCGAAGATCTCGACTTCAAGAATATTTTGCAGCGACATCTCGTGTCTCCTTGAGATGTTTCCAGTCCGTTGACACTTGTCACAGTTCTTGTAGAATATTTGAGCATCTTTGTACAGTGACGGCCAATAGAATCCCGACTGCAAAACCTTGGCAGCAGTTTTGTTACCTCCTAAGTGTCCTCCATACTGTGAAGCATGATAATGATGTAGTATATCTTCTTGTTCATCATGTGGTACACATCTCCTTATAACCTGATCTACACAAATTTTGAAAAGAAGAGGTTCGTCCCAATAATAGTGCTTAACATCATTTTGGAACCTCTTCCTAGCTTGATAATTAAGGTCAGGAGGAGTTATTCCGCTAACTAAAAAATTAACGAAATCAGCATACCAGGGAGTTCAGAAAACTTACCTGCCGCCATGGCTGTTGCGACAGTGAATTTGGCAGCGAACAGCTGCTCGACAGGGAAGGTCTCCAATATGTTTGTCTCGTCTGCTGGTAGACTCTTTCCCTTCTCCAATCTTGACAAGTGATCTGCAACTTGATTTTATGTCCCCTTTTTGTCCTTGATTTCAAGGTCGAACTCTTGTAGTAGCAGAATCCAACGTATCAGTCTAGGCTTTGCATCCTTTTTGGTGAACAGATACTTCAATGCATAGTGGTCTGTGTGGACTATGACCTTTGTTCCAAGTATATAAGAACAGAACTTGTCAATGGAGAATACCACAGCTAATAGTTCCTTCACTGTGGTGGTGTAGTTCACTTGGGCGTCGTTCAGTGTTTTGCTGGCATAGTATATGACATGAAAAGGTTTGTCTTTCCTCTGCCCAAGTGCTGCCCCGACAGCATAGTTTCTAGCATCACACATGATCTCAAATGGTAGTGTCCAATCTGGTGGTTGTACTATTGGGGCTGTTACCAGCTTTTCTTTCAGAACCTTGAATGCCTCAGTACATTCAGCGTCAAAGTCAAAGGGACGGTTCTGCTCCAGAAGATGGCATAGGGGCTTGGTGATCTTTGAAAAGTTCACAATGAACCTCCGATAAAAACCAGCATGTCTTGAGAAACTTCTGATTCCCTTGACTGTGGTGGGTGGTGGCAGCTCTTTAAGCACTACTTCTTGCATAGCATGGTTCAGACGTCTTTGTGCATCGATGGTCGGCTTATGATCATCCTCTAAAAGAATTTTATGCATACATAATGCCGGACCGATGCCTTGGATATCAACTATCGTCCATCCAATAGCCTTTTTGAGCTGCTGCAGCATCTCTATCAGCTGTTGTTCCTGTTCCTGCATCAACTTGGAAGAGATGATTACGGGCAACGTATCATTTAAACCAAGGAAAACATATTTTAGCTGCCCTAGTAGGGACTTAAGATCTATAACAGGCGGCTCAACAGTTGATGGCTTTTGAATTACATGGTTATCCGAGGTATATTTTAAGGGCTCGAACAACTTACCTGGACGATTGCCTATCCAATTTACCTCCTCTTGATCTTCAGTATCAGATGTATCAGATTCTGAGGAGCTGCTGTCGTCGGTGTTGTCATGACAGTCATCTAAGTGGCTGATGAGGTAGTGACCAATTTTTATGTCGTGGCAGCCCGACCTGATGCAGGATTGGTCAAGGGTAACTTCAGTGATAACCTTGCATTCTTCCTCTGCATCAGCATGTTTCATTGCTTGGAGAACATTCAACTTGATTTCTTGATCGTTCATCCTCATGGTGAGTTCTCCTTTTTCCACATCAATCAGTGATCTTCTTGTGGCTAAGAAGGGTCGCCCCAGGATGATTGGTGCGTTTTCATCTGCTTCACAATCTAAGACAAGAAAGTCAGCAGGAAAAATAAACTTATCCACTTTTACCAGAATATCTTCAATTTTTCCTTCTGGATGAACGTAAGAGCGGTCTGCCAACTGTAGTATTACTGTAGTGGGCCGAGCTTTTCCAATACCTAATTTTTGAAAAACAGATTTGGGCATTAAATTTATACTAGCATCAAGATCACAAAGTGCCTTACCCACAAATTTGTCTCCGATTACGCATGGTATGATGAAGCTCCCAGTATCCTTCTTCTTCTGGGGTGGATGCTTGTGCATAATACTCATGCATCCTTCTGTCATCTTAACCGTTTCAAATTCCCCAAGTCTAGATTTCTTCGACAAGGCATCCTTGAGAAATTTGGCATATCCTGGCATCTCCCTGACGGCATCTAACAGCGGAATGTTGATATGAACCTGCTTAAAAATATCATAAATGTTTTTAAGCTGTGATTCTTGTTGCTTGTAAAAGTGTCTATCATAATGTAGTGCAAGTGTACACGACGCAAGTAGTAAAGTGATACTGAAGTATCGGATATCGTCTCCACAGGGACAGAGCCAATAGCTTCACCATGAATTACTGCACGGAAGTAAAAAGAATATTTAAGATGTTTGTCACGAGAATAATAAAGAATACTGAAAAATAAGATTAAAGAAATCAAGATAGAGAGAATGGACTGGTATTGAATTGCTCAGTAGTGTAGGTATTGCTAAGTCTAGGAATATATGTTCTGTCGATGTCCCTATCGCGGCAGCACCTGTCGCGGCGGCAGTCTGTTGTTTGTCGCGGCAGCGAACACACAACTCTGTACTTCAAATTTGGCAAGAATCCCTGATGTGCCTTGGCCTATCCCTAGGTCCAAGTCTGTCGATGAACGCGTCTTTGATGATACCTCCCGTCGTGAATCGAAGGATGAACACCGATGTTGTTGAATTCTTCTTTAGCCACTTAACCTCGTCCTATCCCTAGGTCCGAGATAGTTCAACTATAAACTAGAGAACTCGCACTTATTCCTTTCGTATACTTAACTCTCTCGATATTAAGTAAATAGATAACCTCGCAATGCTCTCCCGATACTCTTGCAAGATGTTAATAACTAGAATAAGAGAACTTGAAGTTTATTTTATTGAACTGAAAATTCCTAAAACAAAAGCAACCCTTGCAACTACTTTACAAATTAACCCGTAGCCCTAAGGGGAATTTAGAACATGTTGAGAGAGGGAAAACGGCTAGGGTTTTGGGAAGAAGGCTAGAGATAAGTGATATCCTCTCTTAGGTCGAATTACATGCCTTTATATAGGCTTTCGGTCCAATTTTTCTAATATGGCAAGAATACAAGTTTAAATTGAAGTACAATTCTAATAAAGACCAAATCTTTAGAGAATATAGCTTTAACTCGTCCTTCCTTCTTGCTTGGAATTTCTCTCCTTGAACTTTGGGCTTGGCATTCATTCTGATCTAGGGCTTGGAAAAATATAGTGGTATTCCACGACAGACGGGCTTAATTTTCTCTTTCTGTCGAGGCCTACTTTACTTCTTCTCCTCAAAACTGCTGTCGTCCTTAGCTGCCACAGTGGCAACCATGGCAGCATCGTCCTCCTTGACTGCTCATCCAGTTCCAACTCTGCTGTTTCACTGCCCAGCGCCTGCTTCTTTTTCTGCTACAGCAGCAACCTGCAAAAGCAACCAATTTCAGTAGAAACTGTGCCTTTTAATATAATTGTGATGTCTAACTGTAATCTAGCCTAAATGCAATGAATTATGCTTGAATGCAGCAGAAATATGGGTTAAATAGGGGTAAATAATAGAACTTTTACACACTCAACACACCCCCAAACTCAAGTTTTTGCTTGCCCTCAAGCAATTCAGACCTAAAAGAAAAACAAATATTTTTGTTTTGGCTTAAAACAGTGAACTTTCCCTTACCCTTCATTCCTTCTCTATCGACGGCAGCACCTTGTTGGATAATTTAGGATTCGTCCGGAATCTTGCTATAGTCCTCGTGCAGTGTGTGCATGCTTGTGAACAATTATATGCCAAGACTCTCTTAGTTTCACTAGAATATTTCAGCCTCTAACTTGAATTTTATGCCAAAGTTTATCTTTTTGAAGGCATTTCTTATGCTCCTTTGATTGTTTGTTTTGACTCGATTTTATTATTTTTTAAGCTAAAGTTTCACTAGAGCCGGTTTCGGGCACCTCTAGCTAACTTCCTAGAGCCAGTTTCGGGCACCTTTAGGGCTATTGAGTCTATTTTGCTAAACTTCTTTCCTAGAGCCAGTGTTAGACACCTCTAGGGGATATTCAAGTGTTAAGATTCCTATTCTAGTTAACTAGTGGAGTTTAGGCAGTATAACAGTCACAAATGGTGTTTAAGTTTCAGAACTATAGAAAGGCTCTAAACTGCTCCTAAAACAATCCTAAAGGCACTGCCACGACAGAGCTGTCACGGCAGGTAAGTTCAGTTCAAAGACTTAAGCCAAAATTTTCAATATATATATTTTTTATAGCAAAAATAAACTAAGTAAAAGACACAATTTTAAAACTAAACTAGACTCCATTAATGGAGGGATGCCACCCCCAAACTCAAGGGTTGCATTGCCCTCAATGCAAATGACAAAATAAAATATAAGAAAAGTACATCACAAAATAGATAGAAGCAGACAGCAAAATAAGTTAAGAAACTCAAATTTTATGCTCTGTCGTCGTTGCTGCTGCTGACTCGGAGCTGTTGGCGGGCAGGGCCTTCTTAACTGGCTGGCGGATGGGGGAGGCAGATGTGTTCTTCGTTTTGGCCTCCCTGGGAGGTTGAATTCTGGTAAGAGAGATGTGAGGGGGTTTCTCCACTACTTGTACCTCCGAGCTACTGCTGCTGTCAGTACTGCTGCTGCCATTACTACTACTGCCGCTGCCGCTATCTGGCTTGTTTTTGTCTGCCATTCTCTTCTATCATTTCACCGGTGTGAACTCTTTGGAGAGATTCCTCTTAACAGAGGGTTCATTTTCGCTTTCCTCCCAAATTGAGGAAGAAGAGAAACTGGCGATGAAGGTGTCAAGTTCTTCCGAGGGGCATTCTTCTCTTGGTTCCCCGGGCAGATGTATCAGCTGCACGGTTGCTGCCAGCGGCTGTCGTGGCAGGGGTCGGTGTAGATGCTGCAGACGGTGTCTTGGGTGTGGCAACAGGTGTAGGGGTATGGGCAGGGGTGGGTGCAGCAAAATAATGGGATGGGAAGGCAGGAAATTTAAAGAAGTTTGGATGAATTGTACCGTAGCCGCAGTGAAATCCCTGATGAAGCTCATAAGATCTAGCTGTCGTTCTTCCATCTTCTGTATGGCAGCAAGGATCTGGGAGGAGGAGTCGGTCGGGGATGCTACTGATGTTTGCTACCTGGCTTCCGTGGCAGCATGTTTAGTGTCCGTTGGTTCTGTCGTCTCTGCTGCCGTGGCAGTGGGGTCGAAAGATGACAGCGGGGTGGCAGCAGTCAGCTCCATTAAGCTGAGTATATTTTTGTCGGTCTATCCCTTCCCTTGGACTCTAAGATCGGTGGCAGCTTCAAGTACGTGGTGGCCGCGGCAAAGGGCTGTGATGAGGTAGGGGAGGTAGAGCGGTCATGTCGGCCAGTATGCACACTCCAAAATGCTTTCTCGGATGAAGCTGCCCACATTAATAGGCCTCTCATGCAAAATAGAATGAATGAGGGCTAACCTGGGTTGGTCGACAGTGGTGTTGTGCGAGGATGGCATAATGCGCTTTTTGATAAAAGCGTTCCACATTTTAGCTTCCGGGAGGAGTTGAACTCTCTTAACCGTCCTCAGGTTCTTTGGATTTGTATTCCACTGAGTACCTTCATCTGTGAGCTCTGCCATGACAACATCGTAGGCAGCAGGGTCTAGGCTGTTCAGAAATTGCTGGTGACCATCGTCGTTGCTGCCCACGTAAAATCCGTATAAGGTGTTGATGTATTCTGCTTCGAAAGACACCTCTCTCCCTCGCACGGTAACTACTGTCGCCGTTCTGCTATTGATGGCAGCGAGGAAATCTCGAACCAGAGATACGTTCATCTCCTCTGATTGTTCTGCAAAGATCTGCCGCTGTAGGGCCTTGATTTTTCTAGCAATGAACGACTGCAGGCCCAAATTCTCCTCTTTGGAAGTGTAGATAAATCCCCTTTCCTCCCACAAGTCTCTGATCTGGAAAGATCGTGGGGTTGATGCTGTCGGGGTGGAGCTTGAGGCAGCACTCATGCGGGTGTTTCTGGAAGACATGGTTGCAAGGGTTGAGAGAATAAAAATGAAAGCAAATAAAATTTCTAGAGGAAGCAAGTAAGAAGAGTAGAAGTGAGTGAAAAATGAATAGTGAAACGGGGTTTATATAGAGAAGAGTTTGCTGCCCGTTGGAGCTGTAACGGCAGACGCGAATAACGGGGCCAACTATTTCGCGGTTTCTGACGCGTCTGTCACGCGTTTCCGTGTCTGTTGCGTGTCTGTTACGCGTTTGCGTGTCTACAGCCTGTATTTTCCGTGTCTGTCGCGGCAGCTGTAACGACAGGCTCCAAAATTTGGGCTTTTTGGGCTGATGGAAGGATGTTGGGCTGATTTCACTTCTTTTCTTCTTGTCTCCTTTATTTCCTAACAAACAGTAAAAATAAAACATTATTTCATAAAAATAAAATAAATCTAATTTCCTAATATATAAATAATAAATAATTAAAATAATTAAAAACAAAATTTAGGTTAAATTAGGGATGCCAGGTGGGGCATCTCCTAAGGTAACCACTTCCTGCATTCTTGGGGCTTCAGTCCCCCTGATAATGCTTCAAGCGTTGTCCATTGACTTTGAATTGGTGCTCGTCTTTTAAAGATCTGATCGTGATAGCACCATGGGGAAAAACCTGCACCACTTGGAATGGGCCAGACCATCTAGATTTCAGCTTCCCTGGGAAGAGTTTCAACCTAGAGTTAAAAAGCAACACAAGCTGCCCTGGGCAGAACTGTCGTGGCAGCAACTTCTTGTCATGCCACTTCTTGGTTTTATCCTTGTAGATTCTTGTGTTGTCATAGGCCATTGTTCGAATTTCTTCAATTTCGTTCAGATCCAATAGCCTTTTCTGCCCTGCCTTTTCCAAGTCCATATTAACTGCCTTGATTGCCCAGTATGCTCTGTGCTCTATCTCGACAGGTAAATGGCATGTTTTCCCGTAAATCAGTCGATAAGGAGACATTCCCAATGGAGTTTTGAATGATGTCCTGTAAGCCCATAACGCATCATTAAGGTGTAAAGACCAATCTTTCCGAGTTGGTTTAACCATCTTTTCAAGAATGTTCTTGACTTCCCTGTTGGATATTTCAACTTGTCCATTGGTCTGAGGGTGGTATGTTGTTGCAATCCGATGCTTGACACCATACTTTTTCAAGGCATCAGCTATAACCCTGTTGCGAAATGCCTCCCTTCATCACTGATGATCGCCTTAGGGATGCCGAATCTGGAAAAGATGTTTTTATGTAAAAACCTTTGAACTGTCTTGGCATCATTCTTTTGAGTGGCGATAGCTTCAACCCATTTGGACACATAATCTACTGCCAAGAGGATGTACAAATTCCCATATGAAGAGGGGAATGGTCCCATAAAATCGATCCCCCAAACGTCGAAGATCTCGACTTCAAGAATGTTCTGCAGCGGCATCTCGTGTCTCCTTGAGATGTTTCCTGTCCGTTGACACTTGTCACAGCTCTTGTAGAAAATTTGACCATCTTTATACAGTGACTGCCAATAGAATCCTGACTTCAAAACCTTGGCAGCAGTTTTGTTGCCTCCTAAGTGTCCTCCATACTGTGAAGCATGACAGTGATGAAGTATATCTTCCTGTTCATCATGTGGTACGCATCTCCTTATAACCTGATCTGCACAGATTTTGAAAAGAAGAGGTTCGTCCCAATAATAATGCTTAACATCATTTTGGAACCTCTTCCTGGTTTGATAATTAAGGTCAGGAGGAATTATTCCGCTAACTAAAAATTAACGAAATCTGCATACCAGGGGAGTTCAGAAGACTTACATGTCGCCATGGCTGTCGCGGCAGTAATTGTGGCAGCAAATAGCTGCTCATCAGGGAAGGTCTCCAATATGATTGTCTCATCTGACGGTAGACTCTTTCCCGTCTCCAACCTTGACAAGTGATCTGCCACTTGATTCTTTGTCCCCTTTTTGTCCTTGATTTCAAGGTCGAATTCTTGCAATAGCAAGATCCAACGTATCAGTCGAGGCTTTGCATCCTTTTTCGTGAACATGTATTTCAATGCAGAGTGGTCTGTGTGGACTATGTCCTTCGTTCCAAGTATATAAGAACGAAACTTGTCAATGGAGAATACCACAGCTAATAATTCCTTCTCCGTGGTGGTGTAGTTCACTTGGGCGTCGTACAGTGTTTTGCTGGCATAGTATATGACATGAAAAAGTTTGTCTCTCCGCTGCCCAAGTGCTGCCCCGACAGCATAGTCACTAGCATCACACATGATTTCAAACGGCAGTGTCCAATCTGGTGGCTGTACTATTGGGGTTGTTACCAGCTTTTCTTTCAGAACCTTGAATGCTTCAGTACATTCAGCATTAAAGTCGAAGGGTCGGTTGTGCTCCAGAAGATGGCATAGAGGCTTGGTGATCTTTGAAAAGTTCGCAATGAACCGCCGATAAAAACCAGCATGTCCTAAGAAACTTCTTATTCCCTTGACTGTGGTGGGTGGCGGCAGCTTTTCGATCACTTCTATCTTAGCTCTGTCGACTTCTATGCCACGACAGCTAATCTTATGGCCAAGGACTATCCCTTCATCCACCATGAAGTGACACTTTTCCCAGTTCAAAACCAAAATTTCTTTTTCACATCTCTCGAGCACCTTTTGTAGGTTGCCTAGGCAACTTTCAAAGTTGTCTCCAAAGACTGAAAAATCATCCATAAATATCTCTAGGAAATCCTCTACCATATCGTAGAATATTGCCATCATGCACCTTTGAAAGGTGGCTAGTGCATGGCATAGTCCAAAAGGCATTCTCCTAAAAGCGTAAGTTCCATAAGGGCATGTGAATGTCGTTTTTTCTTGATCTTCCGGTGCTATAGCTATTTGATTGTAACCTAAATAACCATCAAGAAAACAATAGTAAGGTTTACCCGCTAATCTATCAAGCATTTGATCAATAAAGGGTAAAGGAAAGTGGTCCTTTCGGGTAGCTTTGTTAAGCTTCCGGTAGTCCATACAAACCCTCCAATCGGTCACAGTCCTAGTTGGGATTAGCTCATTGTTTTCGTTGGTTACCAAAGTGATTCCTCCTTTCTTGGGAACGCACTGCACGGGCTCACCCATTTGCTGTCCGAGATGGCGTAGATTATTCCAGCATCTAGCCATTTGATTATCTCTTTTCGCACCACCTATTTCAATAGTCGGTATATGATCATCCTCTAGAAGAATTTTATGCATACATAATGCCGGACTAATGCCTTGAATATCAGCTATCGTCCATCCAATAGCCTTTTGTGCTGCTGCAGCATCCCTATTAACTGCTGTTCATGTTCCTGCATCAACTTGGAAGAGATGATTACGGGCAACGTATCATTTAAACCAAGAAAAGCATATTTTAGCTGCCCTGGCAGGGGCTTAAGATCTAAAATAGGGGGCTCAACAGTTGATGGCTTTTGAATTGCATGGTTATCCGAGGTATAATTTAAAGGCTCGAATAACTTACCTGGACGATTGCCTATCCAGTTTACCTCCTCCTGATCTTTAGTATCAGATGTATCAGATTCTGAGGAGTTGCTGTCGTGACAGTCTTGTAAATGGCTGCCGAGGCAGTGACCAATTTTTATGTCATGACAGCCCGACCTGATGCAGGGTTGGTCAAGGGTAACTTCAGTGATAACCTTGCACTCTTTTTCTGCATCAGCATGCTTCATTGCTTGGAGAACATTCAACTTTATTTCTTGATCGTTCACTCTCATGGTGAGTTCTCCTTTTTCCACATCAATCAGTGATCTTCTCGTGGCTAAGATGGGTCGCCCCAGGATGATTGGTGCGTTTTCGTCTGCTTCACAATCTAAAACAAGAAAGTCAGCAGGAAAAATAAACTTATCCACCCTTACCAGAATATCTTCAATTTTTCCTTCTGGACGAATGTAAGAGCGGTCTGCCAGCTACAGAATTACTGTTGTGGGCCGAGCTTTTCCAATACCTAATTTCTGAAAAATAGATTTGGGCATTAAATTTATACTAGCACCAAGATCACAAAGTGCCTTACCCACATATTTGTCTCCGATTACACATGGTATGATGAAGCTCCCAGGATCCTTCTTCTTCTGAGGTGGATGCTTGTGCAGAATACCCATGCATCCTTCTGCCATCTTAACCGTTTCAAATTCCCCAAGTCTAGATTTCTTCGACATCACATCCTTGAGAAATTTGGCATAACCGGGCATCTCCCTAACGGCATCTAACAGCGGTATATTGATATGAACCTGCTTAAAAATATCATAAATCTTTTTAAGTTGTGATTCTTGTTTCAATTACTATAATCGTTAAGGAAAATGAGGTGGGGGACGATAATCAGCAATTCGTCCTTCCCACTGCATACGGATCTGAGGAGGTTTGGGTTCATCATCTTTCTCCTCTGTCCCTTCTGCTGTCGTGACAGGCTCATCGGCAGCAGGCTGTTTGTTAGCCATCGGGGCAGCTTCCTCGGCAGGTGTATCCAAGGCTGGTTTAACTGATTCAGCTTCCTTCTCTGGCCCTGGTAGTTTCTTCCCACTCCTAGTAGTGATGGCTTTACACCGCTCATGTGTGGGCTGTCTAGCGTTTTCAGTATCGCTAGGAAATCCGCCATTCTGCCTTGGTTTGATATGCTGAGAAACCTGACCTATCTGTGTCTCCAATGATTTCAGAGTAGCTTCATGATTTGTCATTTTCTTCTCTGTTTTATCCATGAATGTTTCCGTCTTATTGACAAAGTGATTAATGTTCTCAATGTAAGTTCCTGTTTGAGACATAAACGTAGCCAGAGTCTGTTCCAGTATACTGTTTGTGGCAGCTGGTGGCTGTTTCTGCTGCTGTTGCGGTTGCTGTCGAGTCAGTAATCTAGGTCCTCCCTGATTCTAATTATTCTGCGCTTGAGGATTCAGAGCATTATTAGGATTACTCCAAGAGAACTTGGGATCCTTTCTCCAGCTGGGATTGTAGTTGTTGGAGTTATAATTCTGCTTTTTGTAGTTTCCAACATACTTTCCCTCTTCTAACTGTATTGGAAATTCCTCCGAACTGTGATTTCCTTCACAAATTTTGCATACCTCTTCAGCAGCGTATATAGGCTGTGAATCATCGTTCAAGAGCTTTTTCATTGCCTTAGTAAGATATGTCACATGTGATTTCATTGTGCTGTTGGCCTCATAATCCTTTACAGCTAGGACCCGTTTACCCCCTCTTCTTACTGTCGGAAACTGCTCCTCATTCTTCGCCAGATTTTTCAATACTGCCATCGCCTCATCTGGGTCTTTGTCCAGCAGTAATTCGTTTGCTGCTGAATCAATTCAAATACGGGTTTGTAAATTGGCAGCATTATAAAACTTTGTTACCTGGTTCCAAACGGGGAATCCATGCATTGGGCAGTTCCTTAGAAGAGTGGTAAATCTATCCCAGGCCTCGTGCATTGGCTCGTCATCTTCCTGTTGAAAAGTAGCGATTTCGTTACGTAATCGCTCAGATAAGTGTGAAGGATTAAAACGAGATAAGAATTCACGAGTCAAATCTGTCCAAGTTCTAATTGAACCCGGCGTAAGTTTATTCCACCAAGTCTTTGCTCTGTCCCTCAATGAATGAGGAAATAACCGAAGCCTCATTGTCTCCGGATTAACTCCTGGTAGTCTAAACGAACCACAGATTTCCTGGAACGTTTTTAGATGCTCCCTAGCATCCTCTATAGCAGCACCATTAAATTGACTGGCGTTGTTGATCATGCTGAACATAACAGGTTTTAGCTCGAAGTTGTCAACATCTACATCCGGCAAGGTGGTTTCTAGTTCTACATGATCATTGAGCATGTAGTCTCGGCATGACCGACGTGCGGCATCGACAGGAAGGTCGACGACAGGAGGGTCGATTACTCCATCTCCGACAGGATTGTTGTTATCCTGGGGTTTCCCTGGGTTGTTCATAGCTGTTAACAGTTCATCAAGGTATTCGTTTCTGGCTAGTACGTGGCGAAGTCGGTTCCTAAGATTGCACGAACGTTCTATTTCAGGATCTAATGGATACTCAGGTTCCTTTCCTCGTCTCGATCTGCACATAAACAAGAAACCTTGTGAAAAGCACAAGTTGAACAAACCAAAATAAAACAGAAAAATAAAAAGAGTGCAGTAAAAGGTAGGGTAAAGTTATGTTGCCAGTCCCCGGCAACGGCGCCAAAAACTTGTTGCGTGTAAAAGTGTCTATCGCAATGTACTGCAAGTGTACACGACGCAAGTAGTAAAGTGATACTGAAGTATCGGATATCGTCTCCACAGGGACTGAGCCAATAGCTTCACCTTGAATTACTGCACGGAAGTAAAAAGAATATTTAAGATGTTTGTCACGAGAATAATAAAGAATACTGGAAAATAAGATTAAAGAAATCAAGATAGAGAGAATGGGCTGGTATTGAATTGCTCAGTAGTGTAGGTATTGCTAAGTCTAGGAATATCTGTTCTGTCGATGTCCCTGTCGTGGCAGCACCTGTCGCGGCGGCAGTCTGTTGTTTGTCACGGCAGCGAACACACAACTCTGTACTTCAAGTTTGGCAAGAATCACTACTGTGCCTTGGCCTATCCCTAGGTCCAAGTCTGTCGATGAACACGTCTTTGATGATACCTCCCGACGTGAATCGAAGGATGAACACCGATGTTGTTGAATTCTTCTTTAGCCACTTAACCTCGTCCTATCCCTAGGTCCGAGATAGTTCAACTATAAACTAGAGAACTCGCACTTATTCCTTTCGTATACTCAACTCTCCCGATATTAAGTAAATAGATAACCTCACAATGCTCTCCCGATACTCTTGCAAGATGTTAATAACCAGAATAAGAGATCTTGAAGTTTATTTTATTGAACTGAAAATTCCTAAAACAAAAGCAACCCTTGCAACTACTTTACAAATCAACCCGTGGCCCTAAGGGGAATTTAGAACATGTTGAGAGAGGGAAAACGGCTAGGGTTTTAGGAAGAAGGCTAGAGATAGGTTATATCCTCTCCTAGGTCGAATTACATGCCTTTATATAGGCTTTGGGTCCAAGTTTTCTAATATGGCAAGAATACAAGTTTAAATTAAAGTACAATTCTAATAAAGACTAAATCTTCAGAGAATATAGCTTTAACTCGTCCTTCCTTCTTGCTTGGAATTTCTCTCCTTGAACTTTGGGCTTGGCCTTCATTCTGATCTAGGGCGTGGAAAAATATAGTGGTATTCCACGACAAACGGGCTTAATTTTCTCTTTCTCTCGAGGCCTACTTTGCTTCTTCTTCTCAAAACTGATGTCGTCCTTGGTTGCCACGGCGGCAACCATGGCAGCATCATCCTCCTTGACTGCTCATCCAGTTCCAGCTCTGCTGTTTCACTGCCGAGCGCCTGCTTCTCTTTCTGCTACATCAGCAACCTGCAAAAGCAACCAATTTCAGTAAAAACTGTGCCTTTTAATATAATTGTGATGTTTAACTGTAATCTAGCCTAAATGCAATGAATTATGCTTGAATGCAGCAGAAATATGGGTTAAATAGGGGTAAATAATAGAACTTTTACACACTCAACAATTCCTGTAACCGCTGAGGAAAAGGAGATGGAGGACGCTAATCAGCAATACGTCCTTCCCACTGCATACGGATTTGAGGAGGTTTGGGTTAATCATCTTTCTCCTATGTCCCTTCTGCTGTCGTGACAGGCTCATCAGCAGCAGGCTATTTGTTACCTATCGGGGCAGCTTCCTCGACAGTCGACTCCAAGGTTGGTTTCTTCACTGATTCAGCTTCCTTCTCTGGCCCTGGTAGTTTCTTCCCACTCCTAGTAGTGATAGCTTTACACTACTCATGTGTGGGCTGTCTAGCATTTTCAGTATCGCTAGGAAATCCTTCATTCTGCCTTGGTTTAATATGTTGGGAAACCTGACCCATCTGTGTCTCTAATGATTTCAGAGTAGCTTCATGATTGGTCATCCGCATCTCTGTTTTATCCATGAATGTTTCCATCTTCTTGACAAAGTGATTCATGTTCTCAATATAGGTTCCTATTTGAGACATAAATGTAGCCAAAGTCTGTTCCAGTATACTAGTTGTGGCAGCTGGTGGCTGTTGCTGTTGCTGCTGCGGTTGCTGTCGAGTCAGCAATCTAGGTCCTCCCTGGTTCTGTGTATTCTGTGCTTGAGGATTTAGGGCATTATTAGGATTGCTCCAAGAGAACTTGGGAACCTTTCTCCAGTTGGGATTGTAGTTGTTGGAGTTATAATTCTGCTTATTGTAGTTTCCAACATACATCCCTTGTTCTAACTGTAATGGACATTCCTCCGAACTGTGATTTCCTTCACAAGTTTCGCACACCTCTTCAGCAGAGTAGACGTGCTGTGAATCTTCTTTCAAAAGCTTTTTCATTGCCTTAGTGAGATATGCCACCTGTGATTTTAATGAACTGTCGGCCTCGTAATCTTTTACAGTTAGAACCCGTTTACCCCCTCTTCTTGTTGTAGGAAACTGTTCCTCATTTTTCGCTAGATTTTTCAAAACTGCTATTGCCTCATCTGGGTCTTTGTCCAACAGTAATCCATTTGCTGCTGAATAAATTCTAGTACGAGTTTGTAAATTGGCAGCATTATAGAATTTAGTTACCTGGTTCCAAACGGGGAATCCATGCATCCGGCAGTTCCTTAGAAGAGTGGTAAATCTGTCTCAGGCCTCGTGCATTGGCTCGTCGTCTTCCTGTTGAAAAGTAGCAATTTCGTTACGTAATCGCTCAGATAAGTGTGAAGGATTAAAACGAGACAAAAATTCACGAGTCAAATCTGCCCAAGTTCGAATTGAACCCGGCGTTAGTTTATTCCACCAAGTTTTTGCCTTGTCCCTCAATGAATGAGGAAATAACCGAAGCCTCAGTATCTCCGGATTAACTCCTGGTAGTCTAAACGAACCACATATTTCCTGGAACGTTTTCAGATGCTCCCTAGCATCCTCTGTAGCAGCACCATTAAATTGGCCAGCGTTGTTGATCATGCTGAACATAACCGGTTTCAGCTCAAAGTTGTCAACATCTATGTCTGGCAGGGTGGTTTCTAATTCTACATGATCATTGAGCATGTAGTCTCGGCATGACCGGCGTGCGGCTGCGGCAGGAGGGTCGGCAAATGGATCATTCCCTCCGTCTCCGGCAGGATTGTTATTATCCTGGGGATTCCTTTGGTTGTTCATGGCCTCTAACTGTTCCTCAATGTATTCGTTTCTGGCTAGTACGAAGCGGAGTCGGTTCCTAAGATTGTACGAACGTTCTATTTCAGGATCTAATGGATACTGAGGTTCCTTTCCTCGTCTCGATCTACGTATAAACAAGAGACCTTGTGAAAAGCACAGGTTGAACAATCCAAAATAAAACAGAAAAATAAAGAAAATGCAGTAAAAGGTAGGGTAAAGTTATGTTGTCAGTCCCCGGCAACGTCGCCAAAAACTTGTTGCGTGTAAAAGTGTCTATCGCAATGTAGTGCAAGTGTACACGACGTAAGTAGTAAAGTGATACGGAAGTATCGGATATCGTCTCCACAAGGACTGGGCTAATAGCTTCACCTTGAATTACTGCACGAAGGTAAAAAGAATAGTTTAAATTGTTGTCACGAAAATAATAAAGAGAACTGGAAAATAAGATTAAAGTAATCAAGATAGAGAGAATGGGCTGGTATTGAATTGCTCAGTAGTGTAGGTATTGCAAAGTCTAGGAATCTCTGTTCCGTCGTCGTCCCTGTCGCGGCAGCACCCGTCGCGGCAGCGATCACACAACTCTGTACTTCAAGCTTGGCAAGAATCCCTGCTGTGCCTTGGCCTATCCCTAGGTCCAAGTCTGTCGATGAACACGTCTTTGATGATACCTCCCAGTGTGAATTGAAGGATGAACACCGATGTTGTTGAATTCTTCCTTAGCCACTTAACCTCGTCCTATCCCTAGGTCCGAGATAGTTCAACTATAAACTAGAGAACCCGCACTTATTCTTTTCATATACTTAACTCTCCCGATATTAAGTAAATAGATAACCTCACAATGCTCTCCCGATACTCCTGCAAGATGTTAACAACGAGAATAAGTGAACTTGAAGTTTATTTTATTGAACAGAAAATTCATAAAACAAAAGCAATCCTTGCAACTACTTTACAAATCAACCCGTGGCCCTAGGGGGAATTTAGAACATATTGAGAAGGGGAAAACGGGTAGGGTTTTGGGAAGAAGGCTAGAGATTGATGATGTCCTCTCCTAGGTCGAATTACATGCCTTTATATAGGCCTTGGGTTCAAGTTTTCTAATATGGCAAGAATACAAGTTTAAACTAAAGTACAACTCAATTAAAGACTAAATCTTCAGAGAATATATCTTTAATTCGTCCTTCCTTCTTGCTTGGAGTTTCTTCCTTGAACTTTGGGCTTGGCCTTCATTCTAATCTAGGGCTTGGAAAAATATAAGGGTAATCCATGATAGACGGGCTTAATTTTCTCTTTCTGTCGAGGCCCACTTTGCTTCTTCTCCTCAATACTGTTGTCGTCCTTGGCTGCCACAGCAGCGGCCATGGCAGCATCGTCCTCCTTGTCTACACCTCCAGTTCCAGCTCTGTTGTATCACTGCCCAGCGCCTGCTTCTCCATCTGCTACATCAGGAACCTACAAAAGCAACCAATTTCAGTAGAAACTGTGCCATTTAATATATTTGTGATGTATAATTGAAATATAACCTAAATGCAATGAATTATGCTTGAATGCAGCAGAAATATGGGTTAAATAGGGGGTAAATAATAGAACTTTTACACACTCAACAGTGGGATATGCACAAGCCCCAAGCACCCGACAGATTGTTGCCCTATGATCCAAGAAGAAGATACCGAATAAGTGAAAGCGATGGGGAACTTTTCGAGATCCTATCAAAAGTCGTACTACCCTAATGCCAATCAAGAGTGGAGAGACCAAACCATTGCGCAAAACCAAATACAATAATATCAACCAAGGCAGCCTAACCAACAATTCCAACAAAAGTTAAACCTAAAGTCCATTGTAGAGCGGTTGGCTATGTCTCAGGAAAAATTTCAAACCTGTACGGAGGCCCATCTTCAAGAGATGGACAAGCAAATAAGTCAAATGGCACAAAGAATACGAAGAATAGAGTCACAAGGGAAGCTACCTTCTCAGACGGAGTCAAACCCTAGAGAAAATGTAAGTGCCATCACACTCCGTAGTGGGACTGTTATAGCTCCAAAAGAACCATAAAAAACAACAATCCCAGTCCTACCATAGAAGAAGGTAACGAAAACCAAGATAACCTTTTATCACCATCTCCTACTCCTTCGCCACACCTTGTATTCGCACCTCCCTTCCCATCACGATTGATAAAACGTGACAAAAAGGCCGAAGAGAGGGAAATTATTGATGTGTTTAAAAAAGTCCAGGTCAACATTCCCCTCTTAGAAGTCATTCGACAAGTGCCAAGGTATGCTCATTTTCTTAAAGAGCTTTGCACAACCAAGCGAAAACTCACCGGGCACGAAAAGCTAAACTTGGGAGAGCACGTTTCTACAGTTTTTCAACGTAAGTTACCACCCAAAATGAAAGACCGATGTATGTTTTCTATACCCTGTCAAATTGGAAATATATCTATGTAACACCCCAAATTTGGGCCTAGATGTTTTAGAGTTCGAATCGGACCGGTCGAGAACGGTTTGAATCCTAAAGGGAGGTTTAGGGAACACCTAGTTCAGGATGCTTTAAAAAATATGGAAAAATATATAAAAATCCTCATTAATATATGAATGATTATGGTGAAATCAATTTTACAAAATAAGGTTTGGAAATACTACATTTCGGTGTAGTGACCAAATCGCAGTTTTTGCAAAAGTTAAATAGTGACTATTTTGTAAAGGATTGAAACTTTGAATCTTTAAGGAGCTAATTTTACCAAAATGTTTTTAATCAGATTTCTTCTTAATTTGGGTGATTTTATTAATGTTTTAAATAAAAGAAATAAATATTAATTAAAAGGAAAACCATCTTTGACTTTTCATAACTACCTTTCATCAATTTTCTCTCATTTCATTTTCTCTCAATTTCTTTTCAGCCAAACACATTTCCTCCAGCAATTATCCTTTGATTTTCACTCCTTTTGATGAGATTTCAATCTCCTTTTGATTCCTAATCTTTTCCTCATCAAATCCTCTTGTTTTTACATTGGATTTTCAAGAAAACTTGCCCAATTCAAGGAGAAATCAGCCATTAGAGGTAAGCTTCGTCCTTCTCCTCTAATGATCAGTTATTTACTGAAATTCCCAAGTTATCAATCCTTTGTTAATGATTTTTGAGTTGCTTTAATGTTAGAAACATGAAATTGTATTAAAACTCAAGGTTTTGGGAGAGATCTTGATGATTTTCGTGGTTGATGGTTAGACCCTGTTTTGAGGTTGTTTTCTAATGTATTTTGGATGTTAATTGATGTTATAAATTAGGTTTTATCAAACAAATCCCGAATAGGCTTGGATTCCTAAGTTTTGTATGTTAGAATGGTGGTTTTTGGGTGGTTTTGGTGTTCTGTCGTAGCTGGAGGTATAAGGATGGGTTTGTGGTGGTTTTTGATGTTTATTGATGTGTAGAAGTGATTATAAGTGGTAGATCTTGGCTGGGATTTGTTTTTGAAGAGTTTGGAGATGATTTCGGTTGTGTTTGTTAGCCGAAATGAGGTGTTTGAGTAGAGCAGGGAGCTTAGGTGTGTGGCTGATGATTTCAATGCATGATGATGCATTAATCCTCTGCTCTTATGTGTTATAAACATGGGAGACATCTTCGGAGGCCTTTGGTGTTGATCTGGGAGCCTAGATAGCGTTTCTGTGAGCAAGCGACACGTAATCGGTGAGTGTCAATGGTTTAGAAGTCCTTGAGGGACAAGAAACAAGGTTTGGGGATTTAGGAAAGGTTTGAAACACCTTCCTAAGTCCGGAAGTAAGTATTGGCTAAATTGCTCTCTTATATGTGGTGGTTGCCCCTAAAATGCTTCTACATGCTCATGGTTTGAGATAGATAAATTCCTACTGTTTTTATGCATGATTTATAGCATGAGATGATGCTCGAGATGATTTCATTAAATAACATGTTGCATAGATGAGTTTTGAGCTCTTGTTTTTAAGCATGGAAAATGTTATGGTTTTGAAATGAGATGAGAATGATTTGAGAAATGTTGCATGAAAAACGGTAGGTGAGATGATGTTTTGACATAATATATTGGCATAGATGTTGAGATACTTACCTGATATAATTGATCGATCAATAGGATGAGAGTGCACTATAAACTAAAAATTCGTACGTGCTCTTTGGTTTAATCCAAAGGGAGAGAACCGATGATGGGCATTCCATCGGATAGGACTTGGTGAAATACCCAAGCTTTGTGGCGATGAGAGATTCCGCTATGTGAGTACGGTGATGTGAGATTCCACCGGAAATTATGTTACTAGACAAGTGAGTACGGTGATATGAGATTCAACCGGAAGCGTCTAGTGGTTTGAGAATGTTGTTCGCATATCCGAGTAATAATGAGATGTGAAATGCCAATATAATATATGAAAATCCTTTTGATTCACATGTACCTTTGATGAGATGATTTATGCTTTGAGAAATGTATATGAAATGCTTTGGTTTTACAAGCATGAGTATGGCTTTGCCATGAGATTTGCATTGGTTTAAATGCATGAGATATAATTGAGGTACATGTGTTTTCAATGAGAAGTTGTTTTGAAATGGTTTTCAAGCATGAGATAGATTGAGCATGTTGTAGAAAAAGGCTATTGAGAAAGTGTTTAAATAATGCATTATTGTGTTGGTTTTCTTTAGAGCATGCCTCACTAAGCAAGTGTGCTTACGCTCTCTTTTACCAATAATGCAGATAATTGAAGTGTTTTTGGGCAGCAAGAAGGTTAAGAACATCCAAGGAAGTGCAAAGCTCATGTATGGTGTTGTTTTTATACACTTTAGTTTTGATATTTGGCAATGGGACTTCAAGGTTGTAATTGGGAGATGTATTTGAACTCCCTAAGTTTATGGCATGTTTGTGATGGCTTTTATGGGTTGTAAATGGTTCTAAATGGTTGGTTTGTGGTTTGATGGCTTAGATTGGTTTTGTGACTAGGAAGCATGCCTATAGATTGAATGTTTTCGTGTTTGATGCCATGCTCTAGCCTAAAGGTCTTATATATGTTTCTTAGTATCAAAATGAGTTGTTGGCATGATTTGATGCTCTTTGAGGCATGTTTGGAAGGTTTAAAAGGTGAAAAACAGCATTTTCTGCTGTCACTGGGCAAGGTGTATCGAAACACCCTCCACTGTTTTGAAACGGGGGCCTGTAATGGCCATAGTGTTTCGGAACGACTAAAGGTGTTTCGGAACAGTTTGGCTACTAGTGAGGTCTGTTTCGATACCGGTCTCGGAACATACCCGAGTACCGAAACGGTCAACACCATTTCGATACGGGCATTTCGGTACGAAGGGTGGGTGTTCCGATACAGTTGACCGTTGGATATTGTTTTGAATTGTTTGATGTTAACATGCTTTACATTTTAGTCCTGAATGTTGTGGATGCAATTGCTTGAGCTTGGGATGTCTTTTAAGCTGAAATTTGACAGAGAAGCATGTAACATGACTAGTTACATATTGGTAAACCTAAAATCTGCAAAGTCCTTATAATTTCCAAAATTTACGTTTGGGTCCCTAAACATGTAAGTAATGCAATTGAGTCCCTAAATGATTTTCGATCGATGTGCCTTTCTCTCCCATGATTCTTGAGTGTTCACATAGGCTTAATGGGCATCTAGAAAAGATTTAAAAGAAAAAAAGGGTCGTTAATCAAGGTTGACTTTCGGGTTGAATTTGGTTTTCCCCGTGTAATCTTCGTAGTTCGGGTCAAGCGTCTAGGCCGGGCTAAGGGGGTGACATTTGTTGGTATCAGAGCCAGGTTATCGAATAATTGGGGCTTGGTATGTGGTTATTGTATGTGAATATGTATGATTGTGACATTTTGGAGAAAGTATGATGTATGAATATTGATGTATGATTCAATTGAGATAATTTTGTGATGCTTTGCTATGTTTGGAGTGTGGTTGGGGATCCCATTGCCATATCATTACTAATGAAAAGAAATGGTTTCAAAAATGAGCTTGAGTACTTCGATTACTTACCTTATTATGCCTAATTGTGTTTATTGCATTTTTGTCAGTGCATTGTTTTTATTATGGGGCCACGTAGAGAGCTGAGAATCAATACTAGATCTATGGTCGAGAATGAGAACGTAGAGAATGCTAAGGATTTACCTCCTCCTCCCCCTGGTGGACCACCTGGTGGTGGTGGAGCTGGGGCTGGTGCTGCTGGAGTTGGTGCTGGGGCTGGTGCTGCTGGAGTTGGTGCTGGGGTTCCTGGACCCGAGGGAGTTCAGGGGCAAGCTGCTCCTGATATGACCGTGCTGATACAAGCTATTGCTAGAGCTTTCTAGGCAGCAGTAGCTGGAGCTCATGGAGCTACACCTCAGGATGGTGCTAATGTGAGATTGTCGTTGAAGCGTCTCCGCATTCTAGGAGGGACTGAGTTTAGAGGTTTGACACTAGAAGGTTCTGAGTCTTGGTTGGAAAGTACCAAGAGGATTCTTGGACAGCTGAACTGCAACAATGTCCAGAAGTTGGGATGCATTGTGTCAATATTGCATGGTGATGCATATACGTGGTGGATGACCACTATCTCTAGAATGGAGGATGATGAGGTGACTTGGACATTCTTCTTGAATGCGTTCAAGCGAAAATATCTGGGAGTTTGCTATCTCGATAAGAAGAAGAGGTAGTTTATGTCTCTTGTGCAAGGGAATATGTATGTGGCTGAATCTGAGATTCAGTTTGTTCGCCTTAGCCAGTATGCGCCTGAGTTGATCCTTAGTGAGAGGGAAAGGTGCGAACGGTTCCATTATGGGCTGGTAGCGAACGTGAAGACCTATATGCTTACAGCTGATTACACTGATTTCGATGTCTTGGTCACCAGAGCCAAGGACATTGAATTGAATCTTGGTTTGGCGAGCCGAGCAGGTGGATCTAGCTCGGGAAAGCGAGCTGTCGAACGCGATTATGGTAGAGATCGCAACAAGAGGCATAAAGATAGAAAGCCGCATTTTGATGCTAGGCGCGGGGGTGGTAACTCTGGTAGAGGTCAGCAAGGACCTAATGCCTTCTTGAGGACTCCTGAGTGTAACCGGTGTGGTAGGAGACACGCTGGTGAGTGTTGGGGTAACCTTGGGACATGCTGGAATTGTGGAAACCGAGGGCATATGAAGAAAGATTGTCCTCAACCGTTGAGAGAGGGACATGCTCTGGTGAGAGCAGCTGAGCCATAGAGGGGTCATTGGCGCGGCCGTGGTAATTTTCAGCGTAGAGATGAGGGTGGAAGAAATGTAGCGCATGTGGTGGCTGTCCATCCTGAGGGTGGTGGTCAGGCTCGAGTGTATGCCCATCATGAGGGAAGGAATGACACGGACGTGATCGCATGTACCTTTACTTTGCAATCCTTGTCGTTACTTTCTTTGATTGATTCTGGATCTACACACTCAAACATATTGCGTGAACATGCTCGAATGCTTGGTTTGCCTGTTGAGTCTTTGGATGTTGGTATGCGTGTGACTAGTTCCTTTGGTGAGACGGTTGTAACAAGAAAGTTGTATAGGAGATGTCCCTTAAAGGTGCAAGATCATGTTTTTCTTGTTGATCTTATAGAATTGCCATTTTATGGTTTCGATGTAATCCTTGGCATGGATTGGCTTGTTGATCATAGAGCTGTTGTGGATTTTGAAAGCAAGCGAGTTTCATTGAATGTAACACCCAGGTCTAGGGGTCGGGTGAAAATAATATTAAAATAATGTTCAGGTTTCCCTTTTCGTTTTAAAAATTTATTTTTATATGTTGGATCAAATCTTAAATTAAAATTAGAACCCAAAACTCCATGGATTTTGAAATTAAGGAAGATGACCATTTTCATTAATGGCAAATTGGTAAATAAGTGGTTTTTCAAATTAAACCCCTTTTCATTTAAAATTTCCTTTTATCATCTTCTTCTCTCCTCACCCATTTTGTTTCCAACGACAAAAAACCCTTTCCCATCCTTGGTTTACTATTCCATTTCATAGCTTGCTCATTCTTGAAGATTTTTCAAAGGTAAGCTCGTTTTTTACCTGTCCTCGTCATCCTCTTAAAGTCAATACTCTTAGTTTTCATTTTTGTCCATGTTTTTGAAGTTTGAGGTTTTGGGGATTTTTGATTAAAAATGCTATATTTATGGTCTTTAGCTAAAGATTTTGATTTGTTATTTATGTGTGAGTTGTTTACTATCCATGAGGTCTAATATATGTGATTTTTAAAGAGTTTTATATATATTCCCGTATTTGGGTTTTGAGGGGTTTTGGAAGGGTTTTATGGTTGGTTTTGGGGGTGTTCTATGTTGGAAATTGAGGGCTGAAGTTAGTATGATAGTTAGGGGTTGTGTTGGAGGCATTTAAGTGTGTTAAAGTGGTCGAAATCAAGGGTTTTGGTATGTGCAATAGGGCTGCTCGAAAATAGGAGTTTTGTGGGTGTTCTTGGCTTGGTTTGATGCTTAATTGGTGTTATGTGTTACAACAGTGGTTTGTGGTTGTTTTGGTGATTAATAGAGTGTGTTTGATTGTTTAGAAACAAGAAATTTGGTTGGTGAAGCTTCGGGGACGAATCCGGAGATTTTGGAGTCTTGAGCTTGGTCTTCGGTCTTCTCTTGGGTAGCAACGGTGAGTAGAATTGTTAATCTTTGTTTTGTGCTCGATAAGGAACCTTTGGGGGTTTGGGTGGGACCTTGAGGTTTCACCTAAACCCGAGTGTAAGTTTCTACTCCTATGCTTGTTATGAGTGGATGAATGGCTATGTGTTGTGATTTTCATGTGCATCTTGAGTTGTCTTATATAGTTGATAATGTGTAGTCGTGTTGAAGTCGAGCCTCACGTGATGGTTGTCTTAACTACGGTGATGTGTAGTCCCACCGGTAGTGACTAGTAGGAAAGTACTTTGATGTGTAGTCCCATTGGAAAACTACTAGTCGAAACGGTGATGTGTAGTCCCACCGTGTGTGTATGTTGGTTGTGCATGTGCAAACCATGTGTAGTTTGTCAAGAAAGTCATTTGTGCATCCATTGTTTTATTTCCATTTATGAAAAGTGTTTTGAAAACTGCATGTTTGTTGAATTGTAGAGCTTCTCTCACTAAGCTAGTTAGCTTACGCTCTCTTTGTTTCCAGCATGCAGATCGTTAGAGTTCGAGAGGCAAGTGGGCAAGGGATGAGCTTTTGGAGTTCTCAAACTAGCTCAAGTATGATTTGCGTTTTGTAATAATGCCTAAACGATGGGGTATAGACTTGTAGGAGTTGGTGTCAAACTCCTTAAGTGATTTGTGTTAATTGAGCATGTTAAATTATGGATGTGTTATGTTTTAGTCTCATGGATTGTGGACCATGCCTATTTTGCTGCTTAAATTGTATGTGCCTAAGAGTGTATGAACTTGGCCTATGAATGCTCTATGTATGGTTTCCATATGCACGATGCCTTATGAATGCTATGTATGCCTCATTTGATGTATGGTTCTTGTTAGTTTCATTTGACTCATATGCTAGATCTTGGTTGTGGAATGTTGTATGCATGCTTGTAGGTGGCTAGGGAAGTCATAAAATGCATTTAGTGTTGAGTCTTGTGTTGTTTTGCTGCCAATTGGTGTCTTGCAATGCAGGGCGTATCGATACGCCTAAGGGCCGTATCGATACGGTCCTACACTTTGGGACACAGAATTGGCTAGGGGTACTGATACTCGGGGGTGTATCAATACGCCCAAAGCTCATTGGAATTCCGAGATTTTCACGAGTCTTTGGCGTATCGGTACGGGCTCTAGGCGTATCGGTACGGTTTTGTCTCGTTAACCGCGAGATATTGACCGAGAAGGGCGTATCGATACGTTTAAGGGCTGTATCGATACGGTCTTCCTGTGTTGATTGATGGCAGATGACTTGGTCGAGGCGTACCGATACCCTTGATAGGTGTATCGTTACGGCCTGCTCTGTAAGTGTAAAATGGGTTGTTTAACATGTTGTTTTGGTTTGAATGCATTTACCTTGTGATGTTTTCCGCTGTCGTGATCACTTAGGAAATAATATGCCTTTAGACAAGATTAAATTAAAAGAAAATTTCTAGGGTTGCTAACCGAGGTGGGACCTTAACGGGCTTCACTTCAGTTTTCCCCGTGTAGCCTACTCGGACCGGTCAGTCATCCAGACCAGGACGAGGGGGTTACATTGAAACTTGCGGATGATTATGAGGTGGTGGTGGTGGGAGAAAATGTGAAGTTTCTTTCCAATATGGTGTCGACGCTTGAAGCAAGCCGGATGTTGCGTCAAGGATGTGAGGCTTATCAAGCCTTTGTTATGAATCCTAGTTCCAAAGAGGTGCACGTTTAGGATAGAAGGACCGTGTGTGAGTTCCCTGGAGTGTTTTCGGAGGAATTACATGGTTTGCCGCCTAGTTGAGAGGTTGAGTTTGGAATTGAGTTGTATGAGAACACAACTTCGGTGTCCATTGCTCCCTAGCACATGGCACCCAAAGAGTTGAAGGAGTTGAAGACGCAACTTCAGGAGTTGCTTGCCCGTGGCTTAATTTGGCCTAGTGTGTCACCTTGGGGTGCACCGGTCTTGTTTGTTAAAAAGAAAAATGGCACGATGAGAATGTGCATCGATTATCGTCAGCTGAGTAAGTTGACCGTCAAGAACAAGTATCTTTTGCCAAGGATTGATGATCTTTTTGATCAGTTTCGGGGAGCGGCTGTGTTTTCAAAGATTGATATGAGGTCAGGGTACTATCAGTTAAAGGTAAAGGATGTGGATGTGCCGAAAACAGCCTTTAGAACGAGGTATGGGCATTATGAGTTCCTTGTGATGTCGTTTGGGCTGACGAATGCTCCTGCCCCTTTAATGGACATGATGAATAGGGTGTTCCATGAATTCTTGGACAAGTTCGTTGTGGTGTTCATCGACGATATCCTTCTGTACTCTCGTACAGAAGAGGAGCATGAAGGTCATTTGAGAATTGTTTTGCAAGCGCTGTTGGAAAATCAGCTTTATGCTAAGCAGAGCAAATGTGAGTTTTGGCTTAAGGAAGTTGTTTTTCTTGGTCATGTGGTTTCGGCCGAAGAGATTCGAGTTGATCCCCAGAAGGTTGAGGCGGTGATGAATTGGAAGCCTCCTAGGTCTATTCATGAGGTCCATAGCTTTCTTGGGTTAGAAGGATACTACCAGAGGTTTGTGGATGGATTTTCTAAGATTTCTGCCCCTTTGACGAAGTTGTTGCAAAAGGATGTTAAGTATGAGTGGACGGAAGCGAGGCAGCAAGCTTTTGAGAAGCTTAAAGTAGCTTTGACGCAAGCTCCTATCTTGGTTCAACCTGAATCAGGGAAAGAGTTTGTGGTGTATAGTGACGCATCCTATGTTGGTTTGGGGTGTGTGCTAATGCAAGAGGGTAAGGTGGTGGCTTATGCATCGCGACAGATGAAAGTGCATGAGCGCAATTATCCTACGCATGATATAGAGTTGGCTGCAGTGGTTTTTGCTCTAAATATCTGGAGACATTATCTTTATGGTGAGAAGTGTACTGTGTACACGGATCACAAGAGTTTGAAGTATTTGATGTCTCAGAAAGAGTTGAATCTTAGGCAACGGTGATGGGTGGAGTTGCTTAAGGATTACGATCTAATGATCGAGTATCACCTGGGAAAGGCCAATGTTGTGTCCGATGCTTTGAGCAGGAAAGTGGCGGTGGAGTTAAGAGCGATGTTTGCTAGCCTGAGCATATCGTGAGATGGTGGTCTTGTTGCTGAGTTGCAAGTGTACACGGATCACAAGAGTTTGAAGTATTTGATGTCTCAGAAAGATTTGAATCTTAGGCAACGGTGATGGGTGGAGTTGCTTAAGGATTACGATCTAATGATCGAGTATCACCTGGGAAAGGCCAATGTTGTGTCCGATGCTTTGAGCAGGAAAGTGGCGGTGGAGTTAAGAGCGATGTTTGCTAGCCTGAGCATATCGTGAGATGGTGGTCTTGTTGCTGAGTTGCAAGTGAAACCATCTCTAGTTCAGTTAATAAAGGATAAACAGTTGTTGGTTGATTCCTTGGTGCCACATGTTCAGGATATTGCTGAGCATAGGCCATCGTATTTCTTTTTTAATGATGATGGTGTTCTATATTTTGGGAGTCGGATAGTGGTGCCGAATGATGTTGAGTTGAGGTGCACTATTCTGACCGAAGCTCATAGTAGTCTGTTTGCTATGCACCATGGTAGTACAAAAATGTACCGTGATCTGAAGAATGAGTACTATTAGGTGATGCGGATTATGGGGGTTGTAAAATTGATAGGAAAAGTACTTCCAGCACTTGCCAATTCTTAGGTAGTATGCTCATATCTTGGTTCTCTAAGAAACAAAATAATGTAGCTCTATCTACCACCGAAGCCGAGTACATATCCTTAGGGAGTTGTTGTGCTCAAGTCCTTTGGATGAAGCAACAACTCTTAGATTATGGAGTTAAAGTAGAAACCATACCCCTTAAGTGTGACAACACTAGTGCTATATGCCTAACCAAAAATCTCATCCAACACTTTAGAACCAAACACATAGAGATAAGGCATCATTTCATTAGAGATCATGTCTTAAGCAAGATGTTGTTATAGAGTATGTTGACACCTTGAACCAACTAGCGGACATTTTTACCAAACCTCTAGACAAAGAGCGTTTTTGGTCCCTTAGGAGAAAGTTAGGTCTAACTATCCTATCTTGACCCTTTAAGACTCTTTTGAGGTTAAAATTTGCTTGATCTTGTGAAAATGTATGTTTGTGTTTTGTTAATCTTGATAGAAACCACACTTGTAGCTAGGGGGTATGCTTCTATTAGAACATGCTTTGATCTGCTCATACATCATTTGCATACATTTAGAAGATGTTAAAGTCGAGCCTTTGGTTGTTCTAAAGACCAAAAATGCATTTCTGGGCATAGGGTATCAATACGGCCTTATGCGTATCGATACGAGTACTTCATTAGCTTTCCAGATTGCATTTTCTCTCTTGCGGATATCGATATGGTTAAATTCGTTTCGATACGAGTTGTGAGTGTTTCGATACGTATGCCATCCATTTCGATATGGTTTCTTAATACGTAGTTTCAGGGAATTACCTTTGTACCCTCGTATCGATACACCCTTTAGGCGTATCGATACGTGATCGCGCAGACAGATATTTATTGGCATTAAAAGAATTTCACTTTTACCAAAACTTCTATTTCAAAACCCTAGCCGATTTTCCTCTATAAAAAGCCTCTCAATCCCTCATATTTTCACCATAAAACTTAAAATCTCTTGAGTTTTTTTTTAAATCAAGCCAAGTCTTAAGGCTCTCCATCAATTCGGTGCAAAATCTTCATCCATTCCTCCCTATCTCAATATCAAGGGATAAAAACCTCTTTTTCTTTCTATTTTCTTTATGATTTTCGTTTTTAAATCTTTTTGTTTTGTTTTTGTTCTTTCAAAAGATTTTATCAAACTTTTTTGTTTTGTTTTGCCTTTCAAAAAAAATTCCTTGATTACTGATTTATCCATGGGTTGAATAAGAAAAATAATGCATACACATTGTTTTGATCAATTTCTCTAGACTGTGGCACCTAAAAAGAGAGCACGTACTACAAGCGAAGTTGGTGAAGGATCGAATCCCGGTGATGGCACTCGTTAGAATTTGACTCTTATCTATCAAAGGTGCTTTAGGACTCCCGGCGAACTCAACTACTTTCGATCGTTTCAAAATTACAAAATTCGACCGAAGAGGGTAATTTCCATTCCTTTTCTCAACTCGGGGCGTTTTAAGTTTGTCTATCTACCTTTGCTCCACGAATGGAAATTTTTGGATTTTCTTCAAATCCCCGGGTTTTTCTTTCAAAATTTGGTTTTGATATTTTATGTCAATGCTAAGTGTGTTGCCGATGCCTCAGGTAATGTCGTTGTCGTTAACTCATATCTCATGGGCAAGAAGATTAACATTGATGTTCAATCTCTTTGTGATGTTTTTAAGTTTGAGGATGAGGTTATCGAAGATGAAAATTCTCTTGGACATGTTTTGGGGGGTTGTAACGCCCTGGTTTTGGGCCTAGATGTTTTGGACATCGGATCGGACCGGTCGGGAACCGTTCGAATCGAGTTTGGTGATTTAAGGAAATCAAGGATCGGTATAGGATAAAAATATGGTAAAATTCGCTAAAATCCTCTAAAAACATGTTTAAGAGGTTGGTCAAATCAATTTTACAAAAAGAGTTTCGGAAGTAATACATTTTGGGTAGTGACCAAAATGTAAAGTTTCAAAACTATGGAAAATGCAATTTTTAAAAGAGGAGCCAAAATCTTAGAATCTTTAGGGAGCTTTATGGCCATTTAGACTTTCCTTAATATGATATGTGTTTTAAAAGGATTTTAAAGTGATTAAATAAAAGGGTTTTTATTTAATTAAAATTAATAAATAAGAAAAGTGAGATTTCATTTGACGTAAATACCTTGCTCTTCTCATTTTCAGCCAAACATCATTTTAACTCATTTTCTCCAGAATTCTTTTCTCCCAAACAATCTCTCATTATTTTCCAAATCAATTTCAAGATTTCCAAGTTTTGTGAAGCTAAAACTTGTCATTCATTGATGAAAGAAAGGATTGGAGGTAAATCTCGTTCTCAACCTTCAATCTAGGTTCTTTATTGAAATTACCAAGATCTTTGGCTTCTAATTAATGTTTTTGGTTGAGTTTTCATTATAGTTTTGATTTGAGATTGAAATCTTGCAAAAATATGATGAAACTCTTGATTTTCGGACTTGTTTTGTTAAGCTCTGTTTTGGGATTTTTAAATTAAGTTTTAAGGTGGTTAGTATGTTGAAAAGAGGTTTTGTTTATATAGATCCTGAAATCCTTGAGATCCTTGAGTTTCTTGATAGGTCTAGTTGGGTTTTTGAGGTGAAATGTTGAAGTAATGCTTGTTGGAGGTATAAGGAAGGGTTAAGGTTGATTTTAGATGTGTTTTGATGTTTATAATTGATTGGAAGTGATGTATGTTGGCTGGGCTTGGTTTAGGAAGGAATCGTTTGAGTTTCGGTTGTTTCATATGGGTAAATTGGTGTTGTTTGGGTGAGCAACGAGTTTGTGATTGGTTGCTGGTGTTGAAATGAATTTTAATGCATTTAGATCTCTATTTTAATGATGTGAAAACAGGGCATCCTGATCCGGGAGCAAACGAGACATTTTTGGAGGCTCCGGAAGAGTAATTTTCGTGTCAGCGAGCAAGGCTTCGCGTATCGGTGAGTGGGAAAAGGATTTTCCAGCTTTGAAACGTTTTGAACATGGTTTTGGAAGTTTAGCGTAAGTTTGAAACACTTAGCTAAGCTCAAGAGTAAGTAATGCGAAAATCTCCCTCGGCTTGTGCTATATTTTGGTTTAAAATGCACTTGATTTAAATGTGGTTTGGTTACTGTTATAAAGCATGTTTTGAGCAATGATATTGCTAGTTTTAAATGCCATTTTTGTTAAGGATGCACATGGTGAGTGATCCTTGAGTTTATATGGTTTAATACTTGGTTTAAGCATGGTTTATGCTTGTGAAAATGGCATTGTGGATTATGCTTTATAGAACAGTGAAATGTTGTTGAAAGTTGAGTATATTGGCAAGTGCGTGATCTATTATTAACATACGGATACGTTGGTCGACCAATAGTATGTGAGTGCACTATAATCTATAAATTGTACGTGTGTCTAGCTACGTGACGTAATAGGGGTGAGCATATTGCGGGTGGTAGGGGTGAGCCTATCACTATGGGTTAGGGGGAGCCTAATTCCATCCGTAGCCTTTGAGATGGAGGTGAGTCCATCATTGAGTATGGGGGTGAGCCTATACTATTCAGTGTATCCGGTATTTTTGTAAAGGTGATAAAGGTGAGTCTATCACAACGGATAGGGGTGAGCCTATGCCGGAATGTTGTAAGCCAATATATGTTTTTATTGTCGCCCATGTATCATGATTATAATGAATACATAATGGATTATTGTGCATGAGATGATCGATGATGAGATGTTTCATAGGACAAATTTATGCATGTGAATTAAGCAAGTGAGGCTTAATGTGGTTTTGCATTGTGAGCAATGCATGTGGCTAATGATACATGTGGAACATGGTTAAAGAATGGTTTGCTTTGATTTTGAGGAAGCATGTAATGCTTGAGACTTATGCTAGAATGCATGTGATGCTTGGTTTAAGCATGAGCAAAGGTTTTTGTTGTTGAATTAATGATGCTTCGAGCATTTGGATTTGAAAGTGCATTGATCCTTTAAAGTGCAAGTTTAAAAGGAAGGCATATGTTAACACATGATGATGCTTTGGTTTTTTAAAATGCATTGATGAATGTTTGATTTTAGCGGTCCTCACTAAGCTTTATGCTTACGCTCATTTGTTTCATCAGTTCAGAGAATTGAGCATTCAAGGCAGTCCAATAGCTAGGGGATTCCAAGAGTTTTGGCTAACCAATGTATGTGGTTCACCCTTAGTGTAATAAGAGACAATGGGTGGGATTCCTTCCTTTTTGGATTTGTTGGTGATGTTGCTACCTTAAGCATGTTTGGTTTCTGATTTTGGACTTGTAAACGGCCTATAATTGGTTTCATGGTTTGCTTATCGTGTTTTGCCTATGCTTTAGCTTGTTTCCTTAAACATGCTTGAATAGCTAACGTATCATCATGGATTGATGTGATCGATGAGTATGATTTACTGTTTGTCGATATCTGCAGGTCTTGTAGGTTGATTATAAATTGTATGCATGATTTAAGCTTGTTTGGATATGGTTAAGTATGTTTAAATGCTTTTGGAATGAGCTTTTCTAGTATGCGTATCGATACACGGGGAAGTGTATCGATACGCTCTTCCTTTCTTTTGCTACTGTATCGATATCAGTACAGGGGTATCGGTACGGATTGTCCGCATATCGATACGCCCAAGCCAAGTTTGAAGGTCATACCGATATGTGGGGAAGCGTATCGATACGCTCTTCCTTTCTTTTGCTACTGTCTTCCCGCGTATCGATACAGGCTCAGGTGTATCGATACGGGTAGTTAAATTCGTTAAAAGTATCTTCTTAAGTCTTGAAATGTTACGTTTTGGTCCTTGAATGTTATTTGATCAATTGGATGAGTTTGGATGATCGATTTGAGCTGAAATTTGGCATGTTACATGACTAATTGAAGATTGGTAACTTTAAAATCTTGAAAGTCCTTGTATTTTATGGAAATTGCAGTTTAGTCCATAAAAGTCAAATGTATGCAATTAAACCCCTAATTGAACTTCGATCGTTGTGTTGTTTTCGCCTAATCGCTTTGCTGAACATATAGGGTAATAATGTGCATCTAGAGAAGATAAAAGGAAAAAAGGTCGTTAATCGAGGTTGACTTTAATTAGTTGACTTCGGTTTTCCCCGTCTAATCTTCTTAGTTCGGGTCGGGCGTCTAGGCCGAGTTAAAGGGGTTACATTTGTTGGTATCAGAGTAGGGTTTCGAAAGAATTGGGGATGTTGGTATGTGAAATTGGTATGTATTGATGTATGTTGTTTGAAAAGCATGATTTTGGTTGAATATTGGAGCTTATGCCATGCTTGATTGATGTGATTCGCATGCGTGATGAATATGATTGTATGATGATGATGTGATATTGATATGTGCTGATTGTGGATGATGGAAAGCATGATGAGTTTGATATGCTCTTGTATGCTATGTTATGTGTTGAGTGTGTAAAAGTTCTATTATTTACACCTTTTTAACCCATATTTCTGCTGCATTCAAGCATCATTGCATTGCATTTAGGTTAGTTTACAGCAAAACATCACAAAATTAGTAAAAGCACGGATTCTACTGAAAAAGGGTTGATTTTGCAGGTTGCTGCCATCACTGACGAAGAAGGCGGGCGCAGGGCAGGGAAGCGGAAGAGCTGAACTGGACAAGCATATGATGAGGACGATGCTGCCATGGATCTGCCGTGACAACAGAGGACGACAGCAAGTTAGCGGAGGAAAAGCAAAGTGGACCTCGATAGATAGAGAAAATTATGCTCGCATGTCGTGTGAAAACCATATATTTTTCCAAGCCCCGGATCAAAAGATATGTCAAGCCAAAGCTCAAGGAGAGGAAATCCCATGAAACAAGGAGGCGGCTGAAAAGTAGGATACTTGAAGATTAAAGTCTTTATTAGAATCTTACTTTTATTTAAAGTTGTAATCCCTGTTATCTTAGAATTCTTGAGCCCAAAGCTTATATAAGGGCATAGATTTTAACCTAGGAGACATAATACCCCATAACCGATAACCAAACCCCTCCGTCGTTTACCCGTCGTCGACATGTTCTAAATTCCCCCTAGGGCCACGGGTTGATTTGTAAAGTAGTTGCAAGGGTTGTTTTGTTTTAGGATTTTCCAAGTTCAATAAAATAAACTTCAAGTTCTCTTATTTTGGTTTTAATATCTTGCAAGAGCATCGGGAGAGCATTGTGAGGTTATCTATTTACTTAGCATCGAGAGAGTTAAGTATACGAAAGAAATAAGAGCAAGTTCTCTAGTTTATAGTTGAACTATCTTGTGCCTAGGGATAGGGCAAGGTTAAGTGGCTAAGGAAGAATTCATACACATCGGTGTTCATCCTTCGATTCACGCCGGGAGGTATCATCAAAGACGTGATCATCGACAGACTTGGACCTAGGGATAGGCTAAGGCAGATCTGGGATTCTTGCCAAACTTGAAAGTACTGAGTTGGTGTGTTTGCTGCTACGACGACCAACGGACAGCTGCCGCGACAGGTGCTGCCAGCGACAGGTGCAACGACAGAACTGGAGTTCCTAAGCAATACAATACCTGCACTACTGAGCAATTCAATACCAGCCCATTCTCTCTATCTTGATATTCCTACTCTTTTATTTACGTTTTCTTCAATATTTTCGTGACAATTTTCTAAACTATTTTCTTTACTTCGTGCAGTGAATTAAGGTAAAGCTATTAGCCCAATCCCTGTGGAGACGATATCCGATACTTCGTATCACTTTACTACTTGCGTCGTGTATACTTGCGCTACAATTGCGATAGACTCTTTTACACGCAACAAGTTTTTGGCGCCGCTGCCGGGGATTGGCAACA